>OY293828.1:46802930-48171393 GCA_958507055.1 Crioceris asparagi | reverse complement strand
TTATATATATATATATATATATATATATATATATATATGTTTCTTGGTAATGCATTTACTTATTGAATAAATTATTTGAATAAGGCCAAGTTTTCGAGAATGATGTCACAAGCAACTATTATTGTTTATCTACCTAATGAGTGAGCAAGGTCCGGCTTACGATTCAGAAGTTGTCTGTTGTAACTACGACTAAGATGTGTGGACAATTATAGCAACAAAACACAATTTTAAGTACGGTACGAACTGTACTGTTGGATTTACACATTCTTGAAATTGTGTTCGTTGTTAGCACTGGTTGCTATATAATAATATAGTTTTTCAGATCACTGTGATGATATTTTTGCTTGATATTTTAAGTAAATATGCACATTACACAACTTCATTTGTGTGATTTTTAATTCAGAAGATACTCCTGAAATAGCTATTTTCACTTACTACTTATGTTAAACTCTCAATAATGAATAACAGGATGATTAATAATTATGCCATTTTCCATTATCTAAGTTCTTCTTATAGATTTTTCTCAGAATTGTATTTTATTCATGACTTATTCCATGAGATTTTAGGTTCAACCAATTCCTGTTTAGTTTTCTTCAAAACTGGACGGTCGTGATATCGACTTTTTTATGTCTATATCTTATTTGTTCAACAATTTATTCAACAGTCTTGTATAAACTCATATAATGATTCAACTCTTTCTGAACTCTCGAAGTTCAACATCGCCTAACTACTAAAAAGGTCCTACAAATAAACTTAACTGTAAGATATGGCCACACTTCGGCTGGAAAAGATGAATCAGCTTCTCAAAATGACGCACTTGTGTCTGCTAGACCAACCGTATTTCACAAAAGCAGCGCTACGACATTTCCTCTATGCGAATGCACCTAGAGGAAAAATTAATGAACTAAAACTCTAGCGTTGGTCATAGGGCGTAAATTCCGAATTGCTTTCGTTGAATAAGTGTTCTGTTTCGAAGCTCATAAAGACACAAAAGAGTGAGTTGTGGAACTGACCGTGTATGTAGTATATCACGTATTTGAATTCCGCTTAGGTCCACTTATCTAGTTTTCCTAACAAGCGCAGTTGTGAATATGACTGGGGGCGATGGTTATTAGTGTAGTTTAGAGTGGCGGCAGGACTCGTATTAATGGTCAATCTGTTCTAGCAATTATCTTGTAAGGACTCATTCCGTCACAGTGGTGTTGGAATATCTGTAATATGAATCATATTTTGATCAATTATATTATGAGGAACAGGGTATTTCAGATTTCTGTTGGAGAGATACCTATTACCAAAAAAAAATTTTTGCCAAGATAAATATCACGATGAGGATTATTCACAGAAGAAGCTGAGAGTAAGACTTTCCAAGGAACATAGCATTAAAACATTTTTTCTATTTATTTTTAATACATCTCAGAGAGCTCAGCAATCTACCCTGAAGGTAATAAACATTTGTTGTGACTACAATTAGTGACATGGAGAATATCAGTCTTAGGTTAAAATTATCTTTAAGCATATTAAAATGCAGTGATTCTCTCTCACTGTATTTCACACAGTCGATTTATGGCTTCCTTGAGGATTTGCCTCTCCTTTAAATATGTTTTAAGTAATTGGTATTTAGGCTTATAAATGAGTTTTTCTTAGATTCACTTGTAAGCTCTTGTCCTACATCTTATCAAATGCTTCAGATATATCGAAGGAAGCTGCTTTTGGTATGTATTTGTCAGAAACGAAGGCTTTGGCAGACTTATAGGACTGTAAACAGAGATATCTTTCGACTTTTTTTACAAGGAAATTGATTAAAAAGCAAGGCCAATTTTATATTGGTTTCTTTCAGGATAACGTGTGATTTTTTTGACTTAAATTTATAATGAGTGAAATCCATTTGGAATGGGGCATTTCTTGCCTAGCTATCTTCTGTTTTTGATTTCATATTTTCTTTGAGGTCTTTCAAAGGTATTTACTGCAAACCATGCAGTCTCCTGGATATCTATGTTAAACTAATATATATTTCTATATATATTATAATGTAAAGTTTTTATTTTAAATAAAAATAAAATTGATGCTTCCCTAAAGTTAGTATTCTTAATTCAAAACTAAGAATAAGATGCATTTATAATAACAAATGCTGAGCAAAAAAGAGTGTGACACACTGAAGTCAAAATGGATAAGTAGGTTGCAAAATGATCGATTCGTCATGGTATTCCATATTTGCTTTGATATAATTGTTGCAATTTGATGATTAATATTGTCGAGTTCTAATTCTATGTCATTCATAGAAATTAATTGATTGTCTGCTATTTCTCTATTACCAGCATTCACTGGACACTCAAAAACAACATGGCTTAACTTATCTTTTACATACATGTTACAAATTCTTCTTTTTCCTCTTCTAGAAGACTGCAAGGTAATTTTGAGGCTGCCTTAATCTGGCGGATTATTCTGATATATTGAATACAAGCTATCTTTCCATCATTTGGGTGGTCTTCCTAACAGTCATCTGCTTACTGGTTTTCCTTCCATAGCGATATATGTCTTTCCTGCTATGGTTCTTAAAGTTTTCATAAGTGTTATACTTGTCCTATTTGTGTCAGCTCGAGCCTCAATACCATAAGTTAGAACCGGTCTCACACAAGTTTCATATATCCGCACTTTGCTATCATTATGCAATATGGTTGTTCTTTCAGAGAAAATATCAACAGCTTGATAATAATAATAATAGCAATAAATATATTTATTTACCAAAAGAGAAAGAACTTTACAAAATATTTATATGAAAATATATTCTAGGTAAAATGGTTGTGCTCAGCTTGTTGGTTTAATTGATTTTGACTATAGTATAAATACGAAAATGTTAAGCAAGATATGGCCTTCCGCACAACCGAAAAACATAAATTTAATTGAAACAGTAAACTACATTTTAAGATATGTGTGTTGAGAAACAAATCAAATGAGAAAAAACAGCCTGAGGGAAGAAACCGAAAGAAAAAAAGTGATTAGAATATATAAATGTTCTTAATTTATTTGAGAAGCAGCCTAGATACACTGGTTTAAATTTATTTAAGTTTATAATAGTGATTGGCTTATTCACATCTTAACTATGGTATTGAATTATGGGGCAATTCCACAGATGCAATGAAAATTTTCAAATTACAGAAAAAAGTGCTTAGAATAATGTTCAACAAGTCGCACCCAGAAAGCTGCAAACCTGTCTTTATTAAATTTCAAATATTGTCCTTGCCTTCTCTGTTCATTTTCAGAAAGTTTATTGCAACCCACGCATCCAAAACATCGTTCAAAACCCACTCGAATAACCACCATTATGAAACAAGATCGGCTAATCTTATTGTTAACCATAAATTTAGATTGAATAGATCTTCCAAGAATACACCCAACTATAACCTTTATAATATATTGCCGATATCAGTGAAAGAACTTAGAGCCTAAAAGTTCAAGATAAATTTGAAGAGATATTTAACCTCTAAATGTTTCTACAGTGTAGAAGAATTCCTTGCGGTTAAAAAACACGCTATCACTTGACTTCCTATTGCAGTAACTTTGTATTTTTTATAAATTTTGTTTTTTATACATATAGTTTTGTAATATTCTTATGTGTCTATTGACTTTATGTTACTACAAAATGTTTATTTTGTTGTTTTTATACATATGCTATTGTGATAGTATTATATTCTTAAATGGTTACTGACTTGCTACGATTGTATGTTACAAAATGTAGTCAAATAAATATATCTATCTATCTATCTATAAGAGAATCCGGATCTAAAAAGTGCCGTTTTGTGTTTTAGAAGATTCAACCTTCCGGAAAACACAAATGAGCTGACAGATCAGCTGTTCATGTTTTTGACTAAATCTTGGAATTGACAATCGGAAAAGATCGCTTCTTGTCGGCAGCTGTAGCTGGCACTGTGATGTCCTTATGTGTTGACGCTGTTACATCGAGATCGAAGAATATGTGGCGCCTCCATCGCCATCAAGCGCAGCTCAGCGCAACAGGCGCAAGCAAACTCTGATACCACGGGACATCTTCGTGTGATCCATACATCCACCCCCGCCCCGAGGAGCTGGAGGGGATAAACACTCTCGCTCGAGATGACGAGCCGAATTCTCTCTTCTGGTCTGCAACCTCAACGGCTCAACACACGCGAGTTTACTCGGCCGTCGACAACGCCTTCTCTTTAAGTACCAAGCTTGTTCATTATTTTATTTCTAAGTAAAAGGTTACTGTAAATAAATATTTATCGTTCAGTGTTGAAAGTTACTTATGCTTTTGTTTTCTCATGCCTGGAGTCAAAGCTGCAAGCTCAATTTGCAAGAGAGCTTCACTTGTCGTGAGCGAAGCGCGGGAAGTGAACGAAACTCTAAAGTGGTGACCCCGAACTCTCTTGCAGCCCACATCGGTTATATTTATGTGAACATTAAGTGCCGCGTACTTCGGCAGGGTTCTGAGACTGATTCACAAAGTGTTATCAACTTTCCTAGCATCGCGTCATTTCGTCCGCCATCTTGTTTTCCCACGTGGCGTCCTGTGGCATAGTAGTGCTTTTTCCGGTCCGCCATCTTTTAGCGAAGCCGTGCAAGCATTCTATCTGAATTCTTCAACGCTTTCACGATGCCCAACACCAACGATGATGCTGCCCACACACCCGAACGAGAGGAGAGCCAACCCCAGCAGGCACATATTGAGACTCGTACAGTAGATGCTGTGAGCAACTGTAAGCTTCCAACCTTTTGGCGAGCCAGTCCTGAGCTGTGGTTCTTCCAAGTCGAGTCCCAGTTCCATGTGCATCATGTGACAAGCGACGCTAGTCGTTACCACATGGTGATAGCCACCCTGGACCATGACACCATCACCGACGTGTCGGACATAATACGTTCACCACCTGAAACAGGTAAATTCACTGCTCTTAAAGCAGCCATTCTTTCCCGCCTCACAGATTCACCAGATGCTCAGTTGCATAAACTACTCACTGGCGTCGAGCTGGGTGACAAGAGACCCTCCCAGTTGCTGAGGCACATGCGCAGCCTAGCTGGCTCACGAGTCGGAGACGACTTAATCCGAGTCAAGTGGCTCGACTTACTGCCACCACAGACGCGCTGCATGCTTCTTCTAATAAAAGGGCAGACCCTGGAGGAGCTCGCTGCCGTAGCAGATGAGGCTCAGGAGATGGGCTCCTCCATCATGGCCGCATCACATCAGCCACGGCCAGCCAGCCACCACACGCCGCAACATTCTATTGACCAGATGGGCCAGGACATCTCCGCAATACGCCTCGCCATCGTGCAACTTACTTCACTGACACGAGAGGTGCGGCAAGCCTTAGGAGAGGGGCATAAACAACGGGGATGCTCAACAGCACGTTTTAGTTCGCAGAGTCGTGAACGTTCAGCCACACCTGGTGCCAACCCTCATACAGGCCTTTGTTGGTACCACTCAAAGCACGGTGCCCAGGCTGTCCACTGCAAGAAGCCATGCAGCTTTACAGCAAATGTTGCTGCCTTCCCCAGGTCGGGAAACTAGAGCTGCCGGCGCTGTACTCGGCAACCGCCGCCGGCACCACCTCGGAGCGCCGACTTTTCGTATGGGACCGCGCTACCAACACCCGTTTCCTAGTGGATTCAGGCTCCGTGCTCTCTATCCTGCCCAGGAAATTAGTTGGCAAGCCACTGCAAAAAGAGGACCTCGTCCTCCAAGCAGCCAACGCAACCCCGATAGCAACCTTTGGAATCCAGCACCTGACCTTGGACCTGGGTCTGCAACGCCCCTTCAAATGGCCTTTCGTCATCGCCGACGTCAACACCGCCATACTAGGAGCCGATGCCCTCAGCCACCATGGGCTGCTTATCGACCTCCGAAGTTGCCGCCTGCTCGATGGCCTAACTAGCCTCTCCACTGTGTGCTCCCTTGGTCCAGCACCCGACATCCACACAGTCAGCATTTCAAGCTCCTGCACCATCCCAGAGGGCACGCTTGGCGAGGAATACAGGGTGCTACAAACCAAGTTCCAGTAGGCTGCCAAGTCACCCGGTGAGATGGCCTCATTGCCCGACTTGCCAGTCCACCACCAAATCATCACCGAGGCCCCCCAGTATTCACCCGGCCACGACGCTTGTCAGGTGAGCGCCTTGCAGCAGCCAAGCAGGAGTTTGATAGCCTCCTCGAGCGGGGTGTCATCCGCCCATCTTCCAGCCAATGGGCCAATGGTACCCAAGCCAGGAGGCGGCTGGCGAGCCACTGGGGACTATCGCCAGCTCAACACCTGCACTCGGCCTGACCGTCATCCCCTGCCCATCATCGAGGATCTTCTCCAGGAGATCAAAGGCAACGTCTTCTCCGTGGTAGACCTACATCGGGCTTTCTACCAAATCCCAGTAGCACCAGAGGATATCCAAAAGACAGCCGTTACTACGCCCTTCGGACTGTTCGAGTTCATTGGTATGCCACTTGGTCTACGCAACGCAGCGCAGACCTTGCAGCGTACCATGAACCACCTTCTTCGAAAGTTGGAGTTTGTCAGATGCTACCAGGACGACCTCCTCGTCCACTCAGATAGTCATAAAGAGCATCTGCAACACCTCCACCTGCTTTTCACCACCCTCCAGGATGCCAAGCTCCGTGTCAACTGGGACAAGTGTCACCTCGGCCAGCGGGAGGTAATCTTTGCTGGCTACCACGTCTCCAAGGAGGGAATCCGCCCGCCTGCCCCCAAGACGAAAGCCATCCTCGACTTTCCCAAGCCCCAGGACTCCACACAGCTGCGGCGTTTCATCGGGGTGATCAACTTCTACCGCCGATGTATTCCGCACGCTGCCGCCCTCCAAGCCCCACTCACTGAGCTTCTCAAGGGCTCAATCACCAAAAAGGCCAAGCTCAGCTGGACCCCTGAAGCCGAAGACGCTTTCCACAAATCCAAGGAGAGCATCGCCAACGCCGCCACGACTGCTTTCCTATCTCCAACCGACCCACTCGCTCTACGCACTGATGCCTCCAATACAGCTATAGGAGCAGCCCTGGACCAAAAACGCAGCGACGGTACTTGGGTTCCACTCGGTTTCTTCTCGAGGAAGCTGTCAGACACAGAGCAGAGGTACTCCACGTATGACAGAGAGCTGCTCGCCGTGTTCGCAGCCATCAAACACTTTCAGCGCATCCTCGAAAGCCGACAATTCACAGTGTTCACCGACCATCGCCCACTCACCTTTGCCTTGGCTCAGCGCTCCGACAAGGCATCCCCTCGTCAATGCAGACAGCTCGACTTCATTGCGCAATTCGACACCCGTCTCGTCTACACACCTGGCGCCGACAACACCGTGGCTGACGCTCTCTCCCGCGTCGAGACTGTCTCCATGCCCACCGCCCTGGACTCAGCCACCATCAGTGCAGCACAAGCCACCGACGAGCAGCTGCCACACCTCCTCGCCAGCCCTCGGCTCAAGCTACACCGCCTCGACATAGACGAACACTCGCTGGTCTACGCTGAGATCAATGGAGCCATCAGACCCTATGTCCCTACCGAGCTACGTCGCCAAGCCTTCGACACAGTCCACCAACTTTCACACCCTAGCGGAAGAGCTACTGCCAAGCGCGTAGCGCTGAAGTATTTCTGGCCAAGCCTCCGCAAAGACGTGCTCCGCTGGGCAAAGCAGTGTGTGCCTTGCCAACTGTCGAAGGTACACCGTCACAATCGTGCAGAGTTCGGCAGTTTCCACACCCCTGACGGCCGCTTTGATCACATTCACGTGGACCTAATCAAGCTGCCGGAATCACAGGGCTATGAAAACTGTCTGACGATCATCGACCGCTACACGCGATGGCCACAGGCAATCCCCGTCGCAGACACCAAGGCCCCCACAATCGCTCGTGCCCTGTTCGACGGTTGGATTGCTCTTTTCGGCACACCCCTAACCATTACCTCGGACCAGGGAACGCAATTCGAAGCGGACCTCTTCCAGCAGCTCAGTCGCCTCGTGGGAGCCAAGCATGTGCACACCAGCCCCTATCATCCACAAGCCAACGGCATGGTAGAGCGTATGCACCGCACTCTAAAAGCGACTCTAAAATGCTCACCTGAGACGCCTTGGACACGCAGCCTTGCACCAGCCCTCCTTGGCCTCCGCACCACCTTCAAGGAGGATTTGCAAGCATCCCCGGCTGAGATGGTTTTCGGCACATCACTGCGGATCCCAGGCGAATTCATCACACCACAGGAGTCCCCTTCGACCGCTCCACCAAGTTTCGTAGCCGATCTCCGACGTCTTTTCAAGGCTATCCGCCTAGTTCCAGCTTCCAGGCACGTCGAGCACCATCCATTCACTTTCAAGGACCTGCGTACCTGCGAATACGTTTTCCGGCGAATCGATGCAGTTCGAAAACCACTGGAGCCTCCATACACTGGGCCTCATCGAGTAGTAAAGAGGGTCGCCGATCGCTCATACGTCATAGACGTCAACGGAGTAACTAAAACCATATCCACCGATCACCTCAAGCCAGCCTATTTAGCACCAGCCGACAGCTACCCTCCGCAGCAGTCCTCGCCGTCTCACACCCCGCATATAGATGCCCCGACACCCCAGCAGACTGAGACCAGAGCAAAAAAGCGAGTCTCCTTTTCACTCCCTTCGCGACCCACGAAGGTCATTGGGGAGGGAGTGACTGTGGCGCCTCCATCGCCATCAAGCGCAGCTCAGCGCAACAGGCGCAAGCAAACTCTGATACCACGGGACATCTTCGTGTGATCCATACATCCACCCCCGCCCCGAGGAGCTGGAGGGGATAAACACTCTCGCTCGAGATGACTAGCCGAATTCTCTCTTCTGGTCTGCAACCTCAACGGCTCAACACACGCGAGTTTACTCGGCCGTCGACAACGCCTTCTCTTTAAGTACCAAGCTTGTTCATTATTTTATTTCTAAGTAAAAGGTTACTGTAAATAAATATTTATCGTTCAGTGTTGAAAGTTACTTATGCTTTTGTTTTCTCACGCCTGGAGTCAAAGCTGCAAGCTCAATTTGCAAGAGAGCTTCACTTGTCGTGAGCGAAGCGCGGGAAGTGAACGAAACTCTAAAAATATTCGCCTCAAGTCGAGAACAGTTGAAGATAGAAATGTCATCTCTGAAAATATGCATATACTGAGTGATGTATTATTAATATAGAAAGTTGATGTAAAGTTATTTAGTTTATGTTAAAATACTAGTGATGATGATTTCGAGATACAAAACAAAACGAATGTTCTGTTGAACGAAACCAATCGAAAATAGCCGAACTTTTAAACGTACCAGTCACATATTGGAAATTTGACATTTGGTTAACACAACGCTTGTTGTGTTTCTATCTCAAAATCACCATCTAGAGAATTTATGAGTAGATTTGGAAAAATTTATTATAGGTTAGGTTTGATTAGAAAACTAATTAAAAATGAGGTGGCATTTGGGAACAATCCTCCTTATTAAATTTCAATTATCATCTAATGATAATTTCTACAATATTGCTGTAAAAATCATTGTTGTCAATTAATTAAGAGTGAAAAACTGTGATTTTGAAGAACTATATCTGAATTTATCTACTTGCGAGCCTAAAATTACAAATACACCTACCTATATTGAAGAAGTGTTACAATACTGCTATAGGAATGGGAGTAACCAGTTATTCAGAATGATAATAAAAATCGACAAGTACCTACCTGTAATGGGTCAGGAGGATTGAGACACTTTTCAACACTACAACTATTTAATATTTAGTATCGGAATGATGTTGAGTATAATAATATCTTGGTAACAAAAAGAATAGGCACTGAATATGGCTGCAACTTGATATATCGAGAACTGCAATATAACTTGTTTCTTCTTCTGTGTTACTTTGTTACTTCTACCGTGTTACTTTGTTACTTCTACGGTGTTACTTTGTTACTTCTACTATTTTCTTAAATACCCTGAGGGCTTATTTATATGGACATTTATCTTAGGTTCAACATTTGCAAATGATAAGTGATAATATGGTTCGATAGGTTTGAAATATTAACTAACATTTACAAACGATTAAACTATCTCAGCTTAATGAGTACTAAATACATATTTTCCAACAATGCGGTATTTGGCATACCAGAGAATATTTGCATACATATAAGATATTGGAAATATTCTTTCATAATCTTATTGGAACGATATCATTATGATATTTATACATCGTTAGTTATCCCGTTTGTATATTTAGATATTTACTACACATTGTCAATATATAGTTACTGGAAATGGTTCGGTCACTGCCTGATATTCAAATGGATACTAATGACCTTACAATAATGCATCTTTAGAGAAACCATAGGCGTAACCCAACAACAAATATATCGAGTTGTTTTATAGGTACGTTCAATAAGATCAATTTTGTTATCGAATGATTTAAGATTTAAGTAAGTTACTAGTTTCCAGGAAGATTCATAGAAGTTCACGTTAGCTACATGGTCGTAGTATATCCCAGGGGATGGGTGGATTTCACATTTACCGGGATTGTCGATGGTAGAAACGTTAATCTGAAACAAATGCAGGTTTCAGTCTGTCATTATGTACCTTTACCTTTTTATTTTTTATCAAAATAGTAGAGTTAACGGGAGAATTGATTTCTACAATTTTATAAGGTCCTGAATAATTCGATGTTAACTTCTTTGATTTATTTGCTTTGGTTACTGTATTCTCTAAGTAAACTAATTCATCTATTTGATAATTAACCTTTCTACACTTTTTATCGTAAATTACCTTATTGACTTGTTTGCTTTTTATTGTTCTCTCGTGCTATTTCATTGCTTTTGTGAATTTTTAGTTTTAAGTCGTCTACATAGTCATCATAGCTATATTTGAACTCTGGAGTTTTGTACAGTTGAGAAGGGATAGAAGCTTTGTGTCCGAAAACAAGCTCGTAAGGCGAGAATTTGGTGGATGTATGTACAGATGAATTATATGAAAATATGGCAAAATCTAACCACTCGTCCCAATCGGACTGGTCTGGATTAATATAATGTTTCAAATAGTCAGCTAAAGTGGCATGTGATCTCTCTAAAGCACCATTGGTTTGCGGTCGGTAAGCCGTCGAAGTTAGGTTTTTCATTTTAAACAGTTTTGAGACATCTTGAAATAATTTCGAGGTAAAGTCACGACCTTGGTCGGTGAACGAAAATGTTGGCTATAGTAGTAGATTCGTGATTAGGTATTGCGTAGGCTTGTGTAAATTTGGTGAGATCATCTTGAAGTGTAAGAATAAATCGATTACCGGACATAGTTAGAGGTAGAGGTCCAACGATATCAAGAGCTACTCGTTCGAATGGTTTTTCGGAAGTGGTCGTAATTTGCATCGGTTCTCGGTTTTTCTTTCTGACTAACTTATTTTTCTGGCATGACTCGCAGTTTTTTATGTACGCTTTGATTTCAGTTTTCATGTTCGGTCATTTACATTTTTGTTTTATTCGATTATAGGTTTTATGAAATCCCGAATGTCCTGCCATGGGGCTAGCATGATTTTCCTCTAAGATTATTGGAATAGAATGAGAGTCTGGAGTTAATAAAACATCATGACAAATGGTGATAGCAATGTCACTGTTTCTGAAAATAAATCTCAGCATTGCGCGTAGTTTCTTAAAACTTAATAGGTCGTAACCAATACCAATACGAGGTATGTTAAATGATTTTAAGTTATTAGCTATCAGCACTTTCTTAAGCTCGAGGATAGAATCAAAGATTGTTTCATAATTTGCCTTGTCCCAGTAATATTTTTTATGTACTAAATATAAAATTGAACGATCCGTGGCAGCGAATGTTTTAATATCTCCTGTCTTGACGTTAGATTTAAGTAATTCATCTCTATGTTTGTACTTATCATTAATTTTTATGAGAGTTTTGTCAGTTAATTCTAGATCTTCTGATATAAATAAAACATAATTGTTATTGGTATTGATAAGCGAATTACTAGTTTCATTAAGTTTGTCGTATGTGATTAAGGATTGTTGGAATGCTCGTAGAAATTCGGAATAACTTATCGTTGGCTCGGAGTTATTGACTAGATTTACAGGTATCTCTGGAGGTTTAATTAGACTGAGAGCGTCGGCTACTTGATTGGATTTTCCTGGTCGAAATTCGATGCTATATTCATATTCTTCTAGTAACAGTCTCCATCGCACTAAGCGACTGCTTGGGTCCTTTACATTAAAAATCCATGTGAGAGGTCGATGATCGGTATAGATTTTGAATTCGTGACCTTAGAGATACGGGCGAAAATGTTTGACTGCCCAAATAATGGCTAAGAGTTCCTTTTCAATTGTACTGTAGTTCGATTTAGCTTTATTCAATGTTCTACTAGCATATGCTATGGGAAGATCATTTTTAGAGTCGCCTTGTGATATTACAGCACCTATAGCGTAATCACTAGCGTCGGTACATAAGTTGAATGTTTTTTCAAAATCAGGATATTGTAATAGAGATTCGGAAGTTAACGCAGTTTTTAAGGTTTCAAAAGCATTTTGTTGTAAACTAGTCCAATTAAAAGCGACATTATTTTTCTGAAGTTTCGTTAAGGGTTGCGATATTTTGCTAAAATCTGGAATGAATCGTCGATAATATCCAGCCAACCCTAGAAAAGCGCGGATGTCTTTCACGTTCTTAATAGGTGGATATTCTGCTATTGCTTTGATTTTTTCTGGATCTAAAACCTGATCCAGATTCAGTGATGAGATGACCCAAATACATAACTTCTTTTCGTAAGAATTCACATTTTTCTGGTTGGATTTTGAGGTTAAATTTGGATAGTCTTTCAAATACTTCCCTGAGTCGTTTATTATGAGTCTGCAAATCGCCTGCGTGAATAACGATGTCATCTAAATAGACAAAGCATCTATAGTTTTGTATGCCTGCTAGAACGGTATTCATTAACCGCTGGAAAGTGGAAGGGGCATTACGTAAACCGAAAGGCATTTTTTTGAATTGAAAATGACCTGAAGGAACAGAGAATGCAGTTTTTTCGGCATCTTTGGGATCCATTTTAATTTGATGGAATCCTGAGGTTAGGTCAAGTTTAGAAAAATATTTTGAGTGTCCTAATTGATCTAGGATATCATTTATATTCGGGAGCGGATATGAGTCACCAATACTGAGGTCATTAACCTTACGATCATCGATTACGACTCTCCAACGTTTTTCACCAATAGCTGCTGCTTTTTTTGGAACTACCCAAACAGGAGAGTTCCACGGTGAAGTCGAAGGTTCGATTATGTCTTGGTTAAGCATGTCATTGACTTGTCGCTCAACCTCAGCTTTGTGGACTTGTGGATATCGGTAGCTTTTGATATTAACTGGTGTATTAGAGGTTGTTGGAATTTTATGCTCGATTGCATCCGTACAAGTTAACTTGTCACCATTTAAAAAGAATACATTATTAAATTCGTGGCAAATTTCTATAAGCGAAGATTTTTCTTCCTGATTTAAGTGGTCAGTTCTAAGACAATTTGTAATATGATCTAATCTATCTGATTCAGCGTTGACCGGACTGTTAGTGTTGATCGAATATATATGTTCGTGGTTCTCGGCAAGGTCAAAATTTTCAACAGATAATTGAATGGTGGAAATTTTAAAAGATTTCTCTGATGTATTCAAGATGGAAGTTAGAGCTTCATTTGATTCATTGATAGAGATTACACTTTCACATAGATAAACACCTTCTAGAATTTCGGCTTTAGATATGATACCTATTTTGTTCTCAGGTGGATTAATTATTTTTACCCTAATCATCTGTTCACATTGAGGTCGAATTATGATAGGATCCTGTTTGGTGGCTAGGTTATGTTCTGGAGTTTGAAATTCGGATGTATCTCGGGGCAAGACATGAGACATAGGGATACTAATACTAACGTCATTGTTGAAAAGTATAATGTCGTTTTTGTAATCGATGTGAAAATGTTTTAAGGAAGTCATTGCCGATGATTCCCTCGAACTCGATTGGGAAATCGTTTTTCACGACGTGGAAAACATGTTCTTGTTTTCTGAGAACGGGTAAAGAAAAGTTGCAATAACAGATGGTAGATACAGGTGTAGAAGCATTGGTATCGATTCCTTTCAAGATTATTGGCTTATCTTCGAAACACAGAGTGTCAGGCTTTAGGTTATCTAATTTTACCAAGGTTATAGAAGCTCCTGTGTCAATTAAGAATTTGCATTTTCGTTTTAATTGGGGAATGTCTAAGGTGATATATGAGGTAAGACCCTGGAAATTTAATAATGAAACTCGGCCTGAATTAGGTTGGCTGACCTCGTAGTGGCCGAAGTCTGACGAGGTGCTTGGGAGTTTAAATGCCGGGGACTATTTTGAGTTGAGGTGCTGGCTTCATAGTTGACTTCATACCTATTAGTACGGTTTGTTGGTTGCGCAGAATTTTCTCTTCTGATATTATTGTATCTTCGTTTTCGACATTCGCTAATTAAATGACCTGGGTTTTTGCAATAATTGCATATTTTGGAATTCCGATTTAGATTTGTATTGCTGAAATGTCTGATATTATGATTCGGTTGTTCGTTCGTTCTACCATGATTAGGATTATAGCTGTTAGGCTTTTTTAACCTACAATTAAAAGAGGTATGACCCGGACGATTACAATTAGTGCAATGTTTTGAAATATTAATATTTTGGAATTTAGCTATCTCTAACTTAGATTTGTTTTCTTGCTCTTCGCTAAGAGCTAGTCTAACGGCGTCCTCTAAGTTTTTCGGATCTCTGGATTTAACTATTACTTACGTTTGTCTTCCGACATACCTGGATCCATAGTACTTAATAGTTTAATATAGCAGTTTTCTATTCTATTTGCATAGGACATTACATTTTCGCTTGGACCCTGTTTACAGGAGTGTAATTCCAATTGCCACTGCCCTAGCGTTCTCCGGTCGGAGTAACCATCTAGCAGGTGGTCTTTTAGAGATTTCCACGTGCTAAACTCTCGGTTCCTGATTAATGCTCTGGCTGTGTCACATATTTTTGTCTTAATTATTGAAAATAGGATGTCTTTGTTAGATTCTTTAATGAGGGAAAGCGCGGTAGAGCAATTGTCAATGAATTCATGTAATTTATTCCTGTCGCCGTCATACTTAGGTATCATTTTTTCTGCCATTTCTAAAGAAATATAAATGGTAGTAGTATTGGCTGAATCTACCATTTTGACGTTAGAGTTAGATTTGATTTGGATTTGATATAGATTCGATTTAGGATTGATATAGATTTGATTTAGGTTTTGATTTTGATTTGGTTGAGGTTCGATTTTGAGTTGATTTAAGATAGGTTTGGATAATGGTTATAGTTAACAGTTCACAATTTTAAATAAGATTTCGAAGTGAAAGATTTTACAAATTATTAACTTACATTAGTAATTGCAGAATCATTGGTGTATATCCCTGGAGCTGGATTTTGACGGTAGCAGGATGTTGCGGAATAGTGGATTGCTTGATATGTAGATTTTGTAGGGTTTCGGAGCCTGGTTGAACTGTGGCTCTTGTAGATGTGGTGAATAAACTCTGGTAGATGTAGGCTTGGACGATACTAGTGTCTATAGCTTGGTAGTAGAGGTTTTCTCCGGACTTCTTACTTGGATCCTTCTGCTCGCTCTTGTTTCAGCGTCAAATACAGAGGTATCCCACTTCTGACACCAAAATTTTTGTAATGGGTCAGGAGGATTGAGACACTTTTCAACACTACAACTATTTAATATTTAGTATCGGAATGATGTTGAGTATAATAATATCTTGGTAACAAAAAGAATAGGCACTGAATATGGCTGCAACTTGATATATGGAGAACTGCAATATAACTTGTTTCTTCTTCTGTGTTACTTTGTTACTTCTACCATGTTACTTTGTTACTTCTACTGTGTTACTTTGTTACTTCTACTATTTTCTTAAATACCCTGAGGGCTTATTTATATGGACATTTATCTTAGGTTCAACATTTGCAAATGATAAGTGATAATATGGTTCGATAGGTTTGAAATATTAACTAACATTTACAAACGATTAATCTGTCTCAGCTTAATGAGTACTAAATACATATTTTCCAACAATGCGGTATTTGGCATACCAGAGAATATTTGCATACATATAAGATATTGGAAATATTCTTTCATAATCTTATTGGAACGATATCATTATGATATTTATACATCGTTAGTTATCCCGTTTGGATATTTAGATATTTACTACACATTGTCAATATATAGTTACTGGAAATGGTTCGGTCACTGCCTGATATTCAAATGGATACTAATGACCTTACAATAATGCATCTTGAGAGAAACCATAGGCGTAACCCAAGGGACATGGGAGAGGAATATTACATACCCTTATCAAAAATCTTGTCAAAATTATCCTGAAGAAAGAAAGACCATGGCATCTGTTCATCTGAATTTACAAAGAGGACATTATATGACAGTTTTAGGTGAAATTTAATTAAGTGAATTTATATTGTTGTTAATACATTTTTCATACATACACACACACAAGTTTCACATCTCATTAAATGAATGTAAGAAATAAAAGAAACCTTTTTCTTTGAACCTTTACTTTTTCAAATCTAATAACATCTTATTACTCTGCTCATTAACAGTAGATAAGCTAGGAGAGTTCTGGGACGGAAGTGACCTGTCAACCACAGAACACAAACTGAGAACAGCATATTGACAGTGACACGGAACACAGTGACAGATGTGACACGGAACACAGCACAGAACACAAACTGAGAACAGCATATTGACAGTGACACGGAACACAGTGACAGATGTGACACGGAACACAGAGTATTTTTCCAACGGGGTTTCAAATGTTAGATTCCTACATTTCATGAGCGCCATCTAGCGGAGAGGGGGTAAGTTACTGCATTTAGATTCCTACAATTCATGAGCGCCATCTAGCGGAGAGGGGATAAGTTACTGCATTTAAATTCCTACAATTCATGACCGCCATCTAGCGGAGAGGGGATAAGTTACTGCATTTAGATTCCTAATTTTCATGACCGCCATTAGAGATTATTAATTTAATTATTTTATTACTGAGGAAAAAAAGTTCACCATTGCGCGGGATCGAACCCACAACCACACACACCAACACGTTAACAGTCTAAGCGTTTTCCAAGCCTGCTATCTCGGTTACCCATGTGAATGTGAGAAAGCAATGTATATATTTTGGATGACGGTGCGTGCGCACATCAGATAAGCGGCGAGCTCATAAATTGAAATGTCGCTGTGTCGACACCGCTTCGACGTGAGGGCGATAAGCCGTTTGGGTCTGCGCGCTCGGAAAACCCTTCTCGTTTCAAGCAAACGACTCCCAAAATCGTCTTTTGCCGAAAATTTGATGGCGATTCAGTTTTTGATTCATTTAAATCGGTCAAGATTTGATTTTCGTAAAGAATATACGAGTTGAATTGCAAATTATGCTTATTCGACACAACAGCATCATTAAACGTGCTTAAGAAATCAGTGAAATAAAATGTGTTATTGTATCTATCAAAAGAGATTTTCTGAATAAAACAACATTATACTTAAAATTTGCTTTATTTAATAAATGATTTTATCAAACAAAATTTTTAGATAGAGTACGGAGTGATTCTTCTTGATGGCATCTCATTGCGTTGACGAAAACGTGTAGGATTTTTGAAAACCTTCTCATTCCAATCTTTTTCACTGAATTGGGTGGTTGGATTGATAGTCATATCATTGAACAATGTAAACACCTTTTGTTTTTCCTCAAAAAAGTTTAGAATATTTTTTAATTCCTCCAAACGTCGAATGTGTTGCTCCAACCTTTCTTTCAACATCATCGTAACTCTATGACTCTCAGACTGAAACTGCTGTCAAAAAAACTTGTTTCTTGTCTACACCCCTTCTCCAATAAAAAACATTTTTTTAAAATCTCTCTATTGCTCATAAAGGTAAAGTATTACAAAACCATTTAAATCGGCCAAGATTTGATTTTCGTATAGAATATATACGAGTTGAATTGCAAATTATGCTTATTCGATACAATGTCAACAGCATCATCACAACAAGATTCCTCAGAAGAAGAACAATTTTGTTGCATTAAGAAATGTTTCCAAATACCAGAAAACCAAGTTGACGGTCGAGCATGTGAACGATGTAACTCTTTCGGATACTGCATGTGTAATTGCCAATCGAGAGATAAATATAAGATGATGCGATGTCTAATGGCTTTCATTTTGTGTCTACGTATTAGAGAAGAAACACAGTAGAAGATGGCTAAATTGAAGGCATCGTTTGTACTTTTATACAATATAATTGGAAACATGTTGTACGTAGATATACCACCAAATGTAATCGAAGCAGGCATTTGTTTCAACGATCAACAATGTATAGCAATGAGAAAAATAACCGTGAACGATGGACAGATGCATGTATTCTCCACCGAAATTCCAGAGCGAGAAAACAAGTTTAAAATTCGACTCGTGTTCTACCCAAATAGAACATGGGGAGATACTGGAATATTTCATCTACCATCAGAAGAAACCACCAAAAGAAATATCTACGACGATGGTGACGAAGAGAAATCCTCAACTCCGCTTGAGAGCAGCAGGAGCGAAGAGAATTCCGAAAAATCGCCAAAATTACATACCAATTCATCTATGAAATCATATATAAATTTTTCCATATATTTAATGATGCTTATTATGTATTTATTTTAAATCGAAAATAAAAATGAATTGATATGGATTTGTTCAATTTTCCCAAACCGCAAAAAACCGCCGTTGTATGATAAGTCTAATTAAAAAAATCGCTATCAGAAAAAACAAGTTGGTTTTCAGTGGAAGTGAGATTAATCAACAGGAAACAATATCCGCTTGAAATGTGGTTTGTTGCAACAAAAGAATGCATGTGCAGCTCCATGTTATCATTTTCCTATGGATTCGTAGGCGAAAGAAAAATATAAATAGCAAAGATAACCTTTAGGAGCTCATTGCTCATTCTAGTGTCACAGCAAGAAGCAGCAGCCTTCATCAGTTAACTTGTACTTTCTCTTCCCTCAACCAACCTGCAATAGTAAGTATTACAAACATATACTTTTTTTTTTCTCTCTCTCTCTACATATACTTTTCCTCTTTACATATCAAAAATGATGCTTTTACTTATATTGTTACAGATGGCATTTTTACAAGCTCTCAATAAAGCCACAATCATCGAGCAAAAACCTTGCACCAAAATCAGCGATCTCCAAATTGAGACGAAGTATCGAATTATAGGTGCAAAGGCAGTCGGCAGCAAGTTTGGCGAAACCATCTTGCTAGAGCTGGAGGATACTGTAGTGTTCCTTCCAAAGCGGGTTGTTGAAGCCTATCTACCACATCTAGAAGAAATCGGGAGTGGAAAATACTCCCTAGTTTTCCTGGGACAGGTGCCGACTGGGAAGGCAAACCTTGCAGCTTCATTTGAAATATTGGAATATTAAGTGAGTCTTTTTGAATATTTTTATGATGGAGAAAATTAGCGTTATAAAAAAATCTGATAATTTAGTTGTAGCTATAAGAAAATTACGAAAAATTTTATTTGATAAATTCACTAGTGTAGACGAAAGAGTTTGGTTGAATAGGTTAAAACGATATATAGGAATGTGTAATAGGGAAATGAAAAATACAGACTTACCCATCGGAATTAGGAGAAAACTACAGACAAACATTGGACATTTCAAACATTTTCAAAATTTAATTAAGAACCGTAAAGAATATAGAGGTGGTAGCATCATCGGACTTAAACGTAAACAAAGGGTTCAGTGGAGGGAAATAACATCGAGTTTTGTGAGTCGAATTCAGACAGGAATTATATTTAATCATGCACATATTGACTTGGAACAATTTTTGGCGGATTGTTTCAATATCTTGAAGCTAAAACTTGCTAAAATCCTTGAAAAACATGTAATTATTAAAGTCAACACAACTTTCTGCGGCGAATTCATAAAGATTTCGAAACATGATGATGGCGAAGTTTTAGATTTAAAATACTTTAATACAAAAAATTCAATTGTGGATGGTTCGACGGACGTGCAACGCTGGTTCATTGATAATGTTTACAGCAAAATTCAAAATGAAATGAGTGAATTTCAAGAACGTGATAGCGGTTGGGCATTGAAGAAAATAATTTCATTAGAAGTTAATATTAACAAAGTTGAAATCGGGAATGGTTCATCTTTCATTAGACTACCACAACAAATCACCAATAAACATGCATGTTTGAATATTCAAAATGACGATACAGCCTGTTTTTATTGGTCGGTTGTTGCAGCGTTACATCCTGCAAAAGGACAGGTAACGAGAACCTCATCATATCCTCATTACAAAACAGTTTTGAAAACTCAAAATCTGGATACACCGATGTCGTTACACCATATTACAAAATTTGAGAAAGCAAACGATATTTCTGTAAATGTTTACGCGTTAGAGTTGAATGTAGTTAAAGAAAAATCATTTTATAATGTGGTGCCAGCTAGATTAACATCCAATAAATTAGATAAACATGTAAATTTACTTTTGATTCAAAATAAATATTTTCCAAAATTGAATGATTATGATGCTCCTCCCATTGATGATGAGACTGTCGATATTAAATTTCATTATTGTCTTATTAAAGATTTATCACGATTAATGTCACATCAGATTAATAGACATAATGGGAAAAAATTCATGTGCGATCGATGTCTCAATTATTTCCGACATAAAGAAAAATTAGAGGAACATCAAACGCTTTGCTCTCAATTGAATCATTGTAAAATTTCATTTCCAAAATTTACTCATGTAGAATTTAAAAATTTCGCTTACAAACAAACAACTCCTTTCGTTATTTATGCAGATTTTGAGTGTCAATTAGAGAATGTAAATGATTCAGTATCTTCTAAAACAGCTAAATATCAAAGACATACACCATACAGCGCTGGTTATTATGTCAAATGCTCATATGATGATTCTTTGTCATTTTTCAATAGCTATCGAGGTTCAGATTGCATGGACTGGTTTGCAAATGAAATATCCAACATTGCGGAGATTGTTCAATCAAAAATTAAAACAATCACTCTGATGACTGAAAATCTTAGCAAGTGTAATGCAATAACATGTCATATTTGCGAGAAAAAATTCATGGAAAAAGACATCATTGTACGTGATCATGATCATTTTACTGGAAAGTTCAGAGGATTTGCACACCAATCCTGCAATCTCAATTTTCGAAAATTGTTTGTGGTACCCATCATTTTCCACAATTTGTCCGGCTACGATAGTCATTTTATGATTAAACAATTGAGTAGAAAGGGATGCATGAGCATACTGCCAATTAATATGGAAAAATATATTTCATTTACTCTTTCTGATGATAAAACAAACATAAAATTCAGATTTATAGACTCTTTTCGCTTTCTCGGTACATCATTAGACAAATTAGCTTCAATAATGGATCGACAAGATTTGAAAATTATGAAACGCGAGTTCAATGAATTGAACGAAGAGACGTTCACTTTTCTCACCAAAAAAGGAGTATTTCCCTATGATTATGTTAATTGTTTGGAAAAACTTGAGGAAACTGAACTACCTGCGAAAGAACACTTTTACAATAAACTCAACGACGAAGATATATCTGATGGTCAGTATGCTCATGCTCAAAGCGTATGGGAAGTTTTCAAAATTTCTAATTTGGGGGTATACTCTGATCTCTATTTAAAGACAGACGTTTTGTTGTTGGCTGATGTGTTTGAGAATTTTCGACAAAAATGTTTAGCAACCTACGAGTTAGATCCAGCTTGGTACTATACCATGCCTGGATACACTTGGGACGCGATGTTAAAGTTCACTCAATGTAAACTGGAATTACTGAATGATGTAGATCAAATCATGTTTATAGAAAAGGGGATTCGTGGCGGTATTTCGGTTTGCAGCGGTAGATATTCGGAAGCCAACAACAAATACATGCCGGAATATGATTTCACAAAACCGTCGAATTATATAATGTATTTAGATGTTAATAATTTATATGGGTGGGCAATGTCGGAGTTTCTTCCTTACGGCGGGTTTTCGTGGCTGGAAGATGTGGAAAATTTTGATGTAACAGCTATCCCAGACGATGCACCTGAGGGATATATGCTACAAGTGGATCTGGAATATCCTCACAACTTGCACCGTCTGCATCAAGATTTTCCATTCGCTGCCGAACACCGCATACCACCCGGTTCAAAATTACCAAAATTAATGACAACTCTTTATAATAAAAAAGAATATGTTATACACTATAGAAATTTGAAGCAATGTTTGGCAAATGGTTTGAAAGTCACGAAAATACATAAAATTTTGAAATTTAAACAGTCAGCTTGGCTGCGATCTTACATTGAGCTAAACACTACTTTGAGGACCGCAGCCAAGAACGAATTTGAGAAGAACTTATTCAAACTTATGAACAATGCGGTGTTTGGCAAAACGATGGAAAATATCCGTAAGCATAGGGTTGTTAAACTAGTAAGATCATGGGAGGGAAGATACGGAGCGAAAAATTTAATTGCAAGTCCACAATTCCGGAACCGAACAATTTTCGATGAAAACTTGGTGGCTATCGAATTACAGAAAACCGAAGTTTTATTCAACAAACCGCTGTATGTTGGAATGGCTATTTTGGATCTATCAAAATTGTGCATGTATAATTTTCATTATGATTTTATGCTACCCAAATTGGGTATTGAAAAATGTAAACTTTTATACATGGACACCGATAGTTTCATTTATGAACTGTTGTGTAGTGATGCATATGAAGAAGTTATAAAGGCTAATATCTCTAAATTTGATACATCAGATTATAATGTTGAAAACATCTATAAAATACCGTTGGTCAATAAGAAAAAGTTGGGTTTAATGAAGGATGAAGCAAATGGTAAAATAATCACTCATTTTATTGGTTTGCGTTCTAAAATGTATACATTTAAAGTTCAGGGGGGTAAAGTAGTCAAAAAATCAAAGGGAGTGAAATATAATGTTGTAAAAAATAAGATAACATTTGATGATTATTTCAATTGCTTGAAGGAATTTAATCAAAAATCGACGAGTCAGCGTTGCATCCGTTCATATGCACACAATGTTTTTAGTATAGAACAGTCAAAAATTGCTCTAAGTCCGTACGACGATAAACGATTTCTAATTCCAAACTCTTTCGATACATTACCGTGGGGTCATCATGATCAATAAATTTTTCTGTTTTAGGTGAATGACATCACCAGCGCAACTAAAGGCTTTATGTATAGCATTTGCGAAAATGTTACTAGTATTTTAGGTTATGTGTACAGGTACTCCATCATAGAATATTGAAAAAGATTTTTTAGCTTTAAGTATTCTTGATTTCAAAATTTATGTTAAAATGTTTCAGATTTTCTTATATTTATCTTATTTTTTATATTAATAAAAACATATATACAGACATAATTTGTTTTATTTATCACAATTTTCGAAACGAAATTGTCCTAGCAGTCTTGCAATAATTGAAAACTTTGCTTTCCAATGTTTTTTTTATGAATGAGATTGTTTTTTTCAATATATTTAATAAAAAACACAATTTTACTATGTTGTTTTATTTTCTATGTTAAAATGTTGTACAATATCTGCATTATAATAAAAGAGATATTCTCTTAGAGCATTAGTATATAGACAATCGATTGAGGATGCTTCACAAAAACCATAAAGTAGGTCTAAAACACTCATATTACAATTACATAACCAATTTCTAACAATATCAAATAAGTTTCGATAAAATTCATTGAAATTGATGGATTCCAACATGGCAAGTCGATCCGAAATCACATGCTGTACATCTAAAATGAGAGCAATGTCTTCTTCGTACAGGTTCATGTTGACATTGAACTTGGAAACAGACACGATGTTCATGTAGCTACCATACTGATATTGAACCATTTTCACAAAGTCTCCACATTTTGTCACTAGAGGGTCCATAGCAGCACGATCTTCGGCATTTTGATGTATTTCTTGTAAGAAGGCGATGATTGAAGCCCACTCGTAGGTTGTGAATGAAATTTCCCAAGGCGTAAACATTCGCTTCAGAATAACGCATGCACTAAAGTCTCTTGTAGGACTCAGACCACATCGCACCTCGTAGTTACTTGGTTGCGGTAGAGGAAAAGTCATCAAAAGTAATGGTTTTTCGGTTTGAGCTCTAGTTTCGACCCCATCGTCATACTCTCGTTGGGCAGCATCTTCGTATTGATCTAGAATTCGATTGACGGCTTGGAGAGTTTCTTCATCATTTCCTCGCATACTGGCGTCAGACTTTCACATCAACTAACAAACATTTTCCAAATCACACGTTATTTATATCGGAAAATCACGTGACATCATTTTTGCTTGTTTCTAGTTTTACATGTATTTAAATGGGAAAACGGGTCACATTTGCAGAAAGTGGTAAAAATGCATTGTTTCTTATGTAAAACACGCACAAATCGTTGAGTTTGGGGGGCCTTTTACGAATCAAACAATTGCGTCTTTTTCTATCCAGCTGTTGTGTTTCTTATCGAACCCAAGCCATTTCACATACAATTTATTTCCTTTCTTCCTGAGTACCTTTTCCACGAGATAGATGTTGGGATTTGAGGTTTTTTGCAATTCTTCTTCGTAGAAAGCCCCACTGACTTTTACTCCATGCATATCTTCCAACAAATATGTAACGGGGTTGGTTATCTTGACAGTGACAATTTTAAATAGTTCTGTCGTCCAATTGGGAGTGTATCCTTTTTCGAAAAGGTGTTTAGTCTTACTCAAGCGAACAATGTCGCCGACTTTTAATTTTCGCGGCCCGATAATCTTCAAGTGCGCGTACGCTTTATCGAGAATGAGCTTTTCGTTGGATTTATTAACTTGCGATGGTTTGTAGCCAGTCTTGCTGTGACGTGTATCATTGTAGGCTTTTGTAATGCTAGGTAATATGTCTATCCATTTGTAGGTCCCATTCAAACTAAAGTATTTGAAAAGTTTTTCTTTCAGCGTTCTGATTACACGTTCTGCTATTGCAGCTTTCTTGACGCTGTACGTATTATAGTGGTTGATGTTATGTTTTTTCATAAGTTCTTGGAATTTACTATTAAAAAATTCCTTACCCTGGTCCGTCTGTAAATTTTTTGGGCAACGTTTCGTGTGCATCAAAATGTCTGTGAATACCTTAGTTATTTCCTCACCGGTTTTCGTTTTCAATGGACGAGTCCATACGTACTTGGAGAAACAATCAATTATGATCATAATCAATTTAAAATTTCGATTTTGTCCAGCATACTGACGCATCTCTGCCAGATCCATTTGCCATAAATCATCCAAACCTTTGATGATTGTACGTCGTCGGGGGTATGTTTTACGAGCAGGTTTATGCAACTCGTTGACAATTTGAACCTTTTCTCTCGAAGTCATTACTGCGAATGATTGATGAGTTGCTCAAAATTTGGATGCTTAGATTTTATGCTCATATTCAAATTAAAGTCATCATTTTATCTTATTTTTTCTTGTGATGAGTTGCTCTAAATTTGTTATGGATGCTTGGATTTTTTTTATGCTTATATTCAAATTTGTAATATCCAGTCCTAATTCAGATATTTGGTAAACGACATTCGTTCGAAACTGATTCAACTCTCTTTCCACATTTTTGGTTAAAGTGTGCGCTTCAGTCGCATTTTCAAATTTTTTGTTGATGGCATGAGTGAGTTGTTTCAAATTGTTTGTGTAAGCACGCTCCACATCTGATATAACCAAGTTCACTTTAAAGAATTGTGTTTCAACATCTTTCTGCAAGTGATTAAGCTTTTTAGCGAAAATGTCGTCTGTCTGTTTGTATTCAACGTCTTTTGCAGACAGCTCGCTAATTCGATTACGAAAGTCACCGAATGTTTCGGTAACAATTTCAAATTTTTTTTCGAATTGTTTCACAATCTCGGTGAGGTCCTCAATGGTTTTCGTAAACACGTCAGCCCAATGTTTCATCTGATTGTCTACGTACTGCTTGTTGGTAGCATCCATAGGATTAGTTGGCATTTTTACGTTACACAGCTTCAATTTTTTTAAATCAATATTACCGTCAGGAGTATGTGCTAAACCATCACCAAGTTCAATCATCGGACGCAATCGTTTTCTTGAAGAACTATGTCCGAACTTATCGATGGTCATCTTGGAAATGATGTCTATTGAATGATGTTGGCCTCTTTCAATTCTTCGATTATGGATATAATTTCATTGTCAAGTGAAGTGTTTCCAGCATTTTTGGACGCCAACAACAATCGTAAACGCTCACACAATTCGTTCGGGTCATCCCAATAAATGTATTCCATAGGTTTGGAATTGTAAGACATTAAGCCCCGTCCCTCCGCCATTCGCGTCGACTTTCGAATAAACATTGGTTTGATGATTTCCATATATTTGCGTCTATTAGTTCCTTTCAATGCACTATTTGCTTTTTTATGTACATTCGACAGTTCTAAAATGTGTTTGTACGCAACGAGATCGTCCTTGTTGAAATTTTCTGGATCATCGTAGAATATCAGTTCATATAGCCCAGGTGTTCCTATCACTTGCTGCCCACCAACTTTGATGTGCTGCTTATCAAAATCGATTTCTTTTGAACCAAGCCGCCATTTTGAAGTTGTAAAATCATATATGGGTCCGTATACTTTGTCTATCTTCTCATCATTGCTCCAATATTGTGTTAAGAATTTATGACTCATTGGTGGATACTGATCGATATATGCTTGAATGACTTGAGGAGCAATTGTATCTTCAAATGTTCCTTCTTCTTCGAATACTTCATCATCATCTCCATCAGTACTGGCAATAGGTTCAAGTTTCTGGAATGGTGGTAGAATTTCAGCATCACCCACCGATGCAGCCTCTGTCTTCACTTCTTTTTTTGGTACGATATGTTCATTCCTAAGCTTTTCAGCTACTGCCAGCTGCTTTTTCAGTGGAACCGATATGGGTTTGAAAAATTTTTGTAATGCCTCATCCTCTTCTGATTTACCCAATTTCAATGATAAGTATTTCTTTTTTATGATCCTAGCGATTTCATTGATTTTCGTTTTGCGAACTATGTCAACCTCTTTGCTGGGTGGTTTCATGTTGACGAATATACTTTTTCATGATAAGTTCATGGTTTTATAAACTTATCGAAGCCATATCGATAGCGACCTGCATTCAGATCACACTCCTTTACGATCACCATTGCACCGAATTTTTCATTCCAACAATCAGCACACATTCGCTTGAAATCGTTGAATGAGACATCAGGTGAAACGTGTTCATCATACACATGCTTTAAATTTATTTCATCTTGCTTGAACAACACAATTAGATTGCAATTGTCTCGCAACATTTGCTTTGGAGCCTTACTATACGTTTGCCCAATGTACATAACATCTATACCTCGATGTCGACACATGGAATAATATTCTTGGATTTTCTGCTGTTTATCACAAGATATGTCATCAAAAATGAATATGGAATTTGGTTTAGCCTCGTTGGGACTTATAATTTCCTCGTTCTCTTTGAATTGAAAATATTCGATTCCTTTGACTTTTTTCAACACCTCTTCGAGTAACTGATACTTGGGTTGATACAATGACTTTGAATACACGTAAACGTTTTCAAATTTAGCACCATTTGGGTGGAAGAGCAGTGAAAGTGCTGCATTTGTTTTCCCACATCCACTCGGTCCACATATGATTGCACGAAATGAATGTGGTAGCAATGTACCATGCTTACTGCTGGTAGATTGACTTTCATTTAAGTAATCCAAATTTTCGATCGGTAAGGTATGTTTCTGTTGAACGACCCTCATGTTGTGCACGATACCATGAAATGTTTAGGATTTTGTATAAATGTTCATGTCTTTCAATATTGACATCATTTTCAATGTTGATTCATCACGGTAAGGGTGTGGTTAATACGCTTATCAATAACCTACCATTCGAACTACATCTGCCAGGCTATTCTTATTGTGGACCGGGAACTAAATTGAAAGAACGCTTAGAACGTGGAGATAGAGGTATAAATCCGTTGGACGAAGCTTGCAGGGAACACGACATTGCATACTCTCAAAACAAATCATTGGAAGAACGTCATAAAGCCGATCAAGTGTTGGAACATAGAGCTTGGGAACGAGTCAAATCGAAAGACGCAAAATTTGGTGAAAAATCTGCTGCTTGGTTCGTCACCAACGCTATGAAGGCAAAACGCAAACTCGGCATGGGTATGGATAAACGATTCTCCCAAATTGCAAAGAACATTCATCAAGCTATGAAAAAGTCTCATCACGAAGGTGGCAGTTTGAAAAAGTCATCTGCTGCTGCTTTGAAAGCCGCTCGATTAGCTGTCAAAAAATGTGGAGGCCGAAAACGTATTCGAGTACCTAGAATTATACCATTGCCAAAAAGTGGCGGATTTCTACCGCTAATTCCCTTGTTTGCCGGTCTCTCGGCTCTAGGGTCGCTGGCTGGAGGAGCGAGCGCCATCGCAAAGACCATCATCGACACGAAAAATGCAAAGAAAAAGATGGAAGAAGACGCACGACATAATAAAGCTATGGAACATTTGGGATCCGGCTTGTATCTACGAAAAACGCGTAACGGATTCGGTCTGTTCTTGAAGAAACAGCATAAAGGAGGAGAAGGATTGTACTTGAAACAAAAAAACTACTAGCTCAGCTACCCAACAGAGCTCTGTACGATGGGGAGATTATGGAATGTGCGAAAAAGATGAAAATTCCACATTTTCGTGGTGTTTTTATGCGAGACACTCTTCCTCATCATACAAGACGTCGCGAATGTGCCGTAGTGAATTTAGATTCCTCCATCAATCCAGGTACACATTGGGTAGCTTACAAAAAGAATGATAACACTATACAATATTTCGATAGTTTTGGAAATTTGAAGCCGCCAAAGGAATTGGTCGATTATTTTGGAAAGCAGCGTGTTAAGATATTTTATAATTACGATGTATATCAAACATATGATCAAAACAATTGTGGACACTTGTGTTTAGCATTTCTATGTCAATAAAAGATACTGTCACAACTACTTGTGTATCAGTCATGTCGATGAAACGAAGTGATACAATACTGACTTTGAAGAGTCATTCTTCGATTCTCTCAATTGATCTATCACCACCGCTTCACTTGCAGCGTGACAGTGAATATGGTTTAGCTCTTCTAAGTTTTCATTCGTACAACAGTATACCCAACATCGATGAAGGTACAAAGTTCCACTATGTAGATGGAAAGGGTAAGAAAAGCATCGACATTCCAACGGGAGCATACGAAATTGAGGATATTGAAAAGTTTATTCAGAAAGCAATCGTACCAAAGACGACGAAGGTAAAGCCTGAAGATTACTTCTACCTCAAACCGAATAATAATACATTGAAATGTGAAATTTTTTGTAAAGATTTTGATATTGATTTCACTCCGAACGATAGTTTGACACACATATTGGGATACTCTCCTAAGATTCTACCAAAAAATGTTACTCACATGTCCGATCAGCCTGTCAACATTATAAAAGTACGAACCATACACATCGATTCCAACATTACTTCGGGAGCCTTCTACAACGATAGACCTTCGCACACAATCTACGAATTTGCTATCAGAGAAGATCCTGGTTACGCTATCGACGAAAGTCCAAATCCTCTCATTTATCTACCCATCACTACAGACGAGATTCATAATATAACACTTAAAATTTTGGACCAAAACTTTCAGCTGGTGAATTTCCAAGGTGAAGAAATCATAATTCGATTACATCTCAAAGAATTATGGTACTAGGTATTTATAAAATACATCTACCTACGAATAGGCCATCAGTCTTCTTCGAGACAAAGAACATCCAACACCACCGTGAACTCAGTGTGAAAAATATCCGATTTCTCAAATCCTTAGGCTACAATGTTATCTCCGCAAGTGTTCAACATTTTCCAAAAACCTCAAATGGACACATCAATTCAAAAAGATGAATGGCGTACCTACTATCCATACGTTAAATCTTTCCGCAACAATGATGTCATAGAAATTAGCATTAATCAATCAGATGCTTTCGATGCTCTTTACGCAAGCCTGTTACATATCAGTGGAAAAATTAAGCGCACCAAGGGTAATGGAGAAGTATCTTTTGTCAATAATGCTGGCGCTTTCATGTTCCAATCCATTAGCTACGAACAAAATGGTAAAGAGTTGGAATCAGTGCGTGACGTTGGAATTGTGAGTACCGTTCGAGGGTTTTTATGTTATAGTGAAGAAGAGTCTAAACCCTTGAGTATAGCGACTTGGAGTCCAGATCAAGATGTTGGTATCATCAATGCGGATACTTTGTCATTTAGTATGCTCATTCCGTTGAAACATTTTTTGAATATTTTCAATGACTACGAATATGTCGTATATGGAAAACATACCATCCGATTAGTGCGTGCTCAAAATGACAATCAATGCTTTACCATCGCCAATTCTACAACAACTGAAGTACAATTGGAAATTGAAAATATCGAGCTCAAAGTGCAAAGATTGCATCCAAACGATCAAATTAAATTGCAACTTTTAAAAGCAATCAAAGCTGACACTCCCATCTTGATACCGTTTAGAAAATGGGAAATTCACATGTTGCCTGCTCTCACTACAGGAGCCACCAACGAAATTTGGTCGGTGAAAACTTCATCATTTTTAGAAAGTCCTCGCTATGTCATCGTTTGTTTCCAGAGCAACCACAAAAAGAACCAAGTGAATAACGATCCTACGAAATTTAATTATGCAAACATCATGAATATCACCTTGACGCTGAACGGAGACAGCTATCCAAAGGAGAAGATGCATTTGGACTTTGAAAAGGGGGATTTTACCGAAGCTTACTTCAACTACACTCAATTTGGAAAAAGCTACAAACACTCCTATCTACATACGCCGCTCCTAAGTTACTCTGAATTTGCAGATAAACCTCTATTTGTTATCGATTGTTCTCATCGAGATGAAAGCGTGAAAAGTTCAAGTGTTGATGTCAAGCTTGAAATAGAAGCGTCCAAAGGTTTTCCAGCAAATACTTGTGTCTATTGCATCATCATTCACGATAACATAATTGAACAACATCCTCTCAGTGAAATTATAAAGAGATGGAACTAGGATGACCTCTGTCATCAGTTTAAGTTCAACCATCGTCGAGGAGAGATGAGAATAGCGTTCGTAGACATTCAAGGCTTCAATGTGAAGTGCCAATTCCACCCCAAAGAAATTGCCTTAAGGATTGGCCGTCGATGTAGTAATTATTTGCTATCACCACCAATACCGTTCTCATCGCTAAGCAAAGCAGACCGATATGGCGTTTGTTATTTGGAGAAGCATGTACATAACCTCAAATATTCTTCCGGCTTTATACCATACGAAGCGCTAGATGATATTCTAAAGGAAAATCTCAACGAAATTGATATCATCTATGTGCGAGGACATCAGAAGAAGCAATTTTTGGATGATAAACTTCAATCTTTCTACGGCGAGCAAGCTAGTAGAGTCGTGAATTTGGAGGAATTTGATGACTCATGGCACACTGTTCCAGCATTCAAAAATAGTGGATTTACATCATGTATGCACCACACATATGGCAGTCAATTCTATTATTGTAGTCTTAGAAATGTTGATGAATTGTATAAATGGTTTTGTAATACTTTACCTTTATGAGCAATAGAGAGATTTTAAAAAAATGTTTTTTATTGGAGAAGGGGTGTAGACAAGAAACAAGTTTTTTTTGACAGCAGTTTCAGTCTGAGAGTCATAGAGTTACGATGATGTTGAAAGAAAGGTTGGAGCAACACATTCGACGTTTGGAGGAATTAAAAAATATTCTAAACTTTTTTGAGGAAAAACAAAAGGTGTTTACATTGTTCAATGATATAACTATCAATCCAACCACCCAATTCAGTGAAAAAGATTGGAATGAGAAGGTTTTCAAAAATCCTACACGTTTTCGTCAACGCAATGAGATGCCATCAAGAAGAATCACTCCGTACTCTATCTAAAAATTTTGTTTGATAAAATCATTTATTAAATAAAGCAAATTTTAAGTATAATGTTGTTTTATTCAGAAAATCTCTTTTGATAGATACAATAACACATTTTATTTCACTGATTTCTTAAGCACGTTTAATGATGCTGTTGTGTCGAATAAGCATAATTTGCAATTCAACTCGTATATTCTTTACGAAAATCAAATCTTGACCGATTTAAATGAATCAAAAACTGAATCGCCATCAAATTTTCGGCAAAAGACGATTTTGGGAGTCGTTTGCTTGAAACGAGAAGGGTTTTCCGAGCGCGCAGACCCAAACGGCTTATCACCCTCACGTCGAAGCGGTGTCGACATCGATGTTAACACAGCGACATTTCAATTTATGAGCTCGCCGCTTATCTGATGTGCGCACGCACCGTCATCCAAAATATATACATTGCTTTCTCACATTCACATGGGTAACCGAGATAGCAGGCTTGGAAAACGCTTAGACTGTTAACGTGTTGGTGTGTGTGGTTGTGGGTTCGATCCCGCGCAATGGTGAACTTTTTTTCCTCAGTAATAAAATAATTAAATTAATAATCTCTAATGGCGGTCATGAAAATTAGGAATCTAAATGCAGTAACTTATCCCCTCTCCGCTAGATGGCGGTCATGAATTGTAGGAATTTAAATGCAGTAACTTATCCCCTCTCCGCTAGATGGCGCTCATGAATTGTAGGAATCTAAATGCAGTAACTTACCCCCTCTCCGCTAGATGGCGCTCATGAAATGTAGGAATCTAACATTTGAAACCCCGTTGGAAAAATACTCTGTGTTCCGTGTCACATCTGTCACTGTGTTCCGTGTCACTGTCAATATGCTGTTCTCAGTTTGTGTTCTGTGCTGTGTTCCGTGTCACATCTGTCACTGTGTTCCGTGTCACTGTCAATATGCTGTTCTCAGTTTGTGTTCTGTGGTTGACAGGTCACTTCCGTCCCAGAACTCTCCTAGCTTATCTACTATTAACTAAATACATTTTTACATTTTTTTGCTTATTATAACCTTACTTTACATTCTTATTCCACACAAACAATGCGGTGGGTGGCTTAGGGGTTCTCTGATTCATGCTTGATGAGGTCATCTGAAAAATAAAAAAATAAATGTTGAACAGCATAGATAGAATACTTACGGGTAATTGAGTGAAAACAACAGGAACTCCATAATCAGAATTGTCTCCACTTACATAATTGATTCCTCGCAAGTTATTATTTCAACTTGAGATTCTGATTGGCAATTCTGCAATTATTCATCCATCAATAAATACTCTATCAAGTAGTCAAACGCAGCACCTACATGTGCAAGAGATCCTAACATAAAACACAATTACTTACTAAAATAACAAGAAGTTATTGGAGAATGATAACTTACCCATATTCAAACATTTAGGCCTAGATTCCCAAAACATGAAGTCTGTAGAAAGGAATAGAATCTGAGTACTTATTTCTACCTTCGGATGAAGACACATGCATTTTCGAAGGTTACGCCCGATTTCAACACCAAAACCACACATGGAAATGTAAATAAATTTATTCAACACCTAAAGCCATTTTGATTGTTGATGAACGATAAATCTGTAAGATTATATTTACAATGAGATAAAACAATAAATTTACCTAGATGTATATTGAACACCTAAATATAGGTGAGACGTACCTACACAAAGTTGTAGTGTTCTTTGACACAAAGCGATTAATCATACTTAGGTAATTAGGTGTTATGTTATAAATATAATATGTTTACCATCTTACAAAGTCTTTAGAGAACTTTCCGTCGGAATAATTACGAAAAACTACCAACAAATTAAAAATAGTATTGTTTATCTTAACAGGTGAAAAAAGACATGCAGTACATGAGATACCTCAGTTGTGGCAACAAATCACAACAAAACTATGAACGTTTATATATGAACTTCAACATAGACAATAAATCAACAAATTTTATTACATACACAAAACCACAATGTAAATAATCAACACAGAAATATTATATTTATTATATTTCTATGATAATCACACACCAAATGCTAATGAAAATGAGGCACTATGATGAAGCGATCACGTGATGTCGACATAGACTGTCAACTGTTGTCGACTTAGTTTCTTAACTATGTCGCGCTCTACATACTCCCCGACTAACTAAGAATAGAACGCCAAAACGTCATGATACAGAACAATTATTTTTATATAAGTATTAGTATATCTATATACATAGATGAAGTCGATCCTTTAGCTAAGAAGTCGATAAATGTACAGAATACGCCTCCAGGCGGAGGCAACTCTTATGACCGTTTTTTGCCAAAGTAACCCGGTACGGCGTTAGTATCGCTCACCAAAATGAGGCGAGAACCGCTGAATTTGAATGAATCATTTGCCTTATTTGAAATGGCTGCATTCAGCAATCGCATCGTCTAACCTCAATTCTCTCTTCTAACGATGTGTTTGTTTTACTTTATAGTATTATTTTTGATTAATATACATAACTGTTTTTGAGTGTTAAAGTTTACCTATATTAGATTTGAATCGTTTTTTTCATATTCACAGGAAACTTACTGTTTGTCTGTTGTTAAGATTGAAAGTTTTTCATCCGTTATTGGTATGTATTTAGTATCTTATTCCTATCATTCTGGTGTTATTTTTATCTTAGTTATATGAGAATGCCACCGAGTACATATGGAAATGCCATCAGGAATGTCTTTAAGGCACAGAAAGATATTTCAATAAGTAAAAATAATACATACAATGCTTTGTATAGCTACGAGTATCATTAAAAGCTTTTTCAATGATTATTTAGAACTTCCAGCTGTTCTTCTTTCCGGCGTTTTAACTAAGCAGACTGTAAGTAAAGATATAATACAGTCACGAAATATATAAGTCACTGTTAATGCTTCCGGAAAACTAGATATACAAGTACGAAGCAGGGCCATCACGAAAATGCCTATAAAGATTGCTTCACTTAGCATTTGGAATTTTTTGCACTAGAAATCGGTTGGCAACCTAAATATAATTGGGTTATTGGTCCAACCCTAATCGGATGTTTGCTTAGAAACGGAAGGACGAAACTAAATTAAAACGCTTCTGAAGTGCCTCAATTTCTACATACCGGTTACTATTGTGGTAATGATATAACACATTCAATGTGTCAGCAAATATCCTCTATGAGTATAGTTGAATATTTACAAGATGTTTTAATTTGACTTTGCTTGCTTGTATTATGATTTCCTGATTTTGTTTTTTATTTCATGTCCAAATGAGGAACAACTGAGGAAGAGGACGAAACGAGAATGGAGTACCTCGAAGGCCTTGAAGTATCCTATGCCTGGTGGTGTAATGAGAAAGTATGTTGAATGTGTCAATATATACTTCTGCTTCTGAGATTATATTCGATGAAGCGACTATGAAACAAGTGCTATTCTTTTTATATATTTTGGATTAGAAATTGAAGTATGTAGGTGACTACTGCAGTGTCTTCTCATAGAATAGTTCACTTGCTCTACTCAAAACCTATAGATGTAAGAAAACGTCTCAACAATTGATTTTCATATTAAGTATCTATTTTCTATCGATATTTTCATCAATATATGTTTTGTGATGAGTAATGAGATATTAGCTAATCAAAATTCGCCCTAATTATTGTTTGTATCAAAGAGTTATTTAGACAATGCACTAGTTACCTCCATAAATTAGTAGGGTAAAACGCCAGTAATTGACCGGTTAAAGATTTTTTAAGACCAGTGTTTAACCGAGTCATATTAATTTTCTTGTAGATAATTTAACATTTAAATAAAATAATCAAAAATACAATGAAACATACATGACATTCTTTACAAATTACTCACAACACATTTAAATATACTATCATAAGCCATTTAGTCTTTGACCACTTTGATTATATTTCTTGACCGAAATTAACTAGTTTTTGACCTTAAAACTGTGAGTGTTTGACCGTTCTGAAAAAAAATATAGCTAGGAATACTTATTATTTTTTCATTTCATTTTGCTTGGAAAAAAAATCCTCCTCCATTTTTCGCAAGAAATTGTTCATTTTTTTAAAAACTTTCATCAGAGATGAAAAGTCTTCTCGGATCATTTAATATATGCAATAAATTGTTGGTAACTAAATAGGATTCATCTTCTGCAAATCAACGTTTCAACGAGAATTCTGGATGCAGTTAGATTTTCAGATAATCGAATAGATATTTTAGAATGTCGCGACAAAATCCTTTAAACCAAATATTCTCTGACCTTCCATCCTTGAATTTATAGATATTATCCCATTTTAACTCTTTAGCCAGATGTTGAGCACTATCCAATAACTGGGTGTTTGTAACGGGAAAACCTCTAGTATCTAATGAATGGAACTAACATTCAACCAATAGTTTCCCTTCATCAGGATTTGAAAATGGTGGTGGGTCCAATTTTCAGTCCATTGGTACTTTTTCTTTTTATTTATAAATAAGAGTTGACTTTGGTACATTAAACATCTTGGCTGCTTTTTCATTAGATAAACCTTACTTCTTGCATGGAGCGCCTTTTGACCTTCTTTACTATATTTTAATTTAGGCTTAGTTGACTTACCAATTGACTGAAAAAACAGAAGCCTGATTCAAATCTCCTAAATTTTCCACATATATTTTTAGTTTAATAACTAGATTAAAAAATATATAAATTATAAAATATATATAAATATAAAATATATATAAATATAAAATATATATAAGTATAAAATATATATAAGTTGAAAATATTTTAATTGAAAATATATATAATTATAAAATATATTAATTGAAAATATATAAAGTCATAGAAATACTTATAGTTCAGAGTATCATTCGCAAGTAAAACCAGTCCGAACGCCAACTCAGATCCATCCTCCAAGAGAAAACAGCATGAGAGTCTCTGCTATATATGTTTTTGAGATTCTCTAGTCTGCAACCCTCCACTTATATTCCCAGTCGTAGTAACAAACTCTCACAAAACAGTCCAGTGACATATTCAGCCATAGAGTTAAATGATATTTCTTTCGGTTTAACAGGCATGGAGCCCTCTATCTAGAAGGCCTAACTATATTAACAAATTAAACACTGGTTTTAGTTGGAAATACATGCTCAACTTTAAAACATGTTGAACATATATTTCGTAAGCCCTCTCGCCACGGCAAGGCACCAGTGCGTCGAGAGAGAAATAGGGTTGATTAAACATCAACCCCGTTAAGCATACCACCGCTTAACCACATTCGTCCATTCATTCTATCATTCATACAATCCTATTTCGCTTCGTGTACCGCTAAATCTAAATCTAAAATGAAAGTAACGTGCGAATGTCCGTCTAAGCCTATTTCTCAGCCTCACATTGGCACGGGGGCAGATGTAAATATACCATGATTGCAATGATAAAAAAAATCGCAATTCGCTTCAGGTCGCATTAAACATAAAACGATCTACCATCACGCAGGCAAGCAACAACACTATCGTAAGAAAATTAGGACGGATTCATAGAGCCCAATATTTTCAACGTATCAAATAAATTAAAATGGGAGCACACGGATAGCACCAGCTTTCAAATAAAGACGAATCATCAAAATCGATCCACCCAGTCAAAAGTTCTAAGATAACAAACCAAAAAGATACAGACGAACTAACAATCTCCTCCTTTTTACAAAAATAACGAATAAATAGAAAGCAATAGAAAAACGTCAAGTACTTAAATAAAATATGAAGAAAATTTTATTTAACATATCCCTCTCAAAGTGGAACCATCCTGGAAACCAAGTTCAACGGAAAATACCAAGTTTCTCAAACACAGACCTATAGACGACATTTCTTGTAAACACCTCCTTCTTACCCTGAACTAAACATCCCTGGTCCCTCGTTGAAACGATCTGTACCCGAACAGACTCCCAATTTCTCGCTCTAGAAAATGCCACGTATAGCTGACCATGCGAAAAGACCGGCGACGGTAAATAAATTCCCACCCTGTCGAACGTTTGTCCTTGCGCTTTGTTGATGGTTAACGCAAAACAAACGCGCAGAGGAAATTGACGCCTCTTTAAAATAAAAGGAAAACGGCGGTCACCTTCGCTGGTCAGATCCATACGCGGAATTAAAACCTTGCGACCGCGAAATTCACCTGTGGATATCTCAGCGGTTATGACAAATTGACCAGTCGCAATAACTATAAGCCGCGTGCCGTTAATGAGTCCATCTGCAATATTCAAGTTCCGCAACAAAATGACTGGACAACCGACTTTCAATTGCAGTTTGTGCGGCGGCATTCCGCTGGGATTGCAGGCGTTCAAAAATTCCGTCGGATAATTGTGGATGGCATCATTATCCGCAGACTGAAATTCGTCAAGGCTAAAGCTCTCGAAAATAGCACCCTGAACTTTAGCCAACATACGCGCGTTGATGCCCGCGCAAGCCTTATTAGTCGGCGTCAAAATAACGCGATCACTCATTAGACTGACCGCGTCCTTGTCTGCCGGATCAAAATCTCCATAAACAAATTCTACAACATCTTTGGTGACGAAACGATCTGGTATGGGCACACAGTCTACTAACAATCCATACTTGGGTTCGGCCTGCAACCTACCAGTTCCCAACTTGTTCCACCACTCACGAACATCTCTGCACCTGTATCAACGCGCATGTTCTTGGTCAGTTGTAAGACTCGAAAGTGACTCCACGACGCACAATTTGCGAAGAAGAACTCGACTTGTTTGGAACGATTCGTTGCTACGTTGAGAAGTTGTTTAACATCTCCGCCGAGCAATACGCACACGCCACCAAACGGACGATCGTTTCGTCGCAAATCTTTCATCAGTGCATCGACTGCGTCGATAGCGTGCACGCTCGTCATGGTAATCTCGTCCCAGATGATTATTCGGACGCTTCTCAAAAATCGGCCTTCTTCTGATTGTGCTACGATTCGTGAAGTGACTTTCCCTTCCAGATTTAGGGGAAGTTTAAATTGTGAGTGCGATGTCCTCCCGTGGTGAAGAAGCAGAGCTGCAATACCTGTGAAGGCCACTGCTATCGCGCAAAGACCTCGATAGGGGCTAGTGTTTGACCAAATATTTATTATTTATATTTCACAGTGACTATTCCCATTTAATTGCGGTCAATTACTTTTGTCATTATAGTGGATGCTTTATAAAATAGAAGAGAAATAAAAATGTACATCAATATTTACATTAGGCCAAAATATTTATAGAATTGGGAACATGCTCAGAAAATCAGTGTTTGGCCTGTTTATGCCCCGTAAATGACCAAAAAGAGAGCCAGTTATTGACCGTTATTTTAAAATTCTTGTATCTTATTTTACAGAGCTTAAAAGTTTGGTCGAATACTAAACCATTTAAAGAGGAATATATAACATTCATAAAAAGGTATTAAACTTTATCCTATTATTAAATCTTTTTCCAATAATTGTGAGATTATAAAACTCATAATTCGTCTAGTGTTTGACCGATCAAACACAAATTTTTATAAAAATTTAGAGCTATTAGTCTTCGACCGCCTCTATTTTGGCAGAAAATAGATAAAACCTGTACTTTTTCGATATAAACAATAGAAAACATCTATCAGAACACTAACCAACAAACAATAATACAAAATATGCAGAAATGGCTAAATAATATTACCTTACTTGTGAGAACTGCTTATCAAAAAAATTACCCTTCTTAACACAATGCGCACAACCAACTGTTAGATCCGATCTAAACAACGAAAAGGCGGAAATGGTATTATAAGCGAAAGTTTTGTGTAGTAGGATGTAGAAAAAAGACTTGAGGCTATTTATAGATATTTTTATATTTGTTGAAATATTCCTAAGATTCTTATTTTTTAATTTTTTTACGAAAATGGTCAGACACTGGCTGACGGTCAATTACTGGCGTTTTACCCTATATTAATCTATTTACTTACAAATAACCATATTTAAGAAGTAATACAGTGGATTTTCGGTTTGCTTATTTATTCTTTCTATGTTATAATTTAGCAAAAATTAAAAATGAACTAAAAATATTTAAAGTTTTTATATTATTATTTACCCCTCATAGAGCACAACTATTGAGGAAGGAATAAAGATCTTCAGAAATTGTTGGAGTAAATTTTAGAAAAAATCATTCCATTATTCATATTACTTTTTTGATGACTGTCATGAAAAGTAAAGTGAACAATCTCGAAAGTTATTTTCTATAAATTTCCTTCAACTATTTCTGAAGATTTTATTCATATCTCTACTAATAAGCTACGATAATACTTTTCTTATACTTTGAATATGTCACCATAACTGAGTTAGTTTTCGAGTAAACCGCTTGAGCGCTAGTTGTATTCCAAGGTCAGAACATGTTCAACGAAATTAACATGGGAGTTAGCATAGGTTATGTCCACAGCAGAGTCTGATTACCAATCGATTAGTAATCAGTAATCAAAAATGTGTATCTTGTTGACACAACTGATTAGTTCATTTGAAAAACTGACAGTTATCAAAAGATTTGAAATAATTTAATTCTACAATTATACATATTAGATGAATTGAAAATGGAAGAAGAAAAAGTATTTTCCATTCAATAATTCAATGTGTTTATAATGAAAAAAATTATGTGGTAAGCAGAACGATAGATGTCCATAATAGAGTTGGGAAATATCAGAAACAAAATGTAGGTTATTTTACACTTAGGTTTTCTGATAGCTGTCATATTAAAGACGACAACTTTTTGATCAATGATTACTAATCGATTGGTAAGCAGACACTGCTGTGGACACGACCATTCTCTTGGGGGTAGTGTTCTCTGGTTAGTTTTATCTGTTTGTTGGTACGAACTAGTTGACAAAGTGATATGAGAGATACAGTGCGTGTGCTGGTGTATGTGAAATCATTTTGAAAGAAGCACGTTTTAAACCCTTTTGGTTGGATTAATTATTAAATCATTTGATAATTTTCGTGTGATTTACAATGGGAAATTACCAAAAAGAACAGGCTCGTCTACAACGTCTTACGGATGAACTGTTCGATGACGAAGAATCTGATGATACAAATGAGGAGTTTATTGACGAAGATTTGGACGCTTTTGAAACAAGGGAAGAAAGTTCAGAGTATGCGCAAGATATCAGCTATGTGGTAGATTTACCGCAAGAAGATTTAAATGCACCATTTTATCTGGGGAAGGTCTCAAAAAATGAACCAAATGATGCCATAAGATGGTTCAAGCACACTTCGAATCGAAATGTGAGGACAAGATCATGCAACATCACATGTCACCTGGTAATACTGTCATTTCGAAAGGTGAAACTAGCTCTATAGATTGTTGGAGTTGTATATTTATTGATAGTATTATTGAAAAAAAATGGGGAATATACTAATGCTGTTATTGCATCAGTCTGAAGTACAAAATTGCATGAGATTCGATAATAAAAATACATGAACAGAGAGGGTACTGATCGATAAATTGGCTCCCATTAGGGAAGTATTTGACATATTCATTTATAATTGTATTAGATAATATTCTACTTCAGCATATATGAATAATGATGAAAAATTGCAGGCTTTCAAGGGTCGATGTTATTTCAAACATTATATTCCGTTTAGGCCTAATAAATATGGAATTTTAAACTATTTGCAATGGTAGATGCCAAAATGTTTTACACTAAACTGTTAGAAGTGTATGTTGAACAGCAGCCTGCAGGACCATATCATGTTTCTAACAGCTCAAGTGATATTGAAAAACGGCTTTCTTCATCTATCCATGGTTCTGCAAGTAGCATTACCATTGATAATTGGTTCACAAGTGTGGAGTTTGTTTCTAAAATGTTGCATAATCATAAAACAACAAAGTTCAGCTCCATGTTTGGTTTTACTAAAGACTCCACATTAATGTGCTATTTTCCAAAAGACCATAAGACCGTGCTTTTAATATCCAGTATGCATCACAATGATTCAGTTGATCCATAAACAGGCGAAAAAATTAAACCCGAAATTGTAACCTTCTATTATAATGAAACCATAGGAGGGATAGATGTGGTTGATAAGATGTGTGCATCATATAACTGTGCTCGAAATACGAGTCGGTGGTATATGGTAATTTTGACAGCATGTTAAATGTAGCTGGCATCAACAGCCAAGTCATATTTGAAAGAAATTGTGAAGAATTCCAGCATATGCGACGTAGTTTAATCTTAATGTGTCAAAACAAATACGCGAGCGGATAGAAGAGATATTGTACAGAATCCAAAAAACTTATATTAACGCGATACTATTCCATTAAGTGTAAAGATTGTTTGTGTTTGGAACACTCTCTCATTGTGTACAAAAACTGTTCTTGATAAGAAACAATGTCAGATTCATTGTAATAAAGTTTAGTTTCTTCATTATTTTCATCATATAAACTAGTTTAACGTTAATTTGGAAGATGTTGTTATCTGTAGTAATAAAAGTAGTAAAATGTGAATAATTTGACATTTACTAACAAATAGAAGATTCTTCCTGGTTCTGCTTTTTATTTTTTGTTTATATTCGTTAATATCATTGATGATGTGACATATACAGTCCGTGTTCCAATGTAACAAAAACAGGGGAGTGTTCCGCAGGGTTAAAGTCATTCTGTGCTTAAGATGAATATCATGAACATCCGTACGGGATGTAGTTTTATTAGACAAATGTTGCGGCGTTCTTATACATATATACCCTCCAAGATCACATTTTGAGCCAACCAAGTTCTATGTATTTAGTGGAGATATGTTCATATTTACGTATACCATAGATAAGACGTAAAAAGGCATTTTTAACTTTTTGTATTCGTTGTAAATCTTACTTGTTTATGTAAAAATGATACAAATTGTCACAAAAATTAACGAGTCTTTCGCAAAGTATAATTTTGAGTTTTCTTCTTAATATATGTCTACTACTATACAGTAGTTTAAAGCTATGGAAAGCTTTTTAACTACATTGCTTATGTAGCTTTTGAATCGGATGTCTCTATCCAGTAAAACTCCTAGATGTTTTGCTTCGTTGAGGCATGATAGCAGAACATCATCAACAATAATATTTACATTGGTTTAAATATAATTATTGTCTTTGTCCCTACAAAACACTACTGGAGATGATTTATATGCGTTGACAAACTGTGATCTTTAGCGGTATTAATTCATTAGTAAACTTTTTAGTCGCATTTTCTAAATCTGAAATATTAAAATTCATATACTAATAAAGATGTGGAATAACTGAAATGTATGTAGACAGTATAGGTATATGTAAAAATAAAGTAATTATGTTTGGTTATTATTGCCACCACCAACATTAAATCAATGCAAACTGTAGTTTGCAGAGGTGAGAGCGGTATCTCTCACTTCTGGCTACAGAAGCATTATTTACAGAAAAATGTTGGATTCTCAAGGTCACGTAATGGTTTTTCCCGAATAATTTAAAAATATGGCTTGAAATTAACGATATATTGTATTTAATACAATCCTACAATGATAAGTAATCATTTGAAAATGTTTTCAACTCGTGACATATGATATAATGAAAATTTGACAATTAGTGCACTATTGATAATACCTTTGAGTATTTCTCAAAGTAAGTGACTTGAAATGAATGAAATAATAATACAAACGAAGTTCTAATAAAATTATTTATTCTTCATGGAAAATGTGTAGAAACTATCGCAACAACGTGCAGAAAATTAAATGAAACGTACTCTGATTTATATCCAATGAACAAGAGAAAGTTTGTACGATCACAAAATAGTTTCATTAATTATCTGTTAAAATTTAGAAAACGTTCACTATAAGTTTTCAAAATGCCGACCACTGGCTTTCAAACATTTCAATGTCCTTTTATTTGAAGATATAGTTGTAGGCCTCCTTATTTTACCGCCATCTAGTTCTTCAATGCAGTTGATTACTCGTTGGCGTAGATCTTGTTTACTGTGTACTGGTGTCATGTATACTTTTGTCTTCAAATGACCCCACAAGAAAAAATCAAGTGACGCGAGATCGGTTGATCTCGCAGGCCAATGCCGCGGACCCAAACGTCTGAACCAGCGATCGTCGAACATTTCAAACAACTCCGTTGTTACTTCCTCAGTGCAAAGAGCTGGTGCTCCATCCAGCTTCAGCTGGATGGTTTCAACCAACTGCTACGATACTCTTCCAATGACAGATTGTCCAAGAAGTCGTTCACAACTGACCTTAGAATTTCCAGATATTTCTCAGAATTCAACGGTTCATCGTAAATAAGAAAACTTATTCGGTGACAATATTTGGATTTTGATCAGCCCAGAAATGCTCGTTCCTTCTATTAAAAATTCTCTTCTCTGGAAAATTTTGATTTGTCTGTCTAGATAATTTTTTTTTGAATTCAGGATCTTCTTGGATGCGAAATAGAATTCTTTCGCAAAAGTGAACCCTACTTTGATGATATTCTGGTCTAAGAGCTTAAACTTTACTAAACTTGTATGGGCGCATGTAATGATTATGGATGATCCTTCCAACAGACCCACGATCCAAGCCTAAATCATATTCGGCACTTCTAGTGAAAGCTTGGGGATCAGCACGGAAATAGGCCAAAACATTTATTATGTTGTCTTCATCTGAGGTTATAGGTTAAGGTAGATGTCGTTCCGCTTTTAATTTTTGATGCATTATTAATGAAATTATTTTGTAATCGTACAAACTTCTCTTGTTCATTGGATGTAAATCAGGGTACGTTTCATTGAATTTTCTGCACGTTCTTGCTATAATTCCCTCACATTTTCCATGAAGAATAAAAAACAATTATTAGTACCTCAAGTCACTTACGTTAAGAAACACTCAAAGGTATTATTAATAATGCACTAATTGTCAAATTTTCATTATATCATGTACTATGATGACATTTAATAGCAACCTAGATGAATATGAGAAATATAATTTGATTTTTTTAGACAATTGCTCTTATCTCGGAATTCTGGCTACTTAGGTATAGGAACACTACATCAAATCGAAGGAAATTTAGGCATCATTCAGGATATTTCATAATATACAGGGTGTTCCAACTAAAAAATGCTTTTAAACCTTTTTGTATCTAGCAGTAAAATCACTCAATTTGAATGATCCTGTATAACGCAGGACAAATTTCTCTATTCAGAATCCATAAACATTATCTCGATGACCTACTAACAAAGTTACAGCTTCCTAGGGATTGCAATAACGCAGAAATAAACATTTAATTCGAGCTATGTTTTTGATCCAAAATATGGAAAATAATTAATATCTCGGGAACCGTTAGAGATAGGTGTAGGTAAGTGGGGCGGAAATATCAAGAAAGTGAGGACAGATGCAAAAACGCAGTAATACTTATATAAGCGGCAACGCTGCATCGCTGAAAATATATTAAATAGATTATCATTATTATATTATATTATTATATAAAATAGATTAAGAGCAATTACTTAACCAAACTTTCAGAACGATCCTATGTCCCGTTCTCCGTAAACGTCTAAGGTACCATCGACCATATATATATATATATATATATATATATATATATATATATATATATATATTGTATTTAAAATTAATATGATTACTAAAAATTAAAGTTAGTTCGTATCAGCCATAGTATATATACGCTGTAGTCCAACTCAACGGCGGCCGCCTTAGATGATAGTTTCGGAGCATCAGTTTAAGGTACGGGCACAGTATAGATAAACACAGACCCGCCTTTGCCGCCGTGTGTTTATCAACACTGTGGTGACAGCTAACCGACTTCCAAAAAAAATCCATATCCCCAAAAAACATTCCCAATGTAAGACTTTTGGAGGTGAGAGCTATATTCTGCAAAACTCGACAAAAAAATCTTTCGCATACGCTCAGTAAGAGCTCCACACCCATACAATTTCTTATGTTTCTTTGTATACGCATTTTGCTTTAATGGTACATTTTCATCAAGTGATTCTATCGCTTCTCACCGCCCCCAAAATTCCTTCCATGACGTTGAAACATAAGTTGTTCAATTTCTTTTACAACTCATAATAGGTTTTATAGATACTCCACGCCTTTCTAAGTCTCCTTAATACGGTGTTAGCAATTATTTTCATTAGGTTTAAATATACAGGATGTGCGTGTTTTTCTCCCCAATTCCTACGCCAATGGAAAAATTAGTTTTGATATGCCTATTTGAACCGCCAATGTTTTCTACACAAAAAAAAACACTATTGGTCGTGAGCTTTGAAGTCGACCGTTTTCGAGAAAAATCATTTTTATGTTTAGAGGTTACGACCAACAGTACCTTTTTGGTGTAGAAAACATTGGCGCTTCAAATGGGCGTTCCAAAATCGTACTTTTTCCATTAGCGTAGAAATTGTGGAGAAAAACCCCCACTACTCCTTCAAAATCTTCACCAATCATGACTTAACAACAATGTTCTTCTGACTCAAAACTTGTACGATAAACGGTTCATGAGATCGTCGCAAAAACGATTTTTTTTTAATTTCAACGCCCTGTATCTCGAAAATGACGCATTTTAGAGGGTAAGTTAATGTAAACTTTTTCATATTTTTGGACGAGCTAGCACATCCTCAAGTCCTGCGAATATATTTGAAACACCCTGTATATTAAGAAATAGATCGTTTTACACTTTTGTATGTTTGGTGTGTGTAAAAATATTTTAGATCACTAACAAAGTTGATTTTTTCTCCCATATAGAACCCTTAGAACTTGACCATATAGTTAAATATACATATGTAGTTCGTAAAAACGAATAAAAGTTCAAATGCAATATTATTTCTGTTTTATTTCATCTTCTTTTCCAAGACGGATTCATTTCAAGTATGTATGTAAGGTATTGACAATTTTATCACTTAAAGTGAGCAGGTGAGTGACTGGAAATGCTAGTCCATATTTAGTGGAACTATGGGTTATGAATATAATACGTCAAGTAGTAATTTCATGGACGGAATTTTGGGGGCGGTGAGAAGCGATAGAATCACTTGATGAAAATGTAACATTAAAGCAAAATGCGTATATAAAGAAACATAAGAAATTGTATGGGTGTGGAGCTCTTACTGAGCGTAAAGATTTGAGATTTTTTTGTCGAGTTTTGGAGAATATAGCTCTCACCTCCAAAAGTCTTACATTGGGAATGTTTTTTGGGGATAAATGTATTAACATATATAAATACATATACATATATATATATAAATACATATATATATATATATATATATATATATATATATATATATATAAAGATGTTCTTGGGGATGCAGTCATATATTCAATAAAATTCTTTGACTGAAGCCGAGCTTTCGAGAATGTTTATTCTCTTCTTCAGGGCAAAAATCGAATTTAGAATAAATTAACCAAAAACAGGAAAGATTTCATAGCCATCAATTACAAATGCCATTTGCTCGAAGATCTCAAAACCTCCAACTGCATTATTAAAAAAAGACATCACCTTCAATTTCAACTCAGAATGTTTAGAATCCTTTAACGAATTAAAACAAGCCCTTACTTCAAGCCCCATCTTATCGTACCCAAACTTCGAAGAACCTTTTATATTAACGACCGACGCTAGTGCCTTCGCGATTGGTTCAGTCCTTTCACAAGGTCCCCCTTCTAAAGATCTCCCAATTGCCTATGCGAGTTATATGCCTAAATTCCGCATACTCAGTGCATTCCTTATACTCGGTGCAACGATCATCTAGATATCATATTATTGTAAATGTCTAGACGCTGAGCTTGCAAATAAATATTATAAAGCCGCTCGCATTTGTGAGGAGCTTCACTTATAGTTTTGTACAGGTATCATAACCATTGTGACAAGTTACATTATATAAGTCAGTTATAAAGAATCAAATAAATCTTTTTCAAAACGTAATTTTGGTTCCTAATAACTTAACTGGCGCAATCTAGTGGATAGTTTATTCCGGAAAACAAGTTCCAAAACCGAGTATATTAGCTTTTCTCAAAAACAAGTGAAATAGTGAAATACATCAGCAACCTACAGTGCCCAGAGGGAAATCCAGCAGCAACAGCACCTACTCAGAGAGAACATCCAATAGCAACAAGTAGTAAGTGCCACATCCTTTTATCCAATTCTTGTGCTTTTCCATATATATATAATAAGATATTACATGCGAAAACAAACAGTATATAGCGGATAAAAATCACTTTATTACATTGTTCTTTCAATTTTATTTTAATTTATGTCGGATAATATCCATACGATAGAATTTTCTGACAGTGAAACCAGAAACTCAAGATTTTCATTGCAGTCACTGAATTTAAGTGACTTACATTCGGAGCAGAGCTTATTTGAATTAGATAATTTTTACAACGATATAGATCCAATTAATAATTCAACAATGGCTCCTTCACAAACCACAGAAACCCTAATCGCAGCTGCCAGAAGTTATGGCGAAGTACTTATTTGATGGAAGTACAAACTCTCTTGATGTCTTTATTAATCGAGTAGATGTATTCATTAATAAATACGGAGAAACTACAGACGAAACTTTGAACGAATATGCACTTTGATTAGTTATGAATAAATTAAGAGACACCGCAGAAAAATTCGTAAGTACGAGATCGGACATCTCTAGTTGGAATGAACTAAAGACCTGTTTAAGAACGAAATTTGGAGACCATACCGACAGACAGACGATTGCCCATAAGCTCAGATTTTTGAAACTGAATTATAAGGAAAATCTTTCTGACTTTATCTAGCGTATTAAAGATTTGGAGACGAAACTTAATCTAAAAATCAGCGCTGATCCTAATCTCTCAGCAGAACAGAAAAAGGTTCATTAACGATTAACGATTAACGAACAAACCGCGTTAGAGGTATTTTATAACAACGCACCTCCGATGCTCCAGACAATATTAGAAGTAAGGCAGTTCACCGTGCTTACGGAAGCAGTTCCTGCAATTTTAAAATATATTTCTGAACATCCTACAGATATATCTAGTAAAAGTATCACATATAATAAGATTCCTAGTATTCCATCATATAATCAGTTTAGACCTAACGTTAATAATAGGCCAGCTACAGAAACAACACCCACAAGAAATTATTATCAACAATCGAATTCGGCTAGTCAACAAAATCCAAACAGAAGTACAATTATATGGCCACTTCATGATTTACCTCTAAATAAACACATTATAGTTCCCACAAGATTATGTTTAGATTAACCAGCATTTTTATTATAAACAATTATATAGCCACTTCAGATTATTTACCTTAATAGAAGAAACCCTTAAGATAATGTTTAGATTAGTCAGCATTTTTACACTATAAATACACTAAGCAGTTGCATGTATATTTTAGTCTTTAAGTTCGCTCTATCGTAGCAGTACCATTTGTATTCTTGTTAAAATAAAGTTTTAAAAAACCACAAGTTACAAGAATAAAATTGGCGCAGTCAGTAGGATCCTTTTCGGAGTGATTATCCCTTGACACCCTTATGTATCAACAGTTAAGAAAAGGATTCCGAACTTCAAAAACACTTCTCCGCAGTACACTTGGACTCCTGGCCTACATCGATCATTGGTACGCCATTTCGAAAGCCAGTAGGACGAGTTAGCCTGAGCCAGCGTCCACTACGATTGGTAGAGCTTCCTTGGAAAGTGCTGCTCTTCGACGAAGTCATCATTTGATATAGGAACGAAACTAGGGACATATTGTAAGTGTTTAATGAATTGTTCCCTATAGTTGTAACTCCTGTTAGTTAAGAATTCAACAATTGCCGATGTACCTTTATGAAGAAATTTAGAAGTAGATTACCTGATATCACTTATCCTTCCAGAAGTAATAGTTTAGGGAATAACCTAACCAGTTCCGACGAAGTTATCGAACTATATTCCAATATTTCTTTAATAAATAATACGTCTCATAAACACTCAGTATCTTTAGATAATTTAGAAAATAGCTTAGAACCATTAGTTAGTGAAAATATTATTGATACTATTAAAATGGCCGACGCTTTGAGATCAACTGTGACATTAGAAAAAAAATTTGATGGTACACCATCGCGTCTAGAATCATTCCTTAATCAAATCGATACTTGTTACGCTAGATATTTTAATAATGATCAATCACAACAAGAATATGTTATCTTAGCAATAAAATCGAAAATAGTAGGGACAGCCGAAGATTTCCTCTAAACCCGTCCAGATCTAAGAACATGGAACAAGATAAGAACGGCTTTAACTCAGAAATTTAGTGATCCAATTACTAGAGCAAACCTCCATCAACAACTAATATTTTTAACACGAAAAATGAATCTACTCAAGATTACATACTAAAACTCAAAGCCTTAGTACGACCAAAATATGTTCTGAAATTAACAATGTTGAAGCAAGACCAATATTAATTTCTCAAAATGAGTTAACAGCAACCCAGAATCTATTAGCAAATATTTCTAACGAACTAAGAACACTACTTATCGTTCGAAACCCACAAAATTTGGATGAAGCTATTGACATAATAACAAACTATGAAATTTTAACTAGTCAGAGCCATTTCAGAAACAACTATTTACTCAATAATAACTTGACAAAACAAAATATACAAAAACCATTAAATCACATTTTGAAAAATACTCAGAGAACGTTAAATAACCAACAACCAACTAACTGCCCTATAAACCTTTCCCATAGACCACCGAATCAACCTTCTAGACATCCAGCTCAGCAATTTTCGCAACCAAATCAGTCATTTAGACAACAAAAATAACCCTGTCTAAATTTGAATAGTTTCCAGATCAATCAACTACCGTACATTAAAATCCCCAATTATAATATTCGGTTACTTATAGATACAGGCTCTCATGCATCTCTTCTCAGACCCTCTTTAGCTGAAACATATTTCCCAGAACTAATTCAACCCTATGTGAGCACTCTTCAAACATGCGCTGGATCTGAAAAAGCCACCATTAAAGCAACTATTCCTCTATTTACATGCTTCGGTATTACTGAACCAATCGAATTCATTTTACATCCTTTTCACGAATATTTTGACGGTATTTTAGGAATTAAAGACCTTTGTAAATTAAATTTAAATATTGACTTAAGAAATGCAAAGCTAAAAAATCAATACATGGAAATACCTTTCCAATATAGACAAATTTTGGTAACTATACAATAGAAATTCCCCCAAAAACTATACAAAAGACGATTTTGAGAACTAATTTACCCGACAATATGACCTGGATGATGCCATATTATTGTGACAACGAGATTGAGATACAACCAACACTTGTAACAATTAAAAATGACTCCTATACTATCGATATTTATAACCATTCGAAAAAATCAGTAGCCATCGAAGGTAGTGTAGACAATAACTTACCTTTAGAACGAATTGAACTTAACAATTTTGAAATATTTAATTTAGAAACAGTCAATCCCAAACCAATCAACTCAACATTAGGAGAGGAAACCCTTAGGACAATTGATATAAAACATTTAATAAGTCACAAACATTTAAACTTGGAAGAAAAAGACCAACTTTTTAAACTTATTAAAAAATTCGGTAAAATTCTACATAAACCCGGAGACTCCTTAACATTTACAAACCAAGTCAAACATGTCATAAGAACTACCGATGAAATTCCCGTTCACGCAAAAAATTATAGATACCCACATGTACACAAAAACGAAGTGAGCAGACAAATAGAAGAAATGTTACAAGAAGGAATCATTCAATCATCAAGTTCCCCATTAAGTTCACCAGTATGGATCGTTCCGAAGAAAGCTGACGCATCAGGACAAAGAAAATGGAGACTCGTTATAGATTACAGGAAATTGAACGAGAAAACGATCGATGACAAGTACCCAATACCCAACGTCGCAGATATACTCGACAAGCTTGGACGATGTCAGTATTTCACAACACTCGACCTTGCCAGCGGATTCCATCAGATTGAAATGGACCCTGAAAGCATCCCAAAAACAGCGTTTAATGTCGAACATGGGCATTATGAGTATACACGTATGCCAATTGGACTTAAGACCGCGCCTTCCACATTCCAACGTGCAATGGACAACGTGCTTCGTGGATTACAGGGAAAAGTATGTCTAGTGTATATGGATGACATCATAATATACTCAACCAGCCTTCAAGAACACCAAAATTCTTTAAAATTTGTTTTCGAAAGACTCGCATCATTTAATATGAAGATACAATTAGATAACCCCGAATTTTTGCAAAAAACCGTAGAATTCTTAGAACAAGTAGTTACCCCCGACGGAGTTAAACCAAACCCGCGAAAAATATAAATAATAAAAAATTTCAAAATTCCTAATACTGCAAAAGAAATTAAATCTTTCCTTGGTCTTATTGAATACTACAGAAAATTTATCAAAAATTTTGCTAAAATCACAAAACGACCAACGCATTGCTTAAAAAAAATGTTGAGATAACCCATGACAAACCCTTTATCACCGCCTTCAACCTTTGTAAAAATATTTTAACAAATGACCCGATACTCCAATACCCCGATTTCAGCAAACCTTTTATACTAACAACAGACGCATCAGACTATGCAATCGGTGCCATTCTATCACAAGGAACAATCGGAACCGATTTACCAATAGCGTATGCAAGCAGAACTCTAAATCCTGCAGAGTGTAATTACTCCACGATAGAAAAAGAACTCCTTGCTATCGTGTGGGCTACCAAATATTTTCGACCGTACTGGTTTGGCAGAAAATTCGCTATCGTATCTGATCATAAACCATTACAATGGCTCTTCTCGATTAAAGAACCGAATTCAAAATTAGTCAGGTGGAGATTAAAACTACAAGAATACGAATACACTATCCAATATAAAAAAGATAAACAAAACTCCAACGCCGATGCCCTGTGTCGACCACCTATCGACATTCACGCTGTTGAGAAAGATGATCTTCCATCGCACATGTCAGCAGCTTGCGAAAAACCCAAAAACAATGACAACGACCAATATCTTTGGCACGATAGAATTAAACACCTCTTCGAAACTCAGGAAACTCTCCCTACTTTTGGACCTTTCGTAAAAACAAATACTGAATTTCAAAACTTTGAACAAAGTTGGAAACCTGTTGTAGATTCCGAAACAATTAAAGAAATTAGTGGTAACCTGTTTGTACAACCAAACGATTACTATTTAGCTCATTATGTGGCAGCCGATTTAAAAATGAAAAAAGGCATTGCAGTAATCTTTAAGCATAAATTTAAAAATTTACAATATCTAATCAATCAAAATGCGGAACCAGGTGGAATAGCCACTTTGTTTGATAATGAAAATAATCGATTTATCTATTATTTAAACACAAAACAAGAAACAAAATAAACCAACCTATCTGACGTTATGGAAAGCTTTAACTACAATGAAAAAACATGCAATAGAAAATAATGTAATAAAAATCGCTATCCCAAGATTAGGTTGTGGTCATGATCAATTAAATTGGGAAAAGGTAAAAGCTATGATTGAATATATTTTAAAAATGAAAATATTGAAGCCCTCGTATGTTATTTGTCAGAAACACCTAAAATTAACATCATTTCTGACATTCAAATTAAGCCTCCAATTAAAACAAAAAAAGAAGAATCACTTCAAATAATAACAAACAAATTATAATCACACGAAGACGAAATCAATTCTGAAACAGACACAATACACTCATCACACGAAAACCCCATTTTAGGAGCACCTTATGTAACTAAAGCTGTAAACACTTTCAAAAATCAAATTATTTTTAAATGGACAGATAAAAACCAACCTCATGCAAGAACAGAGAGACTATTCGAAACAAAAAAGGGAGTAGCGATGTATATAAATAGGAATCCAACAATGGAAGAAATCCAAAAACTTTTACGAGATCATCTACCCCCAGATACTTACTGTTTACATTTCCCAAATGAAGGAATAGAACCAATAATTATAAGAACTTTCCAAGAAACATTTAAAAATAATGCATACAATCTTGTCATTTCTAACACACTACTACAGGATGTAACTAACCCTAACGGACAAAAGGAAATTATAGAAGGATACCACACTACCAAACCATCACATCGAGGAATGACAGAATGACAAAACATAAAAAATATCAAACAAAAATATTATTTGCCAAGCCTAGAAAGAGACGTCATTAACTTTGTAAATACATACGAAGTATGTCAAAGAACTAAATACGACAGACACCCGTATAAAGTTATATTTAAACCTACACCAACAGGATCTAAGCCACTAGAACATATTTACATGGATATATATTCAATATCAGGACAAAAATATTTAACGATAATAGACAATTTCTCCAAATTTGCTGCAGCATACCCCGTCAATGAAACATCTATAGAAATATGCCAAAGTTTAACTAAATTCTTTTCACATCACGGCACACCATGCAAAATCACTAGGGACAATGCACAAACATTTAAAAGTAATTTAGTACAAGATTTGTGTAGAGTATATCAAATTGAGCTACATTTCACGACACCGTATAACCCAAATTCAAATTCACCCATTGAAAGATTTCACTCTACTCTTAAAGAAAGCCTTATCGCCCTTAGAAATGATCATCATACTAAAACAATTCAAGAATTAATGGATATAGCAATTTTAAATTATAACAATAGCATACACTCCTCACATGATTATACCCCTTTCCAAATTCTAAAAGGGAACCTTATTTATCAATTAAATTTCGAGAAAGATATAAATCAATTACAAACCGATTACGTATACGAACTCGCTCAAACTTTTAAAGAACTCAATGAAAAAATTAATTCAAAATTAAACGCAAAAAAGGCTAATGTTTTAGCCAAACGAAATGAAAAATGCGAAAACGACCCAGAAATACCAGAAGGCACAAATCAACTTATAAATACCCCTAGAAAATTACCACAAAAATTACAACCAAAATATAAAATAACAACATTTAAAAATCAAAGGCATCCTAAAGATGTTAAAAGACATTCATAATTTGCAGGCATGGAAATGAAGACTATTATACTTCTAATCCCTCTACTAGTCACCGCCCAGTATAAAATTGAAGAAATGTCATTATGCCCAACTAACTTACTTACTTGTTCCTCGAACAATATATTTAACTAATCATTGCCCAATGATAATAATCAAATATACTGAAACATCAGTCGCCCAATTAGACGATAACTCTATCATAAATTATTCCTCATTCTCAAGAAAGTATTGACCTTTTATGCCCAAATCAACACAATATTGAAGTAATAAATAAAACATCCTTAATTTTGCCTTCGAAATGTAGAGTTAAAATTCGTTAAAACAATTACGATTCTCAAAACATAAATACAATCAATTTAAGATTAAAGCTTCCATCAATTGCTATTGACGACACTCTAGTTGAAAAAACAAATTGAACCCTTGCAATTAAGAGAAATGAATATTGAAACATAAAAGGAGATTCGGTAAACACTCATAATTTAATGAGACATCCTTTAAAGCAACTAAATGTAGTTAGTTCTAGTGTATCAATTACATTAATAATTATTATAATAATCATAGTAATAGGATTCGTATTGTCTTATTGTTATCATTATTATCAAAGAAAAAAAAGAAATTGTAAAAGTGGACATAGAATTAAAAACTCTTGAAAATCAACCCCGATTTTCTCTAACTTAAGGAGGGAGGAATTATATGGCCACTTCATGATTTACCTCTAAATAAACACATTGTAGTTCCCACAAGATTATGTTTAGATTAACCAGCATTTTTATTATAAACAATTATATAGCCACTTCAGATTATTTACCTTAATAGAAGAATTATATGGCCACTTCATGATTTACCTCTAAATAAACACATTGTAGTTCCCACAAGATTATGTTTAGATTAACCAGCATTTTTATTATTAACAATTATATAGCCACTTCAGATTATTTACCTTAATAGAAGAAACTCGCAAGATTATGTTTAGATTAGTCAGCATTTTTACACTATAAATACACTAAGCAGTTGCATGTATATTTTAGTCTTTAAGTTCGCTCTGTCGTAGCAGTACCATTTGTATTCTTGTTAAAATAAAGTTTTAAAAAACCACAAGTTACAAGAAAGTAAATAAAATTGTACTACCCACGGTACTACATCAGCGGCGGTAACACAACCTCGTTAGCAGTTTAATACTATGAATAATCAACAACCGACGCAACCGCGACAGAATAGTTTTAGTGCAATCAATCGGTCCACAAATCCATCTAGTACTAATTGGACTAATAGAACAACTAATTTTAATAAACCACAGATTAAGCAGTGGAGATGTCCACAAATTAATTTAAACGAATTAGATTTTGTAGATCCTAGTTATCATAAGCATGGATATGATAACGATAACGATGATTATAACAGTAACGATCCCGATGAAATACAATATACTCATGAAAATGATTCATTCTACGAGGATACCGAAAATTTTCAGCAAAATGCCTCGGAATCAAACAAGTAGAAACTTATCATAATATGATATCTTCTAGCTTACCTTACATAGATATAAATGGCCTTAAGATATTATTAGATACAGGTGCGACTAATTCATTATGTAACCCTCGCATAGCCCACAAGTATTTTTCTAAAGAAATTAGAAAAGAAGTGTTCAGAATTAAAACCATTTTGAACCAATCGGAACACCATGAAGTTCTTGTGAGCGATCTACTCCAACCACAACAATTTCTTAAATTCTATATTCTTAATTTTCATCAACATTTAGACATACTTTTAGGAACAGAGACTTTAGAAAAACTCAATATGATATTGGATTATAACAGCGGTACAATATTATTAAATAATGTAGAGTATAATTTGTTTAGATATGAACCTCCAACAATTACCTATTTTCAAACACAGATTGAACCTAAACAAGAAACCATAAGCGTACCAACCAATATTCAAAGGGGTACAGTTCTCATTCCGAAACAAACAATAGGACATTACGAAATACCTGCAAACATTATTACCTTTAGAAATTTTTAAGTCTGTGTACCTATCGAAAGAAAATTAAATGATAATGAAACTCATATTCTCAGTCTAGATAAACCCATTTCAGCCAATAATATTAATTTAAAAGAATACGACGTTTGCCGTGCACACGTTGTAAGATATGGGAATGTTGATAAGACCAATATAACATTGACTCAGAAACTTGACCATATTCTAGATGAAGAAGAACGATTTTTAATTTTTAAGTTAAAAGAATACCGAGACACATTTTACGAAGACAAAGACAAACTGACATTTTCCTCAATTGTTAAACATACCATTCCTTTGAATTCTAACGACCCTATTTTCACCAAGCCCTATTGATTTCCGCACTCGCAGAAAATCGAAGTTGACAAACAAGTCAACGAGTCGCTAGAACATAACATCATCACGGAGAGTACTTCCCCGTATTCCGCCCCAGTTTTCCTTGTACCAAAAAAGGAGGTAAAAGATGGAAAGAAGCAATGGCGAATGGTTGTAGACTTTCGCAAACTGAATGAAAAAACCGTCGAAGACAAGTATCCATTGCCCAATATAAATAACATCCTCGATATCCTAGGAGAATCGAAAATTTTCTCTAAAATCGACTTAAAATCGGGTTATCACCAGATCGAAATCGAAGAAAAGGATCGTCATAAGACAGCCTTTTCAACGGAAAACGGACACTATGAGTTCCTTCGCGTTCCGTTTGGACTGCGAAACGGTCCAGCGGCATTCGCACGGGTGATGAATCAGGTTCTTAAGGGTTTATTAAATAAGATTTGCCTCGTTTACCTTGACGACATAATAATTTTAGGGAAATCTACGGAAGAACATTTTAGAAATTTGACAACAGTATTGGAACGACTTAGAGAACACCGGTTCAAAATTCAGTTAGACAAATCTGAATTCTTTCTAGAGGAAATTGAATACTTAGGTCACATTATTACCATACACGGTATTAAACTTAATCCTAAATTAATTGAGAAAATAAAGAACTTAAAAGCACCATCTACCCCCAAACAGATTAAGAGCTTCTTAGGACTGTCAGGTTATTACAGAAAGTTCGTGAAGAATTATGCGACTATAGCAAAGCCATTAACATCTTCAAAAATTCAAAAGTTGAACATACATCAAAATTCAGCGAAGCGTTCGAAACCATCAAAGAAATTTTGTGCAACGAGCCTGTTTTAGCATATCCAGACTATAAAAAAAGCTTTATATTAACAACAGATGCAAGCAATGTAGGCCTGGGAGCTGTCCTCTCACAAGAAACAATAGGCAACGATAAACCGATCGCATATATTTCTAGAACATTAGACGAACATGAGACGAACTACAGTACAATCGAGAAGGAATGTTTAAGCATTGTTTGGGCAACTAAACAATTCGGTCCATATTTATACGGTAATAAATTCACCATAGTATCAGACCATAAGCCCCTCCAATGGTTATTTAATATCAAAGAACCAAACTCTAAATTAGTGAGATGGCGTCTGAAACTAATGGAGTACGATTATCACATCGTATACAAAAAGGGCAAGTTAAACACAAATGCAGACATTCTATCGCGTCTAGAAGCGCATCCTCTGCAAATAAACGAATCACCGGATGATCTACTATCCATATTCGCAAATCCGGGCGATATCGGCGAAAGACCCTTACCAGAATTGACTGACTTAGACGAACTCTTTAATGATGACGCCAAAAAAGACTAACAAACACAACACAAAATTAAAATTATTTCGGATATTTAAATCAAACCTCCCAACGATAACAATAGTGATCCCATACCGAATAATATAAGCGAGAACCTATCACTTATATCCCCTGATAGAATAGTTCCTGACAATAACACCATTCACACACAAGACGATGACATCTCTGCAGAATTAAAGATTACTGACAAACCGTTGAATCAATTTAAACGACAGATTGTCTTTAAACTCGGCAACGAACCCAAGATCAAAAATATTATTATATTTAACAAAGATATATTCGAAGTACAAATTTCAAGGGATAATTATGCAAATGAAATACAGAACATTTTACAGGAATACGCGAAGCCTGATATAGTTAATGCAATTTATTCTCCAGACAACGGCATGTATGAAGAAATTGCTACTATAATAAATAGATATCTCAACAATAATTTAAGATTTGTAATTACTAGACTAATACTAAGAGACGTAACAGATAGGAAACAACAGACAGACATACTCAATAAACTGCATAACGTTACACACAGAGGTATACGTGAATTGCAATGGGAAATAGAATTGGCCCAACATATCACAAGATTGCCAGTTCCACGTGAACAACTGTCCTATTTGTCAGCAGGCAAAATATGAACAACACCCAACAAAATATAAACTAGAAACTACGTTTACAGCAAGAGGTCCTTTTAAAATAATTTATTTAGATATTTTCTCATGCAACAAAAATAAGTATCTAACATGTATAGATAATTTTTCAAAATTCTTTATGTATGAAGAACTTCAAGTTCAACAAATATGGTAGAAATATTAAAGAAATTCTTAAGAATCTTTTCAAGCTATAAATTACCTAAAAATTTAGTAACAGAAGGTCAATTATTTCAAATTTATTTAAGAAACTTTTGGAATCCTATAACATCAAACACCATGTAACGACCCCATTACATCCCAATGCAAATAGTACCATAGAGCGAGTACATGGAACACTTGTAGAATTAATGAGAACGCTAACTCTCCAAAATCAAAAGGCATTATCGCATAACGTTTTTGAGAACGCGGCTATCATTTATAACAGGACTATACATAGTACAACCAACTGTTATTTGGACATCTCGACAATAGAGATATTCTAGAGATAGACTCAAAAAGACAGTATGACAATTACATGGACGATTTAAGAAAAAGAATCACAAACATGTACGAACACGTTTTCCAGAAAACAAAGGAAACAAAGGACAAATACATTGAAAAACAAAATGAAAAGCGCATTGATCCTCCCAAAATGAACACCTTAGATGCTTACATTTCCACAAGACCCAGGAATAAGATAACACCACTTAACAAACCGGTACAAGTAAGAAAAGACTTAGGTACTAAAATTAAGACAACCAAAGGTCAAGTGTATCATAAACAAGAAGTGAAACCGTTGAGGAAATTTCAGAAGCAATACGTTCCGTTTGTTTCAGATGGATCCCCTCGTGACAACTCTGACTATACTAATACTGACACACTACAACCAAGCACTAGTACCTAAAATCGAGATAAAATCACTCGAGAACAACCCTGGGATTTTACCACTGAAGTTAGGACCAACTAGACTACAATTTTCCTACCATACCTTCCTACACAATAACCCTATTAAAATAATTGGCAACAAACTTTTAGAATTAGACAATCTTATAACAAGCTTTCGTGTAACAACCCATAACAAACTATACATGGCCGATCAAATAGAATTAGAATATGTCCTGAATAAAGCTAAGCAACTAAAGGAACAAGTGATAATGATTCACCCTGACATCATGCGTAAACGAAGTAGAGTTAAACGCGGAATGATAAACGCTCTAGGATCAGTTTTTAAATTCATTTCCGGATCGCTTGACGCATCGGATGGGGAAAGATACGACAAGGCGTTAGAAAACCTCAAATCCAATCAAAAGAATATTCTTACTCATTATAATACACAATTTTCTATAAATAAGCAACTTGTGAAGCATTACGAAGAAACTATTAAAAATATGACAACAAATTTCAAAAGGATCGAACAAGTTCTAAGTATGGTTCGTAGAGAAGATCAAAACGTTACTAACACACTCACAATTTTTAAAATTGGCATTCTAGGTCTATCTCAACTTGTAGACAATCTAATAACATCTATAAGCTTTGCAAGCTTGAAAGTTTCGCATTTATCTATTATTAATGAAGTAGCAGTAAAATCAATGAAAGATGAGTTATCAGGTTATCACAGCCCTGATCATTACTATTCGAATGATAATATCCTATTCTTACGAACTATCATTGTCGAATATTACATTAACGAAGAGCATGTGGTATTCTCATTACATATACCCCTTTTAGATCCTAAAACATACAACCTTTACCACCTATTCTCTATTCCTACCCGTGAATCAAACACAATTATTCCTCCTACCTCTTATGTGGTCATTGAAGATGATTCCATCCGCTATCTCAAAACCAAATGCCTGAAGGTACAACAACAATACTTCTGCAAATTGTCAGATATCGAAAGGAACTACCAACAGGAAACATGCATCAGAAACCTCCTACAAATTAAGGAAGATCCCCGTTGTACCCATGTTCCGGTACAAATCTCCGATGTCCTGGTCGAGACTATCAACGATGAGAAATATATACTCATCACATCCAACGAAACATTAGTGCACGACAAATGTGGCAACGAAGAAATCCACAAACTGACGGGCACCTTTTTATTGACGGTCCCTTACTCTTGCAAATTTACCACCAAGCAGTTCGAGTTTGCCAACCTGGAAGGAGCAATTCAAGAAGAACCAGTATATTTACCACATATACCCGGTTCAGTGCAAAACCAATTCAGTTGAATTTAAAATCTTTTGACTTAGACCAGTTATCTAAGCTAACTATAGACCAAGAAAGTGAAGAATCCATTTCTTTTACAGAGAATATTTGGACGCATTCTAACTTACCCATTTATATAATTATTATTTTAGGAATAACACTTACTATATTGTACCATTTTAGAGAGAAATTGTATTTTAGACTTAAGAAAGATAATTCTAGTAGAATGAAGGCATTTCCAGAACCCCCTAAAACCAATTCATAATATACAAACGTATTTAACGTCAACTTTGGACTTTGGAAAAACCCCAAAGTTTCTTCTTAAGTGTGGAGGAGTTATATGCCTAAATTCCGCATACTTAGTGCATTCCTTATACTCAGTGCAACGATCATCTAGATATCATAACATTGTAAATGTCTAGACACTGAGCTTGCAAATAAATATTATAAAGCCGCTAGCATTTGTGAGGAGCTTCACTTATAGTTTTGTACAGGCATCATAACCATTGTGACAAGTTACATTATATAAGTCAGTTATAAAGGATCAAATAAATCTTTTTAAAAACATAATTTTGGTTCCTAATACCTAAACTTGCGTCAAGAACTCTTTACAAGTCTGAAACAAACTTTTCAACTATCGAACGAGAGCTTCCAGCGATAGTTTGGTCTGGAAAACACTTTAGACCATACCTTTATGGAAGAAAGTTCATTCTTATCACCGACCACAGACCCCTTACGTGGCTTTTCTCTATAAAAGACCCAGGTAGCCAATTAGCTCATTGGCGACTTAAATTAGAGGAATACGACTACGAAATTCGGTATAAACCTGGTCGTATTAATAGAAACGCTTATGCATTATCTAGGATTAAAGTCAATCACATAAATGAGTGCCTCAAATATCAAGAAAGACTATCCCACTATTCTATACTTCCTACCAACGAAACAGACGACGAAGTCGACCAAACGATAGACATTTCTAACGAACGCATTTGCGAAGAATTTAAGACATTTGTAGAATTGTATAAGACGACTTCACTGATAGACTACTCTAAGATAAAATATACTAATAACCAACTTCTGAACAAAACAAATAAAAACATCATCACCTTTTTTCAACAGAATAAGCTTAAAGACACCCATTATAAAATAATAGATGACATATTTGAAGAGAATACAGAGTTTACGGATAATGAAGTAAATATACTTACTAGTAAAACCATCCAAAATAGAAAATATTTCATTATACCAATCCCTTACGATCCGAATTTTGTCAATGAACATCTTTTTACAGCCTTGTATAAAAGTCAACAAGAGCTCACCCCGTCCACAACATATTTCGTTGAGAATAACCCCGACATCCCAGCTATAGAAATGCTTTCATTTATATTTTCCGAGAAAGAAATAAATTTTAGAATTTATCAAGATCTTGTTAGAATCCCCGATGAAGAAGAAAAGCCAATTATTCTTGACCAATATCATAAAGGTAAAACCCATCTCCACCGAGGTATTAACGAAACCATTCGTAGAATAAGAGAGAAATATAATTGGCCTGGAATCACAAAAGACGTCGAAAAATTCATAAAAACCTGCGACACCTGTCAAAAGATCAAAACTTGTAGAAAAAAATTAGATAGTCCCCTCGTCATAACAGAAACCCCAAGATCCCCAATCGAAAGAATTAATATCGACATTTTAGAAATTCCATCAAGGACCTACATAATAACGATACGTGACGAATTGACAAAATTTTCGCAAGCTTACGGACTACCAGACAAATCTGCAAAAAGCATAACCTGTATTTCCAACACTTTGGTACCCCTATAAGAATTCACTGTGATTACGGAAGAGAATTCGACAACAGTTTATTTAGGGACTTATGCAGTTTATTTGACATTAAGCTCACACACTCCAGCGTTGGACACCCACAATCCAACGGCTCCATTGAAAGGTTCCATGCAACTCTTCTCGAAATGATAAGAGCCCATGTAACAGATCACCCTAACGAACACCCCCTGAATGTACTACCTTATACAATTATATGCTATAACCGATCTGTTAACAAAACCCACGGTTTCTCACCGTATGAGCTTGTTTTCGGTCACACAGCCAGCAGACCACCTGAGAATACATACAATCATAAAGAACTAATAACTAAATACGTCCGAGATCTTAATAATAGGATTTCGTATTACTACAGTTTAGCTCGAAAACGCACAGAAGCACAAAAAGAGAACGCTAAAGAACGTTTCGATAGACATGTTCGAGACAATACTAACAAATATAACATCGGAGATAAAGTTTACATTAGGGAATCCCAAATTAAAGACAAGTTACAAAACAAATTCAACGGACCTTTCACAATACAAGAGATTAACAACAATTCAGCTACTCTCATTAACTCCAACACTAACCAAAAGACAAAAGTTAACTTCGACAGAATGAAACCCTATTTAGAGCCTTAATTAATTTTCAGGGTTATCCTGCTGTTCGGATCAGCATTTTGCCAATACAACATCGAACCGATCAAAAACACATTAGGTATCTGTTATCACGATGAGACAAAACTTACCATAACGAACAACCACTGGACCTTATTAGTGCACAAAAACATCACACTCCTACTTCAGGTATTTAAACACAACACAAGAACGAATCAATTCACAATAAAGATCTCAGCAAGATCGAAAGAGCAATCCACCAGTTGTCTGCGAAAAACTAATGGAAAGTTACATCTATCTAGAAGATAACCTTAATGATATCTTGAATGCCATAACATTTGCGAGATTGAATATAATACTTTCTTCTATAATATCACCCCATAGTTTGATTGGTTCTCTTAAACAAACATCACAAAATTTAATAAAAAACACTTACCGATTCCAGTTAAATACTCAAGCATTGCTGAATAATTAAGAATCATAGATCTAGAAGCATTTCAAACGAAATCTGATTTGGTATTTGTTCTGAAGATCTCTGTAACTGAACAAAAAAGCTACACCTTATTCCATTTATATCCAATCCCAATTTATGATAATAGAACTGGTTGTTACCATTTATTATCATTTTCAAATAAATACATTGCGCGTGACGATGATTCTCTCACTTACATAAGCATTAAAGACATTAGTGTGTGTAAACAATTAGCCCCACAACAGAAACTGTGTTCAAACATTTACGCTTATCCTATAGACAGTAACTCAGTATGTGAAGTGCAATTACTCAAAAACTATAATAATGTTCCAGATAATTGTCAAACTTCTATCATTTATAGTCAGGGATATAATGTCCAAAAACTAGAAGAAAATGTATGGCTGATAGTTTTATCAGAACCTATACATGCAACTATAAACTGTCCTAACATCAACGAAAATATTGTAGTTAATCAAAATTCGATACTGACACTAAACCAAAATTGTTATGCATTCATTGGCATGACAAAAATCCAAGCAAGAACGAAGAGAATCCTGGATATTTCACGAAATCCTCATTCTGTCTTGATAGACTACAAATGTTGTGAAAACATTCCAAATAACGTCAAATTAGAAGATCTAACACCTCTAAAATTGAACGATTTGAACCTCGATGATTTAGCAGTATCTAAACACAAACTGGAAAGGTACTCCGAAGATCTAGACGACCTCATCAATAAGCCTTTTGCAGAAAGAAATATTTCTTGGTTTTCATATCTAACCATAACTTAACTAAACTTAAACTTAACTAACTAATAATATGTCTCATAATCTTCTATATTTGCCTCAAATGCAAATAAAATGGATCCCATTTCCTAGAAGAAAACCTTCAGCCCACGAGGAGCAAAAATCCAATAAAGGACTTCCACGAATCCCAAACTTTATCCTACGAAGAAGACCACCCATGCAAACCAAAGAAGGAAAAGAAGAAGCCTAACTTTAGATTTAAGCTTTTTGTAATTTATGTTAAGCAATACCTGATCAAAAATTGCTGTATAACACCAATTTTTATATATGAGGATAGTTGTTATATTAGATTATATGATGACATAACTTCTATAACAGACATTGTTGCATGACCTATATTGTATAAACGCAATTTGATGACAATGCATCTGGTACTTGGTAATCTTGATATTCAACACTGCAAGATACAGCACCGACAACAAAGTTGCAACCACCCAAACTGTCTTTCCAGACACGTACGGTTGTAATAAGACATTTCAACAGCTTCACACAAATTGCAAACTCTACATTTTTATAAAATAAAGTACGAGCAACTTTCGCGCTCGAGATATAATATAATTATTATCACTCCAGTAATCATCTTAGTACATAAGTAACTTAGTTAATATAATATTTCTCTGTAACTTATAACTTTCAATAAATAAAGTTAAGAATTGTTTTTAAAAAGTAAATTTCAAATAAAAAGATATAATATATATATATATATATATATATATATATATATATACTTCGATTAGAAAAGGTATAAAACGGCTTCTGCAGTATTGTATGTGGAAATAAGAGTAACTCTTTTTTCTAGTCTAGCTTTCGAATCTTTATTGATTCTTCATCAGGATTACTTAAATTATACAAATTATGAAATTACAATGTAAACATGAAAAATATATGGTACTTACGAAGTTGAGATTTAATTAAAAATTAAATATTTTGGAATAGAAGTTATTATCAGTAACAATAATCGTACGTATCACAATAACAATGTTTAAAATAAAAAATGTAAATAAATTTAGAGACTAGAAAACATTTGAAAATTTTAATTGTAATATTGAAATTTTGACATAATATTGAATTGACAAATTTATTTGATTGAAATCTGAATAGTCATGAAACAGATTCATACAAGGTATTAATAATAATTTATGTATTATTATGATTAGATTGCAGTAAATAGGTATACATTATACTTAAGCCATCAATGTCTTTTTTTGAATTTAATTTATTAGGTTCTTTTGCTATATGAGACATCTCAAGAAATAATCTTATCATAAGATTTATTTCCTTATCTAAGATCCTGACATCGTCAAAATTAATTTCGTGTTTGGATTCTACTGCATGTTTTGCTAAAGCACAAGTGGATTTTTTTAGCCTTATATCACTTTTGTGTGATGTAATACGGTCTTTCTACTTGTTTCTCCTATATATTTTTTATTACAACTGCTACAAGGTATACTATAAATTACATTAGAGTTATTTAATATGTGATCTTTATCTTTCAATTTTGAAAATAATGATTTGTTTGTTAATATGTTTCTAAAAGCTAGTTTAATATCAGTATACTTACTTAGAAAGAGTATTTTTTATTTTATGACTGCTTATATGTATAATAGGCACAGAAAAGTATTTGATGAATTGATCAGTATTATTATTATGTTCTATATATGTTCTATTAAAAAGTAAAGACCTGAGTAAATTTCGTGGATATCCGAAAATTATGAATTTATCATATAGAATTTTTAAATTTTGTTCTTTAATAGAAGAATGAGACGTTCCTATTACTCTGTTTTTCATTCCTAGTATCAAGTTGGTTTTTTGTTTTGCCGGATGATAAGATTGATAATGAAGAAATCTGCACGAAGAACCCGATTTCAATTGCCAGGAAGTAATTATAGAATTGTCATTTCTTCGTATAACTCGTGTGTCTAAGAAAGGAACACTTCGGTCGTTGTCTTCTTCTTCTATTGTGAATTTTAGAAGATAATCATAACTATTAAATACATTTAACAATTGTTCTTTACTATTTTCAGGAATACTGAGAATCAAATCATCAACATATTTTTTTAAAAATGGTATTTGGAAATCTAATTTAGCAATACAGTCTATAATAAGATCATCCATGACATATTGTGATATAATAGGAGAAACAGGACTACCCATTGGCATACCACGTATCTGTTTATATATCACATTATAGTATGAAAATACTGTTGAATCATAAAGAAAGTTAATTAATTTTAGAAATCTTGTTTGTGACATTTTGCAATGTAGTTTTATGTGATACCAATGTTTTTTATACTTTCAGATACAAGTTTTCGTGATATGTTATTAAACAGTGCTTTAACATCAAGACTAACTAATACATAACCCAATGGTAGTTTAATTTCATTAATGTTTTCACAAAAATGAAAAGACTCTTTGATGAAAAAGTCATTATCAGGATTATATGCATTGGTTAGAATATTAGTAATGTGTTGAGCTATACCTCTGTTAGGACTGTAAACACCTGAAATAATAGGTCGTAATTGTAGAATCGGCTTATGAATCTTAGGAAGACCATAGAATTTATTGACAGTACCATTGTAACATCTATATTTCTTTCCTTCTACTGCAGTAATTAAATTATCTTTTTCAAGATCTGAGATAATTGAATTTAATTTTTGTTGAATTGTAGACGTCGAATCTCTTGGTAATACTCTGTAGTAATCTGTATCATTTAAAATTTCTAGAGCTAAATTATTATATTGTTGTTTTGTTAAAATTGTAGTGACATTCATCTTGTCAGATGGAATTACCAACAGTTCTGGATTATTCTTTAAGAAATTCTTACATTTTTTAAATTGTGATGTTAATAGGTTAATACCTAAATCTTTAAATGTATGTACTGTATTAGTTATTATATTAGAAATTATGTTAAGATTTAAATTTCTCTCATTATTTGGTGAGTTAGATATAACAAGATCAATATCTGAAAGCCATTTTGAAATATTAATATTAATAAGTTGAGGTTCAACACTGAATTTTGGTCCAAGAGACAAAAAAATTTTAATATTAATATTTCAAAATGGCTTTCAGATATTGATCATGTTATATCTAACTTACCAAATAATGAAAGAAATTTAAATCTTAACATAATTACTAATATAATAACTAATACAGTACATACATTTAAAGATTTAGGTATTAACCTATTAAGAATTTCTTAAAGAATAATCCAGAACTGTTGGTATTTCCATCTGACAAGATGAATGTCACTACAATTTTAAATTATACAGATTACTACAGAGTATTACCAGGAGATTCGACGTCTACAATTCAACAAAAATCAAATTCAGTTATCTCAGATCTTGAAAAAGATAATTTAATTACTGCAGTAGAAGGACAGAAATATAGGTGTTACAATGGTACTGTCAATAAATTCTATGGTCTTCCTAAGATTCATAAACCGATTCTACAATTACGACCTATTATTTCAGGTGTTTACAGTCCTAACAGAGGTATAGCTCAACACATTACTAATATTCTAACCAATCCATATAATCCTGATAATGACTTTTTCATCAAAGATTCTTTTCATTTTTGTGAAAACATTAATGAAATTAAACTACCATTGGGTTATGTATTAGTTAGTCTTGATGTTAAAGCACTGTTTAATAACATATCACGAAAACTTGTATCTGAAAGTATAAAAAAACATTGGTATCACATAAAACTACATTGCAAAATGTCACAAACAAGATTTCTAAAATTGATTAACTTTCTTTTTGATTCAACAGTATTTTCATACTATAATGTGATATATAAACAGATACGTGGTATGCCAATGGGTAGTCCTGTTTCTCCTATTATATCACAATATGTCATGGATGATCTTATTATAGACTGTATTGCTAAATTAGATTTCCAAATACCATTTTTAAAAAAATATGTTGATGATTTGATTCTCAGTATTCCTGAAAATAGTAAAGAACAATTGTTAAATGTATTTAATAGTTATGATTACCTTCTAAAATTCACAATAGAAGAAGAAGACAACGACCGAAGTGTTCCTTTCTTAGATACTCGGGTTATACGAAGAAATGACAATTCTATAATTACTTCCTGGCAATTGAAATCTGTTTCTTCGTGCAGATTTCTTCATTATCAATCTTATCATCCGGCAAAACAAAAAACCAACTTGATACTAGGAATGAAAAACAGAGTAATAGGAACGTCTCATTCTTCTAATAAAGAACAAAATTTTAAAATTCTATATGATAAATTCATAATTTGCGGATATCCACGAAATTTACTCAGGTCTTTACTTTTTAATAGAACATATATAGAACATAATAATAATACTGATAATCAATTCATCAAATACTTTTCTGTGCCTATTATACATATAAGCAGTCATAAAATAAAAAATACTCTTTCTAAGTATACTGATATTAAACTAGCTTTTAGTAACATTTTAACAAACAAATCATTATTTTCAAAATTGAAAGATAAAGATCACATATTAAATAACTCTAATGTAATTTATAGTATACCTTGTAGCAGTTGTAATAAAAATATATAGGAGAAACAAGTAGAAAGACCGTATTACATCACACAAAAGTGATATAAGGCTAAAAAAATCCACTTGTACTTTAGCAAAACATGCAGTAGAATCCAAACACGAAATTAATTTTGACGATGTCAGGATCTTAGATAAGGAAATAAATCTTATGAAAAGATTATTTCTTGAGATGTCTCATATAGCAAAAGAACCTAATACATTAAATTCAAAAAAAGACATTGATGGCTTAAGTATAATGTATACCTATTTACTGCAATTTAATCATAATAATACATAAATTATTATTGATACCTTGTATGAATCTGTTTCATGAATTACAGTACCATCCATCCAGCAAGAAATGCTTACGCAGCATTATCCTATTTTATTATATATACGCGCTTCACGCTATTTGTAGTTAGTCAGTAATTATAATTCGTTGCTTAAACATCTATATGTAATTTTAGTACAATAAATTGTTTTTACAAAAGACAACAGTAGGATTGTCCGGAATTGATCAAATCGATTGATCATTGTTCGTTTCTACGATTAATCGGACTTTCGAACAATTGGTAAATTGTGAAGTGTTAAGTTTTCCTGAGAGGACCATCAACCGCTGGTGTCCCAATCTATCGAAGAACAGGCAAGGCCTACCACGACCCAATCACCGAAATTTGCGACCGCATCGCCCAGATTTGCAAGGACTATCAACCTGATTTGGACCCACATCGCTGGATCGGCTGAGACTCCTTATAGTTGGTTAGACATGCTCAGAGTTGTTCTTTTACTGTAAGTTGCAATCTTTAATTTCTTTATGTCTATTGAAAATCTATCAACAATTTTAGAAGAGTTGAACTTGGAAATACCTTTAACTGACTCCCAAGATCATTCCTTCAATAACAGAAGACAAATCCTTAGAAATCCTATACTCCGTAACACAAATAGTGATAATTCAAGTAATATGGCACAATTCAAACCCGAATATTTAAATTGCATTCCGGATTTTTCGGGAGATCCTAATGACTTGAATAGGTTTCTCTCTGTAAGCGAATCTATAATCGCCCAATTTCATGATCAAGCAAATCCAAATAGCTTTCATAATGTCTATCTATTGAATAGTATATTCTCAAAACTTAAAGGTAATGCTATGTCAGTTGTGAACATACAATGTCCAACTACTTGGAATGATTTGAAATATATTTTAACTAGAAACTTCTGCGATCAGAGAGACGGGATATGTCTTCATAGAGATTTAATAATGCTAAGACAATCACACAACGAACACCCACAAAAGTACCATGACCGAATTCTGCATATGTTAAATTTACTTTGTAGTTATGTAAGCCTTCATGAACGTACTGAAGAAGCAAAAGCAGTTAAAAGATTACTTTATCAAAATTTAGCTCTGAGAACATTCCTAGCAGGACTCCGAGAGCCCTTAGGTAGTTCTATCAGATGTATGAAGCCTGTTTCCCTAAATCAAGCTCTTCAATTTGTCTTACAAGAAGAAAATGTGAACTACTTCCAATCATATACCAATAAAACCATTTCGAAAGACACTTCCACATATAAAACTAATATTCCCCAAAAACAACCACCACATAACTTCAATCCACCATATCAGATGGCCCATTTTAATACACACACCCCCAACAACTTATTTCGGAATCAAAGTAATTCCCCTCAACAGCCAATACAGATTCGTCCTAGGCCCAATCTGCCACCACCCAAATATTTTACAAATGCCCAAGTATTTGGCCCAAATAGACGGGATAACGTATTCAAACCTAATCCGAATTTCAAACCTGATAAACCTACCCCGATGAGTGTCTCCACGAGAAATACCTTCAGACAATCTCAAAATTCTAATCCAAATATAACCACTCCAATGAGTATTTCTACTAGAAATACCACCCAACCACGAAACTTCTTCACGTCAGATAGACGCCCTCCGAATTTTACCTTCGAAGAATTACATAATACAGAAGTAGACCAATCCCAAACGTACAATGAAATCGAACATTTTGAACATAACTACGACGAATATCCTGATAATTTTGATTCTCAACAAACCTGCGATAATGTAGGGTATGATACAGCCTCATATCCCAATGAAAACTCAGATGAAAATTTTCAACCTTCCAGCCTTCCCATAAATCAGACATAACACCTCAAATTGTATCACTAAATCTAACTGAATCAAATGAATGACCATTTATAATATTTCCAGAATATAATCTCAAATTCCTAATTGATTCAGGATCGACTAAGTCATTCATCGATCCCAATTTAGCATTTAAACTTTATCCAAATTGTATTCGTAATGAACTATTTATAGTGTCAAGAGTTTTTCAAAAATCTGCCCATAAGTATAGCGCAGACATACCTGTTTCAAAAATATTTAATTTGAAAGGTACCTTGAAATTTTTCCTTTTCAAATTTCATAATGTATTTGATGGTTTGATTGGCCTCGATAACTTCAAATTATTAAAAGCAAATCTTGATTTCAATAATCATTTATTAATTACGCCTTATGCGAAAATAAAACTGAATTATCAGAGAGTTGGAAATCCAAGATCATACAATGTAACTTTATCCCCTCGTGTAGAACAAGTTATTGAGATAAGAACTTCTGTTAAACATGGTGATATCATTGTACCGCATTTAAAGATACACAATTGCGAAATACCTGAATGTCTTACATCAGCTAAAAACGGAAAAGCTGTGACAACTATTCTCAACAATACAGATGAAACAGTGGTGCTTGATCTTTCAGAACCTATTTATGTAGAAGAATTTCAAGAAAATGTTGATATAAACACCTCATTAAATAATTATAACGTAGAATCGAATAAACAATTAGATATTTCAAAAATTAGAACTAATCATTTAAACATTGAAGAGAAACAAAAAATTATAGCCCTATGCCATGAATACTCAGATATATTTTATAACGAAGATATGCCACTCACATTCACCAGTAAAGTTAAACATCATATACGAACATTCGATGAAACGCCTGTATATAGTAAGACATACCGATATCCATTTATCTATAAGAACGAGGTAGAAAAGCAAATAAATAAAATGCTCGACTCTAACATCATCCGACCCAGTAACTCTCCATGGTCATCACCCATTTGGGTAGTACCTAAAAAGGTTGACGCCACAGGACAACAGCAATGGCGAATAGTCATCGACTACAGAAATTTGAACGAGAAGACCATCGGTGATAAATATCCTCTGCCCAATATCCACGATCTACTAGACAAGCTTGGACGTTGTCAGTATTTTACAACTTTAGATTTGGCCAGTGGATTCCATCAGATCGAGATGGATAGCGAGGATAGAGAGAAGACGGCTTCCAACACTGAAAATGGCCATTACGAATTTCTTCGTATGCCATTTGGCTTGAAAAATGCACCAGCCACATTCCAACGCGTGATGGATAACATACTACGTGGAATCCAGAACGAAAAGTGCTTGGTATATCTAGATGACATCATAGTATTTTCTACCTCGCTACAAGAGCATATTGAGAGATTAAAGTGCGTGTTCAACAGGCTCAGCGAATCTAATTTCAAAATAAAATTGGATAAGTCCGAATTCCTCCGGAAAGAAGTCGCCTTCTTAGGATATGTCGTCACACCGGACGGAGTCAAACCAAACCCAGACAAAATTAGAGCTATTCAAAATTTTCCTATACCTAAGACCCCCAAACAAATAAAAGCTTTCCTAGGACTTCTTGGGTATTATCGCCGCTTTATAAAAAACTTTGCAAATTTAACTAAACCGTTTACCAAATGTCTCAAAAAAGGAGCTGAAATCAAATTAAATGTCGAGTACCTAACTTGTTTCGAACAATGTAAAAATGTGTTAATTAACGAACCAATTCTTCAGTATCCTGATTTTACAAAAACTTTCAATCTTACCACAGATGCATCAAACGTAGCTCTAGGTGCAGTTCTTTCCCAAGGGCAAATAAATAACGACCTTCCTATAGCATACGCATCCAGAACCTTAAACGAATCAGAACAAAATTACTCTACCATCGAAAAGGAACTTCTAGCCATAGTCTGGGCCACAAAATACTTTAGACCATACTTGTACGGACGCAAATTCAACATTATCACTGACCACAAACCCTTACAATGGCTATTTTCAATAAAAGATCCCTCTTCGAAACTAATGCGCTGGAGAATAAAACTTGAAGAATTTGACTATACTATAATTTATAAGAAAGGAAAATTGAATACAAATGCAGACGCCTTGTCCCGAGTAGAACTTCATACTAAAGAGACATTTTGGGATAAGCTCGACGATGTGCTTAAAGAATATCCTGGATTTCAAAACCACGAAAACATAACTTTTGGAACACCTCAGAACAATGAATGTCAGACACCGTTGCGTCCTCAATATCTAAACAGCGACACCATCACTATACCATCTCCTTGTGAATATCCAGACCTAGATGAATTTTTGTATCCCGTAGATCAATCAAACGATATTCAACCGGAAACTCTTCATACCAACGAAGAACTTGGACAGTCATCAAAACAGGAAGAAATGGACAATCTTTCAGTGAAAGTGAACTTTGACAAAGATGATGAAATTATGGATGACTACGATGAACATGAAAATCAAGAAGGATCTGACGACAATACCATCCATTCTAATGCAGAACAGAACCCCACCACTCTTATCCCAATCGTGGACTATGCAGTCAATTCTGGCAATAACCAAATTATTATTAATAGTGTCTTCCATTCTCCTGCTAAGCCTAAAATAACGAAATTATTCGATAAAAAACAAAGGATAACTGTACAAATATCAGAAAATAATATGGAACAAGACATCGTAAATTTTATAAAGGAATATGTAGCACCTGGAGTACAATATCACCTTTTCTTTGAAGATCATTGTATGTACGAGCCTTTTGCTACAGCAGTTCAGGTGAATTTCAAATGGCCCTCGATCAAATTCAAAAAATGTGGGAAGAAATTGATAGACGTGACGGACAAAGATAACATAGAAGAAACTATTCGAAATTACCATGAGGGAAAATCAAACCATCGTGGAATAGATGAAACCTTGCTAAAATTAAAGGATAAGTATTACTGGCCGCGTATGAGAAACTCTATCCAAACATTTATAAATCAATGTGAAACTTGTCAACAGTCTAAGTATGAGCGAAATCCAATAAGAATGCAGATCAACGTCACGCCAACAGCCACAAAACCATTTGAAATTATCCACTTAGATACTTTTACATTTGAACAAACCAAATTTTTAACAATAATTGATAGTTTTTCTAAGTACGCTCAAGCATACGTTGTAAATAGTTTAAATGCTACAGAAATCGCAGATAATATACTAACATACTTTTCTCATCATGGTATACCTAAATTAATTATTTCGGATAACGGCACCGAATTTAAGAATTCGGTAATTAGTGAACTCTTAGCTCTTCATAAAATCAACACCCATTTCTGTTCTCCTAACCACCCACTGTCAAATGGGATTATTGAAAGATTCCACAGTACAATCATCGAGCATTTACGTCTATTGAATACTAGAGGCTTCCTGAAAACCCCTGCGAAAATGAAAATGATTTACGCGATACTTGCATATAACAACTCAATACATTCAGTAACAAAATTAAAACCAATAGTCGTCATAAGTGGCCATATTTCTGATAATGAACCCTTTAATTTAGATCTTGAAAAGATTCTTCTTAATGATTATGTAAATCAGCATAAGGAGCGATCTAAAATGCTCTATGCTAAAATCAACAGAGATATTATAGATAAGAAAGAAAAAATTGCAGAGAAGGTAAATGAAAAACGCGATACGCTAGATCTGTTTCAGTTGCAGCAAAAAGTATATGTGAAAAATAATATACGTCAGAAACAGGCTAACAAATTCAAAAAGGCCACTTATCTCACAAGTATTAATTACCCTAGAAAAACTGTAAAATCTAAAGAACATGCTAAGATACATATGTCGAACATAAAACGACCACTTAAAGTATCATATTCATTTGATAAGTAAGTAGCACGATCCTGTTTTCAGATTACCCGGAATCTTCGCAATGCGGGAATCCATCACAGTAAGCAACCTCGAACATAACCCTGGGTTGATTCCCCTCAAACTCGGATCAGCAAAAATTATACACCATCGTCATTCATTATACCATTACATTGACCTTAATCCAGTTATCAACGAAGTCAACAAACTAGATAGAAAATGCAACAGCTTGACAAAATTAATTTACCAGAATGAACATTATCTTGAGGACGCATCTAACTATTTAAAAATATTGAATTTCACTAAAGAAAAAGCTGAAGATAAACTTAACGAGATTCTTCCTCACCCTCAAAAAATCAAGAGAGGAATGATTAATGTACTTGGCTCAATATTCAAATCAATATCTGGAAATTTAGACGCTAATGATGGTGAACGTTATGAAAGGTTAATCAAATCTCTTCAGACAAATGAAAATAAGTTGGCAATAAATATAAAGAATCACAACACTCTAGCAATATCTCTTATAGATAAATTTAATCGGACAATTCAGCAAATAAGTCATAATGAAAATTTATTGGATACTAAGCTCGATCAAATTTCAGCAATAGTCCAAGGCACTACTTATAGAGAGAATAGTATGTACATAAAAGATACATTGATTCAAGTCATTAACCTATATGAAATCATAATTTCAATCATGCAAGATATTGAGACCTCTTTTTCTTTCTCTCAGCTGGGTATTATGCACCCTAGTATAATTAAGAACAGAGATTTATATCACGAACTTAAATCCTTGGAGTCAAAATTGGATAAAAACCAACTACCTCTAGAAATATCACTAGAAACTACACTATTATTTGAAAGAATCATAAAGGTAGATTGCTTTATTCTTAGAAATAGAATCAATTATATTTTACGAATTCCTATTGTTTTCCCTGACGAATTCCAACTATATCACTTGTACCCTATCCCAGTCTTCTTTAAAGGTCAGTTTAAAGCAATTATTCCAAGAACTAAATTTGTTGTAAGAAATAGATTGCAATATTCATTATTTGACAACTCTTGCATGGAACTCAACCAAAAGATGTTCATATGTGACAATATTGAACTTCAAAATATCATCCCAAATAGTCCTTGCGAAGTTCAAATACTTGACCCCAGAAATACTTCAAACTGCCAACAAGCATTAATCACAATACCACGACCTTCAATCAGAAAACTTAACAAAACCAATCAATGGATTTGCCTATTCCCATCCGAAGAGACCATTCATCTACAATGCAACGAACAAGAAGAAATCCTACGACTTATAGGCACACACATCTTTGACATTCCCAAAAATTGTCAAGCAATCAGCGAATTCGGGTCAATAAGAAATGAAGAAATTCAATCTTCAGGCCAACCCATCTTTCTTCCAGAAATACTTTTTGAGGAAGATTCACAAACTGTCAACGTAGCCAATATCCATCTAGAACACCTGGAACTAGATGACCTTCAGAAGATTAAAACTTCATTCATCCAAAATAATCCGATACTCCAGAATCCCGATGAAATCTCGTTGATTCCTAGCGTCTGGACCATCATGACGTATGGAATTATTGCATCTGTTTTGTCATATGCATTGTTGAAGAAAATCCTACAAAGATGCATTCACAACCAGCATGATGTACCTATTCAAAGAAGACGATCCATGGAACTCCAAGATGTTCAACTTCCTCTTTGAAAACCGGAAGCTGAATCTAATGGGGGAGGAATTACAGTACCATCCATCCAGCAAGATCTGCTTACGCAGCATTATCCTATTTTATTATATATACGCGCTTCACGCTATTTGTAGTTAGTCAGTAATTATAATTCGTTGCTTAAACATCTATATGTAATTTTAGTACAATAAATTGTTTTTAAAAAGACAACTCTTCGAGTATAAACTTTAATTCATGACTATTTAGATTTCAATCAAATAAATTTGTCAATTCAATATTATGTCAAAATTTCAATACTACAATTTAAATTTTCAAAGGTTTTCTAGTCTCTAAATTTATTTACATTTTTTATTTTAAACATTGTTATTGTGATACGTACGATTATTGTTACTGATAATAACTTCTATTCCAATATATTTAATTTTTAATTAAATCTCAACTTCGTAAGTACCATATATTTTTCATGTTTACATTGTAATTTCAAAATTTGAATAATTTAAGTAATACCGATGAAGAATTAATAAAGATTCGAAAGCTAGACTAGAAAAAAGAGTTACTCTTATTTCCACATACAAGACTGCAGAAGCCGTTTTATACCTTTTCTAATCGAAGTATATCCTAGCCAGTCGTTAATAAATTTCCTGAAATATATATATATATATATATATATATTGGTTAGCAAGAAGAGTATTCTTTTTTTAAGCCCCATAAAAAGTTTCGGCAGATTACCCAATCATAGAACATTTAATTATTGTTGTGCAATATTGTGAAATAGTGGAATACTATTTAAAGGCAAAAAAGAGCCTCCCTAGATTATTATTACTAGAATACTGCTTCTGATAACATCAGTTAAGCCTAGTTAATAATCAATATATTATGTTATAATATATTTTTGTATTTAGTGACAAGAGTAAAATAAAGTTTTTTAAAAATATAATTGTTGGCAGTGATACGCAACAATTTGGCGCAGTCAGTAGGATTGCTACAACGTGTTTGATTGGTATTTACTGGAGCTGGTGCCTTACAAAGTAGGATTTCATCCCTCGAAGAAGATTACTATCTCCTGAGTGGACGGTCTCTTTGACAGTAGAACATCCAACAACAGGGTGGTTTTCAACCTTTAAAGTAACAAGACAGGACATAGTGCAGGAGGCGAGGACAACTCCAACCAGAGGAATTGCAGAAATTGGTTTGTGTATGACATTGAATCATCACACCTGAATATATTGTCACTAAAAATTATTTTAGCGATAATAAAATGTCTGTAACAAATCCACAATCACCAAATCAGAGTGATGAAATTAAGCGAAATATTTTCCTTAATCCCGGAATATGATGGAAATTCAATATTCCTCAATACTTTTATTAATGCTTGTAATACAGCAACAGTGATAAGTGTAGACAACCAAAAATTATTTTTGACTTTACACATAAAAAACAAATTACGTTCTAAAGCAGCAGAATTGATAAATTCTCGAAATCCAAAAACATGGATAGAATTTAGATCTCCTCTTGAAACACATTTTGGAGATACTCGAGATCTTACATCCCTAATACAAGATTTACAAAGAATGCGACAAAATTCAAATGAATCTCCTTTATCATTTGTAACAAGATTAGAAACCTTTCAATGTAAACTTTATTCTGCAATAGCTAGACAGAATATGAGTGCAGATATGAAAAAAGCACAAAATGCTTTAATTGACACAATGGCCTTAAATACATTAGTGGTAGGTCTACAACCATCATTATCTACTATAATACGGGCATCCAATCCACCAGATTTGATTACAGCTAAGAATAGATTAAAACGAGAGTTACAATTAAATTATTACGAAGGACAGAAGAAAAGTTCATTGAATACAAATAACTTTTCTCAGAAAACGAATTTTGATAAATTAAAATCAAATTATAATAAACCATTTAGATCTAGAAACACGAATCATTCTAATCAAAGTCATTAGCATTCAAATAAACCTTCGACAAGTACTTCTGGTAATAATCAGAACAGTTTTATAAATAGATCACAAAGTTTTCAAAATCAGAGTTCTAGACCTCAAGGTTTTCAAAATCAAAACTATAGACCTCAAAGTTATCAAAATCAGAGTAATAGACCCCAAGATTCTCAATCTATACAGTCTAATCAAAAACCGAATTTCACAAAACCTAAGACATATTTAATCAATGAAAATGATACGGATAATGACGAAACTGAAAATGAACAAGATTTATCGAAGATGGATTTTCAGTTTGTAAGTCTCAAAGACGAACCTCCGATAAGGAAGTAAATATTAATACAATATCATCAAAAAATCTATATTATATAGAAGATGAAAAGAGGAAATTTAAACTATTGATAGATACTGGAGCAAGTATATCAATTGTAAACAATAAATTTGTTGGAAATATTAAAAAACGACGTAAAGAAAATATACGAATACAAGGTATTACTCGTGAAACATTATTGCTTACACAATCTATTGATATTGAATTTAAAGATAAAGATCCACATAAAGTCTATGTTTATGATCTAGATATTGAGTTTGATGGTATACTAGGCGCAGATTTTTTACATTATGATCCTGTAATTGATATTAAAAATCGAAAATTACTTACAAATTTTGTAGTTACGCCTTTAATGAAAGTGCAACCATATCCAAAAAATATAAGACGTACTGTGTCAAATAGAGTAACTATTGAACCAAGAACTGAAGAAGTATTTAAATTAAAATGTGATTTAATTAATACTGAAGCAGTTCTAATATCACAAGAAATAGATAGAGTCAAGATACCAAATGCGCTTGTGAAAACAGATCAAAACGGAGAATTTTTGACAACAATTTTAAATGTAAATGATGAAAAGAAAGAAATAATATTCCAGAATCTTGAATTTGATGAAATTCAAAATACTCTCAGCGATAAATATACAGATAATGTAAATTCGATAATGGAAACCGTATAATAAAATTGAAGAATCATTACGAGTCGATCACCTAAATGAAGAAGAAATGGATTTAATAACAAATCTTTGTCGTGAGTATATCGATATTTTTTAAATAGAGGGAGATAAACTGACTTTTACAAATGAAGTGAAACACTCTATACCAACTCGAGATCAGAAACCAATCTATACAAGGTCCTATCGATATCCTTATATTCATAAAGAAGAAGTAAAAAAACAAATCACGAAAATATAATCCAACATTCAACATCACCATGGTCAAGTCCGGTTTGGATTGTTCCTAAAAAATTAGATGCTTCTAATAAACAAAAATGGCGAATTGTCATAGATTACAGAAAACTAAATGAAATAACAGTAGGAGATAGATATCCTTTACCAAATATAACAGATTTATTGGATCAACTTGGAAGATGTGAATATTTTACAACTCTAGATTTAGCATCAGGCTTCCATCAAATAGAGATAAATGAATCGGATATACCTAAAACTGCTTTTAGCGTAGAAAATGGTCATTAGGATTTTTTACGGATGCCATTCGGTTTAAAAAACGCACCATCTACTTTTCAGAGAGTAATGTATAATGTACTCTTTGGTTTACAAGGAGAAAGATGTCTTGTATATATGGACGATATAATAATTTTTTCACCTACGTTAGATGAACATATAAAACAAATTTCAGAAGTATTCGATAGATTACGAGCCGCTAATTTAAAAATACAACCTGATAAATGTGAATTCCTAAGACATGAAGTCATTTATTTAGGACACATTATAACAAAAGATGAAGTAAAACCAAATCCTGAAAAAATGTATTCAAAATTTTCCACAACCACGATCACCAAAAGAAATTAAATCATTTTTGGGATTAGCAGGATATTATAGAAGATTTATCCCTAATTTTGCTAAAATATGCAAACCATTAACTAGACTTTTAATAAAAGATGAACAAATTGATTTTAGTAAAGAATGCGGTGAATCATTTGAAACTTTGAAGGATTTATTGACTTCAAGTCCAATTTTGATATATCCAAATTTTGAAGAAGAATTAATTTTAACAACAGATGCTAGTTCATTTGCTATTGGAGCAGTATTAATTCAAGGACCTATTAATAAAGATTTACCCATTGCTTTTGCATCACTAACTTTATGTAATTCAGAAGCGAAATATTCAGTTTGGGCGGTAAAACATTTCAGACCGTATCTGTATGGAAGGAAGTTTAAACTAATAACAGATCATAGACCATTAAGCTGGTTATTTTCAATCAAAGATCCCGGTAGTCGTTTAGCACGTTGGCGATTAAAATTAGAAGAATATGATTATGAAATAATGTATAAGCCTGGCAAAATTAATAAAAATGCCGATGCATTATCACGAATTAAGGTGAATTATTTTAAAGAATGTTCTAAATATCAAAAAATACTAGCAGCAAGTTCTGAAAATTCAGACACAGAAGAGATAGAAGAAGACTTCAATATTATGAACAATGAATTCAATAATTTTGTTCGACTATATCAAACCACTTCATTAATCGATTATTCTCGAGTAGAATATACTAATGATCAATTACTCGATAAAAGACATAAAGATATTATTGCCGTATTTTGGGAATCAAAAACAATGGATTTGCATGAGGAAATTTTAGAAGATATCGATGATGAAAATCCTGATATTCAGTTTAATCAATTAAATATTAGTACTAGCTTTACTGTTAAAAATAGAACTTATTATACTAGTTTTATACCATTTCAACCTGATGAAGTAAATGAACGACTGTTCATATCATTATATAAGTCAAAAAATATTTTGAAACCAAAACATATTTTGTTGAGAATAATATTGATTTACCAACCTTAGAAATGTTATGTTATATATTCACTGAAGAAAATTTTAAATTTATTATTTGCCAAAATATTATAAAACCAGTTACGGAAGAATATGAAATACAAATAATTTTGGATGAATATCATTCAGGAAAACGAAATCTGCATAGAGGTATAAACGAAACCCTACGTAGAATTAAAGAAAAATATAGAGAGAGAAATGCTTTATTGTCGAAAAAATATAAATTTTGTAGACAAAGCAAAATAAAAATATCAAAATCAAACAATACAAAAACAAAACAAAGTCAAAACTAAAAATTAAATTAAAATTAATCAAATTTATATAATATAAAACAAAAATATATATCAGAATGAAACCTACAGCTGTATATTCGGTTAGAAAGTAAGTTAACATACAGCTGTAAATTCAGTCAGAAGGTAAACACTAACTAAATCACAAAACAATAACAAATTTTGTACAAACAATAAACCAGTGCGTGAGCTGAGCAGAAACGTGCCTTAGTGAAAAAAGTCATTAACTGCATAAAAGGCATTATCCTAGGTAGTAGGTATTTAATTGAATCTGGGATAAGCCGTTATAGATTTAATTTCGTGTGACAGATGATTTTACATTACAAAAGACCCTTAGGATATCAAACATCAAATAATATTCACTAAACCAGTGGGTGTAAGAAGCTTAATATTAAGTATTAACAATTTTGAACAAAAAATTCGCTTACTGCATAAAAGGCTCTCTCCAGTAAGTATGATTTCAAAACCTTTCGAAATTCAGGAAAAGATCTTATGGATTTGATTTCAAATGGTAGATGATTGTGCATTTTTTTTGCATTGTACAGTATAGAGCTTTTAACCAACTCTGAGCGAGGGGTTGGCAGATAAAGATCATGCTCCGTGTTTCTAAGCGGATAGTTGTGAGATGGCCTCTCTGGAATAGAAGATACGTGCTTGCGGATTAAGGATACAGATTCAAATATGAATAGGGACGGAAGAGTTAATATTTTGAATTTTTTAAAGTAATCCTGGCAATGAGTCCTACTGCTTAGTCTCAGTGAATACCGAACAGCTCTCTTCTGCAGTTTAAAAATACGTTCAAATTGAGTTGCACAACACGTACCCCAGAATGGAAGGGCGTATCGGAGATGCGACTCAAAAATGGCATAATAGACTGTTCTAGAAGTAGACAAGTTGAGCTCCTTGGAAACTGATCTCAGCGATATTTGGAAAAATATGAATAAAAATGTTGAAAATTTTATTAAGAATGTGAAATTTGTCAAAAAACTAAGGTCTGTAGGAAAAACCTCAGTTCGCATTTAGTTATCACAGAAACTCCAAAGACAACATTTGAAAGAATAAATCTCGATGTATTAGAGATACCTTCGAAGTTATACGTACTTACAATACGAGATGAACTAACAAAGCATACTCAAGCTTATCCAATTAAAGATAAATCAGCGAAAAATATAATCAATACTTTATTATTATATTTTCAACATTATGGAACTCCATTAAGAATCCATTGTGATTCTGGAAGAGAATTCAATAATACATTAATGAGAGATTTATGTACTCTTTATAATATAAAGCTGACATTTTCAAGTACTGGACATCCCCAATCAAACGGATCAATTGAAAGATTTCACTCAACTCTTTTAGAGATGATTAGAGCACACATGAGTGAAAATCCAAATGAACACCCTCATAACTGTTTACCATATGCTATTATTTTTTATAATAATACAAAGAATAAAACTCATGGATTTACACCATACGAATTAATTTTTGGACATACTTCTGTAAGACCACCTGAAGTTTTGTAAAATGAAAAGGACATAATTTCAAAGTATATGAGAGACTTAAATGCAAGAATAAAATTTTATTACGAAACTGCAAGGAAAAGAACCCTACAAGCAAAAGAAAAATCTAAAGAACGTTTTGATGAAAATGTACAATTTTCACAACACAATTATCAAGTAGGAGATAATGTGTATGTTAAAGAATCTCAGATAGGTCATAAATTAAGAAATAAATTTAATGGACCTTTTGAAATTATTGAAGTAAAGAAAAATTCAGCAATAGTCAAAAATCTTGAAACAAATCAGACGTCTCTTATAAATTTTGATCGAATGAAACCATATATTGAAACAGATTAATTTTGTTGCAGGATGGCAGCATACAAATTAATGATTTTAATCAATATTATATTATTATTTAATTTTACAAATAGTCAGTATAGCTTAGTGCATGTGAATAATACTGTAGGTATATATTATAACCAACTTAATCATTTGAAAATATCTAATAATAAATGGACAATATTAGTTTATAAAGATTTGGAACAGCTAAGTACAATTCTTGAAAAGAATAAAAAACTTATCGAATCATTGGAAACACTAATGACACAACCTTATCAAAGAATGCAATATTTTTATTCGAATGTTAAAACACATATTAGTTTATTGAAGAAACTAGCTAATGATGTTAGTATGAAATATATTATGATACCGAACCATATCATCGTAAGAAACGTGGTTTACTCGATGGAGTAGGTACCGTTTGGAAGTACATTACAGGAAATCTAGAGGCAAATGATGGCCAATATTATTCTGATAGAATCAATAAATTGAAAATGGATGAACACGAAATCCAAAATCTTTTGAAAAATCAAATTTCAGTAACTACATCTGTCATTAAGGAATTTAATAATACAATTCATAAAATTCAAATAGATGAAGTAACATTTAACAATGATTTAAAGGAAATTGAGAAGGGAATTATAAATATTACTGATAACGTAAATTTTTATCAAACACAAATAGATGTCATTAATATTTGTGAGACATTAATGGAAAGTTATGCTTATCTTGAAACCTTTTTAATTGATGTATCCAATTCAATTACTTTCGCAAGATTACAAATTATACATACTTCCATCATTACTCCGAAGGATTTTGTCAAAGCTTTAGAAGAGATTTCAGTTCACTTACAAAAAGATAATTTACCTTTGAACCCAACATTATCTAATATTGCTAGATATTATCAATTAACAGAACTACAAGCTTTTCAAACGAAAACAAAAATTATATTTGTGTTAAAGATTCCTCTAGTAGAATCAGAACTATATACTTTATATAATGTCTATCCATTACCCATTAAAGATGAGAAAACAGGACTTCATCATGTTATCACTACAAATGTAAAATATATAGCACGTGATGATGATTCTATGTTATATTTAACCATGTCAGATTTACAAAATTGTAAAATTATTGATGAATATCTGTTCCAAATATGTAGTAACATATTACCATTACCCATAGATAATAATGCTATTTGTGAAGCACAACTTTTAAGACAGCAACTTGAATTTCCCGAAACGTGTCAAACTTCTTTATTATTTGCAAAAGGATATAATGTTCAAAAACTGAAGACAAATGTATGGTTAATTTCAGTAGCCGAACCAATTCCTATAACAAGTAAATGCAGTAACAGTGATGCACATACTGAAAGAGTTTTTGATAATACTATTTTAAAGCTACAACCAGAATGTAGTGCTTTTATTGGTATTACGAGAGTGAGATCTCATTATATCATAAATGAAGGTGAAATAATCACTTATAAATTAAATCCAATAATCATTCCATCTGAATGTTGCAAAAATTTACCAAAACTTAAACCATTAAAATTGAATAAACTCAATACAGATGATTTGAATATTGCTCAACATAAACTTGATCAGTATTCAGATGAATTAGATAAATTGATAAAAGATGCCAATATCTGTTTGATATTAAAAAAATGTAAAAAAATAAAAAAAAATTAAAAAATATTAAAATAGCTTATAAAAATACAATCAGACTTAAAAATATTTTTTCAAAACTAAAAGATAAAAAAGACAAAATGTTGATGTCAGGTATAGTATATAGTATTCCATGCATGGATTGCAATAAAGTATACATCGATGAAACAAGCAGACATTTAATAGATCGTATAACATCACACAGAAGAGACATAAGAAGATCTGTGCTTTCTTGTACACTTGCAAATCATGCAGATACTAATGATCACAATGTTAACTATGAATGAGTTGAAATTCTTGATATTGAAAATAATTTACAGAAACGAAAATTTTTAGAGATGGTACATATAAACCAAAGAACAAATTATATTAATGCCCGAACTGATATAGAACAAATGAGCATTATTTCTACGTATGTATTACATTTAGATAATAATAGAAACACGGATCTAAATAGCTCATTATAATCATATATTTATTATTAAATTAAATATACTCCGTATAGCAATTATATTACATCAAAACAAAATAGAAATTATAAAAAGTTGAATGTATCTACTGACAATTTGACAAATTGAATGTCTTAATATAATAAGACATATATTTATACATTGATAATGTGAATATTTTAAATGAAGTTTTAAGTTATTCTATTTTATGTATCTGTACAACAATAGTTTATGCAACCTCAAATCTTGTAAGTAATCATCATTTGTTACATATTTTATTATATTATAAATATTGTAGATTTCCTGACGAAGAAACAATAAACGTTTCGAAAGCTAGAATAAAAGATAAAGAGTTTTCTTTGTGCCAACAGACTGCAATACCTGATAATTTAAATCTTGTATTTTAACTAGACAGTCGTTCTACCAGATAACATTATATATATATATATATATATATATATATATATATATATATATATATATATATATATATATATTGATTTTGTATTCTTGACTGGTTTCAAAATAAATAAAAAGATGTTCTTGGGGATGCAGTCATATATTAAATAAAATTCTTTGATTGAAGCCGAGCTTTCGAGAATGTTTATTCTCTTCTTCAGGGCAAAAATCGTGAATTTAGAATAAATTAACCAAAAACAGGAAAGATTTCATAGCCATCAATTACAAATATAAATAATGACATTTGTAATTAATGGCTATGAAATGTTTCCTGTTTTTGGTTAATTTATTCAAAATTCACGATTTTTGCCCTGAAGAAGAGAATAAACATTCTCGAAAGCTCGGCTTCAATCAAAGAATTTTATTTAATATATGACTGCATCCCCAAGAACATTTATATATATATATATATATATATATATATATATATATATATATATATATATATATATATATTCATATATGTACATATGTATATTAGACATAATAAACAAATAATTGAGAAAAAAATAACTAATTAAGTAAGGGTAGATACACATAGGCAAACGGACAAAAAATCAAACTTATACAGCATTATATTGAAGAAAACAATTGGCGCATAGTAGGTACATGTATCATTCATTTATAATAAATGCTCTTAGTTGAAGTATTTGCCAGAGTACTTGTGAGACAGATTTGACCACCGACAAGGTAGGACTTGAAAGAACACTAACAAGATCATCGACGTTTTGTAGGTAATCAAGTTTGCCTCGAAGATTGGAATAAATTGAACAATCTATAAGGATATATAAAATTCATATACATCTGCTTATCATCTGCATAGAAATGAACTGTACAGAAATCTATGAAAGCATTAAAGTAGCATGTGTGAACTGTGTATAGCAAGGGTCCTAAAACTGTCCCCTGGGGGACACCTGAAGGTATTTTGATGGAGTCTGACGTACTCTCATCAACAATGACCACATTCTTCCTATTCGACAGATAGTTCAAAATTAAAGAAGCTGATGTTCTATCAAGTCCTATGAAATACAGAGTTGCGTGTGGGATCAAGTGTATTGAAAGCCCTACTAAAATCTTCAAGCAGATGTGCAGTAGCCTTTCCAGAGTCTAAGCCTTCCACAATATTATCTGTAATTTTGATAAAGCTAAAGCACAGCTATGATTAGTCCTAGAGCCCAACTGATTAGAGGGGAATGTATTATGTTCATCGAGATATTGACGAAATTGAATCTTAACAATTTTTCAAAAGTTTTGGACATTGTGGGTAAAATAGATATTGGTCTTTGTACTCTGTAGGGCAACTATTCTTAAGTAAAGGCATAATTAGTCCTTGTTTAAAACATTCCGGAACTATATTATTGTCAATGCAAAAACTAACTCCATGTGATATCATTGGTGTTATGTAGAGACAGCACATATTGATGAAAATAATGTTGATTCCATCCATTCCAGTTGATTTAGTTTTTATGCTTCTTATAGCTTTATCTATTACGTCATCATTGACCCTTTGAAATTGAAGACTTGTTGAAAATAATAAAATTTTAGTGTTTTTATAAAGTCTTATATTTTTTTGCTTAATAATTGAATTAGTAGATGGTATTGAAATCATAACAAAATTATTTATTGCATTAGGTACCTGCAGCTCATTAGGAATATTTATTTATTATTTATCTTTATCTATGTGAAAGCCAAGGAGTATAATTTTTATTTTTAGAAGTTTCACTTGTTTTTATGGGAATGTGTCTATCATAAAGATTAAGTAGGCAATTGTTTAAAAAAAATCTTTTATCATCTATGTTTTCTAGCTCAGTAACATGAAAAATTTAAAGCTGTGCCAGATCTGCAGAGAATAACTCATAATTGGGGTTTTTATTGTCTCTGTACTTAAATTTTTTTGGAGTTGATTCATGTATAATTTAAAATTTACAATATACTAGATCATGATCTGATATGTTATGAATATTTATTACCCCCTTTTCACTTATAAATGACGAGTCAGATGTATGAATTAAATCTATAGGTAATAGTAGCTGTAGAGTTTGTCGTTCGTCTAGGTTCATCAATGAGCTGTGTTAGGTTTAAATAACTCAGAACTTTATGTAGCTTTTGAGTAGCAGGGCAGGGCAACTTCCATTTGATGAATATTAAAGTCGCCTAAACATAGCAGACTATCAGTATTTAGAATAAAAGTTTCCATAGTTTTTTCTTATTTTCATAAGAAGTCTTTATTATCATAATTTTCGCTATTTTTCTGCGGTCTGTATACTGTACCAATAGTAAACCGCTTATTAAAAAGACTAACAGTCACCCATGGTTGTTCTATATCTCCACTAGCAGGAAGAATTTTGTATCTAGTACTTTCATGTATATACATAGCAAGGCACATTGTCCTACTGGACGGACCTTTCGTATTAAATTGTAACCCACAATTGAAATATCATTCGATGAAATGTTAGCTTTTAGATATGCCTCTAAAATAGTAGAAATAGAAATGTGTTTGCTATAAAAACTATGTCTCCAGGAGATTGTATTTTTGGAAATAATGACCTTATTTTAAAATGACATGCTGGGAGTGCTTTTTTTCTCATTTGAATATAAAAATAAACAAATAACTCAAAATTTAATTAAATCCAAATTAAAATTATTAAAGATTTATAGCTACCTCTAGGACAGTAGCGTACAACACACAAACGTAATTTAAATTGTACTGTACAAATTAAACAATAGTTATAAAAATTTGGCCCAAATTGTACAGGAAAAAATCGAGCAAAAAATATAAATAAAAAAAAACTATTCCTATATTATAATAATTAAAAAATTTTAAGAATGCCGCATAATATTATCGTAATCTATGATATCATGTATAAATAAACAAATAAACAAATCATAGTAAGTATGAAAATATAAGTATAGAAAAAGATATGGTGGATAGGTAACACATACTATGTAATAAATACGTTGTATGTATTCATAATTGACAAAACTCTTATATTTATATTTTAACCTTGTGTAAACGACAACAATAACAAAAACAACAGTGAAGTTTGCTAAACTATGCTTTGGATTATTTAACCTTCTATATTACCTTTAACAGTCCAACATGTTTTTTATACTTTTCTCTCACTATTTTAAATAACTCTAACTTTTATTTTATTAACATCTCTACAAAAATGATACCACTGCCCTTTAGTGTTGACTTAATTGTAAAAATGTCATCACGTTTCCACATGCACACGAATTCAACAATCACTGGTCTGAGTTTTGATGTTCCAGAAGTCTGTTGGCGACATGGTTTCTCCTCAGAATTAGTTTTTCCAAATAGGTTTTCTTTCGGTTTTTCTTCAAGCCCATAAATAAGTATTTTCTTGTTGAGGATCTATTTAATTGTGAATAGATGTCGTTTATCGGGTTGTTACTACTTGATGTGTTCGCTACTAAGTATCAGAAGCTCATTACCTGTTCGATTGACTTGCTATTTATTACAACTAGGTAATCTTACCCCCTTAGCCCTGTTAAGCTGCGGATGGCGTCAGTCCATCTGGTTGATGAACGTCCACGGCGTCTTTTTCAACTGGCATTCCTTGCACAATGAGGCGTTCGATGTTATCATGCAGCATTATGTGGCCAAAAAACTTCAAAGCGTGGGCTGAGGTTAGACTTGACAGACGGTCTGATTTCATTAAGAATAGATATATTTGTGCGTCGAGCTGTCCATGGAATTCTGAGCATCCTACGCCACCACCACATGTCAAACGCATCAATTCGGCATCGGTCAGCAGCTTTTATGACCCACGTCTTCGACGCATACCAGAAGACAGAGAACACCAGAGCTTTTACTAACGCCTTCTTTGTTTGGTTTGAGATGTTTCGGTCTTTCCATACCTTTTTAAGTTGGCACATCGCAGTGCGGCCAAGTTGTACACGTCGGCGTAGCTCAGATTCACAGTCCCCGTTATTCAATATTATTGAGCCTAGGTATACAATTTTTTCGATGACCTCGCAGTTTGCCATATAAGAGAATGGATTTGACCATTTTGTATCTTAGGTCGAGTCCAAGTCTATGATCGGTTAAAAACTTACGCAGGCGCAGGAAAACCGTTCAGGCCTGACCGATCCTGTTCTTGATCTCAATCTCTGCGTCCCATTTGTCATTTAGCTGGCATACCGGATACTTAAACTGTTTGACTTTCCCGACCTTAAGACCACCTATATTTATTTGAGAGTTTGGTAATGCAATTTTGCTTATTATCATATACTTGGTCTTATCTACGTTTATCATTAGACCCGTGGCGTGGCTTGCGTTGTTTATGTCGTTGAGCAGTGTTTGGAGATCGTCAGCACTGTCAGCTGGTATCGCAGTGTCACATGCGTAGCAGATGTTGTTAATTGGGACTTTGATGCCCAAGTTGCTCAAAGAGGATGCCTCAAGGAATGCCCTCTCCTCATATAGGTTGAAAAGCATGGGGGACAATATAAAATCCTGCCTTACCCCCTTCCTGATCTGGAACACCACCGTTGAGCTGGAGTTTGGCAATCGAACCTCCGCTGTTTGGTTCCAGTACAGGTTGCCGATGATCCTGACATCATCCAAGCCCAGATCCTGCAGACACCGCAGAAGAAGATCATGCCTGACATTGCCAAATGCTTTTTCATAATCTATGAAACATATGAATACATACTTCCGCTAATATAAACAGTTTTGAATTAACGTCTGCAGGCTGAAAATGGCGTCCCTGGTGCCAAAGCAGAAGCCAAATTGAGAGGTACTACTGACTTCCTCGCATCGTCTATATAACCTTGAGTGTAAGACACGCAGGAAGAGTTTCAAGAAGTGACTCATGAGGCTTATATGTCGATAGTTTTTGCAAAATTTAGGGCTTTGCTTTTTTGGTAAAGTGATGAATGTGGATCGTAACACAGGTGCACATCCAGATTCCTCTCGTTAAGTAACTGAAATGTTTCAGCGTACATCTCGTCAGGCCCTGGTGTTTTGCCACATTTTGAAGATTTAACTGCCTGCGTGACTTTGGTCTTGAGGATACTTGGAACCATTGGTGGATTATTTGACAACTAGGGGGTGTTTGTGTCCTGATGTGGAACAACTTTGTTGTAATGTCTTCCATGTCTTTAGCAATTCTTCTTAATCTAATATTGGCTCGTTCTTGTCATTTGTTATGGTCATGACAGTACTTTGCGTGTGCACGCCCTCGATTTCCTTGATTTTCTCGTGCAAATGAAACGTGTCGCCAAGGCGGGACAGATTTTCGACTTCGGTGCATGCCACTTATATCCATTTTTCCTTTGCCAGTTTGATTTCATAACGAATTATTCTTTGTTGTTGTTGATATTCATCTCGGTTTCTGAGAATTTTACCTTAGCGTTAAAACCACCCATGAGAATATTGATTTCGTTTGTTTTGGTCAGTTTGAATGCTTGATCTATCTGTTGGTACAATCTTTCAATATCCTCGTCTGGATTTACTGCGGTTAGTGCATTTGCCTGAATTATCATAAATCATAAATGCAGGCTGGTGAGGAAATGGAAATGCTCGAATCCAGATTTACTGTAAATGTGGGTTATGAATATAATACGTCAAGTTGTAATTTCATGGAAGGTATTTTGGGGGCGCTGAGAAGCGATAGAATCACTTGATGAAAATGTACCATTAAAGCAAAATTTTTATACAAAACAAAAATTGTATCGGTGTGGTTTAGCTCTAACTGGCCATATGTGAAAGATTTCAGTTTTTTTGTTGAGTTTTGCAGACTATAGCTCTCACCTCTAAAAGTTTTACATTGGGAATGTTTTTTGGGGATATGGATTTATTTTGGAAATCGGTTAGCTGTCACGGACTTTAATTTTAAATATTCATGTTATTTTTAAATGCGTGTAGGTATACAATTATGTTGATACTAAAAAAACAAACACAACCGAAGTGTATACCTCCTCCCTCTGGCGATATCGGTCAAAGACATCGAAAACTCTCTTGAGCAAAACATCTATTATCAGAATTTGACTTTTGAGTAACGTGTGGCTTGAATAATAATATTAAGGTGATGTTATAATTGTCAACAAAGAAGCACGTTTTATTTATATATATATATATATATATATAATTTAGAAATAGCTCACAATATCACAAATTTGAAACGCTCGTACTTCAGTATGACATTTTGTAATATTAAGGTGATGTTCTAACCACTAGCAAAGAGAAAATGTTATATTTATCAATAGTTAATAATTACAATAGTAAAATGCAATATTAAATACGACTATAAAAACCTATAGTATGAAGAAAAAATATTAATGTTACATTTTTCACTGAAAATTTCCTTCAATGTTTCTGGTATATGTCGATTCTATTCTTGCTTGCTGGTGAACTGGACAATAACGGAGAATGTGTTCTATTTTCAATTATTCAATGAATTGTACTTTTATTTTAGGCATTTGTTGTATAATATTAAGGTGATGTAACTACCAGCAAATAAAAATGTTGAATTTATTTATATACATATTAATATTTTAATATCTAATGTTTCGTTCTTATAATATGTATATTGTATTGAAATACTCCTAGTTTATTAATCTAAGTTTTCTATCATGAATGGTATTTTAAAAACTTCAGGAAATTAATGAATGATTTCAGTATGCTAGGTCTTAAGATTCAAAATAATTTGTTTTCAATTATTCAATATGCGCAAGCTCTTATCTATAATATAATATTTACTCAAATAAACGGTCTCCAGCCTGGTCATTCTGTGGTAAGCTTATATTGATGCCAACTCAACTCTGGCGGTACATACAAACATAACTGCATAGGGCGATTCACCAGTTCCTATTATTTTTCCCATAAATATTTTTAAGACCCACTTAGTTTTACTCACCACTTCATATAAAAAGCTAGGATCTCCTGGAAATTCATATATTTAAGATCCTTGCACTATCTTGTTTTTCGGCCATCTAAGCGGTAAGAATTATGTAGTTCGTCTATTAATGAACTCCCCTTCTTGTCCAAATGAAGATTTGTTATCCTTTACTTTACATCAGTCAATGGCCATCTTGCAGTTTAGTCCGCCTAAATATTACCCATGCTATAAATTGACACTTCTACGAAAATAAAAGTTGATGTACCTATCTGAGGGTAAGGGAATAGTTTCTGTCTCTCTTTAAAGTTAATGGTTCTTGCTTTATTTTGGTCCATTTGGACCAATTCTCTTAATCGAATTATTAAAATCACTGAATTAAAATTAATATTGATGTTCAGGGATTCGCTATGTGCACTATCTCGCACCATCAGCTGTTCACGGAGCTCAATGATAGTACTACAAACGCTATCGTGACGTCATTAATTTTTGTGTGTTACGTCATAAATGAATGCTATCAACACTATTTTTTCCGAGTGTTTGCGTTTGCAAGCCACGATCATAGAGTAATAATAAATATAGAGAGGCCACGCTATGATATAAAAATTGTAGCTGTTTATGGCCATCTGTCCCTGATTTTTTGAACTAACAATGAAATATGGTAGCGGAAAATTTTAAATACATTCCTTTTTTTCTTGAAAATTATTTATACTATTCCTTAAATCAAATTTTCAATCGATTTCAACGAATTTTTAAGAAGACTACATTTTATTGATAAGCTTTAATAAGAAATCCAGAAACTAATTGATAACATGATCTAAGAAATATTAAAGTATAATCTAATGGCAAAATCAAACAACCAATTTTTATTACCTTTTATTTATAAGACAATTATACATATAAATAATCTAACATTCTCTACTTTCTCATAAATACTACTAAAGTACAATATAGAAAATATGAACATGTTTTATAAAGATGGAGAATAAAATTGAGAAACTACTATATTCAGACTCTGTAATGATCTTTTAATTCATTTTATAGTTATTATTTATCCTTATCTTGTCTTTTTCATAATTGAGCGGCAAGAAACTGAAAATTTTGGTGGTGGATTGCTTCGTGAATATTCAATAATTCAATAACTATACTAATAAACAATAAGTTGAGTTATGATCAATATCAATTAATAACTAACCAAATAATTCAACAGGTTCCATATTGGTTGATGGCACTAGTGAGCCAGCATGCTCTCGCTCAAACATGCTTTTGATTAGATTTTCAGAGGCAGGAGAGGTCTGTTGACAATTACTGCTAGGCTCAATTCTAAGCTCTCTGGTTTTGAACGAACAATATAGGTTCTGGATGAAATTGAATTATATCAAAGAGATTCTCACACGATTAATCATCATCAATGTTCTGAACGAAACTTTTTAGACTCGTTATCTATTCAGAATAAATAGTTGCTCACCTTTCATAATTTCATGAAATTTAAGAAATCTTCTTGGTATGTCCTCTAGAAATTTGGAGAAACTGTCGCTCTCCAATCATCAGCAATCTGTAATTTCAGTGATCCAAAATGAGAAACATATTGAACTGAATTGCAGTTCGGGATCCTCTCGGCTTTGTCAAAATATCAAGAAAACACAACTTTCCGGCTTCAGAATTTTATTCTTCCAAAAAAAAACTTTTTGGTACGCCACTGGCCATACAATTTGATACCAAATTTATCGATGACACGTGCAGTCTACTCTGGTTACAGATGTCCTCTTCTTCTTCCTTGCTGATTCAGCTGGGAATAATTTGATTTCGAATTTCACTGATTTTCACTGTAAGAGGTCTCTAGGAGAAATGATCTGCCCATCGTATGAGAGTTGCAGTTTATATAGGGAATTAGATTGATCCATCCTTTTTCCACTTATTTGAAGTGCATTTAACTATTCCTCACACTTCTCGTAGTCGTTCTTGCAGCTGACTGGTGAACTCATGCATGGTTTGTGTTGATGGAAAGGGCCTTTGAAAGAGCAAATCGCAGGGTAACCTCAACTCTCTCCCGAACATCATGAAAGCTGGGTTCCTTAGTAACATCGTGCACCGCGGCACGATATGCCATTAGGGCCAAAGGAATATATCGGTCCCGGTCACGTTGGTTGTCAGACGTGAACTTCTTCAGAAAGCTGACGAGAGTATGGTTGAATTTCTCGACCATGCCATCGGACTGCGGATGCAAGGGTGTTGTTCGGGTCTTCCTTATGCCGAGTATCACTCCTTGAAACAAGCGGCTCTCAAAACTCCCTCCTTGGTCTGAATGTAATTCCATGAGAATGCTGAAACGGCATAGCGTGTCAACCAGAGCCTGTGTCACCATGGCAGCCTCTGGCCATTTCGTAAAATAGTCCATTATAACCAATATGTACCGGTTTCCATCATCAGTCGTAGGAAACCCTGCTATGTCGATGGCTATCCTCTCAAACGGTGCGCCTACAGTGTATTGCTGAAGTCTCCCTCGGGTGCGTCTATGCGGTCTGCGGGCGCTGGCACACACATCGCATCGTTGGCACCATTCTTCCACGTCTGCTCGACATCGTACCCAATAAAACCTAGATCGCGTTTTCTCCAATGTCTTGTTAGCACCAAAATGTCCTCCTAGCCCATCGTGAGTCGCTCGAAGTATACGAGCCACCCTGACTCTGGGAATTACTATTAGCGAGGTGGTTGTTTCCCCATCTGGATGCTCCCATTGGTATCGCAGCACACCGTCTTCCAGTTTCAGGCTGTCCCAAAGACTCCAATATGCCTTGGTGATAGAACCAAGTTCAGCTACTCCATGCCAGTCTGGGCGTTGGTTTGACTGCGTTCTCCATCACATTATTGGCGCCAAGTCTGGATCAGCATGTTGATCACGACTGATAGCCTCGTTGGACCATTCATCACCATCCGGTACTAGCGCCACCGGTCTCGTAGGAACGTCTTCCAGTGTTTCTATCCCCTTGCATTGCTTACACGCAGTCGTGCAGGGTCTCCTTGATAATGCGTCAGCATTCTCGTGCGTCTTACCACGGCGATGCTCAATCGAGAAGTTGTATTCATGCAACTGCTCCAGCCATCAGGCTACCTGTCCTTCCGGTTCTCGAAACCTCATCAACCAGCGCAGTGATGCGTGATCTGTACCAGGAGTGAATTCTTGGATATACAGGTATTTGCGGAAATGTCTAAGGCTTTTGACAACAGCAAGCAATTCTCGTCTGGTGGTGCAGTAATTGCGCTCTGCCTTACTCAACACCCGACTGAAGTAGGCCACGACCTTCAGCTGACGGTCGTCTTCTCTCTTCTCTTCGCAATCTGGCTTCCACTCGAATGGTTGGTCTTTTTCTGTTAGCCAGGTTGCTGAAGTCCTTGACGAATCGGCGGTAATAGGTACATAACCCAAGAAAGCTGCGAAGCTCTGAGACATTCCTTGGACGAGGCCATACTTGAACCGCTGCTAGCTTGGCTAGGTCTGGTCGGACTCCTTGTGGAGTGACCGAGGTATCGTACTTCCTTCCGGAAGAGTTCGCAATTATCCGGGTTCAACTTCAACTGGGCTCCTCTCAAACGTTGAAGTACTCATTCCAGATCACGCAGGTGTTGGCCAAATGTCTTACCCATGACTATCACATCATCCAAATAAACCAGACAGGTCTGCCACGACAATCCTTTTAGAACTGTATCCATCAATCGCTCAAAGGTGGCAGGAGCGTTACACAACCCAAACGGCATAACATTGAATTGCCAGAGTCCGTAAGGCGTGATGAAGGCAGTCTTCTCTTTATCCTGTTCTTGGATGCCAACTTGCCAGTAACCACTGCGAAGATCCAAGGTAGAGAACCATTCAGTACCTGCCAGTATGTTGATGGTGTCGTCGATCCGAGGCAGAGGATAAGAATCCTTTCTTGTAACGTAGTTGAGGCGGCGATAGTCGACGCAGAATTTAGTGGAGCCGTCTTTCTTTCGCACCAGAACAATTGGCGACACCCAGGGGCTGGTGGATGGCTCTATAACGTTCCGCTCCTGCAAATCAGCCAGCAGTTGCTGGACCTCTTCCTGTTTGGCGAGCGGTAGCTGTCGGGCTGCCTGTCTGATCGGAGCGGCATCTCCGGTGAATATCGAATGCTGCACCAGATTATTATGACCCAGATCATCGTCATGCAAGGAGAAAACGTCCTGATATTTTCGTAGCAGTGCCTCAGTTTGTCATTGCTCACGACCGGACAGGATTCTGGCTTCGGATATCAACTTCTTTAAAGTTGAGGGTAACCTACTCTTATTGGTGCCTTGTTCTTTGTCCAAGTACATCACTTTTTTTACTGGATGGCACCTCCCTAATTTCTTCCCAGATTTCAGGATAACCTCCTGGTCGCTCATGTTCATGATTCTTACTGGAATTCGACCATCTTGTACTACGTTCAAGGTACCTCCCACCAGTAGCTGTCGACTCTGCTGTTGGGGTTCTAACACGCCCACAAACTGTCTACCAGTATCAACCGTAACAGCAGCCATTAACACCTTCTCTCTTCATGCTGGAACCCTAGCTTTCTCTTCAATGAAAACCTGGAGAACGGCATCTGAATCATACCCATCGTCTAAGAAGATCTCTTCACTCTTGGTCTTCAACCTTCGCCCTTTTGGATCTATCAAGATGTCAAATGTCGCTAGAAAATCCAGCCCTATGATAGTGTCGTCCCTGATGTTAGCTATCAAGATCACAGTTTGATACTCTCTAGAACCAAATCGAACTCTGACCTCACGTTGTCCCAGGATTGGCAAGCGTTCCACGAAGGCCGTTTGCATCACGCAGGTCTTGTCCAATGGTTCCCAGCCTCCTTTGATGATATCGGGTCGGACGATGCTTCATACTGCTCCAGTGTCTATCAAGAAGGAGCGACTGGTACCCTCAATTTCTCCATCAACCGTCAAGCTTTGTCCTTGGGTCCCGACTTTACTAACGATGACGGCAGCTGATTGATTCCTTTTCTGTCGCTCGGTCTCATTTAGACTGCACTGGCCTTGCCCATGTCCAAATCTTCGGTACCTAACACATCTCGACAATCGTGTTCCATCTGTTATAGGCGAAGTCCTACGTCGCCTAGGGCAACAGGCCATGAGATGTCCCCGTTTACCGCATCTCCAGCATCTTGGCACTGATGGGCCTTCTTCCTTTATGTTGCAAACCTCTCTGACTGTCACAGTTGGCTTGGACACCCTCTTAGCAGCTTCCAGTTCAAGCGCATGTATTAGGGCTTCACTAATCAACTTCAGACGCTGCATCCGTACGCCCATCTGGATGTCACCATCTTTAATAGTATCTATGAACGCTGACACTCCAAGGCGTGCCCGTACCTCACTGGTAACTCCCTCCGGATAAGCCAGATGTACCAATCTTTCAACATCCGCTGCCAACTTCTGTAACGATTCATTGGAGCGTTGACTTCGATGTTTCATTTGGGCGTTGAAGATGGCGACCTGATGTTTCTCTCCAAATCGCAGTTCCATGGCCTCAACCAACTGCTGGAAACTCCATGATTGGCCATCGGGAAACGATCTCAGAACCTCCATAGCACTTCCGCGGAGTGCCAGTACCAGAGCCGTCGCCTTTTCCATTGGGCTCCAATAATTCGCGTGAGCGGCTGCCTCGAACTGTCTCAGATAGGTTGTCCAAGAGGTGCTGCAGATCTTGTAGAATGTCCAGAACAGGTACGGTTTTCTAAGAAATTGAACCGCTCCACAATATTTCCGGTATTATCTTCAAATTGTCTCTGCAGATGTTTGGCTTGCTCCTCTTTCAACCGTTCTTCCATACCCTGCAGAATACGCTCCTCCAGTCCCAGGGTTTGCTCAGCTTGTGTTTTGGACTGCTCTGCTAACTTGGCTTCGATGTTGCTGGACTGCTCTGCTAACTTGGTTTCGATGCTGCTGGTCTGCTCTGCTAACTTGCTGGACTGCTCTGCTAACTTGCTGGACTGCTCTGCTAACTTGGCTTCGATGCTGCTAGCCTGCTCTGCTTGTTGTTTCGCTTGTTCTGTTTGTTGTCTCATCAATTCGGCAAGGGTTGCCATAATGGATTTCATGTCAGTCTTCCATCTTTTGTTCTTGTTATTTGACCAAAGATCCCACTTTTGACACCAATTGAACTGAATTGCAGTTAGGGATCCTTTCGGCTTTGTCAAAATAACAAGAAAACACAACTTTTCGGCTTCAGAATTTTATTCTCCCAAAAAAAAATGTTTGGTACGCCACTGGCAATACAATTTGATACCAAATGTCCTCTTCTTCTTCCTTGATGATTCAGCTGGGAATAATTTAATTTCGAATTTCACTGATTTTCACTCTGCGAGATCTCTAGGAGAAATGATCTGTCCGTCGTATGAGATTTGCAGTTTATATAGGGAATTAGATAGATCCATCCTTTTTACACTTATTTGAAGTGCATTTAATTATTCCTCACACACCGTAACACATGGGTTTCATCTGGACAGATCCTTGGCATTCCATGCTCATTCCAAGTGAAATTCCTTCTCTTGCTTTATATTGTTTGTTGTAAATAGAGGAATTTTCGTTTTTCCTAATTAACTTCAATTCAATGGTATTGAATAGAACCCTTAATTTTCAGTACACTATATTAGATACCAAAAATCTATATGAAGAACTTCTCTGTGCAAGTGTAATGTTGGCAAGGCCATGTTATTGCATCTTTTCTAGCAAAACATCTTCTTTGGAAATATTTACACAAATTAAGGTACTTATATGGAATTTTTGATATCTAGGTCCGCTGAATCTCCTTATTTACTTGGAAACCCATTTCATTAGAGGATGTTCACTTTTACAACGAAGCACTCAATAGTCACGAGGCATTTCAATGTTAATATCACTTATTTGGCACATCTAACACACATAAACACAATTCAAAATAATATGGCGTGTTTAACAATAAATAAACTACATACAATCTTAGACAAGAGAAGAAGCAAACTAGATAAAATTGATATATCTCAAAAATATACCCATCTCTTGTTTTCTTTGTGACATACTTATGCAAATTCCTATAATAATTTATGTTGCTTCCAAACCGCAGGGACAGGTGGCAACAAATATTGCTAGTTCATCTTTTTCCTATTAGAGTGCACAGGCCCGGGCCACAATGACAGGAATACTGTATATCTGACATAGACTTCATACTGACACTGACATAACAAACCGATAATAGTTTATGATCCGGACAGTTTTCTAAAGCAGAGAGGGATAAGTCTCTACTTAATGGGCTAAGTTAATAAATAATTTAACTGAAATATTTTCACGCGAGTCATGTAGCCAGACCACGGCTCCACAACGTCTCACTGGATCATTTTACAACTTAATGCTGATCTTTCATTTATTTTAATATAAAACCATGTAATGCATATAATAATCTCAGATATAACCTTGTCCTATTGATGTAATCTTGTATGTTAGAATAAACGTTTTTAAAAAGTTATTTTTCGGTCATTAAAACTTAACTGGCGCTGCGAACAGGATATCGTCGGTGAATCGATTAATTATCCCTTCAGTGCGGTAGACGTTTTATTGTTTTCTATCAAGAAATTAAGACGATATCTCGAACAATTTTTGATAAGACATTAGTGAATGTGTTCAACTACGAGGTGCATCAAAGAAGAAATATCTCCGGCCCACATCAGATCCCTTCAGTGGAATCCAGGTCGTCAAACAGGCTCCAGTTCCTTCAGTAAATCCAGAGACAAGGAAGAACCTTACAAATGATCCTTTTGAGCATTATCCTGTAAGTCATTTTCCTTTAATTTAATTTATTGGCTAATTCTCATTTGTGGAATTTAGTAAAGAAATATAGTTCCTTCAGTGAATATATTCTTTATAAAATAAGACTGATTTTATTGATTTACTTAATATAAATACCAGTAGTCGATTTTTTTGCATGTACAACACATTCTCTGCAATTTAGTTTTTGCGTAGATCATATTTTTTAGAAATTGAAATGATTAATTTCTCGTATTTTTTTTTTTTTTTTTGTTAGTTGAATATATTTATGAGCAATAATCGTAGTCGATCTAGATCACCTATTCGCACAGACAGTTCACTTAAATTACTCGAACATTTAGATATCTCTCAACCGGACGATACAATAAACAACATGGCTAATCCTATCCCTATTACCCAACTTGAGATAACAATGGCAAACAACCTGCTGCTCACATATTCCGGAGGTTCGAAAGACCTCGCATATTTTATTAGGCAGTCCGAGAAATATATAATGCTTCTAGAAATAAAAGACAATCATCGATTCAACACTCTAGTCTTAGAACAAATTAAAAAGGTCCCAGATAGAATTTACAAACTTCCTTAGAGCTCAGAAGTCAACAAAAATACGCCCACCCCAGAAATCTCAATCGTCAAATTATCAGAATAAACAACCCCTCCACTTCCAACAATACAGATCTCAAAATTCACATTTTCCCGTTCAATATCAACAATTCAGGCTACATATGCCTAGTTAACCATTTCAACCCCAACAATTCCAACCTCAAATGCCAAAACAGTCCTTTCAATATCAGCCATTTAGACCGAAATTTCCAAATGAAAATCAACCATCCCACCCAAACAATTCCCTTCTAACTCACAAGTTTTCAAAAGACAACAGAAACCACATGACAATTACAAACCCACACCGATGAGCATATCAACAGCTCATACTTTTAGGCCCCAAAACAGACCACAGAACCATTTTAAACAAACTCCCCCCCTAAAGTAATGGTAGAAGTAATATTCAACGTCGAACAAGACTATAACGAAGATGAAAATCAAGATTACGGTACTTATCAAGACGAATACACATATAACGAACAGACATACATAGATTATACAGACGATCAGTTCCAAAGTTTAAATATCGAAGAAAATGAGGAAACTGAAATTTTTTAATTAATAGCCTCGGAATAGATATCAACAATATTAACTCATCACCAAAACTACCTTTCATTTACCTTCCCGGATTAGATCTTAAGAAATTAATTGACCCAGGAGCAACCAATTCGATAATCAATCCCGAACCAGCCATTAGACTATTCTCCAATTACATTAACAAGTCAAAATTTTCTGTGAAATCAATTGAAACCACTTATAATGGTTCATTGAGTTGTCAATATCCTCTATTAAACGATTTTGGAATAGAACATATTTTCGACATGTTTATATTCCTATGGCACGAAAGATTCGATGCTCTTATTGGTAGCCAAGATTTTGATATTCTTAAAGCTCTTATAGATTATAAGAATCATATATTAAAAATTGCAAATATTAAAATACCATTTCATTTTGAGATAAATCCTGGTTTATTTGAACCATACACAGAACAACTTGATAAGCCTATATTGAAAATTCCTGTAACACTTGACAACGGCCCTGTAGTTTTACCAGAAATTTCTTTAAACAATATTTCTATCCCTGAGTGCATCACTTCAGCTTCAGACGGATAGGTACAAATTCCAATTGAACAAGATCTACAATTCTCACAAATTGCCATAAACTTTCATGAACCAATTCCAGTCCAACCCCTATCAACATTCAAACAATCTAGTCCAAATTATGACATTTATAATGATATAAATATTACTAAACTTATTCGAACAGAACATCTGAACCCCGAGGAGAAAAACCTCATCATTTCAACTTGCAAAGCATACAAAAACATCTTCTATAACTAAAATTCTGATCTTTCTTTCACTCATGCTGTCAAACATAACATTAGAACTGCTGATGAAGAGCCTATTTATCAAAAGTCATATAGATATCCATACCATCTTAAAGAAGAGATACAAAATCAGATTCAAAAACTTCTAGATAATAAAATTATAAAACCCAGAATCTCTCCTTATAGTTCCCCTGTTTGGATTGTCCCCAAAAAATTAGACTCCAGTGGAAAACGGAAATTCCGTATGGTCATAGACTATCGAAAATTAAACGAAAAAACTATCGAAGATAAATATCCTTTACTCAGAATCGATGAAATTCTTGACAATATTGGCAGATGTGTTTACTTTTCGACACTAGGTCTTGCCCAAGGATTCCACCAAATAGAAATTCATCCAGATTCGGCTGAGAAAACTGCCTTCACTGTCGACAATGGTCACTACGAATATACTCGTATGCCATTTGGCCTAAAGAATGCCCCAGCAACATTCCCGAGGGTTATGGATACAATTCTACGACCATTCCTTTATAAGTTCTGTTTCGTATATATGGACGATATCTTTATATTCTCTAGATCACTTCAAGAGCATATATTACATGTAAAATTAATTTTCCAACAGCTTCAAAATTATAATTTAAAAATTCAGTTAGATAAATCCGAATTCCTGAGAAAGGAGGTAGCATTTCTAGAACATATCAGCACTCCAGATGGAATTAAACCGAACCCAAATAAAATTGAAGCAATTCAATCGCTTCCCCTTTAGAAATCTGAGAAACAAATAAGATCATTTCTTGGTATGATTTCATATAACCGAATGTTTATAAAAGATTTTGCCAAAATTTTCCATCCGATCAATAAATATCTTAAGAAAGGTGCTAGAATATATCTTGAAGATCAAGAATATATTTATTCATTCGAAAAATGTAAACAAATTATTTGTAATGCCCCTGTTCTTGCATACCCCGATTTTTTCAAAAATATTCACTCTTACTACAGATGCTAGTAATGTTGCCATAGGAAGCGTTATCTCTCAAAACTCTCACCGAATCGCATTCTACTCAAGAACATTGAATTCAGCCGAAAAGAATTATGGTACTATTGAAAAAGAACTGCTTGCAATTATCGACAGCAGTAAACATTTCCGTCCCTATCTATTTGGTAGAAAATTCCTTATAGAAACTGACCATAAACCCTTAGTAGTCCAACAGACGCAATAAAAAAAATTTAGCTTTTATGAAATCCGCTAGAAAGGAACCTAAAGTGAACATTATTAGTGACATTATAGTTGTGCCCCCTATGAATACCGCAAAGAAGAGTTTAGACTTAATTAAATGTGATCAAAATAAAGATATCGACCTTCTGTCGGTATTACCAACGTTCGGCTCAGAATCCAATTTATCGATAACAAATAGTGAAGCAGACAATATTTTAAACGCTAACACTTTCTCAAATCAATCAAGTGCGCAACCAGACGATGACCAAAAGAGTAAAAATTCAGGTGAAACTAGACATACAGCACAAGAAAATCCAGCGTTTAATTTTCCAATATCTGAAAAATCTTTAAATTCCGCTCATTATCAAATTTTATTGAAATACGGTGACAAAAACGATATTGAATTTACAAAACCTTTTGGAAAGAATAGATACACTTTAACACTCAGAAGAGGAATTGACGAAACTATCCTAGGTTATATGTTTCACGAAATTATAGACCCTACGAAAACGTACTATATATACTGCCAAGAAGACGATCTCATTCAATCGGCCTACAGGAAATGTTTTGAATCCAACGTAAAAATTGTTAAAATTAAGTTTCTCAAAGATATTCTTAATAAAGATGAACAGATACGAATAATTTCAGACTATCACTCACATACTCACAATGGAATAACAGAAACTACAAAACACCTTCAGTCTCAATATTATTTTCCAAAAATTCAAGATCTTTTCACAAATCATATTAATAAATGTGAATTATGTTTAACTTCCAAATACGACCGGAATCCTCGGAAATTCCCATTTTCAGGACCACTCATAGCCAAAAGACCTTTTGAAATACTCCACATAGACATATTTTTTTTTTGTAGAAAGTAAGCGATACTTAACAATCATAGATTTATTTACCAGATACCTTCAAGCATATGAACTTCACGACGCAAATCCCATAACAATTTTGAACAAATTACGCCATTACTTTTCTCATCATAATTATCCTTCACAGATAACTTACGACAATGCCAAAGAATTCTCCAGCGAAACCTTCAAAGAATTCATGTCCATATTCCAAATTCGTATTCACTATACTAATCCTCAAGCTCATACTGGGAATTCACCAATCGAAAGAGCACATTCCACTATAATAGAGAAACTACGTATTCTCAGGCAAAAATCCAAAGAAAGTACAACGGAATTAGCAATTTTAATTTACAACCAATCCGTTCACTCCGTAACTAATTTTACACCGTTTTCATTACTTTATGGTCCCCACGAAAATCTTAATCTTCAGGACATTAACCCAGAAAAACAAATATTTCAAGACTATAATAAGCATAGGAAACAAGAAATCATCCCTTTCTATAACGACCTTTATCAAAAACAATTCAATAGACAATCAAACAATTTAGAGAAAGTAAATTTAAAGCGTACAGGAAAAATCTCAAAAACTGATATTGTTTATTTAAATACAGAACCTAGAAATAAAATAAAACCTAGATACAAGAAGATTTTACTAGATCCAAAGAAATCAAAGGAACAAAATCTTGTATCACAAAAAGGAAAGAAAATCAGTAAACACATGATCAAAAATACTAACTCTTTTCAGATGGACAATGACACTGACAACCATCAACCAGGCACTTCAGCTGACACCAATTGACCCCCCTGGATACATATTATACAACTTAGGCTTAGCTAAATATAAGGTTAACTATCATAAGGTTTATTTTACAATAAGTATTGAGAGTATCGAGACTACATATGCTAAATTATCATTAAATGAAATATCTACAATCAACCAAATTAACCCTGATAAACTTAATAAAGCAAATACTTACAAACGAGATATTGATCTTCTATCAGAAGATATTAACAAACTGAGAATATATTCTCGCCCCGACAAAAATAAAAAAAGAAATCTAGTCGATGGTTTAGGCTCAGCTATAAGATACATATCAGGAAACCTAGATCGAAACGATCTAATTGACATTCAAAATAATTTTATGAAGATTAACTCTAACGAAGAGAAATTAATGACTGAAATTTCCTAGCTACATACATTAGCAGGTCAAATAACAGAAAGATGGCAAAAGGATTTGCAGAAAATACAAACACATGCAGAAAATGTTTATAAAGACTTATCAGACTTAGAGGATAGGTTTAATAGTGAAATAATTATTCACATAGAGCTAGAACAGATCAGAAATTTAAGAAATTACATTCAGACACTTTTGAGAACTATTTTATTCAGCAATCAAGGCATACTTAATGTCGAATTGATAAACCAACAGGAACTAAAAGAATTTTCAATTATTTACACTCAACTCACTCTCACACTGAAATCGCTCCAAATATCCCAACTTTATTAGAAATCACTGAAGTTAATCTTATGTTCACTTTGTGTGTTTTCGCGTTTTTTTATACTTCCAGTTGCAATAAATCAAGCTTCAATTCTTGCAAATTTTCCGGGAGTCATTGCTGGTAGACTCGGGTTTCGTTCGTTAAACATTCTGCATGTTCGTCTGACAATTCCTCCACATTCACCGTGCGTATAAAATAAATTGAGCAAATCATTATTTGAATTTTTTGCAATATTTTCCAGTTTTAGCTGTACACAATTAATAGAACTTCGAAATAATATTATTTTGACACAAAAACCAACATCGGCTTTTGATAATAAAATCTGGAATAATAACATAACCGTTGAAGATGGGTATAGGGAAAGTTATAGCAAATCGATGCAAAATAAAATTCTGCGTCCTAATATCCAAAAATATACCGGGTGTCTTATTTGAAAAAATGAACTTTTTCAACATTGAAAATAATCTAATCGGTTATCAAATTTTGGACAACCTGTATGCGATAAATCAATTGTCAATATGGATTTCAAGATTATTATTCTCCTTCTTCAGTTTATCACGGAAGCCCTTATCACCTATCAAAAATGGATAAAGGCCCACTGTTAAAAACAGGGGTAAATCTGTAAAAATGTTCAAAAGAATCAAGATATCTGAGAAATAGTTGAAATAGGTATAGGGAAACCTAATGAAACACATCATAAAATTTCCTGACAAATCCAAAAATGAAATAATATACAGGTTGTTCTATTTAAAATATCATTTTTCAATATGATATATGATTTTTATTTTTAATTTTTTTTCTTATTGTATTTTTACACGGAAGTTTCTGAAGGTCGAGTTGAAAAACAACGTAAGTTGACATCCGCTCATTCGCTAATTATATGTATTAGTTTCTAACTCTATGTAATTTGTGCCAAATAAAGAACTGTTATTATTATTATTATTATTATTTAACCTATCTCAGCATGGTGCTGGTAAAATCGAATAATCCCAGATACAACTATCAAAAGAAACAGGTGTGTTTTATTGTAGTCAGAAATGAAATTTTCTAACAGTGGGGCACGTGTTCAAAATAACTGCCTTCTGCATCTTGATGTAAATGCCTTTGCAAAGTCCCAACTTTGCAATACTATCGTGAAGAGATTTAGGAATTAGGCCTGTTGATGAGACGATAATTAGTAGAATCTCCACCTAATGCACGTGCCAGATGTGCTTTATCTCACTGGCCAAATCCATATATTTACTTTGGTTCTCCCGGTGCTTTTCCAACACGTTGTTATTATTGGGTATGGGGACATCTACAAGAAATACCCTGTTGGCTCTTTTATTCAACACTACGACGTCAGGCCGGTTATTCGTCACCTGTCTATCGGTGAGATTGGTATTTATAATATGGTGCTTAGCATTCCGAATATATAAGCCAGTTTCTGGTGAAGGATACTGCATCCTTGGTTATGTCTATGGAGATAGTCAGTGTTTGCTAAGTGTGTAGAACCAGATGTTATGTGTTGTATGGTTTCTGACTTCAGTTGACATTTTCTGCATTTGTTTGATTGGGTATTTCTGTCCTTAATCACAAACTTTTTATAGTTGTTGGTATTGATAATTTGATCCTGAATAGCAACCATGTAACCCTCAGTTTCAGGGAATAGTTCTCCATTAATTAGCCACCTATTGGAAACGTCTTTATCAATATGTTGCTGATTAAGGTCATTATTGTGTCGACCATGCAGTTCTTTCTGAGACTACTGTTCCTGATTCTGGGCGCCAGAACAAGATGGAAGGTTCTGTTCATGGGAGGCAAGATTAAGTGGAGAACAGTTTTTGTCGGACAGCTTTACTACCCTGTGAAGCTCGGATGTTTGAGCTTTAGTAAAAAAGAATTGTCTGAGATTACTGATTTGACGGATGTGTACGTGCACGTCCTCCTTATCCTCTCGGTAATTTTGTTCTGAGGACAGACGATTTTGGGTGATGGCTGTTATGTTTAGTTAGCATGGTGCGTGTGCTACTTTGAATATCTTCTAGCTCGGTGGTAAACCATTTCAAAATTCCCAAAGAATATGTGAGAACTATTATTATTATTATTTTTATTATTTTTTCATTTGGAAATGCTTTTGGGCACGCAGTGTGAGACTCGCTCAACTGTAAGCTGGGAATACTCACTAAACCCCCTACGGCCGCGGACATCCAAGGCCGGAGCCCTCTCGGATTACTTCATGCCTGGCCGCCTAACTTGTACCCTAAGAGCTTCAGGATCCTTTGAATATGGAATCACATATAACATATATTGGGAGGCCTAAGATCTTGCAGGCATCCCTCTTCTATCTTCCCACAAAGGACGGTATGGACATAGTTGACGACCGCCCTCCAGGCTTCTTTACTCCGTAGCATGGCTTCCACTATGGTATCTGCGGAAGAAGTACCAGTATAGCAAACAAGCACCCTTCTTTCAACGAAGAAACGACTGCAGTCGAAGAACGTGTGATGAGCGTCGTCGTCATCTTCTGGGCAATACCTGCATTTAGTGGAGCTGACCTTCCCCATTCTGTGAAGATATTTCTTGAAATAGCCATACCAGTCAGGAACTGACATAGGTAAAAGTATCTCTCCATGGCCATGGTCTATCCAGGGGCCAATATCTTTGATGAGGCGAAAGGTCCAATGGCGCCCTCGTTTTCATCCCGCCTTTGCTGCCAGGTTTGCAGAGTCCCTTCTCTAGCAGCTATTGAGGCTTGTCTTCTGCCATGCTCTGAGAAAAGACGAAAGATGTTCTGCCTCTCGATAGCAAGCAGATCGACTGGTATTACACCGGTCACAACCATAACCGCTGCAGCAGACACTGTGTTATATGCGCAGGCCACTCTGAGGGCCGCCCTACGTTGGACTGCCAATACGCGCTTATTATATTTCTTCTTCTCCATAGCATCTGCCCAAACCTCTGCACTGTACAGAAGAATAGCATTTGTAGTTGCCATGAGAAGTCGCCTCTTGCTTGACCTTCGACCACCAATGTTACCCATCAGCCTGCGTCAGCGTCATAACCTTTGATGCCTTGTCGCACACAATTTGGATGTGTTCTCAGTACTGGAGGCCGCAGTCTAGCACTACGCCTATATACTTTACTGCAGTCTTTGTTTGCACATCGAGATTGTTCACAGACATGGATATTGTTGTAGAGATCCTACGTCGTGTGAGCATAATGATCTTTGAGACAGCCAACTAGAGCTCATGACTCCTCATCCATGAGTTTATCCGAATCATTACCTGATTCAGGCGTAATTGGGCCAGCTCTGGATTCCTAACGGAGATGACAGCGGCTATGTCATCGGCGTATCCTACTAGGAACACATCATGGGGCATCTCGAGATGTAACAGGCCGTCGTACAGAGCATTTCAGAGCCCAACGCTGCACCGGAGGTTACCTCCTTTATAATCTGGCCTTCCCCTGTCTCATTATTCAACCGACGGCTCTCTAGATAACTCTGAACAAATGCCAGAAGGTAGTTTTGTAAAAGATCGTTGCAAGGCCTCTAGTATATCCACCCATCGAGCAGAGTTGAAAGCGTTTTTCACATCTAGTGTGACTAACACTACGATGTTTTGAGCTTGATGGCAAGCTTCATTAGCACGATTGAAAGCACTGATCACCTCTGCGATGGCAGTCAAAGTTGAGTGCACTTTAAGGAAACCTTGTTGTTGGGGTGAGAAGTTTCCGGCTTCTTCAATGGCTCTCTGCAATCTAGGCTTTAACATCCTCTCGAAGAGCTTTCCCGCTGTATCTAGTAAGCACAGTGGCCTGTACGCTGACGGGGAATCTGGATTGCCCTGATTAGCACCAATGTAGCTATCTTCCGTCTTGACGGAAAAAGTCCTGCTACCAGACATGCATTGAACATGCGTAATAAAAGATGTGGTGTGTTGTCAACTATAATTTTCAAAGCTTCAGCAGGGATTCCGTCAGGTCCAGGAGCTTTATTATTCTTCATGGCACGCATAGCTGTCACGAGCTCCAGTTCTGAGAATTTCGGAACATCTGAGACTGGCAGAGAAACTATATCTCCCTGTATTACAGGGTGAATTGGAAACAGGGCATCAACGATTTTCGTAACAACTTCCGGTGGCAAGCTATGACTATTATTTCCGATTCCGCCGAGCTTTCTGTCACAAGTTTGTAACCTTTGCCTCAGGGATCAGAATCTACATCCTAGCATAGCGCCTTCCAGCATCGATATTTGCTTAGGCGGATCGCAGCGCTAAGCGCCTTCTTTGCAGCTTTGTACTCTGTTGATCTAGTCGCAGCTTCCGGTCGGTTATGAGCACGTTGGGCCCTTTTTCTCTTCATAAGCGCCATCCTTATGACCTCTGCAAACTCAACTGTCCACCAGTAAGCTTGGGGGCGGCTCCGGAGAGGTTGCTTCCGAGGCATTGATGAGTCACATGCCTGACGAATTAGCTCCATAGTATATTCCACAAGTGGTTCTACATTATTTGTAACCGCTGACTCAAGGTGTGCAGGTGGTCTAGTTTCGAGGCGAAAGCTTAACTCTCCGACGAACTTTTCCCTGTCCATCTTGGCTATATTCCAGCCAGTTTGGTTTCGGGTACTCATTCGACGGAAAACCTCTTTTTATATAATAGGAAGGAGAGGTATTCGTGGTCGTTAGCAGTGTACACGTCCATCAACTTCCAATCAGATAGCATAGGAATCAGAGCGCTCGATGCGAAGGTGATGTCTGGTATTGACTCACCAAAGCCAGGTCTTATGTATGTCGGTCTTGAGCCCCTGTTCACAACATCCAGATCAAGTCTTGATGCCATCTCCAAGATGTGTCTTCCTCTGGCATTGTTAATAGCATACCCCAATCTACAGCTCTGGTGTTTAAATCTCCAGCCACAATGACTAGGCCAGGGGTGTTTCGAAGATTATCTTCGAGTGCATCCAGTCTGTCCTTATACTCGAAAGCAGTGTAGTTAGGAGAAAGGTACACGCTGTAGACAGTGACCTGTCGCAACCTGACCCAGACATATCCATTGCCAGACCCGTGAGTAAGGACCTGACCCCCTTGGCTATTTGAGATCCAGACAGCCGCTGTGCCAAGCTGATCGTAGAACCAATATTGGCTGACACTGATTCGAAGTCTCACTGATAATAGCAACCTGGGTTCCAGTCTCGCGTACAAGCTGTTCAGGGATAGAGTTGGCAGCTTGACCTCTTTGTAGGTTACCCTGAAGAAATTGGGTCATTTTCTGGTAGAGCTGGGTTTTCTGGCTTCAAGGGCCTTCCTGAATGATTCGCATACCCTAGAGCCTGGGGTATGATCGGTGGTTGCACTGGTGATGTTGGAGCATAGGACACAATTGGGTTTTGCTGTGCAAGCTGCAGCCATGTGGTCACCCCCACCACATTTCCAGCAGTTCCGACTCCTATCTGGGTCTGAGCAGATTTTTCTTGTGTGGCCGTAGGCCAAGTAGCGGTAACATCGTTCTACTTCCACGCGTTGCCGTGCTCTACAATTCATCCACCCAATCTTTATTCTTCCCTTTTGTAGTATTGGGAGTGCCTCTTTCTCTTCCATCTCGACGATGGCCTTCCATTGGGGAGGTTGGGAGGTAGCAGAGTTACCTTCAGCTCACCGATAAGATCTGTGTAATCTCTTCGAATCGCCTCTGTAACCTCGTTCTCTGTGCTTAATGTATCGAGATCCAAGATCTCGATCCTTAACATTGGAACAATAGTGCTGACCTCAGTTTTGTCGCCAACAGATTAATATTATTATTATTATTATTATTATTATCTTTTCTCACATAATTGTGGTTTTATTTTGTACTGACGGGCTATGCCAAGTCAGTGCGTATTCTATTATTACTATTCTGAATTGAGGAATGATCTGACGATTTGGCATGTTTTTATAATTACCGTACTCTGAAAGTTTCTATGTATTTTTGTGTTGACTCCCAGATGTTTCAGGTGCGATTTCAATGTCCTTGGTGTGAGGCCTGTCACTGACATAATAAGAGGGATAATTATAACTTTTTCTTGCTTCCAAGGCCTTTTAATCTCCATTGTTAGGTCTTTGTATTTGGTGATTTTTTCATTTTATTTTGTTTTGATGTTTGTATCACTAGGAATGGCTATGTCAATTAGATATGTGGTTTTCTCTACCTTTAACTAAAGAGTAATATTTGGTCTATTGCGGGATATTGTTTTGTCTGTTTGAATATTTATATCCCGGTAGAGTTTGCAGTTTTTGTTTTCGAGTATGGATGTTGGTTTGTATTTATATTATGGTTCTGAGTTTTCTACAAGTTTACACACTATGGCCAGTGCTTGGTGAACTACTTTTGCTGCTGCGTTGTGCCTTGCTGTGTATTCTGGGCCAGCTAGGATTTTACATCCACTTGTAATGTGCTCAATTGTTTCCTTCTGAATGTGGCATTTTCTGCATATGTCGTCTATAATAGTCGGGTCTTTGATTATATATTTACGATAATTCTTTGTTGCTATAACTTGATCTTGGATAGCGAGCAAGAATCCTTCTGTTTCGGGAAAGAGCTGACCATGTTTCAATCATGTGTATGATGATTCTTTGTCGATGTATTCTTGTTTCATGCGGTATCTGTGTTGTCCATGGAGGATTTTCTCCGACCAGGTATTCATTTTTCTTGTTGTAATTGCATGTCATTGTATGTGTCTGCTGGATGGTTTGTTAGGGATAGGTTGAGGGGCGTATAGTTTTTATCTGCCTTGCTTATCGCTGTGTGGAGACTAGTATGTTTTAGTATGATTGGATTTGCCTTATGTGCAGTGATGTTACATATATAATTCCTCTTCTTCCATCATTTCTTTTGATTGTTAGCCTTTCTTTACATGAATTGGGGTGTAGTTTTCTGTGTTTAGTAAGTTCAGAGCGTATGAGGATGTTAATATTTTCTAGGTGTGTTTGTGACCACCGGATAATACCGAATGAATATGTGAGAGAAGGTATGGCATATGTATTTATGGCCGTAATAAGGTTGAAATTTAATTTGGTTTTTATCAGTTTGGTTAGTCTATTTTTGAATTCACTTATGAGTTATGTTTTGGTGTGGTGTGGTTTAGTTTGGTGCCTTGATGGAATCCTAATTATTTGTAAGTTTCTTCTCTGAGCATGTTTTTTAGTGTTTTATTATTAGCTGTATGAACGTTATGATGGTCTTTCGACTGGCCTCTGTCTATATGGAGCACTCTGCATTTACTCATTCCGAACTCCATGCAGACGTCTGAAGTGAATGTTTCTATGATTCTGGGAATATCACTCAACTGCGTATCCGTGGATGCGTAGAGTTTAATGTCGTCCATATATAATAAGTGGTTTATTTGTTGTTGGTTTTCTTTCTTGTGCCTGAGTTGGAAGCCATGCTTTGTATTATTAAGCATGTTTGACATTGGATTAAGGCAGAGGCAGAACCACAGCGCAATAAGGGAATTCCCCTGGCAAATACCTCGTCTGATATGGCGTTCGTCTGTTTGTATATATCCGGTTTCTGTTTTTAATCGGATTTTCGTTTTCCAGGTTTTCGTTATTGGTATAAGGAATTCTCTGATATTCTTATTGATTCTGTAGATTTCAAGGACCTTTATTGGCCAGCCATGGGGTACGGAATCAAAGGCCATTTTATAATTTATGTATCCGATGTGGAGGTTTCTATAATCTTTCCTAGTTTGTCCCATAATGACGCTATCTATTACCAGTTGTTCCTTACAGCCCTGGCTACTTTTTCTACATCCTTTTTCTTCCTCTGTGAGTATGTTGTTGATCTTTAGGTGTTGTTCAATTTTCTTGCAGATTGTGGCTGTGATGATCTTATATAAGGTTGGCAGGCAAGTTATAGGTCGATAAGTTGAGGGATTCTTAGTGTCTGAATTTTTGGATGTTATGTAGGTTATTCCTTGAGTTAGGTTAGCTTGGAAATATCTGTGGTTGCTGTATGATTTTGTTAATTTGGCGTTTGAGGGCTTCGTGTGTAGTAGTAAACTGTTTATACCAGAAGTTTTGAATCTTATCTATGCCAGGGCACTTCCAGTTTTTTGTGTATTTGATTGTATCTGTTATTTCTTCTGTTTTAAGTATGAGATCTTCTTGTTCTGATATGTGTTTGTGTCTTCTTCGGCTTTAATCCAAGTGTTGTTATTGTGTTTTATTGGTTCCGACCATATGCTTTTCCAATAGTTAGTAAGCTCTTGTTTGTCTGGTGGTTCTGTTATTCTTATTTCCTGATTAGGCATGGTTTTTTGACAGAACTGCTTTTCATTTCTAAGAAAGAGGCTGTTGGTATCTTTGCTTTCATTTGATTCTTTATTATTATTATTATTATTATTATTATTATTATTATTATTATTATTATTATTATTATTATTATTATTATTATTATTTATGTAATAGACGTAGCAATCCCTTTGGATTACAACATCAGCCATAAGGAAGCAGAGAAACACCTAAAATAGAAAGCTCTGCAAATTGAAATATAGCGCATGTGGAACATGAAAACAGTAGTAGTCCCTGTAGTAATGGGTGCCACAGGACTGCTATCGCACAGTACCTGCGAAGCGATAAAACAACTTCCTGGAACTCACAATCTGTTGAAACTTCAGCAAGCAGTTGTGCTGAGCACTGCTCATAAATTACGGGAAGTAGGTACTATAGGAAGCCAGTAGCAAGATCAGCATCGAAAAAACATTAGTTACACATTCCCTGGGGAATGTATAAAATTACTAGTTATTCTATATAATTCCGGTAACGTATCAGTAATTGCTTTAGTAAGATAATAAAAACTTTATTCTGAAACTACACTAGTATACCAAACTGAAAATAAAATTCGAACATAACTTACTGAAATACTTATAGTAAGATAATAAAAGTATTATTCTGAAACAACACTAGTATAACAAATTAAAATCAAAATTCGAATATAACTCTCTGAAATACTTATGTATAAGTAATTTATCTACTCTACGGTAACACTGGACGGCTATAGAGAAAACTATATTGTATGTTATTTGTTGCAACAAGGCAATGAACTATGACATTTAGAATTGCATAGTTTTTTTTGCTTTTTACACAAACATCGATGGGTTTGGCATTTTTTCTTGCAAGAGCATTTTGCAAAACCCTGCCCAGTTCCTGTAGACTGTAAGTTGGCCACGGATCGTAAGGAAACTTCTCTGTCTTGAGGAACTTCTTCTAATCGGACAATATTTTGAGGACAGCAACTGAATTGAGACCTGAAAATGTATAATTAAAATTTTTATTGCCGATATACAGATGAACTTTTCTTACCGGGCGTAAAGTTGTTTCAAAATACCGTCTTTGGTACCCAACTTGTAGAAACCGTCTTCCGTTATTTTTAACACAATGCCCAAAATTGATCTTGCATCACCTCTGCCCCTGTCAACTTCTGGTATAGGAATGCGAACCGTTGTTCCAATATCAGCCTGTGGGTGCAATTTGTCAGATCTGCACTTCATTTTTTTTGCTTGCTGCTTCAAACCGTCGAATGACTCTTCTCTTTCTTTCTGGATTGCTTGTTTTTACTACATATATTGCAGATATCATCATTTCCACAATCCCCATGCAAATAACATCCACATAGAATACACTGATATCTATAATAATCTATAATCTCAATTTACCTTGCATTTGATTCTCCTCATTATCGTTTTGAGCCTGAAACAAAATGTCGTTTAAATTATTTTCGGTTTCTTCGGCTACTACCAAAATGTTATCATCTGAAACTGTTTCATTGTTTTCTTGTTGTGAAGGTGATTCTGTTGAAGTTTTAGTTGATTCAATAATTCTTTGAAGCTTCTCTTCATCTTCAATGTTTGCCAAAGCTTCTTGCGGTATGCAGGATGTAGTTATACCAAGTTTCATGGGACACCCGAAAAGTGCTTCATACGGAGACCTCTTAATGCCCGAATGTAAAGCTCTGTTTTTCATTAATTGAACAAATCGAATTCCTTCGCTCCATTTTGAGGTGCAATTGTCCTGCAACCATGTGGTGATCATATTCTCAATATCCTGATTGGCCCGTTCCACGCTGCCTTGACTCTGGCTATGTCGCGGTTTTCCATGGACGATTTTAAGGTCAGACCAAATAACTCTTAAATTATTGATAATTTGGTTGACGAATTATCTCCCATTATCTGACTGAAGTACACTTGGAGCACCAAACAGTGTAAAAATGTCAATTAAATTAGTGGCGACTTCCGCAGCTTTCTTTGACGTAAGAGGTCTTAAAATACAAAATTTTGTCAGGTGATCTTGATAGACCATGATAAATTTATAATTTCCATCTGGATGAGATTGGAAATCAATCAGGTCAACTTGACACCTAGAGTTTAATTCGTCAAATAGCAGAGGTTTGACAACAATACCTTTTCTTTCCTTCTTTTGTTTCTGTTGGCAGGGCTCACAAAGGTTTAAGAACAACATAACGTCTTTATAGGTCACATTTTTGTATCTCTTCTTAACTTCTCTCATCATTCTGTCACGACCACCATGTCCGATAGAAGTGTGCACCTTTAGTAAAATTTCATAAAGTTCACTGTCGTGCACATAATATTTGATATAAGATCCCTCTTTTAGAGGCACAATTAATTTTGTAACTCCATCCACTTCCAAAACATCATAAGTTTTCAGCACTCTGTAATCACTAGGTTCCTTCTTTATTTTTAGTTTTGCAGTCAAAACTTTGCTTATACACTCATTATATTTATCTTTCGACAACCATACACTATTTGTATTTACTAATGCCCTTTCTTCGCTAAGCTTACGGTTGTATGCTTCCATATTAAAATTACAAAGCACAAAAAGGCGAAACGATCTCAACCGTATATTATATTGTTTTCTAGGTTATGTCCAATCTGATTTCAAGCGGCATTTTACTTCAACTAGAGACAAACAGTAACAGTACAAAATCACTAGTGGAAGTAGGTAAATTGAATTGGAACCTACTTTGACTAGTCCTTTTAGTAAATATGTAGAATCACTAGGTATAGTATACATTCCCTAATTTCTTACTTTCACTGTAACATATATATATATATATATATATATATAAAATGAATTGTAAATTCTTGACTGTCTAATTAATAATGACTGCAACCCCAATCATTAAAAATTCATTATATATATATATATGTATATATATATATATATATATGTATATATATATATATATATATATATATATATATATATATATATATATATATATATATATATACAAGATGGCTCAAGGTCGATGGTACATTAGACGTTTACGGAGAACACCCTATAAACTCACTTTCTTAATATTTTTGCCCCACTTTACACCTTTCTCTAACGGTTCCCGAGATACTAATTATTTTCCATAATTTTGATCTAAAACATAGCTCGAATTAAATTTTTATTTCTGCGTTATTTCAATTCCTAGGAAGCTGTCACTTTGTAAGTAGATCATCGAGATAATGTTTATAGATTCTGAATAGAGAAATTTGTCCTGTGTTATACAGGGTCGTTCAAGATGTGTGATATCACTGCTAGATACAAAAACGTTTAGAAATGCGTCTTTTGGAATGGAACACCCTGTATATTAAGGAATATCCTGAAAGATGCCTAGATTTCCTTCGATTTGATGTATCATGTTCGTATACCTAAGTAGCCAGAATTCCGAGATAAGAGCAATTTTCGATAAATAATAAAAATTTGACAATTAGTGCATTATTAATAATACCTTTGAGTGTTTCTCAACGTAAGTGAAAAAATTGAAATGGAGGGAAATATCTATTCGAAAGAAGTACTAATGAAATTGTGTATTCTTCATGGAAAATGTGAGGGAATTATAGTAAGAACGTGCAGAAAATTCAATGAAACGTAGCCTGATTTACATTCAAAGAACAAGAGGAAGTTTGTACGATAACAAAATAATTTCATTACTAATGGATCAAAATTAAAAGCGGAACGACATCTACCGAAACCTATAACTTCAGATGAAGACAACATAATAAATGTTTCAGCCAATTTCCGTGCTGGGGATCAGCTTCCACTAGAAGTGCCGAATATGATTTAGGCTTGGATCTTGTGTCTGTTGGAAGGATCCTCCGTAATCATAATATGCACCCGTACATGTTTACTAAAGTTCAAGCTCTAAAACCATCAAGATCATCAAAGTAGGGTTCACTCTTGCGAAACAATCCTAGTTCGCATCCAAGAAGATCCTGAATTCTAAAACAAAATTATTTGGACAAATTAATCAAAATTTCCAGAGAAGGAATTTTTAATAGAAGGAACAAGCATTTCTGTGCTGATCAAAATCCAAATGTTGTCAAGGAAATGGGATTTCAGGAGAAGTTTAGTGTCAACGTATTTTGCCTTATAAAGGATCACCGGATAAGTTTTCCTATTTACTATGAACCGTTGAATTCTAAGAAATATCTGGAAGTTCTAAGGTCAGTTGTGAACGACTTCTTGGACAATTTGTCATTGGAAGAGTATCGTAGCAGTTAGATTCAGTTGGATTGAGCACCGGCTCATTGCACTGGGAAAGTAACAACGGACTTGTTCGAAATATTCGACGATCGCTGGTTCAGACGTTTGGGTTCTTGGCATTGGCCTGCGAGATCACTCGATCTCACGCCACTTGATTTTTTCTTCTGGGGTCATTTGAAGACAAAAGTATACATAACACCAGTATACAGTAAACAAGATCTACGCCAACGAGTAATCAACTGCATTGAAGAACTAGATGCCAGTGAAATAAGGAGGGCTACAACTATATTCACAAATAAACGGATTTTGAAATGGTTGGAAGCCAATGATCGGCATTTTGAAAACTTATTGTGAATGTTTTCTAAATTTTAACACATAATTAATGAAATTATTTTGTGATCGTACAAACTTTCTTTTGTTCATTGGATGTAAATCAGGGTACGTTTCATTTAATTTTCTGCACGTTGTTGCGATAATTTCCACACATTTTCCATGAAAAATAAACAATTTTATTAGAACTTCGTTTGAATTGTTATTTCATTCAATTCAAGTCACGTTGTTGAGAAACACTCAAAGGTATTATTATTAATGCACTAATTGTTAAATTTTCATTATGTCATGTACTATTATGACATTTAATAGCAACCTAGATGGATATGAGATATATAACTAGATTTTTGGCTACTTAGTTATAGGAATATGTTACATCAAATCGAAGGAAATTTGGGCATCTTTCAGGATATCTCATAATATACCGGGTGTTCCATCAAAAAAACACAATTTTAAACTTTTTTGTATGTGGCAGTAAAATCACACATTTTGAACGACCCTGTATAACGCAGGACAAATTTCTCTATTCAGAATCCATAAACATTATTTCGATGACCTACTAACAAAGTTACAGCTTCCTAGGAATTGAAATAACGCAGAAATAAACATTTAATTCGAGCTACGTTTTGGATTAAAAATATGGAAAATAATTAATATCTCTGGAATTGTTAGAGATAGGTGTAGGAAAGTGAGGTAAAAATATCAAGAAAGTGAGGACAAATGCAAAAACGCAGTAATTAACAGGGTGTTCTATTTGAAATAACAATGATGCTGCTACTTTTTGGTATAAGCGGCAACGCTGCATCGCTGAAAATATGTTAGATAGATAGATTAAGAGCAATTATTTGCGTAACCAGATTTTCAGAACGATACTATGTCCTGTTTTTCTTAAAAATCTAAGGTAACATCGACCGTGAGCCACCTTGTATATATAATAAACATATAATTAGAACGACGTTTCGCCATTGGGGCTCCAAAGCTTCATCAGTTTCACATTACTAAAATAAGTGAAATAGAGGTTAGAATTATAATTAACATTTTGAGATTATTTGTCTTACCACAAATACACTTTCGATATTACTTACTGCTGATCAGAGACTATATGTATTTTTTTAACATAATATGTATCTTTTGTGCATTTAAAACATTTTCAAAATGGAAATCTGGTTTTTGTTTCAGATCTTTTTAAAGATTGTAGGAGTTGCAGGAATTAGACATATGACGTATGATGTCAATACGCATGACTTTTTTGGAAAGTTTTCTTTGTAAGAAACGTGCAACAAGATATATATATATAGGACAAACGTCACAACATCTAGAAAATAGAATAAATGGACACAAATACACAAAAGATGCTACAACAGCCCTCAACAAACACAAGAAAGCCATCGAACATGAATTAGACTACAAAAAACAACAATTCTAGTAACTGAAAAAGATACCAAAAAAGAGAATTTTTAGAAATGATACATATAAAAGGCAACCCTAATACCTAACAGACTAAACGATAAAAAACTTCAGCATGATATACCACAAAATCATTTAGACATCTACTCAAGAACTTTAATTACCATGGCAATACTTTTCTCACTATCAAATAAAACCACAACACAAAAGTTTTTCTTTAATTGGACTTGATGCATAAAAATCAAAAAACAAATAAATAACTCGAACCCAGAACATAGAACAATTACAAAGAAAACTTTCCAAAAAAGTCATGCGTACTGACATCATACGTCATATGTCTAATACCTGCAACTCCTGCAATCTTAAAAAAGATCTGAAACAAAAATCAAATTTCCATTTAAAAATATTTTAAAAACACAAGAGATACATATTATGTTAAAAAAATATAAGAACTGGTTCTGCGTCTGACCAGACGCTGGAATTTATAGTTCTTTGGCTATTCGCACACAATTCTAATAAAACTTTAATGCGCCTCCTAAAGTATGATAAACTAGTTATGCAAGCATAGAGAGGAAAACTACCGAAAATAATTTTGTAATCATACACAGACAGACAGGCAGCTGAAAATCAAACCCATAGGAGGTATTACCCTTACGTATTTGTGTACCAAGTTTGGTATCGATCGGTTAAGTATTTTACGAGATATCGTGTTGACAGATACACAGACCTACAGACAGACAAACAGACAAAAATCAATCCCGTAGGAGGTATTACCCTTAGGTATTTGTGTACCAAGTTTGTCGTTAATCAGTTAAGTATTTTCCGATTTATAGTGTTGACAGACAGACAGGATAATCAAAGCAATAACTACCTCAAAAAAAATCGGTAGTTAATAAGGAAATTTGATATATAATTTAATTATTAGAAGTTTCTCTTAAAGCCAGAACGTACAAAAAAACTTATACGAAAACGTATAATCGACGATTTTTCTCACTTTTAGCGTGACGCGGTTTCTCGACCAACACCCCATCCCAACGAGCCCAAAGAAGTATAACTTCAAAAATATATACTCTCAGATCATCAATAACTAATATAGGAAGTGTATTTGTTGTAAGAGAAATAATCTCAATGATAATGCAAACAACCCTCCTGCAAACAATGCAAATAATGCAGGTGGTGTGGATGCACCAGTTGTTGAGCCTTATAAACACAGCGAAATATTTTCCATCGCACCTGAGTACGATGGCAATCAAATATTTCTGAATACGTTTATATTGTCTTGCACCATGGCTCATAATATGGCAGTCGGTAAACAAATAACTTAAATTAACATATTAAGAATAAATTGCGCGGTCGAGCGGGGGAACCTATAAACTCTAGGAATCCTAGTACGTGGCAAGAAATAAAGTCACTGTTAGAAACACATTTCAGAGATTTTGGCGATTTGTCGTCGCTGATACAAGATCTCCAGCGAATTAGACAACTACCCAATGAATCAATAGTAACGTTCATCAGCCGACTCCAGACACATGATGCCAAAATGTACGCTTCCATTAACAAGCAGAACTATTCAACTCAAGAAGAGAAGTGAGCACAGACCAGACTAGCCTAGTCAATGGCCCTTAACACACTCCTAACAGGACTGGAACCGAAATTAGGTCAGATTGTGAGAGCAAGTGATCCTGCGGAAATACTAGCCGCTACCAACCGCATCAGTAGGTTGCTTCAGCAGAATTACTTTGACAATCAGTAGTTCCACCAGAACACTAACAGAAACACGAACGCTCCACCCCGCAGACCCAGTACAGGCCCTAGCATCAAGCAATGCACCCACTGTAAGCGTACATACAGGACATACGTTCAACGAGTGCAGACAATAGCAGAATATCGGAAATAATTATAACTCGAACTGCCAAAATCAGATGTCAAGAGCCCCATTCCAACAATAAAATTCGCAACAACCCCAACAGCCACAACGGTTTCAGATGAATTTCAGGCCGAACCAATTAGGCTGATATAGGAATTAGACCATCAGTGGATCAACAAAATCCAAACTTCAACAGGCCACAGAATACCACCTTAATTACGATCAAGATCAAAACTACTCCTATAAAGATTATCAAGAATCAGAAGAATTACAAGATACCTATGAATCACAAGATGGATATAACTGTCAAGACCTACTTGAAGTATTCGACCAAATAAATCCGGGTTTTTGCCAGGGCCCACCTGCGCCAACAGACCTCCGAATCCACAACAAGACAAGGCCGAGATTCAAGCACAGATTCAGACCATGAACTTGGACAATTACAACCCCAACTTGAACTTTCCCGAACAGAACTTACAATAGATTCTTTATACATTTTTAAATCAGAATGTCTCTACTACATTACAGAGGCGACCAAGACTTTTAAATTTCAATTTTAAACCGACAGCTTGTGAAAAATTTCGATAAAGATCTGAAGGAAATCACTGACCAAAAAATACTCATCAACGAATAGACCTTAGTACCTTTTATCGTAAAAAAGCCACTCAAGTTATATATTTGCAATCTCGACATAGACTTTAGGTTCAGACTACACTACACTATCAGTGCATAGTGGATCTTAAAAAAAACAGCTGGTAACAAATTTTAAGACGACACCCCTCTAGAAAGTAGCTGGTGATTCAACATCCGAAACACAACCGCAAAATCATCCAAAGAACTCCAAAATTTCCAACATAACTTCCATCGCTCCACGGACGGAACAAGGTTTTGAACTGAGGTGCAGTCTATCAGACAACGAAGCTATCCTCTCTGGCAAAGAGATAGAAATGGTACGCATTCCCAATGCTTTGGTAAAAGTAAACGGACATGGTGAATTCATTACTATGATCATAAATCCGAATGCAATTCCCCACACCGTAGACTTTTCCCAACCATCTCAGTGAATTTCAATACACCACCAACAGCGACAGAAAACGACAGTTACAGCTAGATCACCTGAATGAAGAAGAGGCAGAACATGTTACTGAATTATGGATAGACTATTCAGACATCGAACGCCAGGCAAAACGACAGTCACTAACTCCCAGAGAAACCCACACGTCCATAAGGAAGACGTAAAAAGGCAGGTAAACAAGATGTTAGACCAGGGCATAATCAGACCTTCTAAATCCACATTCTCTTCACCTGTTTGGGTAGTTCCCAAGAAGATGGACGCCACAAGAAAACAGAAATGGAGAGTTGTCATGGACTACAGAAAGCTGAATGAGATCACAGTAGACGACAAATATCCGCTCTGGAATATCTCTGACTGGATCAACTTGGCAAATGCCAATACCTCTCCACCCTTGATCTTGCATCAGGATTCCATCAGATAGATATCGACCCCAAGGATATTCAGAAAACCACATTTACACTGGAGAACGGGCCCTTTGGTTTGAAGAATGCTTCTTCTACGTTTGAAAGGGTCATGGACAACATCCTGGGGATCCAAAACGAGAGATGCTTGGTATACATGGATGACATCATCATTTATTCTCCATCCATCCATGAACACATATAGAGATTAAAAGAAGTTTTGAAGAGGCTCAGGCAAGAGAATATGATAATAAAGTCTAACAAATGCGAGTTCCTGCGAAAAGGTAACAAGCGAGGGAGTCAAACCGTATCCTTCTAAAATCGAATGCATAAATAATTTCCCCAACCGAAGAACCAGAAAGACATCAATTCGTTTTAAGGTCTTGCAGGATATTATCGACGCTTTGTCGAAAACTTTGCTAAAATATCGAAACTTCTGACCCGTCTTCTCAAGGACATTCCCTTTGATTTTGAATCGGACTGTACCTTCGAAAACCTGAAGAAAGCACTACCTACTGCCCCTGTCCTCATCTACCCCAATTTTGAGGAACCATTTATATTAACGACAGACGCAAGCAATTTCGCCATAGGTTCAGTATTGTCGCAAGGACCTATTGGAAAGGACCATCCGATGGCGTATGCTTCAAGAACCCTATGCAAAGCTGAATCCAGGTATTCGGTTATTGAGCGCGAATTACTCGTCATTGTTTGGTCCGTCAAGCATTTTCGACCCAAATTTCTAATAGCAACCGAAAATTCGGATGACGAAGACATTGTTAATACAGATGATGAAGAAAATAAGGCTGCTCAGCATATTAAGATTTATGAAGAGTTCGACACCTTTGTTGAACTGTACAAAAATCAATATGTGATTGATTATTCGAAAATAAAATTTTCTAGTGATCGATAAGAAAACTAAGAACATCTTGAGCTGTTTCCGACATAAATAACAAAATCATGGAAGATATATTCGGGCAGAATGCAGACCTTGAAATCAATGTGCTTTCCAGTAAGACAGTAAAAAATACGATATATATAATAATAAATATAATTCCATTACCATACAATCCAGATACCATCAGCGAATACCTCTTTGGATCGTTATAGTTAAGTCAAGATCTATTTCTACCCGATGAAACCTATTGTATCGAAACCAACGTAGATCTGTCAATTTTTGAAATGCTATCTTTTATAAATGCCGAAAAAAAACTAAATTTAAGGTATCCAAAATGTTACCAAGACTCCGGAAAAAGATCAAATTCCCATCATACTTTCACAATGGAAAAACTAATTTACATAGAGGTCTGAACGAGACAATCAGAAGAATCAAAGAAAAATGCCATGGAAAGGATTGACTAAAGATGTGAAGAAATTTATCAAGGAAGGTCAAAACATACCGAAAAAAACTAGACAGACCGCTTGCTATAACCGAAACGCCGAAAGCTCCATCTGAAAGGATCAACATCGACATCCTCGAAGTTCCTACAAAGAACTACGCCCTAACCATCAGAGATGATCCGTCGTAAACACTCTCCTTGTCTACTTTCAACATTATGAAACTCCAGTGCGAATACACTGTGACTACGGGAGAGAGTTCGATAACGCCCTCCTAAGACATTTGTGTAAATTATATGACATTGAGTAGAGTTACTCCAACGCCAAGTGGACATTATTAGTACATAAAAATATTTCTGGACTACTAACGGCCTACGAAAATAACAACAAGATATTGGTGGACACCTTACGACCGGATCACCATTCTATTAATCTAATTCCATCCGACGTAAGGACTCACGTTAATTTCCAGACGCAAAAAAAAGTTCAATGAAGTTATTATCGACACTAAACGAAACAAGCGAGTAATCATCAATGGACTCGGAAGTATCCTTAAGACGATTAAGGGAAACAACACCACATAGAAAACCTATTGAAGAGTCAAATATCGATCTCAACAACCCTTATTAAAACCTTCAATGAAGCTATCCAAAATTTAACTATCGACAGGAAAATATTCAATCGGGATATAAGTAACATCGAGAGAGCTATTCATCAATTAAATGATAATTTTGCGTTAGTTGAAGCTAAGCTAAAATTCTTCGAAATTCGTGAAAAACTTTTGGAAATCTATCCGGTTATTGAAGACAATCTGAACGATATTCTAAATTCTATAACATTTTCCCGCTTAAGAATTAATCATTCATTAATAATAACACCTAATTACTTGATATTTTCCCTTCAGGAAATATCATAAGACCTTGTCAGATGTAATCTGCCCTTAACAGTAAAACTTTCTGAAATCGCACAAAATCTAGAAACCACAGAACTTCAAGCCTAACAACAAGACAACAACATCGTCTATGTTTTAAGAATACCCCTGGTAGAACAAGCACCCTATAACCTATGTCACCATCCTATCCCATTATTAGATAAAAGAACTGGTTTGCATCATATTCTTAGTATACTCAAGAATACATAGCGCGAAATGATGATTCTCTGATGTACATACCCATCAGGGATCCAAATAATTGTAAAGATCTTAGTCCACACAAAAAGCTGTGCTCAAATTTATATGCCTACCCAATAGACAGTAATGCTGCATGTGAGGCCCAATTGTTGAAGAACCGTCAAGAGATACCCATAACTTGTGACAGTGCGATAATCTTTAGTCGAGGATATAGGGTGTTCAAAATCAAGAACAATGTGTGGTTGACGATATTATCGGAACCACTAAAAGTGACCATAATTTGCCGAGTAAATGCAAAAACAGTTACTCTTGCCCATATTATTAAACTCGAACCAGAGTGTCATGCGTTTATCGGAATAGCGAAAGTACGAGCCGACAGCCAAAATACATCCGACTTTCTGGACAACGCACACCCCGTGATGATCCCCTACGAATGCTGCAGTCATATTTCTGAAAAGATCCAATTCCCGAACCCCTCAAACTTAACGAAATCAACGCCGAAGACCTGGACGCTGCCAATCATAAACTTCAACAATCCGCGAGAGACCTAGACCAACTCATAAACCAACCATTTGTACCTAACAAGGAATACATCGTGGATGACGTATTCTACGATAGCCGCCATTTGCCTCATCTTTGGTAGCTAAGTCATAGTAAAAATATCGAAGAACTGTAAAGCGACCAACCCAAAGAAAGGAGATCAAGGTCCAACTCCTCTGAAAAGAATTAGAAGTCTCCTCCCTAGAAGAAGACCGAATATAGAAAATTCAGAATATGAGATCGTGCTACCATAAAAGTTGTTGCATGGCATCAACATTTTAATAATAAGGGGAGCTGTTATATGATATTCTCTGTGATACCACAAGTAACCAAGTATCCAAGAGTATCAGGTTACGAGCAGCATATGACAGGTTACGTGCAGCGGTTCCCGTTCCCAGGCCTGGAAATGCTGACCAAGCGCCTACCAAATGCCAGCCGAAGGTTACACCGTCCAATCTCGGAAACCAGCGTAGGAAGATGCCAAAACCGTGGAACTAAGCTTCTAGAATCATCAACGCAGCACCTTAATTTTGTATAAATACAGGGATCTATTAGATTATTTTTTTAAAATTGAATTTTTAAACTACAAATATAATAAATATATATATATATATATATATATATATATATATATATATATATATATATAATATTATTTATTATAATTTACAAATTAGAAAAATACAATAATAAAAATGAAGAAAAACAACGTGAAGAGCTACTGCTTATTTGAACCAAGAACCTCGGTGAACCAGGTGTGATTTTATGCTGATAAAGCATCATGTGACTTGCGCTTGGTTTGTCCGTTCCAAGTTCTAGAGCATGGGATTTGCATATTCTGATAAAACTACAATATTCTTAGAATATGGAATATTCCAGAGTATGGAAATTGCAAAGTTGCATATTCTATGAGAATGTAAAATGTATTGAATTCTGAGAATGTTGAGTGCAAAACTACAAGTCAGCATTATCTCTGAGAACGAAAATATGAACAAAGAAAAATAATAAAACACGTGTCGTTGAAATACGACACCTATGAGACTTGATCGTTATTATTAAATATGTTGAATTATAGTGGGATATAACAGCTCACCCTTATAAAAGAAAAATTGATGTTACACAACAATTTTTCGGTTAGAATACAAAATTAAAATAAAATGTAAAATTAAGAGTATTACAAAAACATAAAAAAATGTAAAAGGTAAAATAAAAATGACAGTATCAATAAATGTTCGCTTTTAAAAGAAAAGAATTTCACTTCACTTAGAAGGTCCTTTACACTGTAGTTTCGACATCAGGTTGTAGATTTGGTCGTCTTCTATAGATCAAGGATTTTATTCCTTGAATGTTGTAACCTTAACCATGTATTAGAGATGTTTCGCGGTTTTCGGGAAATTCTCTGAAGTTTCTAAAGAGCTGTGCTTCGCAAAGAGCATTTGCGTCTATTGGATAAGGGTAGTCATTGTAACACAATTTCTTGTAGGGTGCAAGTTGTTTGCACTGGCTATGATCTTTTATTAGTCAAAGAATCATCATTTCGCGCAATGAATTTTTGAGTAAAAGATAAAATGTGATGAATACCAGTTCTGCTATCGTATATTGGGATAGTATAGAGGTGGAACATTGTGAATGTTTGAGGTTCAACTAATGGAATTTTTAAAACAAAAACGATTTCAAATTCTGTTTGAAATGCTTCTAATTCAATGATTTCTAAAAATTGGCTATACTTGAATATTTAGCCGGTAGTGGTAAGTTATTTCTTAATAAATTTTGAAATATTTCCTTATCGATGTAATCAGTTTATCTGGTTCGATTATGGATGAATGAATTATTCTTAATCTAGCAAATGTAACAGCATTCAAAATGTCATTGAGATTATCTTCAAGGAACTAAAAGCTTCCCATCAGTTTTTCACATATTTCGAAGAAACTTAATTTTCGAAATAAAGTTTCATTCTATCGAAGTTAACTTTACTTATTTGATTTGTTATGTTGTTAAGAACAGTGGCTGAATTTCTATGAACTTCAATAATTTCGAAAGGACCGTTAAATTTATTTTGTAATTTGTCTTCGATCTGCGATTCTTTAATGTAGACTTTGTCACCTATATTAAATTGATATGGATTATTGGATACATGTTGATCAAAGTGGACTTTTGCTTTTTCTTTACTTGTGTTTATGCGACTTCTAGCTATTCTAGTAGTGAGAAATTCTGTTGTCGAGATCTCTAATATATTTTTCAATTAATTCTTTGTGATTGTCGGTGTTTTCGGGAGGTCTACTTGAAGTGTGACCATTTGGGTGTTCTGATACATGCGTTCGAATCATTTCTAATAGTGTGGAATAGAATCTTTCGAGAGATCCATTGGACTGTGGATGTCCTACACTGGAATTGGTTACTTTTATATCAAAGAGAGTACACATGTCACGAAAAAGAGAGTTGTCAAATTCTCGACCGAAATCGCAATGAATTCGAGTTGGGGTACCGTAGTGTTGGAAATAAATCCAAAGTGTGTTGACTACACTTTTTGCTGTCTTGTCAGGTAATCCGTATGCTTGAGAGAATTTCGTTAGTTCGTCTCATATAGTTACGGCGTAATGTCTTCCGGGTACTTCTAGAATGTCAATGTTAATCCTTTCAAACGGAGCTCTTGGTGTTTCTGTGATAACTAGAGGGCTGTCTAAGTTTTTCCTGCATATCTTTGTTTTTTGACAAACTTCACAAGATTTGATATGTTTTTCTATGTCCTTAGTTATACCGGGCCAATTGTATCGTTCGCGAATTCTACGGATAGTTTCATTAATACCCCGATGAATACTGGTTTTTTAGTTATGGTACTGATCGAGGATGATAGGGATCTGATCGTGGTCTGGTGTTTTGAGAATATCTTGACATACTTTAAGTTTAAAATCTTTTTCAGAAAATATAAATGAAAGTATCTCTCATATGGGGAGATCAGGATTATTTTCGACAAAGTATGTTGTATCCGATTGTATAGTGTCTTGATTTCTAAAAATAGAAGCCAATAAGTATTCGTTGACGGAATCGGGATCGTATGGAATTGTAATAATAAAATATTTCCTATTTCTAACTTTTGCTTGATAATACGTTGATTTTACAGTTGAAAAAGTCAGCATTCTCTTCGAAAATGTCTTCTATAATGTTGTGATGATAGTCTTTTAGATCGTTTTGTTGAAAGAAAGTTAAAATATTTTTATGTTCTCTTTCTAAAAGTTGCTGGTTTGTAAATTATATTTTGGTATAATCAATAAGTGACCTTAACTTATAAGCATTGACCAATATTTTGAATTCTTCGTATACGTATACTTATACTAGGATTGGAAAATGAGAGGATTGTGTTTTGACTGAAATTTAATATAATCTGAAATATGGTTGATTTTAATTCTTGAAAGTGCGTCAGCATTGCGATTAATCCTTCCAGGTTTATATTCACTTTGATAGTCATACTCTTCAAGCTTAAGACACCATCTTGCTAAACGACTACCAGGGTCTTTAATAGAGAATAACCAGGTGAGAGGTCTATGATCGGTAATTGGTAAAAATTTTCAACCGAAGAGGTTCGGTCGGAAATGTTTCACGGACCACACAATAGCTAATAGTTCCCTTTCTATAGTAGTATAATTTATTTCAACTTTGCAGAGTGTTGGAGAAGCATAAGCTATAGGGAGATCTTTTCCTATTGGACCTTGAGAAAGTACGCTGCCAATTGCAAAGTTACTTGCATCAGTTGTGAGAATAAAAGGATCGTCGAAATTAGGATAAATAAGAATTGGAGTTGTGACCAGGGATTGTTTTAAATTTTTGAAAGATTCTTGGCATTGTATATAGAAATTAAAAGTTGAATTTTTTTCTATTAGTTTGTTTGAGGGTTTCGAAAATTTTGCAAAATTAGGAATGAACATACGATAATATCCTGCAAATCCTGGAAATGATTTTATTCCTTTCGGATTTGTGGGTTGAGGAAAATTTTGTATGCAATCTACTTTTGATGGATTGGGTTTTACGCCATCTTTTGTTATTAAATGGCCAAGATAAGTGACTTCCTTACGGACAAATTTGCACTTAGCGTGTTGTATCTTAAGATTTGAATTATGGAGACGTTGGAAAACTTTATGAAGTCTTTTGAGATGTTCATGGATAGTTGGAGAGTAGACGACAATGTCATCCATATAAACTAAACATCTCTCGTTCTGCATACCTAATAGAATATTATCCATAACTCGCTTGAAAGTTGAAGGGGCATTTTTCAATCCGAATGGCATTCGAGCAAATTCGTAATGTCCATTTTCAACGGAGAAAGCTGTTTTATCTTTCGAATCAATTTCTATTTGATGAAAGCCGAATTCCAGATCGAGGGTCCTAAAATACTCACCTGATTGGTCAAGGAGGTCGGAAATATTTGGAAGAGGGTATTTGTCTCCTACCGTCAGTTCGTTAAGTTTCCTATAGCCTATCACAACTCACTATTTTTCTTTTCCTGATGCGTCTGATTTTTTTGGTACTACCCATAGAGGAGAAGACCATGGAGAATTTGTTGGTCGAATAATACCTTGCGCTAACATATTGTTGATCTGACTCTTAACTTCTTGCTTGTGTATGTGTGGGTATCTATATGATTTCGTAAAAATAGGTTTCGCGTTGTTGTGTCTATAGAATGCTTGATTTCGTTTGTAAAAGTTAACTGATCGTTTTCTAGATAAAATATATTTTCAAAATTAAAACAGATATTGATGACTTCCTCTCTTTCTTCATCGTTCAGATGTTCTAAGCTTAAGTGTTTTAATATTTCAGATTTTCTGTCCGTCTGTTCGATAATAATTTCATTATTAAAATTATTAAAGTTAAAATTGTATATTATTCTGGAATTTCGATATCTTTTGGGATAGCGTTTGCATTTAAAATAGTTAAAATAAGAAATTCGCCTTTATCATTAATATTTACAAGAGAGTGAAGGATAAAAACCTTTTCAATTAAAAGACCGGTGACAATAGCATCAGTCTTTGTTGGTAAGGTTCTTAATTTGAAGACTTGTTTAGATCTGGGTTCTAACACGGTTCTTTATTGATGTTTAAATGTTGAATTTCTTCAAGATGGGCTAATTTTGGATTGCTTTCGAGAATGTTGTCGATAACCTTAAATATTGGGACAATTTTGAAATTTGTTTCTAACTTTTGATCTTTGAAATTAATTACTGCCTTATAATGGTGGAGCCAATCTGCTCCAACTAGTCCATCGAATTGAATATCGAGATGGCAAACGTAAATTTTATATGGATCATTTTTGGCAAAAGGTATCATAACTGATTCGGTAATTAGAATCTGTTGGTCTGTTATTTCTTGGATAACAACATTTTCAGGGCTTCTATTTAAAATTGTTTCGCATGTTTTTGGTTTGAAAATTGATATGCCTGCTCCACTTCGAAATTGTAAAGATTTTAAGAATTTAGAGATTTCGCAATTGTTGGGGAAAGATTCCTACTGATAATACTCTAGCGGAAAATTAATATAGTTTTCACCTTCATAAAAATCGGGAGTATAATTGGACTGATCATTAGTTGTAAAATTATTGTCATAATATTGATCTTCTATTGGATTATTAAAATGATGTGTACGATGTAGTTGTTGTATTATATTTGGATTTGATTGAATGACAGATGGTCTTTGAACGTTGGGATTGGGTCTAGAAAATTGATTGTTATATGGACTAGGTTGTCTATTTTGAGTTTGAGAAGATGATTGATTTTGGGGATTAAAGTTGCCGAAAGATGTTCGAAAGTTTTGTTGATAATTTTGAAATGAAGGCTGTAATGTTCCCTTCCTTGTAAGGCAATCTTGGATCATGTGGCCTGGTCTTTTACAAAGGAACATTGTGGAAGTTGGATAGGTTTTTTCATATTAATCTGAGGTCTATTCTGAAATTTTTAATTCTCAAAATAAGATAGTTGAAGTTCCTTTTTAATTCTATTCAAAGCTGAAAGCATGTCGCTTGGATTACTAGCTCTAACTATTTGACCTAATTTCTGTTCAAGTCCAGTTAATGCCGTTGTCAATACCATTGCGTCTGTTAATTTAGTTTTAGCAATTTTTTCAGGCAAAGTCATGTTTTGTTTGTTGATGGCATGCGTTTGCAAACGAGCTATGAAAGTTAATGGTGATTCATTTTGCAATTGTTTCATATGTTGAAGATCTAGAATTAATGAGGTTAAATCTCGTGAATCTCCAAAGTGTGAATCTAAGAGATGTAAAATTTCTTCCCATGAATTTGGGTTTCGAGAATTGACAAGTTTAGCTGCGCGGCCTTTAAGATTATTCTTAATATGTAACGTGAGGAGAAGCTTTTGATCTCCGGTTGCCATGTTGAATGCCATGGAACATGCGTTTGTGAATGTTGTTAAAAATATCTGATTACCATCATAATCAGGGATAATAGAAAATATCTCTGAGAGTTTGTATTGCTCCACAGAAATAATTTGTGTTTCGGGGTTGACGTCAGCGTTCGAGTCGGAACTGGCTTGACCACTTGTAGTTGGCATTGTGTTTTCAGAGCGAAAACATAAATATAGGGGATCAATTTTGGATATTTGTTAAAACAATACGATAATAGAAATGTTGTTCAATCGAACTAATAAAATCTGATAATAATCGTAGGTAAAATTGTTTAAAAAAAGTTTCAATAATTGATAAATTGTTAAACGAGATGATTCTTTGCACTGACTTGACTAAAATCCTCATTCATGGCAGAAGATGAAATTCTTTATTCTCCGTGAGCGTTGCTACGACAGGGTGAGCGTTCGCGTGTTCCGTTCTCGCCGAAGAAACCGTCTTCGTTGCTGGTGATGTGGAATGGAACTTGGTTCTTCGCAGCTTCGATTCTTTCTTCTTTTAAGGTTCGGAAACCACCGTTGACACTTGTAACAACATTGAGGAATCCTACTGTCTGCGCCAATTTTATATTTGTAGTTTAAAAATTCACTTTTTTAAAAATAATATTATTTATTATAATTTACAATTTACAAAAATACAATAATAAAAATGAAGAAAAACAACGTGAACTGAGAACTACTGCTTATTTGAACCAAGAACCTGGGTGAACCAGGTGCAATCATATTTATAGTGATTTTATGCTGATTAAGCATCATGTGAGTAGCGCTTGGTTCGTCCGTTACAAGTTCTAGAGCATGGGATCTGCAAGTTTGCATATTCTGATAAAACTACAATATTCTTAGAATATGGAATATTCCAGAGTGCAAGTCAGCATTATCTCTGAGAAAGAAATAATGAACAAAGAAAAATAATAAAACACGTGTCGTTGAAATAAGACACCTGTGAGACTTGATCATTATTATTGAATATGGTGAATTTATTTTATTGGGATATATATATATATATATTTATATATATATATATATATATATATATATATATATATATATATATATATACGAACTTGTAGACATATAACAACATACCGTTGAAATTTTTTAGAAATTCAAAAGTGTGAGCGATCGCAATAGGTACATTTCTATAAGAAATTTACCTGGTACAAAAACCACAGAATAACAGACGCAATTGATATACTCAAAAAGATGCTGATGACAAAAGTTGAAGAGGTATAACATATCACATCAATAAAAACAAGACAACATAAACTTTGCAGCAAACGAGAAATTATTCTACCAAAAACTTGAGCAAATGGAGGAGACAGGAACCAGAAACACAAAACCGCCAAAGAAAATATAAATCGAAAACTATTGGAAGTCACTATGGTCAACTCCAGTAGAACATAGAAGAATTAAGTGGAAAGCACCGAGACCGGATAAAATCTACAATTACTTTTGGAAACACCTAACATCCATGCACAAGAAAATGGTACAAATAATCCAATATGTTATAACGCACCCATCAGCGATTTCAGTCATTTTCGCGGTATTACCTATTTTAAGCCCAAGAACGAAAACACACATGAACCTAAGAACTACAGACCAATTACTTTTCTGAATACATTGTATAAAATCATCAAAAAAACAATAGCCGAAAGAATCACCGAACACGAAGAACAGAAATTGTGCACAAAAGGAGCTAAGGGTTGCAAGGAACAGCTCATAATTGATATAGTACTAACTAAACAAGCACAAAAAGACCACAGAAACATAGCAGTATCTTGGATAGACTATCAAAAACCTTACGACTCAATTCCTCACGGCTGCTTCACATTCTAAAAATATAGGTACAACGATTATAAAGTTTTTTAAACAAACAATGAAAAACTGGGATACAAAATTAATACTCAGACTACCAAACACAAAAATCGAAACAGGTAATATAAAAATAAAAAGAGGAATTTTTCAAGGCGATACATGGAGCCCCAAATGGTTCATCCTAGCACTCAACCCAGTAAGTACTCAACTTAAAGCATCAAAATTTGGATACAAAATCACCAATGAATGTACCGTATCGTATCTCTTCTATGTCGATGATATTAACCCTCCGTCGGTCGCAACCTTTTGATCCATTAAGTGTGTCGCAAATGTATCAGTGATACATTTGAGTTTAATCTGCGAAATCAGTAAAATTTTGATTTTTTTTACAAACCTCAAGAATGTTTTCATATTTTGTTTTTAACTGACAACGGTATATATAACAAAAAATTATAAAATATATGAAAACAAAAATAAGTATTCTAATTTACAAAAAAGTAGGTAAATATAAAACACTGACAAAACAATTATTAATAAATCGATCATTGTGCTAGCAGCTGCAAAGTAAATACAGGGTGATTAAACTAAAATCCTTCTCATTTGTTTTGTTCATTGACAATGAACCAGTGCTTTGATAAACTAGGCTTTATGTGCTGTAAAAATAAACCTTTTATATATTACGTCTGTATAAAATGCCATAATATACTTCATAAAAGTTGTGTATATAGATTGCTGGGAAAAGTTATTTGTTGTGATGAGCTAGACAGTTTTGAAAAAAATAAGGTACGGAATTGAGCATCTTAGAAGAAACTATTACCGACCTCCTCTCAGACAACAACTTCAAGGACAATCACATGGAAAAATTGTAACGCGAATTGGAACTGATAAATCGCGATTCAATAGAAATGGAATCAAGCTTAAACCTCCAAATTGCTGAATAACAAGGAACAATAAATAGTCTAAAAAATCAGATAAATATATTACAAAAACGAAAAGCCGAGATAGAGGTAAATTTAGATTTAGACAAGAACACATGCTCAGTTTTGGGTATGACTCATACTGACCTGTAAAAATAACAGGAAGTGACAGATAATATTCAGTTTCCTAGAGGCGTAGATAAAGGAATAATGACAGAAACTGAAGGAAATAAAATTGACTGTGCAGTTCCGACAACTGAGTTAAAGACATAATAATTCTCGGACTAGATCACCAAATATTCATTAATCATCGCATATTCATTTATCATCGAAAATCAATGAAAATATCTACGTGAAGTAGTGAACTCATCCAACATGAAAGTAATCTTTAAGGAAAAGAAACAGAAAATTCCACTGGTAACCAGGAAATTCCTACATCGCTTCAGATACCGGTGAATTCTGGAGGTGACCTAACAGTTGAGGCGAACCCTCAGGTGGCACAAGATGAGAGTGGATTCACGGGGTTCACGATGACTGAGTGGGCTAAGGCGCTGGAAATGCGTTCGTAGCTTGCGACAGCTCATCGTGAGCGCGGGTTCGAATCCCATCTGAGCCAAAATTAAATATTACATCTGACTTTTATCCTCTATTTTTCTATCTGACGGCTCGCTGTCACATCAAAAAACAGGATGGCTTGTTCCACAGGGTGGTTATTCAATTATTTTCTTTATTTAAAGTTCGGCACTAATGATTATACAATCAAAACATTCTCCCCTGGACCAATATGAGACAAATATTGACAATGGCCCCTGAAATTAAGAGGAATCCTTTTTCCTAGTTTCCACATGTAACCCTAACGGACCTATTTTGAGTACTGGACGCTTGAAAGTTGTTTCTCTCCTTGTCGTGAAGTCCCGCGATGTTACCTCCACGCTTCGAACTTGACCGTCACTTGAAAGGAAGACCTTGGAAATATACCCTCTCTTCCAGCACTTCATCGGTGTGTTGTCATCTATGACGAGTACTAATGCTCCAACTTCCAACGGTTGCATCGGTTCCAACCATTTCTCACGACGAACAAGCTTGGGCAAAAACTCTGTTGTCCTACGCTTCCAGAATCACTGTTGCAGTTGTACTCTCCTTCGCCAGTTCTCTCGGAAAACACAATCTTTCTCCTCTCCAGCGGGAATAGCAAGATCTACATCACAAATACCACGGATGAAGTGGTTTGGCGTGAGCGGCTCGGGATCAGCAGGATCTGTTGAGATTTCTGTTAATGGCTGAGAGTTTAACATATTCTCGGCGGCCTTAATTACTGTTATGAGGGTGCTATCCTTGGTAGCTTTCTAGAACAATAGGGACTCCAGGCATTTCATGGTGAGCTTCACCATGGATTCCCACACTCCTCCCATGTGGGGTGTCCCAGCTGGATTGAACTTCCATTGGATTTCTGCGAAACGGCCGTAACTTTTCAGCTTCTCCACATCGATGTTTCACCATTCTTCTTTTAATTTCCTCGCTGTTCCCGCGAGATTAGTCCCGTTATCGCAGACTATAAGGACTGGTTGGAGGCGGCTATCACTGCCATTATAAGCTCGTCGGTAGTTAATCAAATACTATATCCAAATAAAGGCCGCGGGTCGTGAGGCAACAGATGACCACGCCCCAGCGCTTCTCATATCGTCTTCCCACCGTTGCATGAACTGGGCCAAACAAGTCGATGCCAACGTTCGTAAGGGGAGGCTAGTGATGAGCCATATGAAAACTCGGGAGGACTGCCATTCTTGGAGTGGTGGGCTTAACACGCTTTAATTTGCAGGTCCAGCACCGAGCAAAGCTTCTGTTGACAGCATGGTCTATTGCAGTGATTCAAAACCTCTGCCGTAGGTTTGTGATGATGGTCTCCGCTCCTTGGTGGGCATTCAAGTTGTGCTCACGATCGATTATAAGATCCGTGATAGGGTCAATGGACGGTAGAATGATTGGGAACTTGATATTCTCAGACACTTCCTTAGCTTTTAAAATCCGTCCGTCCACGCAGACTAAACTATTTACGAGGCATGGTGACAGTTTCCACAGTTTTCCCTTCTTGTCACGTCACCAAAAGCTTCTTCTTGTGCAGCCTTCAACAGAAGCCACTCGGCTTTCTTCATGTCGTCCGCTTCAGTTCTGGAGGAAAAGACTCGTTTCTTGTCGTGCTTCATAAACTCGTGCCATGGTTTTCCAATGGATGGATCTTGAAGATACCGCGAAATTCAATAAAGCGATGAGGTAGCTCTTTACAATCGGAGAAACGATGAAAAGCGGGTTACATCGGGAACTGGAAAACAAGGTCGAGACTTTGAGCTTGTAACGGGCGTATTTATAAGACCCTCAGCAAATGAATCTAATTTCTTACGCTTTTCTTCGGGTTACTTAAGAAACTGATGTCCTGATAACCACAGCGAGGAAGGACTAAATGAGAGCTCACTTTGGAGTCGTGAAGCAAGATCGGTGACGTTGAGCTTTGTTGGCACCCACTTCCACTCTGAGATATTTGCGGCTTCATGGATTTTTCCAATCCTGTTGGCTACAAATTCCTTCAACTTGGCTGTTGGTGATCGCAACCACTGCAACATTGTGCTGGAGTCTGACCAGAAGAACCTCTTCGACACAGCAACTTCCAAATCTTTAACGAGAGTCACAGCTAACCGCGTCCCTATCAACGCTGCAAGTAAATCCAAACGAGGAATAGTGCACTTTTTGAGAGGTGCCACACGAGCTTTGCCAGCTACAAAGCTGATAGAAATCTCGTCAGCTGTTCTAATACGGAGGTAACACACTGCACTGTAAGCCTCTGAGCTGGCATCTACAAACACGTGCAGCTGAGTATCATCAAGTGATAAATCCTTGTAATAGCAGCGTTGTACTACAACATCGGTGAGTTCTCCAATTCTTGATATCCAGGATTTCCATTTTGGGAATCTGTCCTTTAATTTTGTATGGACAGATGATGCCCAGCGGATCGAACAGCGACATAATAAGCCTGCACATTTCACGTTTGGTCGGGATTTCACCGGCGAGTACTGGCTTCTTTACTTTGTGTAGGCCCAACCTGAACTGGAAGCTGTCTGAGTTGGGATTCCACCAGAGCCCTAGCACACGTTCACCTTCAAATTCCTCCTTATCTTGGAGACTCTTCACACCGACGGATCTCAAATCTTCGGGAATAGTCTTCAATACAGCTGCAGAGTTGGACATCCATTTGCAAAAGTGGAATTTCCTGCGCTACAGATTTGGTTCACTTGCACGCGAAGTTGAATTACTTCATTTTCAGTAGTTCCTCCCAACACAGCGTCGTCGACGTGAAATTGCTGTTTTAACAGCTGCTGGGTACTCCTCTTGGAAAGTTTCGACATTCTTGTTTTCAACAAAAAAAGTCGATGCTGGTGATGAGGTTGCTCCAAAAATCATAACCTCCATCTGGTAATAATTAGGCTGTCTTGATTGATCACCGTACCTCCACAGAAACCTTAGACTGTCCACATCTTCTTCACTTATCTTCACTCTGTGGAACATATCGGCGATATCTCCAGTTCTACAGTACTGCTGTCAGGGGTCGGATAAGGTCAGGGACCTTCAGTAGCTTATCGTTGAGCGAAACACCATGAGTTCGTGCTTTGTCGTCCATCACCAGGCGAAACTTTCCCGGTTTGTTGGGGTTGACGACACCAAAAGTTGGTATAATAAACGTGGAGGGTTTTCTAATAGCTGCTTCCTCCCTACTGAGCTTTCTAGCGTAACCCTTATTCAAGTACTCGTCTAGTTTTGCATTATCCTCCTTCCGGAACTGAGGATTTTTCATTTGTTTTTCGACCCTTAGAAGACGGTCAAGAGACTCTGGAAAGCTTACGTTCTCTTCACTCCAAAGTAGTCCGCATTCCCAAAACTCCCCAACTTTTTTCACTGTGTTTTCGAGGATCGTATTGGCACGCCTTTCTTCCAAGTTGATACCTTTGGTCGTGGTAAGCTTGACACCCATATTATCGATAGAAAAAGACGATTTGATGAGGTTGTGAAGATACTCATTGGTTGGGTACCCACATCCAAACATGGCATTCACTGAACCGTCATTACCATAAAAAATACCTGAGGTGGTCCAGTCCAGTGATGTTCTCCATCCCCAAGGCTCAGCCTCCTTACCATCACCAGTTTACAAGGCAAAATCAACTGTGGATTGTTGTTGCCAATTATGACACCTGGCACAACTATGTCTAGTGAATGAACGGGAACTTTCTGCAGATGAGGCCACTTTTATTTTATTTTAGGAACATCGACAGAGTATGGAGCTGCTGGTATTTTCTCCACCGCTATAGCCCCGCAAACGTTTCCATATGAGCTGACTCTTGTAACTCCTGCGACTTCAAATTCCACTCGGCGAGCGTCATGGTCAATAGTTTTCCCTCCAACTCCACTGTAACTGTAGGAGAAGGAGTCTCCTGTAAGGCCTAGTTTGTCAGCGAGTGATTTACTGATAAGGCTAGCACTTTCTCCACCATCCATCAATACATGAATCTTTACAACATCTCCAATCGCTGCTTTCATTTTGCAGGGGATAGGATAATTGGAAGGGGACCATCGCACCCTTTCACAAAAAACTGACTTCCTGGCTCTTTTGTCTCTGGTGGTATTTGCTACGAGTCGACTGGAGATCATCTATTTGCTTGCTCTTCCACAATGGGTGGGCTCCTTGGACGTTTGTCACTGTGAAGTAAGTGATGATGAAGATGATTGCATTCATTGGCTGGACTGGCAGTCGCGTGATCTATGACCTCGCCCCACACATGAGATGCACAACCATTTCTCTTTCACCATGTTCCAGCGATCTTCGGTTGTCATCTTCTCGAACTTCCAGCATTTATCACACATTTGCTTTCGTGGAGACTGCTGGTAAAATGCAGCTGAAGGTTGCTGCTGCAAAATCGGTGGAACTGGATTTGCTTCCAGTACTGAAGGTTGAACTAGTCCAGTTACGATAGACTGTTGAGGCACTGATCCATCATGAGCTTGATGTTGATCTGACGGAGTTTCACTGGTTGTTTTCTCAACCCAGTTTTCAATTGCATGCTTGTTTCCTTCTTCCTCGGAGTCGTCGAGTAAATTATCTTCGTCGTCGATCTTCTCCATACCCAAGTCGAGCTCTTGATTGATTAGCTCTACACCCTCATCACGGTCAGTGCAAGCTTGCTCCAGATCTATCTGAGTGTATTTGATAGCGTCTTCCTACTCGTCTTTCTTTGCGGCCAGTTCCTCCAGCTTATCATTACGTTGGTCAGATGGAGGGGCATCTTTAAACTTCTCAATAGCTTTGAAAACTTTCCAACTTAACTTTATGCTTTTTCAGCTCTCGCTCCTTTTCAGTTACACCTTTGTTGAACGCTTGTATTTTCTTTCTAGCCTCAGTTTGAGCTTCCTTCTTCCTGACATTTACGGAGGATTTTGAGGATACAGAGGTTGGTTTTCTTCGAAAATTGCTGTGTTGCTCGTTTGATAAATAGCCGAATTTTCCTGGTTGCACGCTGTCCTGAGGATTTCCCAATGATGAAAACATCAGACGATTAGTTTGCTATATTGTTCTTTCTTTTCTGAGTAACAATGACGTTGTCTTTTCCTCGTTCATCATAGAAATTAGATAAACAACGTGGGGAAAATTTAGTTAGTTTCAAACCAAATGTAAAAACTGGAACGATCTTACTTGCCGGTGTCACATCCACTGATCCCTTGTGACACGACTGGTTGTTTGCAGATGCTACACTAGAGTAGTAGCCCACTCGTCGACCTTGTCCACTAAACAGGACCTTCCAACCTGTATGGCGCCAAGGCTGGATCTCTTGACTTCTCGAACTAGATTCGACAGCAGAGGGTATGTAGCTGAAGTCACTTCTTTCACTTCAGGTTCAAAAGGCGGCTGATTTGGATAGGATGACGTCTTCTCCAAATTGTACTTTCACAATTAATTGGTATTCTTAAGGTCCCTGGTTTCGGCACCAAAATGTTGGTGTAAGTTGCTCGATTAGACTGAAAAGGTTTCTTTTTTGGACCATGATTAAAGGGTTGGCTATTTTGTATTTACCACTTCCGGACCAAAAGAAACAAAACTTTTTATATCAAAATTAAATGCTAAAATTTCCCAAAATTAACTATTTCATCTGACTTTTATCTGCTATTTTTTCTATCTAACAGCTCGCTGTCACATCAAAAAACAGGACGGCTTGTTCCACAGGGTGGTGATCCAATTATTTTCTTTATTTAAAGTTCGGCACTAGTGATTATACAATCAAAACATTCTCCCCTGGACCAATCTGAGACAAATATTGACAAGAGGATTCAACGCTTGAAACTCGATCTTTAATGCTATTCTTACGATATAGTTTATCGTCCAGGAAATGAGAATATCGTAGCAGACACGTTTTTTCATTTGTGTGGAGCTATATCTGAGAACAAATTTTACGAGTAGCATAATGCGCTTTGTCATCCTGGTATAACTAGAATGCTTCGATGGATTCGATCTCGAACCTATCATATTCCATAGAAGATGTTAGAAACACTAATAAAATCAGCAAAACTATTTGAAAGACTAAACATTGATTTTAAAGGTTCTCTTCCATCTATTCCAACAATCGTTATCAACTCACCATCATAGATTCATTCGCCAGATTTCCTTTTGCCTATGTAAAAATCTGACATGACTGCAGGGACTGTGATAATATATTTTACAAATCTGTTTTCAAAATGTTGTATGCCCTTGTATATACATTCTGATATCAAAGGAACTGAAAGACTATCCCCATTTGAAAGTTATAGCTACTAGTAGAACAACAGCACATAACCCTGAAGGCAACGGTCAAACAGAGAGTTTCAGTGGAATCATATGTAAAACAATTTATCGTGAACTGAAAAAAGAACAGTGGAAGAATATACTCGAAGCTCTTCATTCCATCAGAACTCTTTTGTGTGTTGCAACAAATCAAATACTGCATGAACGCGTGTTTCAAAATCCTCGTTAATCCAGTAATGATCAGGCTATTCCGTCTTGGCTCTCAAGACCTGGTCCAATTTGGATGAAAAAGAAGGTGACAAAAAGTAAATATGAACATATTTTAGAAAATATGTATTTATTGCAAGCAGTTCCGGATTATGCCTTTGTTTGTTTTTCCGATAGTGGAGAATATGCCATTTGAGACATCTAACACCACGAGGGAGTATACCAGAATTTGAAGATGATAATGACAAAGAACCTGCATATGAATCCTCTAATGAACCAGATCATGAAAATGATTCCATTACCCAAGAGTCTTACACTCTCTTGAGTGTAAGACTCTTGTCTCCATCTCAATCAGATGACCATAGAAGAAACAGACCTCCAAAGTATTTGAATGACTAAAATAAACCTGGTGTGAATGTGGTGATAATTTATTAGTTTAATGTCAAACTTATTTTTTTCAATTAAAGCCTTATTCACTACACCAGTCAGATATATAAAGCTGGTATAAGACTTCTACGAAATTTAATTTATACCAAAGATTTGTTATTTCTTGAAGGTATTGATGAGTAAAGTTTAAGCTTTGATGTTCCAATTCAGTATTAGGTATATTTCGCATTGAACATAAAATCATGAGTAGTTTTGATCAGTTATTTACAACCATCTGACATAACCAATAGCATCCATATTCACTACTAGATACACAATATAAATAATCCACTAAAAGTAAATTAAATATAACAATTAAATTATAAATCTATACTACACTATAAAAACTTCAATTAGTCCTTCATTTCTTTTAAGCCGAACATGATAATAAATCTAGTTATTTTTGAATCATATACTACCTTAGTGGATAGGTATGTCAATTAAATTCTCATCCGATAGTATTTACTGAAAAGTAATATTATTATTTTCTTCCTGATCACAGCTCAAAAAAACTGGATCTCCGTCGGACCAGACGGTGGAAGTTATACTTCTTTGGCTATTCGCAAACACCCACTCACACACACACAGAGAGACAGGATATATAAGTAGTATAGCTAGGAGAGAGCGAGCCCAAAATCGGTCAATTTTACATGTAATTTCCCATAAGGAATTCTAAGGTTCATTTTGCAATATTTGGTCAATTTTAGAAATTTTTCTAAGTCCCGTTCAAGGTTGGCGATAATTGTCATGAGCGCCATCTAGCGGAGAGGGGATAAGTAACTGCATTTAGGTTCCTACTTTTCATAAGCGCCATCTAGCGGAGAGGGGATAAGTAACTGCGTTATTTAATTCAATTATTTTAAAACTGAGGAAAAAAGTTCATGATCGCGCGGGATCGAACCCACAACCACACCCTCCAAGACGCCAACAAGCTAGACGTTTTCCAAGCCTGCCATCTCGGTAACTGTATGCATGTGAGAAAACTATGTATATATGGAAGATAATGACGGCGCGTGCGCACTTACATCAGATAAGCCGCGAGCTCATAAATTGAAATGTTGTCGCTGTGTTAACATCGATGTCGGCACCGCTTCGACGTAAGCAAGAGCGATAAGCCGTTTGGGTCTGCGCGCTCGGACAGTCCTTATCGTTTCAAGCAAATGACTACCAAAATCGTCTTCTGCCGAAAATTTGATGACGATTCAGTTTTTGATTTGTTTAAATCGGCCAAGATTTGATTTTCGTATAGAATATCGAGTTGAATTGCAAATTATGCTTATTCGACACAACAGCATCATTAAAAGTGCTTAAACAAGAAATCAGGAGGAAAAGAAAATGTGTTATGTTTAATATTGTATCAAAAAGATTTTCTGAATAAAACATTTTATTTAAAATTTGCTTTTTACCCATGTGAATGAGAGAAATCAAAGAATGTATGTTGGATGACGGCGCGTGCGCACTTACATCAGATAAGCCGCGAGCTCATAAATTGAAATGTTGTCGATGTGTTATCATCGATGTCGGCACCGCTTCGACCTAAGAAAGGACGATAAGCCGTTTGGGTCTGCGCGCTCGGACAGTCCTTATCGTTTCAAGCAAACGACTACCAAAATCGTCTTCTGCCGAAAATTTGATGACGATTCAGTTTTTGATTTGTTTAAATCGGCCAAGAAATAGCGAAGATTTAATTTTCACATAGAATATCGAGTTAAATTGCAAATTATGCTTATTCGACACAACAGCATCATTAAAAGTGCTTAAACAAGAAATCAGGAGTGAAAGAAAATGTGTTATATTGAATTTGATTGATAACAAAACTTATGTGTTAGTGGATCATGATGGAGGTTACAGAGAAGCAAGAAAAGGAGAATGGATGCAAATTGTTAGTGAATATTAGAGTTTTGAGAAAATTTATCAAATAAACATGAACGTCAATATGGTATATTATCCTATGCATATTAAGAAAAACAATTAGTTGATTGAATGCAGCATAAAATAAATGTTGTTCTTAATGCTTACAACAAAAAAAAGTGTATCGTGAAATTGAAAAAGATATTTCAGATCTCATAAGCGGTGTAAGTTATCTTGGAGAATTATTCAAGCTAATGCGTTGGGATGCTGATCATGAGAGCATATATGGATTAAATAGGATGTATAATGAGGAAACTTGTTTGGAATTCGCAAGAAAATATAGAGAGGCTGTAGAATTATGTACACTATTTCTCGAACATAAAATGAATATAGGAGAACTTGTAGATGAACTTAAAAAATTGGGGTTAGCAGAATACTTAGAGTGTTTGGAAGAATATCTACCTTTTCCACACCAGGAGGAAGATGATGGTTATCAACATCAAACTGAAGCATAAATATTGATTATGTTAAATAGATGATTATCTCATTGAATGTATTTTATTTCATAGTGTTGTTATGAATGATTATCTTTTGTATAGGATATATAAGCTTATGGATAGGTAGGTGAATTGAAACACTATAAGAAAAAATTTATCGTTTATTTTACTTCTATAAGTGTGAATAATCTTCAGACATTTTAAATTCATTTCTTAAGACTCATCCTTTGACATAAAACAGTAGAAATATTAAATTTAACAGTATTATAGATTCATCCTTGCAATTCTGTTCATTTTCTGCATTAGATGCATACGGAAACCGTAAACATTGGAGCGCAAAAAATGATAAGCTTTTATCATAATTCTCAGGATATTTTTTACAGGTGTGTTTCAGCCTTCAATTATTTTTTCTAGGCGTGCCCCAAAGCATACGGAAACCACAAACATTGGAATTGTGAAAAATAATAAAAATTGATATGAAATAATTCTTAATTACATGCAAACTTATCACAACTGGAAGCGGTTGAATGATTCAATAAAAGAAATATATGAGCCTTATGCACCATATACATAAAGTGGAAAAGTTGATTTTGTTGAAGGAATGTTTGGTGGGAATAAAGACTTAGTTATTCTACATAATGTCCATCACAAAGAGTCTCATGAAACTGAATCTATGATTCAAAAATCAAAAAAAGTGATTAGAAATGGGCAGACATAAGATTGTTACCCAAAACAATAAGAGGTTTTAGTGCCTGAAACATTCTCTTGATAATATTCTATTAGAGTGAGAAGCAGCTGAATTACATGGTTAATAATGTTTCAAATATTGAAATCTTTTTTCGGGGTTCATCGGAATCATCAATTCTACGTTTATTGAGCGAATAATGTCCCCACGGTAGAGTGTTGAATGTTCCAGGTACCAAATACCTCTTATCATCTTCTGGACTCAGGGCTATCTTATCTTGCTTAAAGGAATATACATGGTGTTCCTTTGCCTGATTTAAATTTTGTGAAACAATTTTATGCTTCCATGATTCCAAACATTCTATATAATCGTTGAAACACATATTATTTTCCACAATAGATTTTTTCACACCCTTGGCTTTCTTTGTGATTCCATAATTTCGAACTAAGGATTCAATCTCCTCAGGATCGTATTCTTCCTTCATCCACTGACATCTCTTGGTATCCAGTTCATCATCAGCATTTTTCACGGCGTATAATTTTGATCTAAGACCTGCAAAATCAGTTACCGGAACACCATAGTTCTCATCCTTCATCATACCTAGTACTTTCTTGTTCACACGTAGTATGCCATACTGATTTTCTTCCCGATAATCAGAAGTATCGAAGTGTTTGTGACAATCTCTTCTTATTATTTCATATGGATCTTCAGAGGTCTCATAAATGAGAGAATCGGTATCAGTATATAGCGCGATACAGCCGCCACCAAAAGCTTTCTTCATATAATCATAATGGAAATCATAAATAGTGGTTTTTGCTAAATCCAGGATACTCATTCCTACATAAATTGGTTTGTTCAAATATATTTGTAATTTCTGAAGCTCAACAGCCACCAAGTTCTCATAAAAAATAACAGAATTCTTGAACTCCGGTTTCGCAATGTACGATTCCGCACCATATCGTCCTTCCCATTTCGTTAGAAGATGTACATTAACTCTCTTCCTTATATTCTCCATCGTTTTTCCTGTAACAATAAAAAAAAATGTATGAATATATAGATTTGTGAAGTGTAAAGCGATTACAAATAAAATATTGTATAGAATCGAACGTACCAAAAACGGCGTTATTCATCAGCTTGAAAAGATTCTTCTCAAACTCATTCTTCGCCTGCTTCCTCAAGTTCGTATTCAAATCGATGTATGACTTGAGCTACGCCGACTGCTTGAATTTCAGTACTCGATGTATTTTAGTTAGGATCAATCCATTCTTCAATGCTTGTTTAAGATTTCTATAATGTATAACATACTTTTTCTTTTTATGTAACGTAGCCATAAGTTTCACATTTTGTTGAGAAGCTACACAGGGTGTTTGAGTTTTAGAGTTGTAATGTTCAGGGCAGAATGGAAGATCTTTGTGTTTGTCATGTAATTCTCTGGGATACTCGAGGTCAACTTCTAAAATATATCCTTCTGGAGCATCATCCGGGATTTGGGCAACATCGATATTAGGGTCCACCCATTGAAAACCGCCATATGGTAGATGTTGTGACATCGCCCAGCCATATTGATTGTTAACATCAAAGTACATGAGATAATTTTCTGGTTTAGTTGGATCATAATTAGAAAGGTACTTGTTGTTTGCATGAGCTCGTCGTTTACCACATACTTGACTCAATCCTCCACGAATCCCTCGCTCAACAAACAAAAACATGTCAATATCTGTAAGAAGTTCCAATTCCTGTTTTGTATGTTTTAACATCGCATCCCACGTATATCCAGGTAAGGTGAAATAATGTGCAGGATCCAATCCATAAGTTTCATGACAGCTTGATCGAAATTGTTCAAAGACATCAGCCAATAGAAGAATATCAGTTTTCATGTAGAGATCGCTGTATTCACCTAAATTCTGACATCTGAATTCATTCCAGACGAGTTGAGCCCTCATATAATTTCTTCGTGGACATGGTTTATTCTCTAATTTATTATAGAAAGCATCAATTGGTGGTAGAGATGTTTCATTGAAACGGTCATTAGAATCAATATAATCATATGGCATTACCCCTTTCTTTGTTAGAAGACTAATATGTTCTTCAGATTTGTCAGGAAACTGTGATTTCAAGTTGGGAAACTCTACTAAATATGAAGATAACTGATCTAGAGAGGAAGCCATAAATCGAAAACTATCGATGAATCGGAAATTTATACAATAATCATCATAATGTTTGGTGAAACTGATATATTTTTCCTTGGTTATTGGCAGTAAATCAATCTTTCCTTCCATTCTTGTGGCTATATCTTGTATAACAAAATTAGCGTCATATCCACTCAAGTTGTGAAATACTACAGGGATCATGTGACTATCCTTATAATTAATATTACATCCTTCATGTGCTGCTCCACGATAATTGTTCGCATCTAGGAAATGCTTGTGATCTCACACTTTCTTCTCCCCAGGTTTGAAGATTTCTTCGCAAATATGACAGTGAGTTGCCTTCCGAAATTCAGCCTCCTGTTGTGATGTCATATCAATGTCATAGGGACAGAGGAAAACAGTCTCTACATCTTCAGCGAATTGATTCATCTCATCAGCGAACCATTTCATACAATTGAGTCCTCGATATGAGCGGTAAAAACTCAGAGAGTCATCATAAGTGCATTTTACATAGTATCCAACAGCAGCAGCTTTATGCTCTTGATAGTTATTTTTAGTATTAATCGGTTTCAAAATACTCTCCAGATCAGCATAAATAATAAAGGGTGTCTTCTCCTTGTTTTTATGGTTTTTGAATTTGAGGATATTGTTCCCTATTTCAGGCATTTTTATAGCAGTTTCATTCATTTTTTCACAATCCTCCGAATGATTTTTAAGTTTTTCTTCAGATCGGAAGTACCGGAGACATCTATCACATATGAATTTCTGTCCTTTATGTTTACTCAACTGGTTTGATATAAGATGAGAGAGATTTTTGATCCATACGTAATGATATCGAACAGGTGTATCATCATCATCATATCTATCTTGAATCATTAGTAAATTAATGTGATTTTTCATCTTATTTTTAGTTAGATATGTAGGCAATGTAGTGTAGTTCTTATTTTCCTTCTTCAGAATATAAACGTTGATAGATATTTCATTTTGTTTCTCAAAATTTGGTATCTGTTTCATTGTCATCGGGAACTGAATACCTTTGAGTTTTAATACCTTAGAATAATGTGGGTACTTAGCAATTCTTTGAGGGTGCTTCTTAACAGAATGGAGAGCAGATGTAACAGCCCATGCGAAACATGCATTATCATCATTTTTCACATTGATACATGCTCCTTTGTTTTTGATTTGTGGAGGTAGCTCGATGAAGGAACTTCCAAGTTGAGGTGTGAACTTGTTTATATTCACCCCTAGGTTAATGACATTCACCAAAGCCCATCCGCTATCACGTTCTTGAAATTCCTCAAGATCTTTGAGAATTGGTATTAAGACATTTCTATTGAACCATTCAGTAATATTCGTATCTCGGTAAATAGGTGAATTAGATGTTGTGAAATATTTATGTTCCTTTTGAATTTTATTCGCTGTCATTATTTCAAATTCTCCACAAAATACCATATTCACCTTGACAGCTTCATCCTTTTTCAATGCATTCCGAATTCTTTGTCGAAAAATTGCTTCACAGTCCACCAAAAAATCCCTAGGATCTTTATGCTTCAGGTTACTAATCACACCAGTTCTTATTCTTGACTCAAATGCTGATAATAAATCATCCCAACGTACTCTGTTCCAAGCGCTTTCCCTTCGGCTATTCAGTCCTGCTCCAATTCGTTGTTGTTTTTTAAAATTTTGTTTCAAGGATTTGATCTCCCGAATCTGAGCCTCAAGTTGTTGCTTTTTTCCAGGGGAGCCACAAGTTCGTAATTCGCGGTAAAGCTTTCTAATAGCTTTTATACATTCCTTCATACCTTTGGCTACATGCTCATTATCATTGGTGACTATGAATAAAGCCACTAACGACTTTATTGTACGAAGACAATCCTCTATGTTGAACATTTTCGGTGAAACTGAAACAAAATCTTCATATCAACATTCTAAAATACTTCAAGACTCATAAAGCCGAAGATAGCCGAATATAGCCGAATATTTCAAGTCTTTTATAGCCGAAGATTGCCGAAAATAGCTGAAGATAGCCGAACAGCCGAAGATAGCTGAAGATTTCTGAAGGTGGTTGAAGATTTCCGATGGTAGCCGAAGATAACTGAAGATACAAAACGGATATAAAACGGATACAAACCGGATACAAAACGGATACTAATCAGTTCCACTTTACTCCCCCAAGAAACAAGATGTATACTTGTCAAATCTGTAGAAAAAATTTCACTCTACCTAATAATTTGAGCAGACATCTAAATAAACATAAGCAAATTGACTTCGCTTGTACTGAGTGTGGAAAGAAATTCACGCGAAGTGATACATTGAAAAACCACTTCTTCATGAGACATGTTGAAAAAGCTGATCGCAATGGTACGAATAACAGAAAGTGACGGCTCAGATATAAAAGATTACAGGACACCGAAAGAGATGATGCTACAAAGCAGCTTGATGAAGATTGCGCTACACTTATTATTAATGATGTAGTTGATGAGCTGCGTCTATTATATAGAAAAAAAATTACTGAATATTCGTCAGAAAGAATGCAATATTTGATGGATCATCTTCGCCGAGCTGGAGTTATTTATTAGAGAAAATATGATGAGAATCTGGATTTTTCAAATACTATTTACTACTATTTTCTATCATCTGAAATTTTTCGATCACCAAGGATATTATTACCGATTTGTATAAAAATATTCATAGGAACATCTATCTGATACTCTTTATGAGATTATTCATCAACAAAAAAAAATCTTTCAATATGACCCAGCCATTAATTTCTAAAACGGTATTGAGTGAACTATATGAATTCATTCGAATAATATTAGGAATATTACTCACCTGAGGGGAAAAATTACTATCACTCACTTATGTAAAGACAGTCACGACATAATGGGAAAGCACAGACTGTTAATACCTCTTATACTGAAAAAACAGTGGGAATGTAGTATCAAAACATGTAGAAACCACAACAGGATGATATGGTTGTTTTTCCCCCTATTTCATCATCTTGTTCAACCTCTAGATTTTTATACGATTAATAGCAATGAATCTTATTACATATTTAGTTACTCCAGTGCATTCATCTTGAAAAGTATAATTACAGAAGATGCCAATTATCAGATGTTTCAGTGATTCTCAAGCTTCTAAAAAAATTAGAAGAATGTATATTTCTAATAATTATATTAATCAATGGCTCAATGATAAAGAAATACAATGTTATATTCTCTATATAGATGAAAAACCAGCATCTTTCATATTACTCTCAAGAATGGATTTTGATCCTCTTCAAACTCATAAGAATCCAAAGTGTCTTAACTTTATTTACACGTTTCCAGAATACCGAAGGAGAAATCTGGCAACTCAACTGATAAACCATGTGAAAAAGGAAAATGAATTTACAGCCTTCTGCTCTTCCTCTTTATCAGAAAAATTATTTATGAAATGTAATTGTTTCAATCATGGAATGATGAATGGCAGTGTAATGGTGAGATATCCTAACTAACCATTGAGATGTATCACACCCATTTTCAGTAAATAAAAAAATATGAAATCTATCGTTTTTTTTCTCACAACAAAGATGAAGTTTCACCATTTTTCCCTATCATATGTATACTAATATGAGTTCATGTTATCGATGTTCATCCACATATGAGCTGGTTGAGGTTCGGGTGCAAAATCGATCCATTTAACATGTAATTTCCCATAAGGAAGGAAGGTCAAAAATAGGGAAACTGGCTCAATCGGACATGCGCAGTAGCATCTTCGCTGCTCTCCGGCCACGCCTCCTGGGCGGGAAATTTAAATTTAACAGCTGCGCCATCTTGGAAGCGGGGAGGGATGCAGAGTGACGTATGACGCCATGTCTCATGTCCCCTGTCGCAGCTGTCAAATTTAAATTTCCCGCCGAGGAGGCGTGGCCGGAGAGCAGCGAAGATGCTACTGCGCATGTCCGATTGAGCCAGTTTCCCTATTTTTGACCTTCCTTCCTTATGGGAAATTACATGTTAAATGGATCGATTTTGCACCCGAACCTCAACCAGCTCATATGTGGATGAACATCGATAACATGAACTCATATTAGTATACCTATGATAGGGAAAAATGGTGAAACTTCATCTTTGTTGTGAGAAAAAAAAAAACGATAGATTTCATATTTTTTTATTTACTGAAAATGGGTGTGATACATCTCAATGGTTAGTTAGGATATCTCACCATTACACTGCCATTCATCATTCCATGATTGAAACAATTACATTTCATAAATATTTTTTCTGATAAAGAGGAAGAGCAGAAGGCTGTAAATTCATTTTCCTTTTTCACATGGTTTATCAGTTGAGTTGCCAGATTTCTCCTTCGGTATTCTGGAAACGTGTAAATAAAGTTAAGACACTTTGGATTCTTATGAGTTTGAAGAGGATCAAAATCCATTCTTGAGAGTAATATGAAAGATGCTGGTTTTTCATCTATATAGAGAATATAACATTGTATTTCTTTATCGTTGAGCCATTGATTAATATGATTATTAGAAATATACATTCTTCTAATTTTTTTAGAAGCTTGAGAATCACTGAAAGATCTGATAATTGGCATCTTCTGTAATTATACTTTTCACGATGAATGCACTGGAGTAACTAAATATGTAATAAGATTCATTGCTATTAATCGTATAAAAATCTAGAGGTTGAACAAGATGATGAAATAGGGGGAAAAACAACCATATCATCCTGTTGTGGTTTCTACATGTTTTGATACTACATTCCCACTGTTTTTTCAGTATAAGAGGTATTAACAGTCTGTGCTTTCCCATTATGTCGTGACTGTCTTTACGTAAGTGAGTGATAGTAATTTTTCCCCTCAGGTGAGTAATATTCCTAATATTATTCGAATTAATTCATATAGTTCACTCAATACCGTTTTAGAAATTAATGGCTGGGTCATATTGAAAGAATTTTTTTTGTTGATGAATAATCTCATAAAGAGTATCAGATAGATGTTCCTATGAATATTTTTATACAAATCGGTAATAATATCCTTGGTGATCGAAAAATTTCAGATGATAGAAAATAGTAGTAAATAGTATTTGAAAAATCCAGATTCTCATCATATTTTCTCTAATAAATAACTCCAGCTCGGCGAAGATGATCCATCAAATATTGCATTCTTTCTGACGAATATTCAGTAAATTTTTTTCTATATAATAGACGCAGCTCATCAACTACATCATTAATAATAAGTGTAGCGCAATCTTCATCAAGCTGCTTTGTAGCATCATCTCTTTCGGTGTCCTGTAATCTTTTATATCTGAGCCGTCACTTTCTGTTATTCGTACCATTGCGATCAGCTTTTTCAACATGTCTCATGAAGAAGTGGTTTTTCAATGTATCACTTCGCGTGAATTTCTTTCCACACTCAGTACAAGCGAAGTCAATTTGCTTATGTTTATTTAGATGTCTGCTCAAATTATTACGCAGAGTGAAATTTTTTCTACAGATTTGACAAGTATACATCTTGTTTCTTGGGGGAGTAAAGTGGAACTGATTAGTATCCGTTTTGTATCCGGTTTGTATCCGTTTTATATCCGTTTTGTATCTTCAGTTATCTTCGGCTACCATCGGAAATCTTCAACCACCTTCAGAAATCTTCAGCTATCTTCGGCTGTTCGGCTATCTTCAGCTATTTTCGGCAATCTTCGGCTATAAAAGACTTGAAATATTCGGCTATCTTCGGCTATCTTCGGCTTTATGAGTCTTGAAGTATTTTAGAATGTTGATATGAAGATTTTGTTTCAGTTTCACCGAAAATGTTCAACATAGAGGATTGTCTTCGTACAATAAAGTCGTTAGTGGCTTTATTCATAGTCACCAATGATAATGAGCATGTAGCCAAAGGTATGAAGGAATGTATAAAAGCTATTAGAAAGCTTTACCGCGAATTACGAACTTGTGGCTCCCCTGGAAAAAAGCAACAACTTGAGGCTCAGATTCGGGAGATCAAATCCTTGAAACAAAATTTTAAAAAACAACAACGAATTGGAGCAGGACTGAATAGCCGAAGGGAAAGCGCTTGGAACAGAGTACGTTGGGATGATTTATTATCAGCATTTGAGTCAAGAATAAGAACTGGTGTGATTAGTAACCTGAAGCATAAAGATCCTAGGGATTTTTTGGTGGACTGTGAAGCAATTTTTCGACAAAGAATTCGGAATGCATTGAAAAAGGATGAAGCTGTCAAGGTGAATATGGTATTTTGTGGAGAATTTGAAATAATGACAGCGAATAAAATTCAAAAGGAACATAAATATTTCACAACATCTAATTCACCTATTTACCGAGATACGAATATTACTGAATGGTTCAATAGAAATGTCTTGATACCAATTCTTAAATATCTTGAGGAATTTCAAGAACGTGATAGCGGATGGGCTTTGGTGAATGTCATTAACCTAGGGGTGAATATAAACAAGTTCACACCTCAACTTGGAAGTTCCTTCATCGAGCTACCTCCACAAATCAAAAACAAAGGAGCATGTATCAATGTGAAAAATGATGATAATGCATGTTTCGCATGGGCTGTTACATCTGCTCTCCATTCTGTTAAGAAGCACCCTCAAAGAATTGCTAAGTACCCACATTATTCTAAGGTATTAAAACTCAAAGGTATTCAGTTCCCGATGACAATGAAACAGATACCAAATTTTGAGAAACAAAATGAAATATCTATCAACGTTTATATTCTGAAGAAGGAAAATAAGAACTACACTACATTGCCTACATATCTAACTAAAAATAAGATGAAAAATCACATTAATTTACTAATGATTCAAGATAGATATGATGATGATGATACACCTGTTCGATATCATTACGTATGGATCAAAAATCTCTCTCATCTTATATCAAACCAGTTGAGTAAACATAATGGACAGAAATTCATATGTGATAGATGTCTCCGGTACTTCCGATCTGAAGAAAAACTTAAAAATCATTCGGAGGATTGTGAAAAAATGAATGAAACTGCTATAAAAATGCCTGAAATAGGGAACAATATCCTCAAATTCAAAAACCATAAAAACAAGGAGAAGACACCCTTTATTATTTATGCTGATCTGGAGAGTATTTTGAAATCGATTAATACTAAAAATAACTATCAAGAGCATAAAGCTGCTGCTGTTGGATACTATGTAAAATGCACTTATGATGACTCTCTGAGTTTTTACCGCTCATATCGAGGACTCAATTGTATGAAATGGTTCGCTGATGAGATGAATCAATTCGCTGAAGATGTAGAGACTGTTTTCCTCTGTCCCTATGACATTGATATGACATCACAACAGGAGGCTGAATTTCGGAAGGCAACTCACTATCATATTTGCGAAGGAATCTTCAAACCTGGGGAGAAGAAAGTGCGAGATCACAAGCATCTCCTAGATGCGAACAATTATCGTGGAGCAGCACATGAATGATGTAATATTAATTATAAGGATAGTCACATGATCCCTGTAGTATTTCACAACTTGAGTGGATATGACGCTAATTTTGTTATACAAGATATAGCCACAAGAATGGAAGGAAAGATTGATTTACTGCCAATAACCAAGGAAAAATATATCAGTTTCACCAAACATTATGATGATTATTGTATAAATTTCCGATTCATCGATAGTTTTAGATTTATGGCTTCCTCTCTAGATCAGTTATCTTCATATTTAGTAGAGTTTCCCAACTTGAAATCACAGTTTCCTGACAAATCTGAAGAACATATTAGTCTTCTTACAAAGAAAGGGGTAATGCCATATGATTATATTGATTCTAATGACCGTTTCAATGAAACTTCTCTACCACCAATTGATGCTTTCTATAATAAATTAGAGAATAAACCATGTCCACGAAGAAATTATATGAGGGCTCAACTCGTCTGGAATGAATTCAGATGTCAGAATTTAGGTGAATACAGCGATCTCTACATGAAAACTGATATTCTTCTATTGGCTGATGTCTTTGAACAATTTCGATCAAGCTGTCATGAAACTTATGGATTGGATCCTGCACATTATTTCACCTTACCTGGATATACGTGGGATGCGATGTTAAAACATACAAAACAAGAATTGGAACTTCATACAGATATTGACATGTTTTTGTTTGTTGAGCGAGGGATTCGTGGAGGATTGAGTCAAGTATGTGGTAAACGACGAGCTCATGCAAACAACAAGTACCTTTCTAATTATGATCCAACTAAACCAGAAAATTATCTCATGTACTTTGATGTTAACAATCAATATGGCTGGGCGATGTCACAACATCTACCATATGGCGGTTTTCAATGGGTGGACCCTAATATCGATGTTGCCCAAATCCCGGATGATGCTCCAGAAGGATATATTTTAGAAGTTGACCTCGAGTATCCCAGAGAATTACATGACAACACAAAGATCTTCCATTCTGCCTTGAACATTACAACTCTAAAACTCAAACACCCTGTGTAGCTTCTCAACAAAATGTGAAACTTATGGCTACGTTACATAAAAAGAAAAAGTATGTTATACATTATAGAAATCTTAAACAAGCATTGAAGAATGGATTGATCCTAACTAAAATACATCGAGGACTGAAATTCAAGCAGTCGGCGTGGCTCAAGTCATACATCGATTTGAATACGAACTTGAGGAAGCAGGCGACGAATGAGTTTGAGAAGAATCTTTTCAAGCTGATGAATAACGCCGTTTTTAGTATGTTCGATTCTATACAATATTTTATTTGTAATCGCTTTACACTTCACAAATCTATATATTCATAATTTTTTTTTTATTGTTACAGGAAAAACGATGGAGAATATAAGGAAGAGAGTTAATGTACATCTTCTAACGAAATGGGAAGGACGATATGGTGCGGAATCGTACATTGCGAAACCGGAGTTCAAGAATTCTGTTATTTTTAATGAGAACTTGGTGGCTGTTGAGCTTCAGAAATTACAAATATATTTGAACAAACCAATTTATGTAGGAATGAGTATCCTGGATTTAGCAAAAACCACTATTTATGATTTCCATTATGATTATATGAAGAAAGCTTTTGGTGGCGGCTGTATCGCGCTATATACTGATACCGATTCTCTCATTTATGAGACCTCTGAAGATCCATTTGAAATAATAAGAAGAGATTGTCACAAACACTTCGATACTTCTGATTATCAGGAAGAAAATCAGTATGGCATACTACGTGTGAACAAGAAAGTACTAGGTATGATGAAGGATGAGAACAATGGTGTTCCGGTAACTGATTTTGTAGGTCTTAGATCAAAATTATACGCCGTGAAAAATGCTGATGATGAACTGGATACCAAGAGATGTCAGTGGATGAAGGAAGAATACGATCCTGAGGAGATTGAATCCTTAGTTCGAAATTATGGAATCACATAGAAAGCCAAGGGTGTGAAAAAATCTATTGTGGAAAATAATATATGTTTCAACGATTATATAGAATGTTTGGAATCATGGAAGCATAAAATTGTTTCACAAAATTTAATTCAGGCAAAGGAACACCATGTATATTCCTTTAAGCAAGATAAGATAGCCCTGAGTCCAGAAGATGATAAGAGGTATTTGGTACCTGGAACATTCAACACTCTACCGTGGGGACATTATTCGCTCAATAAACGTAGAATTGATGATTCCGATGAACCCCGAAAAAAGATTTCAATATTAGAAACATTATTAACCATGTAATTCAGCTGCTTCTCACTCTAATAGAATATTATCAAGAGAATGTTTCAGGCACTAAAACCTCTTATTGTTTTGGGTAACAATCTTATGTCTGCCCATTTCTAATCACTTTTTTTGATTTTTGAATCATAGATTCAGTTTCATGAGACTCTTTGTGATGGACATTATGTAGAATAACTGAGTCTTTATTCCCACGAAACATTCCTTCAACAAAATCAACTTTTCCACTTTATGTATATGGTGCATAAGGCTCATATATTTCTTTTATTGAATCATTCAACCGCTTCCAGTTGTGATAAGTTTGCATGTAATTAAGAATTATTTCATATCAATTTTTATTATTTTTCACAATTCCAATGTTTGTGGTTTCCGTATGCATTGGGGCACGCCTAGAAAAAATAATTGAAGGCTGAAACACACGTGTAAAAAATATCCTGAGAATTATGATAAAAGCTTATCATTTTTTGCGCTCCAATGTTTACGGTTTCCGTATGCATCTAATGCAGAAAATGAACAGAATTGCAAGGATGAATCTATAAGACTGTTAAATTTAATATTTCTACTGTTTTATGTCAAAGGATGAGTCTTAAGAAATGAATTTAAAATGTCTGAAGATTATTCACACTTATAGAAGTAAAATAAACGATAAATTTCTTCTTATAGTGTTTCAATTCACCTACCTATCCATAAGCTTATATATCCTATACAAAAGATAATCATTCATAACAACACTATGAAATAAAATAAATTCAATGAGATAATCATCTATTTAACATAATCAATATTTATGCTTCAGTTTGATGTTGATAACCATCATCTTCCTCCTGGTGTGGAAAAGGTAGATATTCTTCCAAACACTCTAAGTATTCTGCTAACCCCAATTTTTTAAGTTCATCTACAAGTTTTCCTATATTCATTTTATGTTCGAGAAATAGTGTACATAATTCTACAGCCTCTCTATATTTTCTTGCGAATTCCAAACAAGTTTCCTCATTATACATCCTATTTAATCCATATATGCTCTCATGATCAATAATTCTCCAAGATAACTTACACCGCTTATGAGATCTGAAATATCTTTTTCAATTTCACGATACACTTTTTTTTGTTGTAAGCATTAAGAACAACATTTATTTTATGCTGCATTCAATCAACTAATTGTTTTTCTTAATATGCATAGGATAATATACCATATTGACGTTCATGTTTATTTGATAAATTTTCTCAAAACTCTAATATTCACTAACAATTTGCATCCATTCTCCTTTTCTTGCTTCTCTGTAACCTCCATCATGATCCACTAACACATAAGTTTTGTTATCAATCAAATTCAATATAACACATTTTCTTTCACTCCTGATTTCTTGTTTAAGCACTTTTAATGATGCTGTTGTGTCGAATAAGCATAATTTGCAATTTAACTCGATATTCTATACGAAAATCAAATCTTGGCCGATTTAAACAAATCAAAAACTGAATCGTCATCAAATTTTCGGCAGAAGACGATTTTGGTAGTCGTTTGCTTGAAACGATAAGGACTGTCCAAGCGCGCAGACCCAAACGGCTTATCGCTCTTGCATGTCGGCACCGCTTCGACGTAAGTGCCGACATCGATGTTAACACAGCGACAACATTTCAATTTATGAGCTCGCGGCTTATCTGATGTAAGTGCGCACGCGCCGTCATTATCTTCCATATATACATTGTTTTCTCACATGCATACAGTTACCGAGATGGCAGGCTTGGAAAACGTCTAGCTTGTTGGCGTCTTGGAGGGTGTGGTTGTGGGTTCGATCACAGACTACCAACAGACCCGCAAGACAACGTTAAAATGTTATCTCACTATATATCTCTCTCTTTTTTGTCTCTGTCTTTTTGGATGAGCATTGGCAGATGGCGCTAAAGTCGTGAAAATTTGAAATTTTAAAAATCCCCGCGAAAATTGAAAGGTTCCCACCAAAATTTAAATTTCCCGCGGAATTTTTGAGACCCTTTTGAAATGGCAATGTAACTCTCAGCTTTATATTTATCTAGAGATATTTGTATAATTTATTGTATACAAATAACAATCTCAGATAAATATGAAAGCCAAAAAAAACATTTACCATTGCAAAACAGCCAAATATTTTTAGACAAAATAATAAAAAAACAACATCATTAAATACTTTTATTAAAACATTTCATCAAGCCATAAAATAAATATCTACAGTAATTAACATATACATTACATATAAGCTATGCACTGAAGGTACTCTCAAATAAAATGGATGTCAATACTGCATTAACTGCTTATCACTCATTCGTTCACTCAAGAATGGCATATGGAATAATTTTTTGGGGGAATTCATCACATGTAAGTCGTATATTAGGTATTCAAAAAAAGTATCTGAGAAATGTAGTCGGAATGGGATCCAGAGTAAGTTGTAAAGATATTTTTTATTCAAAGAGGTATTCTAACATTAATTAGTCTGTACATTTTAGAAGCTGTCATGTTTGTAAAAAGAAACCCAGAACTTTTTGAAGAGCATATAATAAGTCATAACTATGCCACAAGAAATAAACATGATCTACGTGTAGACAACACAAAATACAGTTATGTTCAGAAAAATGTGAATTTTTCAATCATAAAAATATGGAATAAAAATCCCATAGCATTAAGGAACCTAGACGACAAACAGATAAAACAAAAATTTAAAACAATACTTATCTCTAAAGCCTTCTATAGCCTCAAAGAATTTTTCAATGAACATATACCCAACAATTGAACTATCTCATCAATATGTCAGTAATAAATTCTATACAAGTTATTATTTAGTCACTTCATTTATCTTTAGGATTCTAGTTTGTGTTATGAAATAATGTATATGTATTCATTTATTCAATTTTATACCAAATTATATGTATCCAAGTGTTAGTGTTGAGAATGTAATATGTATGAAAATATTTGTTTTGACATGTTCTACAACCCTTTATGTGGATTTTATGGGACCAATAAATTCTATCTATCTATCTATAGCTACCTTATGTTACTTGTGCATAAGTTTTTTTAATTTCCTTTGTTTTGCCTCCTTTTTTAAATCCCTGCATAATCTGTTGCAAAACCATGGGAGTCCTGTAACACAAACTAAATAAATAAATTATTTAAAAATTGAACTTAAAAGCTACCTATTCGACAAACTCCTCTTAGAATGCAGGCTTTAACATACAAATAATGGTCAGGGCACTCACAGAGAAATACAAAATTAATAGTGTCATCCAGACACTTCTCAACAAGACTGGAAAGCCCTTTCTCATGCCTGCTTTTTTTTAATTGGATTTCAATTGACGTAATGCAGGAACCCACTGCAATTACAAGGTTTTCTGAGGGATAAAACAATTTCTTGATATTATCTGAAAATTCCTTGGCTGCAATAAATTGGTTGAATGGCTCCAGCTCATCAGAGGTTAAAATTTTCTGGCATAAAGGGCATGAGAACGTTTTAAATAGCCTTTTTACTATGTACCCTGCAACATAGGCTACTGACAGACTCTCAGGGGATCCAGAGGCCACCATTCTTTGGATATCCACAGCTATAGCCTGTGGGCTGTTTGTTGGACTACTTTCTACTGTGGATGTACTACTGGCTGCAGGTGTAATGGTTGTTGCAGGTGTAGTTGAGCTTCCAGATTCCAGGAAGGATCGAAGGTTGCTTAATATAAGTAGTTCATCCTCTTCACAATTGGCTTGTCTTAAACCTTGATTTGTTAACCCGTTAACAACCTGGGTTTTAAACGAACCGATAAATTGAGATGCTGTCGGGTTTTCATTGCAGCCACAACCGGAACGTATTCCTCCAAAAAGGTTCTCTAGGGCATCTTGGTTTAAGTATCTGGGTCGAAATGATTCTATACCCATAGATTCAAGTCTTTCTGTGATGTCGATAAAGGCCTGAAAACAATACATTATCAAAATTTATAGGGTAATTTACAAAAATACCTTAAAGTACATATTAAATTGCTATCAACATTGTCAACAAATAAAATAAAAGCAGTATTTCTTATTACTTTGGATGGAAGCTTGCAGTAACACAAAAAAACAAATTTTTTGCTATAGCAATAATTTTGTAGAAGTTTTTGGGTTTCCATGTAAAATTAATTATATAATTAAATTGTAAAACTACAAAGGCTGAAGGACCTCAGTCGCTGATCCTTTGATTGTTATATATTTTGATAATCAATTATAATATATCTATTATTAGTATTATAAGTAATAGGTAAAGACCTACTTGTAGGGTAAATAGCCATCCTTTTTGTGATGGAGGTTTCCAAAAATTGGGAGTTGTAGCATCCCCGGGGTTTCTAAGAAAACGAATCTTTTCAATTATTCCCATTGATTGCCTCCAAAATTCTTTATGGCCAGAATTAATGTTTACAGCACACTTTTGGGGCTTGCCGTCAGGTGCTTTTGAGGATGTGGCATTGAGACTATCAAAAATTGCATCCATATCACTCACAAACTTTGCAGTCGCCAATGATCTTGGTGGTAAAGTGCCTAAAATTTAAATTTTGGTTAACAATTATCTGTGTATAAATATTATATTTACCATTTGATACACCATTGTATAGACAGATTCCCACTGAACGACTTAGCGTTTGAGCTGCCACTTTGACCTTCATGGCATTTTGCCGAAGAGGTGCCAGATAAAAATCTTTGATCTTATACAGGCTTCTAAATATAAGTGGTGAGTTCTTATCCTGTTCATAAACTTGAACAATATCTGACCACCTTGCCTGTAGATTAGAGACTTCTGTAGAGGGCAGTATTTCGGAGGCAGGGATTTGGATATTATATTTTCTAAAGAGATTTCGGCTACACTTTAGTAAATGAGGAACATCAAAAATTGTATGGATTTTTTTGCCTTCAAAGTTAAAGGATGGATCAGACTGGGTTGAGCCCATATCTTTTACGGTTTTTACATTTGCAGTGCCCATATCACAAATTGTAGCCACAACAGGAACTCCATTTGAAAATAACGCTGATAGAACTTGTTTTAATATACACTGCAGCCTGCTAGAACCAACTCCACCATGACTAAAAAAAAAGGCAATAGGTTGTTTCCAGGGCCTTACTATACCCTGAACCATAAACACTAGGGCATAGTTGGCAAGCCTATCGGATCTTTCATTGCCAAAATCCTCCAGTCCCTCCAGACAGTCTATATGAGAGTTATACTGTAAATGCTCCCTTATTGCCATTTCATCAAAGGCAAGTGTACAGACACGCTCATTTTCAGGGATTTTTTTTAAACATTCGCCCAAATGTTTAAATATATGTTCATTTATTCCCACATTGAATGGTATATTTTGAAGCAGAGTAGTTAAAGTCCGTATTGATGGAAGGGCCAACAATTTCCTCAAAAAGGCGTAGCATCTAGGACCGCGCTTATAAATCGCTAATGCAGTCACTTTATCATCAAGTGTCCACCTCCTGCCATAAGGTGAGCGCTTACTACATCTGATTTGCGAAATCATAAAGTTAGCAGTGGAGTAAGACATACCTAAAATCAATGGTTGATAATATACTATATAAATTAAATACATGTAAGTTACCTTTAAAGACTTTATTGTACTGGGGTAATGTTTTCAGGTCTTCTAGCTCTTTGATTTGCTTGGCTCTTGTTTTACAGGCCTTTTTCAATTTTCGGATATACCCTTCTTTACGTCTAACTATGGACACCAATGCTTTTTCTCTTGGCGATGTATTAGCCGAGCACAATCCCTGGATATCTTTAAATAAAGATCTTCGTGTACTCCTAACAGAAAGTGCTGCACTACTGAGCGGGTTAGTGGGTGCAATTACTCTTCTAGGCGTCACACAAGGTTCAACTTGTAGATTTTCTTGCTGCTCGTACAAGTTTTTGCCCTAAAATAATTAAATATATTTTTTACTAGATGTTACTCGCGGGCGCATTTCCTAACTAACTAACCTAACTTAACACTTTAAAACTTACCGGAACTATATTAACTACAATATCAGAGATATCAATCGATACAGATCCACTACATCCTGGTTCCTCATCCAGAGGCACTGAACTAATCAAATCTATAGTATTCTAAAAAAAAATCTTCTTACATATCTATATTAAATTAAATGAATAAATGGGTTGGACTTACTGAAACTATGTTAATATCAATTTCGGAATCATTATCCGATAACGCGATGGACCCAGTATCACTACATCCTGGCTTCTCATTCGCAGGTGTAAATTTAACGAAGTCAACAGTAGGCTGAAAAATAATAATTTTGAGTACCTTTATTTAAACCAAACAATTATTCGGTTGGACTATGCATTGAGTCAATTACTTATTAGTTATATTATAAAAAGGTTACAATAAATTAATATTTATACATAAGAGACAAATGAAAAATTCAAAAACTAATTCTTAAGCTTTCAAGAGAAAACAAGACAAAATTTCAAACATTGATTTAAACTTTGGAACTGTTTTTTATAAACAATAATCATTCCACAGAAAAGCCTTGACTCGTAGGTCTTGATCTTATTGTTGAGAATTGTGTTATTGAATATAAATACTGGTAATTTTTCACTTCGTGATTAGGAAGGAAGTTTTGTTACTTTTACAACAAAGTTATCGGTGTATATATTCTCATTATAATAAATCCTGAATACTAACTTCAATGTGAAATGGAAGTGGCAAAGCATTCCTCTTCAGAGTCTTACGGTTCGAACAGGGTATAAATGATTCACTTGAGAAATGATTCTCACAAATTCTGTGACTTCCAGACATACTGCCTCGATACGATATCCCCACGCATTCCTGCCACATACGACATCTGAAGCAAAAGGAATAAAGTATTACTCAACAGAAAAATTGTTACGGTTTGTCTACAAAAATGTTGAAATCAAGTTTTTATTTGGATATATTTGTTAAAACAAAAGTGAAAAACAAATTTTGTAAAATGATTTTCAGAAATTCCGTAGATCTACAAAAATATCATACCTTTCACGATTTCTAGGAAAACAAAATAGTTTTGTATTATCATCAGACAATCCACAAATTAAACACTTCATTTTGCTGCACCCAGAGATAAACTAAAACAAAATAGTATTAATTTGATACCACAATATAAATCCTAAATTTGTATCAACTAATTACATGCTAATGAAAGAAAACAATATTAATTAGTATTAGATTTTTTCTAATACAAAATAATAATGACTTACCAGTAGAAACAAAATAATCAAAATCAAAATGGAAAATGAGAACACACAAATACTTCGTATAACACAATTTCCACCTACCGAAAGTAGTACGAACTACAAAATTATTGTAGCAGAAAATTATTTTAGACATAGAGCAGAGAATATATACGTCTATATTCTCTGCATAGAGTATATAACAAGAATTTTAGATAATACGACCGCAGCGCTCCTACAAATGAAAACGTTCATGCATGAGTGAAAAGGCCCTATACAAATTTTACTGTAAGCTAAAAAGAGATGCAAATTATTTTAGAAGTGCGACAAAAATCCCTATTCACTTGCGGGTCTGGTTGGTAGTCTGTGGGTTCGATCCCGCGCGATCATGAACTTTTTTCCTCAGCTTTAAAATAATTGAATTATATAACGCAGTTACTTATCCCCTCTCCGCTAGATGGCGCTTATGAAAAGTAGGAACCTAAATGCAGTTACTTATCCCCTCTCCGCTAGATGGCGCTCATGACAATTATCGCCAACCTTGAACGGGACTTAGAAAAATTTCTAAAATTGACCAAATATTGCAAAATGAACCTTAGAATTCCTTATGGGAAATTACATGTAAAATTGACCGATTTTGGGCTCGCTCTCTCCTAGCTATACTACTTATATAAATGAAATATAAAACATTCTTCTCTGTTATTCAATATATTTCTCTTCAATATATTATTATGAGTGACTTATATATATATATATTATATACTTATACAATTAAGTTTACTGTTAAGTAAATGGTACAATTCTAATAAAATTTTAATGCGCCTCCTAAAGTATGATAAAATAGTTATGCAAGCATAGAGAGGAAAACTACCAAAAGCAATCCTGTAATCACACACAGAAAGACAGGCAGCTGAAAATCAATCCCATAGGAGGTATTACCCTTACGTATTTGTGTACCAAGTTTGGTGTCGATCTGTCAAGTATTTTTCGTGATATAGTGTTGATTGACTGACAGACAGGATGATCAAATCAATAACTACGTCAAAAAAAAATCGGTAGTTAATAAGGAAATCTAATATATAATTTAAATATTAAAAAATTTCTAAAAGCCAGAACGTACAAAAAAGTATACGAAAACGTATAATCGACGATTTTTCTCACTTTTAGCGTGACGCGGTTTCTCGACCAATACCCCATCCCAAAGAGCCCAAAGAAGTATAACTTCAAAAATATTTCTAATTGATATGTTTTGACCTTTCATTTATATTTCAGGATTAAGTCAATATAAAAGCTTATGGGTTGTCTCAATAATAGCACAAGGATTTTGAATATATTTTGACAATACCATCTTGAAAACCTGATACATCACACTGAGCTACACAGGACTACTTCTGACTAAGCCAAGTCACTGCTTCCCAAGCAGACAACACAACAAAGCACACTAAGGACTTATCCTTTGGTTCACTATTCCATGATGAACAAAAGAATCGAATTGGTTGATCCTGTTTCTAAAATCACAAACACAAAAATAAATTGTACCTTCTAGGTATCCTCATATGCGTTAAACAAATTTCCAATTGCCCATTGTCGATATTTTATATGTTCAACCTACTTTACCAGTAGAATAGGCAATATTACACCTGTAATTATTTGCCCAAAACATTAAACATCCTACAAATTTTCTGTAATAGCTCACATTTTCATCCATCTCATCAATAAGATTATGAATGTACATTTGTTGATTGATCTGCATTGGTACCATAATCGTCTCTAACCATTTGCATAATATATAACAATTATCTTACTAAACCTATTTATCTTATTTCAATAATTGTAAAAGTTCCTGTTTAACGTAAATTACTTTGCTATCATATCCAAATATAATAAAGTCATCAACATAATTACCCAAAAATCACATCTCTCACATACCTAGATACATGAGTCAACTCAACATCTTAGAAAAATTTTTCTTGATCATTCTGTTGATTTATTACCTTCTATCCACATCTACCTTTTTTTGGAACTATTTCGAACTCAGTGCCTTCTTTTGCATCCTAAGCACTCACCGTTTTGTCATGAGAAAGCCTTGCCTTGCCTCGTGCTAGTTTTTGTCAAGCAAACATCTATTACTTACTTTGAATATATTCACCATCATTTCCTTATGTTCTCTACCTTTCTCTAAAAAGGATTCGCTTTCAGAGTTGCCTGTTTGCCTGTAGAATGGAATATGGGACCGACGGTTTTGAGTAATTTAATTGTAAACAACTGAGTTTGGTATCTTATTAAGTAAAATCAATCTGCATTATCTCCGTATTACATTTCGGAGCCAGTGTTGTTTAACGGATGAGAGCACTTAGTGCAACCATGGAAAAATGTAATTTTGTGAGAACTTGGTTATTCTTGTTTTGATTTTGAAAGTATGAATGTTGTCTTTGGTTATAGCACACGTGAAAGAGTGTCGCCGAGACTGTTCTGTAGATACCCAGCTGCGGTCGGTCGGTCGGTCAGCTTTCCTTGCCATAATGTAAAGCAGAGTGAAACTGAAAAGGGATAATTTTGAAATCTTCAAATATTGAAGCCATATAACGTATTATATCTTAAACTCAAGTACCGTTACCGTTTGATTTCTGCCTTTTCCAAATCAGAAAACCCTTGGTTTAAAGGTATGTTTTATCACTTTCTTTAAGTTGACCAAATTCCCAAGTTCTGAAATTAATAAGGTTGTTCGGAGAACCGTTACTGTTTAAAGAGTGTTTATTTTCGGACAGCCGTTTATTAGGAGAGTTTTTTTGGATACGTTTTTCTGGAGACCCACTTTACTTCGTGAGGCGTGAGAGATCAAGAGGAAGATCACACCTGTATCTTCGTGAGAGTGATTAGCAGGAGTAGTCCTAAAGCGAGTAACTTCTTTTAAACTTCACAGATTTATATAAATCTAATTTGGTAACTTAATATTTGGTAGTCCATCTTATCTTATAAGGGGGTAAACCTGTAACAGGTTTACTTCTGAAGATGCCAACTTTGTTGGCGAAAGAATTGTCGGGTGACAATAAATAATGAAGTTGTTGGTGTGTTGTTGTTTTTCTCTGTTTTTATATTAGGTATAGTATATGATGCATGAAATCTGAAATTTCACGTAGAATTCGAATATCTAATAATAGATAGATAGAAAGGTATACTTGATTATGTTATGTGTAAATTACATTTATGACAAGTCAGAATATCTGATGGGTACAAAGTACAAAGTTGTGTATAAGTAAAAAACAGTACAAAATTTCTGACAGTATAAACAACAGTAACTAACATAAAAAAAACTTGAAATCATTTTTTATATGTACAGTTCATGAATTCTTGTTGATTATAAAAACAGTTCATCAAAAGATATTCGTTTACCCTCCTCTTGAATACATTCATGCACAACAACATTAGACCAGAAGGCAAGCTATTGTATAATTTGATGTCCAGTGAATTACGCACTGACATTTCTAACTTAATCCGGGGTAGTCTTAGTTTATGTGCGTTTCTGGTTACATAGTTGTGGTAGCCTGAGTGGGAAGAATATATACTTTTATTCTTATGAATCTGAAGTAGTGTATGGTAGATGAGAATATAAGACAATGGTATGATTTTGAATTTTTTAAAATGTGGTTTACAATGTTTATTTAGTGGGGCACCAGCTATAATCCTGAGTGCTCTTTTGCATACGGAATGCTCTGAGAGCATGAGAAGACCTATCCCAAAGGAGTACTCCATATGTTAAGTGAGTGTAAAATAATGAGTGATAGGAGGTTATTAGTGTTTGGGTGCTCAGAACTTTCTTCAGCCTACAAAGTAGATAGAGTTGAGTGGACAGTTTTCTGCACAACATAGCAATGTGATTTTCCCATTCGAGTGAATCGTCGACAGTTACGCCAAGCAGTTTAACATGATTGTTATTTGTTAGGCGGTTGTTTGATGATATAATAATATTTATGAGCATCAAGTTAGCTAAGCACCTGTCACCTATCGACTCGAGAGTAGGAGGATAATTTGCCGCTAATTAGTCGTGAATTAGTTGTGAAAATACCGATTTTGTCGTTTATTGTTTTTTTGTTTTTTTCGGATGCTTTGCTAACTTGATATAAAGTTAGCAAAGCACGGCTCCAAAAATGACTTTAAAGCTTTCGTAGAAGAATGGGAATAGGATCAGTTTTTGCCGCTAATTAGTCGTTAATTAGTTGTGAAGAAATAAATTTCCTAAAATATTTTTTTGTTTTTATTATTGGGTGCTTTGCTAACTTGATATAAAGTTAGCAAAGCACACCTCCAAAAATAACTTTAGAACGTTCGTAGAGTAATGGGAATAAAACAAGAATTTTCTGCTAATTAGTCGCTAATTAGTTGTGAAGAAACAAATTTCCTAAAATATTTTTTTTGGTTTTTTTTGGGTGCTTTGCTAACTTGATATAGAGTTAGCAACGCACGCCTACAAAAAATGACTTTAGAGCGTTCGTAGAAGAATGGTATTGGGATAAGTTTTTGCCGCTAATTAGTCGCTAATTAGTTGTACAGAAATTAATTCTCCAAATAATTTTTTTTGTTATTTTTTTGGGTGCTTTGCTAACTTGATATAAAGTTTGCAAAGCACGCCTGGAAAAATGACTTTACAGCGTTCGTAGAATAATGGGAATAGAATACGAATTTGCCGATAATTACTCGCTAATTAGTTGTGAAGAAATTAAGTTTCAAAATTATTATTTTTTCATTCGTGCCAAATAACAAGTTTTTCAAGCGGAACCGACTATTCACAACGTAGAATATAGGGACCTTGATTTCACTTTACTGAGAAGCTCTTCAGAAATTTTGCTCCACACGGGATCAGATTCTAAGGCAATATCATTGTGTTTATCATCACAAATGATATCGATTTTGTGATTCAAAATAGCCTGAATTACAGTACTATTTTCGACAGAAGGTGGGCGCCCTCTAGGCATGATTATTCTTTTAGAGTAGTAACCAAAATATTGCAACCTAAAAAAATGAAGGCAAACTTTGTCAGCAAAAAATTGAAGTCAATCTTGCAGTGTTGCAACCACAAAGTTGAATCTTGAATAAATATTGAAGAAATTATCCTTTTTAGTAACCTCATATAGCTCTGCCATTATATCAAATTGAGAATTTTGAAATAAGAATTGTGATAGGAAGTGATTATTATAATAGCCCCAGTTCAACAAATCCAGGAAGAAATTCCACCAAGTACCTAATTCCTTGATGTATTTTTCTCGATTTTAGTACTTGTTTTAGTATTTTAGTATTTTAAGGAAATTTGTTAAGATTGGTTGAAAAATTCAGAAACTGATATACTGAGAGAAATATATTTTTAATGCTGAGACGAATTCTCTTTTACCAAAAACCGTATTATTACCAAACAAAATCATTTAAAGGTAATGATAATTCAGATATTTATAGTAGTTTATAAAATAAACATAGCACTTAATGTATTCATAAAATAAAAAGCGAAAGTATTTTTCAAAACGTACAAAATTCTCAGATTCTATGAATTGGCATTTCTAATTCACTTTGCAGGACATTTTGAAATCACGGAAAGAAATAAAATCTCGAGCTCAAATTAATTTCTGTACAACTAATTAACGACTAATTAGCGGCAAAAACTGATCCTATTCCCATTCTTCGATGAACGCTCTAAAGTCATTTTTGGGAGGTGTGCTTTGCTAACTTTATATCAAGTTAGCAAAGCATCCAAAAAATAAACAAAAAAATTAATTTGGAAAATTAATTTCTTCACAACTAATTAGCGACTAATTAGCGGCAAAAACTTATCCCATTCCCATTCTTCTACGAACGCTCTAAAGTCATTTTTTGAAGGCCTGCTTTGCTACCTTTATATCAAGTTAGCAAAGCACCCAAAAAATAAACAAAAAAATAATTTGGAGAATTAATTTATTCACAACTAATTAGCGACTAATTAGCGGCAAAATCTTATCCTATTCCCATTATTCTACGAACGCTGTAAAGTCATTTTTCCAGGCGTGCTTTGCTAACTTTATATCAAGTTAGCAAAGCACCCAAAAAAACCAAAACAAATAGTTTGGGAAATTAATTTCTTCACAACTAATTATCGGCAAAAACTTATTCCATTCCCATTCTTCTACGAACGCTTTAAAGTTATTTTTAAGGCGTGCTTAGCTAACTTTATATCATTTTAGCAAAGCACCCAAAAAAATAAACAAAAAAAATATTTGGAAAATTAATTTCTGTACAACTAATTAGCGACTAATTAGCGGCAAAAACTTATCCCAATACCATTCTTCTACGAACGCTCTAAAGTCATTTTTTGTAGGCGTGCGTTGCTAACTCTATATCAAGTTAGCAAAGCACCCAAAAAAAAAAACAAAAAAAATATTTTAGAAAATTTGTTTCTTCACAACTAATTAGCGACTAATTAGCGGCAAATTCTTGTTTTATTCCCATTACTCTACGAACGCTCTAAAGTTATTTTTGGAGGTGTGCTTTGCTAACTTTATATCAAGTTAGCAAAGCACCCAAAAATAAAAACAAAAAAATATTTTAGGAAATTTATTTCTTCACAACAAATTAACGACTAATTAGCGGCAAAAACTGATCCTATTCCCATTCTTCTACGAACGCTTTAAAGTCATTTATGGAGCCGTGCTTTGCTAACTTTATATCAAGTTAGCAAAGCATCCGAAAAAAACAAAAAAACAATAAACGACAAAATCGGTATTTTCACAACTAATTAGCGGCAAATTATCCACCTACTCTCGAGTCGATTCTTGACAGGTGCTTAGCTAACTTGATGCTCATATAATATTTTGGGTTTTATCCCTATTTGGTTTCAATTTGTTTCGTGAGAAACAATTTTCTGCTTTTTCTTCCAGTTCTTGATTGGATTTTAATATTGCATCAACATCGGAATTTTCATTTAGTATCGTCTGCAAAGCAAATTACTGTTTTGGGGAGTGGAAAATAGAAAGTGTCATTTTTATAAATAACAAATAGGGTGGGACCCGAAACAGAACCGTGAGGGATACCATGAGACATAACTTTTGTATCTGATAGTGTACCATCTAAAAAAACGCTTGTTTTCTTGAATAAAGATAAGATACAAAAAAATGTAAGGATGTTCCTCGGATTCTATAGTGTTCAATTTCTTTGATAAGGAGATTGTGATTGACACAATCAAAAGCTTGGGTCAGGTCCCAAAACGTTAATGCGATTTGTTCACCACGTTCCACATTATTAATTGTATTTTGTATAATTTCCATCACTGCATCAGTTGTAGATCTATTTTTCCTAAAGCCATATTGATGTTTTTGGAGAATACTATATTTATTCATAAATTCATCAGACGTTCTTTAACAATAATCTCTATTATTTCTAAGATGTGTATGATAGAAATAGGCCTGTAATTGTCAGATGACTTTGGATCTCCTGTTTTAAAGGTAGGTATAACTTTGCTAAATTTAAAGATATCAGGAAAGACCCCTTCAAAAAAACAGTGGTTGACAAGAATAGTTAGGGGTTTATTGAGATGATTGAGAGTTTCTTTGATGATATGGCTGTTTATATAATATATGTCATAAGAGGTAGAGTTTTTGAGTTTTGTAATGGAGAGTATTAATCTTCATGAGTCACAGGTAACAAAAAAGGAGTACCGAAGTGAAGGGAGGTTTGAGTAGCAATCTGCTATTATTATATTACAGGATGGTAACGATTTGATTATATCCTCGGTTATATTGGAAAAAAATAAGTTAAATTCATCAGAGCTGATACTATTTGAAGTGACAAGTGAGCCGCAAGCAGAATTTCGTTCTTAATTTACTAACGCCCAGATATCTATTGATCTGTTTTTGGAATTTTCTGCGAAATTATCATATGATTCTCTTGTAGCAAGGATAATTGCTTTCTCATAGTTGTGTTTGAATGTTTTATAGACTTCTCTATCAGCAGGGTTTTTAGATGAGATACTCACTGTCTATAGTGATTGTAAGGTGTTTCTAATCTGTCTTAATTCACTTGGTCTTTTTTTTACTGTTTTCAATTTTTTCACTGAAAAATGGTAACATACCAGAAAACTATATGTATTATTCAAGAAGTCAGCCATCATGTTGACTGGGACAGGGTTATCATGAAACATCCACCAATCAGCTTAATCAAGAGATCGTTTCATGGCATTCAGTCCTTTCTAAGTCACTTCATTTCCAATTTGGTGAATTAATATCTGGGGAAAAATTTTAAATTTGTATAATCTGTCCACTATGATCGGAAATATTAGGATCTGAGGTTCCAGTGTAGCACTCACTGTCGTTTAAATTCGTCATTATATTGTCAATGCAACTTGAAGATGTAGGACTCACTCTGGTAGGGGTAGTTATTTTAGGGTTCAGCTCAAACGAATTTATGATATTTATTCGGGAATTTGAGATGAAGTTTTCTTTGGAAATGTCGATATTAAAATCACCAATAAATATTATGTTTTTATAAAGAGCTGTTATCATTTTTAGAATTTCTTCAATTTGATTAAAGAACAGGTCATGTTCTTTGGATAAAGAGGATCTATATATTGTAATCAATACAGTTTCTTTTGATAATTTAATACCACAAAATTCTGCATGCTGCCAAATGCAAAATTAATCCAAAAGGAGAGGTTCACATTTTATGTCTTTACGAACATGAATTAAAACTCCACCATATTGGAGGGTTTGTCGACAAAAGCAAATAATTAGAGTAAAATTATTCAAATTAATAGTTTTTAAGCACTCTAAATTTAGCCAATGTTCAGTCAAATAAATAACATCACAATGTTCATCATCGAGGTACAAGTGTAGCTGTTCTATTTTATTGGTTAGACACTGGATGTTGAGGTGGTAAAGCTTCAGTGCGTCCTTTTGAAGATTTGCTTTTTGGTTCTTTATACAAAAAAACTTTTAGGTTGTGACATACTTCCTGCTAATGATTTATTATTATGGTCGCCAAAAAACCTCTTCCCTTTTCGGAAATCAAATTTTTCAAACGCTATTTTTCTAGTCCAAAAGATTGGATCATAGACTGTTTGTAATTTGTCAGGATTTACCCCAATCAGTCCACACGGGGATTTGTGAACTCCAATCTTTTCACACTGATATCTTGGCTATTCAATTTCGTTTGTAGGTATTTACAAATGTTATCTTGTATGGTGTGGTCTGGGACTCTGCTGATGTACAACCAATTTTTTTTTACTTTCATCTTTTCTCCGGAAATTTTTGTCACTTCCACCTGTACCTAGAGTTGTCTTTTTTGGTTTTCATGGTTTTCTTTGCCTCTTATTAGGTATCACGAAGCCTTGGTTTGAAGAGATATCACTTTCTTCTGAATTCAATTTAATAATATCTTTTATAGTTCCCATTTGGTATTTTTCTAATTCCCGACTCACCGGTTTTGTTGTAGGAGGCTTACATGCTCCACTCTGAATTGGATTTCTCGTCTCTTCAGTTTCAATGTCTAGCTGTACAATCTCATTAATTTTCTGTGTTATTATTTTCTTTTGTTCGTCTTTTATGTAGAAGTCCAGATAGTGTTTTATGGGTACCTCCTTATCGTGTTTTTGTCTCTCTTCATTTGAATGTTGATTTCCAGGGTAGCGTTTTTTCATATATTTAATTTGAATATTCAACAAACTGATTTTTTCCGAATTTTTCGCGAATTAGTGTATTTTTTTGTTTGATAATATATTTGTTGAATATGGCATAAGCTTTTGACTCACCTTTGCATATTTCATCAATTGCTTCATACCTCACATTCAGCACTTGGCACAACAATCACAAAGTCATGAATACAAACAGAATTTTTAAGTTGTCGAGATTGTTTCCAGCAACCAGGATGAAAATTATGTTTGCACTTGGTACAGAATGATTTGTCTTTAATTATATTTTTATTGCAGTGTTTGGAAGTCGTAAGATTTCTATTTTCAGAGAGAGCTTCTTCACTTAACCCGGCGACTATTTTTTTTTGTAACCAGTTGAGTTTGTCTGCTTTCCCTCGTATATAGTGTTAGTTATTACTCCTTCATGCTTCATCGGTTTGAGACGAGTTGAATTTTCTAATATTGTTTATTTATTTACGAATGTAGTACCTAGGTAATCATAAGATAATACCTATTTCTAGTAATTACCGGCTACTTAGCCAGCGGAAGACCAGATGGATAAAATATTGGTAGAAACTGACACATACTCGTTCACTTATTATAAAGATATAATAATAATAAGATAATTGAATACAGACACACTGGACTATATACAATTTGTATATGATGCCATCTGATCTGATGGCTGCATGGACATCTGATGAGAAGATTCCTCAATGGAATTCACATGATACCTGCAGATGCAGAATTCAAATTTGAAATCGCAAAAAAAACGTCCGCTTTCACACAGCACTGCACTCAGCACTGTTTGCTGCAAAAAGAATACTCTTTATATATATATATATATATATATATATATATATATATATATATATATATATATATATATATATATATATGTTATATAAAATTATATTTGAGGATATAAAATATTATAATTTTCTTATATTTGCAACAAAGTAATACAAAGTAAATTATCTAAATTATAATCTTATTCAATTCAACTCTCACGCTTCATTTCCAAGAAATATAGAAGATATAGATGTTCACGCGCCATGATGGCAAACTAGCAGTCAGCAAGATTCAACAAAGACCACTGTTACCATATTCTACGCAACTGACCTCCAAAAAGAACTTACTAAGCTATAAATTGTTCTAAAAGTTTCGATTCAAAGTTGTTCACGAGTTATTGTTATTATTATTTCTATTATTATAATATTATTATATCATTTTCATTTTTGCTTAGTAGATATTTTGGATTGTATAAATACTAGCGCTTCACGGTAGAGAATCACTTTTGTGAGTTTAGATTCATTAAAGTAATTAGTTTAGCTAGTTTCTTTTTATTCTTATTTTTACAAGTTTATAATATTTTGAGATTATAAGTTTTTTATTTGAACGTCAAATAAATATTTTTTTAAGTGAACATAGTGTTTAACGATATAAGAAATTGGCGCAGTCTGTAGGATTCCTCAACGTGGTAAAACATGGCCTACTTCGAAGAAATTTCCCCTCATTATCACGGTGGTTTCCTAACCTTTGAAGAAGAAGAACCGTACTGAAGAAGTAGAACAGTAGCTGAAGAAGAATACCCTTGGTACTACATCGCCAGAAGAAAACGCTCACTTGTGGTGGTGGTATCCTGAGAAGAAGATTCTACAGAAGGAGTCATTAGGAGGCGTCCTCACTCGTTTGCAGAAGCTTTCCAGAGAACAACTCCAATGGTCGTCGTACTGTAAGTGAGTCATCTCGTTATGTTTTTATTGCTATTTTACTGTTCGATTTTCTAAATATTAAGTGATTTTTTTGTATTGGTGATAATTACCCTATTTATTATATTTTATTATTTCAAAACAAAGAAATACAACGGCTAACGAAAATCAAAATGAAGTAGAGTTAGAATCGTATAAATTATCAGAAATATTTTGTATTATCCCTGAATTTGAAGGTGATATTTCTTGCTCAATTCCTCAATGTATGCGATAGTGCATATAAATAACATGTCAACAAGAGATCAAAAAGCTCTCTTAGTTATTCATATAAAAAATAAATTAAAAGGAAGGGCTGCACAGTTAATAAGCTCGTAAAATTTTAAATCTTATCCAAAATTAGACAACTTTTGAGTCTACATTTTGGAGATTCAAGAGATCTTTCCTCATTAATTCAAGATCTACAAAGAATAAAACAAATTCAAAATGAATCAGCCTTAAATGTTATTCATGTGGAAAAATTGACCACACATCTAATCAATGTCGCTTTCAACAGCAAAGAGCTGGTCCAAGTTATCTCCCGAATTTTAATAAAAATTTTCAAAGATTACAATTTCCACAATCTAATGTCAATATATCACCTACTAGACCCAATAATGATTTCCACAATCAACAAGAAACTCTTCATCCGCAAGGGCAATCTCAAATAAGACCCTCAGTAATTCAACGAAATCCGAATATTATACCAGGCCAACATAGAGCTCATGTCATTGGTTTTAATGATGATAATCATGATGATTATTATTTTGAAAATCAATATCAATTTGAAAATGAATATCAAGATAATTATACTGGTTACAACTAATCAGAACCAGAATATTTCCAAAACTATAGCCAAAATTTTGAACCCCTAGAGAACTTTATTCGTCAAAATTGCCATACGGCTCAAATCAAAGACCATCCCCCAGATTTTCCGAACAATCAAGAAGACTTGAGTGCAGAACCAACAGCTCAAATGCAAACACTCACTTAGACAATATGAACCCGAATTTGAACTTCCCCGAACAAAAATTTCTGTAAATCCTTTTTTGACAGCAAATGCCAAAAATCTGTATTATAATAATGACGCTTCAAATAAATTTAAATTACTTATTGATACAGGAGTAGCGATTTGAGTTTTTAAAGACAAAACCGTCGAAAATTTTCCAGAAAGATTTCCAGAGAATATGTTTATTCAAGGTATAACTAATGAAAAAGTTTTAATAACTGAACCCACAATTATACCATTTGCACATTTGCAATAATTTTAAAACAATGGTTGAAAAGTATATAAATATTTTCGAAATGCCAAAAGATTATTCACTAGCCCATTGCATAGCCGAAGATATGCTAATGTAAAAAGGTATTGCTAAAGAATTTAATTTTTTTTGGAAATGTACAAAATTTAATTAATCAAAAACAAAAACAAGGTTGCCTTGCATTTTTGAAACTTCAGAATAAAGAAAGAATTAGATATATTTATTATTCGGTGACTAAAGAATTTTCAAATGGAATGATAAAATGATATCTTATCTTTTTAGGAATTTAGTGTTGAAATTATTGTCTGTTTACCTAAGATACAAAATCCTGTTTCTATTGAAACAAGAACAGAAAAAAAATTCAAATCAAATGTAATTTATCCAACACTGATGAAATGCCTTTCGGACAGTCAACAAAGAATGTTAAAATTCCAAATGCTTTAGTATATGTGAATGAAGAAGGTGAATTCCTTACTTCAATTATTAATTTAAATGCTATTCCGAAAGTTGTTGAATTTCCAAATTTGAATCTCGATCCAATTCAAGGTTCTAAATATTTTTTAAATTTTAGTTGTGTTAACGAAAATGAATCCAAATTTAATCAACTTGTTGATAGAGAATCCATAATTTTGAATGAATTGTGCACGGAACATCTCAATTAGGAAGAAAAAGAAACTATTACAGATTTATGTTTGGAAATTAAATATTCGATTGATACTAATAATGCGAAACCTGTATTTACTAAATCGTATAGATATCCACAAATTCACAAAGAAGTAAAGAAACTGATAATACGGAAGAACTTACGTACGAACAAGAAGAGTTAATGACAGAAGAGTTTAATAGATTTGTTGATCTTTATAAAACAAAATATGTTATTGACTATTCAAATTTGAAACATCAAATGAACAACTTTCAAACAAGACTCATAAGAACATTGTTACTTTTTTTTGGCAAAACAAATTAGAACATTTACATCACAAAATTATAGAGGATATTTTTGAAGAACATTCTGAATTTCATATGAATTCAGTAAATGTTTATTCTAGCAAGACAGTAAAAGATCGTAAATCTTTTATAATACCTCTTACTTATGATCCAGAATTACTGGTCCAACAATTGTTTTTCTCTTTATCCAAAGATAAAATTTGATCATTCCAAAATTTATTTTGTTAAAAATAATCTTGAATTACCAATTTTAGAAATAATATCGTTAATTTAGACATACAATTTAGAGTGTGTCAAAATATTGTTAGAACACCAGATTTAGATGAAATACCTGTCATTCTAGATCAGTACCACAAAGGTAAAAGCATCATATATCGTGGAATTAACGAGACCATAAGACGAATCAATTCAAAATATAATTGGACAGGACTAACAAAAGACGTACAACAGTTGATTAAGAATTGTGAGATTTGTCAGAAAGTGAAATTTTGTAGAAAGAATTCAAGTACACCTTTGGTTATAACACAAACACCGAAAATACCTTTCGAAAGAATTAATATTGATATTTTTGAATATACAACAAAAATTATGCTCTTACAATTAGGGACGAATTAACTAAATTCACGCAAGCATACCCGATATCAGATAAGAAATCATCAACAATAGCTAATACCATTGAGAATTCACTGTGATTATCAAATCATCAACAAATTTCTTCAAAAATAATAGTTCGAATGGGAGTACTGATATTATTATATCTAATAGGTAGTCCATTACATAGTTAGCTAAAATAGGGGATATTTTTGCTCCCATGGGTATATCAAATGTCTGCTTATAGAACTTGTTATCAAATGAGAAATATGTATTATCAAATAGGACTGTTAGTAATTCTATGAAATAAGTTTTATTTATATCACATACAGCTTGTATTGAATTCTACTTATATTCAATTGCTCTTATACATGCGTTCGCATAAACGTTGCTGAAAAGGGATACGACATCTAAACTCGCTATAACATAGTTAGGTGGTAATTGAAATTTATTGATCTTCTCAAATATCTCCAACGAATCTTTTACATAATATTTATTACTAGTATCATAAGCTCTGGTAAGTATATTTGTAAGATAACCTGATAGTAAATGAGTGGGAGCAACTATTGATGAAACAATTGGTCGCATAGACAATGTCGGTTTAGGAACTTTTGGTAAAGTATAAAACTTTGGACAGATCCCATTGTTTTTTTTTCTTGTAGGTTCATCAATTTGTTTGTTATCAAATATCTTTTTTATCAATGAGTTACACTTTCTTTGGATACTCGTAGTTGGATCATTAGGAAGAGAGACAAATGTTACGTTATTGTTAATGATATTTGAAGACAATTCAATATACTGTTGTTTATTCATGATGACTGTTAAATAGCCTTTATCTGATTTAGTTATTATTAGATTAGGGTGATCTTTCAAAAATCTTTTTGTTTTGAATAGAAGTGTGCGGTAGAACGAAGAACATTTTAATATTGATTATTTAAATAATTGGTTATAACATTCGTTGATTGTGCTCTAGACATGTTTATCATGTTATCATCTTTAATAAAGGAAGTAATATAATCAATATCTGCTAAACTCCTTCTATATGAGATATCCATACCTCTAATTGGTTCTACGCTAAACTTAGGTCCGAGAGAAAGAAATTTTTCCATGTCTTGTGAAGGATTGTATCGGTCAAGTTCTTTATCCAATGTGGTTTTGTTTTCAGATTCATTTGTAGCTGTTTTTCCTTATTTTTTTTAGCTTGTTTATGTTCTTTATTTTTATTTTATGAAAACTGCTATTATATGTGCATTCCAATCGGTTTGAAAAGTTATTATAAATCAATTCCGATGTGGTAGAAATAATGGATGTTTTACATATTGTTAACGTTCTTTCGAGTTTTCTGATCAATTTTTATTGGAACTTGTCCTTGACTCTCGAGAACACAGCATTAGCTGTTAAAACAGCTTTCTTGGCTATTGTTAGACGTTTAAACGATTTGAATATTTTCCAAAGTTTGGATGATATAGCTCGCATATATGGCAAAGACACGTAAATTTCATTCACATTGAGATTTGAATTCGATTTAGATAAACTAGTGTTTGTTAGGTCTTCGTTATACAAGATTTTCTTTATCATCCGGGAAGGATATGCATTATCTAGAAAAAGATTATACAGAAATTTCTTTATTTTTTTTGATGGAATTCAGCATCCAATATCTTCAAAATCCAAAATCAAACACTATCTAAATCGAAAATAGTTTCAGACAAAATGTATTTGTAAAGACATTCTTGATCAAAATATCATATAAAATACAGGGTGTTCTATTTAAAATAACAGGTCGACACCCTGTAACTTTTTAATGGAACATCCTGTATAATTTATAGTATTTTTAGGTCGTGGAACAGACTGCATGAATACATTTTGTTGAAAAATTTGTATTTTATCTCTTATAGTTCGGTCAATATCGAAGAAATACAGGAGATTGGCCCACCCTGTATATATAAAAAAAATCTTAATACATAAAATGCACCTTTGTAGATCCTCTGAAGATGGAAAATAAATGTCCGAAAGCTTAGGACAATTTATAGTGATCTTTATGATTGCTGCATCCCCAATATATACAGGGTGAATCACGACCAACGGGATGGAGGTTTATGGCGAAACAGTAAAAGTTTTAACATGTCTGTCACTTTAGTAGTTTGTACATTGATAATGGCTACATTTTAAAATTATTTTGGAATATACAGGATGTCCCAAAAATTTTTGGCGTATCAAAGTTATATTTTCTCTTAGGGGGCACCCTATATTTTATTGCATTTTCGGATTGCCCGTAAAAAATAAGTTCCCTATACCTACAGAGGGTTCCGAGTTATGCTGACATTTCTTAAAATTTCGAAATAAATTAATATGTAACTAATACAACAAATTCTAGCAAATTTTCTCTTACATCTAAATAGTTGGGCATTCGTTGAGCGTATACCACGATTAAGTACTCAACATATCTTTACAGGGTTTTCAGAATTTACAGTTTCATTATTACATCACTAAATGTGTAATATTGAGCTTATTTTAAGAGAGTATTTTATTAATTCACCATGTCAAAAAAGACTTCTTCTTTCGAATGGTATAAGGGTGTCCTATACCTAGGTGTTATACTTTTCCTGCAATTTACATTTTTTTTAGATTTAATGGTGAATTGATTTTAAAACAAAAAATGCATACATAAACTAGTTGGTACCTAACTTAATGTCATTTTATGACATTTCTCTGTTAATTATCTTAACAATCCTGTGTTAGTTTCAAATTTTATAGCTACTAAAAATGAAGCAGTACCCGTTAAACGAAAGAGTCGACATGATACTTTGCATTGGGGAATGTTTAGAAAATTGTCTCCTAGCATCTAGAGTTTATGCTCAAAAGTACCCTGATAGAGCTCACCTAAAAACGGAAGTTTTTGAAAGAATACTCAATAGATTCCGTGATACTGGTAACTTTTGCATACGAGAAGGTGAATAAAACTAAACCAGTTACCTACTGGTGACAACGCCAACGATTTGATATACTGCTGCCGGTTACGGAGAATCCTAGTACTAGAAAAATTTCAAGTGAATTAGGAATAAGTCAAATGAGTGTGTGAAGAATACTTAAGAAAAATCGCTACCATTCATATCATATTCAACTACACCAGCAGTTGACAGAACAGGACTATGATAAACGTCTAAATTTTTCTTTATGTATTGTTTACCGATGAATCTACTTTCCACAATAATTGGTTAGTAAATAGACATAATTTCCATTATTACGATACAGTAAACAAACATTTATTTCGTACTGTTGATCGCCAACACCGATGGAGTGTAAACGTTTGAGGAGAGATTGGGGCAGATTATGTTATCGGCCCGTATTTTTTTACGGACACCTGAATGGAAGAAAATTTTTGATTTTTTTGAAAAAAGACTTCTGGATCCTTCTCGAAAACCTACCACTTACCATCCGAAAGAAAATGTGGCTAAATTGGACGGAGCTCCTGCTCACTTTTCACGTGCTCTTAGGAACTACCTAAATAGATAAATCAATGCAAACTGTAGTTTGCTGAGGGGAGAGCGGTATCTCTCACTTCTGTCTACAAAAGCATTATTTACAGAAAAAATGTTGGATTTTCAAGGTCACGTAATGGTTTTTCTCAATTAATTTAAAAATATGGCTTGAAATTAATGAGATATTGTATATAATACAATCCTACAATGATAAGTAATCATTTGAGAACGTTTTCAACTCGTAAAAGGCTGTGATATTTATATTATCAATATATGTAAAACCAAGTAGACGGATTTCACCATTTATCTTTTTCAAGACACCATGGTGTTGCCGGTGCTAAAATTTTACCTGTTTAGAAATAAAGTGATATAAATGTCGGATAAATACCTAAGTGAAACCAGTAATGTAATAATGAACGTGATAGTAACATCATTTTTTATGTAAAAGCATGCAATCGACTTCGCTTTTATTCGAAAATGGTACATTTTTAACGCATTGATAATATTCGTCAAACCTATAACTAACGTATACTCTAACTAAACGGCAACACGGTAGCAGTATTTCTCTCCCAACTAACAAATGTCAGTCATAATAACAATGCAAGTGACGATGGCTGTGTTCAGGGAGCCGCTATCTGCACAATCAGTGCAAACCATAGAGATATAATATTTAACATAGAGTAGGTAAGTCCTATGCAGCACTGCTGGATGTGGTCCATAAAAAGAGGTAGAGAATATCGTCCCCGTGTCTGTCTTTGTTTCTTGGCGCATACAGAAGGAAGAGTTTATATTTGCGCATAATTCAAATTGAAATTTATTACAATTCTTATTGTCCTCTAAAAATAAATCATTTATTATAGTACTTTCTAATTCTAAATTTTAGGTCATTTAATTTGTCACTTGCATGTTTTAGGCCTATAGGCGAGAATCTATATAGTTTTGTATTGGGTATAAGGTATATAAGCTGCTGTCTGTTATCGTAAAAAGGTTCTTGCTCGAAAATATTTGTCATTGGTTAATATTTTTAAGGTTTCACTTACAATTTTGAAATATATATTTTTCATTAATAAGGAATCTTTATATAAACGCAGTATTCTTTCTGTATGATAACAAATTAGATTGACATCATTTGATGCAAAGTTTAACTTTTCTAACCAATTTGTCAATTCTAAATTATCGGAATTTTCTAAAGCCAACAATGTTAAACATTGCTCACAGTGAATTATTTTCCTTAATATATAAACTATAAATTCAGCGATATGTTTTATTATGTCGTCAAGATATTCTGACTGTTCCAGTATGTTAAAACTACTATGAAGCATGTTATCGAATTACAAATAATATATGTTTTATTTTGTTATTTTCGGCAGAAGTCATTACCAGAAGTGTGCGATCTTGAAGTGCGTAATAGACCAATTGCATCAATGTATTCAATTCTCAATTCTCCACATGCGCAAATTTTCGGTCATAGAATACCTCTTTCAAGCTTATCTAGAAGCATTGTTCTCTGGTACATGTCATAGAACATAACAGAGAGCCATTAGCATGGAATTATTTGGACATAGGTATAGTACATTCTGTTCAAAAGAGTGACATTTCAATTGAAAGTGGCCGCTGAAACTGCCCGCCGCGCATGCGAAGAACAATGTTCGCTTAAAAGCCTATTCTCACCTAAGCGGCAACGAGCGAAGCGGCGCGGCGCTTCAAAATGATGCTCACAATAATTTGCATGTTATTCATAGAAATTTAATAAAGAAAAGTTATTATTGTTGCTTCTGTAAAAAAAACAAAAAAGTTCAACTCGCTATAAAGTGGAAATAGTTCGCTGCTTCGTTCGATGCCACTTAGGTGAGAATAGGCCCTAGTGCAATCGATGTATTGGCAAAGGCAGGAACTAAATACATTCTCATTTTTAAGAAGTAATATTTTGAAGGCTGATTGAAACTGAATCGTGGTAGGATTATTATAAAATCAATGTATTCTCCTAATAAGCGCAAACAACATTTCAAAATAGTTTTGAGATAATTTATGAGGTTGATTTAAATGCTTCACATTGGATTGTTTAAATTTACTAATCTTAACTTTAACTTGTACCTACATCAATTTCTAATTGTTGTATGTAACTAATATATACTTTAATTTTTGTTTCCAATTCAATAACTGTTTTACGAAAGAGATTCTTGGTATTTAACAAATAAAAAATGTCATTGAAGTTTTTCAAGAATTTAGGTATATGTACCATTTTCAAGTTCACTATCCTTTATTTCGAATTTAAGTTAGTTTACTGCAGCTGAAGTACTTGAACTTAAAACTTGCGCTGAGAGACAAACTTTTTTTTTTTCCTTATTAGTATATTGTTTACCGTTTAATTATCAACTATTTCCCTATTTACAAATTATAAAAACGTAACTGCTTGGGATTTCTATTTGAGTTTGGACGACGGATGAGTCGGATGCGGATGACAGATAGGTACACTAATCCACCAATCACGAGTGTTCAAAATAAAAGAGATAAATAACCCTGCCTTATTTTCTGTTTCTTTCTATTGAGGGCACGCATTTTCGATCGACTAGCCTGCTGTATGTTCTATGTTATATGTTATCTCTATGATAGAATAGAATAGAATTGCGTTCACATTCTGTTATTTGCTGTCACAATGAGGTTAAGGAGTTAAGGCACAAATTGAGATGAGAAAATTGACTTATTTTTTGTCTATAGAGATACTCTTCTGAGAAAAATTACTAATTGAAAATGCTCGAAATGAACCAGCGTCAATACATGGGATAAATTTGGGACATAATAGCGAAGATGGTTCCTATATTTTTTTCGTATTTTCACTAAAGCTGGAACATGTACATATTGAAACTACTTAGCAGTAACTTAAGTACTGACTAGCATGGTACAATAAGACCAGGTATGTTCTTCGCGCTGATATGAGTCTGGTGGGGGTATTCCTCGTCTTCCGAGAGTCATCCCAAATCCGCCATATTTATTGTCATATTATGTCTTATGCAGAGAACACTACCTCCAAGATAATGGTAATACCCAACATCTCTCCCTTTCTCTCTAAAAACATCTCAACAAGTAAACAATAGAATTGAAGATACATGAAAAAAGTTTATAAACAATTTCCCACTATCAATAACCAGAGAACAGAGTCTCTGTTCTCTGCTATAACGTCATAGTTAACGTAAGTGATTTACAATGTATAATCGAATATACTGTCAATTCTAATTATAAATATAAATTTAATCATTTCTGATTCCGATACGTAATATGAGAGAGTAAATTAAAAGCATGAATATAAAAAGATTAGTTGATGATATACACAAAAATCGTAGCAAAATGATATTCTAATTTGAATTGGAAAGCGGTATAAAACGAATATGGCGGATTTCGGATGAAGTGCGCCAACTGAACGAAAACGCTTCCATCTATGGAACATACCTTTACATGGTCTTATTGTACCATACTGACTAGCATATCTCTTTGCCATACCATTACTAATTTCAAACCTGCGCAAGGATCTCTGCCATGATGGCCTGCATCGTGTGAAGCCAATACAAGCAAGGGAGCCATCAACACACCATGCGCGGCAACATTTATCGCACCGTGCAGCAAAAGAAGCAAGCAATCATGCAGCAAAACAAACTCCGTCTGCAGCGGGCTCAAATCAAACGTAGACATACTTGTATAAGAGTATACGCTTGCAGAAGAATTTGGTGACCACTGCATCTTAATTGCACCTGAGTTTACTCATCGCGTGAAAATATTTCAGTTAAATTATTTATTTAACTTATCCCAAAGTAGAAACTTATTCCTCTCCGCTTTAGAAAACTGTCCGGATCATAAAAGATTATCGGTGTGTTATGTCAGTGTCAGTATGAAGTCTATGTCAGATATACAGTATTCCGGCGACGAGAATAGCTGAGGCCCAAGTAGGTGATCATACCACCTCTGTTAAAGCTACTCGTGGAACACCTCAAGGAGGAGTAATATCTCCCCTCCTATGGAGCTTAGTAGTAGACGAGTTACTCCACAAACTCACGGAGCTTAGCTTCACATGTATTGGCTATGCCGACGACATAGTCCTAATAGTCCAAGGAAAATTCGCGAACACCCTATGCGAATTATTGCAGGAGGGCCTCAGAACTATTGTGCAATGGTGCTTGTCAGTGGGGCTTAGCATAAACCCATCCAAGACCACAATTATTCCATTTACTAGGAAAAGGAAACTTCCAGCTATGAAACCTCTCACTTTGAGTGGAGACATAATAAGCTGGAAGGCTGAAGTCAAATATCTGGGATTAACACTAGATAGCAAGCTTCTGTGGAACAAGCATATTGAGGCTACTGCTAGCAAAGAAATAAAGGCCTTAATGGCGTGCATAAATCTGACTGGTAAGACTTGGGGATGTAACCCAAAAATACTGCGATGGATGTACGTCATGATTGTAAGACCGATAATATCATATGGGTCAATAGCCTGGCATGGCTAGGCAAGTCAGAGCAATACGAGGAAAACCCTCGATAGAATACAAAGACTAGCCTGTGTATGTATCACTGGAGCCATGAGAGCTTGCCCGACCAGGGCACTAGAGATCATCCATCTAGTGATAGATAGATTGGCCCATGAGGCCATTCTAAGACTATCTAGGAAGGTTCAGACATTGTGGGAATTCGGAATCAGAGAGCTCCTCTCTGTCCAAACACATCCCATCAGCAAACCTTCCCAGTGATGTAATGACAAAGAAAATTAGCATCGAGATAACTTTCACCACGGTGCTAAGTAGCAGAGAAGGTTGGGACAGGGGGCTCACAACCCAAGCTCTCAAAAAGAATACCATTAAATGGTACACTGATGGTTCTAAGACCACGACGGGGACAGGCGCTGGAGTGTTTGGGAATCGCACCAAATGCTCACTTGCACTAGGCCGCTGCCCAAGCGTCTTTCAAGCAGAATTGCTTGCAATTGAGAGATGCGTGGAGGTGAACCTTGAAAGAAACTATCAGAAATGTGACATTGCAATACATTCTGATAGTCAAGCTGCAATTAAAGCACTGAACTCTCATACCATTGACTCTAAAATGGTATGGGAGTGCCGAAGGAAGCTCATTGAGCTAGGCAAGAACAATAGAGTCTACTCAGTCTGGGTTCCCGGCCTCTAGAGAAACAAAGGCAACGAGGAGGCCAACACACTTGCCAGGAAAGGAGCACAAACTCCATTTACTGGCCCAGAACCCTTATGTGGCACAGATAAAAGCACCTACAAGAAGGAGTTTCTGGAGAAGGAAAAAACCGTAAGAGAAACACTCTTGCGGGATACCCCTGGATTGGATCATTCCAAAAAGTTTCTAAAAAACTTTGATACTGCAAGATCCAAAACGTATTTGGATCTCAGCAAGAACAAGCTACACCTACTCACTGGATTTCTTACAGGACACTGTCGCCTCAAGAAGCATCTAATGAGATTAGGTCTAGCAGAGGATGACGAGTGCAGATTCCGCGGGGAAGAGGAGGAAACTCCGGATCACCTGGTGACGGAATGCCTCGCCATTGCTAGCCAACGCAAACAGTGCCTTGGACTAGCAACCTGCAGTAGTGAGGAAGTATCCTACTTGAAGCCAACCCAGATACTGGAGTTCATTAGAACTCTGGAACTGGAAGGCGAGTTGTAGACCGCTTATAGGCGAGTGCAACTCAGGTGGGGGGCACAATAGACCTTATGGTCGCAGTGCAATGTAACCCCCTCTTAAATCTAATCTAATCTAATCTAATCTACGATAGATGAGGTTGCATTCAACTGATGTTTAAGTGCTGTATGCAATGGAATGGACATGATTTATTTGTAATCATGTTTTGGATGAAACGACAAGCACGAATAACGTGTCGTTTCATCCACAACATGATTACAAATAAATTTTGTCCATTCCAATGAATATAACACTTAAACATCAGTTGAATGCAACCTCATCTAACGTAAGCAATATATTTATACTCAACTACTTCATACACACATACTGTTGTAACTACTATCTATTTATATGAATGTGAAATCAAATTTAACTTTTTTATAGTACTCTTTCTATCTACATTTACAATATTCTGCAATTATTATCCCTCGTGAACTATATATATATATATATATATATATATATATATATATATATATATATATATATATATTCTTCTTTCCATCTGCCACTCTATGTCTTTGCCTAGACAGCTGTGGCTAGGGGTTAAGCGAAAACAGAGGTCCGAGCGATGAAGTGAGTGACCCAGGAAGAATAAGCGGTCAATCGGAAGCAGTATGATGTAGAAACGGGGTAGAAGGAGAGGAGAGGAGGTGGAGAAAAAGGCCTGTAAGAGATGATTGTGTGAAATAAAGCAACACTTCCAGATTTGATTTTCCAGGTAAGTTAGAATTCAGAATCATTCTAAAGGTGTAAGTGAGGTGAGGCACGAGGAAGATATTGAAACGTACGTTGGTTGATGTGTGGCCTTGTGCGAAAATGTAAAGGTTGTCGATAGAATTCTATATACGTAGAATTCGAATACAAAATTGTATAGTTCTGGTCTAGATCTATATTTCCTCGACAGAATTAAAAATTCGGCTAAGGTAAATCTGCCAATGCGTTTTGAGCTAGTCACGTGGACTTCAATTGTCTTTTTCAGCCGAATATCGCGCGATAACATTCACTCGTGATAAGTTTTGAAAATGACCAACTTCCCGGAAACGACTTACTTGACATGATTGATTGACCTCTGACATGTTAACAATGTAGCCAGATGAAGTCTTTTGTAGGGAATGGAAATCCTAAAGGGAAATCAACTAAGGTAAGATTTGACTAGTGAGAATCCTTCAGAATGATCTAAGGGATGCATCACAGGTAGAGAAGTTTCCTTGAGCAAGAGTTGAAGTGGAGCAAGAATTTACAATTTAAAGACAGCCGGAGCCGAGGCCATCCCTCTCTGCAGTGCCATTCAGAGACCTATGAGGTGAGTCTAATACAGGATGATTCGAATATATCACAATTGATTATACTGATTATTGAACATCACCGTATTGTTTTGAATAAATATCTTAAGGATATTAAACTTTCATTTCCTTGGAAGGTGCAACATAGTAGTTCTATTATAAGATTTTGATCCCGTAACATCTTATCAATCTGAAAATAGAATTATATTTGTGTTGAAAATCCCTCTTACCGATCCAGAAGCTTACATACTTACTTACATAATAATCGAACAGGTCCTCATCATATATTGCCAACAACGCAAAAATTTATTGCGAGAGATGATGAGTCACTGCTGTATGTATCATTACAAAATCTGGACAAATGTAAAACTCTGGCTGGCAATTGTTACGTCCAGGACCTCTTCTCTTGCTCTCGTGACAAAATTGGGGGTTGTTCCCACATTAAGGGTTTCTAGATTATTAGCTAAGAGATAATCAAGTAAGCACTCACCTCTAGGGTTGTTGTTCGTGCTTCCCCATATAACATTGTGCGCATTGGCATCACAGCCTATGATGACTGGCAGTTGTCTGCTATTGCAGTATTGCACTTTTGCACTAGCTCTTGACTGGAGGTATTGCAGGATTGTCTCCAGCGAAATAAGCAGATGCAATAGCTATGTCTCGGTTGATGCCCCCATCTAACGTAAGCAATATATTTATACTCAACTACATCATACACACATACTGTTGTAACTACTATCTATTTATATGAATGTGAAATCAAATGTAACTTTTTTTATAGTACCCTTGAAAATGGAATTAAACAATTCCAAAAGCTCGGAGTGAGTTGAAAGAGTTCTCTTTTATTCATGCTGCCATTCCCAATAACCACCCCATCTACATATATATATATATATATATATATATATATAAATTTTATCTCGGAGTCTAGCCTACCGATTTCGATGAAAATTCGTATGTATGGGTTCTAGAGTATATTAAATCGATTGGTTGTAGAGACATTCACAAGAAAAATCGTTTTCAGCAATTATTATTCTCATTTCAAGAGTTCTATAGATAATAGGGAGAAAAAGTCCATTGTAAAGCTTCCGGGTAATAATCTAGAGTTCCTGGGATCGAATCCCGATCACCTCTGACTTTTTTTTAAACAAAACCCATTTTTTATCGCACAATCCACTCTATTTATCCGAGCTATTGACCCATCGAGAATTCTTACTACCCCTTGCATAATCATGAAAGGCGGCAAGTAACAAAGCTGCTAACTCTATAATATTTAGATAATCTGCTACATTGGATGTATATGGTGGTAAGGCAAGTTGTTTCTTACGTGTGATTTTGCCACTTCTTGCAATGAAATAATTAGATCTGAAGGAGTAATTATTGAACTATGTAATAATTGATTCTGGCAAAGGTGATTGAATTTAGTATTGTATTTAAAGTGTCTTCTAAAAAGGTTAGCTTTCCATAAGGGATTCGCATATATTTAATACCTTTACTTGAGCTTCATAAAATGGAAAATATTCTTCAGGGATTTTTGAATTGCATTTATATCTTCGTTAAAAGTTGTCTCATCAATTTGTAGCTTGCGTATAGTAGAATTGAAATTCTTAATTACTGATGTTGTCACCGAGACCTGCTTTTTTTAGTAAGATTCCTAATTCATGCTCATCGTGAGATAATTTGTTTATGCAGTCATCTAAATGTTCGCCATCTGCTGAATCAAGATTGCCTAAGGCATTAAAAATTTCTCCTTTGTCCATGGAATTGTATTGTATGGTCTCCTAAAATTCCTTTATATTTTTGAACTATTGAGTTTTAAATTTGATTTAAAAGGCTGACATGCGTTTGGACTTCTGTTTTAAAAGCTACGGACCTAGGTGATTCGTCTTGTTACCTGTCCATAATTTCTACTAAGATCTGGTCGTTATTTTCCATTGATTTCTTAATTTGTCTTATATCTTTATAAACTAAGAATGTTCATCTGTCATTTGAAATTTTTATGAAAGCTTCCTCGTGAAAAAATACTCCAGCAGTATTGTTTATTGGAGTAAGAGAAAATTGGGCTGATGTGGTGTTTATTAACCACAGTAATCTGAAACGAAAAGAGAAACTGCTGGTGATAGGGTTTCATTCTATCGAATATTAATTTTTGTAGTTTGGTTTGTTTGTGAATTAAGGACTAATGCAGAATTGTCAAATAGTTCAATTATTTCGAACGGACCATTAAACAGATTCTGACCTTTATCTTTGATCTGAGATTCTCTAATATAAACTTTATCACCTACTTTATACTCAGGAAGGTTTTCTGAGACTTTCTTATCGAATCTGATTCTCGCCTTCTGCTTTTGTTGTTTAGTCTTTTCTCTTTCAATGTGATAGTAATGTCTCATTCTTTTGTTTAAATCTCTGACCTATTTAGTGACAAGGGCCTTTTCGATATATAATGTTTCGGGTGGTCTGTTGGAAGTTTGTCGGGAAATGAGTTCGTAAGGTGTGAAACCGGTTGTTTTGCTTTTAGTATTATTATAACAAATTACTGCACACGGAAAAATGTTAAATGGGTGTTCGTCTGATTCTCAGCTTTATGGCGCGGATCATTTCTAAGAGAGAAGCGTGGAATATTGCAAGAGAACCATTTGATTGAGGATGACCTACACTCGAGAATGTGAGTTTGATATCATCGAGAGTGCATAAATCTCTTATGAGAGAATTGTCAAATTCTCGTCCACAATCACAATTAATCTGTAGGGATGTTCCAAAATGCTGAAAGAAAACTAATAAGGTTATAGTGGCAGTTGATGCTTTTTTTGTCAGTAATACGGTAGGCTTGACAGAATTTAGTTAATTAACAGTAAGCGCATAATTTCGAGTTGGGTATTCCAAAATGTCGATGTTAATTCTTTCAAATGCACTTTTAGGTGTTTCTATTATTACCAATGGTGTACTTAGGTTTTTCCTGAAAATTTTTGCTTTCTGACAAATTCCACAATTTTTTATAATGTTTTCAACATCTTTGGTCAGTCCGGTCCAGTTGTACCTACTTCGCTTTAATTCGTCTAACTGTTTCATTGATTCCACGATGTATATTGCTTTTTCCTTTATGATACTGATCCTCTATCAAGGAATTTCATCTAAATCTGGTATTCTAATTACATTTTGATAAACTTTGAAATTTATTTCTACATTTGCAAATATAAAAGAAAATATTTGTAAAATCAGTAAATCAAGATTATTTTCAATATAATAACATTTTAAGGGATCAAATTTGTTTTGTTCTCTGTACAGTGGGTACAATAATTGTTGGACTACTAAATCAGGATCTTAAATAAGTGGAATTACAAAATACTTCCGATCTTTTACGGATTTATTTGACAAAACGTTTACAGAATTAAAAGTCATATTTGGTTCTTTTTCGAAAATATCCTCTAGGATTGTATGGTGCATATATTCAAGTTTAATTTGCCAAAAAATGTATTTTATGAAACTTATCAAATAATTGATCATTGGATGTTTCTATTTTATAGTAATCAATTATTGATTTTGTTTTATATAACTTTACAAAATTATTAAATTCTTCTACCATGATTTCCTCCTGTTCTTCTGATAATATTTGTTCTGGTTGTGGGGAATTATCACATTCCTCATCTGTTGACGGTTCCGTTTCCTTAGTGGCTAAAATTTTGGATTGTAAACTCGCGCATTCCTTGAAACGATTTACTTTTATTCGCGATAAAGTGTCCGCGTTTTTATTTATCCTGCACGGTTTGTATTCGATCTTATTATCATATTCTTCTAATTGAAGGCGCCACCTGGCCAATCGACTTCCGGGGTCTTTAATAGAAAATAACCAAGTTAATATCAAGTAATTCTCTTTCAATGGTGGAATATTTAGTATCAGCACTGCATAACTCTTTTTGAGTAATAATAAATGTTTTTACCAAATGGGCCTTGTAACAAAACGACACCAACAGCAAATGCGCTTGCATCTGTTGTCAAGATAAAAGGTTCTTCAAAGTTAGGATATATAAGAATTGGATCAGAAATTAAAGAGTTTTTTAATTGACTAGGAGAGTTTTTACAATCTGAATCAAAAATATAAAGAACATCTTTTTGTAGAAGTCTCGTTAAAGGTTTGGACATTTTTGCGAAATTTGGTATGAAACGGCGGTAGTAACCAGCTAATCCTAAAAATGAGTTGATATCTTCTGGATTTTTTAGTTCTGGGAAATTTTGAATTTTGGTTCGTACAGCATCTTGCGTGATACTATGACCAAGATAAGCGACTTCCTTTCTCAAGAATTCGCATTTATCCGGTTGAATCTCTAAGTTTGCTTCTCTAAGTCTTTTAAAATTTCTGTCAAGCGAGTAATATGGTCGTGAATGGTGGAAGAGTATACAATTATATCATCCATGTATACTAAGCATCTCTCGTTTTGAATGCCTAACAGGATGTTGTCCATGTCTTGCTGGAATGTAGACGGGGTATTCTTTAGTCTTCGGAATATCTTGAGAATTGATTTCAATTTGGTGAAAACCAGATGCTAAGTCGAGTGTGGTAAAGTACTGGCATCTACCTAATTGGTCTAAGAGGTCTGATATATTAGGTAGGGGATATTTACTTCGTTTAATTTACGATAATCTCTGACAACGCGCCACTCATGTTTGCCCGATGCATCTAATTTCTTAGGTACGACCCAAACAGGGGATGACCAAGAATAGTATAGAATAGAATAGAATAGTATATTTGTTATTGGGTTAGTAGCTATTATTATATCGTTGTTACTATGTAGCTTCATATTTCTTACACAACAAACCCGTCTCTTGGGTCCCTACCCAAGGACCCTAGAGACAGGAAAGCTACCCCATTAAATTTTACAATCTTTCTTCAGCATTTTAGTGTCTACAAGATTACTTTTAGGAGTTATCTGAACCGTGAGCTGTGCATCTGAACTGTCATATACATCAAACACTTTAGCGCCCATTGCTAATCTGTTTTAACTGAAATACTTTGAACCCACAACCTTAATTGTTTCTGACCTGGCCAGGGTAGTGTGCGTTTAATATAACTAACGTAACAAATTCTACATGTGATCTACCAAAAATATTTTGTAGTTTCATAAAAAAAAAATTATAATATTTTTGGATTTTCAATCTAATATTGAAATTATTAATATTCTCAAAATAACATTAACCTTGGCTGTCATGAGTGATAGTTTGATAAATATTTTTTTTATTTTGTTTCCCGCATTGTGTTTTTTTTTAACTCGAGTTACTGGTGTATTGCGTTATATAATCAATTTCTCGAAAGATGAATTAAGGTAAATAATGTTTGTGCTCGAAGAGAATAATAGGAGCCCATTGTTGGAAGCTCGAGCATTTGGAGTAAAAAATATCATGACCGTCGATACCCACAGCCTAACTCTTTTCTTCGAATAGATTTAACTATTCGGGATCAACGAAATACTTGAATAAGAGCCAACCAAAAACAGAAAGTACATAAGATGATCAATCAAATAATCTTTTGTCACGTCAAGAAAATCCTCAGTGGGGTTTAAGAAAAGTTGCAGACACCTTTAATATGAGTGTTTTTCCAGTCCGATTTTTTTTAAAAGAAAACAAGTAAGTAACACAGTAGATTAAGTTTACTTTTTAGGATTTTTGCATATCATGCATATTCTACACAAAATATATAGAGATAGTAGATTTGGAAAGCAGCATAAAATATCTAAGCGATACGTTCAGAAGAAGAGACTGTTTATGATACAGTACGTATGAGTTGTCTATATACAGAAAAAGCAACACGAAAAAGGGATTTTCGAGTTAAATCTATCCAAACAGATTTGTCCCCATAGTTTTGTGCATCTTTGAAAGAAAGCTGAGCCGAATTTAGCGACTTTTGTAAAAACGATGACATCTTCAATTATTGGTGTGAAGAGGAGATGCATCACCTCACAATCAAGCTTGGAAAATTTCAAATTATTTTGGATCTTGAAGATGTGTATTAAATTGATTGCAATTCCTTATACAATATGTTGTATAATTTAAGCAATTAAGTATATTGAATAAAATATAAGTTTTTTATTTGTCATCTGTATATTTAAAACACAGTTAAAATTTTGAGTTCTCAGTGAGTACTGAACCGATGAATTATGTGTCAAATTAAAGAAAATAATGAGTAAGATTGCCTAATTTTCTCAGAATTTACATTTTTCCTAAGGGCTACACACTACAGCCCTTCAAAGGTTGAGTCAATACAATTCTTACGGAATAATAAAATTCAGTTATAATAAACATATTGTTAGAAATAATAATACCTGCCAGCAGGGACTATGGGTGACGTTGCTGTTCTGGGATGCGAGCGCAGTGTCCTTATCTGGCAGGGACGATAGAATGAGTAATACAGAGAGGCGTTCTAAGATGGACGTGTGACGGGCGACAAGTTGACATGTATTGATTGAAATGGACAGGAGGGGATTGATCATTGGGTATTGAGCGAACGGTTGAGAGTGTGTTAAGATGGAGAATGGTGTTAATTAATTCTTTTGGTAGAAGAGCTCTTTTATTTTCTAAGAAATTCAGAAGTGGGATTCTACTCATATAATAACTGCAAATGAAGCTATTGTGTAATCATATTATCATGTCAAAACAATCGCTCCTCCGAAATTTTACAATGGCAATTTAGTGACGGAGAAAGAAAGCCACCATCTCCACACATTCCTTCAGCAAGTGGAATGCGGACTGGAAATAATAGTAAAATGGAAGAAAAGCGAGAATGTCAAGCAAAAATGCGAAAGATAACTCTACATCAAGCAAATCGTCTTCATTAAGTTCGTCAAAAGATGATAGCCGAAGAAAAAGAAGAAACGTAAGACGTATCAGAAATAAATCATTTGATGGTGGTTAAATTAGTTGCGGGCAGGTTGGTTGGTATGGCAAGAAGCTGATATGATTCAAAAGATAAGTTAGCGGTGAGTTGGAAAAAAATAAAAATACTGTTGATTAAGCAGTTTAAAAGCCCTTACCATTCGCGAAGCTGCTTCGAGAAGTTGTTTTATACGAGACATATAAGGGTTAATACCTGTTGTGGTCAGAGAGTTAGGAATGAATGTTGAATAGGTTAGAGACTACGAATGTTTTGGAATTCTTAAAGATGATGTGAATAAGATAAACTACGGAGACATTTCAGGTGAACAAAGACTAAATTATGAACAGTTTTTAGATGAATTTAAACACAGCATTTCTAGTTCTAGGGCAAAATTAGGTCAAACAGACGCTGCAAAGATGGAAATCAAACTTATTTCTGATGATCCAGTGGTAAACAGACCATACCGTCTTCCTCCATCAGAGAAAGAAGTATTACGAGAACTAATCAATGAGTTATTAGCTAATAAAATAATCAGGGAATCGAAATCAGCTTATGTCGGTCCGGTATTGCTTGACAAGAAGAAGACAGGAGACTTCAGAATGTGCGTGGACTATAGGCGCATTAATGTTATAAACATCAAAGATAAAATGGATTATTCGTTAATAGACGAACAATTAGATTTACTAGGCAAATATAAGTATGGTACTGAATATATGTTCTTAACCACACTTGATCTTGCTTAAGGGTTTTATCAGGTAGCAGTAGTGGATAATTATATTGATAAAACAGCATTTATCATCCCAGATTCCCACTATGAGTTTATGAGGATGCTGTTTGGACTTTGTAAAGTTCCAAAGACTCATGAATAATGTTTTGGGAGAACTTAAGAACAGTATAGCATTTCCATACATGAATGACGTCATAATTCCCTCAACAATGGTAGAAGATGGATTATCACGATTTAGGTTAGTGTTAGAAGCTTTTAGAACCCATAATTTAACATTAAAGATCAACAAGTGCTTCTTCTTTCATAAGAAGATAAGTTATCTTTGACGTGAAATAAGTGTGGTGGGTGTAAGGCCTGGAAAATGCAAAATTGAAGCTATTCTACGTATGGAAGAACTGAAAACAGTTATAAAAAAGTGAGACGGTTTCCCGGGTTCGCGAGATATTTTAGAAACCATGTTAAAAACTACTCAGGTATTGTAGAACCGTTAACTAGGCTGATAAAAAAGGATTTTAAATTGAGCTGGACCGCCGAGCAACAAGAACCATTTAAGATGGTGCAAAGAATATGTATTGCAAGACCAAGATTGCCGATATTTGATCCTTTATTACCAACTGAACTTCACACAGACGCAATCTCTGTAGCTGTAGCTGCAATATTGTTTCAAACTCATGAAGGCCGATGGTAAGTGGTAGCTTATTTCAGTACGCAAATTACTATAGACTAGAGATATTATCATTCCTACGAAATTGAGACAATTGCTGTTGTTTAAGCCCTTCAGCATTTTCGTGTTTATTTACTTGGATTGACCTTTACTATTGTTACCGACTGCAGTGCCCTCAAAACTGCATTTTCTAAGAAGGATCTATTGCCGTGGATAGCGAGATGGTGGCTCCAACTACAAGAGATAACATTTGACATCAAGCACGAACCTGGAACACGTTGACGCACTCAAATATTAGAAATATCCCTGAACAACAAGGAAACAAAACAATATTTTAGCGAGTATATGTTGAAGGAAGGAAAGATTTATAGAAAATTGCCTGATGGACAAAAACTGTGGGTAGTACCCCACACCGCTCGATGGCAAATAGTGCGATGTCATGATAAAGCTGGACATATGAGTGTAAAAAATACATTGAAGCCCTGTTTTTACAATTTTAAGGGGAACGCGGAGCAGCACCTGTGGAATGTTACCAGGGGACCAGCCATGTTTAAATGCCCAGTGAAGCTGGGGACGGGGAAAACCACAGCAAAAACCCAAGTCCATGGCGAAATACAATCAGGGGCGGCCCTAGTTGCGTCTTCTTCATTATGTGGGCGGTGTCTGGTCGATATAGTTGGTGGCTACATATGAAGGCACCACATCCTAAATGCAGTCAAGCCCGCAGTCTAATGGACAGTGCGAACGGTATAATGGAACAGTATTGAGTATGTTAGCGACAACAAATGTTGAAGATAAGTCTGTAAATGGGATACGCATGTGAAGGAGATTCAAAGTGCTTTAAATGCGGCTTATAACAAAAGTATAAACACCACCCCAGTTTAAGGAATGTTTGGATACCTACCAAGCTAGGGCCATGGCAGAATGTAGTTAATTAAACTCGCTGCGAGCTTCTGTTGATCTTGTCGATATCATCGAATTAAGAGATGAAATTAAGACACATTAATGCGGACCAGATCAAACAAAAGGAACGTTTCCATAGAAACAGGTGAGATGCAATGTAATTTGATGTTGGTGATTAAGTGCGTGTTCTAATAACCAGTTATGCTAATACTGGAGAAAGTAAGATTAGATGTAAATGATTGTACATAGCTGTTACTGTTGATGTGTTGTCTGAGTGTGTGTACCTGATTGTACAAGGTCGATACTACCCGTTTGATGTATTAGATGTACCCGAATGTACGTTGCCGATACTTTTTGTTCTATGTATTAGATTTACCTGATGGTACATAGTTGTTACTGTTGATATGTTGTCTGAGTGTGTACCTGATTGTACACGGCCGATACTGCCTGTTTGATGTATTATATTTACCTGATTGTGCATGACTGATGCTGTCTAATAAAAGATTGATTGATAAGAATACGAGGCTAATTTTACCGGCACCTATTCTAATATCATTGTTTCCATTTTGAGGTCATCAACACCCACCAGATGTAATGTGGACGGTATGGGACATCCCGTCAAACAGGATGGCCGAATGTGGACGTGTGTCGGGCGACTTGTTGACATGTATTGAAAGAAATGGACAGGACTGAATTGGGTGTTGGGCGAGCGATTTTACTGATATAAATATTTATTTACCTCTAAACGTGTTTTCTACCAATCCAACACCCCTTTTGCTCCAACATCCCGAAAATTTGTTGAGAAAAGAAGGGACAAATATCTCCAAAAGGAGACGAAAACGAGATAATTGGTATTCTTAATTTTCTTCTTATTTTGGGGTGTCTAATTAGAAAACACCATTAAGGGAAAGTCCCCATTTATCGTATAATTTGGTAATTATTGTATATTTCTTACGTTTTTCTATTGTTTTTAATGTTTTTAAGATGATATTTGTAGATTACAAACCTATGCTTTTAGATCGTGTTTTTTGTACTATTTATTCATTTTGCTCGTTTTATATGATTTTAGTTTATGTTTTTGTTATTTCTTATTTTTTATGATCTAACTTTTACGGGAAATACTTGTTTACAGAGTTTTGTAGAATTTCATTGGGTTTATTTAGATGTTTATTGTTTATATTTGGGAATGAAGTTGAGCGTACGATTAGTAAAAATATTAATATTTCTAAGACTGTAAATGTATGTGGCAGATAATATGCTGATGTCTCGCTTGTATTATCAAAAAGTTGGAGCACATCGTCATGAAAAGTGGTAAAAATTACAATACCTGTTATATGTATTTTCCTACCGGTCCGGATGTTGTCAATCAGCATCTGGGAGGAGTGAAATGCCAACCCGGCGCGTCTCCAGGTGAAGGATAGGAGGGGGCCTCTAATGATGATTTTTATATGAGAAGGGGGCCTGCGGGGAAACAGGGCTCATTGAGACTAAAAACTCAATTGGCAGCCACGAATACCCTGCCGCGGACCAACTTCACCTGTCCCAGCTGTAGTGTCGTGGCTAAGGGAATTGCACTCAGGTACAACGATGCCAGGTGTGCTTTCGAGCTAACCTCGAAACCACCCTGTCAAACCAACGCATCCTGGTCGTCTGTGGTCATGTCTCGCGGGCCAGTGACGCGGGGGGGTCTTGGCTTAACCGCCCGGACCAAGAGGAAATAACCTCATCAAAAATTCTAAATCCAAGGCGGGAAACCAGGCCGAGGGATGCATGGCCAGATAGAGGACTGGTCTCTACTGGTTTCGACCTTGGAGCACAAGGGGGAACTCCATTGTATTAACCCCTTACTCCTGCATGCGGGGCTCTGCAGAAGTGGACCGATTTGTCCCCAGCTACTCGTGGGAACTTTATGGAACATTCCCATAATCCCAAACTCACCGGAGGAGAGATGGAGAAAGCCTCCACCTCTTCATCCGGGCTCCCTGTAAAAAAGGGAAATGCCAAACTGCAAAAGAATCGTCTGCCGTTCGACCTGCCGAAACTCGGGCAGCCGGGCGGCAGAGACGATCCACTGAGAAAGGGTCTCAGTGGAGCAGGAGTGCGGAAGTACCTGCGACTCCTCCATCAGGGACTTGCACCTGAGGAGGCCAGAAAACAGGCTCTTCAACACTCCATACCACCTACTGTCCCGACTCCGAAGGTAACACCGACGGGAAAAGGGACAGGAAAGAAAGGCGCGGAGCATATCACTCTTCCGGAAAGGCCTCAGCCTAAAAAGCCGAAAACAGCTGCAGCAAAAACCGGGCATGCCACTGGATACGCTGCAGCTGCCAAGGCCGTAAAGGCTATTCGTGTGGGTATCATACCCAAGGATTACCCTAGAGTAATCCTTGAACCACAGCGGCTCTCAACACTGGAGGATACTCTAGTGGAAGAGATGTGCAGTGGAGAGGTGAAGGGAATGCACTTCACCGGTATACATTTCCGCTGTGGAATGATGCTGGTGGACTGCGGTTCTTAGGATTCAGCGGACTGGCTCATTGGAGTAGTGCCGGCCTTGAGGTCTTGGGAAGGACCCGAGTTAGTGGCGGTGGAGGAGAAAAACATCCCCAAACCCGTCACTGTAACGGTGTACTTCCCAAGAAGCTTCGAAATGGAGACGGAGAAAATCCTCCGACTCGTCGAAGTACAGAAAACCTGGCTCAGTACCGGAGCCTGGAAAGTTCTCAACTCCAAAAAGGAGGGAACCGGTACTGTCCTCACGATTGGGATCGATCACCAATGAGGAGAGGCCCTGAAGGCAGAAGGAGGCGTCTTGAACTTTAGGTTTGGACGTGTGTCTGTCTCGGGGCTAGGACAGAAAAATAAACCTGCGGGAGGTCCAAAAGATGCGGAGATGCCCTCCGCATCTACGGACTACAGTGTGCAGGATAAAACTGCTAGCTCAGGTCTGGTCGAGGCCTCTGCTGGCTCTGCCAAAGAAGCCGGGGCGGCAGAGAAATTCTCTGCAGTCCTGGGGGAAGGGCGAACCCATGCGGGGGTCGAGGCCATAACCCGAGACCCAGATACCCGCTCGAGCTCCAAGGAGACTACCCTCCCGATGGATCTTGATGAGGGGCAGGAGGAAAGAGAGGAGGGGGGGAACTAGAGGCTGGAATACCCAGCCCCTACACCCCAGACTACAGCACCTTCATCCCTTTCTCCAAGGTGGCGCAAGTGAACTTGCATCACGCGAAGGGAGCTTCAGCAGTGATTGCAAGGCTATTTGCGAAATCCCAACTGGATTTTGCACTGATCCAGGAACCCTGGTTAGGCAAAGCAGGCCAAATTAAAGGTTTGGCATCTAAAGACTCAGAATTGATCTATGGCCAGAGGCAGGAGTCCCCTTGTGCCTGTGTGATCATAAGAAATAACATTAATTACACATGTGTTTCAGAATTCATGACTCGGGACCTTGTTCCAATTCTAGTACACCTCAACACTTATAACGTTATTTTTCTATAAGTAATATTTTCCTACTTATTGTTTATATGGTGATGTTATGGTTCATCTTGGAATACATTGTTGGTATTTATCTGTGACATATTGGCTCGAGACACACGGTAGTTCAGAGTGCTTGAGGATAATTCTCTGTGTGTGTGAGTCGTGAATAAAGATTATTCGTGGTTCTATGAGAAAACTGTCTTGCGCTTGGGGAAATGCTGTGTCAGGATGGACTCAAAAATTTGGGCAGTCGATTAGTTCACTTCGATAGTGGTCGACCTTGACAGTTCTGAGTGTTAAGGAGTGTATCGATCTTTGGAAATGATAAATCTTTAATCATCGTTGTTCATACGGATCTGAGATTGACTACACTGACTAGAGGGACAAAGGTGCGTTAATTGGTTTTGGAGCGCTGGATATTTTTTTTTGACCTCATGGCTGTTGCGGATTCATGCAGCACATGGGATTTGTAGGTTAAGCCACCTTCGTCGACTGATCTGCCACTGTTTTGTCAAAGGAGCCCCCGTGAAGACCGATAGGGTATGTTTGATAACTTCCTTCTGATTCCTAAGTTCTCTTGGGGTGTCTCCTGGTTAATTATCGACACTGATACTTTCTGGGGTCCACGGTATGGTCCTAGATACGGACCTTGGTTTGGTCCCAGGTCTTTTTATCGCATAATCCTGTTTGGAATATTGATGGTACCTAGCTCGACGTACATGAGTTGTCTAATTTGGACGTGTGGGGCAGAATTCTCTGGTATACTCTGTTCTGGCTGGATTTTCCGTGGCGCCGTGTGTTGCCGTTGGAGGCTTCCAAGGATTTCAGGCTGGTTAAAATTATTGCATTTATAAATATATGATATGAATCATTCAACAAATACTTTTATGTAATCGACTATTTAGTTCATACAATTCATTCTTTTTTTTTATTATTGTTGTACGCCTGCATATTATTGGTAAACTGTATTACATATAGATGTATATATATATATATTTCTTTCACTTATTTATGAACTGAGATCTTTGATGGGTTATTTGTTTTTCTTACATATTGCGTAACTGTTAGCTATAAATATTTTATATATCGTATATGTATAAAACGATCTGCGTACGAATGAGCTCACACGTCGCAAGCGTTGAATTACTATCAATATTTGTTTTATTCTCTTGAGTTTCATTAATTAAATTTCATTAACTCTTTATGACCATTGTCTGTTAAACGGGACCAGATAGGGCTGATATTTTATTTTGTTCTAGCTTAGATATATTTGTGTAAATTTATAGATCTTGTGCTTGAATACACCGTTGTTACCATTTCTTTTCTTTTCACCTTACTCGAATAGCTAGGCTAAGGGTCAGGTTAGTACTGGAAGGTATTTGGAGGCTATATTATAGTCTAGCTGGCGCCCAAAACTACATCCTTTTTTTTCCTTTTCGAACTCCCCCATCTCCTCTGAGCAGCCACGAATACCCACCTGCCAAGTGTGGTAGGAAATTTGGCGCCCAACGTGGGGCCCGAAGTATTCGAATCCAAGATTGTTTTTTTTTATATATCGTCTTGTTTTTTTTTTCTCTTCTTTCTTCGGTCCGTTCGTTTGAACGAATTCCATCTTTCCATCTGTTTTGTTTGTGGACTGCAGTTCATAATCACAGTGTTCGTAACCATGTCACGTAGGATCCATGTGAACAGGTTGTTGCAGGACGAGTTATGTTACGAGTTACAAGTGCGAGGTGTTGCTACTGGTACTGTCGAGGAAATGCGACGCTCTTTAACCACGGCTCTCCAAATCGAGAAGAGTGGTGATAGTTTTACCTATCCAAATTACCCTTTTACAACCCAACAGGATATTGAAGCGGTCTCCAATAAGTTGGATGCTTTGGAAACCTTAGTAAAAGACTACGAGGAGAAGACATCAAGTGCAGGTTACAATAAACTCCAATCTAGATTATCTCATGTATTGAATAGACTTGATCATGTCGATGCAAACGGTCCTGAAGCTGGAAGGCGTTCCGAGCTACTTGCCAGAACTTTGTCAATGATGGCGAGAATCGAGAAGGAATCTCTCCCTTCAGAGCAAACAAACATTGCGGGTGCTTCGCCGATTAGACGTTCGTCGGGTATGCATGATGAAACTATTGCAAGTTCTTTTCCCAAGATGGTCTTGCCGAACAAGTGGGGTTTAAAGTTTTCCGGGGATAAGAAAGGTATCTCACTAAGTGCTTTCTTGGAACGGGTCGAAGAACTTAGGATCGCTCGGCATGTTACAAAAAATACTCTTTTGGAAAGCGGTATTGATTTATTTGAAGGACGTGCATATCAATTTTACATCGCGTATAGGGACGAAGTTGCGTCATGGGACGATTTCGTAGCTCTTCTTCGAGAGGAATATTTATCTTCAAACTACGAAGAAAAATTACTTGATGAAATTGAAAGACGTACCCAGGGTTCTGATGAATCAATCGGTATTTATATTGCCGTAATGTCGGGATACTTCAATCGCCTAATTAGTCCAATTCCGGAAGATAAGAAACTACAGCTTATTTTAAGGAATATCGCTCCTTTCTATCAAAGTCAGTTGGCCTTAGTTGATGTCAAGTTGTTATCGCATCTAAGGGAACTTGGACGTCGGTTAGAAGCGCGGAAGGAAACGGTGGAGAACTTTGTAGCTCCTTCAAGGAAATATTGTTCCTTAGAGCCTGATTTAGCGTATGTTGAAGTTGATAAATTGGAGATTTCATCGGTCAAATCATCAAAGCCTGGTCCTTCAGGAAACAACATGGTATGCTTTCGGTGTCATCAACCTGGTCATAGAGCGATTGGATGTAATATGCCAAAGAATAAGTATTGCTATCGTTGTAGAAAAGAGGGTTACACTGTCAAAACTTGTCCGGATTGTTCAAAAAAGGGAAACGGGCAATAGCGTACTCATTCGACCGAGCTGAGTGCGCTGGAAGCAATAATGACGACGTCTCGATCAACAAATTTTCGGTGGTACTTGATTACATTTTGAATAATACTGTAGGAGATGAACGCCCTTATTTAGAGGTTAAGGTCTTCGGTAGGGTTTTGCTAGGTTTATTGGACTCTGGGGCTTCTAGATCTATTATTGGTAGTAAAGGCTTAGAACTTATACGGGATCTTGGGCTTCGGTTAGACAAGAGCAAGATCACAACATGTACGGTAGCAAATGGTAATCGTTGTCAAAGTATTGGGGAAATTGAGTTGCCAATTTGTTTGAGAAATAAATTATTTTTGATTAGTTTTATTGTAGTTCCTGAGCTCACACATATTCTTATTCTTGGTACTGATTTTTGGAGAACAGTTGGTATTGTCCCCGATCTGAGGCATAACGAATGGCACTTTTCCAGTGAACCTGTACTTTTAAATTCTGTTCAGCATATTACGAGCCAATCGGTATTGAGTCCGGCGCAGAAGACGAGGTTAGATGCTCTAGTGAATAGAAACATTTCCCTTATGGGTAAAGAGCTCGGTTGTACTACCCAGGTGGAACATGTTATTGTTACAGATAGTGCTCCTATCAAACAACGTTTTTACAGGGTCAATCCTCTTGTTCAGGATCAGATTGATAAGGAATTGGACGAAATGCTGAGATTAGGTATCGTCGAACCCAGCTCATCTCCGTGGTCTAGTCCGATTTTACTTGTCAAGAAAAAGGATGGGAAGTTTCGCTTCTGTGTAGACTATCGGAAATTAAATTCTGTTACTGTTAGAGATAGTTACCCCCTACCGCATGTATCCGATATTTTAGATAAGCTCCGAAATGCCAAGTATATTTCCAGTCTTGATGTCAAATCGGCTTATTGGCAAGTGCCTGTAGCAGATTCTTCTCGACAATACACCGCTTTCACTGTCCCAAATAGAGGCCTTTTCCAGTTTCGTCGTATGCCGTTTGGTCTCCATAATGCACCAGCGACATGGATGCGTTTGCTTGACAACGTCCTTGGTCATGATCTTGAGCCAAATTGTTTTACTTATCTTGATGATGTCATAATTGTGACCGAGACTTTCGAAGAACATTTAGCAGTACTCGATGAAGTTTTTAGACGATTACGAGTCGCCAACATTACGGTCAGTCTTGAGAAATGTCAATATTGTCTACCAGAACTGATCTATTTGGGGTACAAAGTCAATAAGAACGGATTACATGTCGATCCATCTAAGGTCAAGGCTATGCTTGACATACCTAGTCCTACCAGTGTACAGGAGATTCGCCGAGTAGTTGGAACATTCTCTTGGTATCGTCGGTTTATTCCCCATTTTGCGTCTATAATTTCTCCGTTAACTTCTCTGCTTAAGAAAACGTCCAAATTTGTATGGGATCAGAATTGTGAAACAGCTTTCAAGAAATTGAAGAAATGTTTGATATCTGCCCCGATTCTCAGTTGTCCGGACTATAATCGTCCTTTTGTGGTTCAGACCGATGCCAGTGGTTATGGTATTGGAGCTGTTTTGACGCAACCTTATCCCGATGGAGACAAGGTCATATGTTACCTTAGCAGATCTCTGACTCGCTGTGAGAAGAATTATTCAACGACGCAAAGGGAATGCTTAGCTGTTATATGGGCTTTGGAGAAGTTACGGCCATATTTGGAGTTGGTGCAATTCACAGTGATAACGGATCATTATAGTTTACTATGGTTGCAGAGCCTTAAGGAACCAACTGGTCGCCTTGCGCGTTGGGCTGTAAGACTACAACAATTCGATTTTAAATTGCTTCACCGTCCGGGAAAGGAACATGTCGTCCCTGATGCCCTTTCCAGAGCTGTACCGAACCTAGATCTAGTGGATGTTGTATTTGATCAGCCAGCACTCGAGCACATTGCCGAAGATAAGTAGTACGTGGGAATGATGAAGAATGTCCAAAGTAATCCTTTAAAATTTTCTTCGTGGAGAATAGCTGACGGTCGCTTATATAAATATGTTAAGTCTAAATTTTCTTCTCTTTCCCCTACACTAGATTCTTGGAAGCTAGTGGTTCCCAAGAAAGACCGACAGAAGATCATCTGCTCTGCTCATGAACCTCCTACTTCCGGTCACACTGGGGTTTATAAAACTTATAGTCGTATTTTAGATCAATTCTATTGGCCACTTATGAGATCCGATGTTGCCAGATATGTACGTCGTTGTACTGTATGTGCTGCATACAAACCCTCTCAAGATAAGCCTACCGATAGGATGGTTTCCCACATCAAAGTTGATAGGCCATGGGAAATGGTATCCGCTGATGTTATGGGCCCGTTGCCAAAATCTAAGAATGGTAATTCTTTTATCCTGGTCGTAACGGACTATTTAAGTAAGTTTCCCCTGGTATTCCCTCTGAGGAAGGCTACTGCGGAGTCAATTATTAAGAAAATCGAAAATGATGTTTTCCTCATTTTCGGTGTACCCCGTATCCTCGTGTGTGATAACGGACCTCAATTCTAAAGTAGATTATTCTCTAATTTTTGTAAAGATTATAAAACGCGAATCCAATTCACCGCAAACTATCATCCTCGTGCAAACCCGACTGAACGGATTAATCGGACACTAAAGACGATGATGTCCATGTATGTATCGGATAATCATAAGGTCTGGGATATAAATTTACATAAGGTGGCATGTGCTATACGCACCTCCAAACATGAAGTTTTGAGGTTGACTCCGTATTACGTTAATTTTGGTCGGAATATGATGCTTTCGGGTGAGGACTATTGCATGAGAGAAAACCTTCAAATTGAGGATGAGAGACTAACATGTGAGAATACCAGAAATTTGGTATTCAAGGAAATGTTCTCAGATGTGAAGAAACGTTTGTATGAGGCGAATAAGAGGAACTGCGATCGTTATAATTTGCGCACTCGTCACGTGGAGTATCTTCCAAACCAACTGGTCTGGCGGAAGAATTACGTTTTGTCGGATGCCGCTAAGTATTTCAGTCAAAAGCTGGCTCCAAAGTTTGTTGGTCCGTTCCTTATTAAAAGGAGGCTGAGTCCATGGGTTTATGAACTGTGCGACACAGATGGTAATTTGAAAGGGGTATGGCATACAAAGGATTTGAAACCATGCTCTAACGAGGACGACTAGGTCTTAGGTACAGTTTAAGGTAAGCTGAAGAAATTTTCAGGGAAAATTTCTTGAAGAAAGGGGGGGAATTTATAACGTTATTTTTCTATAAGTAATATTTTCCTACTTATTGTTTATATGGTGATGTTATGGTTCATCTTGGAATACATTGTTGGTATTTATCTGTGACATATTGGCTCGAGACACACGGTAGTTCAGAGTGCTTGAGGATAATTCTCTGTGTGTGTGAGTCGTGAATAAAGATTATTCGTGGTCCTATGAGAAAACTGTCTTGCGCTTGGGGAAATGCTGTGTCAGGATGGACTAAAAAATTTGGGCAGTCGATTAGTTCACTTCGATAGTGGTTGACCTTGACAGTTCTGAGTGTTAAGGAGTGTATCGATCTTTGGAAATGATAAATCTTTAATCATCGTTGTTCATACGGATCTGAGATTGACTACACTGACTAGAGGGACAAAGGTGCGTTAATTGGTTTTGGAGCGCTGGATATTTTTTTTGACCTCATCGCTGTTGCGGATTCATGCACATGGGATTTGTAGGTTAAGCCACCTTCGTCGACTGATCTGCCACTGTTTTGTCAAAGGAGCCCCCGTGAAGACCGATAGGGTATGTTTGATAACTTCCTTCTGATTCCTAAGTTCTCTTGGGGTGTCTCCTGGTTAATTATCGACACTGATACTTTCAGGGGTCCACGGTATGGTCCTAGATACGGACCTTGGTTTGGTCCCAGGTCTCTTTATCGCATAATCCTGTTTGGAATATTGATGGTACCTAGCTCGACGTATATGAGTTGTCTAATTTGGACGTGTGGGGCAGAATTCTCTGGTATACTCTGTTCTGGCTGGATTTTCCGTGGCGCCGTGTGTTGCCGTTGGAGGCTCCCAAGGATTTCAGGCTGGTTAAAATTATTGCATTTATAAATATATGATATGAATCATTCAACAAATACTTTTATGTAATCGACTATTTAGTTCATACAATTCATTCTTTTTTTTTATTGTTGTACGCCTGCATATTATTGGTAAACTCTATTACATATAGATGTATATATATATATATATATATATATATATATATATATATATATATATATATATATATATATATATTTCTTTCACTTATTTATGAACTGAGATCTTTGATGGGTTATTTGTTTTTCTTACATATTGCGTAACTGTTAGCTATAAATATTTTGTATATCGTATATGTATAAAACGATCTGCGTACGAATGAGCTCACACGTCGCAAGCGTTGAATTACTATCAATATTTGTTTTATTCTCTTGAGTTTCATTAATTAAATTTCATTAACTCTTTATGACCATTGTCTGTTAAACGGGACCAGATAGGGCTGATATTTTATTTTGTTCTAGCTTAGATATATTTGTGTAAATTTATAGATCTTGTGCTTGAATACACCGTTGTTACCATTTCTTTTCTTTTCACCTTACTCGAATAGCTAGGCTAAGGGTCAGGTTAGTACTGGAAGGTATTTGGAGGCTATATTATAGACTAGCTGGCGCCCAAAACTACATCCTTTTTTTTCCTTTTCGAACTCCCCCATCTCCTCTGAGCAGCCACGAATACCCACCTGCCAAGTGTGGTACACTGGGGGCATCAACCGAGACATAGTTATTGCATCTGCTTATTTTGCTGGAGACAATCCTGCAATACCTCCAGTCGAAGCTCAAGAGCTAGTGCAATACTGCAATAGCAGACAACTGCCAGTCATCATAGGCTGTGATGCCAATGCGCACAATGTTATTTGGGGAAGCACGAACAACAACCCTAGAGGTGAGTGCTTACTTGAATATCTCTTAGCTAATAATCTAGAAACCCTTAATGTGGGAACAACCCCCACTTTTGTCAGGAGAGCAAGAGAAGAGGTCCTGGACGTAACAATTGCCAGCCTTACTGCCAGGAATAACGTATTTGATTGGAGAGTGATGGAGGAACCTTCTCTCTCCGATCATAAGATTATGGAGTTTAGGATTGCGGGGGAAGTAACATCACTGTCTCCAACTCGTAACCCTAGAAATACAGATTGGTCTAAATATAAGACCCTTCTGAAGCAAAGCTTGGAACAGATCGAAAGTAATGGGGTCAAACACCCACACTGCGATCTGGATCAAGAGGTCGAACTGGACAGTGTGGCGATAACGGATGCATTCCAATCATGTTGCCCCTCTCAAAAGCTCGACCAAGCAAGGAAGCACCTTGGTGGAACAAAAACCTGTCAAACCTCAGATTAGAGGTCCGTCGGCTCTTCAACAGGGCCAAAAGAGACGATAATTGGCAGGGCTACACCGAGAAGCTCACACAATACTATAAGGACATCAGGAAGGCCAAGAGGCTTCACTTTCAAGCTTTTTGTGAAAAGATCACTTCGACTCCTACTGCAGCCAGATTGCAAAAAGTCATGGCAAAAGGGGCAATCAGCCCCTTAATGTCGCTAAAGAAGCCAGACGGGTCATACACTGAGGGAGAAGAGGAGCGATCTGCTCTACTTCTCAAAACACACTTCCCAGGAAGTGAGCCCCTCAGTAGTATTGACGTAGCAATCCAAACCACGAATCCTCGCAAGGAAGATTGGAGTATTGCTAAGAAGATATTCACAAGACAAAGGTTGGAACGGGCAGTCAACACCTTTCAACCTTATAAATCGCCGGGAGTAGATGGCATACTCCCAATACTCCTACAGAAAGGAAAGGAGGAGAGCCTTCCCCATCTCCTGAAGATTACAAGAAGCTGCCTAGCACGGGGCTTTATACCTAGCATATGGCAAAGAGCCAAAGTAATCTTCATACCGAAAATAGGGAACAAAAATGGGACTGATCCCCGATCTTTTCGACCTATCTGTTTAACATCGTTTCTACTGTAAACGATGATGAAAGTAGTGGATAACTACATAATAACAGAGATTCTGAAGGACAAACCACTTCATAAATGTCAGCATGCATACAGGGCGGGGGAGAAATTCTCTTAATGTATTATTTTTATCATTATCACATATATCCAAAAATGGAAGATTGAAGTCTCCTAAAATTAAGGTTTTGATTTGTTCATTGGCTAAAATGCTCTCAAATTGCTTAAAATAACTAATATAATCATCTAAACATGAATTGGGCTTATAATATACAACAGATACAAGGATAATAATTTTTTTTAATTAACTTTATAAATAAACACGCTACCTTACATTCTTCTTTGGTTTCCAGCAATTCATATGATAGTTTCTTATTAAAAGCGACTAGAACACCACCTCCTCGAGTGGCTGATGTATCTCTGTCTTTTCTTATCACTGTGTAACGATCATCAAACAATTCAACTGAGTATATACCATCGCATAACCATGTCTCTGTTAACCCTATTGTATCGTATTCTTCGGAAATCAAGTTGGTGTAAAATGTTTCTGTTTTGATCCTGAGACCTCGGGTATTTTGGTAGTAAGGCCGTACTTGCTTTCAATGGCAGGTTTGTGTCTCATGTTTACTGAGAAACTATCTCCTCTGTCTGTTTCCTCCTCCTTACAAAAAACTTAGAGACAAGTGTCCCTTTGGGCCATATTTTTTTTCTCCAAGCATTGCGAATGTTGTCTTGCAGTATGGTAACTTTCATTGATGCATATAGCGTGGATTGTTTGGATGAGTGCTCCTCGCAAGTCACCTCTGGAAAATGTACAGCCAGCATTTTTTAAAGATCTACAGACTTTGTATTCGGGTCGAGTCTTGTCACATGTAGCGAGAGTACTTTAGGTACTGCGTGTATAGTGGTTTCGTCTTCATTTCCAAAACCATGCATCTTCTTCGTCTTCTAATACTTCGATCTTTATTCCCCACATTTGTCCACTTCGAAGTTGGATTTCTATCTGTCGATGACTCATTGGTTCCATTTGCGATATCTATTCTATCCGTTCCTTTCACTAATGGGTTATTACATGTGGAACTGGAATCCTTATTCTTTTCTGTTTGATTCTTTTGTACTGCTGTTGCATGTCTTATCTCTCCTGTGCTAGGCCTATTCATCGTAACTGATTTCGAAGACATATCCGTAACACTGGCAACGTCGCCCACTCTTTGCTTCAGGTTTTGTTTATTTATATTATTAGAGTTTATATTTTTACTTTCAATTACAACTTTTTGTTAATAAATAATTGTCAGCAAGTCACTTACTCTTTCATTTGCTGCTTCCAATTTTGCTTTTATAACTTTCAAATCAGTTTTTACATTAATGTATTGCATGTTGAGTTTTTGGTTATTGCCGTCTGAAACCTCATCTGGGTCATAAAATATATCAGACCAAGGATTATTTATATGGTTTTTGATGATTTCACTCACTGTCACATTTTGCGGGATGTTCTTATTAATTATGACTTCAAATAACTTAGATTTTGTAAGTTTATTTAGTTCACTTTGAAGTTCCTCTATTGTAGCTATGATGCCATATTTATGTATATATTCAGATTGTTTCGCACTATCTATCCTTATTAGCATTATATTAAAGCAAGGGCGCAAATTCCAATACAGTCACTGATAATAAGGTCAGAGTAAGAAATGTTCTAGCATATTTCAAAGCTCATTCGCAAAATTCAATTGAATGAATGAAACTCTTTCGGTATATATAAAATAGTAGGTAATATGAGAGCGTAAATAAAGTGATAACTTGATAAGTTGCAATAACTTGTTTCAAGAGGTAAAATTAGAAATATGTATTATAAAAAAGTCTATAGAAATTAACTTATAATAAGATGGAATATACATATGAAGTTAGTTAAATAAACATAAAAAGACAGTTCTTAGATAAAATGGGACAGCACCACTTAATTGATAAGTTTCAATAATAGTAATAGTAAAAATAGTAAAATTAGAAATATGTATTATAAATAAATCTAGATGTATGAAAAATGTAAATATAAAAATCAACATATTATAAGATAAAATATGCATATGAAGTTAGTTAAATAAACTAAGTCTAGATGTATGAAAAATGTAAATATAAAAATCAACTTATAATAAGATAAAATATACATATGAAGTTAGTTAAATATACATGCAAAAAAAACATTTTTAGATAAAATGGGACTGCACCTTACATAAATTTCAAGAAATACCATCATAAAATATTAAAAAGAAACGACAACTGATAAATATATACAAAAATATACATACATACACAATACACATATACATATAAATATATTATATTCAATTATTACGGGTCAAAGAAATGTGAAAACAGTTTTCTCTCATTTTCAAATATATACTTTTTTATTTTTCTTCTGAAATTTAGCATGTTTTTTTTATAATTTTTAATTCTTCTGGCAACAAATTATATATTTTTATTGAAATGTAGGAGTAAGCTCTTTGTGATATAGATTTTGTGACTTGCGGAAGAATGTGCTTGTTTCGAATGCGTGTGTAATATTCATGGTTAGGAAACTCAAAATGGTTTCAAATTTTCTGGGAATGATACCTCATACTTACACAAAGATTAAATAATTGCCTGATCCATAACGTTCAGTTCTTTATAGAGGCTATCAGAATTGTACCTTGAATTTTTCTTTAGATTAGATTATCTTCAAAAATCGTTTTTGTAGTACCTCCAAACAGTTTAGATGCGTTTTGAGTGCACCGTCCCAAGCTGAAATGCCATATCGGATATGGCTTTCTACTAGTGTGAAGTAGAGTACTCTCATTTCTTTCATGGGTAGATTGTTGTTTAAAAAAAAAAAATTATGTAGGATGGTTTGTAGTTTTCTGCTAACATATTTTATGTGGTAATCCCATTTGAGATGTGTATCTATATATACTCCTAAGTAAATGGTTTCAGATAGAGACTTAAATTCCAGCATTTTTCCATTCATATTTATTTGTAATTTCTGAGATGCTGGGATTCCTGATTTATTACAACTGAAATGGGTTTTTTCAAATTTTACTGTTAATAATCTGTCATCAAACCAATCTTTAATAAATTTAAAATTTTTTTCTGTGTTGATTTTCAACTCCTGCCATATTTGTGCCTGGTAAAAAATCAGTATCATCAGCGTATCCTATGATGTCACCTTCAATATCTAGAGTGAACAGATCATTAACATAAAGGTTGAATAATACTGGACCTAGAACTGTACCTTGAGGTATACCATATTCAATTATTTTAGAGGAACTTGAGGCATTTCCTATTTTCACTATTTGATTTCTGTGATTCAAGTAACTTTCCATGAGTTTATAACAAATTCCCCTTATTCCTATTCTTTCAAGTGTTTCCAAAAGTAGCTGATGGCTGACAGTATCAAACGCCTTTTTTAGATAAATAAATAAACCTAAAGATGGTTTTCCTATTTCAAGAGCTTGGTGTATATTTTCTGGAAATATTTTCTCTAAAGCGAAATTGTTTGGGAGAGAACAGTTTAACTTTATTTAGAAAAGACAAAAGTCTCTTTTTTAGTAATTTCGCGAAAACTTTGGATAGATTTGTAACTAACGAAATGGATCTATAGTTAGTAATTATAAATTTATCCCCAGTTTTGTGTATTGGAATGACCAATGAATTTTTGAAAACACTCGGCCATATTCCTTTATCTAGACATTGGTTTAAGATACAGGTTAGAGGGTAGACGATATTTTCTTTTATCTGTTTGAGAGTTTCAGCTCGAATTTGATCTGGACCTACAGATTTTTTTGTTTTTCAGCTCTTTTATGATGTTTTTCAATTCATCCGCGTTGGTATGATGGATAATAATGGAATTGGATAGTCTCATTGGGTTTGGTTTAATTTTTGGATTTTTTTTACTTGTTCAGTAAGTTTTTTACCCATCCCAATGAATTTTTCGTTGAATTCATTTGCAAATTCTTCATTCTCAATTAATATTTCACCTTTTTCATTTTTATGGTATGTATTTGTTTGTCTTTTGGTTTTTTGCCACTAATATCCGGTACTATATTCCAGAGGGTTTTCTTATTACTCGAGTTATTTTTAATTTGTTGTGTGTAGTAGTCGCGTTTTGTAATATTTTTTAGATAGTTGAGTTAATTTTTATACTCTTTGTAATAGTTTTTGAGTTGATTGTTGTGCGGGATCTTATATACTTCGGCAAACAATTTTTTTTTGATATTGATTTCAATAGTCGAGTCGTTAACCAAGGAGCAATTTTTGTATTTTTCCGAGAGCATTTTTTATTTTCAGTACATTGTTCAGTAGTGTTTCTTATAATATTAATGAAAATTTCCATGCCATTATTAGGATCATCAGTTGTGTATACAGACTCCCAATTCTCTAATTGTAGCTGACGATTCAGATTTTGTATGTTTATATATTTTCTATATCCCATTTCCAGATTTTTTTTGGGATATTGTTGACCATAACTATTTGTAATATAGTTGTGAAATGATCAGATATATCAGTTTTCAAAACAATGGGGATTGTTGTGTCCAGTATATTCAGCTTAGATTTGATAAAGATATGATCGAGACAAGATATCTGATCATTGTGTACTCTTGTAGGGTTATTGATGCTAGATATGTACCCACGTTCATGCAATATACTGAGATATTCAGTTGTATTGTCATTTCCTACTAGTAAATTCATATCCATGTCTCCTACAAAAAGATAATAATTACATTGTTTCATTCCGGTATTTTCAAAATATCTCGCTAGAGTCTGATTAAATTCTTTTATGTTTATTGAGGGTGATCGGTAGTAGCTAGTGATGAATATGTCATTTTGTTTGCCGAACTTTATTTTTGCTTGGAGAAATTTTACTCTTTCTATTTGGATAATTTCACTAACAAACTCTTAATCTGCTTTTATATAAATTATAACTCCACCATTTTTATTGTAATCTCCCTCATTATATATTGATTTATATCCTGGTATATGATATATATAAGGATCAAGTGATTTCCAAGAACTACGCAATCGAAAGCAGAGTCTAATTCCTCCAACATTATTTTGAACTCATTAATATTTTTATTTAAACTACGAATATTGTTATGCATAATTTTGAAGTTGGTATTTTTTTCATTTTGTCTTAAAACTATTTTACATTCACCAGGTTCATTGAGAGTAAACGTTTTCATGTAATCTATTTTGAAATCTCTTATATATTGGTCCATTTTCTTAAGACAGCTTAAAATTAATATGCAAGCAATAAAAAAAAACTATATATTATATATAAGAATACTTATGAGTAGTACATGTAGTGTTTCTAAGTAAACTAATAGACAAATCATAAGAAAATAAATATATGGGAATACCTGTAAGTAATGCATTTACTGTTTCTTCTGTGCTCTCAGTATCCGAGTTGTGATCGACTCTTTTTTAGGAGTGTCATTCACTGACACCTGGGGTGCCTTATTCAATTTAATTTTATTTTCTTCTCTTACAATTCTTCCTTCGTTCCTGGGTTTGATTGTTTCTGCATTAGTTTCGATCGATGGTGGTTCCGACGGTATTATTATCTCTTTCTCTTCTGTTACAAATTCTTCTGGGGATGGGGTAGGTGGTGCACTTGAAATCTGCCTGGTTGGAATGATCAAAAACTCTTTCTCTGTATTATTGAGAATGTTTTGTACTTCGGCAGCTGAGTAAGTATGTTTTGTCTTCTATAATCAAATTATTTCCTCTTATAGTTGCTTTTCGAGAGTTGTTTCTCGCTTCTTTTAGACCTTCCAGCAATATTTTCCTTATTTTCAGATCTTCATCCGATAATTCCTCATTGACAAAGATCTTGCTTCCCTTCAGTTTCGGGCAGTTTCTCAGTATTTTCTGTTCCTTCAGGTGGCTTGCCAGAGACAATAAAATGGATCTTGTGTATTCGCCTCGTTTACCTAATCTGAAAATATTATTTATTTCTGTTGTTTCCAGAGCGTTTCTATCGCCAGCTCTCTAATTTTTTCCAATAAATTTTCAAGTTGATTATTAGGAGCTTCAGATATGCCGTAGAATACCAGATTGTTAATGATAGACTTTTTCTCTATTTTCTTTAGACGAGTTTTCAGTTGTTTGTTTTCTTCTTCAAGACTTTGCAGTTTTGTTCTTATTTTTTTCCACTTCTGTATATATTTTCTCTATTCTTTGACTGAGATTTGCATTTATTTCTTTAATAAGCACGTACACAACTTTTATGGTTACCTCTGATTTATCCATCATTCGCCTATGGTTCATCTATGTTCCATTTTACTTGCCTAGGAATTTGGATTGTTTGGTTTCGTTTCTCATTAGTTCGAAGCACATTTATTTATTTTATTGTTGATGCTTTTTTAATCTTGAAATTATTCTGTTTTTATGTTGATCTTTGGTTTATGGACACATTACCATAAAATTTATATAATTTTTTCGCACCTCTCACTCACAATTCTTATATAACTTATCACTAAACTAGTGGATTGTGTGGATCTCAAAACTTCATCATCAATTAATAGCAAATTGTAGATTCTAACTGTTCAAAAGCATCTATTATATTCACTACACTGCAAGATGTGCATAGGTAGGTACTAGAGATATTAAATATATCGAACTCACTTTTTTTAACATATCTGTATAATTTTGAGAAAAAGATCCCGAAAAAATATTATTTAGGACGTATTCCAAATTTAACTGGAAATCTTTGTTCCATGTACATATAAGAAGTGTTAAATGGAAGAGTAAAAATATTGACAGCATGCATTACCTGAATGAATATAAATACCCCATTTAAAATATAACAACTCTTTGTGGTAATTAAATATAAGAAGCTGAAATGGATTTCAGTCCACAACTAGTTTGTCACTGCAGAGAAATTTAAGTGAAAACTGGCGTAAATAAAAAATCAAGATCATGTGAATTTGGTATTTTATGTGATGAGATAGTTCGTGATAGAATAGTCTTACGAATTTATGCTTTGTTATTTAACAGTCTTCAGTAGGTAAATCTGCCAATGAAGTGTGTCCTAATTTACTTATGTGTACTTGTTTACTTTCTGATTTTATATGATAGCACTTAAGGAGAGGTCTCCTGTTGGATAATATTAAGAAAGTCCTTTGAATTCTTTCTCTTGGAGAGTATGGTGAATAGGTCAATACAACATTAAATATATCACTGAGAAAAAGAAGATCTTTCTGTCATCGACTTATAATTCACTAAAGTACAAGAAAGCCTATTTTATAGTTTTTTTATTCTTTATTTTAGTTTACTATATTCACCCATATTTTTGCTAATTTTGAGGAATCCTAGCGTTTCATAGAATGCAAGCTAACATTTGCCCATTTTTATTAACAAATCATTAACAAGAGTGAATTCCACAAAAAAATTATTAAAAGTTATGGTAAAATACTTTTATTTTTGCAAAAAATTATTTTTTTAATGCTTTTATGAGCAAACCCGCTTGTTCGATATTGGCCCTTTATGTGTCCTTGGTCCCAATAAATCCTTAGTCGCGTGTAACCAGTCGTGCTTGGTCTCCTTGAGTATCAGTGTTGTCATGTCGTGTGTGGCCACCTTTAAATTCCTGACCTGACCTCACGCACGAAGATCAATAGTATCAACCATAGACACGACTTATACGACTAACATATTTGCCAAGCTTCTTATTTTTCATGGCAGCTTCTGATTTATAGAGTAATAATCAAAGACATTCAGACGTAATTGAAAGGTGGCCGTTGAAATAGTTATTACTGATTAATCAGAAACACCTGCAGATTAAACTATGTACCAAATTTATATTTTACAACACAAAATAAAAATTTTCATTTGTGAAATAAGGGGATCATCAGTCGATATCGATCGATTGAGTTAAGTGCGGCAACACAGGAAAATATAATTTATGCATCCGTATGAATTCACAAGCTTTCGTCGCTAGTCGGAATATTTTTGTTCGTTGTTCCATTCATAATTTGAGTGTTGCTACTACGTTTTACAAATTTATACGCCTCTACTCAGGTACACTGTTGCCAAAATTTCCTATAGGAAAATTTTGTCTCTCTCTTACACATGGAAAATACCAAAACAATTCTCTAACAATAACAGATCGCCTTTCGATAAATGTTATGAATGAAATGCTTCGTCGAGGTGTTCAGATGTCTATGGTATCAACGCAGTATCTATGGAGTCAACCTGTATCAGTAATTATTATTTTATTATTATCAACCAATTTTTCCTTTCCTTAACACCGCTAAAGTATACTTTTACCTAGCACTTAAGATTCTAGCACTGTGCTTTTTAAAAATACAATAATATCTATAATTTTATATTCCTTCTTTAATGCTGTTTTGCTGTAGTGCCTAATTGGTGATTTGGTTTACACTAAAGATGAATAAATTGAGATGTGTGCTTGTAGGTGCGAATGCATCAAATATATGTTGTTATTGAACACCTACAACATACAATAGGCATTCCGATGTAGCAGGACTAATCCTATTAACGACGTATGTGTCACAAGGTACCTGTCGCCTATCGACGCTCACCAGAATCACACCACTATAGCCGTTTATTATGCACTCTAGTGTGCACATCACACTACCACGAACTGCATTAGTTTATCCTACGTGATCATCTGGATTTTTTTTTTCACAAACAAATACGACACGATGATCAGTATTATAGTTGAAAAGAGACTTTTTTATGTGACGATAGTGCTCGGATGTATTTTGAGTTAACTGAAATGTTGTGTTTTTGCTCAGTTAGGTTAAAATAGAATACAATAAAATACAACATTTTATTCACCACTCTTTGTTATAATACAATTTTAGCCAGTCAGTAATTGACAAAACTGTAAAAATATAATACACAGACAATAAAAACATTGAAAAATTGTAAAAGACATCACAATCATAGAGTAAGTATGATATCGCTAATATTATGGGCAATAGAGATAGAACAAAATATTAAAATTTTTAACAATATTCTTCATTGTGCTCAAATATTCATTGACAGTATAAAAAAATGTTTCGGTAAGTACCATTTTGATATAACTTTCAAAGACTAAGTAAGTGTTAACAATAGAATACTTTGTACCGGCTGTACAGGGTGGGCCAATTTTGATGTTTCTATAGGAGATCTCGATAACTATAAGTACTATGGAGAAACGGATGGTACATTCTTTTTCGCTTTTTTGATAGGAACTCAATGGTGAAAACCAGAGCTTGCTACCTTCTTTTGTTTTCGAGCTATATCGAAAAGTTCGATTTCTTACGATTTCGATTAATGTCGCCATCGTTCTTGGTTTTCAAATTAGAAAAAATATATTTACACATTCTTCATGCACTTTTCTGAGTAGAATCGAATGAAATATTTTGAATATCTTCTTTTGTTTTCCGGTTATAATATAAACTTGTATTTTTTATTTATTTATTTATTTATTTATTAAATAGAGCATTTTTTTCCCTTTTCAAAAATATATAACATGTGTGCTGAGAAATTTAGGAAAGTTACTTTTTCAAGGTAAACTTAATTTATCATAGGCGCCTGAGACATTTGGAAAGTTTTTTGACTAGGTATTCATCTAATAGACGTAAATATCATTTAAAGTAGTCTTCGAAGACGTCTGTCAAAGCCCGTTCAGTAATATTTTTGACTTAGAAGGTGACAGTTTCGCGTTGCAAAACTGCGAAATTTTGGTTTATGAAAACTACGAAAAATATGATATGTTGGAATGCTTTATTCAAAGTAACAGCAATTCTGGCATTGCATCCGAAACATACTTCAATCGGTATCCAGAGAGAAGACAACCCCACAAATCTATTTTTGAGAGGCTGACAATCACGTGTCATTCAAAAAGCCAAAACCGAAAAACTATCACAATGAACTATTAAAATCTAAACTTATTACTAAAATATAAACTTATTTATAATCAAAGTAAGTGTTCGAAATGATGTCCATTATTACTTACACATAGATCACACCGCCACCACCGCCATCAAGGAAATCTACAGAGTCATCCCCTAAAAGAAATGACTCGGTATTAAAAAAAATAAAAATTGAACCCATCATTGGCACTTGCAGTAGTCAGCAACTTGATGGTGTTCCAAAACCAACTAAAAATTTGCCCTTGACTTTCAAGTGACATACAGTTTTAAAATATAAGCAAGGGCGTGCAATATGAGAAACTTATGTAAAAAAACGAACTTTATGCATCATTTAAAATTAATGCGCCAGCATCTTTGAAAAATATTGTGCTTTCACCGTCCACGTGGCCAGTGGAGGTTGCAGAGAACTATTTTTTTCGTAAAAAAGTCCAAGCTAGTAACTACGTTACCGATTCCAGCAAATAAATGTCACTTATCAAAAAAAAAAAAGTGAACATATTGTTTTACAACATTCAATCTCTACGCTCGAAAGTTTGTGATTTGGAAGGCTTCCTCTGTGACCAAAAAATTTCATTCCTGTGTCTCACCTAACACTGTCTAGGATCAGGTGAACTTGAATTTTCAAAAATAGTTCCGGTCCATCTACTGTCGTCAAAATGGATATGGTGGCAGCGCGATTTGGTGTTGTGGTAGTGGCGATTACGATGTCTGCGAACTTCCCGTTTCGAATTTGTCATGCAGCGATCTTGAAATTTCTGGTATTCATGTGAAGGATATTGATTTGATAATTTTATCCATACTTACAGGGGATTTTCAACATTTTCTGGATCTCATGACTCACGTTTTGTCAAATATTTCTGCTGGTATTGAGAACGTTATTGTTGGTGGTGACTTAAACCTGATCTTCAATACTGCAAATAATTTGTATAAACTGGTGATTTGTTTCGTAGTTTTGGCTTACATTATTTAACAACTTGCCCTACAAGAGCCACAATATTTTCACGAATATTAATGAATCGTTCCTCAATTTCAATATTATTGACCCTGTTTCATCAAGTCTTTATTTTGATACCCCGCATGTAATTTACAAGATTCATAGACCTTTCACTTCCACTGGAAAAAGGATATTTTATACAAACTTGTCTTTTATTAACTGTTATTTTATATGTAACAATTAACTTGATATAAACAATACATTTTCTTATTTTGTAAAAGTTTTAACAACCAATACTGACCTTGCTTTTCCCGAAATAAAACTACTGCTAACTCTAGAGATTCAATTTATTGGTTTGATACTATTCTCAGAAATATGCGCTCAACATTGGATATGTTGAATGGTATTTTTGAGCTAACATATATACCGTCAAAATTTACTATCTGCAAGATTTTATAACGAAAAATGTGTTAATACAGTTAGTAATAAGGCAAAGGCATTGTGGCCAGTTGTGAATAATGTACGTGGTAAATATAGTTTCAATGGAAACTTGAAGAACTGCTTACTTACTAGTGAAATTTTCAACGATTATTTCACATCCATCGCAGATAAATTGATTGGAAATATTCCATCAAACACACTGTACACTTTTCTACCTTTTTGAAAAATGTCAATGTTGCTTCCAGTGACTCATTTCAATTTTCTTAGGTATCGGAGGCATTTATTAGAGATGTTATAAACAACTTCAAAAATTCCAATGCAGTTGACCCATTGGGTATGTCAGAGGGTTTAACAACATCAGACAAGGATCTTATAATCACACCTCTTACTAAGTTGATAGATATCCGTAACATCACTTCTAAGTTTTCTGATTGTCTAAAAAAGGGTAAAATAATTCCACTTCATAAAAAAGAGAAGAACTTGAATAATTATAGGCCAATTGCTAAGATTTTTGAGTCAGTTCTCTGAATCAACTATATTCATTTTTTGATCACAATAGTTTATTTTTAGAAAGTCAATTTAGCTTTAGGAGGGGTCTTTTTACAGTGAATGCTCTAGGAGATTTTATCACAGTGTCTTGAAAACAAAACAATTTGTTCGGCAACGTTTGTTGATTTAACTAAGGATTTTTGATTGTGTTTCACATAACATTCTCATTAATAAAATTAGTAAATATAAAGTACATCGAAGTAGCTGTAATATAATCAAGTGCTTCTTGTCAGATAGGAAACAATTCGTCTATTTCAACAATTCTTCTTCCACATACCTTCTGGTAAACTACGGCGTGCCTCAGGGTCTCGGGCCTCTCATATTTTTAATTTATATCAATGATTTTAGTGCAAACATCTCTACAAAGCATCTTATACGCAGATGACACAACGCTTCTTACTTGCTAGACCAATATTACCGATCTATATCGGGTATCCAATGAAGCTCAATCAAAAGCCCAATGCTGGTTCTACTCTGATAAACTCTCACTAAACGTTGCAAAAACTGAGAACGTAGTGTTTACTATAAAAAACAAGTAAGGTGAAGTCGGGTAATTGTAATAATGGGGCTATTGTAATACTGGTTGATTGATGAAATTCCAATTTACTTACAACGCTGCCATCTTGCCGCAAAAGATTTCAAACATCCATAAAAGCAACCTTCATTACAGGAATCTGTAAAATTGAATGGTGACAGTTGCCTCATTAAATTTAAGTTTGTACTGATTTTTGCCTTGACAGACGAGTATCAAATAAATATTTTCATCGGTTGCTGTGGTTGTACAAAACGATTTAGGTGAATATTATTTACATGTTTCTGCTAGTAGAGGTTCAATACGTTGTTGAATATTGTTGTTATTCGACTAATTGAACAATTTTCGATATTATGAACTATATTACAATTACCCCGTCCAAAATGCAAACTGGGGTTAATGTAACGTATACCAATGAGGTTATTGTAATATGTGTATTACAATTACCCCATTTTCAGAAAACGTCATGGTGAGGAATTATATTCGAAAGAAACACGAAACCACGCAGAAGTATATCCAGGAAAACCTGAAAAAAGCAATTGAAGAAGTGAAAAGAGGGTCAACAACTGTGTATAGAGCCAGTAAATCCTACAATATCCCATATCCAACACTTTATACGCGTGTTAAAGGAACAAGAGGAAAAATACATGAAAAAAGTGGACGACCAACATGTCTGTCATCTGCAGAGAAAGATCAATTAGCCACAGGTTTGAGGGTAATGGAAAAATGGATATTTGGGTTGACTCGTCGAGAAGTTTTGGAAATGGTAGGAAAGTATATTCCAGAAAACAACATAGAATCGAGGTTTAAAGATAGCATTCCTGGAGAAGATTGGTTTCTTGGATTCAAGAAAAGAAATCGATTAAGCTTGAAAGTACCTCAAAATGTAGAGTATGCAAGGAAGAAAGCAGTTAACCCTTTTACCATCTTCGAATATTTCAAACTTTTGGAAGAAACTATTAACAAACTTAATTTAAATGATAAACCTGAAAGAATCTGGAATCTGGATGAAAGTAGTTTGAGTATTGATCCACGAAGAACTAAAGTGGTTGGAGCTGTGAACAAAGCGGCTTCACGGACCATTAGTACTCCAGGAAAGGAAAATACCACGGTTTTAGTAATGTGCAACGGAGCAGGAGGCAACCCACCTTTAATAATTTTTAAAGGATTGCATGTGTGGGATCAGTCGATGTGCGACAAAGATGAAGGATATCCAGGGACGCTGTATGCTGCAAGTAAGAAAGGTTGGATGGAAACTAAGATTTTCGCCAATTATTTCATAATAACCATTTTACCTGCTATTGGAGAAGCCAGACCTGCACTAATAGTTTATGACGGTCATTCTACGCACGTTAGTTTACCTGTTATTGAGAGAGCCATGCAGGAAAACATTACAATCATCAAGTTGCCTCCACATACGAGTCATTTACTTCAACTGCTCGACATTGCAGTGTTTAAATCTTTTAAAGTAAAGTGGGACGAGAAACTTATTTCATGGCAACGTCAACACGTTGGTCTCAAATTGCCAAAAAAAATGTTTGCGAAATTTCTTGGCGATACCTTGCTTAAAATTTCCCCCCAAGTTATTCAGAATGGATTTCGAAAAGCAGGAATAGTTACAGTTAACAAAAATGTTATTTCAAAGGATCAATTTCCACCTGAAACATTGCAAATATTTAATGATTTTCTTGCCAATAATGTGAGCACACCACAACCTTTTGCAAATACACCTGAACTCATAGAGAAGAAAACGCTGAATCCAGTGCTGTATTACCTCTCGGTATTGGTGATCTATCATGCACAGATGTCATAGAGCATTTAAATGATACTTTTGTTCCTGATGTATCATTGCTTGAACCTGTTGTACCCCCAGAAGATGCCATCATCCCTGGTCCATCATCGGCTGGAACTGCACTGCTTCTAGAAAATCCTGTTATTTTTGGTACATCAACATTTGGAACCGTATTACACCTCACAGGTACTGCAAGCAATGCTCTATCTTCCTCTAAGCCATCACAAATTTCAGTCGAGAACTTACTGCTTGCCAAAATTTAACAAAAACCTATGCCAGTTAAACAAAAACGAAGAAGAATGTGTCCTGGGTCGGAAATACTAACAACAGAGTAGGCCATTGATCGTATGAAAAACCATGAAAATGAGAAAAAAGGTAAAAGATAAAAAAAAGGGTAAAGATATCACAAAGAAATAAAAGCAGAGTAGGAATCCCAAAAAGCAAAAAAAAGAAAAATGGTCATCTGATAGAAGTTCTGATTCGGAACAACACATTAATATAAGTTACATAGACACGGATGATGGTATGGATTTAGAAGATATCATTAATTTACCTGAACGTAAAGATCATGATGCTTCGTTTGCAGTGATTGTGAACACATGGGTATTAGCGAAATATACTACGAAAAAAACTGTAAAGCATTTTGTTGGACAAGTTGTGGACAAACATAACGATGGCTGGGTTATTAAATTTACAAAAATGTACAACCAGCAGTTTGTATGGCCAAAAATAGAAGACTTAGACACAGTAGAAGATTCTAATATTGTGAGGAATTTAACCAGAACCGGAAGTCACACGTAGGGGCAGTTTTCGATTTAATGTGTCGTTTCATGGGTACAATTTGCAGTGATACACTTTATAAGATTCTTAAATAATAATTTTCGGGCTATATTATGTTACTTAGAAGATAGATAATGTGTTTCTTTGGTTTAACTTATAGACGAGTTTATAAGTTTCTTGCATTGTCATATTTTTCCATGAAAATAAAACCAATTGGTGTATCTTTTGTGTACTTTTACAATAGCGCCACCCTAATGTTCTATCATCGGTATATAGAACGTTGCAAACGATTATTACAATAGCCCCAAATTACGGGGTTATTGTAATATAGCGACATGATTTAAAAAAAAGAATCATAACATTAATGAAAATTGAAGTATCTCATTTAAACTTGCACAATCAACATGCAGTTCCCTAGCGCATGCATATAATTTTTTTCGAATTTTTAAAAGAGAAACTTAGGGACCATTGGCCTTTAAAGTTGATATATTGGAAAACTATATTACTTTTACCCCACTTCACCTTACGTCTAAATTATTCATCAAACATTAAATTTTTGGGTATACACTTTCACAGAACATTGCCGTGGGATGTAAATGGTGAAGTCTTGTCTAAAAATCTCTCCAAAACTATATTTTGCATTACTCCAGTCTAAATTATCATATGGCATCTTACTGTGGGGGCACTCTTCTATACGCCATCACATTTTCAAATTGCAACGGAAAGCCATCCTCGTAATGACTGGTTTAGGCTGTCGAAATGATTGCAGAGAATCCTTTCAAAAATTCGATATTCTAGCTTTACCTGGATTATTTATTTACAATTCCCGTCTTTACGTAAAAGCACATTTGACTGATTATTAGACTCACAGTGACCTTCATAATTATAATACGAGATTAAACGCAAACCTCTACCCTAGTTACGTGGGATTAAGTAAATCCATTAACTCCTCTTCATTTCTTGGTACAAGATTTTGTAAAGTGTTACCTTTATCGATTTTAAATTATGATAGTTTTTGTAAGAAATTAAATTGCTTTTAATGTCACGTTGCTACTACAACTACGAAGTCTTTTTTAAGGATGATTTGTCTACTATTATTTAATTGATAAATTAGTGTATGAATTTTCAATTTATTTCTTCTCCATATTTTTACTTCTATTTTGTATTAATGAATATTTTATATCGATGTTTAATGTATTCTGACTTGTGTATGGTCAATGAGCACCAATAAAAATTATCTTATCTTATTTTATCTTATCATTTGTTATTTAATTGTTAATAAACGTAATCCCAGCAAGAGTTCTTATAGCACTCTTTTGCATTATAAATTATATATGTCCAGAGGTAATGGGTTGTGCCGTATTATATATGGGACTTAAATATAGCATAATACGCGGTGATTTGGGCATTTTGGTCTAGACTGTATTTTATTTTTCTTAAGAGGACTAAGCTGGAGATGGAGGACAGTCTTCTCTTAAGATTTTAACGCTACGTATAGGTTCACTTATTGACGCTGTCCGTTATTGTACTTATCTAAAAAAATATATATTTTGAGTTTTGTCTGTATTCACGTATAATTATTTTGAAACCAATTATTGCCATTCTTTTCTAATTTCTTAAACAGATCGTCTCAATTTGAATCATAGGATGTAAAACTGGCATCATCCGCATAAAAACACTTTTAGGAGACGTATACAATGATAGGGCTAAAAAGAGGGACAGTACAGGCATAGGAATCTTCAGCCTAGACCTGCAACTACATCCACAACAACCGCTAAGGAAGTATGCCACCGTATTACAAACGGAACTAATAGCACTAGCTCGAGGGGCTAATGAGTTCCGCATGAGCAAGGTGAGAGGACGAGTAATACGCTTCTTCACAGACAGTAAAGACGCTTTAAAAGCGCTTGAAAAGGGCAGGTACAACGCGAGAACCACGCTGAACTGCGACCGCAAACTGTCGGAACTAGCGAATGAGAATGTGGTGGAACTAGCTTGGTGCCAGCACACGATGGGAATGAGGTCAATGACAAGGCGGATAAGCTGGCGGGTGCTGCTTCGTGTGTGGGCCCGAACCGGCAGTACCCATCACTCCGCTCATCATGGCCAACCTCATTAAAGAGGTCACACACCTCAGACACTTTCAGAGATGGAACTTAGTTCTGAGCTGTCGACAGAGCAAGAACTTCATCACGGAGACATACCGGAAACGGGCCGAAGAAGAGAGCAGAATCCACGAATACCGCGAGAATTACGATATACCATATCAACGAATTCTTTTAGCAATTTTTAAACGAATGAAGATACCGACATGCAGTGTGAACAGATTTTGTTACGCGAGAGGCAAGAACCAGAATGGCATGGATGGTTTTATATTATATTCACCAAACCCTCCTTTCCTGAACCAGAACTTGTTATTAAAATTCCGTTAAGTGAAACTTAAGTTATGGACACTTATACTCCAAAAAGTTTAGCTTCCCCTCCTGCTATTATTTTACGTACGCTCTACAATAAAAAATCACATATCAAAAAGATTGATCATTATGTCGACATTAACGTGAGAGTATACATTTATAAGGTTATAATGATAATTTTTCGATAAAAATGCATTTTTTATACGATCGAAGCTATTACGCACCATAGCGGTGGACGTATGAATTTAAAAATTATTTTCAGAAATTTTCCTTTGTCAATTTCCTCTGAAGGTTTTTTCCCAAATCTACGACTATTAATTCCTGAGATACAGTACCTCATCACCTTTATTTAAACAACCGGTATTAAAAGTCGGAGAACGGTAGGCTCAGATCAATTGCAAGCGGAAATTGATTGAAGAGGACCAGATTTATGTTTTGGTAGAGTCAATCAACACCATATTTAGAACAGAAATAATCCCGAATGAATGGTTGCTATCAACTTTTATAATCCTCCCAAAAAGGAGAAATGCCAGGCATTGCTCTGACTAAACTATATGTCTGATGGTTCACAAATGAAAATTTTGTTAAAGGTGTTCCATAGTAGAATATTCCGAAAACTGAACGTAGACATCAACATACACAATTTAGATTACTTAAGGGAAGAAGGGAACACATGAAGACCTATAGACGCTAGTTAATAGAATGGTCACAGTAAGCGAAGAGTATGGAGTATCACTGAACATAAGCAAAACAAGATATATGCTGATAACAAAAACAACTCAGACATTCGTAGAATATATGTGAGGAATCAACCTATTGAAAGAGTAAAAGAGTACAAAATCCTGGGCACATCCTTTAATGAAAACAATGACAGCTGCCAAGAAATACGAATATTATGGGACAATTAGGTTGACTGACTTGAGAACACTATAGAAGTACTTGAGATGTGAATATAGCGGAGAATAATGACGATTTCATGGGTGGAGAGAATAACCAACTCGGAAGTAATGATGAGTATGCATAAGGATAACAATAATTAAGGAAAGGAAACTGCATTATATGGTACATGTCATGAGGGGAGAAAAATATAGTATGTTACAGATCATTATGCAGTGAAAAATCCGAGGAAAGAGATATATAGGAAGGATATGGAACTCATGGCTGAAGAACCTTAGGGAGTGGTTTGGATGTAATAAGTAATAATAATGTAGTATTTAGAGCTGCGGCACCAAAAATGAGAATCGCCCTGATGATTGCCAACCTTCGCAACGGAGACGGCACCGAGAGAAGAAGTAGAGCCTGTACCTAAAATAGATTCTATAGCCACTTAATCAAATGACTGAGATAATATAGAATAATTAAGCAGTCATCAATTTAAAAAACTGGAGTACTTGAATTCATACAAGCCTGGAGACTTTTCATGCAAGACATTTTATATTTTGTTGAGTATAGATCTAGAATTTAAGAAAACGTCACAAGACCAAAACAAAGTTATGAATATCTATATTCTATCTATCTAGCTATTAGTTTTACGTCACGGGCGGGCTGATATGTTGACCACGATTGTAACAAGTCAAACTGAAAGAACAGTCCAATTAATTAAGATAAATTAGAATTTTCTGAAGCAATAATCTATGACGGATCGAATGAGTAGATATTATTTTTCCTCTGGAAGATATTTATTTCGGAATAACTTTTTTACCATTTATACAATAATGTGTTTCTAGTTATTAAAACTTACTTATTGAATATTAACTAAAACGATTAGTTCACCTAGATGTTGTGTCATCAGTATGTGCAGCATTTTTATTCAATAAACATTATGGTATTATATGAAAATTAGATTAATCGTAAAACAAACATAAATCGACCAATCGGTTACAAAAATCAATATTAAAATAATTGAATTGTTGTACTCAATTTTATGAACACCCAGACATACTTATGGTCTATACCTAACATATTAAACATTTCTTTATTGCGGCTAACAAACTGTTTGCATTCATATTAATCATATTATTACAATGTGTGATTAATGTGATTTGATTAAAATTTGATCTAGTAGAGTAGGTATTTATGGTTTGCAATTGGTTTAAGTGTTTTGTTATATTATAATAAGAGTATACTGGTAGTATATACAGGCAGTCAATACTAAGTACCTACATCATCATCGAAACAGGAATTTGACGGATAGTTTCTTTTTTATTTTATTTAATTTTCAAGATACACTTTTGTTTAATATTTAATACTTTTTGGTATTTTTTATGTGATCCTCCTTATACTATTAGCTCAAACCTCAAAAGTTTAAAGCTGAGATATTGTCTTTAAAATATGGGTAGTTATCTCCACTATTTTGATATTGGAAAGGTATCTTGTAAATTTTGTTTGTTCGTCGCATTATTTATGATTTTGAACCTATATCTTTCGCACGTCATTTTTGTTATGTTTTAATTGATATTTGAAATAATCAAGTTTCCGTTTTTATCAGTTTATTTTGATAATGTCTCTATGTTTTATAATCATTTTCTAAGTCCATGCTATTATTTTTTATTAGTGAGAAAAATTGTCGATTATACGTTTTCCTATACTGTTTTATACGTACTGGCTTCAAGAGAAATTTTTATTAATTAAATTATATATTAAATGTCCTTATTAACTACCGATTTTTTTATGTAGTTATTGTTTTGATCATCCTGTCTGTCTTTCAACACTATAACTTGGAAAATACTTAACCGATTAACACCAAACTTGGTACACAAATACGTAAGTGTAATACCTCCGATGGGATTGATTTTGAGTTGTCTGTATGTCTGTTTTTGTGTCTGTCAATACGATATCTCAGAAGCTACTTAACCGATCCACACCAAACTTGGTACACAAATACGTAAGGGTAATACCTCCTATAAGATTGATTTTCAGGTGTCTGACTGTCTATTAGTCTGTCAATCAAAACTATATCTCGAAAAATACTTGACCGATCGACACCAAACTTGGTACACAACTACGTGATGGTAATACCTTCTATGAGAGTTGGTGTGTGCGAATAGCCAAGGAAGTATAACTTCCACTGTCTGGTCCGACGTATACCCAGTTTTTTAAATTTTTTCCCTATGTTTAGTGGATATAATTAATCCCTCTGTTATTCATTCTTGAATCTTTTTAGATTTGTTATTGACATATCGTCGGTGTGTACCGGAATTCTTAGTTTCATTAAATTTGAAGAAAAGAGTCTGATCTGCGTTTTCAGAATTTGGTATTATATGCTAGTCTACATGTATTCTATTAATTGACAAGAAAGCAATTAATTCCGGAATCTAGATGTAACACAGTTTAAATTGTGACTGCCAAATACATGGTTTAAAATGCTCAAATTTATGCTCTAATTGTCATGGTTTTGAGAAATGCTCCAATGGTGAAGAAAAAACCTAAGAGGAAGTTAATTATTCAGATGAAATTGAGGAAGAAGAACTCATGCAGACTGGAAATAACATTGGAGACAAAGACGGTGATGGTCTTGGAGATTTCGAAGATCTACTAGGATCGGTAAGGTTTGTCGAATTTAACGATGAAGAAATGCCATCAAAGAGACAAAAAACTAATGGATAAATAATTAAACTTAAAGATAAGATATTTATAAATAACAGGATTATTGTATTTAAAAATATTATAATTAATAACGATAGTATAAACTATCTAAATTCCATTGTACGATTTACATGTATATGCTATAAATTTTATTTTAAGTGGCAATAATACCTACTCAGTTTGAAAGCAAGATCTAGAAGAATTTCTTTAAAAATGAGAAAAAACGATTTTATTCGCAATATTTCATCACCCCGTATCTCCAAAATGAAGCGTTTTTGGAGATAAGTTTACATGAACTTTTTAAATTATTTTTATCTGCTGAATACGCTGTTAAAGTTTCTCCATTATAATTCGGACCACCCGTATATTATAAAATGTTCTATGACATAAATAAATTTTATGTCTCATGTTTTAGACAAAATCCCCTTAAAATACTATCTTTATTATTTAGAACAACTATTTTTGTATGTCTTTGCAATCTTCATGTTTTATGGATTTGAAGTTTTTTTGTTTATCAGTGTAACATATAATCTTACATAAACTGTACATAATAAAAATAAATAGGATTCGTGTTTCTTCATTTTTTTACATTCTCTGAGAAAATTTACCATAGTTATGTATATTTTTTAAACCATCAGAAAGGATATATTTCAACAAACAAAAATCCCAACAACTGTTTTAAAATAGCAGATATTTTGACGGGAGAATATTCAATTGAAAATTAGGGTTCTTTTTCGATATTAAGTCAAAATAAGGTGGTCAATTTTTTTTAATCAAAATAATTCATTGTGTTTGGGACATGAAAAGGTGAGATTTTACCAAATTTGGTGTTTTTTTTTTGGAAGATATAAAAATAAAAAACAAAAACGTGGTTATTTTAATTTTTCACATGAATTTTGAAGTTATGTGAAAAAAGTTGATAGAAAAGTTGTATATCTTTCTACTACCTACAACTTTGCTTCTCAATTCTTTTTCATAGAGCTTGTAGTTTTGCCGGAGATCAAGATAAACTGTTTTTGAAAAATTATAGTAATAACAATAATATGCCTTTATTCATCACATTCAGTGGTTTACAATTATAATGGTTAAAAAGTATGATGAATGGGCGGAGTTCAGTTGTTAGAGCTGCTTTTAAACCCAACCTGGGACGTACACACTTAATCTATAAAGTCTATGTCAGCAGACACCTACAATATTAAATACATAAGTATATATAAACTTTCAACAATTATTTATGTATACATAAAGACAAGTAAATATATTGTGTTAGATACAAGAATACAAGTAGATATAAACTAGTAAATTTTTAAATCTTATATGACTATATTGTCACCAATAGAATTAAGAATGAGAATGTTTCAATTGAACTGAGACTTCATTATACATATACCATAAATCATTTCAAGAGTCATGTGAATAGCAAAGACATCATTACCTTGATTTGAGGACGACTTTCAAACATTTTTTTTTAATTTTTCAAGCTAAGGTCTTTGAGTTCATGTGGTAGCGCATTATATAGTTTTGCTGAATTTTATGAAAAACTACGTGTGTAATCTGTTGATAAAAAAATTGTTTGCTATTTTTATTACTGGTAGAATGTTGGAGTCTATAATGATGGTATAATCTCAGAACCTTTTGCAGTCAAATCAGGAGTACCACAGGGATCTCATTGTGGTCTTTTGCTGGTCTGCCTCTTTATCAATAACTCCTTTTTGCTGATGATATGAAGATTTTCAGAGAAGTGGTGATCTGAATAACATATCTGAATGGTGTTATGAAAATTGTTTATGTCTTAATACTAGTAAATGTTACTCAATGGTTTTAAGCAGGTCACATTCAGCGATACAATTTGAATACCAATTGAATGAGAAAGTATTAGATAAAAAATATGAGTGTAAAGATTTGGGAGTAATATTAGACAATAAGCTTTGTTTCAACAACTTGGTTTCTCAAAGAGCGCTGAAGATGCTTGGTTTCATTGTAAGGTCATCAACTGACTTCTCTCCTTCTACTATCAAAGTTCTATACTGTTCTTTAGTTCGACCCATTGTAGAGTTTAACACTATAATTTGGAACCCATACTATCTCAAGTACGTTCATCTAATAGAAAATGTTCACAACAAATTTTTGAAAATAATAGCTTACAAACTAGGCTTAGTTGTCGGTCTATGTATTTTCTAACTATATTGGGGTTAACCCGTTTATAATAATAAATAAAAAATATAAAGTGGTTTTATGTTTCGAACTAGCAAGTGGCATTTATTACGCGAATCATTCTTTCGTGACAAGAAGAACAATTTTTTCCTCAAATATGCTGGAGTTCCTGATAGCAAAATTTTATGTGTTACGGTTAGAAGGTGTGTTTCCCTCATTTGATTCATTTGCAACCAACCTGAGTCGTTAAATGAATATTTTTTACAAAAAATTGGACCGAAGTTATTAGTTGGTGCACTGAAAAGTATAAAATAATATTAATTCTATTGGTGCTGTTACTTTTGAAGTTGTGCAGTTGCAGGTAGATTGATAACTTTTGGCACCAACTTCACAAGTACCACCAGCAATAGAATTAATATTATTTTATACTTTTCAGTGCACCAACTAATAACGTCGGTCGGTTTGCAAAAAATATTTATTTCAAACTTTTGAGGTTTACATTAGTCACAAAAATCGTTGAACGTTCACTAATACCAATGAAGATAGTACTTATCCTATTACCCACGTATATTCCTTGCTTGTAGTTGTTATTATTGAGATCTCCGAACATCGCTACGGAAATAAGCTTGAATATTTTAGTTCTTACCTTTTTAACATCGATTTTACTTGAAAACCGTAACTCTAAGGGAAAAATTTTCATTATAAATGTTGCTACAAATAATTATGTCCTTCATGTACTGCCCACAGATTTTCAATTTTCGACAGAAATCGCCCTCTCCACATTGCACATTTGAGAAATTAACATGCGTCTATCTCGAAAACCGTAACTCTTTTGAAAAAATGTTCAATTTAAACTTTTCCGCATATTGTCCTATCTTTAATTATACCATCTCAGATTTTCAATTTTCTAGAAAATTTGCCACCTCCACCCCCTTCGGGGGCGGTTTTCGGAGGGAAAGGAGATGTCGGATTCCCGTTTTTATGAATATGGGACCATTTCTCAAGGCTCCTGTTTCAAATGAATCAAAAATCTTCAAAATCGGACAACGATTACTATATGAAAGGCGCGCACAAACCAAAAAAAAAAAAGCATACAGTCGAATTGTATACCTCCTCCGTTTGCGGTTCGTCGGTCAATGAATAGCTGATATGGTCATACTTACGTAAGCCATATGCAAATCGAATACAGCTATTTTGGATTTTTTGCAACCGTAACAAATTATGTTGATCTAAAGCCGGACCATAAATAGTGTCGCAATACGCCATTCGTGAGAATACTAGAGACTCGCATATATTCAATTTAAGGTTTTTTGACATCATATGCCTACTGGGGTATAGCTGCCGTAATACGTTATATGAACCCTTACACAGCCGATTAACATGCTTTATGAATCTCAGATCAGTATCGATTCACAGGCCTAGATTTTTGCTTTCATCTACTAATTTAATAGGATTATTATCAATTTATATGGTGAGTGAATTAGAAGCGGACTTTCTCTTCTGTTTGGGACCAAACAGCGTTACTTGCGATTTTTTTGGATTTAACTTTAGGTTGTGTGCGAGGGATGTATCAAAGAGTAGCTTTAGGTTTCTATTTATAATATCCTCAGCTATGATGACTTCACTGAAATTGAATGACATATGTAATTGTGTGTCATCCGCGTAATGATGTATATTAACTGATCTGACGCACTCATGAAAATCGGATATGTGAAGAGCAAAAAGAAGAGGTCCCAAGACAGAGCCTTGTGGAACTCCGTGATGTCTTCTTAAGGACAAGGACTGTCCACCATCAAATGCCAGTTTGAATTCCTCCAGTTAAATAACTCTCCAGGAGTAAGACTGCACCGTCAGAAAAGCCAAAATATTTCATTTTCTTACCCAGAACAGACGGATCCAAAGTATCAAAAGCCTTAGTGTAATCTAATAGAACGAGACAGGTCAACTTTCCCTCATCAATTGCTTTGAATATATCATCTGTAATCAGACTCAGTGCTGTGGTTGTACTGTATATATGTCGTTACCTGTTCTGTAATTATCATTTCAAACGCTTTCGAGAGAGTTGGCAGAATGCTGATTGGTTTTAAATCAGACAATTCAGTTGGATTATTACATTTTACTAAAGGTCTAACATAGGCGTGTTTCCATAGAGAGGGGAATGTATTAGATATAATAAAGAAGTTAAAAATATATGTAATATGCTCCAATATATGAGGTACAATCAAATGTAGCATACGTATAGAGATTCTATCAGATCCTACAACATTGCTTTTGATTCTATTGATGTATTTCAAAACAGTTTCCGAACCCACCACACTAAATTTGAAATAAGGATCGTGTAAAGGTATTGAATATTTATCAAGCGGGGCTGTTTGTCCTTGGGCTTTATTCAGTACTGGTGTATTGGTGAAATATTCATTTAGTAGATCCAATTTTTCCAGTTGTGGGGGAATTTCTGGTGTATTTTTATCACGAAGTACTTCAAGTGATCTCAGGGTATTCCATGTTTTTTTCGAGGTTTTTTGGTTCGAAACATAATTCTGGTATGTGGCTTTCTCTCTGCGTATGGCACTACCGACAGGTTCCGTAGGTTCTTATAGTAGTTCCAAGATCCAATTGTTTTTAGTTTTTTATAACGACGAAAAGCTTTATGTTATACGTGAACCAGGGTGTTGGAGGCATGGTTGCCTTTATAGTACGATAAGGCGCATGCGCATCGAATATACTTATAGCTTGTTCATTGAAAAAGTCAGCATTTCATCAACGTTATCATATTGATAGATGGCATTCCAGTTGACATTGCCTGTATCTAGGCTGAAGGAATTCTCATAAAAGCTATTGAAGTCCCGGTAAGTAATATATTTGACGTATTTTTCTTTAGGTAAATCAATATCACAAGTAAATGCATGGTGATCTGAAATACCATCGATATCCAGAATATTTATTGATGAAAAATGTGTGTTATTGACAATCATCAAATCTATGAGCGTTTGACACATCCGTTATTCTCGTTGGGGTATTTATGAGCTGGTCCAAATTGTATGAGTCTAATATATCAAGTAACAATTTACTTTTAAGGTCGTACGTAAGCAAATCAATGTTGAGATCGCCGACTATAACGAATATGTCAATTTCAGGTAGATAATTAATTATCGCATCCTCTAGTTCGTTTAAACAGTTCGTTACGATGGAAGAAGATGAGCGGTAAACCACCGATACAGTGATTGACTTCTGTTTATATTTTATTGATAGCCATAGCTTTTCAAGATAAGGACTAATGTTTGAAAATAAAATAGTAGAGTTCAGATAATTCCTTATGTAGAATGCAACTCCTCCAAAGGGGCCATCTCTATCTAGATGATTGAATTTATATCCCATAATAGCAAACGTTTCAAAGTCACAACGGTTATTGAGACAAGTTTCTCTCAAGGCAACGATGTCTATACTATTATCTAATGTATAATTCCTTAACATTTCAAATCCAGTAGAGAGGGACCTGACATTGAGATGTAATAAACTGACATTTTGCTGCATCTCGAAGAATGTACACAGTCCAAATAAATTTATAATCTTATTTGGATTTACAACTAATTAGTTTAAAGATATTTGAATTTGAACAAACACCTTAAAATGTGCATATTCCGATGTATAGTCTTCTGTGTGTTAGTATCCGTATAGTATTTGAACGAAGGCTTCTTGTTCTTTCCTTCAGGAGAGGTTCGGCTGCCGGTTTAGTAATCTACTTAATGGTTTCACTGGTTGTGGGTGTATCCGTGATAGATAGATTCCTTCTTTTCTTCTTCCTTTATGCAGGTGTCAGATTCCTCTTGATGTTCAACTTTATTATCAAAAACTCTTATATTACAAGTTGCTGGAGCACTACTTATATAAATGTCATCACTGGCGGCTTGGAACTTCAGCTTTCTATTGATATGTAACACTATTTTATAACTTGAACATTTCACTTAACAATGAGTATTTTTTAGAGAACAAACAATGTGTAGTGTGTCTCTGTACATAGACCATATTTCCGTTCTTTACCTTTAAAAATACACCCCTTCCACTTCCCGACCTCAGATCGCCCGTAAATTATTTTTTCTTTCATGAATAATATCAACGTTTAGCCCTAAGAATATATATTGTATATGCTATATCAGCAACTTTGTATAAACATATAAATATGCGCTTCATGCCAATTGTATCAGTCAGTAATTATAATCCTTGTAGTAACGATAGTCTATGTATTGTTTAATTAAATAAATTAGTTTTTAAAAAGTGAATTCTTGGTGTCAAACAGTTAATTGGCGCAGTCAGTAGGATAGTTCGGGATTAATCGAATCGTCCGATTAATATTCATATTAACGATTTACCGGACTATCGAACGTTGATTCTCGTGAAGTGGAAGTTTTGTGGAGTGGTTCTTCAAAAATCAAGAAGCCCAGTCTATTAGAGACCCATCAGGACCCCACCTTCATCAGAACATCGAAATTTGGGAAAGAACCGCCCAAATTTGCAAGGATCTCAACTTAGGGAGGACATCATCGCCGAACTAAGGGTGTACCTTATAGAATATAGACAGGAGATGCCAAGAATTGCTTTCATCTTATTGTAAGTACAATCTGATGTCTTTTATAGAACTTGCAAACGTATTAGAAGAAATTGAATCAAACGAAATTTCTTCAACTGACTCAACAATAGAAACTCCTTTAGATAATACAAATTTAAATTACAACCAACCTAATTCTATATTAAGACCCTCAATTTTATCAAACATAGCAATCAACAACATGGCTCAATTTAAACCAGAGTACCTAAATTGCATACCAGAGTTCAGCGGCGACCCGAATGATTTAAATAGGTTTTTAGCCCTTAGTGAATCTATTATAAATAATTTTCATGATAATAATAACCCACATAATTTTCAAAATACATATATTTTAAACTCAATCATATCCAAATTTAAAGGTAATGCTAGGGTGTGAAGATTCAGGGAAACGGAACATGGGAAGATTTAAAGAGACTACTTTATAGACACTTTTCTGACCAACGTGACGAAGCCTGTTTGAACAGAGACCTCGTCATGCTCAAACAGAATCCCAATGACAGTCCCCAAACATTCAACGACCGATGCCTCCATTTGCTTAATCTTCTTTGTAGCTACGTGAATAGTTACGAAAATTCAGATGCGGCAAGAGCCCTAAAGAGAAAACTTTATCAGGATCTCACGTTAAAAACATTTTATCGGGCCTTCGTGAACCCTTAGGAACAACTATTAGATGTATGAAGCCAACAGATTTGCCGATGGCTTTACAATATGTCATAGAGGAAGAAAATATACACTACTTTCAAAATTTTCAACTCAAAGCTCCAATTAAAGCCTCTCTGAGACCTACTCATAACACACAAACGAATCCTCCTCCAAACACATTTAATAATGTTCAGACCCAAAATCCATTCGCTAGATTCCCAATATATTTCAATTTCAATTCACGACCCAACATTCAATCACATCGAACTCCGATTTCAAACAATTTCCAGAATACACACTTTCCAAGACTACCACTCACTCAGACGTTTCCGAGACCCAATTTTCAACAACAACAATTTCCTATGAATAGATCTCAACAAACGAATATTTTCAAACCAAATCCTAACATACCCCTACCCAAACCAACACCAATGAGCATCTCAACAAAGAATACATTCAATCCGAGTCAACAACGACAACCCCATCCATTTACACCCCAAAATACCCAGAGGAAATGGATAGCCGAAGAACTATTCAATACAGAGGCTGAACAATTAGATAGCCAAGATAATAACTCTACTATTATTGATCAAGAAATCGCTAATGATTCTTGTCAGGAACCATATGATTCGTACAATTCTCAAACCTATGTAGACGAAACTTGTGATGATGCAAATTTTCAGTATGCGACCCAAAAACGACGACCAAACCTAAGCCCTACAATAATTTCTTTAATTACTACCAACATTAGTGAACTTTCTTATATCATCTTTCCCGAGTATAATATCAAACTCTTAATTGATTCAGGTTCCACCAAATCATTTATTGATCCTCAAATAGCTAATAAGTACTTTCCAAATTTAATAAAAGTTGGCCCTTTTGCAAGCTAGTATCAACTTTAGTAACGGATATCTAATAACACCATTTACAAGAATAAAACTCATGTTTTACAAGACGCCAACAGAGATTAATCTGATAACAATTGCACCAAGATGCGAACAAACTATCAAGGTCAAAACATCCATCTTAGAAGGAGATATTATAATACCTCATCAGAAAATACATAATTGTAAAATACCCGAGAGTCTTTGTACAGCAAAAAATGGTTACGCTATCATACTACTAGCTCAGCTTTTGAAACATCAGATTTCCAAAATTTTCAAGTTCATAATTTCGAAACACATAAAAAACACGATTTAGATATTTCCAAAATTAGGTTAGACCACCTAAATGTAGAAGAAAAATCAAAAATTATCAAATTATGTAAAGAATTTTCCGACATATTTTATAACGAAAATTTGCCATTGACCTTTACAAGCCGAGTGAAACATCAAATAAAAATAACAGATGAAACACCAGTGTATACCAAATCATACAGGTACCCGTTCATACATAAAAAGGAGGTAGACACCCAAATTAGCAATATGTTGGAATCTAGAATAATAAGACCGAGTAATTCGCCATGGTCATCGCCAATTTGGATTGTCCCAAAGAAAGCCGACGCATCCGGAAAACAAAAATGGCGCGTCGTAGTGGATTATCGGAAGTTAAACGAAAAAACCATCGATGACAAATATCCGCTTCCAAACATCAATGATTTACTAGATAAATTAGTGCCAGTATTCTACTACACTTGATTTGGCGAGCGGATTCCACCAGATTGAAATGGATGATAGAGATATTGAAAAAACAGCCTTCAACTCCGAAAACGGACATTACGAGTTTCTGAGAATGCCATTCGGACTCAAAAACACGCCAGCAACATTCCAGCGCGTGATGGATAATATTTTGCGCGGTATCCAGAACGAGAAATGTCTAGTTTATCTAGACGACATTATAATTTTTTCCACATCACTCCAAGAACACCTTAAAAAAGAGACTCTGAGATCCTAATTTCAAAATTCAACTAGAAAAATCCCATTTTTTTGAGTAAAGAAGTAGCTTACCTTGGGCACATCGTTACACCTGATGGAGTCAAGCCCAATCCAGACAAAATCAGAGCTATTCAAAACTATCCCCTACCAAAACCAACCAAACAGATAAAAGGATTTTTAGGACTTCTTTCTTATTATAGAAGATTCATAAAAGACTTCGCAAAAATCACCAAGCCCTTCACTAGATGCCTAAAAAAAGGTGCCAAAATCGAACTTGATGAAGAATACCTATCTTGTTTCCAAACTTGTAAGAATTTGTTGACTAATGAGCCAATACTCATTGGAGTATTGACCCAGATTTTAATAAGACATTCAATTTAACAACAGATGCATCGATCTTTGCTTTAAGAGCAGTACTCTCGCAAGGATCAATAGGAAAAGATCTGCCAGTTGCCTACGCATCAAGAACACTCAACGATTCTGAACAGAATTATTCAGTTATCGAGAAAGAATTACTAGCGATTGTTTGGGCCACAAAGTACTTCCGCCCTTATATCTATGGCAGAAAATTTAACATCATTACTGATCACAAACCACTACAATGGCTTTTTTCATTAAAAGACCCAAATTCTAAACTGATGAGATGGAGAATAAAACTGGAAGAGTACGACTATACTATAATATATAAAAAAGGAAAACTCAACACCAATGCTGATGCCCTGTCAAGGATCGAATTACATACGAAAGAAACAGATTTCTGGCAACAGCTAGACGAAATTATTGGCGAAAACTCTTTAAACCCGGGTAACACCATAACCTTCATATCTAACCAAAATCAAGAACAAGACGTATCCGAATTAAATACCCCCACGCGTCCTTGCATTCTTGATTTGGATAATGCATCAATGGTAGTAAATATTGATGATGAACCTCAACCTCCTGAGTTCAGTTACTTTACACCTATGGCAAAACAACGATTCCAAGAAGAAGTACAGTCTGAAAAGGTGAACGAAAACCAGCCCAGCAACCTTAGAATAGAACACGGTGATCAAGAAGAAGATGATCAAACGGTCCATTCCAATGCAGGACAACATCCTGTAGTAGATATTCCAATAGTTAGCTACGCTGTTAACTATGGTTCGAATCAAATTATCATTAGTTCCGTTCGAGAAGAAACGACAAATACAGGTCCAAATAGCAAATGATAATTTTGAAAACGAAATTATCGAATTTGTTAAAAATTATGTCACACCAAACGTTCAGTACCACTTATATTTTGAGAAGCCAGATATCTATGAACCATTTTCAGAAATTTTAAGAAGAACCTTCAAATGGCCTTCCATCAAGTTTAAAAAATGCAATAATAAATTAATTGACGTTACAGACAAAGACGACCAATACGATATTATTAAAAACTATCACGAAGGAAAATCAAATCATCGTGGCATCGATGAAACCTTATACAAAATAAAAGAGAAATATTACTGGCCATACATGAAAAATTCTATACAAACCTACATAAATGAATGTGAGATATGCCAGCAGTCTAAATACGAGAGGAACCCTGTAAAGATGAAAATGAATATTACATCTACAGCCGTGAAGCCGTTTGAAATAATCCACATGGATACTTTCACCTTCGAACAATCCACCTTCCTTACAATAGTCGATAGCTTCTCGAAATATGCCCAAGCATATCCCCTGAATGCTGTTGCGGGAACCGAAATTGTAAATAATCTTCTAAATTTCTTTTCACATCATGGTATTCCGACACAAATTATTGTGGACAACGGAACAGAATTTAAAAATTCAGTTAATTCAGAATTACTTGCGTTACATAAAATAAAAATTAATTTCTGTTCACCTAATCACCCCCAGTCCAACGGCATAGTAGAACGTTTTCATTCTACAATTAGCGAACATATCAGGTTACTAAATACTAGAGACTTTTCAAAGACACCCATTAAAATGAAGATGATTTATGCAATTTTAGCATACAATCATTCAGTGAGTTCTGTAACGCACATTAAATCAATAGATATAATCAATGGACACATTTCAAATGACGACCCATTTAATCTCGAAATCGAACGAATTTTGATAAATGACTATGTAGAAAAACATAAGGAGCGCACAAAATTATTATATTCAAACATTAATTCGGACCTCATTCAAAATAAAGAAAAAATTATAGGAAAGATAAATCAAAATCGCGATAACCCTGAAATATTCCAGCCACAACAAAAGGTATTTACTAAGAAAAATATTTGTCAAAAGAATGCAAATAAATTCAACAAAGCTAGTAAACTATCAGCTGTTAATCCAGAATTGAAAGTTGTTTCCACAGAAAAAGAAAATAAAGTTTATATGAATTAAAGTTTATACTCGAAGAGTTGTCTTTTTAAAAACAATTTATTGTACTAAAATTACATATAGATGTATAAGCAACGAATTATAATTACTGACTAACTACAAATAGCGTGAAGCGCGTATATATAATAAAATAGGATAATGCTGCGTAAGCAGATCTTGCTGGATGGATGGTACAGTAATTTATGGATAATATACGACGCCCACTTAGGAGATCGTATTCATTCAGTAAATAAGAGCTATTTCATTTTCAGATTCCCGGTAATTCTCGGATGGGACCGTACGTGACCTTATGAACAACCCAGGGTTATTGCCTCTGAAATTAGGATCAGCAAAAATGATAGAATACTCGCACAAGTTTATTTATTATTACGATTTGATTTTAATTATAAAGGAGATAGATAAGTTAAACCAAAAATCAGACGACATTATTAGTCATTTAAGTCGAAACCCAGGTTACCAAGATGACGCATCTAATGACCAGAAAATATTGATATTTTTAAAAGAAAAGGTTGAAGAAAAATTATACGAAACCCTACCCACTTCTCACAGGAGAAAACGTGGACTAATTAATGGTCTAGGGTCTATACTAAAATTAATTTCAGGAGTATTAGATCAAAGCGATGCCGAAAGGTATGATAAATTGATAAAAACCCTTCAAAAAAACCAGCGGAAAATATTCAACAATATGAAGATACAAAATACGCTTTCTATGGAGCTCATAAATAAATTTAACAAAACCATTGAACAAGTCAAACATAACGAAAAATTGATAAATACAATGCTTCAACAAATTTCCCTTATTGTAGAAGTCAAAAGCAGTTATAGAGAAAACAGTATGTTTATCAAAGATGTATTTATCCAAATTATAAATACATTTGAAATCATAAATTCTATTTTACAAGACATCGAAAATTCAATTACATTTGCCAAATTGGGAACTATACATCCCAGCATTATCAGGAACTCTTAGAAAAGTTGTCAGTTGCCTATTGATCTCGATCTTGATCATACTTTGTTATATGAAAAAATTATAAAAGTTGATTGCTATATTTGGAAAAATAAAATTACCTACATATTGCATATACCAATTACCTATCCCGTAGAATTCGACATATACCATCTTTACCCAGTTCCTATATTTTCAAAGGGTCAATTTAAGGCAATCATCCCAAAAAGTAAATTTCTTGTAAAAAACAAATTGTAATATACATTTATAAGAAAGCCCTGTCTGGAAGTAGTACCCCAAAAGTATATCTGTGATCAATCGGATATCGAAAATATCAGCGAAACCAACCCCTGCGAGATACAACTCTTGGATCTCAAGAATACCTCCACATGCAGTAGAACTCAATTTCCAGTACATCGCCCAATGTTCAAACATCTATCACAATCAACACAATGGATACTCCTGCTTCCTAGTGACGAAACTATCAAGTTAAAATGCAACCAACAAGAAGTCCGTAAACTTGTTGGAACCTATCTGCTAACCATTCCAAAGAGATGTCAGATATCAACAGCATCTGAAATAATTGTCAACAAAGAGCAACACCCAATTACTGCTCTACCCATATTGGTTCCAGATTTAGATGCAACCGCAGAAACTCCTACACGATCCATTAACATAGACCTGGAAGACATTACCCTGGACGAATTACAAGATATCAAGACAACAATGGAAAAAACAAATTTGGAAATTCCATCATCTTCTATTTCATATGTCCCGAGTGCTTGGACAATCTTCATCTACACTATGCTTATCATAGCAGCCATTTATGTAACTCGAAAAAAGATCATCCAAAGATACCATGCCCGTTCGGAACCAGGACCAGCACAACCTAGCCAGATTTCGCTTCAAGAGGTTCAACTTCCATTGTAAACGCCGAAGTTGAATCTTCAAGGGGAGGAATAATATCAACGTTTAGCCCTAAGAATATATATTGCATCTGCTATATCAGCAACTTTGTATAAACATATAAATATGCGCTTCACGCCAATTGTATCAGTCAGTAATTATAATCCTTGTAGTAACGATCGTCTATGTATTATTTAATTAAATAAATTAGTTTTTAAAAAGTGAATTCTTGGTGTCAAACAGTTAATTCATGTTTATTATATTCTCTTCCTTTTCTAATGGGTTTCATCCTACTATTATTTTTTTAGATTAAAAATCTATCGACCCTGGTCTATGAGAGAGGCAGAATAATTTCATGGTGAGTATTTTTGCTTTTCGCTATTCGCCGCAAACTTGTTTTTTCTCTTTTATAAATCATTCAATTTTGTGATAACATTCCGCACTCCAGGTCACTATGTCAATGGTAATAACTAATAGGCATATATAATAATTAATACTTACTTTGAGGTCTTTTTCTCTTGTTCCAAAAGTCAGTACTTTATTCGCCTGTCAAAAAATCTTCGAGTCACCCGGGATGATATAAAAAGATTTACATGAGATAAAAGTTTATTTGACTTTATAAGAATGAATTTGAAAAATAATTATTTGTCTTTCACAAAAATACTTGTTGGTCGGGTATATTTGATTATAATAAGACAATTTCTGCAATCTTTTTATTAACATATACAATTTATACATTTAAATGATTTGTACGTTACAAATAAAAATCTAGAATTGGAGATATCTTATATAGGTACTCAACAATTAATAGGTATATAGATATACAATTAATTTATATGTAGAATACTTTTTAAAAGATAAACACCATAATCATCTGAATAATTTTAATAGCTTTTACATTAAACTTATTTGAAACTTTATTATTACAATACCTATTTTCTCATCCAAAGCTCAAGAAATAAAAAAAATTCACGTAATTATTTATTCCTAATTCTATTTAATTATTGTAAAATCACATATGTATATCAGAATAGATATCTAACTTTTTCTATATTGTAAAATTTCTTTGGTAGGAACAACTTAAAATAATGAACAATTTAATGTACCTAATTTCTAGTGAAAAAAGCAGATTTTCTCTACATATTTATACTTAAATAGAAAAGTATCATCTACTAAAAACTAAAAATCGGATTCTTTGGTCAAATTTACCTTAATATAGAACAAACTTAACAAGATTGATTTAACAAATTAAGTTAAAATGTATACAAAGACTATATATTTTATGTGAATATTTATTTTCATCGACAACATTGTAAATAAGTAACTATTTAGATATATTAATTCTTTAAGTCTTTTTTCTTTACATGTAATTTTCATATAATATTTGAATCTTAAATATTATACTTAATCTTAAAGAAACAATACTATCATTCATGCAACTAATTACAATTTATTTATTTTATTTAGAAGATATATTGATTTATTCAACAGAATTTACAATAAATTTGCTGCAACGTTAGACTTAATCAAGAAGTTGAAATATATATGACCTCTCAAAAACAAAGAAAAATAGAATTTTAGGTTCTAAAAACTTAATGTTGAAACAATTATGTAAATCGAAGCAAATGTGATGATGATGATGGACAGAAACATTACTCTGATCTATGTTATTTCATATTTTTTATCCACGCCAATTAATGAAAATCATAGAAAATATAAATCTTCCAATTGCCACATTATAACTATACTTCAAAATAGACCAATCAAAAACAGATTCAAAACATTTCAGAGTAAAAGTTATCTACCTAATAGTTGGAGGTTATAGAGGGGGGTAATATAAGGTGTACTTATATATCTGACGTTGGTTCGCTCAGTTTCCTTTTTGCAATAAACTAGTGAAAGTACAAAAACAGTTTTAACTTCCTACCGCTACTCTAAGTAGCGTAGTATATATAGTAATTGTTTGAAATTTCGGTGTCCGAGTTTTTTAACACATGTTTACATTTCAGAGTTACCTGAGTCCGAAAAACATAGTTCCAGCCATTTGTGTCTGTCTATATCAAGATTATAAAGGAAACAGACTGATTCTATTTCTTTCTTTGTGTTTTTCTAAAGTGTTGATATCGCCCGCCGGCGTCTCAGATTAGGCATTCTGCTCGCACTCGTTGATAGGCAATTGAAAGAAAACGTGGTCACAACGATCATTATGAAACTTATCTACATCAGTCTGCTCAAAGCCCTTTATCACTTGCTATAACGCGTATCTTTGTGGGAAAGCATGAAGACAGTTTCGTTTTAATGATCTGTCAAATGTTTATTCATATTCTGGCTCAACGCTTCCTCATACGTCAAAACTGAATAAGGACATTGTAGCCTGTCTTGGCCAGTTCAAAAAAAAATTACTGTTCGCACGATCTGATCAGACGATTCAAGTCGGTTGAGAGCGGTAGGAAATTCGAGTGAATGGGCACACTAATTTTTCAAATATGGAATATCAGTTATTGCAAACAAGAACAAATTTGAAATTTGAGATTGTAGGTATTGGAAAAAACTTTTCAGATGCGGCAGTCCTGCTTTAGTATAAAGAAGCACAATGATTAAAAGGAAAAAAGATATCTAAATTGGATTGTAATTTTCCATATTTTAAAACATGTGAGAAAGTACAAACTTTCAAGTGACTGGAACTAGAGTTTTGTATAAATGATAATATATTGCATAAAATAAAAAAAGATATCATTGCTGTCAAAATGAATGTCAAAATGAACTTGCCAGGAATATAAATATAAGATCTGAGGAGTTGAATTCAAATTGAAGTTGGAATTTTATTCATATCTCATAAGAATTTCAAAAATACCTCTCGGGATAACCAATATAGTAAGTCTCAGTAACAAATTAGTTTTGAAAATTCCTCAAACGCTCAATCTGTTTTTAATCATTTTTATATTTTATGTCAAAAATAAAAAGTATAGAATAAAAATTACGTTAGTTTGGTTAAGGCATAATTTAAAAGACAGTATGTCTTCTACAGTTGCCACTGCACCAGAGAAGAACTTGGGACTGGTATCATTGTCAGTAATATAATAAAGCATCTGGTGAACGATTCTATATTATTATAAAAATAATTAATTTATATATTCCAACAAAATACAAGAAAGAGGAGTTCAAATACTATTATCTAATGAACAAGAAACTGGTTATGACCAATGCTCAGAGAATGACATCACACTTTTGTCATTGGAGATTGGAACGGAAAAATAGGAAACTTAATACTCATGACAAGACAAATACTATAAATAATGGCAAAGAATCCCTAGCTACGCTGTATACAGAAACATGGTTATGGGAAACACAAATTTCGCTCATAGAAACATACATACAGTAACCTGGACCTCATTTGATAAAGAACTAAAAAGTATCAATACCAGTTTATAAAAATTCAAATTCAAACTCATAAATGGATATTTACTCCGTAAATTAATTTATAGTTTTAATTTCTACATTAATTCTGCCAAACTACTGAGCTCACTCAGCTGAAGAATGCATACGGCGTAAAATATAAGCATCACATACCAATACTTTTTACATTCCATGTTTTTTGAAAAATATGAATAGGTTAAGAGTCGTTTAGTGTTAGTTTGTGGTGATTTTATAGTCATTTTCTTAACATTGGATAAATATTTGAAAACAGGTTATCCTGACATTTATAGTTTTCCACTCAGCAGATTTGTTCTTGGAGGTTTATGAATTAAACCGACATGGCTCTGACTCTTTTATAATCCTTTTTTTGTTTTATAGTTCTCATTTTTAGTAGTAGGTTACTGTCCGAAGTCTCATATGAAGATATTACATCGAAAAAGGTTAGTGCTAGTGTTCCTTACAAATAATATTTGTATTTACAATTCAGCGTGTGACAGACTGGATGACTGGTAGAAAGAATCAGTGCCGCGTCTACCATATTTCTTGGGAAAAAGGTGGTCGTAATATTTTTCGTGTTCGTACAGTAATGGGGTCGGTCTTATTGACCTGTTAGATTTTTTGTTGGATCTTTTATTGTCACCACTACCACGTTTAGTGTATTTGCAATTATTTATACTACAATCTGGCCGTGAATTTCCATGAATGGAATCGTATAACAATGTTTTGGTCATCATTGTCGTAATATCCGTACCAGTGCCAGTACCATACGACCAATTATTGTCATCGCATTGCGGTGCCAGTGTCGTGAAACGATTGAAACTGTGATATTTGTCGCGTGGATAACAATAATTGTCAATTGCGTAGTGGTGATAATGTTGGTCCCCGGATCGAAACAGATCAACAACCTCACTGCCGCCGGATACTGGGCGTCTTTTCTGTATGTCTGATTGTTCTGTTGTGGTTGTACTAATACCATGGTAGACATTCTCTTTTGGTATCACGACATCGAAGGGGCATCCATCTATACTACTACTTCTACCGTTGTTGAACGTCAGTAGTGTGCTCGGTCGATGCTATATTATGTACAGCAGTATGTTAAATATGTGTAAGCTTAGGCAGGATAGTAAGGCAAGATAGCACTTCATTTATAATTTCAATATTACATAAATAAATGACTTGAGAGCGGAAATAACGTCATGAACTATCAATAGTAGAAAAGGAAGACTATCTTTCCACTACTTCCGAAACTGATAGCAAATAACTTCAAACTTGACGATTACATCAAATTCTTCTGAATAAAAGAATGACAAAATATATAAAATATCTAAGATTGTCTTTGTGTTTGATGTCAGCTGATAGCATGAGATTTATCAGGCGTTTCCTTTGTTATTGAGAAATATTATTAGCAACCCGATTGAACCGAAAATACTGTATTTTGTATCAGCCATTAGATGCTTTACAACTTTCTAGGTCATAAGATGATGTATGATCCATGTAAATGTATATTATTACCACAAAAGATTTCATTTGCTTAAGATTTAATATGAGAATTTGGTATCTCATGATGTAGGCATATTGATGGTTTATCTAATACCTATATGAATATAAATGTTTCAAGTGTTCGAAAAGTATTTTTTTTATTTTGATTTGGTAGACTGTTGATTCCTATCTAGTGGCTTTGGGAACATAGAAGGATTAAAATCAAGTGAGGTGGTTGGAGAAAGTGCTCAGGACAGGAATCTGCAGAGTGTGGAAAATATCAAGTGTCAGTGTTTTGAAAAACAGTGTATGTACTGGGTTGGCAACTTTCGATGCTTTTATAAGGTAACTTGGTAAATATAAGAAATAGAAGAAAGTCGATGGCACATTATCGATTTAATTTTTTCAGACAAACGGAATGTTAAAAACAAAAATTAGCTATATTATTTTGTTTTCGAGTGATAACCTAAACTTCAATTTTGTGCGTATTTGTTGCATGCCCCTATATTCAATTGTAGAAATATCGAAAATTTATTTTGACAATCTTCAGACAATTTAGAGTAGAATAAAGTGGCTTACCTGTCAAGTTACGACATAAAGTTACCCTATAAAAGTATCTAAATTTGCCCACCCTGTACAAGGGGGATTTGATAAATTTGAACATAATCAGTCCAGTAGTCAATAGAATATAATCTTGCAAGCTGGCTAATTCTTCATTGGAATAGATCTGAATGCATTTAAAATATTCCTCGACATAAGAGAACTTGTAACTGATAGCGGGTATTACACAAAAATCGGGTCTAACCGCGTCCTCAAATATAGAATTAACTTCAAATATTCCTTAACTTGGAGCTGTTAAATAGTAATAAGTTTCAAAATATTCTTTTGGTGAAATGCAGCAAAGAAATGACTTTATTCAAATGACTACTAGAACGTCATGTACATTAAAATATGAAGTATCGCTCTCTTACTTTTTATATTCTCTGAGCTCGTTGTTAACCCTTCAATTGAAATAATAAAGTTATTATGTTCTGAGATTTACAAATGTCTATACTTAATTTTGTATGTAGATCCATACGTCTATTGAGTTAAATCTATGAATGTATCATCAAAAATAAGTGAGACTTTCAAGATCTAGCTCAATGGAGGTGAAAGCGGAATGAGTTCATACTACTAGAGAAAGTCCCCAAATAATTCATAGTATGAAATATTCATTTAAGATAGATAATGGAATTATCATATCAATATGTTTAAATTCTCGCAAAATAAACATTCATAATTCTATCTAGAAATAGTTTCACTGACATATTTTTTAATTAAGATAACTATTTTTTGATGAAATTTATGTGGAAGGTTGGATTGTTGAATATTAAGAATAATTAACCCAAAACTACAGTGAGTGCATGTGCATTGCTTCGTGCCATCAATCAATCAAGTGTTATAAAACTCTAACAAAACCCATTCGCCCAAAATTTACAATAATCTTCTATTTTCTCCAATTATGTTCTGGAATAGGATAAGTATGATGGCCTTCTGACAATATAATTTCATGTGGAAAAACAGAGATCATTCCAAGACTCTATGGAATATAATTTCAGATACGTATTCATTATATTTATTGTCTTGGCTTTACCCGATTAGCTCTTCTCAATAAAAATAATTGTAAGACAAGATACTCGATATTACCTAATTCAGGTAGTACACGCCATTATTGTCTATTTGAACAAAAATAAAAATGTGGAGAAAAAATGTATCTTATTGGGTTCGTTTGAGGGATGCAATATCAAGGACCCATTTCATGTACTAAAAACAGATTATCAATTTGAATAATTTATTAAATAATCCAAAGAAATCTCTGATTTTCTTGAAAAGATGTAGCCGTATTGATATCTATCTACTCAATATAATAATATCCCTTCTTCAAAAAACTTTTGAAAATTAAGCTAGTGAGTGATAACAAATAAATATACGTTCAAATGATGCGAGAACACTATAAAAAAATGCCTTCTTACATTAAAGAACATCGTCATTATATGTTGATATTGTTAAAAAAAATATTTTGTTTTCCAGCAGGAGCAAACATTTGATTTACCACTAATTACTAAAATGTGAAAAGTTGTATGAGAAGCAATTATTATAGTGAACCGATAATAGTGATAATTTTTGGGCTAGTTCTTTAACAGAATAGCTTTTTTCAGTAGGACAGACATTCTTCCCATTTAAAGCAACAAGAACACATCCTAACGTAACGTTTTCATTTCACTAGAATTGACCATATCCTATGACAGTTCTAACATTTATACTCGATTACCGAAGCAGGACGACCATGTCCGCCCACCACTAATAACATGGGGGTGGCGGTAGTACCCTGCTGCAGTCTTCGTAGGGTGCAGTGCTACACTCTAGTGGGGGGTTGCAGCACCATAGCGGCGAGACGTACCTTCATGGCGTCAGGACTGCCAACACATTGAGCTTGGTGTACCCCTCGGGGTGTCGTCGTGTAAATGGCGTCTGCTGGAATACCCCCAGAAGCACCTGTGGTAGTCTTCTCAATATCAGTCTTTTGGCTATAACAAGAAAAAATATTATCTTTTATGTTTGTCAAGAAAAGACAGTTGCTCTAAAGAATTGGGACTATTGCAAAGTCTGAATAACCGTAGGTTTAAAAATTATTTCCTTTATATTTCTATATTCTCCCTTTCAAAGCGAATGGAGTTGTACAGTATGTCCAAGAAGAGGATGAAGATCTCAAAAATAGGAAGAGATATTTGGTAGAATGAGAGATTTTGATTGCATTTATGTGCCACAATATGACGTTCAATATGTTTTAATATTCCGTGTAGTTGCAAAGATAATAAAAACAAGGGAAAATTGTGATATCAAAGAGGATTCGAAAAACAAAAGATATTTTTTCATTGTTACTTTTTAGATCTCCAACATAACGCTAACAAATCTTATGTACATTTTTTTGTATCGGAGAGACCATCATCAAATTTATATTATAATATTTAGTTGAACGGTTTAAAATAAAATACATTGTTAGGTACTTATAGTGAATTGCCTTGGCCTGCAAAGACTTAACTTCCATGTAGGTTTCTTGTCGGGCCAAATACAATGTACGGATAACATTCAATGAAATTTCAAGTTACTCAGTTTTAGTTTTTAGATTTATTCTTTAAAATATACTATTGAAGCTGTGTAGTTATGAGTACATACAAGACTTTTGGTACTAACTCCAAAAGTATCAGCACCTGTAGAATGAATATTAAAAATGAAATGAAACAATATTTTTCTTAAATTCTTGAGTTTTTTATTAGATATCAAATTTGTTGAACGCTCACATATATTCAGCAGTTTTACAATATAGTGGCAGCAACCTTTCAAATTCATCTCTCATCTTTTACTACTCAATGTTACTAGTGATACAAAGCCGTCGGGGGGGGGGGTGCTGCGGAAGTGAACTGTCCACCACGGAACACAAACAGATGACAGCTAACACGGAACAGTGTCAACCACATGGAATACAAACAATTAACAATTCAAGTAACACAGTAATCCTGAGAACACAAACAAATGAATTGTTGGTGTGAAATGGCGCCACATTTGAATTAAATAATAATTTCAGAAAAAAGGTTGCTGGCAGCAGACCTCGAACCTAGAACCTCTGATGTACAAAGCATTTAAACTTCCTATACAGCTTCCCGTTTGTTTATCATATCTAAACTTAATATTCATTTCCAAATTACGTTATATCTTTATTTTATTATTCTGCGAAATTAATAAAATATTTTATTCTCTATAATATAATGAGTGATTGTAATTGTTTCTACCATCGAAAATTCATAAGCGATAAGCGATAAGACTTGCTATTTTATGAAAGTATACAGGGACAGACATATCGTTTGCTGTATACAAAAAGTAATAAAAATAATTTTATTGGAAATTTGACATGGTGGACATGAGGACATTAAGCATGCGGGGTGTGGAGGCATTGAGGATGGAACATGAAGCATATGGATTGTAGCAGAGTAAAATTCTATCAGAAAACACTATGTCTGATGCTATATTCTTAGAGGGTGCTCGATGCAGTAGATGAGGGTTTCGCCAAAAAATAAGCACTTCTGGCATGTAGAACAATTGCTAGAAAAATAAAAATGTTATATTTGGGTTGTACGTGATAAATAGATGCCAAATCTGCAATAAACTGACCACTTCCGGTTGGTCACTTCCGGTCGTCCGGTTCGTCTCGACTTCAACGACAACATTTAAGCATTTTTGGATGCCAGCATCTCATAGGAAGCTAACTTCGTCTATACGAGTGATAGAATTTCGAGAAAAGTTTCGCGAAGGACATAAATGATGGAAACTAAAAAAATATCTCAAGCTAACTATTCACTTGATAAAACGATGTAAAATATTGTATAAAATGCCGCTTCGCCAAGGTCGGTCAAAAATCTGTTCTAAAAATAAGAGCGAGAATTAAAAATTTTTGCAACTGTCTGCTGTGTGAAAGAGTCGTGTTTGCAGCAAGGGTCTTAATAACTTTATATTTTTCAGTGTACCATTAGATGAAGATTTATAGACAGAGACGATAAAAGAAAAATATGCGCGTAAAACAGAAAAAGGAAACAGATTGATGTGTTAATTTGCTATAATAAACAGATGTCTCAAATTCCTAACAATTATCAGGACCAACATACACTTCCCTTTTTGATTATCGGCAATCGTTAGTTGAATGCTAGATATTCTTGCTCTGAAAAGATTTAATGAAACGGATTCTTGTGCTCGGTCAGGCAAGGCACCGAATTCGCAAAATATCATTTTTATTGAATCTTCCGAAGGCGAACGCATGCCGAAACGTTGCCTGCATATATCTATTCTATACCTACATACTTTATTTTGAAATATATCTGGAGAAAAATTATTATATTTATCATTATATAACTCTGGGATATGAGAATTAGTTAGAAAATTCAAGAATTAAACAAAAATTAGCATTTTTATGATTTCGGCTTTTGAGTGATGTGAATCCACATCTAAGTTATGTATGGTTTAGATTTTTATTAATATAAAGGGTGTTTCAAACTCGATGGCCTATTAAACGTTTATGGATATCTACTAGACATAAGAATTTAAAATTTTCGTATTGGCTAGTCAACTACAATCTATAGGAAGAAAATACTTTGAGCATTGCAGTGTTGTCACATCTACCCGTATCTGATATCAACAAAGACATTAATTATTGAAGTGTTTTTTCCTCGAAAACATATAAATCTAAAAAGATGTTTGTAAATCGGTTCGCAATGGTCTTGGAATAAAATTTGCAGAAATCTTATGAAAAAAGGTTAAGGTAGCTAGTATTATGTATGAACTGCATTAATTTTAATACAGGGTCTCCAAAAACTACATTTTCGAGAGTTGTTATGAAAAGTAACCAAAAGTAAATTTTCTTGTATACAACAAACATCCTGTATATTATTCGAAAAATGAATAGAAAAGAATATTCCCGATCCTTTGATGTATGATAGTCCTATATCTATCTGTCACGATTTTTTCACTATTAGGTAATTTTCTTATAAGTAGTGTATCTATTGTGATGGTGCTAAATTTAAAATAATATTTTATTAATTATGTGTTAATATTCAATATCCGAAGCAACACAAATTTACACATAATAGAAACATATCATAAGAAAACTAGTTAAGACTATGAATAAAATGTATTTCATTATATTCTTCTAGTGATGTATTTGTTTGATACGGTTACCATTTACCACAAGATATTCATTAATTGACCACATGACATGCTGAGTTGTTGACCTTTGTATTTCTGCTGGATCTAGCCCTTAAAATGCTAGTATCACTCGAGTTTCCAAATCAGCTTTAGTTGTAGTCTTGTAAACAATTTGTTTTGTTTCACCCCAGGGATAAAAATCCAGGAGTGAGATCTGGTGACCTCGATGGCCAATTCCATTCATTACTGACAGGGTGGTTACAATGTGCAGGAGCTCCATCGTGTTGAAACCAACACCTTGTTGAAATATTCAAAGGCAAATTCTGCAGGAAGTCATTAACCGTCGCTCTTAAAACCTGCAGATATTTGTCGGAACTTAAATTTTCGTCATAAAAACAAATTACATATTTATTGTCCATCAATAAACAAATTACGTTAAAGCTAAATTTCTTTTGAAACCCAACCTCCCTAACAAATTAGAGAATTAGAGAATTTTGATTCGTCACACCAAATTATTCTCTTGAGAAAATCACAATCGATTCACAAAACTGTACCCTTTTTTGAGGATGTAAAGCTTGTTGCGTCATGACTTTATATGGATGCATTTGATGTTTGCGTAGGATTCTCCAAATGGAAGTACAGGATATTCCCAAGTCATCTGGGGCACTTCGTATAGATAAGTTGGGATTGGCATAAAAATATCCAAGAACAGTTATTTCATTATCCTTATCTCCGATCACCTGTTGTCTTTGATTGCTTCGAGTACGAAAACATCCAAAGTTGCAAAATGCAGAGCTGATTTTCAAAAACTTTTTAGCATTCATTTTCTGCTGATTGGGATAGCGTCTATTGAATTCTCCACATATTCTAATCAAAGTTTTATCGCAATCGCCATGTATGAGAAATAGATTCTTAATATCTTCGTAAGAATACGAATTATTCTCCATTATAAGGTATTTTCTGTGATTTTGAAGCGGCAACTAAGAAACTGTTAAATATGTCAATTTATTTATTTACCAAATTTATGCTGTCATGAGTCTTTCAAAATACATAAGTAGCCTCCGAAATATAGTGGCAGACTCTAATCTCTCTGACATCATTACAATTAACATTTCAACTGGTTTATGACTGTTTGCGACCATTTATATAACTAGGTACTTATGAGCCGTATGCAGGAAAATTTCAGGTATTTCGGTACAGTACTTTTCTACGCCTATATGACTTGTTCTGGATTTTAATTTCATTTTCTCAAAAATGTATTTGAGAATAATAATTAAGAGCCAATTACTTATACAATTTAATAATTTACAAAGTTATTCATTACCTGTCATAAGCTTATAAATTACACTTTTAAGCATGAATATTTTTATTTAATATTTGGAATTGCTGATTTACATTATCTTGAATTAGAAAAGGTCTGTACATCCGATAATTGATTAAAATGGTCGGTTGCACATTAAAAATGTAAGAGGGGCCTACGACTTTGGTTTTGGTAGCGCTACCATCTCCATCCTATGCCGCCCATAACGATTGATTTACTTGTATCATTCGTGTAAAGGGTATCGTGAGAAGAGTCTTGCACTTTTAATTAGTTTTCTAATATCAATTCCGCCACGTCGGTATTCGTCGTAGACGCGCATAGACCCGTGTCTTTTCAGAGCGAAACCCATTTTTATCTGCTTTTCTTCGATTCTCAACAATCCTGCACGTGTTCACGCTGGCTTACAGGAAATATTTTTAAAGAAACTGCCCAAAAATTAATGTACATCACTTATTATCGCGGTTTCAATAATTACAAATATAATTGACAAAATAAACCGATATTATTTGTGAGAATCATATAATAACGATTCGTTCCCAGAATGTATAAAATAAACATATTATTCTGAGGAATTTATTGGTTCAGGTTGCAACATTTCCGCCCACCAAAAAAAGCATGGGCTTAAATATATATATATATATAATAGATTTTTGTTGGGGATGCAGTGATTTAATAAATAAAGTAAACATTCTCAAAAGAAGAATTTAGAATCAAGCAATGTATATATATATATATATATATATATATATATATATATATATATATATATATATATATATATATATATTTATATATGTTCCTATAAAATTCTCATGTAACAAGAACCTATTGTCCTGGAAGAGGACATATCTTGACAGCTGGTCGCTGTAAGATTCCATTAGGCGTTTTGAGAGGTACGACTCCTACGACTCCATCTTCTCCCGGGTGTAACTTAACTATACGGGTCAAAGCCAAATATTTGGGGAATGATTAGTCCACTTCTGGCGCTGTTGAAGTGTGTGTAAGTACTCCAAGCTCCACAGATTCCAAAAATCGGAGTACATACGCTGCAGCAATTGCCATCGTTTGAGCCGATCAGGCGACGTTTCAGAATATTTCGGATCCGGAAATGTTGACAGTGGTTCCATTGTTAAGAAATGTCCAGAGATTAAAGGGGTGAGATCATTTGGATTTTCACTAATAGGGGACAAAGGCCGACTATTAATAAGAGCTTTTATTTGGGTAAGTAGGGTGTAGAACTCCTCATAGGTTATGACCTGGTTTCCCACCACCCGATAAATACCACCTTTTTTCTTTTCTACCAAACCAACAGGTTGTGTGCACCTTTGTAGTTAGTACCTTGATCCAAATACAAGTCAGACACTCCACCGCGACTTGCGATTCATCGCTGAAAGATAACGAGAAAGGCTTCTGATGTTAGACCTAAAGAGAGTTCTAAGTACTGAGCTTTGGTAGCACAACAGGCGAACAACGATATGTAAACTTTTATAGTTTTTGCACCTCTACGTTTTCCCATAGTTACCAGAAAAGGAAAAGCATAATTGAGAGCCACATGAGAAAAGGAAGATAGCCCATATAGGGCTGAGGACCCCGAGGTTTCAAACGAAAACATGCCAGACATTTTGATAAACAAAGATAAATAGCATTTCTGGGGGATATGATCAAAAATTATTGAACTATTAAGTTGTGCCTCGTTTTAGGACCAGGATGAAGGTTCTTATTATGGAGATGTTCGACAACAAGACCTGTTAACCGTTAACCTGTGATTTTTTTGGCAACAAGATCAGAAGTTTTGCTTCGTAGGAAAGCGAAGATTTTTAATCTTTTCCCTACCCTAAGAACACCTGCTTCGTCCAGAAATGGAAAGAGCTTTCTGAAAGGCTTGGGGAGATATATTTCATTTTTGCAGGCATATATTATTTCGACAAAACATTCGTTTTGTACGTACTTTACTACAACAATCATGGAATGATATGAATTTCCAAAGAACTTCACATGATGAAGACTTTTGTGGTTTTCTAAAAACAAGCAGAAAGAGAAAAAGATAAGTGAGTATTTGCTGTAGTTTTTTCAGAGAAGAAAATCTCGACAAAAGTATGGTAATGATTCCTATAGGTTCCAGGACAACGATTAAAGCTATCTGTTTCTCCTCAGCGAGAGCTTCAGGTAATTTTTTAATAAAATAGGGGGTGACCTTGGCCATTGATCAGGTAGTTGTAGTAGAGAATCTGGGCCTTCCCACCACAGTTTATGTTCCAAGAGTTGTGAGGGAGTTAATCCAAAAGATACACAATCAACAGGATTTTCTCTCGTCGGTACATATCTCCAAGATAAAGGGGTACAATCTCCTGTATATACGCTTCTTTTTACTTATGAATACTTATATCGATGCTATGAAGTTGACAACCAAGTAAGGGCTACTTGCGAATCAGACCAGGCAAAAAATGCATCGAAAGTAAGAAACGAAGTCACGAATACGAATAAATCATCCAGGAGATAGGCTGTACATAACTCGAGCCTAGGAATTGATACCACTTTAAGAGGTACATTGCGAGATTTGCCAGTAGTCAAGTGAATTTTAAAACTACCGTCTCTATATATACAACGAAAATAAATAAAATATCCACAACCGAGGGTGCTTGCGTCGCAAAACCCATGAACGTCAAGTCGACAAGCTTTTCCTCAAGGAGAGTTGTCTTGGAAGTTGGACATTTGGTAATTGTGTCAATTCAGAATTGAAACGTTCCCATATTTTGACAATGTTGTTTTCAGGTATTTCATCCCAATCCTTCTTGGATAGCTACACATGCTGCAGAATATGCTTTGCAAGGAAAACAGTGGGAGATAAAAACCTTAGAGGATCGAAGATCCCAGCAATCTTTGATAACACGTTTCGCTTTGTACAACGAGTATCCATTGGCGTACGTTCATACGAAAACGTATCTAAACGACGGTTCCACTGAAGTCCAAGGACCTTAATAAACCGAGGATCTTTATCGATATACACTGCCTCTTGGAGAGCCCTACAAGCATTAGGATAATTACCCTGTTCTATAATAGAACTCTTTGAGCGTCCTAGTTCTAAGGGCCAAGAAAGGAGCTTTTGAAACTCCGAATATTACTCTGCTTAGAGTGTATTCCGCTATGGTATTATTTCTAGAGATGCGCCAGAAAATTCTCTGGTATTTTTTCTGTTCAGGCTTAAGAACAATCTGACAATACATTTTTCTGTCGCACGTAAATACAACAGGAAAAGTAGGAAATCTCAATAATATCCTGGAAAAATCCTGATGAAGTTTTGGTCCAGGAAAAAGGCTGTCATTTATGCTTATTCCATTGGATTCTTTTGCACTGGCATCGAAGACCCGTAGTTTTGTTGAAACATTTTCGGGTTTCAAAACACAATGATGAGGTAGATAAAAAGAAGAAGTGGACTAATAATCATAGACAGATATAATCCTTTTCTAGATATTCTCTGATAAAATTGGGTTAGGAAAGTTGAAGATCCGAGTTTATACATAACCTCTTTTCCAAATAAATATAACGATGGAGGGCCTGAGAGTAAGTGTCGCCAAAGTCAGGTACTTCCTGTCAAACTGGCAATGAAACTATGAATCTACCAGAGCTTTCACGACACAAATGAAAATGAATCCTGATTAGCATTTCCCCTAGGCGGAGACATTGAACCGTCCATTTCTATTTTCTTGGATTTAATGCCATAAAAATGTTTATCAGTTAAAATCAGAATATTATCCTGTTCCTCAAAATCCGTTTCTCCATAAACGTAATTAATTAACTCGTTATGAATCTCTTTAAATTCCACATAAATAGCGTCCACAAACTCTGCTCTAGCTAGAAAGTTTTCTTTATAAATATATTTATTGATCATTGAAAGAGTCATTACAATAGTCGTAAATCTCTTGCAGCCTATTTGATGGAATCCTACGTTTAACTGTCCATTTTATAATATTTTTTTATCTGCCAATTGAGAGGTCCTGATCCTTTTATTTTTATTAGGGGTAATCAAAATAAATATTATCAAATTTATTTGCTTTCTAATAATTAGGAGAAACAATTGTAATTTTATCTTCGACGACCAGTATATACTTTATTTACCTCAATTTTGCGCCTGTGAGCGAAGAAGAAAAAATTGATTATTATTCTGTATCTCGTGTACAAAATGTTGGAAATTTAGACAGCAATCACCAGACAAAATGCTAGGAATTCTATCTGGATAATACACCGTAAATTCGTTGTGTTAAACTAAAAGAGAACTAACATGAACTGATATTGAGGAATGTGGAATTCTTCAAGGTCAGAATAATATGTTTGCTTGTAACAGTGAAACGAATAGGTAGCTGTTAATCAAAAATGCACAACGTATTTGCCTGAAGGGTGAAATTGTATTTCCAGAAAACGAATAAAGGTGGTTTAATCCGGCTCGACGGACCAAAATGTCGTGGTGATTTACGTTATCATGAATTGAAGAAGGTCTGTAAATTTCTTCGATTATTGATTACAATGGTCGGTTGCACATTAATAATGTAAGAGGGGCCTACTTTGTTCTTCGTCGACGTTGGTTTTGGTAGCGCTACCATCTCCATCCTATACCGCTCATAACCATTAATTTACTTGTATCACTCGTATAAAGCATATCATGTGTAGAATCTGGTACTTTTAATTAGTTTTCCGATATCAATTCCACCACGTTGGTATTCGTCGTGGTTGCGCATACACCCGTGTCTTTTCAGAGCAAACTCCATCTATCGTCTACTCTTCTTTGATTTTCAAAAATCCTGCAGGTGTTCATGCTGGATTGCAGGAAATATTTTTAAATAAACTGCCCGAATAATAATGTGCATCACTTACTATCGCGGTTTCAATAATTAAAAATGTAATTGACAAAATAAACCGATATAATTTGTGAGAATCATATAATGACGACTCGTTCCCAGAATGTAAAAAAAACAAATATATTATTCTAAGGATGTTATAGGTTCAGGTTTCAACAATCAGCTTTGCTAAAAAAATATTTATTTTTATATATCTAGAAATATACATATGCAAAGTTGTAACAATCAAATATTATTTATTTCGCCGAGTGTCTTCTTAAACCCGTCCATGCAATATTGTTTTAGGTGTCAGAACTACCACGCTACATTTGTTATGCATTTAATCATCTCAAATGCTTACTGCCTCAGATAGGAATTATATCATCAGGACGATCTAGATTATATTGATCCAGCCGGTCATTTGTTTCCATTCTCTTAGTAGTCGACTGTTCACAAAAGGAACTTTTATATTATTGATTTTTTTCGTAAGATATTCCGCCTCTATGTCTAATTTGAGAATATCTTTTCAAACTCTTTGTGTCCTGAAAGCTCTGGTAGATTCATAGTTTCATTGCCAGTTTGACAGTAAGTACCTGACTTTGGCGACACTTACTCTCAGGCCCTCCATCGTTATATTTATTTGGAAACATCTGAATTTATTATATATATATATATATATATATATATATATATATATATATATATATATATATATATATATATATATATATATAGTGATTTTGTACTCTTGACTGGTTTTATAATAAATAAAAATATGTTCTTGGTCATATATTCAATAAAATGATTGAAGCCAAGCTTTCGAGAATGTTTATTCTCTTCTTCAGGACAAACTACAAATCGTTACAAAATTATTTCAACAACATCTTAATAGTATTATAAAAATACTTACAATCGTGAATTTAGAATAAATTAGCCAAAACAGGATGATGGCTATGAAATATTTCCTGTTTTTGGCTAATTTATTCTAAATACACGATTCTAAGTATTTTTATAATACTATTAAGTAGTTGAAATAATTTTGTAGCGATTTGTAGTTTGCCCAAAAGAAGAGAATAAACATTCTCGAAAGCTCGGCTTCAATCAAAGAATGTTATTGAATATATGACTGCATCCCCAAGAACATATTTGTATATATATATATATATATATATATATATATATATATATATATTTGAGAATTATTTGCTGAATAATTGTAAAATAGAACCAATAGGTTTAATGGGGATGCAGCATTTAAGGTAAAGAAATCTCTATAAAGTTTTTCCAAGCTTTCGGAAATCTTCAATCATTTCCATCTTCAGGGAATCTTAAACCGTACATAAATAGTTAGATATTTTTTCGATAAATTAACTTAAAACTTACACTTTGGTGAGATTGTTCTGTATAGTTGTTAGAAAATAGTACGATTTACACATGACACAGTTATAAATAGAAACATACAATATATATTATAAAATTAGCATTAAATTCACAACAAATTAAAACTTTAAAACTATAATTATTATGACTAGGTAGATAGAGGAACAAATCTTCGAGTGCTATTATTTATATGTGAATTATTTTAGAATATTTGAAACCCATTGGAGATTTATGCCACCCACTATGCTATTCATTCTACTATGAATGATAATCGATCAAGTTGGAGGATGATTTATTTGATTATCATTCTCTTTGAAAAGTTTTTGTCTATGGCTAACAAATTAGAGTCCTCGCTTAGCTTATTGATGTCAATAAAGGCCATTACAACAAAACGTCTCTTATGGAGTTTGCCTTCAGTGTATAAAATACTAATATTATCATAATTCATACTATGTTTAAGTTGACTGACATGGCTCGCTAGCGCACATCGATCAGGATACAATCTAGAATAACTTTTGTGAGAAGTAATTCTCCCTGTCAATGTTCTTGAGGTTTCTCAATATATTTTTTATTGCAACTTCCAAGGTATAGAATATACTACATTAGATTGTTGCATGATGGGAACTCTCCCTTTCATTCGGGATTTTTTTTTGTATCGTCAGAACGGTCTGGTTTGCTATTTTGAAATGGTTTGCTTGTTGTAGAATTCTTGTTAGTTTTGGGGTAATGTTCCTTAGATATGGTAAGGAGATGTAAATGACTGGTTGCTCCATATTGTTAACATTGTGTGATGAATTGTTATTATTTTGAATCTGTGGGTTTGTCTTTGTATGATCTACTCCTATAGTGTCGGTTGATGGCGTATTAAATAAAGTCTTTTTTAGTAGCGCAACTGGATATCCATTGTCTCTGAAAAGATTGTACAATATTTTTAAGTTTTTTGGTGAAAAATTGGGTCAGAAATATTTAGAACTCTGTTTTCCATTTGTTTTGACAAGTTTATTTTCATCGATTGTTTGTGATAGGATTCGTAATGCATGTATCGTCCTGACTGCATGGTTTTCTATACCAGTCTATGACTACATTATTTGTTGATGTTCTAAAAAAAATCATATCCAGAAATGGTACAGAGTTTTCTTCATCTTCAGTTTTGATTGTGAATTGTATGTGCGGGTCATAGTTATTAAAGATCTCTAATATTTCTGTTAAACCACTCATTGGTAGAGCGATAATTATTTCATCCACAAATTTTCTGATGAATTCTAATATAAATGGTAAGACTGAAATGACTATGTCAAGTATATCATCCATCACATATGAATCCCAGATAGGCTTGCGCCCATGGGTGTCCCAAAAGTTTGTTTGTAGAATTTGTTGTTAAATGAGAAATAATTATTGTCAAATAGAAATCTAATGATGTTCAGAAAAGTGTCTCGGTTAATATCACAATATTCAGAAATTCTATACCAATTTCTTTCTATTGTTCTGATTAGAGCCTCTAAATAAACATTACTAAATAGTGATGCTAAGTCTAAGCTCGCTAGAACATATCCTGGAGTTATTGGTTTGTTATTGAATAATTCATAAACCTGAAATGAGTCTTTTATATGGTAGTCCAGATCATAAGCTTTTGTCAAAATGTTGGCTATATATGTGGATAAACACTGTGTTGGTTCACCTATTTATGAGACTATTGGACGCATGCACAATGTCGGTTTATGTTCTTTTGGTAACGCATAAAATTGTGGTGAAATTCCGTTGTAAGATATCAATGTTTCATTAGTATTTTTGTTTATTTGCTTGGTGGTTTCTAATTTGTTTATTAAGATATTACATTTTCTTTGGACAGTATTTGTAGGGTCTTTATCTAATTCTTGGTAGGATGTGTCATTGTTAATTAGATCACTGCATAGTTGTTCATACTGATGTTTCTGCATTAGTACCGTCATATTGCCTTTATCGGATTTTGTGAGGACTAAGTTGAAATTGTTTTTCAGAAATTTCTTAGATTTAAAAAGTAGGTTGCGTAGCCACGAAGACTTTTTTTGAGAGTTATGCAATTCATTGGTTATTATATTAGTAGCTCTTGCTCTAATGGTACTTTTCATGATTCTTTCATATAATATAGCCGTATGATAATCTATATCTGCTTAGAGGCTTGTTACGGATATGTCTTTACCTAATATTGGTTCAATGCTAAACTTGGACCCTAATGCAAAAAACTGTAAAATGTCTTCCGGGATTTCAACCCCACAAATATTCTTAATCCAATTCGTTTTAGTTATTAATTTGTTCTCTACCTCTCTAGCTTTTAATCTACTTAACTTTCTAATATTATCAAATTGATTCCTATGAAATAATTTATAATATTTTTTGTACTGTTTGGCCAAAAAATTGTTGAAAATATATTCATTGGTGTGATGAATTATATCATTTTTCAATTTTGGTAATAGTTCTTCGAGTCTATTTGACAATACTTATTTCTCATTTAACAACAAATTCTACAAACTTTTGGGACACCCATGGGCGCAAGCCTATCTGAGATTCTGGCGGTATATGTGATGGATGATATACTTGACATAGTCATTTCAATCTTACCATTTAGATTAGAATTCATCAGAAAATTTGTGGATGACATAATTATCGCCCTACCAATGAGTGGTTTAACAGAAATATTAGAGATCTTTAATGACTATGACCCGCACATACAATTCACAATCGAAACTGAGGATGAAGAAAACTCTGTACCATTTCTGGACATGAAATTTATTAGAACATCAACAAATAATGTAGTCATAGACTGGTATAGAAAACCATGCAGTTCAGGACGATACATGCATTACGAATCCTATCACAAACAATCGATGAAAATTAACTTGTTAAAGCAAATGAAAAACAGAGTTCTAAATATTTTTGACCCAATTTTTCACCAAAAGAACTTAAAAATATTGTACAATCTTTTCAAAGACAATGGATATCCAGTTGCGCTACTAAAAAAGACTTTATTTAATACGCCATCAACCGACGCAATAGGAGTAGATCATACAAAGACAAACCCACAGATTAAAAATAATAACAATTCATCACACAATGTTAACAATAAGGAGCAACTAGACATTTACAGCTCCCTACCATATCTAAGGAACATTACCCCAAAACTAACTAGAATTCTACAACAAGCAAACCATTTCAAAATAGCAAACCAGACCGTTCCGACGATAAAAAAAAAATCCCGAATGAAAGGGAGAGTTCCCATCATGCAACAATCTAATGTAGTATATTCTATACCTTGCGGAAGTTGCAATAAAAAATATATTGGGGAAACCTCAAGAACATTGACAGGGAGAATTACTTCTCACAAAAGTGATTCTAGATTGTATCCTGATCGATGTGCGCTAGCGAGCCATGTCAGTCAACTTAAACATAGTATGAATTATGATAATATTAGTATTTTATGCACTGAACGCAAACTCCATAATAGACGTTTTGTTGAAATGTATGAACAAAAGGGTTGACATCAATAAGCTAAGCGAGGTATACTCTTATTTGTTAGCCATAGACAAAAAACTTTTCAACAAGAATGATAATCAAATAAATCATCCTCCAACTTGATCGATTATCATTCATAGTAGAATGAATAGCATAGTGGGTGGCATAAATCTCCAATTGGTTTCAAAGATTCTAAAATAATTCACATATAAATAATAGCACTCGAAGATTTGTTCCTCTATCTACCTAGTCATAATAATTATAGTTTTAAAGTTTTACTATGTTGTGAATGTAATGCTAATTTAATAATATATATTGTATATTTCTATTTATAACTGGGTCATGTGTAAATCGTACTATTTTCCAACAACTATACAGAACAATCTCACCAAAGTGTAAGTTTTGAATTAATTTATCGAAAGAATATGCAACTATTTATGTACGGTTTAAGATTCCCTGAAGATGGAAATGATTAAAGATTTCCGAAAGCTTGGACAATCTTTATAAAGTTTTCTTTACCTTAAATGCTGCATCCCCATTAAACCCATTGGTTCTATGTTATATATATATATATATATATATATATATATATATATATATATATATATATATATATATATATATAAAAATATGTTCTTGGGGATGCAGTCATCATATAATTAATAAAATTCTTTGATTAAAGCCGAGCTTTCGAGATTGTTTATTCTCTTCTTCAGGGCAAATAAAATATAAATAATGACATTTGTAATTGATGGCTATGAAATCTTTCCAGTTTTTGGCTAATTTATTCTAAATTCACGATTTTTGCCCTGAAGAAGAGAATAAACATTCTCGAAAGCTCGGCTTTAATCAAAGAATTTTATTGATTATATGACTGCATCCCCAAGAACATCTTTTTATTTATTATAAAACCAGTCAAGAATACAAAATCAAAATATATATATATATATATATATATATATATATATATATATCCTACAGCCCATAGTGCCGCAACCCTATGAATGTTTGTCACTTTGGTTATATATATATGTTAAATCACACAACTTGGAATTAACTTTTTAAAAACAATTATTTATTAATACAAAAAAATAAAATATATCTTAACTTTACATGACTGTATGAATCTAGTTTACTGACACATTCGCCAGAAGATTCACAAGTGATGTCGTTAGCTGGAGATCTAATATTTATACAATCCAAAATGTTTACCTAATCATCAAAAAAATATAAAAGAACGTAAATAAATACAATAGATCTTTTCTCCTAAGGTTAAATCGAAACTTCTAGAAATATTATAAATAAAATACTTAGTAATGTTTGTTTGGAGGCCAAACTGGATAAACAACTAACAATGGTCTTTATGGTAACTTGCTGACTACTGGTCGGCATCTGTGGCACGTAAACATCCTTATCAATTCGGTTATCTTCTTAAAACTGCATCTTGCAGATGTAATATGATATGGTGTAATACAACTGCGTCTTGCAGATGTAATATGATATGGTGAAATACTGCGTCTTGCAGATGTAATATAATATTATGAAATATAATATTTAAAAATAATACTTTGTTACTATGACTTTAAATAATATTGCAAATATAACTTCCTATAACAACTCCCCCATTTAAGAAAAGTTGGTGGAGTTTGCAACAACTTTTTAAGTTGATGATTTATTGGAATTTAATTCGATGTTTTCTTCTATGGGTTCTCCGACATGGATACTTGCTCTTCTTTTAGAATGAATTCTTCTTATACTTTGCTGGAATGAAATACTAGAACCTGGTCCTGGTGGTGATGGTGGGTAATCGTTGGTTAAAGCTATTCCAATTCGATGATGCTTTCTTCTACATTTACAGGTCACATAATGTTTTACCAATAAAATTATTATTACAATGGTTAAAATGGTAAACCAATATGTATATTTAATGATCGGAGACTGTTTCATCATTTTTTCTAACTCTTCTGAATATTGATTTAGTTTGTGTTGTGCAATGTTCAAATCTTCGAATTCAATTTTGTTCAACTTAAGAGGTTCTAGTTCTGAAATTTGTATTTTTTCAGGAATATCTTTGCAAAAGTCAAATGGAATTGTGACTGGATGACTTCGATAATTGATTTCCTGATATGTGTCAGTTGGGTATTGAGCATGAACTCTTGTACTTCCAATAAAGGCATTACACTCGTGTTGTAATTTCAGTAAACTATTAGTTTTAATAATTTCTGATTTAATTTCCCTATTTCCAAATATAATCGTGATTGGCAGAGGGTCCGAAACAGTGATTAACCATAGATTTAAATCAATTTGGAAGACATTATAATCTTTAACAAAAAAAAGAGATGTTTGATATGTCTTGGGCATCTGATTAATCTTCTTAATAGTTGTGTTTCGCAAATTCCATCGTTGTCAATTGGATATGGGAGGAGATTAGAACAGATTTTTACGCTTCTTTCAAGAGTCTTTCAATTATCCAGGTTTCGCAATGATAAATACAGCAGTGAATCATCATCCCGCGCAATATATTTTTGTGTAGTTGGTAAAATATGATAGAGACCTGTTCGATCATCTAATATTGGTATTTGATAGAGTCGACATAGTATATAAGCTTCTGGATCAGTGAGAGGAATTTTGAGAACAAATATTATTTTACCTTCTGATTGATATGCCTCTAATTCAATAATATTAAGATAATTAGCTATATTTGACGTATGCTCTTGTAAAGGTAAATTATTTTTTACAAGAGATTTTGCTATAGGTATCTTTAATGAATCGATTAAATCAGAAGGTGCTATTATTGAGCTATGTAATAATCTTGTTCGAGCAAAAGTGATAGAATTGAAAATTGTATTAAGGGAATCTTCTAAGAAAATATAGCTTTCCATTATTGATTTTGAATTTCGTTTATATCATCATTAAAAGTGTTCTCATCAATTTGTAATTTTTGAATAGTATTATTAAAATTTTCAATAACAGAAATTTGTTTTTTAAGATTTTCCAACTCAAACTCATCGTGAGATAATTTGTTAATACAATCATTATAATATTCTCCATCTGATGCATCTAAATTACCAGTAATAGTTTTGCAAACAGTTCCGATTCCATTAAATATACCTCGCTTTGCCATGGAGTTATATTATTTAGTTTTTCCTATAATTTCTTTATATTTTTGATCTATTGAATTCTAAATTTGTGATAATAAACTTATGTGTGTTTGAACTTCAGACTTAAAAGCTATAAACCTTGGAGACGGATCTTTTAAAGTATCCAAAATTTCTATAAGTATCATTATTTTCCATTGTTTTCTTAATTGGGCCCAGATCTTTGTAAACTAAAAGTGTCCATTTTTCATTCGTAATTTTGATAGTACATTCTTTATGGAGAAAGATTCCAACGGTGTTATTAACAGGAGTAAGTGTGTACTGAGCTGATATAATATTTATCACCACGAAGAATCTGAATCCAAAGAAACTACTCATAGTAGGGTTTCAGTCTATCGAAATTAATTTTTGATTTTTGATTAGTTTGCGGATTTTAAACTATTGCAGAATTATCAAATAAATGCACAATTTCAAAAGGACTATTAAACAAATTTTGAGTTTTATCTTTCATTTGAAATTCATTAAGATAAACTTTATCTCCTACTTTATATTCTGGAAGCTTTCCTGAAATATGTTTATCAAATCTCATTTTTGCTCTTTCTTTCTGACTTGCTGTTTTTGTTCGTGCAATTTTATAATAATGGTGCATTCTGTTGTTCAAATCACGTATCTATTTGGTAATAAGGGCCTTCTCATTATACAAAGTTTCAGGTGGTCTACTAGACGTATGACCAAAAATCAGTTCATATGGGGTAAAACCAGTTGTTATGTTTTTAGTATTATTATAACATATAACCGCATATGGCAAAATATTAAACGGATGTTCGTCTGGACTTTCTGTCTTATGTGCACGGATCATCTCCACAAGTGTTCCGTGAAATCTTTCTAAAGAAACATTCGATTGTGGATGGCCAACGCTAGAAAAAGTGAGCTTTATGTCATAAAGCGTACACAAATCTTTTATTAATCAAATTCTCGACCATAATCGCAATGAATTCTCAAAGGTGTTCCAAAATGTTGAAAGAATATTAATAGTGTCGAAGCTTTTTTATTTGAAATAAAGCGTAATTTCTTGTTGGATACTCAAAAATATCAATATTAATTCTTTCAAACGGAGTTTTTGGTGTTTCTGTTATTACCAGAGGAGTGCTTAAATTCTTACGATAGATTTTTACTTTCTGACAAGTTTCACAGTTCTTAATAAATTGCTCCACATCTTTTGTTAGCCCCTTCCAGTTACTTAGATTTTATCCGTCGTATAGTTTCATTTATTCCGCGATGTAAATCACTTTTGCCTTTATGATACTGGTCCAATATGATAGGTATTTCAACACGGTCAGGTGTTTTAACAATATTTTGACACACTACAAATTTTAAATCAACATTAGCAAAAATAAAAGAGAATACTTCTAAAATAGGTAACTCAAGATTATTTTCTATATAATAAATTTTTGAAGGATCAAATTTACTTTGTTCTTTAAATAATGTGTAAAATAGTTGTTGAACTATAAACTCTGGATCGTAGATAAGAGGTATTATAAAATACTTGCAATCTTTCACAGTTTTACTAGAAACAATATTTACTAAATTCATTTGAAAATCAAAATTTTCTTCAAAAATATCTTCAATAATTTTATAATGTAAATCTTCAAGTTTATTTTGCCAAAATAAAGTGACAATATTCTTATGAGCCTTATCCAGTAACTAGTCATTTGATGTTTCAATTTTTGAATAATCGATTATTGATTTTGTTTTGTAAAGGTCAACAAATCTATTAAATTCGTCTGTCATTAATTCATCCTGTTCCTCTATAAGTGTTTCACTTTGTTGTGGTTCTATAGGATCATTAGGGTCTTTACTTGTTGAACTACATAATGTTCTAGAAGCATAACTTACTGGTAGATCTTTACCAATGGGACCTTGTGATAGAACACTGCCAATGGCAAATGCACTAGCATCAGTTGTGAGAATAAATGGTCCTTCGAAATTTGGGTATCTCAAAATAGGATCGAAAGTAAGTGCAGTTTTTAGATCGTTGAAAGAATTTTTACATTCAGTATTAAAAATAAAAGAAACATCTTTCTGTAAAAGTCTTGTAAGGTGTTTAGAAATTTTGGCAAAATTTGGTATAAAGTGACGATAATATCCTGCTAAACCAAGAAAAGATTTTATATCTTTAGGAATTTTAAGTTCCGGGAAATTTTTAGACATTCTATTTTGGCTGGATTTGTTTTAACACCATCTTGGGTAATGATATGTCCAAGATAAGCGACTTCTTTTCTAAGAAACTCACATTTATCTGGTTGAATTTTCAGGTTGGCTTTTCGAAGTCTGTTGAAAACTTCAGTCAGACGAGAAACATGTTCATGAATTGTAGAAGAATAAATTATTATGTCATCCATATAAACAAGACATCTTTCACTTTGAATGAATGCCAATTAAAATGTCTTCCATGACGCGTTGGAAAGTGGACGGGGCATTTTTGAGTCCAAACGGCATTCGAATGAATTCATAGTGACCGTTATCAACTGAAAAAGCTGTTTTAGATATATCTTTTGGGTCAATTTCGAGTTGATGGAAACCTGAGTCAAGAGTGGTAAAATACTGACATCTTACTAGTTGGTCGAGATCAGAGATGTTGGGTAATGGATATTTATCATCTAACGTAACATTTAATTTACGATAGTCAACAACCACACGCCATTTTTGTTTTCCTGAACCATCAAGCTTCTTTGGCACAACCCAAACTGGGGATGACCATGGTGAAATATAATGACGTATAATACCTTGCTCCAATATTTTGTTTACCTCTTCTTTGTGAATGGTGGTATCTATATGATTTAGTAAATATAGGTCTCGCAGTATTAGTTTCAATTGAATGTTTAATTTCATTAGTAAATGTTAGTTGTTCTCCTTTCAAATAAAAAATATCAGAAAATTCTAAACATAAATGTGTGATAATTTATTTTTCTTCTTCGTTGAGATGATCTGTATGCAACTGATGCAAAATTATAGTTTTTCTATCAACAGGTTGGTTAAATTTAGCTTTATTTTCATTAACCCAATTAAAATTTAAAAAAACATTCGAAATTCGGAATGGGATCTAGATTCTAATTTGGAAATTCAACAATTTTTGGAATAACATTCGAATTAATAATTGAAGTAAAGAATTCACCTTTTTCATTTACATGTACCAAAGTATTTGGAATTCTAACATTTTCTATTGCTTGTCCGAAAATTAGTGCATCTGTGTTTGTTAATTTACATTTCAATTTGAAAATTTTTCAATTCTTGGCTCAATAAAAATTCGATTTTCTATCTTTGGCAAACAAATAACAATTTCAACACCTAAATTTCTAAAATGATAAGATATAATTTTTTTAACATACGTCCAATCTAGCTTTTCCAATCCACACCCTATTTTTGGCATAGCTAATTTTTGAACATTGTTTTTACCAACATGATCTCTCAATTTCTTTAAAGATGACCATAAAGTCTGATAAGTGGGTTTTCCGGTTGAATTTTCTTTTTGTTACAAGATAATAAATATATCTAGTTATATTTGCATTCTTAATTTTCAAATCTGCTAAACCACCTTGTTTTTGATTTTGACTTAATAATTTTTCTAATTTTTACCAACGTTGAAGTATCCTACTGACTGCGCCAATTCGTTAAATCCCACAACTTGGAATTACCTTTTTAAAAACAATTATTTATTACTACAAAAAAATAAAATACAAATAAAATATATCTTAACTTTACATGACTGTATGAATCTAGACTCACAAGTTGACTGACACATTCGCCAGAAGATTCACAAGTGATGTCGTTAGCTGGAGATCTAGTATTTATACAATCCAAAATGTTTAATCATCAAAAAAATAACGTAAATAAATACAATAGATATTTTCTCCTAAGGTTAAATCGAAACTTCTAGAAATATTATAAATAAAATACTTAGTAATGTCTTTTAGGAGGCCAAACTGGATAAACAAATAACAATGGTCTTTATGGTAACTTGCTGACTACTGGTCGGCATCTCTGGCACATAAACATCCTTATCACTTCTGTTATCTTCTTAAAACTGCGTCTTGCAGATGTAATACAATATTATGAAATATAATATTTAAAAATAATTCTTTGTTATTATATTATGACTTTAAATAATATTGCAAATATAACTTCATATAGTCATTTAATAAATAAAATTCTTTGGATTATGCCAAGCTTTCGAGAATGTTTATTCTCTCTCTCTCTATATATATATATATATATATATATATATATATATATATATATATATATATATATATATATTGTTACGTGGGTAGTTTATCATGTACTTACTGTTATTATTTCTTTTAGTTTGTATTTATTCTGATTTCTTGCCTACAATAGTTATTGCATGTATATTTCAAACACTCAGTACACGAGCTTCTATTATGGTACAACTGTCACAACTTGTCACTTTGACTATCGCGTTTCAACTGCTCTCGACTTATGTCTCCAATTGACTGCTAAAATGAACTGACTCTGTTCCATGATCGTCACGGCTTTATATATCTGAATCATGATATGATATTCATCGAGAATGTTCTATGATTATCTAGACGCACATAATTAATGTTCTAGATCCTTGTCAAACTGACAATAGTATGACAAATTGTTTCTGGAAGGATTTCTGGTATTTGGGCCTTTACTGGTAAAGCAGGTATCGCATCGCCGACACCAGTCCTCTACGTCAGCACGGCTTCCTAACCAGTAGAACCTCTCTCTAATTTGAAAAGAGATAGGTACCTAATAATCTAATATTTATTTTATGTTTATATATGTATTTATATGTGTATGTGTGTATATGTATATATATATATATATATATATATATATATATATATATATATATATATATGTACGAAATGACTTCGGTCTTTACAGTAGATAGATGGCTATAATCACACATAGCCATAAACTACCAACGATGAAAACAACTACTCGGTGGACAAAAGCCCCATCCCGCATTGAATTATATCATCGCTGGCAGGTGCAAAGGATCGAGATCTATCCCGATACCAATTGCGGTAACTTCTAACACCTTTTTGTTTCATTATCTATGGAACACATCACTTTTGAACCAAGAACAGGATCACTGTGATTTCGACCTTATTAGGATCTCATCAGCTGAACATATGGTTCGGGATGTGTCCAAAGAGTCAGAAAACTGCTGGTTCTACATCGACAAGCGATGCAAACAACCAAACAGCGTGCCGCTTCCAGCGCCACCTAGGAGTTAGAAGTTAAAGTTAAACGCGACCGACGAATCAATGTGAAAAGATGTAAAGATTTCGCTACTGAAAGATATGTACTAAATGACTTCGGTCTTTACAGTAGACAGATGGCTATAATCACACATAGCCATAAACTACCAACGATGAAAACAACTACTCGGTGGACAAAAGCCCCATCCCGCATTGAATTATATCATCGCTGGCAGGTGCAAAGGATCGAGATCTATCCCGATACCAATTGCGGTAACTTCTAACACCTTTTTGTTTCATTATCTATGGAACACATCAATTTTGAACCTAGAACAGGATCACTGTGATTTCGACCTTATTAGGATCTCATCAGCTGAACATAAGTGATGTGTTCCATAGATAATGAAACAAAAAGGTGTTAGAAGTTACCGCAATTGGTATCGGGATAGATCTCGATCCTTTGCACCTGCCAGCAATGATATAATTCAATGCGGGATGGGGCTTTTGTCCACCGAGTAGTTGTTTTCATCGTTGGTAGTTTATGGCTATGTGTGATTATAGCCATCTATCTACTGTAAAGACCGAAGTCATTTAGTACATATCTTTCAGTAGCGAAATCTTTACATCTTTTCACATTGATACGTGGGTCGCGTTCAACTTTAACTTCTAACTCCTAGGTGGCGCTGGAAGCGGCACGCTGTTTGGTTGTTTGCATCGCTTGTCGATGTAGAACCAGCAGTTTTCTGACTCTTTGGACACATCCCGAACCATATGTTCAGCTGATGAGATCCTAATAAGGTTGAAATCACAGTGATCCTGTTCTTGGTTCAAAAGTGATGTGTTCCATAGATAATGAAACAAAAAGGTGTTAGAAGTTACCGCAATTGGTATCGGGATAGATCTCGATCCTTTGCACCTGCCAGCGATGATATAATTCAATGCGGGATGGGGCTTTTGTCCACCGAGTAGTTGTTTTCATCGTTGGTAGTTTATGGCTATGTGTGATTATAGCCATCTATCTACTGTAAAGACCGAAGTCATTTAGTACATATCTTTCAGTAGCGAAATCTTTACATCTTTTCATATATATATATATATATATATATATATATATTTTATATCTTTTTATTTGAAATTTACTTTTTAAAAACAATTTTTAACTTTATTTATTGAAAGTTATAAGTTACAGAAAAATATTATATTAACTAAGTTACTTATGTACTAAGATGATTACTGGTGTGATAATAATTATATTATATCTCGAGCGCGAAAGTTGCTCGTACTTTATATTATAAAAAATGTAGAGTTTGCAATTTGTGTGAAGCTGTTGAAATGTCTTATTACAACCGTACGTGTATGGAAAGACAGTATGGGTGGTTGCAGCTTTGTTGTCGGTGCTGTATCTTGCAGAGTTGAATATCAAGATTACGAAGTAACAGTTGCATTGTCAACAAATTCCGTTTATACAATATAGGTCATGCAACAATGTCTGTTATAGAAATTATGTCATCATATAATCTAATATAACAACTATCCCCATATATAAAAAAATGGTGTTATACAGCAATATTTGATCAAGTATTGCTTAACATAAAATACAAAAAGCTTAAATCTAAAGTTAGGCTTCTTCTTCTTGTCCTTCTTCGGTTTGCAGGGGTGGTCTTCTTCGTAGGATAAAGTTTGGGATTCGTGGAAGTTCTTTGTTGGATTTTTGCTCCTCGTGGGCTGAAGGTTTTCTTCTAGGAAATGGGATCCATTTTTTTGCATTTGAGGCAAATATAGAAGATTATGAGACATATTATTATGTTATGGTTCGATATGAAAACCAAGAAATATTTCTTTCTGCAAAAGGCTTATTGATGAGGTCGTCTAGGTCTTCGGAGTACCTTTCCAGTTTGTGTTTAGATACAGCTAAATCATCGAGGTTCAAATCGTCCAATTTTAGAGGTGTTAGATCTTCTAATTTGACGTTATTTGGAATGTTTTCACAACATTTATGTTTTGATTAATTATTGATATTGATATTATATTGATTAATTAATATTTTCGTTGATGTTAGGACAGTTTATAGTTGCATGTATAGGTTCTGATAAAATTATCAGCCATACATTTTCTTCTAGTTTTTGGACATTATATCCCTGACTATAAATGATAGAAGTTTGACAATTATCTGGAACATTATTATAGTTTTTGAGTAATTGCACTTCACATACTGAGTTACTGTCTATAGGATAAGCGTAAATGTTTGAACACAGTTTCTGTTGTGGGGCTATTTGTTTACACACACTAAAGTCTTTAATGCTTATGTAAGTGAGAGAATCATCGTCACGCGCAATGTATTTATTTGAAAATGATAATAAATGGTAATAAATATTTTTTACAAAAAATTGGACCGACTTTATTAGTTGGTGCACTGAAAAGTATAAAATAATATTAATTCTATTAGGGCTGGTACTTTTGAAGTTGTGCAGTTGCAGGTAGATTGGTAACTTTTGGCACCAACTTCACAAGTACCAGCCCCAATAGAATTAATATTATTTTATACTTTTCAGTGCACCAACTAATAAAGTCGGTCCAATTTTTTGTAAAAAATATTTATTTCACACTTTTGAGTGTAACATTAGTCACGAAAATCGTTGAACGTTCACTAATACCAATGAAGATAGTACTTATTCTATTACCCACGTATATTCCTTGCTTGTAGTTGTTATTATTGAGATCTCAACATCGCTGCGGAAATACGCTTGAATATTTTAGTTGTTACCATTTTAACACCGATTTTACTCGAAAACCGTAACTCTAAGGGAAAAATGTTCAGTACAAATGTTGCTACAAATAATTATGTCTTTCATGTACTGCAAACAGATTTTCAATTTTCGACAGAAATCGCCCTCTCCACATAGCGAAAATAGGCTATGTGTGATTATAGCCATCTATCTACTGTAAAGATCGAAGTCATTTAGTACATATCTTTCAGTAGCGAAATCTTTACATCTTTTCACATTGATACGTGGGTCGCGTTCAACTTTAACTTCTAACTCCTAGGTGGCGCTGGAAGCGGCACGCTGTTTGGTTGTTTGCATCGCTTGTCGATGTAGAACCAGCAGTTTTCTGACTCTTTGGACACATCCCGAACCATATGTTCAGCTGATGAGATCCTAATAAGGTTGAAATCACAGTGATCCTGTTCTTGGTTCAAAAGTGATGTGTTCCATAGATAATGAAACAAAAAGGTGTTAGAAGTTACCGCAATTGGTATCGGGATAGATCTCGATCCTTTGCACCTGCCAGCGATGATATAATTCAATGCGGGATGGGGCTTTTGTCCACCGAGTAGTTGTTTTCATCGTTGGTAGTTTATGGCTATGTGTGATTATAGCCATCTATCTACTGTAAAGACCGAAGTCATTTAGTACATATCTTTCAGTAGCGAAATCTTTACATCTTTTCATATATATATATATATATATATATATATATATATATATATATATTTTATATCTTTTTATTTGAAATTTACTTTTTAAAAACAATTTTTAACTTTATTTATTGAAAGTTATAAGTTACAGAAAAATATTATATTAACTAAGTTACTTATGTACTAAGATGATTACTGGTGTGATAATAATTATATTATATCTCGAGCGCGAAAGTTGCTCGTACTTTATATTATAAAAAATGTAGAGTTTGCAATTTGTGTGAAGCTGTTGAAATGTCTTATTACAACCGTACGTGTATGGAAAGACAGTATGGGTGGTTGCAGCTTTGTTGTCGGTGCTGTATCTTGCAGAGTTGAATATCAAGATTACGAAGTAACAGTTGCATTGTCAACAAATTCCGTTTATACAATATAGGTCATGCAACAATGTCTGTTATAGAAATTATGTCATCATATAATCTAATATAACAACTATCCCCATATATAAAAAAATGGTGTTATACAGCAATATTTGATCAAGTATTGCTTAACATAAAATACAAAAAGCTTAAATCTAAAGTTAGGCTTCTTCTTCTTGTCCTTCTTCGGTTTGCAGGGGTGGTCTTCTTCGTAGGATAAAGTTTGGGATTCGTAGAAGTTCTTTGTTGGATTTTTGCTCCTCGTGGGCTGAAGGTTTTCTTCTAGGAAATGGGATCCATTTTTTTGCATTTGAGGCAAATATAGAAGATTATGAGACATATTATTATGTTATGGTTCGATATGAAAACCAAGAAATATTTCTTTCTGCAAAAGGCTTATTGATGAGGTCGTCTAGGTCTTCGGAGTACCTTTCCAGTTTGTGTTTAGATACAGCTAAATCATCGAGGTTCAAATCGTCCAATTTTAGAGGTGTTAGATCTTCTAATTTGACGTTATTTGGAATGTTTTCACAACATTTATGTTTTGATTAATTATTGATATTGATATTATATTGATTAATTAATATTTTCGTTGATGTTAGGACAGTTTATAGTTGCATGTATAGGTTCTGATAAAATTATCAGCCATACATTTTCTTCTAGTTTTTGGACATTATATCCCTGACTATAAATGATAGAAGTTTGACAATTATCTGGAACATTATTATAGTTTTTGAGTAATTGCACTTCACATACTGAGTTACTGTCTATAGGATAAGCGTAAATGTTTGAACACAGTTTCTGTTGTGGGGCTATTTGTTTACACACACTAAAGTCTTTAATGCTTATGTAAGTGAGAGAATCATCGTCACGCGCAATGTATTTATTTGAAAATGATAATAAATGGTAATAAATATTTTTTACAAAAAATTGGACCGACTTTATTAGTTGGTGCACTGAAAAGTATAAAATAATATTAATTCTATTAGGGCTGGTACTTTTGAAGTTGTGCAGTTGCAGGTAGATTGGTAACTTTTGGCACCAACTTCACAAGTACCAGCCCCAATAGAATTAATATTATTTTATACTTTTCAGTGCACCAACTAATAAAGTCGGTCCAATTTTTTGTAAAAAATATTTATTTCACACTTTTGAGTGTAACATTAGTCACGCAAATCGTTGAACGTTCACTAATACCAATGAAGATAGTACTTATTCTATTACCCACGTATATTCCTTGCTTGTAGTTGTTATTATTGAGATCTCAACATCGCTGCGGAAATACGCTTGAATATTTTAGTTGTTACCATTTTAACACCGATTTTACTCGAAAACCGTAACTCTAAGGGAAAAATGTTCAGTACAAATGTTGCTACAAATAATTATGTCTTTCATGTACTGCAAACAGATTTTCAATTTTCGACAGAAATCGCCCTCTCCACATAGCGAAAATAGGTATATTTGAGAATTTAAAATGTCTCTATGTCGAAAACCGTTACTCTTTTGAAAAGATGTTCCATTTAAACGTTTCCGGATATTGTCCTATCTGTAATTATATCAACGCAGATTTTCAATTTTCGACAAAATTTGCCCCCTCCACCCCCTTCGGGGGCGGTTTTCGAAGGGAACGAGATGTCGGATTCCCGTTTTTATGAATATGGGACCATTTCTCAAGCCTCCTCTTTCAAATGAATCAAAAATCATCAAAATCGGAGTACGTTTACTATATGAAAGGCGCGCACAAACCCAAAAAAAAAAAAAAAAAAAAGCACACAATCGAATTGTATACCTCCTCCTTTTGGGAAGTCGGTCAAAAACCAGTTCTATTATCATAAATTGGGATTGGATATACATGGAATAAGGTGTAGTCTTTTTGTTCAGTTAGAGGGATCTTCAGAACAAATACCAAATCAGATTTCGTTTGAAATGCTTCTAGATCTATGATTCTTAAATATTCAGTAATGCTTGAGTATTTAACTGGAAGCGGTAAGTGTTTTTTTATTAAATTTTGTGATATTTGTTTAAGAGAACCAATCAAACTATCGGGTGATATTATAGAAGAATGTATTATATTCAATCTCGCAAATGTTATGGCTTTCAAGATATCATTAAGGTTATCTTATAGATAGATGTAACTTTCCATTAGTTTTTCGCAGATTTCAAAGAATTTCAGTTGGGCATTTATCAGTGCTAACTTATCAGACAACTGGTGGATTGCTATTTCGATCTTGCTGAGATCTTTATTGAGAATTGATTCGTTCTTGTGTTGTGTTTAAAAGCCTGAAGTAGGAGTGTGATGTTTTTGTGCACTGCTAAGGTCCAGTGGTTGTTCGTTATGGTAAGTTTTGTCTCATCGTGATAATAGATACCTAATGTGTTTTTGATCGGTTCGATGTTGTATTGGCAAAATGCTAATCCGAATAGCAGGATAACCCTGAAAATTAATTAAGGCTCTAGACTTTTGTCTTATGGTTAGTGTTGGCGTTAATGAGGGTAGCTGAATTGTTGTGAATCTCTTGTATTGTGAAAGGTCTGTTGAATTTGTTTTGTAACTTGTCTTTAATTTGGGATTCCCTAATGTAAACGTTATCTCTGATGTTATATTTGTTAGTATTGTCTCGAACATGTCTATCGAAACGTTCTTTAGCTTTCTCTTTTTGTGCTTCTGTGCGTTTTCGAGCTAAACTATAGTAATACGAAATCCTATTATTAAGATCTCGGACGTATTTAGTTATTAGTTCTTTATGATTCTCAGGTGGTCTGCTGGCTGTGTGACCGAAAACAAGCTCATACGGTGAGAAACCGTGGGTTTTGTTAACAGATCGGTTATAGCATATAATTGCATAAGGTAGTACATTCAGGGGGTATTCGTTAGGGTGATCTGTTACATGGGCTCTTATCATTTCGAGAAGAGTTGCATGGAACCTTTCAATGGAGCCGTTAGATTGTGGGTGTCCAACGCTGGAGTGTGTGAGCTTAATGTCAAATAAACTGCATAAGTCCCTAAATAAACTGTTGTCGAATTCTCTTCCGTAATCACAGTCAATTCTTATAGGGGTACCAAAGTGTTGGAAATACAGTAGCAGTGTATTGGTTACGCTTTTTGCAGAGTTGTCTGGTAGTCCGTAAGCTTGCGAAAATTTTGTCAATTCGTCAAGTATCGTTAGTATGTAGGTCCTTGATGGAATTTCTAAAATGTCGATATTAATTCTTTCGAATGGGGATCTTGGGGTTTCTGTTATGACGAGGGGACTATCTAAATTTTTTCTACAAGTTTTGATCTTTTGACAGGTGTCGCAGGTTTTGATGAATTTTTCGACGTCTTTTGTGATTCCAGGCCAATTATATTTCTCTCTTATTCTACGAATGGTTTCGTTAATACCTCGGTGGAGATGGGTTTTACCTTTATGATATTGGTCAAGAATAATTGGCTTTTCGTCTTCATCGGGAATTCTTACAAGATCTTGACAAATTTTAAAATTTATTTCTTTCTCGGAAAATATAAATGAAAGCATTTCTATGGCTGTGATGTCGGGGTTATTCTCAACGAAATATGTTGTGGACGGGGTGAGCTCTTGTTGACTTTTATACAAGGCTGTAAAAAGATGTTCATTGACCAAATTCGGATCGTAACGGATTGGTATAATGAAATATTTTCTATTTGGAATGTTTTACTAGTAGGTATATTTACTTCATTATCTGTAAACTCTGCATTCTCTTCGAATATGTCATCTATTATTTTATAATCGGTGTCTTTAAGCTTATTCTGTTGAAAAAAGGTGATGATGTTTTTATTTGTTTTGTTCAGAAGTTGGTTATTAGTATATTCTATCTTAGAGTAGTCTATCAGTGAAGTCGTCTTATACAATTCTACAAATGTCTTAAATTCTTCACAAATGCGTTCGTTAGAAATGTCTATCATTTGGTCCACTTCGTCGTCTGTTTCGTTGGTAGGAAGTATAGAATATTGGGATAGTCTTTCTTGAAATTTGAGGCACTCTTTTATGTGATTGATTTTAATCTTAGATAATGCATCTGCGTTTTTATTAATACGACCAGGTTTATAGCGAATTTCGTAGTCGTATTCCTCTAATTTAAGTCGCTAATCAGCTACCTGGGTCTTTTATAGAGAAAAGCCACGTAAGGGGTCTGTGGTCGGTGATAAGAATGAACTTTCTTCCATAAAGGTATGGTCTAAAGTGTTTTACAGACCCAACTATCGCTAGAAGCTCTCTTTCGATAGTTGAAAAGTTTGTTTCAGACTTGCAAAGAGTTCTTGGCGCATAGGCGATTGGGAGATCTTTAGAAGGGGGACCTTGTGGAAGGACTGAACCAATCGCGAAGGCACTAGCGTCGGTCGTTAATATAAAAGGTTCTTCGAAGTTTGGGTACGATAAGATGGGGCTTGAAGTAAGGGCTTGTTTTAATTCGTTAAAGGATTCTAAACATTCTGAGTTGAAATTGAAGGTGACGTCTTTTTTTAATAATTCAGTTAGAGGTTTTGAGATCTTAGAGAAGTTCGGAATGATTCTGCGATAATATCCAGCTAAGCCAAGGAATGATTTAATCTCTTTTGGATTTCGGGGTTGAGGGATGTTCTGAATGCATTCAATTTTCTGGGGATTTGGCTTAACGCCTTCTTTCGTAATTAAGTGATCTAAGTACGAATCTTCTTTTCTTAAGAATTCGCACTTGTCTGGCTGGATTTTAAGGTTAGCTTTCTTAAGGCGGGTGAATACGTCTTTTAGACGTGCAATGTGCTCATGGATAGTTGGTGAATATATTATATTGTCGTCCATGAAGACGAGGCATCTTTCGTTTTGGATTCCTAAAAGAATATTTTCTATGACGCGCTGAAATGTAGAGGGGGCATTCTTAAGACCGAATGGCATTCGAACAAATTCGAAGTGTCCATTCTCGACTGTTTTTGGAATATCCTTAGGATTAATCTCTATTAGGTGGAAACCCGATGCTAGATCGAGCGTAGTGAAATATTGGCACTTGCCAAGTTGGTCTAGGAGATCTGATATGTTCGGAAGGGGGTATTTGTCACCTACTGTCACGTCATTCAGTTTCCTATAGTCCACTACGACTCTCCATTTCTGTTTCCCGGAGGCGTCCATTTTTTTTTGGTCACAACCCATACGGGGGAAGACCAGGGTGAATTGGATGGTCTTATGCTCCTTGCTCTAACATCTTGGAAATTTGGGATTTAATTTCCTGCTTATGAATATGTGGATAGCGGTAGGACTTGGTGTAAATGGGTTTAGAATTATTTGTCTCTATGTCATGTTTAACTTCGTTAGTAAATGTCAAATTGTCGTTTTCTAAATAGAATATTTCTTCAAAATCAATAAGAAGAAATAGAATAAGTATCAGTGCAGTTTTCAGAATAATCATGTTTATATGTATCTTATTGTGAGAGAATATGACTACACTTATATAGAAATTTTAAATAATATTATATATCTTTTTCTTTTAACTGTCAGTTCAAGCCCAAAATAAAAGTCATTTAGTCTGTGTATTGGTATATATGTATGTATTTATGCAATATTCTTAAATAACATATATTTTTTTATATATATTTTCTCAAACTGAATCTGTATCTGCCTTAATAATAATTTCAATTTAATTGTGCTTCTTGTTCAAATAGCGACAAACATATAAAGATCATTCAGTAATATTCATTTTTATCGAATTTTGCCCCGACGAAGAGAATAAACATTCTCGAAAGCTTGGCATAATCCAAAGAATTTTATTTATTAAATGACTGCATCCCCAACAAAAATCTATTTTATCATATATATATATATTCATAGCGTTACGGCACAATGGACTGTAGGATAATGAAAACTCTTTTTCAATTACCAACGTTTCGATAGCGGTGTCTATTTTTTTCAAAGCTATATTAGAATAAAAGAAAGTTACAAAGAAATGCTTTATTAAAGGGATCGAAATAATAATCAAGAAAAATAGTTATATATAAAAACACGTTATACGAATTCCAACTTACCTTTAATTGAGTGTTAAATATAGATTGGTACATCATTCATTCTTAAGTTATCAGAACTAAATTGAATTTCTACATCTAATATTAGAGTATTGAACTCAACTGTACGAGAATTAAGGTAGAACAGAAAATTATGGTCATAAATAGCAAAAAACTAGAATAAAGAAAATGGGGAAGATTGTATTTATACCTTTTATTTCAATTTTTGAATACATGGAATTCAAAGTTACTGTATTTTATTTTATTCCTTGATTTGAGTGTTCTTTGTTAATTTTGTCTATGGGTTGCATGTCTGACATCTAATGTCTAAGCTGCCAATTAAGATTAAGAATTAAATATAAAAACAAACAGCAAACGTATGGCACAAAGTTATAATATTTTTAGTGTAGTTTCCTTTTGAAAACAAAATAAGGTAGGAAATGAACCAAACAACAAGAGCCAACATGTATGATCTAGGGTGTAACAAATTAAAGTCTGGTGAGTAATATATGTTGGAAATGTATATTGCAATTGTTTATGCATGTTCATTCTCTTCTAGTGCATTTTCTCTTCTTTGTAGTTGTGAGATATGTTGCCGGTACTTTATTTTTAGTTCTGTTATATAATCGACTGATAGGTTTGATGTTCTAAGCTTATAACGACATATCATTCTGGTAACTGTTTTCTTGCACAAATTCCGCAAATTCGAAAGAATCTTTTATATAGTATTCGTTGTTGTAATTGAATGATCTTGATAATATTCTGGTAACTAACATTGCAACACCAGAATTCGGAGAATTGATACTTGAAACGATAGGTCTTAAGCTTAGTGTTGGTTTGTGAATTTTCGGTAACCCATAGTATCTAGGAGCAACTCCGTTATGAATAGTTAAATGTTGTTGTTCATCTTTACTTATTGCTCCTTTAGAATAAATTTTGTTAATTAATTCATTAGATTTTGTTTGAATTGTGAGTGTAGGGTCTCTAGGAATTCGTTTATAGTACTTTTTGTCTTCCAGTAGATTATTTGACATTTCAATATAGTGATTTTTAGACATTAATACAGTTGTATTCCCTTTGTCTGATCTAGAAACCACCAAGTGATTATGTGTCTTTAGAAATAATCTTGTTTTATTATAAAGGTTATTCAAGAATTGATCAATATTAATCTTTTTATGTGTGATTTGTGATAATATTAGTTAATTGTGCTCTCATAATATTCTTTTGGTTAATCTGTATTAGGTGGAACTGCGAATTTATGACCAAGTGAAATAATTTTATGTCTTCTGGAATGTCAATGTTAGTTAGGTTTTTTAGCCAGTTATCATTAGTTTTCAGTTCGCTAATTTTATCCGCTCGTAATCTATTAAGTTTGTTTATATTGTTCTGTTTAATGTAATTAAGGAATCTATTAAATTTTACTGTCTGTCTGTTGAAAAATTCTGTAATTATTTTAGGTGGTAATAAATTCTGTAAATTATTGGAAAGTGGTATTCCAATAACAAATAATTATGGCTGAACCGGCCCACCTTACTCAACTATACACAAGGCTATCAACGAAGAAAATGATCCTGAAATATAATGAATATAAAGAATATAATAAGAAAATGTTACATATTCCCGAGGTTCACTCCTATATATATATCTATACAATTTTGGTTTCTATAACAATAAAAAATTAAAATTTAGAAATGTCTATTTATTTTGTTTTATAAGTCGCATTGAAAGTCTCAAAAATATAAATGTTTGAGATTGCTTCTGTATAATATTAGATTGTACAGATAATATTATTTTCCTGTGAATATGGAAATTTTTAACTTTACTATATATAAATATTTCAAGTATCAATTCTCCGAATTCTGGTGTTGCAATGTTAGTTACCAGAATATTATCAAGATCATTCAATTACAACAACGAATACTATATAAAAGATTCTTTCGAATTTGCGGAATTTGTGCAAGAAAACAGTTACCAGAATGATATGTCGTTATAAGCTTAGAACATCAAACCTATCAGTCGATTATATAACAGAACTAAAAATAAAGTACCGGCAACATATCTCACAACTACAAAGAAGAGAAAATGCACTAGAAGAGAATGAACATGCATAAACAAATGCAATATACATTTCCAACATATATTACTCACCAGACTTTAATTTGTTACACCCTAGATCATACATGTTGGCTCTTGTTGTTTGGTTCATTTCCTACCTTATTTTGTTTTCAAAAGGAAACTACACTAAAAATATTATAACTTTGTGCCATACGTTTGCTGTTTGTTTTTATATTTAATTCTTAATCTTAATTGGCAGCTTAGACATTAGATGTCAGACATGCAACCCATAGACAAAATTAACAAAGAACACTCAAATCAAGGAATAAAATAAAATACAGTAACTTTGAATTCCATGTATTCAAAAATTGAAATAAAAGGTATAAACACAATCTTCCCCATTTTCTTTATTCTAGTTTTTTGCTATTTATGACCATAATTTTCTGTTCTACCTTAATTCTCGTACAGTTGAGTTCAATACTCTAATATTAGATGTAGAAATTCAATTTAGTTCTGATAACTTAAGAATGAATGATGTACCAATCTATATTTAACACTCAATTAAAGGTAAGTTGGAATTCGTATAACGTGTTTTTATATATAACTATTTTTCTTGATTATTATTTCGATCCCTTTAATAAAGCATTTCTTTGTAACTTTCTTTTATTCTAATACAGCCTTGAAAAAAATAGACACCGCTATCGAAACGTTGGTAATTGAAAAAGAGTTTTCATTATCCTACAGTCCATAGTGCCGCAACGCTATGAATATATATATATATATATATATATATATATATATATATATATATATGTGATTTTTTATATATATTTAATAAATAAAATTCTTTGGATTATGCCAAGCTTTCGAGAATGTTTATTCTCTTCGTCGGGGCAAAATTCGTGAATTTACATAAAATTAACCACAAACAGGAAAGATTTCATAGTCATCAATCAGGAATGTCATTAGTTATTTATAAATAAGTTATTTTTAATATATATATATATACAAATCGTTACAAAATTATTTCAACAACAACTTAATAGTATTATAAAAATACTTACAATCGTGAATTTAGAATAAATTGACCAAAAACAGGAAAGATTTCATAGCCATCAATTACAAATGTCTATTTATATTTGTCATGGTAACACAATAAGTTAGAAAGTATCTAGATTTAGTTGATAAAAATGAATATTACTGAATGATCTTTATATGTTTGTCGCTATTTGAACAAGAAGCACAATTAAATTAAAATTATTATTAAGGCAGATACAGATTCAGTTTAAGAAAATATATATAAAAAAATATATGTTATTTAAGAATATTGCATAAATACATACATATATACCCATACACAGACTAAATGACTTTTATTTTGGGCTTGAACTGACAGTTAAAAAAAAAGATATATAATATTATTTAAAATTTCTATATAAGTGTAATCATATTCTCCCACAATAAGATACATATAAACATGATTATTCTGAAAACTGCACTGATACTTATTCTATTTCTTCTTATTGATTTTGAAGAAATATTCTATTTAGAAAACGACAATTTGACATTTACTAACGAAGTTAAACATGACATAGAGACAAATAACTGAGTTATAATATCACCACCAACTATGTAACATCATACACCACTTCCATATCAATAATTTTAACTGTTTTTTTAGTTTAATTTTAATCTGTTTGTGATGTAAGTTGTGTTTTAATTGTAATTATGAGTAATAATCCTTTCTTAGTTAGTCTGTGCCTGTTCAAATTATGATCCTCACTTGCATTCCTTGATAATGGTAATAAAATTTACCGAAAGCTTGGGTAGCAGAAAGAGTATACTTATTTAAGCCCCAAATTAACTCGGCAGAATTCCCAATTTCTTTAAGAATCATTTTGTTATACAACAATTACTGCCGTACTTCCATTTACTGTTATATATATATATATATATATATATATATATATATATATATATATATATATTGTTAACTATGTATACATGTACACAACTCTCTGGGGATATGACTTTCACCAACACCTGTAACAAGGGAACAACTGGGATCATGATGTGATTGTAGAACAAGTAGCTGATATGATTATATTGAAAAGAAATGAAAGCTACTTCGTGGTTTCAGGGATGATAGTTATCAATATCAATATTTTCACTTCATCAGGAAACACATGAAAGTAAAGTAAAAGAATTTGGAAGATTTGATTCAGAGAATTTTTATAGGTATATTAATTATAAAACTCTCGGTAATCCGTCAATTAATAACACATTAAAAATAAGAGAAGTAAAAGTAACTAATAGCAATTCAAGATTGTTATTGATGTACGAGAATGTTTAATTGACAATGTAGGTACTGAGTTATCGCTTAGAACCTTTCTTAATTGAACTTTCATTGATTCTTCAAACTCAGTAAACTCTTGTTTATTATATTAACACTTAAATTATGATCAAAACTAAAATATTACTATCTATAATTGTACTCGAGGAATACTTAACATTAACTACAATAATAAATAAATTCATACATTTTTACTACTTAAGTTTCTTATTAAATTCTGCCTGTATTTATAAAATTAAACATTTTTGTTATATTTTCCGTTTTGTTTTTGGTTTGCAAAAAACAGTTTGTCGCATATGCACAAAATGAGCTTTAGCAACCCTTAGCTAGGTATTAGCTGCCCTTGTGACACAAAATACCATATATAGCAAATATATAGTCTTAGGTTATATAAATATTGATATTATTAAAGAGAATGAAGAAACACAAATTTATTTAAATATACCTACTAAGTGAATTTGAATTTGTTTCATTTATAAATTCTGTAACTAGACCATCAAAAAATACTTGTAGTGATCATATTTTATAAGCTCTAAAGTTGAAAATTATAATACAGTAATGTCAGCGATCATTGAGTATGATATGACTCATGTACAAATAACCATAGATTTAGATTTAGATTTAAGAGGGGGTTACATTGAACTGCGACCATAAGGTCTATTGTGCCCCCCACCTGAGTTGCACTCGCCTATACGCGGTCTACAACTCGCCTTCCAGTTCCAGAGTTCTAATGAACTCCAGTATCTGGGTTGGCTTCAAGGAGGATACTTCCTCACTACTGCAGGTTGCTAGTCCAAGGCACTGTTTGCGTTGGCTAGCAATGGCGAGGCATTCCGTCACCAGGTGATCCGGAGTTTCCTCCTCTTCCCCGCAGAATCTGCACTCGTCATCCTCTGCTAGACCTAATCTCATTAGATGCTTCTTGAGGCAACATTGTCCTGTAAGAAATCCAGTGAGTAGGTGTAGCTTGTTCTTGCTGAGATCCAAATACCTTTTGGATCTTGCAGTATCAAAGTTTTTTAGAAACTTTTTGGAATGATCCAATCCAGGGGTATCCCGCAAGAGTGTTTCTCTTACGGTTTTTTCCTTCTCCAGAAACTCCTTCTTGTAGGTGCTTTTATCTGTGCCACAGAAGGGTTCTGGGCCAGTAAATGGAGTTTGTGCTCCTTTCCTGGCAAGTGTGTTGGCCTCCTCGTTGCCTTTGATTCCCGAGTGGCCGGGAACCCAGACTAAGTAGACCCTGTTGTTCTTGCCTAGCTCATTGAGCTTCCTTCGGCACTCCCATACCATTTTAGAGTCAATGGTATGAGAGTTCAGTGCTTTAATTGCAGCTTGACTATCAGAATGTATTGCAATGTCACATTTCTGATAGTTTCTTTCAAGGTTCACCTCCACGCATCTCTCAATTGCAAGCAATTCTGCTTGAAAGACGCTTGGGCAGGCTAGTCTTTGTATTCTATCGAGGGTTTTCCTCGTATTGCTCTGGCTTGCCTTGCCATGCCAGGCTATTGACCCATATGATATTATCGGTCTTACAATCATGACGTACATCCATCGCAGTATTTTTGGGTTACATCCCCAAGTCTTACCAGTCAGATTTCTGCACGCCATTAAGGCCTTTATTGCTTTGCTAGCAGTAGCCTCAATATGTTTGTTCCACAGAAGCTTGCTATGTAGTGTTAATCCCAGATATTTGACTTCAGCCTTCCAGCTTATTATGTCTCCACTTAAAGTGAGAGGTTTCATAGCTGGAAGTTTCCTTTTCCTAGTAAATGAAATAATTGTGGTCTTGGATGGGTTTATGCTAAGCCCCACTGACAAGCACCATTGCTCAATAGTTCTGAGGCCCTCCTGCAATAATTCGCATAGGGTGTTCGCGAATTTTTCTCGGACTATTAGGACTATGTCGTCGGCATAGCCTATACATGTGAAGCCAAGCTCCGTGAGTTTGTGGAGTAACTCGTCTACTACTAAGCTCCATAGGAGGGGAGATATTACTCCTCCTTGAGGTGTTCCACGAGTAGCTTTAACAGAGGTGGTGTGATCACCTACTTGGGCCTCAGCTATTCTCGTCTTCAACATCTCATACATCCATTTGGTCTTGTTCACTCCTCGCCGTGTGAGTGCCTCCCTGATTGACACATGTGTGGTGTTGTCAAAAGCCCCAGATATGTCCAGGAAGGCACACATTGCGATTTCTTTATTGTTCAGAGAGCTCTGAATGACCTCGGTTAGCTGATACAGCGCGGTTTCTGTTGAACGCCCCGCCCTGTATGCATGCTTACATTTATGAAGTGGTTTGTCCTTCAGAATCTCTGTTCTTATGTAGTTATCCACTACTTTCTCCATCGTTTTCAGTAAAAACGATGTTAAACAGATAGGTCGGAAAGATCGGGGATCAGTCCCATTTTTCTTCCCTATTTTCGGTATGAAGATTACTTTGGCTCTTTGCCATATGCTAGGTATAAAGCCCCGTGCTAGGCAGCTTCTTGTAATCTTCAGGAGATGGGGAAGGATCTCCTCCATTCCTTTCTGTAGGAGTATTGGGAATATGCCACCTACTCCCGGCGATTTATAAGGTTGAAAGGTGTTGACTGCCCATTCCAACCTTTGTCTTGTAAATATCTTCTTAGCAATACTCCAATCTTCCTTGCGAGGATTCTTGGTTTGGATTGCTACGTCAGTACTACTGAGGGCTTCACTTCCAGGGAAGTGTGTTTTGAGAAGTAGAGCAGATCGCTCCTCTTCTCCCTCAGTGTATGTCCCGTCTGGCTTCTTGAGCGACATTAAGGGGCTGATTGCCCCTTTTGCCATGACTTTTTGCAATCTGGCTGCAGTAGGAGTAGGAGACAAATAACCATAAAAAATAAATATAAAGTATTTATTACATATAGATATGAAACATTCTAAATATAACCTACACTCAAAATGACAACAAAAAACTGATAAAATTAATGGAAAATAATTGTTGTTCAGATTTTTCGAATATGATTGATGTGCATTTCCCAATTGTGTAATTTTTAAGCATAATTCAAGATGCAGTAAGAAATTCAAAAAATAAAATAATGATGAATAATAAAGAAAATTTTATAAAAGGAAAGGTAATCTTGATAAAAATGGTCGAAGTTCAAGTCTTGAAAAATACAATAAATTAATCGAAGAAGTAAATCTTGCGAAAAATGTTGTACTTGAACTTGTCCAATTAATCTTAGGGAGTTAAATAAAGTTCCGATAAGATACTGACTCTTCGAACGGCGGCCAAATTGGAGTCAATGTGGCATGGGCAAGGGTTTCGAAGATGCCATTGTAAAAGCAACAAATGTGCATCAAATAAATGCTTATGTAAAAAAATAAAGTTTTATGCACTTTAAAATGCCAAAGTAGCCTAAGTTGCCATAAAAAATAATTTTTAATGTTTTCTTTAATTTTTTGATGTTCTTAATTTTTTTACTAAACAAAGTGTTTAATGAACATTGAAGTAATTATTTTATTTGCCATAAATTAATAATATTTGGTTATAGTTCAAAATTCTTTTACGGACCTGTTTGTAAATATATGTAAATATTGAATTGTTTCACAAACTGCCTAAAAATAAGTACGCAGTATAATACGGCCGACGCTGTTTATAAATATAATCTAGTCGATTTATGAAATAAATATTTTTTATATAAACGGTCTAATATGGTCTGTATATAAACGTCCTGCGCGGTATATATACGGCGTCTTTTCACAAATTGACTGTAACATGTTTAATATATATACAGAACTGAAGCCATATGTCAAATTATAGACCAATTTCTTTAACTTCAAATGTATTCAAAATATTCTAAAAAATATTAAAAAATATAATCTATAATTTTTCAGAAAAACACAAATTCTTATCTGATAAGCAGTATGGTTTTAGAAATAAAAAAAAACAACTAAACATTCAAGAAAGGATCTAACAGACTTCATTTATAGTTCAATCGTCAATAAAAATCCATTAATGGGATTTGGAGAAAGCATTTGATACCGTCAATCATCAACGCAAACTGTAGTTTGCAGAGGTGAGAGCGGTACCTCGCACTTCTGAGTACATACATTATTTACAGAAAAATGTTGGATTTTCAAGGTCACGTAATGGTTTTTCCCGAATCATTTAAAAATATGGCTTGAATATAATCATTTGAAAATGTTTTCAATTGGGTACTTGACTAATTTTTTGAACAATTTTTATATTATAGTTAGACATTCAATTAAACCAAAAAAAAAAACAAAAAAAATACATGTCTATTTTGAAAATAAAAAAAATATATTCAAAAATTGTTTTCACATTTCCCGCTTGAATACTAAAAACGGCTGCGTCACAATCTCCCTTAGTTAGTGGCCCACGGTATTAAAGATAGGAGGAATAGAGCAGAGAACACTATCTGACCAGAAAGAATATACAATATTATATGTTATCTCTGAGGAGTTGTTCATCGACTTGATTACTACGTCACTATCTTGGTCGATTTTGATAGGCGTTCGCAGTCACGTGATACTGGGTTCGAAATTACAACTATTTAAAGTGATTATATTTTAAATTCTAAGAGAAATTTAATCTGCATAATGTGATTTTTGTTATGTTAAGACTACCTAATATCGTCTGAACATCACCTTATATTGAATTTCCATTAATGTCAAGTACACAATTCGTAAAAGGCTATAATATTTATATTATCAATATAAGTAAAACCAAATAGACGGATTTCAAAAGTTATTTTTTTCAAGACACTACGGTGTTGCTGGTGCAAAAGTTATAGTGTTTATAAATACCAAAGTGATATAAATGTCATATAAATACCGAAAGTGGAACAATTTTAACGCATTAAAAGCGAAGCCAACAAAAAAAGTCAAAGCTCTTATAAATGTTTCCGGATTTAAGCAAATTACACAGAAAGAAACCCGATTAACAAACACATCTGCATCACTCATTGATTATATAATTACTGACGACTTTCATATGGAAGAAATACCCCGAAACTTCCCGATCCTAGGCGATCATGAAATCACTGTTGTTATGTTGGCACTTGAGAATAATATATTAATTTGTTTTTGAAATTTCATTGTTGCGTTTTTCTATGAAGTTTAAAGTATTTCGCTCTTCTTTACCCGTTTTTCGTTGATTTGTGTAACGGTTTTCTTTTTTTTCTTCGTTGAAACCATTCAATATCTTTTCATTTGCTTCTTTCCAACGAATTTGTAATTACGGTAACTTGGATTTTTGATATCTGTGTCTCTTTACTAGCTCTCTCATTTTTTTTCAATGTGACATGCTTTGTTCCTTGAGAAACCAGCAATTCCACCTTCATTTTCATGTAAAATCTGAGTGAATCATTGAAAATATTTTGAGATTCTTCCTGCTCTTTCATTCAGCACGCATTTGCAACCATGTTTAATTCTCGCTCTTATCTTTGAAACGGATCTCCCCGCTTGTAGTGCGTTCTCACTTTCCTCGTATCTTCTGTTCCTGTCTACGTAGCTCGGCTGCTGAAATATTTTTTTTTCTTGAATTCAGGTGAATTTTTTAAGCTCTAATTTTTCAGATATACTCTTCATTATTTCCAACTATATGACTAAAAAAGTTTAATTTTCTCTACACCATCATTTAATCAGAGCAACATATTTCCCAATATATTACATCGTTTTATCAACTGAACGGTCAGCTTGAGAGATTTTTAATTTTTCAGTAAATTTGCAAATATTATTGATTTTCGATATTGAAAAAGGGAAGAGTATTTTGATCATGATTTTAGTTATGAATTTAATGTATCTGTTTATTAAGGCAAAATTACATATTAATCGGTTTCCTTGTTCTGTTTTACGCGCATATTTTATCGTTCCTGTCTATAAAGCCTCATTTGCTGGTACATTGAAAAATATAAGTCTCTTAAGATTCTTGCTGCAAGCATGACTCCTTCACACAGCAGACAATTGCGAACATGTTTAACTCTCGTTCTTTTCTTTGGAACAGATTTTTGACCTACCTTGGTAGAGTGACATTTTATACAATATGTTATATCGATTTTTCAAGTGAATGGTTAGCTTGTGAAATATTTTCTTTTTGTTTTTCATCATTTTTGTTGAGTAATCTTTACACGTCTTTTTTGAAACTTTTCTCGAAGTTCTGTCACGCATATTGACGAAGTTAGCTTACTATTCTGACATCCAAAAACGCTTAAATGTTGTTGACGTCGAGACGAATCCATTGATACCGTTTCATCAAAATCGGATGACCGGATGTGACTGACCGGAAGTGGTCATTCTATTGCAGATTTGGCATCTACGTGTCACATTCAAACCAAATAAACCATTTTTATTTTTCTAGCAATTGTTTTATATACCCGAAGAGCTTAGTTTTTTGCGAAACCTTCATGCACTGTATCAAACTTGGTACTTCTTGACAGAACTTTAACTCTGCTGCAACCCGTATGCTCCATGTTTTATCCTTCACATCCCGCATGCTTAATGTCCTCATGCTCACAGGAGAAATCCACTATGTCAAATTTTCCATAAAATTATTTATATTTCCTTTTGTCTGTCCGTGTATACTTCCATGAAATAACACGCTTATCGCTTATAAATTTCTTGTGGTATAAATAATTACAACTACTACATTATATTATAGAGAATAAAATATTATATTATTTTCATTTCTCTATTACGCTAACTGCTTATCTTTACAATGAATTTCTCGATCGTAGTGGCAGCTCACTTTTCTCCATAGCTCTGTCCTTACGACGCTCGGCCGCTGAATAATTAAATACCAATATATTGGGGGTTTGGAGATAACTATAATTTTTTTTAATAATTAACATGTGGGAAGCCGCGTAGCTGAATAGGAAGAGCCTCAGGGTAAACTCCTTGTTTTCGGACTCTTGAGAAAAGAGAGAGACGCCTTAGCCGAAATAGCAGGCAAATTATTTTACCTGCTTGATAAGGTCAACTGCAAAGTGACCAAGTTGAAAGAGGGAGATGAGACTTCCTCGGCTCAGGGAGCACCCACTCAAATGGATGCACTGGAGTCAGGTGAAATCGTAGACCCACCAGCACAAGCCTGATGGCCAAAACCACCGGTTTGGTCATAGTTCAGGCAAATCTGCACCGCTCCAGGGGGCGACTATTCTCCTACGTCGTCACCTGGAAGCTAAGCAAACAGCAATAACTCTTATCCAAGAACACTGGAGCACAGGCAACCGGGTATGTGGATTGAGCGACAGCTCTTTCAAGGGGAAACTTTTGTTGGAGCAATTATTGAAAGACCAAAGACATGTGTTTCTCTTTCAGATCATAAGAATCCATCCTACTGGCAGGGCTCTCAGGACGCGACCTCACGGCTGTCCAAGTATACCTGGAAAGATATTGTAGCCTCATCCTACCTGCCAATAGACGCCACCGCGCCACACCCCGGCAAGGAGTTGGCGAAGCTGGTCGACTTCTGCTAGCAGGGACGAAAACACTTACAGTAGGGTGTGACACAAATGCCCACCATTACGCATGGGGCAGCGAAGACTGTAACAGCAGAGGTAGAATACTAGAATACCTGTTAGGGACAAATTTGGAAATCCTCAACCGAGGGAACGAACCCACGTTTGTAACCTTGCGGTGTCAGACGGTGATTGACATCTCAGCCGCGACACAAGAGATCTCCAAATCAATCGTGGAATGGAGGGTCAGCTCCGAAACCATCCTCTCTGACCACAAATGGATAATAATGAGGCTCTTAGCGGTCAAGAAATCAAAAGAGCCGTACCGGAATCCCAGGAAGACGGACAGGTAAGTGTACCTAACGAACCTGGAGTCTTCCATGGGCAACGATGGGACGGCCACTCAGATAACGTCTGTAAAGGACCTATAAAAACAAGTCAACGCACTTACTGGGTAGATTATGAGTGCATATGAGCACGCCTCGCTCCCTGAGAAGAGGACAGCTCAGACCTGGCTCCGCCACATGGTGGCGCTCGGGTCTTGAGATCAAAAGGACCCACTTGCGAATACTCTTTAACAGAGCCAATTTATCCCGAAATACGTCCTACTGGGAGGTCTACAAATTATACCAAATGTCGTATAAGAAGGAAATTTGCTTAAAACAACGGGAATCATGGAGATTCTTCTGTAAAGAGACAGAAAGTACACCTGCAGCATCCTGACTGCTCAAGGTGATCTCCAAAGAACCTAGACAAGTGGGCTGTGTCAGAAAGCAGGACGGTACTTATACTGACACTGTTATAGATACAGCAAAAACACTTCTGTCAACTCATTTCCCAGGGTCGATATTACTAGGGAACGTTACGAAACTTCCTCACAGTTCGAGACGTCCCTTAGCGGATGACTGGCTACTGGCGGAGGAAGTCGTAAATCATACCGGAACGATACGAGCCATCAAGGCATTCTCCCCATATAAGTTTCCTTCAGTGGGGACTGGGAACTGTACCGGACGAACTGGTGGTTATCCTCAGGGCATGCCTTGCATTTGCACAAGTACCCGAGAAATGGAGAATAGCCAGGGTAGTCTTCCTAATGAAACCTCGTTTTTAGTGAAAACGTTGGAGAGGGTATGCTGGATCAGGGGTAACGTCATAACCCAAAGATCGTTGCACCCCAACCAATTCACCTACACACCAGGGAAATCTACGAAATCCGCTCTCTATTTTCTGGTGAACAGTATAGAGAGAGCCCTGAACAATGGCAAGCACTCCCTAGGAATCTTCATAGATATCGAAGGCACGTTCATCGAACTACCTTCGAAGCAGTCAACAAAGCTCTTCATGGCAGAACCGTACCGCCAGGTTTTCGCAGGTTGATAAGAAATGTACTCGAGAGCAGAATAGTTCAAATTAGTGTTTCAGGCGCAACTGTCTCAAGAAGTATCACGAAGGGCTGTCCTCAGGGAGGGTACTCTCCCCCTTGCTATGGAATACAGCAGTAGACGACCTTCTAATGATCCTGAACGACGAAGGCCTGTACACTATAGGATATGCAGATGATATAGTCATACTGCTGACAGGGAAGCATCCTAGAAAAGTGGTGCGGGGCAACGTCTCTTTCTGTGAATCTCTACAAAGTAGAGGCTACGCTCTTTACCAGAAAACGAAAGGTGGGCGACATAAAAATGCCAGCACTAAATGGAACCCAGCTCAAGCTATTCAACGAATTGAAATACCTAGGGGTGGTTATCGGCAGAAAACTGACCTGGGGAAAATATCCGGACAGCAAGCTGTACGAAGCCAGTGGAGTTCTATGGTAATGTCGAAGAGTTGTAGGTAAAAGCTGGGGCCTATCGCCAAAGGTCACCCTATGGTTGTACACAGCTTTGATAAGGCCCATGATATGCTACGGTTCAATAGTTTGGTGGCCACGCACCAAATTAAAACTTGAGAAGGACAGACTTGCGAGACTACAGAGATCTGTATGCATCGCATTTACTGCTGCCATCAAGAGAACCCTAGATCTATATCTGGAGGGGGCAGCACTACTGACCGCCCTTCGTTTGAAAGATGGTGGAACATTAAGGGTGCACAAGAGCGCGAAGAGTCATACAGCCATCTTGGAGGCCTTGCCAAAATACCACTACTCGAGCCAGCTCAGACTGCATTGCACCCCTATTCAGCAAATGCAAATACCGCTCGGGAAGTATGCCACCGTATTACAAACGGAATTAATGGCTCTAGCTCGAGGGGCTAATGAGGTCCACATGAGTAAGGTGCGAAGACGAGAAATACGCTTCTTCACAGGCAGCAAAGACGCCTTAAAGGCGCTTGAAAGTGGAACTAATGTGCTGCTTCGTCGGGAACAATGTGTGGGCCCAAACCGGCGATACCCATTATACCGCACATCATGGCTAACCTCATTAAAGAGGACACACACCTCAGACACTTTTAGAGGTGGAACTCAATTCTGGGCTGTTGACAGAGCAAGAACTTCATCGCGGAGCCATGCCGGAAACGAGCCAAAGACTACCTAGCTTTGCCCCGCTCACTTGTAAGCATCTGGACCGGACATGCTGCGCTAAGAAAACACCTACATACAATGGTTGTCATCGATGACCCGACATGTCCAGCATGCATGGAGGAGGAAGAAACAGTGGAGCATTTCTTCACAGAATGCCCCGCTCTATCCAACGTTTGTAAGGTCATCCTAGGACTGAAGTGGCCGGATCTGACCAATATCAGACGCACCCCGCCTGCGGCCATCCTGAGATATCTGAACCAGGTTGTCGGAATACTCGGGGAACCGTAGGTCTGGGAGGCAAGGGGAGAGGCACAATGGCCGAATGGCCGAAGTACCCGCTTCGTCACCCCTGCGTCTAATAACAATAATAAAAAAGTTAAGTTTTGGTTATTTCACCTTAGACTTTGAAATTAATATTTATTAATTTAATAATAATTAATATTATTTTTGGTAGATCTCAGAGCTGGAAAATTGCATTAGGATTTATTGGAGCTCGTCGAGAAACTAATTTAACACCTAAACAGAGTTCTGTCAAAATTTAAATCTGTAGCTTGCATTTTACCTCATAGCTTAACGTGAATACTCGGCTTAATAGTGATGCTGTTCCATCGCTACTGCTACCCCAACTGTATGATAGAGGTTAGTAAAGTAAATATATTTTTTAAAGTAAAATATAAGCATCATTTATGTTGATTATAATATAACGTAATATACCTATTACGCACTTGATATTCAAATTATTTATTACCCCTTTTTGGAATTTGTAATGTAATAATGTTATATTGGGAATTGTTTATTATATGAAAGATTACAAAAAGATTTATTATTATTACAAATGTATTCTCTATGAGACTAGTTGAAAAACAAATTGCGGGATCCACTAAGAATTCCATTTACCATGATATCCAGGTTCAAACGAAAATTTTTCAAGAAGGTAATAAATACCTAAGTAGTTGGACAAAGAAATACGTGCAATAATTCGATTAATCACATTTTCTTTGTATTTTCTATGTCAGGAACTAGATGTGATTTTAAACTTAAAAATATTTCTTTCAGAGCAAAGCTGCCAAACACCGATGAAACTTTCCGCGAACTCTCCAAGAAAAAGAAAAAGAAGCAGCCTCAACAAGAAAATGCTCATTCCCAGAATCAGATATTACTCGAGAAGATGTTTTCAAGTTCCTGGACAAACAATAGCGCAGCTTTCCTTCTTGAAAAAATCACCAAGGAACCAGGTATACCAATTAATTTAAGCAGTTAGCGATAAGTATCTATTTTCTTGGCCCAAAAGCATATACATATTTTTCAAGCAAGAATAAAATCGACATATACCAGAGACACTGAAGGTAATTTTGAGTGAAAAATGTAAGATTACCAGCTTAATATCTTTTCTTTATACTATAGGTGTTTGTAGTCGTATTTAATATTGTATTTTACTATTGTATTAGTACCAACCAACTTCCAAAAGTAAACAATATCCCCAAAAAACCTTCCCAATGTAAAATTTTTGGAGGTGAGACCTATATTCTGCAAAACTCGACAAAAAATCTCAAATCTTTCGCATACGCTCAGTAAGAGCTGAACCACACCCATACAATTTTTTATGTTTGTATACGAATTTTGCTTTTATAGTACATTTTCATCAAGCGATTCAATCGCTTCTCACCGCCCCCAAAATTCCTTCCATGATGTTACACATAAAATGTTTTTTTCTTTTTTTCAACTCATAATAAGTTTTATAGATACTCCACGCCTTTCTAAGTCTTCTTAATACGGTGTTAGCAATTATTTCCATTAGGTTATCATTGGTAGTTTGTGACTATATGTGATTATAGCCATCTATAAACCTACTGTCATTTAGCACATAATTTTCAGTAGCGAAATCCTTACATCTTTCATATATAATATATATTCGACAGAAAAATAATACAAGTCAAAATTTCAGCATTACAATTTTAATTTTAAAAAAATTTCTAATTTCTAAATTTATTTAACAGTTTTTATTTTAAGCATTTTTATAGTGATACGTACGGTTAATGTCTCACTTTCGGAAGTACCATATTTTTCATGTTGATATTATAATTTCATAATTTGTAAACTTTTAGTAATCCTGATGAAAAATCAATGAAGATTCGAGAGCTCGAATAGATAAAAGAGTTACTCTTATTTCCGCTACCAAGACTGCAAAAGGCAATGTAATACCTTTTTTCCAATCCATATCCAAGTCAGTCCTTAATAAATGTGGTTGATGTGTGGTTTCTTCCCCTATATAATATATATATATATATATATATATATATATATATATATATTTTGGTAGGGCACCAAGAAAACGATTTATGATTTATTCTGGCTTTCGAAACATTTATTGTTTCTTCATCAGGAAATCTATGTATGTGTGTAATAGATACGTTTAGATAATTTTCATTTGTTCTATATTAGTTTGGGCATTTATATAAGTTGTTCTTCCATCTCTAAAAAAATCGTTTATGTACATTATTTTCATTATCAAGAATTTCAACTCCTTTATAGTTAATATTGTGATCGTTAGTAACTGCATGATTTGCAAGTGTACAAGAAAGCACAGATTTTCTTTTGTCACTTCTGTGTGATGTTATACGATCTATTAGATGTCTGCTTGTTTCACCGATGAATACTTTATTGCAATCCATGCATGGAATACTGTATACTATACCTGACATCAACATTTTGTCTGTTTTATCTTTTAGTTTAGAAAAAAATTTTTTTAAGTCTGATAGTATTTTTATAAGCTATTTTAATATCTTTAAAAGGTGCTAATATCTGCTTGATTTTAGGGGTTATTATATTATTATTTGGTATAGAGAAATATTTTCTTAGCGTAGTTTGAGGACTACTAAAAAATAATTTTTTGATCAATGGAATCGAATAATCACAATGAATAAATAAGTTTTTTAATTTATCAAGACCTTGTTCTCGTATAGAAGCATGACTAATTCTATATATTCTGTTCTTCATTGTCAGTAGCAAGTTAATTTTTTGCCGTAATTGAGGGTCAGATTAAAAATGTATAAAACGACCTGAAGATCCTGGTTTAGTATACCTAGAAGTTATAGTTTTGTAATCAGTTTTCCGATATAGCATGGTGTCTAAGAAGGGAATAGTTTTCTTAATATCTTCTTCTACTGTAAATTGTAACAGTGGGTTGAGCCCATTGAAAATTCTTAAAAGTTCATCTTTGCCATTACTAGGTATGCTGAGAATGTTATCATAAACAGTTTTTTTAGGAAGGGTACATTGAAACTAAGACGACTGAGACATTGATCAACAAGTTCATCCATAACATACTGAGAAACACTAGGTGATACTGCACTACCCATCGCTGTTCCTAATATTTGTTGATAGAATTTGTTTTTATATGAAAAAACGTTTTTATCAACTACAAATTTAAGGTGTTTAATAATTTCTTTTCTAGCGATTCTGCAATGCTGTTTTATAATGTTCCATTTATTTACAATACTTTTTCTGAAATATTAAAGGAAACGTTATTAAACAGATCTTTAACATCCAGACTTAAAATAATATATAATAACAATAATAAAAATTTATTGCCATAATTTTTGTTTCATACATAAGTATGTATGTAATATTTATGACAGAGGAAAATACATTCATTTAATTACATTTAATTTATATACATATTGAATACTCATGGAGCCTACAGGAGATTTGTATAATCCATACGTAGGATGGTACAAAAAAGCTTAATTCGGTATATGTTTATAATAACTTAAATTCTATATTCTACTTTGATATTTTGAATATTTTATTAAGATAATTTATAACAGGTACTTACCTTACCTATTAAATAAATAAACATAAAAATTAAAAAATAGCTTTACAGCAATTATGCAGAGAGCAATGATTATTTGAGTATATTTATTTTAAGTCCTTAAGAATGAGATCAATCTTTCTCTCGATATTAAAATTATCTTGAATCCATTTTTTTTATATGAAATTTGGTGGTCTTTGTTATGAAGGTAATTAATTTAAGAGAGTTTGGCATTTCATTTGAAACCTTGCATGCTATATATTCATATTTTTTTCTTCCTGCTTCTCTTTTTGGTTTTGGTACTTCAATTTTGTTCTCTCGAGTAATAGTATTTATATTGTTATAAGCTTGTTTCATTGACTGGAATGTGGCCATCACTGATTTCAAAAAGAAAGATTGCCTAATGTTAACGGGTTTTGATATTTCATTGAGGCCAAAAACTAGTTTTAATACTTTATTTTGAAGGATAATTATTTTTTTAATATATGTTTCATAGGCCTCTCCTCATGCAAGAATTCCATAATTTGGGAAAGAGAGCGTAATATACAGATACCAGTTCTCTTTTGGGTGGTAGTATCTTAGACCTATGAAAAATATAAACAAGCTATCTCAATCTTTTCACAGTATAACTAATATGTGCTTCCCAAGTTAATCCGGAGTCTATATAAATGCCTCAGTACTTGATATTATCTGCTCTTTGTATTTGATGGTTATTTAGGGTTATGTGCATATTATTAGGTATTTTCTTTGGTTTATTAGCAAATGCCACATATTTAGTCTTGCTTATGTTCAATACAAGTTTATTTAAGCACATCCAGTAATATACTTTTTTAAGAATATCATTCATACTGCTAATCACCTCATCCCATCTATCAGCTGCGCAAAATATAACAGTATCATCTGCATACGAAAATATATTATTTGGTATACTAGGTAATCTGTTTATGAATAGGGTAAACAAAAGCGGCCCAAGTATGATTTCTTGCGGAACACCAGTATTTGTGCAAGTAATATCACTGAGAATGACATTAACTTTCACATTTTGTCTTCTATTTGTTAGATAGCTTTTGATTAAGTCTAGTGCTATTCCTCTAATGCCTATTGTTTCTAGTATTTCAAACAGGATCTTGTGGTCAACTGTATCAAATGCTTTCGTTATGTATAAAAAAGTTACAACTTTAGACTTACTATTATCAAGAGATTTGTGTAAGAGATCAGTGAGTATTGCAATGACATCCTTGCTTTTTATCAATTAATCCATATTTTACAGCAAAATTAACCATTCAGCTGTGGATTACTTTCTCAAATATTTTTGCAAAATTTGATATAAGTGAGATTGGGCGATAATTATCACTTATTTCTCTGCTTCCTCCCTTATGAAATGGAACTACTTGCGTTTTTGAAGTATTCAGGACGTTCACCTAATCCTAAACAATTATTTATTATTATAACCAAAGGAGACGTTATATATAAAATAATTTTTTTCAACGTCAGAGCATGAATATGATCAGTACCTACAACTTTGTTTTTTAGGGCATTTATTATATTAATAATCTCATCTTTATGAAAAAAGTATATAGTATGGTCATTCGTAGGAATTGAAAACTGTTGACAACTTAAATTTACATTAGGTATTTGTATATTGTTAGCTGGCCTACTACCAATCTCTGAAAAAATTCATTGAAATGATTAGCATTTTGCTTATCATTATTCACCTGAAAATTATTTATAATTTATAAAAATCCTATTTATACAAGTCTTCGACCTTTTATCAAGTTTCCTATTTACAAATTTCCCAAGTTTTTTGGAGTCAGCATTTTTGAATAAATTATATTCATACTAATTTTTGGCATATCTAATGATTTTTTTAAGACTACTTTCATAATCTAAGTATCTAATTTTCTTTTCAGTATTATTTAAGTCAGCTTTATGCTCTAAGTATAATTTATTTTTTCTATTGTGCGATTCAATAATTGCCTTAGATATCCATGGCTTTCTCGGTTTTTTGCTTTTTTAAATATTTGTTTTCAGCTAACTTACATAAAGACTCAGCTTTTTTACTAAATTTTCAACAGAAATATTATTATCAGTGATATTATCAAAATCATTCCAATATTCTAGATTGCACTATTTAATAAGTTTTTTATAATCCACTTTTTTAGCTCGGTTAGTGAATCTGACGGTTTTACATCAAATCCAACAAGTACAGGATAATGATCAGTTAATTTATATAGAAACTTATATCTAACTACATTAACATTTGATTCTACCATTATGTGGTCGATGTATGTCCCCACATTATTTAATAAACTAGGTCTAGTTGTAGTGTTTATATATGATACGAATGTTTTTTCTAAAAATGTCTCTCGATAATCACATTTCATATCGTCAAGCACTAGAGTATCAATGTTAGTATCTCCTACAATTATGTGATTTTTATTATCAGAATTTAATGATATATTTGTGTTTAAATAGTTTAAAAAATCCTTACATTTATAATCGGAACAACCATAAATTCCAGATATTTTAAATACGGTATTCCTACGCAATTTTACTTCTATACTAATTACCTTCAGCTTGTCCGTTTCTTCAATAACCGCTTGATGCTTTAACAGATCCTTAACGTAAATACTCCACTCCATCTGCTTTACTTATATCACTGTCATTCTTGTAGTGTAGGTACCCCAAAATTTCGATAAATGCATATGCAGTTCTAAGCCATGCTTCGCAACACACTATGATATCTTGTTTTTTAATGAAAGAATTAACAAAAACGTCCAGCAAGTCAATCTTTCTCTTTATGCTACTTATATTTACATGAAGTACTGTGAACTCAAATGTATTAAACAGTTCATTGTTATTATAATCTGCCAATGATCCAACAATTTCTTCATCAACTATATATATGCTATATGCTATATATATGTTTTTGCTGACTCAAAAAAACTTGGGAAATTTGTAAATATGAAACTTGATAAAAGGTCGAAAAAATCTTGTATAAATAGTATTTTTATAAATTATAAATAATTTTCAGGTGAATAATGATAAGCAACATGCTAATCATTTCAATGCATTTTTTCAGAGATTGGTAGTAGACTAGCTAACAATATACAAATGCCTAATGTAAATTTAAGTTGTCAACAGTTTTCAATTCCTACGAATGACCATACTATATATTTTTTTCATTAAGATGAGATTATTAATATAATAAATGCCCTAAAAAACAAAGTTGGAGGTACTGATCATATTCATGCTCCGACGTTGAAGAAAATTATTTCATATATAACGTCTCCTTTGGTTAAAATAATTGTCTAGGATTAGGTGAATGTCCTGAATACTTCAAAAACGCAAGTAGTTCCAGTTCATAAGGGAGTAAGCAGAGAAATAAGTGATAATTATCGCCCAATCTCACTTACGTCAAATCTTGCAAAAATATTTGAGAAAGTAATACACAGCAGAATGGTTAATTTTGCTGTAAAATATGGATTAATTGATAAAAAGCAAGGATGTCATTGCAATACTCACTAATCTCTTACACAAATCTCTTGATAATAGTAAGTCTATAGTTGTAACTTTTTTAGACCTAACGAAAGCATTTGATACGGTGGACCACAAGATCCTGTTTGAAATACTAAAAACAATAGGTATTAGAGGAATAGCATTAGACTTAATCAAAAGCTATCTAACAAATAGAAGACAAAATGTGAAAGTTAATGACATTCTCAGTGATATTACTTTCACAAATTCTGGTGTCCCACAAGAAATCATACTTGGGCCGCTCTTGTTTACCCTATACATAAACAGATTACTTAGTATACCAAATAATATATTTTCGTATGCAGATGATACTTGTTATATTTTGCGCAGCGGATAGATGGGATGAGGTGATCAGCAATATGAGTGATATTCTTCAAAAAGTATATTACTGGATGTGCTTAAATAAACTTGTATTGAACATAAGCAAGACTAAATATGTGGCATTTGCTAATAAACCAAAGAAAATACCTAATAATATGCACATAACCCTAAATAACCATCAAATACAAAGAGCAGAAAATATCAAGTACTGAGGCATTTATATAGACTCCGGATTAACTTGGGAAGCACATATTAGTTATACTGTGAAAAGATTGAGATACCTTGTTTATATTTTTCATAGGTTTAAGATACTGCCACCTAAAAGAGAACTGGTATCTATCTATTACGCTCTCTTTCCCAAATTATGGATTTCTTGCATGAGGAGGGGCCTATGAAACATATATTAAAAAAAATAATTATCCTTCAAAATAAAGTATTAAAACTATTCTTTGGACTCAATGAAATATCAAAACCCGTTAACAGTAGGCAATCTTTCTTTTTGAAATCAGTGATGGCCACATTCCAGTCAATGAAACAAGCTTATAATAATATAAATACTATTACTCGAGAGAACAAAATTGAAGTACCAAAACCAAAAAGAGAAGCAGGAAGAAAAAATATGAATATATTGCATGCAAAGTTTCAAATGAAATGCCAAACTCTCTTAAATTAATTACCTTCATAACAAAGACCACCAAATTTCATATAAAAAAATGGATTCAAGATAATTTTAATATCGAGAGAAAGATTGATCTCATTCTTCAGGACTTAAAATAAATATACTGAAAGAATCATTGATCTCTGCATAGGTGCTAGTTATGGGAGCCACAACGCTGACGGTATGAAAATCATCGCCCGTTCTCACACTAGAAGTGCTGACTCCGTTAGACCGTCCGAAGAACCTTTTCGCATGCGTTTACCCATAAATATTTTTTTTTCCTATTATAAATATAGGTAAATTCTGTTCTTTGCTTTCTTGCTTGTAATAATTTTTTTTTTAAATTTTTTCGTTAACCGAAAACCATTATTGGCGCAGTCAGTAGTTTTTGTGCAGTTTTTGGCTAAACTACGGTAGAATACGTATTTTTGGACACTAACGCGGATCTTCATCCCTTGGCACTACAGAACCTCCCCAGTTCCACAAGTGTTTGGTACACCTGAGGACAACGCAAGGACCCAAAGCAGAATCGCTCAACAGAGAAACAACGACAAAGTAAGTCCAAGCTCCTGTTATTTCCTTATTTTCTCCGTATAAGAAAATTTGATACTTCTAGAATAATATACATAACCAACCTTAAAGGAGTAATAATTTATGAGTAATATTGACGATTTAATAGATAATTTTTCAACAACACTTAAAGTTAGTAACAAAATACCAGATAGTAATAACGAACAAATCATTAGCGGCTTAAATATGCTTAGAATGTTTGTTGATACTATACCTAATAACGATGGCGATATTAATTTACTTAATAATTTTATACATGCTTGTAACTTCCTTTTTGATAATTTTGGAAATACAACAGATATAAGAGTAAACAAATATTTAATTAGAGTTATTCAAACTAAACTAGTAGGTAGGGCACAAATTCTAGTTGGATCACGCCCAGAACTAACTAGTTGGCCGTTGATAAGAGCGGCTCTTGAGCAATGTTTTGGTGACAATAGAAATTTAGAATGTTTAGAGCAAGATCTGTTCAGGGCTAGGCCTAATAGAAACGAGAGTTCTCTTGACTTCGGCAAACGCTTGCAAGTTTTAAGAAGCAACCTTGCACAGAAAATTGCTAATCAATCCATGAATGCTGTTACTAAAGAGATACATCTGAGACAATACGACCAATTATCCCTTAGAACTTACATTCGTGGTTTGCCTGCTCATTTGCAATTGTTTGTTAGAATGAAAGATCCTAAATCTCTAGAAGAGGCCATTACAATTATTATCGAAGAAAAAAATTTTCAATATACCCAGAATCTATTTAGGATGCCTATGAATAAACATAAACTTACCAATCCTCAACCACCGCAATATTATCAATCCCCTACGCAAAGAATTCAATCAAGCTATTCACCCCAACATCATTTCCACCCACCACAAAATTTAATTCAAACCCAAAATTTACAAAGTCCAGGACCATCTCAATTTCCTGAACCACATTTTCAATTCCAACCAATTCAACAAAAATTTTTCACTAATAGAGAAGTTTTCGGACCTCCTAAAGACGTATTCAAACCAACCGGAGAAACTCCAACCAATAAACCAGAACCAATGTCTACCAGAACCAGCTATACACTTCCTAGTATGAAGAAACATAAAAATTCTAGAAATTATTTCAAATCCTCTGGTCCACGTAAATCAGAAGAGCTTTATCAAATTGACGGGGAAACTGTCGAGAATCCTGAAATAACATACGATCAACCAGAGATTTTAGGAACCTATCTCGAAGGGTACGATAATCCCGTTCCAGAAAATCAAAACCCAAATTATGTCGAACAGTCTGAAAATTTTCTAATAGATGTCCAGGAAACACCTCCCCATTAACAATAACATCCAAAATGTACACTGAAATTAATAACAGCTTACCTTACATAAAAATTCAAAACCCTCCAATGAAATTATTGATAGACACCGGCTGTTATAATTCTATCATAAAACCTTCTATTGCACAAAAATATTTTGGTGATTGTATCTATCATTGTCCAACACAAATAAGGACAGGCGTAGGAGAAAAAGAAGTCCGTTTTAAAGCTGATATTCCAGCAATGCCCGAATTCTTCGATTTTTATAATTTTTTAGATGGTATTATTGGATTAAAAGAGCTTCAAAACCTTAAATTTTCGATTGACTTGGTAAATAAACAGCTTTCCAATAATAAAACAAATATCCCAATTATTTTTAGGAACCCTGAAACAGAAAAATATAAGATTACCCTGAACTCTTTTGAAATTGCTTCCCTCTATGTGCCTGTATCCGAATGTGATGGTGATATTATAGTTCCCGAATGTAAAATTAAGAACTTACATATTCACGAAACATTAACAATTGCAAAAAACGGATTCGCAAAAATAGAAATTTTTAACAATAGCGATGAAATTATACAACATACTTTCGATAACCCTATAAATGTGTTGCCCTTCCCCGATTCCGACAAAAAGAACTTCGATTTCTTTCACATTGAACATTTTCTTCCAAATCAGAAAGAAAAAAAAAAGGTTAGACATAAAAAATTTAATAAGACATGACCACCTGAATTGCGAAGAAAAGAAATTACTCGTAGGCCTTTGCCGTAAATTTTCCGAGATTTTCCACTATGATAATGACAAAATATCATTCACAAACCAGGTTAAACACGAAATCAAAACTAGTGATGAAATTCCAATACACATAAAATCGTATCGATATCCATTTATCCATAAGGAAGAAGTCCAACGGCAAATTAATAAAATGCTTGAGGACGGCATAATAAGACCAAGTCAAAGCCCTTGGAGCAGCCCTATATGGATAGTACCAAAGAAGTTGGATAAAAGTGGCAAACAAAAGTGGAGATTGGTGGTCGACTATAGGAAAGTCAACGAGAAAACAATTGATGATCGATATCCAATTCCTAACATCAACGACATCCTTGACAAATTAGGTAGATGTCAGTATTTCTCGACATTGGATTTGGCATCCGGTTTCCATCAGATAGAAATGGACCCGAAATCGATCCCTAAAACCGCCTTTAATGTCGAAAATGGACATTTCGAATACGTCAGGATGCCCTTTGGACTGAAAAATGCTCCAGCCATATTCCAAAGGGTTATGGATGAAATTCTTCAAAGTCTTCAAGGAAAAATCTGCCTCGTGTACATGGACGACTTAATAATTTTTTCATCCAACCTCGAAGAACACATGAAAAACCTGAAGCTTATTTTCAAAAGGTTGAGAAACTGTAAACTTAAAATTCAACTTGACAAGTCAGAATTTCTTCGTAAAGAAGTTGAGTTCTTGGGACATGTGGTCACATCGGAAGGGATACGTCCAAACCCAAAGAAGATCAAAGCCATAAAGAAATTCCCGTTACCAAAAACTTCAAAAGAAATAAAATCATTTCTCCGTTTATAAGGATACTATAGAAAATTCATACGAAATTTTGCAAAACTTACAAAACTCTTTACCCACTGTTTAAAGAAGGGGGAGAGAATTGAACATACTCCCGAGTTTATACAAACTTTTGAATTATGCAAGAATATTTTATGTAATGATCCGATCCTGCAATACCCAGATTTCAGCCGTCCATTCAACCTTACAACAGACGCCTCGAATTTTGCAATCGGTGCAGTCTTGAGTCAAGGTAAGGTAGGTCAAGATTTGCCTATTGCATATGCTTCACGTACCTTGAACCCAGCTGAGATTAATTACAGCACGTTCGAGAAAGAGCTCCTTGCGATTGTATGGGCCACTCAGCATTTTCGCCCATATTTATTCGGTAAAAAGTTCACAATAGTTACGGATCATAAACCTCTTCAGTGGATATTCAGTTTAAAGAGCCAAATTCTCGACTAGTAAGATGGCGCTTTAGGATGGAGGAATATGACTATCAAATACTATATAAAAAAGGAATCCAGAATACCAACGCAGACGCGCTTTCAAGCATAGAAATTCATGTCATTGAAAATGAATCCCTCATAGGTAATCCTGGCGATATATCAATAGATATAAAAGAATTCTTTATCCACAACCACCGCATAATAACGATAATCTTAACGATTTCGAGGATATTCCCGTTCCAATAAATGCTAATGTGGCCATAGACGATCTCGAAAAAAATGATAATATCTTCATTCAAAATGCTCACCCGCCACCACTAGAACCGAAGATAATTATACACTCAAATATACAAGTGCGCCCTCCAGATTCCGATAGCGAAACGACACATTCAGCTGTCGAAGACCCCATATTAGAAATACCTTTCACAGAAAATTGTGTGAACCACTACTCTAACCAAATTATTTTTAATCAGAGTGCTAATACATCATACCATATCATCAGAAGCAAACTTTTTGAGACCAAAACCAGGCAGGCAGTTCCCCTCTCAGAAAATTATGATTATGAGATTTTCAAATTCTTCAAGGAAAATGTTGACCCAAAGAAGTTGTACTGTATTTATGTTTGCAAATCAGAAATCGATTTCATTCCAGCATTAACCATAACGCTGCAAAAAACCTTCCAAAACCGTGCCTATAAATTGGTAATATCCAACCAATTTCTCAAGGATGTACCGAAAAAAATAAACAAAGGGAAATTATTTCACACCACCATGAAACAACATACCATAGAGGAATAAACGAATCCGCCTCAGCTCTGAAGAAAATTTATTATTGTCCAAATCAAAAAAGAACATAACCGAATTTATTAATAACCGCGATATTTGTCAACAAGCCAAGTGCGATAGACATCCCCCGAAAATCAAGTTCGAACTCACTGCAACTCCAACTCAACCACTTGATTCGATCCATATGGATACTTTCCAAATCGCTAACACGAAATTTTTAACTATAATCGATGTATTTTCTAGATATGCTCTGGCTTATATCCTAGAGCCTACCTGCAATGCCCTCGTAGTCTTTGAAAATTTATTAAACTTTGTATCACATTTCGGTATTCCAAAACTCATAACCTATGACAACGGAACAGAATTCAAAACATCAATTCTACTAGATTTCTGTAAATTACATCGTATACAGTTACATTTTACTACTCCAGGAAATTCCAACAGCAATAGCCCTATTGAGAGAGCACACTCAATCTTCATCGAACTCTTCAGAGTTTTCAAATTGAAAGATCCAAACGCATCTATAAAAAATTAACGTAACGTAACGAAACAAAAACCGTTTGACGTAATAAACGGCACGATTTATTCACTCGATCCATTCGATATAACTGATGAGATCATTTTAAACCAATTTATGGCCGACTGGCGACAACGACTTAAATTTATTTACGAAAAAATATACAACACATCATTACAAACCAAATATAAACTAATTGAAAAACAAAGTATCAAAAGAGAAGACCCTCCGGAGTTTCTACCCAATACTAAGGTATTTATTTAAAACAAGAGTGCCCTTAGAAGCAAGACCAAACCACGTCATATTATTACAACTGTCGTTAGAGATATTGGCAATAAAATCCAAACCAGTACAAATTCATACACAAATAACAGATTCAAAAGCCTAAAGCTTTTCATTCTTATTCGCAGGGCAATGAAGTGGACAATGATACTCCTTCTCATAGCTATACATCGAGTACAAGCAGCCATCCCTGACGTCAAAATAAATCCCATACTTCCCTTCCACATTGGACAAACTCGAGTGATAAGCTCAAAACATACTTTTATTCACTACTTCGAACCTTTACAAGATCAATTGATAAACTTAGACAATTTCTTCTCCAATATAGAAAAATCCCTAAACCTTACGCACAATCAACCTGGTTTATTCTTAGGCCTTTATACTAGTAAATTAAACCATGCAAAATATCTAATAACTGAAGCAAATACCAAATTGAATAATTTAACACCGCATATGAGATCTAAGCGAGGTCTAGTCGATCTAGTTGGAAAAACCTCTAAATGGCTATTCGGCACTCTCGACTCAGACGATGGATTAAAATATGACAAAGCAATTGTAGATCTCCAAACAAATGAAAACACAATGGCAAAAGAACTCTCGTTACAAATATCTCTCTCAAGAAAACTTATTGATAATTATAATTCAACAATAACTATTTTGAGGGAAAACCAAAAACTGATCAAGATGCGCTTAGAATATCTTCGAGGCTAAGTAAAAATATATGGACAATCCAGATTCCTTATTTTTAAGAGTACTATGGATTATTACTCCCTAGCTAGCCTTCAAATTTCGTTCTCTGGAAGTAAAATAATTTTCGCTATACATTTACCAATTTTCTCACCAGAAACCTTTGAAAGGTTCCATCTTTTTCCAATCCCGATAAAACAGTCAATAATCATACCTAAACTACCCTCCCTTACAATTGGTAAAACTGAAGAACAATACTCAGAGGAATCCTGTCCTACGATCAACAATATCCAAATATGTCCTAATCATCTCGAGCCATTAACTGAAAGTTGCATAGCCAACCTGATCAAAGAAGCAGAAGCTCGAAACTGCCAAACTGTTACTGCCCATGTACAAGAACCCATTCTGGAATCAATAACTGACGAGTATTTAATAGCCATTCCAGCAAGCAGTCCTCTGAAACTCCAGAACGAGTGTAATTTCAAGGAATTCAACCTCATAGACAAACCAAGCTTAATCCAAATCACTTTTAATTGCGGCATTAAAATCAATAACTTGGAGTTTTGGAACAAACAAGAATTATCAAAAATGAAACCACTACGATTACCAAAGATTGACATTGGGAACTTGTCTGTGTCTAATGTTGACCAGCCAATAACACTACAGACACTAGATCTAAATAAAATTCAAAATCTCAAACAAGAAATTCAGACACCAATGAATTTCCCACAAGAGACTTTTCATCCAGCTACCTGGAGTTTAGCAACAACTCTTACGTTATTTGCAATGGCCGGATTGGTAGCATTTTTTCTAAGAAAATGGTACAGAAAACCAGCAGCAATAACCAATGAAACGGGAAACCAAAGCTCACCGTTTTCGTTTCCTCTTCAGATGGGAGAAGTTATGGGAGCCACAACGCTGACGGTATGAAAATCATCGTCCGTTCTCACACTAGAAGTGCTGACTCCGTGAGACCCTCCGAAGAACCTTTTCGTATGCGTTTACCCATAATACGTCATTTTATCCTATTATAAATATATGTAAATTAGATCAAAGATTCATTCTGTTCTTTGCTTTCTTGCTTGTAATAAAACTTTTTAAAAACTATTTTCGTTAACCGAAAACCATTATTTGCTGTAAAGCTTTTTTTCTAATTTTTTATGTTTATTTATTTTATAGGTAAGGTAAGTACCTGTTATAAATTATCTTAATAAAATATTCAAACTATCAAAGTAGAATATAGAATTTAAGTTATTATAAACATATATAGAATTAAGCTTTTTTTGTGCCATCCTACGTATGGATTATATCTCCTGTAGGCTCCATGAGTATTCAATATGTATATAAATTAAATGTAATTAAATGAATGTATTTTCCTCTGTCACAAATATTACATATAAACTTATGTATGAAACAAAAACTATGGCCATAAATTATTATTATTGTTATTATATATTATTTTTCTCTGGATGTTAAAGCTCTGTTTAATAACATTTCCTTTAATATTGCAGAAAAAGTATTGTAAATAAATGGAACGTTATAAAACAGCATTGCAGAATCTCTAGAAAATAAATTATTAAACACCTTAAATTTGTATTTGATAAAAACGTTTTTTCATATAAAAACAAATTCTATCAACAAATATTACGAACACCGATGGGTAGTGCAGTATCACCTAGTGTTTCTCAGTATGTTATGGATGAACTTGTTGATCAATGTCTCAGTCCTCTTAGTTTCAATGTACCCTTCCTAAAAAAACTGTTTATGATAACATTCTCAGCATACCTAGTAATGGCAAAGATGAACTCTTAAGAATTTTCAATGGGTTCAACCCACTGTTACAATTTACAGTTAAAGAAGATATCAAGAAAACTATTCCCTTCTTAGACACCAAGCTATATCGGAAAACTGATAACAAACTTATAACTTCTTGGTATACTAAACCAGGATCTTCAGGTCGTTTTATTCATTTTTAATCTGACCCACAATTACGCCAAAAAATGAACCTGCTACTGACAATGAAGAACAGAATATATAGAATTGGTCATGTTTCTATACCAGAACAAGGTCTTGATAAATTAGAAAACTTATTTATTCATTGTGATTATCCGATTCCATTGATCAAGAAATTATTTTTTAGTAGTCCTCAAACTACGCTAAGAGAATATTTCTCTCTACCAAATATTTATATAATAACCCCTAAAATCAAGCAGATATTAGCACCTTTTAAAAATATTAAAATAGCTTATAAAAATACAATCAGACTTAAAAATATTTTTTTTCGAAACTAATAGATAAAACAGACAAAATGTTGATGTCAGGTATAGTATACAGTATTTCATGCATGGATTGCAATAAAGTATTCATCGGTGAAACAAGCAGACATCTAATAGATCGTATAACATCACACAGAAGTGACAAAAGAAGATCTGTGCTTTCTTGTACAATATTCACAATATCACAATATTAACTATAAAGGAGTTGAAATTCTTGATCATGAAAATAATGTACATAAACGATTTTTTTAGAGATGTTACATTTAAGCCGAAGAACAAATTATATAAATTCCCAAACTAATATAGAACAAATTAGCATTATCTAAACGTATCTATTAGGCACAAAGAAAACTCTTTATCTTTTATAATATATATATATATATATACATAGTTGATGGGGAAGAAACCACACATCAACCACGTTTATTAAAGACTGACTTGGATATGGATTGGAAAAAAGGTATAAAACTGCCTTTTGCAGTCTTGGGTGCGGAAATAAGAGTAACTCTTTTATCTATTCGAGCTCTCGAATCTTCATTGATTTTTCATCAGGATTACTACACAAATTATGAAATTATAATATCAACATGAAAAATATGGTACTTCCGAAAGTGAAATTTAAACAACATTAACTGTACGTATCACTATAAAAATGCATAAAATAAAAACTGTTAAATAAATTTAGAAATTATAAAGTTTTTTGAAAATTAAAATTGTAATGCTGAAATTTTGACTTGTATTATTTTTCAGTTGAATATATATTATATACGAAAGATGGAAGGATTTCGCTACTGAAAATTATGTACTAAATGACAGTAGGTTTATAGATGGCTATAATCACATAAAGTCACAAACTACCAATGATAACCTAATGGAAATAATTGCTAACACCGTATTAAGGAGACTTAGAGAGGCGTGGAGTATCTATAAAACTTATTATGAGTTGAAAAAAAGAAAAAAACATTTTATGTGTCAACGTCATGGAAGGAATTTTGGGGGCGGTGAGAAGCGATTGAATCGCTTGATGAAAATGTACTATAAAAGCTAAATTCGTATACAAACATAAAAAATTGTATGAGTGTGGTTCAGATCTTACTGAGCGTATGCGAATGATTTGAGATTTTTTTGTCGAGTTTTGCAGAATATATGTCTCACCTCCAAAAGTTTTACATTGGGAATGTTTTTTGGGGATATTGTTTACTTTTGGAAGTTGGTTGGTACTAATTACAATAGTAAAATACAATATTAAATACGACTACAAACACCTATAGTATGAAGAAAAGATATTAAGCTGGTAATCTTACATTTTTCACTCAAAATTACCTTCAGTGTTTCTGGTATATGTCGATTTTATTCTTGCTTGAAAAATATGAATATGCTCTTGGGCCAAGAAAATAGATACTTATCGCTAACTGCTTAAATTAATTGGTATACCTGGTTCCTTCTGGTGTTTTTTTCAATAAGGAAAGCTGCGCTATTGTTTATCCAGGAACTTGAAAACATCTTCTCGAGTAATATCTGATTCTGGGAATGAGCATTTTCTTGTTAAGGATGCTTCTTTTTCTTTTTCTTGGAGAGTTCGCGGAAAGTTTCATCGGTGTTTGGCAGCTTTGCTCTGAAAGAAAAATGTTTAAGTTTAAAATCACATCTAGTTCCTGACATAGAAAATACAAAAAAATGTGATTAATCAAAATAATGCACGTATTTATTTGTCGAACTACTTGGAATTCTTAGTGGCTCCCGCAATTTGTTTTTCAACTAGTATCATAGAGAATACATTTGTAATAATAATAAATCTTTTTGTTATGTTTCATATATTAAACAATTCCCAATATTTCATTATTACACTACAAATTCCAAAAAGGGGTAATAAATAATTTGAATATCAAGTGCGTAATAGGTATATTACGTTATATTATAATCGACATAAATGATGCTTATATCTTACTTTAAAAAAATTATTTTCTTTACTAACCTCTATCATACAGTTGGGGTAGCAGTAACGATGGAACAGCATCACAATTAAGCCGAGTATTCACGTTAACTTATGAGGTAAAATGCAAGCTACAGATTTCAATTTTGACAGAATCTGTTTAGGTGTTAAATTAGTTTCTCGATGAGCTCCGATAAATCCTAATGCAATTTTCCAGCTCTGAGATCTACAAAAAATAAGTCTAAGCTGAAATAACCAAAAATGAACTTTTTTTATTATTGTTATTTGACGCAGGGGTGCCGAAGCGAGTACTTAGGCCATTCGGCCCATTGTGCGTCTCCCCCTTGCCTCCCAGACCTACGGCTCCCGGAGTATCTCGACAACCTGGTTCCTTAACGTAAATACTCCACTCCATCTGCTTTATTTATATCACTGTCATTCTTGTAGTGTAAGTACCCCAAAATTTAGATAAATGCATATGCAGTTCTAAGCCATGCTTCGCAACACACTATGATATCTGGTTTTTTAATGAAAGAATTAACAAAAACGTCCAGCAAGTCAATATTTTTCTTTATGCTTCTTGTATTTACATGAAGTAATGTGAACTTAAATGTAATAAACAGTTAATTGTTATTATAATCTGCCAATGATCCAACAATTTCTTCATCAACTATGAAATTGAAATCTTCATTATATTTCGTATTAACTGACATTTTTATTCAACATATTAAACGGGAAATCAATCTTTTTTATTTGTCTTTGTAAAAAGTATTTATATGTTTCACAGTTGTTAATGACATGAGTGTTGAAGGGATAATTGAGTGTGCTGCTGTGTACGATGAAAATAAAAAGATATTTATATTGTGCTTATATCACCGGGAGACACGAAACTATGAGATATTTCTAAAACGCCCTGATGATGTACTCGAATATATACACACTAATAACTCTAGATGTAAAATAATTATTGCAGGGGATATTAATGTTAACTTCTTAGAGCATCAAAATAATCAGGTCAAGCAAATTATAGATCTATTCAACGTATATAATTTAGAACCCTGTATCTCTAGTCCTACTCGTGAGTGTGCACAAACAGCAGCCTTAATAGATAATATTTTTAGCAATATCAAAGACTTTAATAGCTATGTCTTAAATACTTCATAGTCCGATCACTTCTCTCAAGTTATTCATGTTAAAGTATTGAATAATAATGTAAGTAAAGTAAACTACATATATAGGAGAGTTTCCCCAAGGAGTAAAATCGACTCTTTCAAGCAAGAATTCATGGAAATTGGTCCGAAGTATATGCATCCAAAAGTGTTAATGATTCATATGCGGCATTTTTAAACCTTTTAACAAATATTTTTAATATTTTATTTCTCATCAAAAATCGCACTCCCCATAAAATAAAAAATATTTGGATAACAACAGGTATCAAAAAATCTTGTAAGACGAAAAGAGAACTTTATTTTAAAAAAATCCCGGGAAATTATTACGAGCAACTATTTCAACCGATACTGTAGGATATTGAAAGAGGTAATCAAAGAAGCAAAGAAAAGAGCAAACTCACAGTTCATACAAAAATCTGAGAATAAGATCGGAGCAGTTTGGAAGCTCGTTAAAAATATAACGGATAAAAATAGAGAGTATACAGTCCTTTATGCGGATGATACTACCATAATTTTCAGTAAAGAGTGTGCAGAAGCCATGCTTGCAGATGTATACAAGGCATGCGATATTCTCGATAAATATTTTGCAGCCTCGGATCTTCTTTTAAATGTACCTAAGACCCAGTGTCTTGTTTTTGGTAACAGAAAGAACGAATCGTTTATCTTCAATTATAAAAATACTCATATCACATCAACTCAACATGTATCCTTTCTGGATGTTGAAATCGATAGAAGACTGGATTGGAAGGAGCAAGTCGATAGAGTTGCTATAAGTGTCGCTAAATACTGTTACGCTTTAAGGGTTATTGTCAATAATGTAGGTGTAGATGCCGCTATGAGTGCTTATCATGCCTTTATTCAGTCAAGAGTGAGATACGGTTTGATTTTTTGGGGAAACTCTTCCGATATTGAAAGAATCAATACTTTATAAAAAAAGTGCATAAGACATATTTATGGAATGAAAACTCGCGATAGCTGTAAGCGACTTTTCATTTCCAAACAAATTTTAACGGTCATAAGTATGTATATATTAGATTCATTTATGTTTGTGCATTCAAATAAAGACCTATTCAATGACTCACATGTACATAATCATAAGACTAGGTTAAAAATAGATATCATCCCTGACAAGTGTAATTTCACATATGTACAGCGCAATGTTGCTTATAGGGTCGTAAAAATCTTCAACTCTTTTCCAACAAGAGTGAGAAGACTATCAAACAGCCTAGCAAAAAATGTTGTTAAGAAATATCTAATGTATAAAGCATATTATTCCTTGAACGAGTTTTTTGAGGATACAGACAGGTTGCTCATTGACTTAAATTATATGTAAGAATTATTATTTTTGTTTTCATTTTTCTCAAAATATACTTTTTATTTTATATACTGTTAAATAATAGTGATTCTATCTAATATTTTATAATGTAATTGGTCTAACAGTTTAACCTATTTTTCACATGTTCTATGCCTTATGGTTTAATTTCTTTTGGAACAAATAAACATTATCTATCTATCTATCTATCTATCAATCTATTACAACAGTTACAAGGTATACTATAAATTACATTAGAATTATTCAATATGTGATCTTTACCTTTTAATTTTGAAAACAATGATTCGCTTTGTTATATGTTTTGAAAAGCTATTTTAATATAAGTAAATTTAAAAAAAGATTTTTTTATTTTATGACTGCTTAAATAGATATACGGAACAGAAAAATATTTGATGAACTGATTATCAGCATTATTATTATGTTCTATAAATGTTTTATTGAAAAGTAAAAAGTTGAGTAAATTTCGTGGATCGCAAATTATGAATTTATCATATTGAATTTTTAAATTTTGTTTTTTATTATAAAAATTATACGTTCGTATTACACTGTTTTTCATTCCTAGATCAAGATAGTTTCCTGTTTTGCCGGATGATAAGATTGATAATTTAATAATAAAAAGTCTATCGACTTGACACAGTTTCCTGAATATTTTTGACTTTTAAATTTGATTTCTAAGTGTTGTAATTTTTCACATACTTTGTTACAATTTACTTCATTACAACGAATTTCAGATTTTTAATTTTAGGTGTAGTGTTGTAATACGCCTTGATTCTTTCTGTGAAAATACTATTTATAAGTCTTTTTCGATAATTGTTATCTACTAATGCTTGCTTAACTTTTTTCATTGGCATTGGTCCTATTCCGTACGCAAATGGACGTGTACATATGCACAACAAACTACACTCGCTCAACGTAGACAGCAGATATGCTATTTCTCTTATGCAGTGATGCAACTTCCATGATATCCTTTGGTTACCTGTAGAAGCAGGAGGCAGTTAGTACTGTCATAGTATCTCGACAATAGCTTGGCAACCTTTCAACACAATCAACGGATTCTAACTATATTTAGATGACAAGTAAGATAATAAACTATTTTTTTTATTCAGAAAAATGGTATTGACTGTGAACTGATTAATTAGTCATACCTACATATCATAATAAAAAAGTATAACAGTAGTTTTTTGGCTTTAATGTTCACAAATAGTTGATTTTTCAAACAACCCCTGACGGGTTGAAAGGGAGTAGCAATAAAATTCAGAATAAAATCTTCTGAATAAAAAAATCTTGAAACCGCTGATTGTTTGGTGTTCTAAGGTGATTCAGGGTAAAAGAGATACAATGTCATTGATTTTATTTACATGTCAGATCTCATTTCTGGTAGCAAAAAGAGCGTATCTTTTACTAAAGATAAAGTAAATTTGGATGATGGTTGTATAAGAAAATGGGGAAAAAAGTATTAATTAAAATCAATATGTCATCACACAGACGCGAGCTCTGAAGCTAGAAACTTGAAATTTTTACAAAGGGTGTATTTATGTGGGTACCTCAATAATTCTTCTCGTCTGAAGTTGCGGGCACCAGCTAGTAGGCATCTATATAGTTCTTCAATAAAAAGTTGTACCGACTTTATTAGTTACTGGTACTGGTAATTTTAATTTATTTCTTCCGAAAAAACTTTTCTATGATAATCAAATTGACATAAGTAAAAAGTGGGTAAACGTGGAAATTAGACAATCTAGTGAAAAACTGAAGCAGCTCTTTAGACAAAAATCCTGCCATGCAAGTTTCAATGATGACTATAAAAAAGCTTAACGGGACCATAAAAAGTAAATGATTACAACCAAGAAAAATTTCTATCAAAATCAGATAAACAATTTAAAAAACTCCTGTAGGGCAGCTTGGTGTTTGATAAATTCAACGTCTAAAAAAGATTATCAATTATCAACCTTGATGATAAAAAATGTGGAGACCCTTCAAAAATCGCTAAACTTTTCAACAATTTTTTTATTGATGCTCCAAAAAAAGTTATTGATCAGATACCTAAAACAAACAAAAACATTAATATTCGTTTGAAAAATATAAATAGTTCTATGTTTTTAAATCCCTTATCTGAGGATGAACTATGTTCAATTGTAAATAACAGAATAAAAAATAAAAATTCAGCAGGCAGCCATGACATTCCATCTTTTCTAATAAAAAGAGTGATATTATATATAGCCTAACCACTCACATTTTTAATAAATCTGAGTTTCCAAACCGGGGTTTTTCCTAAGATATTAAAGTTGAGTAAAGTGATACCTATATTTAAGAAAAATGACCGCGAAAATTTAGGAAACTATAGGCCGGTTGCAATACCACAAACTTTTTCAAAAATTTTCGAATATTGTTTTCTTATCCGCAAATGAAGTCATTTGTAAGAACCAACATGGATTTCGAAATGTGTATTCCAAAAATACGGCTCTGATATCTTTTTTATGACAAACTAGTTGGGTATGTTGAGGCGGCTGAGTACCCTACTGGAATATTTTGTGATTTAACACGTTGACTGCCGAAGTCTATTTTCATTTTTTTTTCTGGGCCAAGTGTAAAATTACGTGTGTTAGTATATATACATTAGCATGTTTATAATAAAAACTTCATAGTTTTGCCCTATTTCAAATAAAATGTACTTTTGTATGCTGGTCCCATAGGACCAGCACGGCGCTGTAAGTTCACTTCTCTGGGGCTGCTGGTCCCGTGATCATGTGCAATGCTTTGTTAGCTGTCGAACGCAATGCTCTGTTAGTCAGTAATTCAACTGTTTCGCATACTGTAACTAGGTTAGAAAACGACGGTACATAATTTTTCAAGGTATGTGGAATTATAATTACGCAGTGCACTTGTTCTACATACGTTTCTTTACTTTAGATGTCCAAACGTGATCGTGAGAAGCCCCTTTCTCGAGATCAGTTGGAGTTGTTGGCGGCAAGGTTTTACGAGACTTCGTCTGATGAGGAACCATTTCCAGATTCCGGTAGTGACCGCCCATCTAGTGCCTCCAATTCTGATAGTTTGGATTATAATGAGGAACGTCAATCAACTGGAGGTAGAGCTCATTTAGATACTGAGTCTGAGGTAAATATTGAACATAACCAAGCTACTATTGATCATGATTCAGTAGCTGATATTGATGACTCACTATGATCTGAAGACTCACCACCCGCGGTTGTCCAAAACTCCTGGGGACCAGTTCGCCGTAATTTCAAAAATATTATTTCATTCACTGCTCAGCCAGGTATTAGGCCAAATGTAGCTGCACTATTGTCTCGTGAATCGCCCGGAGGGTTCTCTGATGCACTTGTAGATGACTCTGTTATTTCAATGATAGTGGACCATACAAATCTCTTTGCGACTGTCTCATTATTGAACAAAGATGATGTTGAAGAACATTCACGATTACATTTTTGGGTTCCAACTACAAAAGCAGAAATAAGGAATTTTCTTGGACTTGTTGCATGAATGGGCTTGGTGCAAATGCCTAAAATATCGGATTATTGGTCTACCGATGATGTGTATAAAACTAACTTCCCTCAGTCCGTCATGAGCCGCAACCGTTTTGAATTGTTGCTCAGAATGATTCACTTTGCAGATAATACTCCAGTGGCAGGAAATAAGCTATATAAAATACAACCTCTATTAGATACATTGTTGAAAAACTTCAATGATGCATATGTTCCAGAAGAATACGTCTGTGTCGATGAAACTATGCTGCCATTTCGAGGCAGACTTTCATTTCGCCAGAATATAAAGTCGAAAAGGCATAAATATGGTGTGAAGATTTTCAAATTATGCTCAGGTTTAGGCTATACGTGTAACATAAAAATTTATGCTAGTACAGAAATCACCGGCGAACGAGTAACCCCAGAAAATATTGTATTGTTTCTAACAAAAAACATTATAAACGAAGGTAGAACTTTAGTTACGGATAACTGGTATACTAGTTTACCCTTGGCTAAAAAAATGTTGGATCACAATACCCATTTGATTGGTACAATTCGTAGTAATCGAAAAGGGTTACCTCAGGAAGTTGTAAGGAAGCAGTTGAAAAAAGGAGAAGTATTCGCAATGGAAAATGATGGAGTTGTAATACTGAACTGGAAAGATCAAAGAAACGTTTTTATGCTTTCTACAAGACACGGCGATGAAATGGCTGAAAAAACTCGTAAGCGGACGACCAAATCGGTACCAGTTGCAGTACTAGATTACAATCGTGGAAAAGGATCTGTAGACTTATCGGACCAAATGGGAGCATATTCAAATCCGCTTCGCCGCTCAGTAAAATGGTACAGAAAAGTTGCTTTTGAATTGCTCCTAACAACTGCGATGGTAAATGCGTACATACTTCACAAGTCAGTATCAAATTAACGTAACTTGTCAATAACGGAGTTCAAAAAACAAGTTATAAAACATCTTACAAACGCAACTGATGATGTGGAAAATCCAAAAACGCCAGTTGAAAAAAGACAACGTCGACAACACACTTTACTTCATAAGGAAGGAGGGAGCAAGCATACAGTTAGAAGGATGTGCAAGAATTGTTATAGAAAAAAAAAGAAGCGCATGGAAGGACATATGCCACAAACCGTACGCAGAAAGTAGACACCTATTTCAATTAATGCGAAGGAAAACCATTTCTCTGTCTACCTTGCTTCAACGAACTACATAAGAATAATTAGAATATTTTTTATGTAGTATTAGTTTTGAATAAAATATGTATTTTGATACAGATAAGTATTGTGTTTTTCTGGGACCACAACACATAAAAAGAGTAAATCTTGTAAACCAATTGTGCAGCACTACTCCCTGAGGCCGTGCTGGTCCCGTCGATATGACCACCTTACGAGATTAGCAACCAGCAGCGCTAGAATATGAAAAATATGTACTGGTCCCATGGGACCAGCGTGGCGCGGTAAAGAAAACCAGTGCTGGCCCCATGGGACCAGCTCGGCAGTCAACGTGTTAAGCAGGGCATTCGACTGCGTTAATCACAATATATTATTATCAAAGACTTATGGCTATGGAATAAGAGGTTTAGCTCTATGTTGGTTGGAAAGTTTTCTTAAGGATATAAACCAATATGTAAAACTTAGGTTCGATAACCAAAAGGGGCCAAGATCCCACAAATCGGACGTAAAAGATTCTGAAGCAGGGGTGCCGCAAGGCTCAATTCTGGGACCTATTCTTTTTGTCTATATGTTAATGAATTGCCTATGATATCAAAAGACGCGCATTTTACTCTATATGCTGACGATGTTTGTGCAGTTTTGCCTGATACCAATGATGCCCTCTTAGAAAATAAATGTCGTGTTATGGTTTCAAATCCTCAGTCCTGGTTTTCACAAAAATGTCTGTATTTTAATACTTCAAAAACCCACATGGTCCGATTTCATAATAGGCGAAAATCATGTAATAGTTTTGATATTGTTTTCAATGATAGCTGTAAAATTGAGAGTCAAGTAAATGTGGATTTTTTGGGATCCCACCTGGATAATAACTTGAACTGGAATATACACTGTACAAATCTTATTGGAAAGTTAAGTTCTTTAGTATATTTATTTTCCAATATGAGAGATATATTGAATACCAGGCAATTATCGTCTCTGTACTATGCGCAAGTAGATTCCAGGTTAAGATACGGCATTTGTCTCTGGGAAAACTCGACTATGGTAAAAACATTTTCTTGGCACAAAAGAGAAGTATAAGATGTGTTTTTAATATTAAACGAGTAACTTCATGTAAAAACTATTTTAAAAGTCATAAAATGTTAGATATGGTGTCAATTTACATTTTTTAAATGTGTTTGTATGTTTTTAGCTACTTTTTACTTGTAAATCACAATTTACGTTTGGTAAACGAAAAGTATTTTTGGACTCCACACGTTGTTTAGGCATTGTTATTTAACAAACTGCCAGCTGAGATAAAAGACTGTGCTAGTCTGAACTCATTCAAATACAAATTAAAATCCTTTCTAATAGATAAATTTTTATATAAAATAAGTGACTATGTAGTATTTTCTAGTTTTTAAGTTAGTTCTATACATCATGACAATGCAAATACGGTTTGTAACTGTCTTTTCTTATGGAAAATAAATGTATTATTATTATTATTATTATTAATTTTGAAGTTGTGCAGTTGTAGTTAGATAGAAGATTTTTGGCACCAATAGAATTATCATTAGTTTTGTATTTTACAGTGCACCAACCAATAAAACCGCGTAATTTTTTGTAAAAAAGTCTTTCATAGTTTTGAGTTTGACATTATTCATCCAAATCATTCAACGTTCATTTAATAAGTAAATAAGTAGCGTATACTTATGCAGGGATTTTCTCAATGGGTCCAACACTCAGTAGTCCTCTTTCCAATGAAAAGAGAATCATGAAAATCAGAGTAGGTAGTTCTAGGATTTAAAAGGCGTGAAGCTATAAAAACATGCAGATTCGAGACATTCCTTCTAATATGATTATATTTTTTGAAGGAGAAACTTCCTTAAGAAATATGTACCTGTTCAAGCGAAAATATTGAAATAAGCCGCTTACAGATATATCAAGAAACTGTGCCTCAAAACCATTAGAAATAATTTTCTACTAATATAGAAAAGCGATTAGAGTCAAAAAAATTAAGATTACAAAATTTAAAGAAATAATAATTGAATATACTCACCTATCCATCTCTGATGGTTTGAAGTCACCTTTACCTAGAAAAAATAATTAGTTAAAGACTTATCAGATTATTAAATTGTTTCTGTATATTTCACATGAAAAAGAACGATGTACCTCTGATATTATTCAACAGTAAAAAACAAACAAGAATGAAGTTTCCAAGGGATTAATTATCTGCATTTAAAATGAAATAGGGATAGGTATTTTCTGCTTACACAAACAATATATAAAAATTGATTCAACCAATAGTTTCATTGTGACGTAAACTTTCTACAAGGAATCCATAATTTTGAAGCGCCATTATTAACCCAAACAAACGAGCTCTATTATTTCTTGTGGAAGTGTCATTGTCGAGCTGTGTGTGGAAATTTATGGAAAACAACTACATGTATCTGAATTGTGTCAATTTCATAAGAGGTTTTTTATATATATTAGAAACCCTTCAAATGAGTATTCTGAAGAATAGATATTTGCAATCACTCAAAATACCTAATTGAATTTCTAGAAACAAGTGTATAACTATTTTTTGGTTGCTTTAAATAACTAGTCTTTTTAATATTATCTCCAAGCAATTAATTAAGTAGAGCTTGAACAAACTAAGGATTCCATCTTCTTCTCAATTTTTATACATCAAGAGATATGGTCCCGAAAAATATAATCGATATCTATACTAATATATTTACGAGTAAGGACTTTTCATATAACCACGAAAATCTCGAAAACTACTTATCCGATATCAATAGTTCTTTTTATTAAATTCTCTATATCAGCACGGGTGATATAGGCTATACTTTATGTTCTTATAGCTTTTCTATACTAATATATATAGTAAGGACTTTTCGTATTACCAAGAGAATCTCGAAAGCTACTTATCCGATTTCAATATTTTTTTTATTGAATTTTCTATATCTGTACGTGTGAAATGGACTTTATTCTATGTTCTTATAGCTTCTTTAAAATAAATAAGGATTGGGACTTCTTCTCAGCAGCGTGGGTAATGCCTAGCCATTGTCAAGCGACAGTGTCTATCGACAGCTGATAAAAATCGTGATTGCTATGGCAAATAATGACAGTTATTGTTATTTTCTCTTTCTTTATATCTACTTTGTTCATTTTAATGTACTGAAGTTGAAACCAAAAATTAACTACTTGAACCATAATTTTTGCTCTAAAATGTTTTCTTTTATTGAATGTTTTATTATAATGTGATATGTACGAGTTTTTACAAGACCGACTGCTGCAGCAAGCCTCATAATATTAGGTTAATACCATGATGTAAAAAGATATCATGGTTAATACATTGTGTACAATATAAAAAGAAGTTGAATATCCAATACAAAATATTGAAAATTCAACAAAAAAATATTGAATATCCAATATTTTGGTTTGAAAATTCAACAGAGTTTAATTTTGAATACTGTGTTAAAAATCAATAATTTAACAAATTTCGCACACGTGTTTATCATACCAAAGTTTACAGATAGTATTCTATACCTTAGTAAAAGTATTGTTTAACTGTGCGAGTGTTCCTGATTAAAATTTGAAGCTACTAGCGGCAAATGTCAGTGTGAGAACAGGAGAAAAGTGATTTTGTTGGTTGTAGAGATAGTTCGTAAAATGGCCGTATATGTCGCATGATGATTTATTTGTCTTAATAGATGATGAAGACATACCGATGGCGGTTGCAATAATGCCACCCGGAGTCTTCGAAATCTTCTGAATAAAATTTAAAAAACCATCCCAAGATCCACGGATCACCGATTGCAATGTGTACCATAATATCCATTATCTATCTTCTAAGATGATATACTGAATGTTTCTACCATATTTATTCCTCTACTTAGATGACATAGTGGATGTTTTACAAAACAGTCGTATTAGCATACGGAGCATTTAAAGAAGTATTGGAACATCTCAACGACAATAGTTTGACCCATGTGTAGCAAAAATTCCGTCTAGGATAACCATTTCTCAACTTCTACATCTCCATGGAAGTTATCACCCCATGAGAAGAATTGGTAGAATCTATCAATAGTTTCGAGTGGCCATCCAAGAAGGCTGAGCAGTTTCCGTGATATGATTAATTTTTACAGAAAACGCTCACCGAATGCTACTTAAATACTTAAACCAATCATTTATAACTGTAACATTCTTATTATTGCTATTCAAATATTATTCCCTATTATATATATCATTATATTAACTCGTTGATTTGAGGGGACATATGTTGTGACACACAACTGATAATTTATAAATGTCATTCTGACAGTACGCTGACATGAGAGATAATCGCCTATCGCTTAATTGTGATAGCTACTAGCATAATTTCTATTATTAACAAATCAAAAATATATTTATTCTATGGCAATGTAGCTGTACGAAAATGCGTGTTGCGGCGAATTTGTATTTAGTCAAGCTCTTCGAACTCCCAATAAACTAGAGTTTTATTACTCTAAATTGGTAGTAGCCATTATGTCCTACTATTGGATATCTTTACTTATGACCTTGGACCAATACACCAGGGCATCATAATAAGTAAGTGAGGTTGTCCTTCTCTTACGCATTGGTACATTCCTTTTGGACCGATAATTGTTCCTGTTACCCAGCCTCTAGGTCTCGGTCTAGGGATGCTCTTGTCTTTTGACCTTGAGCGAAGACTTCTGGGCATAATCGAGTTAAGCTAATCTCTCTCTCCTCATCCTTTCATGTCCTTTTAAGCGTTAATTATTATGTCCCTGGACCACAACGAATACCATTATATATTTAACTGATTAATATTTGCATTCAAGATTCAAAAACCAGGTACCATTTCTTCGGCCAGATTTGGTGGTACGAAAAATTTATACTTAATTAATACCTTCATTTAGAACAAGTGAAATTTAAAAAAAAAAATTAAAAATAGTTTTTATTGGGTATTTAAGATTTAAAACGGACCGATGAGTACCTACTATTGCTATCCTTTTCTCGATTTTAACTATACTTATGTATATGTGTTTGCCAGCATATGACCAAACATTTGTTATTTATGCGCCACCCCAATATTTTAACACACTTCAGGAGAAATAAAAAGATTTTAAGATACATTCATACTTGAGAGAGTAGATGAGATTAATATAATAAATACAATGATTTTAATTATTTTAAAGCATCCTTTTTTAAGACATTTATTTTCATTAGGTATATCCAGATTATTCCCAAATCACTAAAATAATTTCTGTGTATATAGCAACAACTTAATTGATTTATACTCACTTGCAAAGCAACACTTCTCGGCCCTGATAGCGTAAATGCATCCACACATTAATAAGAGGAATGCTACAAGTAATGCTCCAGCTACTGTTACCAATGTACTCATTTGAATTGGTTCTGAAAAATAAGCTTAGTTTCATTAGGAATATACATGAAAAATAGGAATGAGAATAGATGGTAAACATTTATTTTAGGTATTAGTCTGAAAAGTCTTAGTATCTAGTGATAAACATTTTTCATAACATCGACCATTTACATAATGCACAATTTCCGTAATACTTTCGGAGACCTCCGTGAAAGAATTTTCTAAAGAAACAGGAAAGAAGGATTCAACTTAAATTGTTAATAAATATGGAAAAACCAAAGAGCAACAGCGCTATTGTTATCTTCTATCTCTCGTTCTTGCTCGTTTCATTTAAATTTGAAATTTTTGGGACATAATTTTTTTTTTCAAATTCAAATACATAAATTTTATAATACTGATTGCGTCCTAGCTCCACTACCAAGAAAGTGACTTTGTAGTAAATATTTGGGAGAGGCGTTGAGATATTCTGTATTCAACAGACATTTGTTTAATATTTTCTCATATATACCACATTAGAATTAGTCCTCTCAGATTTCTATTTTCATATATTTTCTAAGATAAAATATACAAATATATAATCGAAAAGTAACGAGAGAGAAATGAAGTTAACTGGAAAAAATTGATTATGCCGAAGGCGAATCTCTAAAACCTGATGAGTGACTATGAAATGCAATTCAAGGGAATCTATATCTTTCAAAATAGAACACATTCTACTTCTAAAATGGTCCACGTAATGAGCGGTATTAATGCTTATACTCACCATTAACATAGAGTTGGACTGCATGTTTGTCCGTCCCTCTGTCGTTTTCTACCGCTAAGTAGTATGCTCTTGAATCTGTCGATGTTGTATCTCGTATATGAAGGGCAGCTAAATAACAGTCCTCCCTCTCTTCTTGCATTACATCGTCAACTTTATATTTTCCTGTAATAAAAGTAGCGTGACATATATTTAAATCAATATGTTTTTATTTATTATGAATGCCCAAATATTGATTGAGTTTCCTACGATAATATTGAAATTTGTTAATACAGAAAGAAAGGAAAGACTGAGAGATGAAGGTGAATAACCTATTTATAACATATTTTTCTGCAAAAATGGCTAAAAGCCGGGCAGCATCAATTTTATTTCGCTGCAGTATTTCGCCATGCCTTTGTAGTCTATACTTTTACTGTGTTTGCCTTTCATGATTTTCTACTAATCTCTCATATGAATGTTCGCCACAAGTTAGAGTATTTAAAATTTTCAGGGGTTCAGCACGCAGAGCCAGGATCAATACAGTGACTTTCTCTTCATCTGACCAGCCACAAGCCAAAGAGGCAGCATCAAATTGCTTTTTATATTTAGACTAAGAATGTCTACCATTGAAGTTTGGGCCCTCAATTTTAAACATGATAACTCCACTGTTTTAAATTTCATTGGAGAATTTTCTCAGGTACACTTCAGGCTTAATTTGTGATGGGGTTTCCTCAAATTTCTGTTCAACTTATTCTTGAACTTTCTCTAGTTTCTGGTCAAACTCATCTTTATCTTGTTGTCTGACATTTGTTTAGTCTTCTAAGATTGACCTTAGTCTTTTTTGTCCTTTTTGTCTCATTCTTTTTTGATTTTCTAGGATTTGTCTAACTTTTGTTTGCTCTTATTGTCTAATTTTGTCTTGTTCTTCTTTATATTGTTGTCTTTCTCTTGCAAGTTCTTCAAAGAGTTTTCTTATCCTTATTTGTTCTTCGTTTCAAATTATTTCTTGTTCTTCTTTCTCTTGTTATCTAATTGCTTCTTGTTTTTCTTTTTCTTGTTGTCTGATTCTTTCCTAGTTTTCGAGAAACTTCATCACATCTGCAATATTTGCCATTTCTTCGTAATCTTTATTTACCATAAGTTCAGCTAAATGCGAAGAATGTTCACTTGAGTAATTCACTCCAAAGGGTTTAGTTTTAATCCAACCGTTTATATTCAACACTTGGTATGCACCTTTGCGTAGTAGCACTGTTGTCACAAGCGGTGACTTTGTCAACTACAGCACAATTTTCAACTTATAATTTAGACTGACTGACCGTGATTACCTCGACTTTGTATAGCTGAATCTTGACATGACATCTTTCGAGAATGCTGCAAAATGTATGTATCTTCTCATTGGATATTCTTACACAAAGATGCAGAGATCTGAATGTGGATATGTACGCATGTTTTATCGACTATCAAAAGGCGTATCTCATGATAAACTTGTAGAGATACCGATAAGAACTGGCGTAGATGAGGGAAACTTGTGCACTATAGCACAGCTGTATTGGAACCTGACAGCTAAGATCATATTCGACGGCGTTACGTCTGAAGAGGTGACCATTAAGAGATGTGTCAGACAATGTTGCGTATTATCGCCTCTCTTATTCAACTTATACTCGGAGCTGTTTTCAAAGAGGCACTTGAGAATTCGAATCACGGAATCAAGATCAAAAGCACTTTAATTATTAACAGTCGTTTTGCTGACGATACCGTGTTGCCAGCAGATAACCTACATTCTCTACAAAGCATGATGGACCTTGTCGTAAGTCATAGCGAGAGATATGGTTTGTTGATGAACATCTCCAAGACAAAACTCGTACTGTTTTCTAAAACACCGAAAGTGGTCATATTACTAATTAGTGACACAGCAGTACAAGTTCCTGCCATTAAATATCTAGTAATAATGAAAATAATGACCCAAATAGGGATGTGCGATCAGGAATCGAACAAGCCAAAATAACTTTCCTACAAATAAATCTTCTCTTTAGCAGCCGAAACATCAGCCTGGAGTTCAGAGAGCGCTTAATTGCTACATCTTTTCGGTGCTCTTGTGAGGTGCTGAAGTTTGGACTCCTATCCCACCCCTCGATAAAAGGATTGAAGCTTTTGTAATGTACATTTATTGTCGCATGTTGAAGATATCCTGGATGCAGAGAGTTACCAATACGGAGGTGCTTAGACAGACGAAGAAAGAACAAGAACTGTTAAAAATTATCAAAGATCAAATGGCATCAATGTAGGACGCAAACGATCTGCCAACCAGCGCAACCTTCAATAATTTTATCTCTCACCTGTCGATTACTCAGTAATTTATGCACTTCGTTTAAATATTGAATATTGGCTATGAAGTAAGTCCCCCAGTCAGAAATGAATACAGACCTCTACGAAAGAAAAAAATTTGGTGTGTCCACTCACACGACTTTCATACCGCTCACAGGCAAATTCCAGTGAATGAAAAATTTTACACTATTACAATACTCTCCTTACATAGCGACGATAATAGCGGTAGTAAAGTAAAAATTCTCTGGTCAAATCGTACTATCACTCATTTTTTTTCAGCATGTCAAGACAAACAACAATGGTCATGTAATATTATTTCCCAAGATGAAACTTTTACCCAGAATCAGAAGAAACATGTGGAAAATACGGAATTTTATTCAAGCATAACTTTTTTGTGCTTTTTCTCAGAGATGGCGCTGTACGTGGGTGGTAAAGGGCTCTCAGAAGAATACTTTAGGCAAGTTTAATCAAAATCCTTAGAGCCGTTTTCGCGCTATAGTCTTGAGCAAATCACGTTTTATCGCTATAGCTCAACACCCAGTGTATACAGGATTCTCAATCATTGCCACTGGCGAGTGATATTGGTACCAAACTAAATAAAAAAGGAAGCAATAAAATACACCGATCCGTTCCCGAGATAATGCTGTCACAGACAGACAGACAGACATACCAATGGCTGAAAAACAATTAGACTTAGAAAACTCTGAAACGTCAACATTTTTAAAAATCTCGATACCGAAAATTTTACACGATTACAATACTTTCCTTATACAGCTACTATATTAGCATAGGAAAGTAGAAACGCTGAGGTGTGGATAGAAAATATTATGTGGATAACACCGACATAACCTATAAGTTTACCGCTTTGGTGGACAAACATTAAAATAACGCTAAGTAGATACGGCTTACCTTCGCGTTACGCAGACTATTCCTTATAAAAAATGGAACATGTAGATCCATACCTACATTATCAAAAACTTCATTAGGAAGCAATCGCGTGGCTGGTAGCGGTGCCATCTTTGGATGTGAAGCCAAGAAAAAACGATTGCCGATTCCGTGAGCATGGTAATTTTATTGGCTTTGACAAGGTTCACATTACTAGAGACCTATTTTATTAATTTACTTAGCAGTATAGCTGACATAAGTTCTAACCGCGAGATAGTCAGCGGTTTGATCGGTGGTACCTTTGACATTGCTGTTATCAAGCGGACTACCAGAGTATTCGTATTATTGCGACTAATTACGTAGACGCAAGCGACATACCCATGAGACGATGTGTCACAGAACACAACCAGTTTACAATCTGATTGGTCTGGTAATAGCATATGTCTCTCAATATGAGATAAGCACGGTAGCTCACTAGTTATGTGAGACCATCGCTTGGCAGTGAACGGGGGTAGCCGCTCATCCCAACCTATCCCGAGCTTTTATAAATCTTGCATAATTTCTTTTGCTATAGAAAGACAAGGAGAAATAAAACCTACGGGATTATAGATGGACTCAGTGTTGTTACTCGCCCACTTCTTGAGTTGAAAAACTCCGCGACATAATAACGCAATCGAGTCGTCCTGTTACGTACAGGCAGAGTCCAACATGGCCATGGAATATTAAATGTCTTCCATGTAAACTCCTTCCCTTAAAAATCTGTTGCACTAATTTGAAATGTTCGCCCTTATCTTCGGCTAAATGATTGTAACAAAATACGTATGGCAAGAAAAGGAGAACAAGTTAGTCCATATGTAACAGTTTTAAATTCGTAGGTCTGTACAGGTTCAGACAGCGAAAAACGGTACAAAATATTGTAAAGTGGACAGTTTATCATGTAGTTACAGTTATTATTCATTTTAGTCTATATTTGTTCTAATTTCTCATTTGCTATAGTTGTTTCATGTATAGTTAATATTAATTAGTTCTAGAATTAATAGATTAATGCTCGAACTTTCCAGAAACTATATGTGAGTTGAACTTTGTCAAAGTATTGTCAGTTTGACAAGCTTCTAGTACATTATTACAAGCGTCTAGATAATCATAGAATACTCTCGATGAATGTCATATCAAGATTTAGATCTACAAAGCCGTGTCGATCACGGGTCACGGACAGTTTATTATATCAGTCAATAATTCGAAACAAGTTGAAATGAGATAGTTGAAGTGACAAGTTGTGACAGTCTTAATATTATAGATGGTCGTCAGCAAGGTGTTGAAAATAAATATAAATAAAATCATCTATGTAACTATTTTACTTATAAGATAATCGTAGGTAAACCTGTCTTGATTTCTGAAAAGGTAAGACCTTTTTCTCTCACGAGAGAGAAAATAAGGTCATTCGAAAAAACATTCTTTTGTCTTTTAGTTATTTTATAATCGTTAGGAAAACTAGAACATGAACATATATTTCTTGATGTTTTGGAACATTTCACTCACCCATCTCTGCTCCTGCTTCAAGCCTCAAAGAGCCCCATTCCCAAGCCACAAATCGAGGTCGAGGATCAGCACAAACAACCATGCTGAGATCTGCTGGCTGACCACGCTCGACCACTACTTCTGGTGTAGCTGACTGGCGAAGAACTTGTGGAGCACCTGGAAAAGAATTTGAGTTGAAATAACGGCAGGCGCCATATATATATATATATATATATATATATATATATATATAGAGTTGTAGAAAACCTATATGTAGTAATAGATACATAAACTTCCATTCATATCATCCACAGAAAATAAAAATTAACTTGATAATGGCATTAAAAAACAGAGTGATCAATCTTTCGCATCCTATATATTTATAGAAATGAAAGTTTATCAAAATTGAAAAAAATATTAATTGAGAATTCTTTTCCTATAAAATTAATTAATAAATGATTAATGCAACCTCAACTCAATATAGAAAACCCTGAAATAAATCATGAGAACTCTTTAAATGATAATAACAATAATGCCTCTACAACAAATATCCTCCCTATTTATAGATCGTTACCTTATATAGATGAGCACACTAATAAGTTAGTTAATGTTTTAGAGGGTATAATGTTATTATTGTAAGAAAAAATATTAAAACCCTATCTAATTTATTTTCCAAAATAAAGATACCTTTAGAAATGACAGAAATGTCTGGGGTAGTATATAAAATAAATTGCCTTGATTGTGAATTATCATATATTGGTCAAACTTCTAGAAGTATTTTGGGAACAATAACATCACATAAAAGTGATATAAAATGTAATGAGAAATCTTGTGCCTTGGCTGAAGATGACATCAATAAAAAACTTAGTATTGATTTTGATAATAATATTGTTGTATGTTCTGAGAAAAATTATTTTAAACGTGGTTTCTTAGAAATGATAAATATTAAAAAACATAATAATACTATGAATAAACGTTCAGATATTAATGGACTTAATTCTATTTATTCTTATATATTAAATCTCCATAATAATAAATTTAATAATTTTTCTCGAAATATTTCTCAAAATTGAAATATATGTGTGAATATAATATGTACCTAGCTCTATATGTAGGTATAGGCTAATTATATTCTCATATCATTTAGTTATATTTGTCCATTTTTTTCTCTGTTTTAGTATATTATAATAGATGGGTATATATGCGTATACAGATTATACTAAAGAAGAATAATTGAAAAAAAAAACTAATATTAAGAGTTTTGAGATCTCGAGATCAACTGATTGGTGAGAGAAATTCAGTTGATTCAAAAGGATTTTCATTTCATGTTTAACCTATAGTGAGATATAATACGATGATTTTTTTGCCTTCCTTGTGTTTCGCCATGTTTTGATATCACTATTTATAATATATTAAATAACATGGACAATGTTTACAATATTCTTACATGTTGATTTGTGACAGAAATCAGCTTATAATATTTTATTATTATTATTAGCTTCATTGAATGAATTGATGCTTTTCAGGATATTTCATATTGCGAATCTATCGTATTTCTCTATTAGATATATCTGCTATTTTAATAAATTTCTCAGGTTAATTTGTGAGATAAATTGACTTTGACTAAATTGACGCTTTCCATTATTTCATTTTAAAGTTATGTATGTCGTATTGTGAGAGAATATGATTATATATAATTAACAAATAATCTGAATGCCTAACAAAATAGTAAATAATATTATTGACATAATAAACTTCAATTTATACTGCAATACCTACGAAATCAGATAGTCTAGTCTGTGTACGGGTATATATTTATTTATATTATGTGTTTCTAAGTCTGTTATAAATGTTTTTTTTTTATTAATTGAATAATAACTTATTCTTTTTACTAAACTTATATCTGCCTCAAAATTTTCAAGTTTAATGTGTGACTTGTAGTACTTTAACTAATAATTTATTATGTGGTTAAGAGAATTTGTAACGATTTTTAGTTTGCCCCGACCAAGAGAATAAACATTCTCGAAAGCTTGGCATAATCCAAAGAATTTTATCTATTAAATGACTGCATCCCCAACAAAAATCTATTTTATCAAATAATAAACCAGTCAATAATTCAGAATCAATATATATATATATATATATATATATATATATATATATATATATATATATATATATATAAAAAGATGTTCTTGGGGATGCAGTCATATATTCAATAAAATTCTTTGACTGAAGCCGAGCTTTCGAGAATGTTTATTCTCTTCTTCAGGGCAAACTACAAATCGTTACAAAATTATTTCAACAACAAATTAATAGTATTATAAAAATACTTACAATCGTATTTTTATAATACTATTAATTTGTTGTTGAAATAATTTTGTAACGATTTGTAGTTTGCCCTGAAGAAGAGAATAAACATTCTCGAAAGCTCGGCTTCAGTCAAAGAATTTTATTGAATATATGACTGCATCCCCAAGAACATCTTTTTATTTATTATAAATCCAGTCAAGAATACAAAATCAAAATATATATATATATATATATATATATATATATATATTAGATTTCGTTTTATCTAATTGGCTTTTTAAAAACAATTATTTTATTTATTTACATCTGACACCACTTATTATTAATGATTTAATAATAAGAATTAAATTATAATTATTATACAAGTGAAATTAACTGTAAGGTTAGGATGATTATGAAAACTGACATAGATTCGTCTTACTTTAGATTTACATTTCAGAATGATTAAAATTATAAAGTGTTCCTTATTTATAGTGAAAAAATGTACAATATGCAATATAATGTTCTCATGGGAAAATGCCACTAATTGCGTCATATTCACCGATTCCATAGTCAGCATACTCGGGACGGTGTAATCAGAAGATTTTCTGGATATGTTATCAGTTGAAGTACGGTATGTTGAAATATGATATTCCTGGTACTTCATTGTCATCATATTGTTGTGAAGTCGAGTTCATGGGTTTAACAGAGTCAGCAATATTGGTTGATATACCAGCTCCCATCATTCATAAAAAGTTGGTGCCATGCAGTAACTTTTAAGGTAGATTGTATATTCCAATGGTAGGAATTTCAATTTCTTCATTATTTTCAATGTTAGGTCTTCTTCTTGGAAGTAGACTTGTAATTCTTTTGAAGGTGGATGATTTTTTTTCATTTTCTTCTTTTTGTCCTTTGAGTTTTTTCCAAATTTTCATTATGATATAAATAATAATGATGCATAGAATGGATCCTATAGAAATGTAAGTGAACCAAGATATATTTTTGGTCACGAATGGTTCGTTCATTAGATTTTCTAATTCTTTTGAATATTGCTCTAGTTTGTGGTTTGCAATATACAATTCTTCCATGTTTATTTCATTTAGCTTTAGTGGTTCTAGTTTAGGAATGTTGATACTTTCAACTAAATGATCACAACATTTGTAAGGTATTATTACTGGATGAGAATTGTCGGCATAGTCGGTAGATTTTCGACTTTCTGCTTGGATTTTTGTTATTCCTACGAAGGCTTGACATTCGGAGGTAAACTTCACAATTGAGTTCTGCATTATTGTTACAATTTTCGTGTTATGTTCAGGACAGTTCATGGTTATTTGAAGTGGTTCTGCTACGATAACTAGCCAAACATTGTCTTTGAGTTTGAACACATTGTAGCCTTGGCTGTAGATTACGGAACTTTCACAGGTTTTGGGCACATTTTGACGGTTTTTCAATAACTGCGCTTCACACACTGCATTGTTGTCTATGGGGTAAGCGTACAAGTTGGGACACAACTTCTTATGTGGACCTATTTCTTTACAATTATTAGGCTCCTTTATAGGAATATACATTAGAGAATCATCATTTCGCGAAATGTATTTATGACTAATTGAAAGAATATGATGAAGGCCAGTTCTTTTATCCAAGATTGGAATAGGAAACAGATGATATAGAGTATAAAGTTGTTTTTCACCTAAAGGTATTTTCAAAATGAAGACAATTTGGTTATCTTGTTGATATGCTTCAAGCTCTATTAATTGAAGATATTGTGCAATTTTAGAGATTTTTACTGGTAAAGGGAGATTATTTCGCACAAGGTTTTGTGATATCTCTTGAAGAGCTGATACCAAGTTTTGTGGTGAAATAATTGAAGAGAGAGAATTATTTTCAATCTTGTAAATGTTACTGCATTTATTATGTCATTTAAATTATCTTCAATAATCAAATAACTCTCCATTAATTTTTCGCATATTTCCAAAAAGTTTAGTTTGGCTTCTACAGTTTTAACTTGGTTGTTAATATCATGAATTGCTCTTTCAATTTTATAAATATCGTCATTAAATGTTTTTCTATCAATTGTTAAATTTTGTATTGCTTCGTTGAAAGTTCTAATTAGAGAGGATCATACTGAAATCTGATTCTTAAGAAGGTTTTCAATGTGATGTTGATCATTGTTTAATTTTTCTATATTTTGAGTATAAAATTCACCATCTGTAGCATCTAAGTTGCCTGTTATGGTTTTAAATACGCTTCCTATAATGTTCACTAAACCTCTTTTAACGCGTTTTGTATCTATGATGATTTCGTTGAATTTCTCTTGTATGGATTTAGATATTTGTGTTAGTAAATCTACGTGTGTCTGTACGTCAGAACGAAAAATATTCATAGCGTGATAATCTGGTTTCAAAGTATTACGTATAGTGTCCAAAATGTTGTTGTTGTTTTCATATGCAGCTAAAACTCCTGTAATGTTCTTGTGTACTAGTAGAGTCCACTTTTCATTGGAGATGATAATTCTTGTTTCATCGTGATAGAAGACTCCTATCGTGTTGTTTATAGGATCAATTTGAAATTGGCAAAAGGCCATATTGACCAATAGGGGGTACCTGAAAACATTTTAGTTTTCAGAATATGGTTTCATACGGTCGAAATTAACTTTTGTTTGTTGATTAGTATTAGAATTAAGTAAAATAGCTGAATTATTGAAAATTTCTAAAATTTCGTATGGACCATTAAATTTATTCTGTAACTTGTTCTTTAGTTGTGACTCTTTAATAAATACTTTATCTCCTACTTGAAAATTTGGAGTATTTTCGTGTACATGCTTATCGAAACGATCTTTATCTTTCTGTTTCTTACTTTCAGTGCGTTCTCTGGATATTCTATAAAAATGTGAAAGTCTGTTATTCAGATCTCTAACATATTTTGTTATTAATTCTTTTTCATTGTATAGCTGCTCTGGCGGTCTACTTGAAGTATGTCCGAAGACTAACTCATAAGGAGTGAAACCATGAGTTTTATTTGCTGAATTGTTGTAGCAAATAACTGCGTACGGTAAAACATTAAAGGGATGTTCGTTAGGATATTCGGCGAGATTGACTCTAATCATTTCTAACAGAGTCGAATGAAATCGTTCGAGAGATCCGTTAGATTGCGGATGTCCTACGCTGGAAAATGTCATCTTTATGTTATACAATCTACAGAGGTCTCTAAGTAGAGAATTATCAAACTCTCGGCCATAATCGGAATGTATTCGAAGGGGAGTGCCATAATGTTGAAAATATAAAAGAAGGGTGTTAACTACTGATTTTGCAGATTTGTCTTTGATAGGGTAAGCCTGACTGAATTTTGTGAGTTCATCGCGTATTGTTAAGGCATAATTTCTGTTAGGAACTTCTAATATGTCTATATTAAAACGTTCGAACGGTGTTTTTGGAGTTTCTGTGATTACGAGTGGTCTGTCGAGATTTTTCCTATATGCTTTATTTTTCTGGCATATTTCGCAAGTTTTTATAAAGTTCTCAACGTCTTTTGTCATTCTGTTCCAGTTATATCTTTCTCTTATTCGACGAATAGTCTCGTTTATTCCTCTGTGTAAATTCGTCTTTCCATTATGATTTTGGTCAATGATAAGGGGAATTTCGTCTGTATCTGGAGTTTTGGTCTGGTTTTGAAAAATTTTAAATTTGAGTTGTTTCTCTGAAGTAATAAATGATAAAATTTCTAGTATGGGTAAATCAATACTAGTTTCAACACAGTATGTCTGGTTGTCCTGAAAAAGGTCTTGATCTTTGAAAAGGGCTCCAAATAAATATTCAGTTACTGTATCTGGATTATATGGTAATGCTATTATAAAATATTTTCTATTTTTCACAGTTTTGCTAGATAATACATCAATTTTAAGATGTTCGAAGTCGTAGTTCTCTTCAACAATATCATCAATAATTTTTTCTTGAATTTCGTTCAGTTGGTTTTGTCTAAGAAATGTAAGAATATTTTTATTATTCTTATCTAGTAATTGTCCGTTACTTGATTCTATTTTCGAATAGTCCAAAACGGATTTAGTCTTGTATAAATTTACAAATGTATCAAATTCTTTATACATGTTTTCTAGAAATTCAGGGTTGTTCTTTTGATCTTCGGGGATATCTTCATCTATGTTCTCATTATAAGCAAAAGTTGAATAAGGTGTTAGATTGTATTCTGATTGGAATTTTGATAAATTTTGGATATGATTATCTTTAATGCGGGAAAGTGCATCTGCATTTTTGTTTATCTTTCCGGGTTTGTACCTAATGTCGTAGTCATATTCTTCGAGCTTTAGTCTCCATCTTGATAATCGACTACCTGTATCTTTTACTGAAAAAAGCCAAGTTAAGGGACGATGGTCTCTGATTAAAGTGAATTTTCTTCCAAAGATGTAGGGTCTAAAGTGTTTTACTGCCCAAACGATCGCAAGTAATTCTCTTTCAATGGTGGAGTATTTTGTTTCAGCTTTGCAAAGAGTTCTTGATGCATAAGCTATGAGAAGATCTTTACCAATTATTCCTTGAGAGAGTACTGCACCAATCGCAAAAGCGCTTGCATCTGTTGTATCTGTTGTGAGAATGAAAGGCTCTTCGAAGTTTGGATATATGAGCACTGGGGTAGAGATAAGGGCTTGCTTTAATTCATCAAATGATTGTTTACAATCGGAATCAAAATCGAATGGAACGTCTTTTTCTAGAAGTCTGGTTAGTGGTTTTGAAATTCTAGCGATGTTTTCTATAAATCTTCGGTAGTAACCGGCTAAACCTAGAAAAGATTTTATGTCTTTTTGGTTCTTAGGTGTTGGAAAATTTATGATACATTCAACCTTAGATGGGTTTGGTTTGACACCATCTTTAGTAACAAGATGTCCTAGATAGGCTACTTCCTTGCGGAGGAATTCACACTTATCCCGTTGGATTTTCATATTTGCATGTCTGAGTTTCGTAAAAACGTCAGTCAGTCTGTTAATATGATCATGTATTGATGGGGAATATACAATAATGTCATCCATATAAACTAGACAACGCTCATTTTGTATACCGAGTAATATATTGTCCATTACTCTCTGAAAAGTTGAAGGAGCATTTTTGAGACCGAAAGGCATTCGGACGAACTCGAAATGTCCATTCTCGACTGAAAAGGCGGTCTTCTGAATATCTTGTGGATCAATTTCGATCTGGTGAAATCCAGAAGCTAAGTCTAGAGTAGAGAAATACTGACATTTGCCAAGTTGATCTAAGAGGTCTGAAATATTTGGCAACGGATATTTATCGTTAATTGTGATTTCATTGAGCTTACGATAATCTACAACTACTCTCCACTTTTGTTTGCCAGATGCGTCCATTTTATTAGGGACCACCCAAACTGGAGATGAAAAAGGTGAACATGAAGGTCTAATAATGCCTTGATCAAGCATTTTATTGATCTGGGATTTAACTTCATCTTTGTGTATTTGCGGATACCTATAAGACTTGGTGAATGTTAGTTTGTCGGAATTAGTTTTAATGGAATGTTTAATTTCGTTCGTAAAAGTCAATTTGTCTCCTTCGAGGTAAAATATGTCTGAGAATTCAATACACAGATTTGTTATGAGCTCTGATTCTTCATCGTTTAGATGCTCTAATCGAAGTTGGTTACGTATTTCGGGAATTCTGTCTTGTTGTATGTCGTGTTCGTATTCGCTAAGATTGTTAATAGAAAAATGCTGTATAGTTTCAATGTTAATATCTGAAAAATTAATTTCTTTAGGAATTGCGTTTGCGTTAAGAATTGTTGTTATAAATTCGCCATTTTCATTAAATTTTACTAAAGCATGCGGAAGGCGTACTTTTTCTATTTCTATACCTGTTAATAATGCGTCAGTGTTTGATAAATTACATTTCAATTTATAAACTTGTTCGATTCTTGGTTCTATTCTAATTATGTTAGTTGTTATTTCTGTGTTCTTGGTTTAGATGTTTTGTACATTATCTGAGGCTTTGTGAAGTTGGACGGTTTTAAAATTTGTTTCTAATTCTCTAGTTTTGATGTTCATTACGCAATCATAATGTTCGAGGAAGTCTGAGCCTAGAAGTCCATCAAATTCTATATCTAAATTACAAATATAGACTTTGTGTGGATCTGTACGGTTAAAAGGAACGAGTGTAGATTCAGTAATGTGAACTTTTTGATTAGTGATTCCTTGAATTATTACATTCTCTGGAAATCGCTGGGAAAATTTTTGACAAACGTGAGGTTTAAAGTTAGAAAGTCCAGCTCCGGAATCAATGAGAAATTTGTGAGTATTTGTCGAGTCTTTAATGTAAAATAAATTTTGTGATTTCACAGCGAGCAGAGGATTTATAAGTAGCTCTGTTCGGGGAAGTTCAGATTGGGGTTGTAATCTTAAAGATTGATTGCTTGAATTTCGGTTTGAAGCTGTTCTATGTCTGACTTCTTCTCTGGAGGAGGATCTGTTGGAACTATTGGGCTTACGTGAAAATCCTGGTTTTCACTTTGATTAATTTCTTCTTGTTGATAATTATAGAAGTTTTCTTTCTCTCTAGTTATCGGATTGATTGATATGGTAAGTAGGGTTTTGTTGGAATCTACTGAAATTCGGATTTTGTTGGACGACGCTTGGTCTGATATTACCTATATTGGGACTAGGACCAATGACAGAAGGTCTATTTGTGAAGGATTGATTTTGCTGGAAATTATTTGGAGGATTTGGTTTTTGATGAATGTTTGACTGAAATTGTGGTCTGGCTTGGAAAGCTTGGAAGTTTTGATTAAAGTTTTGTTGGAATGGTCTCTGTCTGCATTCATTAGTTGCATGACCAATTCGTTTGCAATTTGAACAATGTTTAGGAGGGAGATTAATTGGTTTGCGTTGTTGTAAACCCGTATTCTTGTTTGTATTCTGATGTTTCTGATTTTCGAAATAATTTAATTGAAGTTCTCTCCTAATTCTATTTGTTGCTGTCAGTATGTCTACAGGGTCACTAGCTCTTACAATTTGACCTAGCTTAGGTTCTAAGCCTGTCAAGAGTGTATTAAGGGCCATAGTTTCCGCTAGACGTGTCTGCGCGTTCTTTTCTTCGATAGATAAATTTTGTTTATTTATTGAAGCGTACATTTTAGCTTCATGGGTTTGTAACCTGGTGATGAAGGTTAACGGAGATTCATTAGGTAGTTGCCTAATTCTCTGTAGATCTTGGATAAGAGATGATAAGTCTCTCGTATCTCCAAAATGACTTTCTAGTAGCGTTTTTATATCTGGTAAATTCCGACTATCTTCCAGTTGCTTTTGTTTAGTTGGATACAGCTTCCACTTATGTGGCGCTGATGAAAGCTAACAAGCTTGAAATCACGTGATCCGCTTCTAGTGGTGGTTGTGTCCAACTAAATAAAAGCACAAAGGTGTAGAGCATCTCCATTATTATATATTATATACTCTTTCATTTATGAAATATAGAAATCTTCAATTACATATATCCTTACGTTAAACGTAATTAGGCTCTCGATACATAGGTGGCGCGAAGTGTGTCCCACTGGTAGATCGGGTCTGGTAAATTCCGACTATCTTCCAGTTGCTTTTGTTTAGTTGGATACAGCTTCCACTTATGTGGCGCTGATGAAAGCTAACAAACTTGAAATCACGTGATCCGCTTCTAGTGGTGGTTGTGTCCAACTAAATAAAAGCACAAAGGTGTAGAGCATCTCCATTATTATATATTATATACTCTTTCATTTATGAAATATAGAAATCTTCAATTATATATATATATATATATATATATATTGATTTTGTATTCTTGACTGGATTTATAATAAATAAAAAGATGTTCTTGGGGATGCATATATATATATATATAAGTATTTATGCAATATTCTTAAATTACATTTTTTTTTTTTAAACTGAACCTGTATCTGCCTTAATAATAATTTTAATTTAATTGTGCTCCTTGTTCAAATAGCCACAAACATATAAAGATCATTCAGTAATATTCATTTGTATCAACAAAATCTAGATACTTTTTTACTTATTGTGTTACCATGACAAATATAAATAATGACATTTGTAATTGATGAATATGAAATCTTTCCTGTTTTTGGTTAATTTATTATAAATTCACGATTGTAAGTATTTTTATAATACTATTAATTTGTTGTTGAAATAATTTTGTAACGATTTGTAGTTTGCCCTGAAGAAGAGAATAAACATTCTCGAAAGCTCGGCTTCAGTCAAAGAATTTTATTGAATATATGACTGCATCCCCAAGAACATCTTTTTATTTATATATATATATATATATAAATGATCAATTAACGACGCTTTATTATAAATTTGATATGTGTAACACCAAAGGATGCGTCCAGGTGAGGCACAATGATGACTAAGCCAATATGTGTAGAAATTTATTTTTTGATGCGGAATTTTCGGTGACAGTTTTCACCTTCATCAGCGCCTGAAGGGATTAACAAAAGTAATTGTATGTAATGTATTTAACTATAGGTATGCTTAACTTACATAAAAATGTATTCTTATGGACCTGAATTAAGTAAAAAATCGACCTTCATAACATATAGAAATAATAAACAATTATGTATTAGATAAAAGTACCGACTTATAGAATAGAACGATTAGACGGTTGGAACATTAAACAATAAAAGATGCCATACGACACGGACAACGCGACAAACTGACTAGTGCTTGACATATTACACATTTACTAAATAAACAACAAAAGAAGAAGAAGAGAGCCTGTGTTGTCATTGTCTCAAAAATTCTTAACCTATCGTGAACACCTAAAATAATAATACAAATAGTCAACATTACGACACCAAAACATTACATAGGCCAAGGGGGCTTCCTTGTTGTTATATCCTGGCATAGGAGGTATGTGTAGATGGAACTCACACCTGCTACGTCTTTCTTGAAATTCATTGAAGCTGAACAAGCCTTGATGTAACACATTTCAACGAATTTTCTTTTGGACTGGTTGTTTACCTGTTCAAGGACCTTAACACTTCCATAGTCTATGATATGTCATGTTGAGTTGACGTGTTGGCTGAGTGCTGTTACTGTTGGTTTATGCACTGTGTCACTTTTGTGGAGAGCGATACGTTTGGATAATTTTTGGCACGATTCCCCGATGTACACCTTCTCACATCCGCCACACTTGATAGAGTAAACTGTGTCTGATTTTGACAGGGTAGGAACCTTGTCTTTAAGATTTGTGAAATATTTATTCAATCTGTTGTAGGTTGTGGAAGATACTACAATGTTGTACTTTCGTAGCATGCCTGTTATCTGGGGTGTTAAACCCACGATGAACGGTAACTTTGCGTAAGCTACTTCCACTGGGGCATCTGTTAGGGGATGTCTTGGAGGTCTTGGAAGGTGCGGAGATTGGCCAAACAATAACTTCGTAAATAATTTTTTAGGATAATAGTTAGATTTTAGTATCCCATATAATAGTTTTAGGTTTTTTTCCGTGTAAGAAGGGTGACAAATTTTCAAAATTCTGTTTTTAGACCCAGAATGATATTCACTTTTTGTTCGTAAGGATGGTAAGAATGGAACGGTATGTATCTCCCAGAGTAGGTTTTCTTCGTGTACCAATCTAGTCTAATGGTGTTGTCTCCATGTCTAATTACACGGGTGTCCAAGAAGGGTACTCCTCTGTCAGTTTCCGATTCATACGTGAAGACAAGATTTGAATTGTATGAGTTAAATATGTTCAATGTGTAATCGATCTTATTTTCAGGAACAGCGCATATGAGGTCATCAACGTATTGGTAGATAAACGGAAAGTCAAAGTCCACTTGTTGTTTGCAGTAATGAAGTAAGGAGTTCATTGTAATTTCTGCCAATGATGGTGAGATCGCCCCTCCCATTGGAGCTCCTTTGATTTGTCGATAAAACTGGGATTGAAAACAAAAGTAAGTGTTGTTGTATAAGAAGGTAATTAGCTCAATAAACATATTTTTTTGAATCGTAGTGTTTGGTTCAATAAGATGGTAGTTATCTGATATAATGGATACAACCAATTTTAAAGGTATGTTGGTGAAGAGGGAATTAACATCAAAGCTCACCAATTCATAGTTGGGCGGTAATTGCAAATTATTTATCTTTTCAGCAAATTCAAAAGAGTCTTTAACTCTGAAAGAGTTATAGGAGGCGAAAGGTGAAAACTGTCACCGAAAATTCCGCATCAAAAAATAAATTTCTACACATATTGGCTTAGTCATCATTGTGCCTCACCTGGACGTATATATATATATATATATATATATATATATATATATATATATATATATATATATATATATATTAATTAATTTTCTTTTGTTTTGTTCAAAACAGAGCTGCAATCAATAGCCCATTACTCTAAATTTTAGAATTGTGAAACGATGAAATTACATTAATAGCTTGAGAAAGACTCACTCCTTTGTTGTTATTGAAGATTTTTTTTATATTATACAGGGTTGCTCAAAATTCTTGATCTTTCAATCAGAAACATAAAGAACCAAAATTGCGTTTTTTCAAATGGAACACCCTATATTTTATTTCTTCAGAGAGAGAATCAAAATACCATTGAAATGATATATCATGTGTGTGTGATAACACACACTTATTATTTAGCAAACATTATTTAAGGTTTTCCTTAAAATAATTTATCTGAAACGCAAATATTTGAAAAAAAGTGTACCTATTCAACACCAGTACAAAGTAAAGATGAACTGCGTCAACGCGTAATTAAATGCATTGATGAAATAGATGCAGGTGAAATAAGAAAAGCTATTTTATTGATGGAGAAACGTTTTCTTAGATGTTTGGAAAGAAACGGTTGTCACTATGAGAATGAATTATAATGTTTAATTATTTATATTTCCTCACTAAATTATTACTATTAAAACATCTGTCCTTATAACTTGGTTATTGATTATTAAGGAGATATTATACTATTTTTATAAAGTCTTTTGCGTAAATAATCTAACAAAAGATCACAAAATACATATGTATATCGTTGAACTGGATTCATTTTCTCAATATCAGTCAATGCATAGTTATTGCTTATTTTATCTTGAATTGAGTTCAGGTTTTGATGAATCTACTTACTCATTATTGTTTTGCCAAGACTGAATGATGAAAGTTTATTATTATTTTTAAATGAATTTACAGAGCACGAATTACAGTACCATCCATCCAGCAAGATCTGCTTACGCAGCATTATCCTATTTTATTATATATACACGCTTCACGCTAATTGTAGTTAGTCAGTAATTATAATTCGTTGCTTAAACATCTATATGTAATTTTAGTACAATAAATTGTTTTTAAAAAGACAACTCTTCGAGTATAAACTTTAATTCACGGTAAACGAATCTCTGCAGTCTACTTATCATCCCAAAGATGAGTAACGACACTTTTTCGTAAATCAACATCCACACAAAACATTCCCAATGTGAAACTTTTGGAGGTGAGAGCTATATTCAGCAAAATTCAACAAAAAAAACTCAAATCTTTCCATACGGATACAAAACAACATACCAAAAATTTTATCGGTGTGGTTAAGCTCTAACTGAGCATATTCGAAAGATTTTAGTTTTTTGTTGAATTTTGCTGAAGATAGCTCTCACCTCCAAAAGTTTTACATTGGGAATGTTTTTTGGGGATATGGATTTATTTTGGAAATCGGTTAGCTGTCACGGACTTTAATTCTCAATAATCATGTTATTTTTAAATACGTGTGTACAAATATCTTAATACTAAAAAAACAAACACAACCGACTTGTATACCTCCTCCGTCTGGCGAAATCAGTCAAAGACATCGAAAACTCTCTTGAAGAAACCAACTGTTATCAGAATTTGAGTTTTGAGTGACGTGTGGCGTGAATAATAATACTAAGGTGATGTTATCATTATCAACAAAGAAACAAGTTTTATTTTTATATATATAATTTAGAAATAGTTCACAATATAAATTTGAAACGCTCGTACTTCAGTATGATATTTTTTAATATTAAGGAGATGTTATAACCACTAGCAAAGAGAAAATGGTATATTTATCAATAGTTAAAATTACAATAGGGAAATACAATATTTGTTGGCATTTGTTGTATAATATTAAGGTGATGTAACTAGCAGCAAATAGAAAAGTTGAATTTATTTATATACATATTAATATTTTAATACTGTATATCTGACATAGACTTCATACGGACACTGACATAACACACCGATGATATTTTATGATCCGGACAGTTTTCTAAGGCGGAGAGGGATAAGTTTTTTTTTTGTTATCATCCTGCTTCAACTACTTTGGGATAAGTTAAATAAGTAATTTAACTGAAATATTTTCACGCGATGAGGAAACTCAGATGCCATTAGGATGCAGTGGTCAACAAATTATTCTGCAAACGTATACTCTTATACCAGAATGTCTACGTTTGATTTGAACATTTTTCTGTAAATAATGATTCTGTAGGCAGAAGTGAGAGATACCGCTCTCACCTCTGCAAACTACAGTTTGCATTGATTTTGAATTAGCTTCTAGGAATCAGAAAATTACTTATTTGCTTTGTGAATAAGTTTATTCTTGTTGTCTTTTTTGTACTTTGTGGGTATCTTGCATTAAACTTACTGGATATTTTTGCAATAATTTGATCACATTATCTATGAAGAATGAACAACTCAATAAACATTTATTCTTCCTCACGATAATTACTTGTCAAACTTTCCAACACCATGGTAACCAGCAAATACCTAATATAAAAATGATAGAAATAATTCACTTTAATAGATAAATGCTTATATTTTGAAAACCTGACCATTTGGGTATAGGAACATGATAATCATTTCAAAGGTATTTTGATTCTCTATCTAAAAATATAATAAAATATAGGGTGTTCTATTTAAAAAAATGCATTTTTGGGTCTTTATAGATCTGATGGACAGATCAAGAATTTAGAGCGACTCTGTATAACATAAAAAGAAAATTCTCAATAATAACTAAGAAATAAGTATTTCTCAAGCTATTACTGGAATTTCATCGTTTCACAATTCTAAAATTCATAGTAAAGGGCTATTGATTGCAGCTCTGTTTTGAACAAAACAAAAGAAAATTAATTAATTAATAGGTATGGGGATCTCATAAATAATCACCAGAAGGTTATAGAGTATCTAATAAATATATATATATATATATATATATATATATATATATATATATATATATATATATATAAATTTGAGAATTATTTGCTGAATAATTGTAAAATAGAACCAATGGGTTTAATGAGGATGCAGCATTTAAGGTAAAGAAAACTCTATAAAGTTTTTCCAAGCTTGACATAGTCATTTCAGTCTTACCATCAGAAAATTTGTGGATGACATAATTATCGCCCTACCAATGAGTGGTTTAACAAAAATATTAGAGATCTTTAATGACTATGACCCGCACATACAATTCACAATCGAAACTGAAGATGAAGAAAACTCTGTTACATTTCTGGACATGAAATTTATTAGAACATCAACAAATAATGTAGTTATAGACTGGTATAGAAAACCATGCAGTTCAGGACGATACATGCATTACGAATCCTATCACAAACAATCGATGAAAATAAACTTGTTATATCAAATGAAAAAAAGAGTTCTAAATATTTCTGACCCAATTTTTCACCAAAGGAACTTAAAAATATTGTCTTTTCAAAGACAATGGATATCCAGTTGCGCTACTAAAAAAGACTTTTAATACGCCATCAACCGACACAATAGGAGTAGATCATACAAAGACAAACCCACAGATTCAAAATAATAACAATTCATCACACAATGTTAACAATATGGAGCAACCAGTCATTTACACCTCCCTACCATATCTAAGGAACATTACCCCAAAACTAACAAGAATTCTACAACATGCAAACCATTTCAAAATAGCAAACCAGACTGTTCTGACGATACAAAAAAAAATCCCGAATGAAAGGGAAAGTTCCCATCATGCAACAATCTAATGTAGAATATTCTATACCTTGCGGAAGTAGTAATAAAAAATATATTGGGGAAACCTCAAGAACATTGACAGGGAGAATTACTTCTCACAAAAGTGATTCTAGATTGTATCCTAATCGATGTGCGCTAGCGAGCCATGCCAGTCAACTTAAACATAGTATGAATTATGATAATATTAGTATTTTATACACTGAACGCAAACTTCATAAGAGACGTTTTGTTGAAATGGCCTTTATAAATCAGAAGGAAAATTGTATTTACAAAAGGGTTGACATCAATAAGCTAAGCGAGGTATACTCTTATTTGTTAGCCATAGAAACAAATTTGATCAACAAGAATGATAATCAAATAAATGATCCTCCAACTTGATCGATTATCATTCATAATAGAACGAATAGCATAGTGGGTGGTATAAATCTACAATTTGTTTCAAAGATTCTAAAATAATTCACATATAAATAATAGCACTCGAAATCAGAGTAAGGCAAAGTAGACTTGTTCCTCTATCTACCTAGGCATAATAATTATAGTTTTAAAGTTTTAATATGTTGTGAATGTAATGCTAATTTTATAATATATGTTATATGCTAACCACATCTTGTATAATATTGATTATACTTTGATTAATTTGCGTCACATACTAATTTTAATTGTTACTTATCTAAAATAATCTTCTACGTTCTTCTCTCAGACGCTCATATCAAGTTTCCTATTGTTTTAATGTTTCTCCTTGAAACCTGCAAATTCATCAAAGACGCAATATTTGGTACTTTATTACTAGAGAAACTTCTAGAACCTTTATTTGTAAAATCATCAAAAAGGCACCTGCACTTGTTTACCATAAAGGTTGTGAAACGTAATTAGTGACGTCATAACACAGAAGGTATAAATATTGGATCCTTCTCCACTTCAATCACTTTTGAAGTCACCTTTTAAGTCAGATTGTTATTTTCAAAATTAAATATTGTAAAGTCAAACTGAACTACAAGTTGTGAAACAAGTTTAAATAAATAAAGTTTTTAAAAAAAGTTTTAATTGTTACAAATCCCGTAACGAAAATTGGCGCAGTCAGTAGGATTCCCAAACGTTGGCAGCAGAATCAACAGTGGTTTCCTAACCTTTATGGGAGAAGCAAGCCCCAAAGAATAAAGAAGAAACAAGAAGTCTCCAACTCAAGAAGACGGTCTCTTCGGCAGTAGGGAGCGAAGATCGATCATCATCTAGCTGTAGTCAACACGTACGAAGTAGGATTTCATCTAGAAAAGACGGTCTCTTCGGCAGCAGGATTGAGAGTCGAGAATCACCCAACTGTAGTCGACACGTACGAAGTAGGATTTCATCTGCTCAAGTCCTGAAGACAACCCACAACTTACCAAACGAAAGAAAAGGAAAACGTAAGCAGAGAATCACACTTTCATTACATTTTTATATTGATTCTATTCTCATTTGAAACAAAGAAAACAAAGTTCTATTGTCTTTCGTTAAATATTATCTACCATTAATATTAATTTACACTAACTAAGAAATACATTCAGAATGACAGAAACAACTGAAGCAAATACAACACAATCTCAGATAGAACCATATAGGCTGTCTGAAATTTTTTCACTAATTCCCGAATATGATGGAAATCAAATTTTTCTAACTACTTTTATAAATTCATGCGACATAGCAACCCGTATGGCAGTAGGTGATCAGAAAAATTTTCTAGTATTACATATAAAAAATAAATTGAAAGGAGTTGCAGCAGAATTAGTTAATTCTCGCAATCCAGAATCATGGAACGAAATTAAAAATCTATTAGAAATACATTTTGGCGACTCCCGTGATCTAAATTCGCTTATACAAGATTTGCAACGAATAAGACAGATGCCGAATGAATCACCATTAACATTCGTATCAAGATTACAAACCTTGAACTCTAAATTATACGCAGCTATAAATAAACAACGCATGAATCCTGATGAGAAAAATGCACAGACGAGATTAATAGAAAATATGTGTCTTAACACATTGTTGACAGGTCTTGAACCTCGCATTGGTCAGATAATACGTGCCAGTAACCCTAACGATATAGTTTCTGCAATCGGCCGCATTAAACGAGAAATGCAATTACATTATTTTGAGACACAGAAATTCAAACAGAATAATAAAAATACTCCAGTCAAATTATGCAATTTTTGTAAAAAGTCAGGGCATACAGTTAACGAATGTAGGCAAAGGCAACAACAGAACATTCGATACTCACATAATAATGATCCAAGACAACAATTCCAAAACCCACAAAGATTCAATCCTCAGCAAAGTTTCAATAATTCAAATCAGTTTTATCCAAACAGATTATCCAGATGAATATTATTATAACGATAACTCCCAAGCTGATCAATTCGATTACACTTATTCCGAATCACAAGATGTCAATCAATATAATCAATATTCCAATCCCAACGAATATGATTATCAAGATGATCAGTATAACTTCAGTCCACAAAATGAATATCAAAATCAAAATTTTCACGAATCCCAGATTCAAGATGCTCCACCACCTTTAGAAGAAATTTCCCAAAAGACATCATTAAAAAACCAAACCCACCATATAAACACAGTGAAGCAAGAGAAATCAGAACAAACTTTCGTATAGAAACACCTCTGTGTACTATTAGTTCACAGGGACTTTATTATATAGAAGATTTGTCTAATAAATTCAAAATTCTAATAGATTCAGGTGCAGGAATATCAGTTTTCAAAAGAAAAACTTGCGAAAATTACCATAATCGATCTAAAGAAAATATTACTATACAAGGAATAACAGAACATAGAATTCCGATTAATGAATCAGTTATGATACCTTTTGGAAAATCAGACGATCCGCACAAAATTTATATTTATGATCTTAATATTGAATTTGATGGATTATTAGGATTAGATTTCCTAGAACATTATCAGTGTGTTATAGACATAACCAACAGAAAATTGATTACAAAATATAGAGTCATACCTTTATATAAAGTAGAAAATTCAATAATAACTGAAGATTTAACTGATAATTCGAAAATTCAAAACCCTCATTCTAATATTATAAATATAGAACCACGTACAGAGCAAGTATTCAAATTAACTTCCAATTTACGAAATACGGATGCTATTTTATTATCCCAAGTGAAAGAAAAAGTTCGTTTACCAAATGCACTTGTGAAGATTAATGAGAAAGGAGAATTCCTTACAACTATAGTAAATACTAATGCAATATCGAAAACAGTAGATTTTTCAGATGTATCATTAGAGTCTATTCAAAATTACGAAATGAATCATATATCTCAAATAAATACTCAAAATTATAATAGAGAAGAAAATATCAGAAATCCACTCAGACTTGAACATTTAAATTTAGAAGAAAAAGAAATGATAACCCAGATATGCTTAGATTTCTCGGATATATTTTACTTAGATGGCGATATTTTATCATTTACTAATGAAGTTAAACATAAAATTAATGTTTCTGATTCAAAGCCTGTTGTCTCCAAATCATACAGATATCCACATATCCATAAAAAAGAGGTCAAATCTCAAATTTCTAAAATGCTTGAACAAGGAATAATTCAAAATTCAATTAGTCCATATTCTTCTCCAGTATGGGTAGTTCCAAAGAAAATAGACGCATCTGGAAAACAGAAATGGCGTATCGTAATCGACTATCGAAAATTAAATGAGGTTACTATTGATGATAAATATCCTTTACCTAATATTTCGGATTTACTTGATCAACTCGGTAAGTGTCAATACTTTTCAACACTCGATTTAGCTTCTGGATTTCATCAAATAGAGATAGACAAACCTGATATTCAAAAAACCGCATTCACAGTAGAAAATGGTCATTACGAATTTATTCGAATGCCATTTGGTTTGAAAAACGCGCCCGCTACATTTCAAAGAGTTATGGACAACGTCTTATTAGGATTGCAAAATGAAAGATGCCTCGTATATATGGATGACATCATAGTTTATTCCCCAACAATTCATGAACATATTTCTAGACTGAAAGAAGTTTTTACCAGACTTAGAAGTGCGAATTTAACATTACAACCAGAGAAGTGTGAATTTCTTCGAAAGGAAGTTGCCTATTTAGGACACGTCATAACTAAAGAAGGAGTTCAACCCAATCCACAGAAAATTGATGCAATTAATAATTTTCCAGAACCTAAAAATGAAAAAGACATTAAATCATTCTTAGGATTGACCGGATATTATCGACGATTTATTCCAAATTACGCTAAAATTTCAAAACCTTTAACAACGTTACTTCAGAAAGATATTCCCTTTAATTTCAATCAAGATTGTAGAGATTCTTTTGAAACCTTAAAGAAATTTCTAATAACATCACCAATATTAATTTATCCCGATTTTGAAAAAACTTTCATTTTAACAACTGATGCAAGTAATTTTGCTATTGGTGCTGTACTATCGCAAGGTCAACTGAATAGCGATCTACCTATCGCGTACGCATCAAGAACGTTGTGTCCAGCAGAAACCCGATATAGTACAATTGAACGTGAACTTCTAGCAATCGTATGGGCAGTAAAATATTTTAGGCCTTATTTATATGGAAGAAAATTCAAATTAATAACAGATCATCGTCCGCTTACATGGTTATTCTCGATTAAAGATCCAGGTAGCAGATTAGCACGTTGGCGTTTAAAATTAGAGGAATATGATTACGAGATATTATACAAACCAGGCAAAATTAACAAAAATGCGGATGCATTATCAAGAATCAAAATTAATTATTTCAAGGAATGCTCTAAGTTAAGTTCAAAAATATTAACATCTAATAAATCTGACAGTGAAACAGATACTGCAGAAGAAGAAGAAATAACAGTAGATGAAATATCAGTGGAGTTCGGAAATTTTTGCAAACTTTACAAGACAACCTCTCTCATAGATTATTCGAAAGTTGAATACTCTAATGAACAACTATTAGATAGATTTAATAAAGACATAATAACAATAATGTGGCAAAATCATACAAATAATTTACATGATGAAATTCTTAAAGATATATAGGAAGAAGATTTAGAATTCAATTTCAACAAAATTAATATTGTTCATAGTTGTAAAGTTAAGAGAAGAACTTATTATATTATATGTATACCTTTCAATCCAGATGAAGTAAATGAAAGATTATTCTATTCCATTTATAAATATAAAAGAGAAATCGACCCAAATAAAGTCTATGCAGTTGAAAATAACTTAAATCTTCCAATTCTAGAAATATTATGTTACATCTTTTCTGATGAAACTAATATTAAATTCAAAATTTGTCAAAACGTAGTTCAAACTCCAGAGAAAGAGAATATACCAATAATACTCGATCAATACCACAATGGAAAGAAGAATTTACATCGTGGCATTAATGAAACTATCAGGCGAATTAAGGAAAAATATAATTGGTTAGGTCTGACTAAAGATGTTGAAAAATTTATAAAATCTTGTGAGACATGCAAAAAAAACTAAGATTTGATAGAAAAAATCTATCATCACCTTTAGTTATAACAGAATCTCCAAGAACACCATTTGAGAGAATAAATTTAGATATTGTAGAGATTCCAACAAAAAATTATGTCCTAGTAATTCGTGATGAACTAACAAAGTTCACACAAGCATATGCAATTGAGAATAAAACAGCAAAAAATATAGTTAACACCTTGTTATTATTTTTCCAACACTACGGAACACCGATTAGAATTCATTGCGACTCTGGAAAAGAATTCAATAATGTACTTTTAAAAGATCTTTGTAAATTATATGATATCAAAATCTCTTATTCAAGTATAGGGCATCCACAATCAAATGGATCGGTAGAACGTTTCAATGCTACTCTTCTTGAAATCATTCGAGCACACTTAAGCGATAACCCAAATGAACACCCTCTTAACTGCTACCTTATGCAGTCATTTGCTATAATAATTCACAAAATAAGACTCATGGATTTACACCTTATGAATTAATTTTTGGTCATACAGCAGGCAGACCTCCAGAAACTTTATATAATGAAAAAGAAATAATCTCAAAATATATACGACATCTAAATAATCGAATTAAGTATTTTTATCAAATTGCCCGTCAGAGAACCCAAGATTCCAAAGAAAAAAAAAATTTAGATATGATCAGAAGATTCCAGAAAAACGTTATGAATTTAACATCGGAGATAGAGTATACATTAAGGAATCTCAAATCAGCGATAAATTAAAAAATAAATTTAATGGTCCTTATCAAATAATTGAAATTTTACAAAATGCAGCTGTGGTGTTAAATGAACAAACAGGAATGAAAAGTAAATTTAATTTTGATAGAATGATACCACATACTGAGCTATAAATTTCTTTTCAGGTATAGTTCGCAAATAATGAACAACTTGAAGAAGAAATCGTTAATATTAATTTTAGTTATTCTAAGTAATTATATCTTATGTCAATATTCAATTGACCCAATACCAAATACACTAGGAATATATTTTAATGAGGAATCATACCTTCAAATATCAAATTCTAAATGGACACTCATTGTTTACCATGATATATTACCAATTAAAAATTCTATTCTTCAGAATAATAGAATTATACAAAGTTTAGAAGATCTTGTAGAAAAACCTACAAATAGGATGAAAACTTTTTATACAACAGTTAAAACGCATATAAGTTTACTGAAACAATCTATGACAGATGTTGAGCAGAAATTCAATGAAGTTACAATTGATACAGAAAATTATAATAACTTTAGATTTAAAAGAGGTTTACTCAACGGTGTAGGCACAGTATGGAAATTTATAACCGGCAACTTAGATGCCAGTGATGGAGAATATTATTCAAATTGTATCAATAAATTAATGCATGATGATCATGAGTTAGAGAATTTGATGAAAAATCAAATATCAGTAACAACATCAGTAATAAAGAATTTTAATAATACAATTCATAAACTTCAAATAGACGAATCAACATTTAATAATGACATTCAAAATATTGAAAAATCAATTTATGATATAACAGATAACTTATCATTTTATAAATATCAACTAGATATACTTGAGATATGTGAAAAACTTTCTGAAAGTTTATTATTTCTAGAAAACAGTTTGAATGACATTCTGAATGGAATTACTTTTGCAAGATTACAAGTTTTACACTCTTCTATAATAAAACCAAGAGATCTCAAGAATTCATTATTGCAAATCTCTAATTCACTCAAAAATGTTAATTTACCCCTACCAGTGGAACTTAAAAATATTCCCAAGTATTTTGAAATTATAGAACTTCATGCTTTTCAAGATAACTCAAGAATCATGTATATTCTCAAAATTCCCTTAGTTGATCCAGAAATATATAAAGTATATAGAATCTACCCTTTACCAACTAAAGACAATCGAACTGGACTTCATCATGTTATTTCAACAAGTCAAAAATATGTTGCTAAAGATGATGATTCTATGTTTTACGTTACCTTATCTAGTTTAGATAAATGTAAAGATCTTGGCTTCAGATTCAAATTATGCTTTGATATGTTGCCTTTACCGATTGACAGTAATTCTATCTGTGAAGCTCAACTTCTCAAACAACAGACCGAAATTCCAAAAATTTGTGAAGTGTCGCTACTTTTTGCTAAAGATTATAATGTAAAAGAAATATCCACAAATGTATGGATTATTATCGTTTCTGATCCATTATTTATAACTATAACTTGTAATAATCAAGAACCAGTTACTAGAGTAATTAATGGAAACTCTATACTAAAATTGAAACCAAATTGTAATGCATTTATTGGAAGTACTAGAATAAGATCGAAATATATTATCGAATCTTACAAAAATATTACCTATAAAATCAATCCTGTAATAATACCATATGAATGTTGTAAAGATTTACCAGAAAAAAGGTTTTTACCAAAATTAAAACCTTTGAAACTCAACACATTAGATACTGAAGATCTAAACATCGCTCAACAGAAATTGAATGAATATTCCGAAAATTTAGACAAAATTATAAATGAACCTTTTATAACAAAGAACATCTCATGGTTTACTTATATAGTAATAGTATTAATAATTGCATTCATTATGCTCTATATATTTTGTAAATGTAAACGAAGAAGACCTACAGGAATGAGCATCGCAGTAGCACCTCATGATCCACCACAACCACCAGATAAAAACGTTGGTCGATGGAAATCCTTTCTACCCAGAAGAAGACCCAGTGTTTATCCAGAATATGAAGAATACGAATTAAATTAAAACACTATGTTTAAAATATTGTCCTATTGTATTGCAAATTTATAATATTTTAATCAATTTAATTTTTATATTTTTATCATTTAAAAGTTTTCGCATACCAAAAACTTTTTTTGTAAAAGGGGAGTTGTTATATGCTAACCACATCTTGTATAATATTGATTATACTTTGATTAATTTGCGTCACATACTAATTTTAATTGTTACTTATCTAAAATAATCTTCTACGTTCTTCTCTCAGACGCTCATATCAAGTTTCCTATTGTTTTAATGTTTCTCCTTGAAACCTGCAAATTCATCAAAGACGCAATATTTGGTACTTTATTACTAGAGAAACTTCTAGAACCTTTATTTGTAAAATCATCAAAAAGGCACCTGCACTTGTTTACCATAAAGGTTCTGAAACGTAATTAGTGACGTCATAACACAGAAGGTATAAATATTGGATCCTTCTCCACTTCAATCACTTTTGAAGTCACCTTTTAAGTCAGATTGTTATTTTCAAAATTAAATATGGTAAAGTCAAACTGAACTACAAGTTGTGAAACAAGTTTAAATAAATAAAGTTTTTAAAAAAAGTTTTAATTGTTACAAATCCCGTAACATATATATTGTATGTTTCTATTTATAACTGTGTCATGTGTAAATCGTACTATTTTCCAACAACTATACAGAGCAATCTCACCAAAGTGTAAGTTTTGAATTAATTTATCGAAAGATTATGTAACTATTTATGTACGGTTTTAGATTCCCTGAAGATGGAAATGATTAAAGATTTCCGAAAGCTTGGAAAAACTTTATAGAGTTTTCTTTACCTTAAATATAATATAGAACCAATGGGTTTAATGGGGATGCAGCATTTAAGGTAAAGAAAACTATATAAAGTTTTTCCAAGCTTTCGGAAATTTTTAATCATTTCCATCTTCAGGGAATCTAAAACCGTACATAAATAGTTACATATTCTTTCGATAAATTAATTCAAAACTTACACTTTGGTGAGATTGCTCTGTATAGTTGTTGGAAAATAGTACGATTTACACATGACACAGTTATAAATAGAAATATACAATATATATTATAAAATTAGCATTACATTCACAACATATTAAAACTTTAAAACTATAATTATTATGCCTAGGTAGATAGAGGAACAAATCTACTTTGCCTTACTCTGATTTCGAGTGCTATTATTTATATGTGAATTATTTTAGAATATTTCAAACCAATTGGAGATTTATACCACCCTCTATGCTATTCGTTCTATTATGAATGATAATCGATCAAGTTGGAGGATCATTTATTTGATTATCATTCTTGTTGATCACATTTTTTTCTATGGCTAACAAATAAGAGTATACCTCGCTTAGCTTATTGATGTCAACCCTTTTGTTCATACAATCTTCCTTCTGATTTATAAAGGCCATTTCAACAAAACGTCTGTTATGAAGTTTGCGTTCAGTGTATAAAATACTAATATTATCATAATTTATACTATGTTTAATTTGACTGACATGGCTCGCTAGCGCACATCGATCAGGATACAATCTAGAATCACTTTTGTTAGTAGTAATTCTCCCTGTCAATGATCTTGAGGTTTCCCCAATATATTTTTTATTACAACTTCCGCAAGGTATAGAATATACTACATTAGATTGTTGCATGATGGGAACTTTCCCTTTCATTCGGGAATTTTTTTTTGTATCGTCAGAACGGTCTGGTTTGCTATTTTGAAATGGTTTGCATGTTGTAGAATTCTTGTTAGTTTTGGGGTAATGTTCCTTAGATATGGTAGGGAGGTGTAAATGACTGGTTGCTCCATATTGTTAACATTGTGTGATGAATTGTTATTATTTTGAATCTGTGGGTTTGTCTTTCTATGATCTACTCCTATTGTGTCGGTTGATGGCGTAATAAATAAAGTCTTTTTTAGTAGCGCAACTGGATATCCATTGTCTTTGTAAATTTTGTACAATATTTTTAACTTCTTTTGGTGAAAAATTGGGTCAGAAATATTTAGAACTCTGTTTTTCATTTGATTTAACATGTTTATTTTCATCGATTGTTTGTGATAAGATTCCTAATGCATGTATCGTCCTGAACTGCATGGTTTTCTATGACTACATTATTTGTTGATGTTCTAATAAATTTCATGTCCAGAAATGGTACAGAGTTTTCTTCATCTTCAGTTTCGATTGTGAATTGTATGTGCGGGTCATAGTCATTAAAGATGTCTAATATTTCTGTTAAACCACTCATTGGTAGGGCGAAACTTTCTGATGAATTCTAATCTAAATGGTAATACTGAAATGACTATGTCAAGTATATCATCCATCACATATGCCGCCAGAATCCCAGATAGGCTTGCGCCCATGGGTGTCCCAAAAGTTTGTTTGTAGAATTTGTTGTTAAATGAGAAATAAGTGCTCTCAAATAGAAATCTAATGATGTCCAGAAAAGTGTCTTGGTTGATATCACAATATTCAGAAATTCTATACCAATTTCTTTCTATTGTTCTGATAACAGCCTCTAAATAAACATTACTAAATAGTGATACTACGTCTAAGCTCGCTAGAACATATCCTGGAGTTATTGGTTTGTTATTGAATAATTCATAAACCTGAAACAACTTTCCAACAACTATACAGAACAATCTCACCAAAGTGTAAGTTTTAAATTAATTTATCTAAATTATATGTAACTATTTATGTACGGTTTTAGATTCCCTGAAGATGGAAATGATTAAAGATTTCCGAAAGCTTGGAAAAACTTTATAGAGTTCTCTTTACCTTAAATGCTGCATCCCCATTAAAACCATTGGTTCTATATTATATATATATATATATATATATATATATATATATATATATATATATATATATAAGAGAACTATAATTCAGTATTACTGAGATAGATATAATGAGAATGCTATTCACCTTTATGCTTTCATTTCATCGGATACAGCCATCCACTAGAAGCGGATCACGTGATTTCAAGCTTATTTGCTTCCGTCATCGTCACATAAGTGGAAGCTGTATTCGACGAAACAAAAGCAACTGAAAGGCAAGGTGAATAGCTTCTCATTTTTATATTATATCAAAAAGGTACCGCTATATAAATAAATATATATCAATTATAATATATATAATAATAATTGTGTAGTCAGCAAGTAATATGTTTTTTTTCTCAGTTGGTAGTTGGTAACTATTATCGTCATCAGAGGGTGGGTTTTCTCTGTCCTCAGTTATTACCTCATTAAAACTTATTTGGTCATCGAATAAGTCCCTTAGCCATTTCACCCTTATGCCAATATATTCTTGTGAATGTCCTTCGTTCCTATTTTCATTGGTGATAGTTATAAGTATTTGCAAATATAAAATTGTTTTGATGTAAGTCTGTTCTGAAAGATTTGTCGCCTGGTGCAATTCGCAAAATATTTTTGCGGGTTTTAGCACACTTTCTATAAAGGCTGCTAATAAGTTTAATTTTTTCAAATTTTTCTTAGCTTGTAATGACATCTTCAAAATTACAATTATCGAGACAACTATTAAAAATCATAACCTCTAAAACATAGCGGGGGCCTCCTTCTGCATGAAAAAGTTGTTACAGGGAATAAAACTTTTATAACTTTTAGGTTTTATAGTAGCTGAAAAATATTTATTATGTGCTTTAAGATTTATAAGAGTCTTATGAAATAAACTATAAGGCACCAAGTGTAAAAGTTTTATACTAGGGTTTTAAGGAATGCTATAAAAACTATTTTAAGGAGCCTGAAGTAACGAACACAAAAGGTTTCATAGATAAAGTAACAGAAACATTTGGATGCAATATTATAAAACGTGTAACACCAATGGTTTTCTATAAAAATATAAAAACTATTATAAATAACCTTAAATATCCGTTACCTTATAATAAAACCATAGGCTGCGAAAAATTTTAGTTGGGTTGGAATAGAACTGAGTCGAAGTTTTGTCCTTGATACGAATAGATTTCCTATGAATCCTCAAAACGAGAGAATAATTATTTCGCCAACACCTCTGTGAGAGTCGATACATCTTCTTTGGAAATTTCATATATATCGGTCTTTTTTGTAATATAATTCATGGCTACAGGGATATATTTGTTTTCATTATCCGTTTCCGGAAATGGCGTCTGAATAATTCCAAAGTCTAACTCCGCAGCTCCAACATGCATTTGGCAACACTTTTTTCTTGATACAATTGGTTGCAATCTAGATTGCGAACCATCCTCGGATTCTAAGATTATATACAGAAAACCATCTTCCAACACAAGACAGCCGAATTGGCAAAGACTTTCGAACAGTGGATGCAGTTATGGTTGCCAGACTATGGAATTGCAGGACCCATGTAAAAGCTGCGTGGTTAGTTTTGAGCTGAAACCGGCGACCATACAAATATTTATGAAAGTGTTCGAAGGACTTAACTACTCCAAGTAGTTCTCTTGTAGTAATTATGTGAGAGGATAGCTCCAATAGCAGTAGATATTACTAGCATCTGTGTCCAATACGAAATTTCTAGCATGCCTAGGATATCTCAAGATCGGCGCTTATATTTATTAGTATCTGCAGATGCGTCCCTTGCACATTCAAACAAAAACTAACAAAAATACAACAATGCCTATAGGAATAACTAGATCTAACAAATAGCGCTCTTAAAATCTGTGACAAAAACAAAAAAGAGTAATTAATTTAAACAGGAATAATTAAACGTAACAAATAATATTTAACAAAATGCAAAAAGTCTTAAACACAAACGATGATTATAATAAAATGAAAGCCTTCAGTAGCACTATCTTTAATTCTAACACCAATTGTGACGGGAACAGCAATAACTGGTTTTGAATTATATACATTAGGGTAGATATATATATGCCGGTCCCACGTCAAAGGTGCTTCAAATGGCAAGTGTTCATCCATCCGATAACACTCTCCAAACTGACAGTTCTCTAACGTTACAATTATTTAAGTTAAAAATATAGCTTTTATAATATGCCGTTACAACTAAAGTTCAATGAAAACTTGACACTTCCAAATTTATTCTATATCGGAAACAGCTCAATTTTTATAATATTTGATATTTAGGTAAGGTTTTACGTGTGCCACCCTCAAGGTCCATAAGCTTCTTCTAGAATCGCTCGGTAGATTTCGATAAAAAACTACAGAAAGAAGTTTTCGGGGCCAAGAAAATGATTGGTGATACTTTCATATTAAATGCGTGCGACCTTCGAGATTTATACCAGCTGTTTCGCGAATGGCTCCGCATATTGCAATATAAATTTCAGTATGGAGTTTGAGGGCGGAGAGGTCGATCTGGGCTCAGTCAAGTTCTGGTATGTTTCACGTTCACATTGCACATAATACTTTCGAGATCTATAAATTATGAGCTATGTGAACGTGAAAGGCGATATTTACCGATCTCAATACATTTGAGCTAAAAATATGCATATTTTAGAACTAAGTAACTCATATAGACACAACCTAAATTCTGTGTTATCGGCTGCCAGATATTAGGCACTTAACTAAACTATTATTAACTAAATATTGTTAATATCGAAGAAAGTTACCTATTAGTGATAAAATAAGTATTTAATTCACATCCATATATTTGTAATAGTAATAATTCTGTACATATCTGTCTTTTGTTTGATTCATTGGTTAAGTTTGTAGTTGCTTCAAAAATTTCCAATAGACAGCGGTAGTAGTAGTACATTTTAGGTAATAAAAAATAAAAATTGCTGTCTTGTATTTTTATTAAATAATATGTACATCTAGACATGACTTGAAACTTCTGTGTTAAAACTCACATCTATAGTGGAGTGAAAGTTTTCTCCTAAAGTGTCAACAAAAATGTACAGGCTCAAGTATAATATATTGCTCTCTAAGGTCGCAGTTATCACTATTTTCACGTTAGTACAGCAATAAAGGATAAATATCTAAAATTCTCACCTAAGAAGTTCTGTAAACAAGGTTTTTTTACGAGCATAAAATAGCAATATCTTTATGGTACTGCCAACGTGAAACTTTAAATCCTAAATTGGACATCAAGATGTGAATGCACGATTTTAACATATTTCGTATTTCTACAGTCCTACGGTAACGAGGGCTGCCTATTGAGTATTTCTGGTAGTCTTTTGCTCAATCTCTCACCCTACGGCTTATTAGATAGTAGAATGTTGAAAGCATATATCAACATTATTTCAGCACATCGCAATGATTTCAATATGTTTTTAAAAGAATATACGCACAATCATACCAAGGTGTGGGAGGCGGAAAGAAGAAACAACTATTCTCCATACACATAGCTAAGAAGGCGCCTCGAGAAAGATATTAAGTTAAATTTTATAACAAAGAATTATATTTTTAATATATCTATAATTTAAATCAAATCCTCCCTCTAAATTTATCCAGAACTATAAATACATCTGTCAAAGATTTTAAAACGTAACAAGTTTCTTAGGTATTCAAAATAATATTTAGTGATAATTGGGAAAGAAATTATCAAATCTTACCATGTACTTGAAGAATAACCGGCTCACTCAGATCGTTCCTCTCATCTCCCTTGATTATATTGGTGACTTTGCATCGATATTCACCCTGAAAATCGTATGTCACATTGCTGATGTACAACTTGGCATCCCTGCCTCGCTCGATGATAGCCTCTGATGGTGAAGGTCTCTTCTGAAACCACTGGTACGTAGGTGGAGGATTGCCTTCGCCCACACATTCAAAGGTCGTTGTAGAGAAGAGCGTTGTCGTCTTTACACGCTCCTTGCCCGTGCTGATTACCTTCGGGGGATCTGTATGAGCAAAGGAAGAAATTAAGATACATAATAATTGAATTATATTTATTAGGAATTAAGGGTCTTATTTCCAGTCCTAATTAGATTTAAGAAATTCGGTGGTTTAGAACTGAAACAAAATAATTACAAAAATGTGTTCTTGATAGATTTCTATTTTTTGTTTTTTAACATGACTCTTTTGACCACCATTGATATACTTTGTAAAAATTTTCGTAATCATGAAGCAATGGCCTTGTATTTCAGAGGGGGGCTCTGGGCCTAGTAGATTTAAAAAGGATCACTCATTGCGTCACATTATTATCTTATTAATATTTGTCAAGAAGAACTCGATCAATTTTAATTTTTGAACAAACTTCCTTTAGGTATTCTGTCGAGTAGATATTCACAAACGACAAATGAGAATTATCATACTTATTCTAACAAAGAAACAGAATAATCCGTCTATTCAACAATACAAAAATTAAGATTTTCATTGGAAAACAAAAATATAATTCTGTTTAGTAACTTAGGCCTATTACAAACACGATAGAAGGGGAGAACATTGGAGAGGATTCGAAGTAATTCCTGAAAAATTGCGGATAGGTATGTGGACACTTTGCCCAAAATGTCCACTTCGCCCAAAACTCGTTGGTGGACATTTCGCCCAATCTAACTGAAAGTCTACAAAGCCCAAAATGGAATTTTGGGCAAAGTGTCCACCAACGAGTTTCTGGTGAAGTGCCTCTAGAAACTGTTTTCAGTACGAAATTTTTGGGCGAAGTGGTCGATATATCATTTTGGGCGAAGTGTCCATGTCCCAATTTTATTACTAAAAGCAAGCAGGTGAGTGACTGAGAATGCTAGTCCAGATTTACTGGAACTGTGGGTTATAAATATAACACGTCAGGTTGTAATTTCATGGAACGAGTTTTGGGGGCGGTGAGAAGCGATAGAATCACATGATGAAAATTTACCATTAAAGCAAAATTCGTATACAAAGCAACTTACCAAAAATTGTTTTGGTGTGGTTCAGCTTTTACTGAGCGTATGCGAATGATTTGAGATTTTTTTGTCAAGTTTTACAGAATATAGGTCTCACCTCCAAATTGATATTGGGAATGTTTTTTGGGGATATTGATTTTTTTTAGAAGTCGGTTAGCTGTCACGGACTAACTTTTTATTTTTTATAATCATCTTATTTTTAAATACGTGTATACAAATATCTTGCTATTAAAAAAGCAAACACAACCGAATAGTTTACCTCCTCCGTCTGGCGATGTCGGTCAAAGACATCGAAAACACTCTTGAACAAAACAATTGTTATCAGAATTGCACTTTTGAGTAAGGTATTGCTTGAATAATAATATCAAGGTGATATCATAATTATCAACAAAGAAAAAAGTTTTATTTTAATAAATTTTTATTGTTTATAAAAATAGTATAAATATATAGATACAGTTCACAATATAAGTTTGAAACGCCTGTGCTTCAGTATGCTATTTTTAACTTCCAAACAGAGTGTATGCTTCTTCAAGGAATTTCCAGTGCTTCTCCGTATCCATTAAGGCCTGTCAATTTTCAAAATTACTTGAAATCATTACGTCCAAAAGGAAAATGCATTTGCTCAACAGCTTTAAAAGAATGTTACTAGTTTCACCTTCAAAAAATTATTTCGAATCGAAGGAAGCTCAATGAGCTAGGCAAGAACAACAGGGTCTACTTAGTCTGGGTTCCCGGCCACTCGGGAATCAAAGGCAACGAGGAGGCCAACACACTTGCCAGGAAAGGAGCACAAACTCCATTTACTGGCCCAGAACCCTTCTGTGGCACAGATAAAAGCACCTACAAGAAGGAGTTTCTGGAGAGGGAAAAAACCGTAAGAGAAACACTCTTGCGGGATACCCCTGGATTGGATCATTCCAAAAAGTTTCTAAAAAACTTTGATACTGCAAGATCCAAAAGGTATTTGGATCTCAGCAAGAACAAGCTACACCTACTCACTGGATTTCTCACAGGACACTGTCGCCTCAAGAAGCATCTAATGAGATTAGGTCTAGCAGAGGATGACGAGTGCAGATTCTGCGGGGAAGAGGAGGAAACTCCGGATCACCTGGTGACGGAATGCCTCGCTATTGCTGGCCAACGCAAACAGTGCCTTGGAATAGTAACCTGCACTAGTGAGGAAGTATCCTCCTTGAAGCCAACCCAGATACTGGAGTTCATTAGAACTCTGGAACTGGAAGGCGAGTTGTAGACCGCGTATAGGCGAGTGCAACTCAGGTAGGGGGCACAATAGACCTTATGGTCGCAGTGCAATGTAACCCTCTCTTAAATCTAAATCTAAATCTACTACGTTTTATTAACATCAACATAAATGATGTTTATAATTTTCTTAAAAGGATAAATAGGATTAAATTATTCATTTTACTAACCTCTATCAGACACTTGGGGTAGAAGTAGCGATGGAACAGCATCACAATTAAGCCGAATATTCACGTAAACACCATCTGAGTTAAAAGGCATGTACAGATTTTAATTCTGTCAGATCTCTGTTCAGGTGTTAAATTAGCATATCGATGAGCTCCAACAAATTCTAATGTATTTTCCAGCTCTGAGATCTACCAGTAAGAAATATACCATCCTTAATATAAATAATAATTTCAAAATTTAAGGTAAATCAAATAGAAATGAACTATTTTCAAGTCATATGTACTTATTAAAAGAACATACCTTTCTTGGTTTTTTGGACAGCGAAAAAACAACTATACCGTCTTCCTATCTTAGTAGAAAAACCATCCACTGAACAATACGCATCCATTTCACAATATGTAAATAGTCATTGAAACTAACGACGCCCGAGAACACACTATATGCTCTGAACTCGACCGTGAAATGAGACAAACCAGAGACAGACTATTTATACGCAAGCCCCTAGACTCTAGACAATAGGGGATTAATGGAAACGCTATATATTACCTAAATGCAAGTAAAAGTCCATGATCTCAAAGTGGAGTAGAATATAATCTGAAAAAGAGGAAACTCCAATGCATAAAAAAAATAAGAATTTTATTTTAATTTCAATTATTTAATTATTAATTTGGGTATTTTTGAGGTATTTTGGACAAATTTTAATTTAAATTTTTTCACATTATTAATTAACGAATTTCTGGTATATGGACTAAGATTACAAAAAAACATTATTTCATGTGAGTATCTGAGCAACCATTTTGTTTTGTTTTGTTTGATTTTTGATAGTTTTTACAATCTTTTTACAATCTTTTTAAAAAAATGTCTGATTTGATGAGTGCTGGTATTCTGCAACTTTGCTGTAACCGAAACATAATTATTACATATTTATTTTATTTACCACATTTGTCACTTGTATTCAGAGAACACAAGCCTCCACGTTGTATTATGATTATGACATATGTCAAGTGATAGTTATCTTTGGTCGGTGCACGGTCCAAGAAGACTGGAAATAAGGAGGATAAACTCGCCCTAAAAATCGTAAAAATTTCATACGCATATCTTTTGTAAATGCGTCTTTGCCGTGTGCAACAAGCGGCTCTCGCAAAAAGACAGCAGCTCATGATCACGAAGATAAATAAAGAGAACAAATATTTGAGATAATTGTCAATTTTCGTCGTACACGAGGCCACGCTATGATATCTGATGATATGCAACTTCTGTAATCTCATGTGACTACGTAGAGAAGCATAGGCAGTTCACTCTCATTGTTTCCAGTCTTCTTGGCATGGTCATACAGAAAAGTTTCGAAACGAGCGTGAAAAAGTATTTCGCTTAGCTTACACAGCTCTGGCGTACAGTCTTTTTCAGCTTCCAATTTCTGCCGCATGGTTTGCAGTCGAAGGGGGATCTTGCTTAAAATATGAAAATACTATTTCAAATGCTGCAAAGTTGTAAGAAGATTCACACTGTCTCCGTTAACATATTTCCATCTCAATAGGTCTTGATATTAATAATCATAGTATTCGGCGCTCATAAGTATGTTCTGAGGTAACATCCCCTTTTCTCAATTTCGCAGTGCCATCGTTGACTTTGACATTTGAACAAGATGCTAAGCGACCCACTTGCTACGCTACCTATATATTTCGATCATAGAATTAATTATTTCTATGATTTCGAACCACGATTCCAGACCTGTTAGTACGACCGTGGGAGGTGTCAGTTAGGAGGTTAGGTGAGAACTACATAGTAGTGTTCTTTGACTACATACTTCTACCTCCTTATTGTTGCCATTTACCATTTAGTTGGGAGTATACGTTGGACAAATATTATTAATGCGTTTAAAATGAATGACTTACGAATAAAAGCGAAGTTGTTTGCATGTTTCTTAAATAATAAATGATTTTACAATCATTACGTTGTTGGTTTCACTTAGATATTTATCGGAGTTCGAGCAGCGAGAGTGTATGGATTGTATCTGTGGTATATACGTGTATATATATATATATATATATATATATATATATATATATATATATATATATATGTTACAGTGAAAGTAAGAAATTAGGGAATGTATACTATACCTAGTGATTCTACATATTTACTAAAAGGACTGGTCAAAGTAGGTTCCAATTCAATTTACCTACTTCCACTAGTGATTTTGTACTGTTACTGTTTGTCTCTAGTTGAAGTAAAATGCCGCTTGAAATCAGATTGCACATAACCTAGAAAACAATATAATATACGGTTGAGATCGTTTCGCCTTTTTGTGCTTTGTAATTTTAATATGGAAGCATACAACCGTAAGCTTAGCGAAGAAAGGGCATTAGTAAATACAAATAGTGTATGGTTGTCGAAAGATAAATATAATGAGTGTATAAGCAAAGTTTTGACTGCAAAACTAAAAATAAAGAAGGAACCTAGTGATTACAGAGTGCTGAAAACTTATGATGTTTTGGAAGTAGATGGAGTTACAAAATTAATTGTGCCTCTAAAAGAGGGATCTGATATCAAATATTATGTGCACGACAGTGAACTTTATGAAATTTTACTAAAGGTGCACACTTCTATCGGACATGGTGGTCGTGACAGAATGATGAGAGAAGTTAAGAAGAGATACAAAAATGTGACCTATAAAGACGTTATGTTGTTCTTAAACCTTTGTGAGCCCTGCCAACAGAAACAAAAGAAGGAAAGAAAAGGTATTGTTGTCAAACCTCTGCTATTTGACGAATTAAACTCTAGGTGTCAAGTTGACCTGATTGATTTCCAATCTCATCCAGATGGAAATTATAAATTTATCATGGTCTATCAAGATCACCTGACAAAATTTTGTATTTTAAGACCTCTTACGTCAAAGAAAGCTGCGGAAGTCGCCACTAATTTAATTGACATTTTTACACTGTTTGGTGCTCCAAGTGTACTTCAGTCAGATAATGGGAGAGAATTCGTCAACCAAATTATCAATAATTTAAGAGTTATTTGGTCTGACCTTAAAATCGTCCATGGAAAACCGCGACATAGCCAGAGTCAAGGCAGCGTGGAACGGGCCAATCAGGATATTGAGAATATGATCACCACATGGTTGCAGGACAATTGCACCTCAAAATGGAGCGAAGGAATTCGATTTGTTCAATTAATGAAAAACAGAGCTTTACATTCGGGCATTAAGAGGTCTCCGTATGAAGCACTTTTCGGGTGTCCCATGAAACTTGGTTTAACTACATCCTGCATACCGCAAGAAGCTTTGGCAAACATTGAAGATGAAGAGAAGCTTCAAAGAATTATTGAATCAACTAAAACTTCAACAGAATCACCTTCACAACAAGAAAACAATGAAACAGTTTCAGATGATAACATTTTGGTAGTAGCCGAAGAAACCGAAAATAATTTAAACGACATTTTGTTTCAGGCTCAAAACGATAATGAGGAGAATCAAATGCAAGGTAAATTGAGATTATAGATTATTATAGATATCAGTGTATTGTATGTCAGCTGAATTGTGTTGAAGCAAAACAGTGTGTTCTATGTGGATGTTATTTGCATGGGGATTGTGGAAATGATGATATCTGCAATATATGTAGTAAAAAACAAGCAATCCAGAAAGAAAGAGAAGAGTCATTCGACGGTTTGAAGCAGCAAGCAAAAAAAAAATGAAGTGCAGATCTGACAAATTGCACCCACAGGCTGATATTGGAACAACGGTTCGCATTCCTATACCAGAAGTTGACAGGGGCAGAGGTGATGCAAGATCAATTTTGGGCATTGTGTTAAAAATAACGGAAGACGGTTTCTACAAGTTGGGTACCAAAGACGGTATTTTGAAACAACTTTACGCCCGGTAAGAAAAGTTCATCTGTATATCGGCAATAAAAATTTTAATTATACATTTTCAGGTCTCAATTCAGTTGCTGTCCTCAAAATATTGTCCGATTAGAAGAAGTTCCTCAAGACAGAGAAGTTTCCTTACGATCCGTGGCCAACTTACAGTCTACAGGAACTGAGCAGGGTTTTGCAAAATGCTCTTGCAAGAAAAAATGCCAAACCCATCGATGTTTGTGTAAAAAGCAAAAAAAACTATGCAATTCTAAATGTCATAGTTCATTGCCTTGTTGCAACAAATAACATACAATATAGTTTTCTCTATAGCCGTCCAGTGTTACCGTAGAGTAGATAAATTACTTATACATAAGTATTTCAGAGAGTTATATTCGAATTTTGATTTTAATTTGTTATACTAGTGTTGTTTCAGAATAATACTTTTATTATCTTACTATAAGTATTTCAGTAAGTTATGTTCGAATTTTATTTTCAGTTTGTTATACTAGTGTAGTTTCAGAATAAAGTTTTTATTATCTTACTAAAGCAATTACTGATACGTTACCGGAATTATATAGAATAACTAGTAATTTTATACATTCCCCAGGGAATGTGTTAACTCGCTATTCTTTGTTACCCTGTTTCTTACTTTAACGAGTTTTTTCAGTGAATGTATATAATCACTAGTCATTTCACATATTCACTTGATTTCTTACTTTCACTGTAACATATATATATATATATATATATATATATATATATATATATATATATATATAACTTTTTTACACAATCAATAATATTATTGGTAATAAACGAACGGTATGTCATCCCCACTTTGCCTGTACTGCCAAAATATAGTCACTGAACTCGATACTCGGCTAGAATGTATAGTCTGCCATGGCTTCTCACACAGGAGGTGCGTTCGATCGTCCCAAAATTCCGTCGATCCGCCGATAAATCCTGAAAATTGGACCTGCGATAATTGCAACTTGCAATCCACATCATGCGGCTTTTCACTCCAAAACCAGCAGTTTCTGGAGATTATGAAACAGCTTACCACACTTACACAAGCTGTTACATTTTGTAACTCCAAAATCGAGGAGCAGTCAACATCTTTTTTCAAACAAGCCGAGGCCTTAGAAACATGTATGAAGGATCTGACAGCCTTGCGGGAAGAAAACACAGAGCTACGAAGTCGAATACTCACCCTGGAAAACAAGATGGAAAATATTTCCTTGAAACATCCAACGACTTAGAGCAAGTCAGAAATTTGGTTAAAAATATATCAGGTAATGCCGCTGAGAGCATTAAATCAGGGATCCTATTGGGAAGATTTCTGACAAACAATAAGCCTCGACCCTATAAAATTATGTTTGATAATACACATTGTGCTTTCTCAGTACTAAAAAATAAATCATCTCTCCCTAATGACTTTCCCGACATTGTAATCAGATCGGATATGACACCCAGACAGTAGTCTCATCTCAAGAACTTAAGAAAGGAGTTACTATACAAACAAAAACATAATAAAAACTTGATAATTAAGTATATAAATAAAGTTCCAAAAATTGTTGAGGTTACTTCTACTAACTCATCAAAAAGAGCTAGGGATGAACACTCACGTCAGTCCTTGCCGGCAGGAAAAAAAAAATTTCTGCAATAATGTCCCCATATAGCAATTTTCCAATATTATTTTCTGGAACTGCCAAGGCTTTAATAATTTAAGCGATATATCTGATGCTTGTGATTCATTCGAAATTCTTTGTGTGAGTGAAACGTGGCTGACAGATGCCTTAACTCGTGTCCCTGATTTCTTGATCGAATGTTCAGTTACGAGTGCACCTGCTACCAAGGAAAAATCACATGGCAGAGCTAGTAGTGGTCTTGCGATTTTTACAAGAAACATTTAAATGTGCGCATTTTGGACAACTGTCAGCATTGGATTTGCTTCTCGGTAAATTTAAATGATGATGTTATAATTATATTCTCAATTTATTTCAAACCATCACTAGAACTTAAATGTGTACTTGATATTTTTCAATTAGTCTTAAGTAATATACTGGAGGATTATCCTAATGCAGTGGTTATTATTGGGGGAGATTTCAACTGGCGAATTTCCACAAGGTAACTTTGTAAACAATAATCTTAACGAATTTCGCTTTAGCTTGGATTCATTCATTAATCAGAATGGCAAAAAGTTGCTAGAATTTATGGAACTTAATTCTTTTATAGCGTTAAATGGACGCACAATCTCAGACTCCATAGCTAATTTTACACATGTTTCCTCTCAGGGTAACAGTGTTATCGATCTTGTTTGGGTAAATAGTACATATTTTTTTAAAATTAGTGACTTTAAAGTCCTTAAAACTCCCACAATTTCTGACCACTTTCCGATATCGGTGTCTCTTAATACAGCAATTAGTGTAGATCCAATTCCGAGTGAGAGCTCTCATACTGTTGAAACTCCTAGACGATTCCTTAAATGGCATGAAGACTCTGCAAGTACTTACAGGCAATTTATGCAATCTTCTGTAAGATGCCTATTTCATCCAAATATTGAGAATTCATTTGAAAACTTTAAACAAGCTATTGATGAGTCAGCGGAAAAGGCTGGTCTTATATCGAGCATCTCATGTCGGAAACAGCCGAAAGCTAACTCAAATCTATGGTTTGACAACGAGTGTTATCTATCTAAAAAGCAGCTTAATCGATATCTTAGACTCACCAAAAAAACAATTTTGATGTAACTTATAAAAATCAGTATTTGTCCATGAAACGAGATTTTAGAAAATTAGTTAAAAACAAGAAAATAAAACATCAAGAAAGTATCATAAGCAAACTTTCTGACCCAAAAACATCCAGTACATTTTGGCAAACCATTAAATTATATCGAGAAAACTTCAAAACCTCTCCAATTACCATAGGCCAGTGGAAAATATTCTTCTCGGCTCCATACCCGTCTAAAATCCCTAAACCTATGACTTTCTATGGTGTTGATCATCCTGAACTTGACAGAGGTATTTCAACAGTTGAAGTTCAACTTGCTTTGAATAAAGCAAAAAATAACAAGTCACCAGGTTCGGATATGTTAACATTCGAATTTTTTAAAAATCTTCCGTCAAATTGGGTTGTCTATTTATGTAGTATTTTTAATAATATTCTCAAATATGGTATTACCCCAAGTAGCTGGAGTGAGATTCTTCTTTCAATGATACTTAAGAGGGGAGACCCTATTGACCCTAGTAACTATCGAGGTATTGCTCTAGTTAACTGCTGTGCAAAAATCTTCACTTCAATTTTGTTGAATAGATTGACAGCATGGACAGACCAGTATGATGTCCTGCCAGAGTGTCAATCAGGATTTCGTCCCTCTCGTGGTTCCATTGATAATATTTTTTTCACTAGCAGGTATTGTGCACTTCAAACTTCGGTTCAAGAAAGGAAAATGTTTTGCTATTTATGTTGACTTTTCCAGAGCTTTCGATAATATCGATCACGATCTGCTTTGGCAAAAGACGTTCTGTCGAGGAGTTACACCTAAACTCATAAATGTATTAAAAAATCTCTATGACCAAGCGTCTTTTCAAGTCAAAGTAGGTCATGATCTTACCCGAAAGTTTCAGTATTCATCTGGGGTACTACAGGGAGAACCCTTGAGTCCTTTATTATTTTCCCTATTCCTAGCCGATATCGAAGAGTTCTTTAGGCTCTTTAGATCAGTGAATTCAAAAACTGATATTATTATGCTCCTGTACGCTGATGATCTTGTAATCCTCGAAAACTCTGAAGTTGACATTGCGCGTAAGCTGAAGATTTTTGAAAAATTCATTGCAATCAATCATTTGTCCGTCAATATGAGTAAGACAAAAATGGAGGTCATAATAACCTAAGCTGTATGAAATTTTAAATGAATGGACAGAAGATCGATATTGTCAACAAATACGTCTACCTCGGCACACCCTTCACTACTTCATGCTTATTTAGAGAAGCAGCTATATCTGCATCCTCAAAGGCAAAGCAGGCCATAGGTAGTACGCTTTCAATAATGGCAGCATCGAAAATTACATCTTGGGATTCCAGGTTGGCATTATTCAACTCATTGATTCAATCTCACCTATTATGTTTTGCTCCTTTGTGGGGTATAAGATATATTGACATCCTTGAAAGAGTCCAGGTAGGATTTATAAAACGGTTATTGCTGCTACCCTCCAATACTGCTGATCATCTTGTCCGCATGGAGGCAGGTCTGCTGAAAATCTCTTATCATATTTTCAAATCATCATTATCATGGCTTGCGAAATTATCGAACATGGATCAAAAACGCTATCCGAATCTTATATTTAAGGGTCAATGCGAGCTTATCGATTTTTTAGAACCTCAGTATAACTGGGCTGGTCAAATCAAGTCAATATTCGATAGCGTTGGATTCTCTGAATCTTTTAAACAAGTCACGGCTGCTAGCCCCACATCAGTACAACATGAAATTTTATTGGCACTGAAGAATAAGCTGCTTTTTGTGGATATGAACTTGATGCTCAATTCAAATTATTTATTTAACAAAAACTTCTACACAAACGGTATGGGAGCTTATCTGCATTTCAAGATCCCTGTTCAGTATATAAGAACTATTGCTCAAATTAGAAGCTGTAATTCCTATACCATTAGATTTATATATAAAAGTAATATTTACAAAATTGTTCCTAATGAATTGTGCTCCATATGTAATTTACAGGTCAATGAAACTTTAGCACATATCCTTATAGATTGCCCAATGTATTCCAATCTTCGAGGCAGACTTGATTACCTACAAAACGTCGATGATCTTGTTAGTGCTCTTTCGAGTCCTACCTTGTCGGTGGTCAAATCTGTCTCACAAGTATTATGGCAAATACTTCAACTAAGAGCATTTATAAAAAATGAATGATACATGTACCTACTATGCGCCTATTGTTTTTTTTTCAATATAATGTTGTTTAAGTTTGATTTTTTGTCCGTTTGCCTATGTGTATCTACCCTTACTTAATTAGTTAATGCCTTTTCAATTATTTGTTTATTATGTCTAATATACATATGTATATATGTGAATGTGTTTATATATGTATGGATATATATGTGTATTTAGGTATGTTTATACATTTATTTAATGTTGGTGGTGGTAATAATAACTAAACATAATTACTTTACTTTTACATATACCTATACATATATTCCTGTTATTTCACATCTTGACAAGAAACTGTAAATGTTTAAAAGTCAATAAACGATATTATTATTATTATTATTATTTCACTTAGATATTTATCCATTATTTATATCAATCAGGTATTTATAAACAGGTACAATTTTAGCACCGGCAACACCGTAGAGTCTTGAAAAAAGTAAATTGTGAGATCCGTCTATTTGGTTTGACATATATTGATAACATAAATATTACAGCCTTTTACGAGCTGAAAACATTTGCAAATTATTACTTATCATTGTAGAAATGTATTGTATACAATATCTCGTTAATTTCAAGCCATATTTTTAAATAAATCGAGAAAACCCATCACGTGACCTTGAAAATCCAACATTTTTCTGTAAATATAGCTTCTGTAGACAGATGTGCGAAGTACCGCTCTCACCACCACAAACTACTGTTTGCATTGATGCGTAATATGAATGATAAAATTCAGCTGTATCAAAAATCGACTTCTCAACCCCCAAACAGTATACATACATACATGCTCAATATATCGCTCATACTTGTCTCCACCGACAGTTCTATACTGAAGATTGATACAAGTATGAGTTCCGAATTAGGAATGATTATCAAATATGGCTCTTCGCCCTGCGACATACTGATGAGAGGCAACAACCTCGAAATCATGATATATGTCTGGGAGACTGATGCTATGTTCTTACCCCACCCAACGGAATTTGACTCTATATATATATATATATATATATATATATATATATATATATATATATATATATATATATATATATATATATATATATATTTATATATATAAGCTCCCATACCGTTTGTGTAGAAGTTTTTGTTAAATAAATAATTTGAATTGAGCATCAAGTTCATATCCACAAAGCAGCTTAGCAGCCGTGACTTGTTTCAAAGATTCAGAGAATCCAACGCTATCTAATATTGACTTGATTTGACCAGCCCAGTTATACTGAGGTTCTAAAAAATCGATAAGCTCGCATTGACGCTTAAATATAAGATTTGGATAGCGTTTTTGATCCATGTTCGATAATTTCGCAAGCCATGATAATGATGATTTGAAAATATGATAAGAGATTTTCAGCAGACCTGCCTCCATGCGGACAAGATGATCAGCAGTATTGGAGGGTAGCAGCAATAACCGTTTTATAAATCCTACCTGGACTCTTTCAAGGATGTCAATATATCTTATACCCCACACAGGAGCAAAACATAATAGGTGAGATTGAATCAGTGAGTTGAATAATGCCATCCTGGAATCCCAAGATGTAATTTTCGATGCTGCCATTATTGAAAGCGTACTACCTATGGCCTGCTTTGCCTTTGAGGATGCAGATATAGCTGCTTCTCTAAATAAGCATGAAGTAGTGAAGGGTGTGCCGAGGTAGACGTATTTGTTGACAATATCGATCATCTGTCCATTCATTTCAAATTTCATACAGCTTAGGTTATTATGACCTCCACGTGAAAAAGGAAGAATTTTTGTGTTACTCATATTGACGGACAAATGATTGATTGCAATGAATTCTTCAAAAATCTTCAACTTACGCGCAATATCAACTTCAGAGTTTGCGAGGATTACAAGATCATCAGCGTTCAGGAGCATAATAATATCAGTTTTTGAATTCACTGATATACCGCACGCTCCTTTGAGCCTAAAGAACTCTTCGATATCGGCTAGGAATAGGGAAAATAATAATTTACAGTTGAACTAGAAAGTGAACAATGTCTTCCTTTTCTAGATATGATGGTATGTAGAGATAATGCAGGTATATTACGTACAAAATGGTACAGAAAGCCTATATGCAGTAATAGATACATAAATTTTTTCTCCTATCATCTACAAAAATTGAAAATTAATTTAATTATGGCATTAAAAAGTAGAGCTATTAAACTTTAACATAATTAACATAATATAGAAATGAAAGTTTAACTAAATTAAAACAAATGCTACTAGAAAATTCTTTTCCTCTAAAATTGATAAACAAATGTTTGATGCATCCTCAACTTAATCTTGAAATAAATGAAATAGCTCCCAATAACGCACCAAATCCTAATAATATTTCTAATGCAAATAATAGTTTACCTATCTATAGATCTTTACATTACATCAATGAACTCACTAGTAAACTTGTTAATATTTTTAAGGGGTATAATGTTATAATATCGAGAAAGAATGTAAAAACAGTATCTAGTTTATTTTCTAAATTAAAGACTCCTTTAAAAATAACAGAAAAATCTGGAGTAGTATATAAAGTAAATTGCCTAGACTTCCAAAAATATTTCGGGAAGGATTACATCTCATAAAAGTGATATTAGACGAAATAAAAAATCTTGTGCCTTGACAGAACATGCTATCAGTAAGAAACATAGTATTGATTATGATAATACTATTGCACTATGTTCTGAGAAAAATTATTTTAAACGTGGTTTCTTAGAAATGGTGAATATTAAGAAACATAATAACACTATGAATAAACGCTCAGATATAAAAGGACTTAGTTCCATTTATTCTTATATTCTAAAATTATATAATGATAATTATAATAATTTTTCTCCAGATGTATCTGAAAATTAATATGTATAGATATTTATGTATAGTTAGGTATGTAATATGTACCTATACTTGACATGTAATATTTATTTTATGTTTATATATGTATTTATGTATGTATGTATGTGTGTGTATGTATATATGTGTATGTATGTATATGTGTGTATATATATATGTGTATATATGTATATGTATGTCTATATATGTATATTGGTTATAAATGGATTAATGTGTATGGATATATGTACCGATATATGGATGAAGGACTGGTCTTAACTGATTTTATAGTAGTTAACTTTAAAATTTTAGGTTTCCATAAACAATACAAAAATTTAGATCAACTTATTAGTGAGAGAAATTTAGTTGATCAAAGGGAATTATTCTCTTAAAATTCATTATATGTTTATTTGAGATTAAATGTATAATCTATTTATGAAAGGTTTTCATAACATTTACTGTTTTCGAAAATATGCATGCTGATTAGTGAGAGATATCAGCTTGTTTCTGGACAACTGAATGATTTTCAAAATGTTTCATTCTCATGTCGTATTGTGAGAGAATATGATTTTATATATTATTTTGAATATTTATGAATATTTGAAAGAACATTAAAGAGTATTTTAGGAACAAAACATCTATTTCACCAAAAAATTTAGAGGTTGATTAGTGAGAGAAATCGGCCTTTTTGATGGAATAAGTATCAGTGCACTTTGAGAATAATCATGTTTATATGTTTCGTATTGTGAGAGAATATGATTACACTTATATAGAAATTTTACATAATATTATGTAGCTTTTTCTTTTAACTGTCAGTTCAAGCCCAGAATAAAAGTAATTTAGTCTATGTATAGGTATATATGTAAGTATTTATGCAATATTCTTAAATTACATTATTTATTATAATTTTTTTTTAACTGAACCTGTATGTGCCTTAATAATAATTTTAATTTAATTGTGCTCCTTGTTCAAATAGCCACAAACATATAGAAATCATTCAGTAATATTCATTTTTATCAACAAAATCTAGATACTTTCTTACTTATTGTGTTACCATGACAAATATAATTTGTTTTTGGCTAATTTATTCTAAATTCACGATTGTAAGTATTTTTATAATACTTTAAGTTGTTGAAATAATTTTGTAACGATTTGTAGTTTGCCCTGAAGAAGAGAATAAACATTCTCGAAAGCTCGGCTTTAATCAAAGAATTTTATTGAATATATGACTGCATCCCCAAGAACATCTTTTTATTTATTATAAAACCAGTCAAGAATACAAAATCAATATATATATATATATATATATATATATATATTAGCATTGCTCGTTTAATATAATCAGATTAATCATAGATCTCAAAACATAGCATCGGAAATAAACATATTTCAGACTTTACCTCTCCTGACACTCGGAAACCGTACATTAAAAAACTGACTCATATTTTCGAATTTTGAAACAACTTGTCCCCGCTTTCGGGGTAATTTTTTAGGAGAAGGAGATGCTGGATTTTAAATTTATTTAACATGAAACCACTACCCAATTCTCACTCTCTTCAAATGACGCATAAAAATCGGAGTACAATTGCTAAACGACACACGTGTTTTGGTTGTCGGTCAAAAAAAAAAATATTACTCATTTAAAGTAAAGAAAAATTTCATAATAAATACAATCATAATGTCTCAATAGCACACTATCTTTCAAATTTTTTGGTATATAGAATTGCAGTTTGAACTAGAGAATAATAATATATTGGTAAATATTTCTGAAAAAACCCTATACTCCTTGGCAGCTCAAACATAATGTACCTTTCCATATTTTTCTTTTCTAACCGGTTTCACAAACCTAACCTAACTCCTTAAAGTTAGCAGAGTCATATTAAGAGGGAATTCATCGATGTACGAAAACTAGAAAAATCTCAAAAAATGCTAAAAAATTTGTCGATAATTTACTTTCATTTCTTGGTAGTAAAACAAATACAAAAACTTGTAGAAATAAACAAGTAAGCAAAAATTTACCTATTCTTCTAGGTTGCCCTAATGTACCTCTGCGTATAAACTATATTTCTAATATTATTATGAAATATTTATCATTACCATAAATGCCCTAATATTTATGTATTTTAATCATTTCTGGTGACATCCGATGCGCAATTATAACATTTAAAAAAAAATAAAACTGAGTAACATCCAAAAAACAATGTAGGTACTGCTTTCTCTATTAAAAAAAATCCAGTATTTAAATTCAAGCCATATGGATGGATATATAAGCAGCAGCTCCATAACTAGGGTACCGATCCTACCAACACTAGCAATCTGATATGCATATTGTAACGCGGCAGGGATATAGAGTCACGGCAATCAGGAGAAGGCGTGTGCTATTCGTCATGCTGACGAGATCGAAAGCGTGTACGATTCGTCATGCTGATGAGTCTGGGATATAGAGTTGCGACAATCACGAGAAAGCTTGTGCGATTCATCAGTAGGCGTAGCATGCTGCCGACATTAGTGGGACCCGGGTGGCATGAGTGTAAAGAAATACCGCTGTTGGTCCCCGATACACGCCAAGTCCATATTATATCCAGTAACGTCTAGTGAGTTAGCGCAATTGGTGGTGTATTCGCTACGAAGGAAAATCTTTCCTCGAAGCTTATAAGCAGCAGTGGAAATAAATGGCTCTCGTTTTAAATATGGCCAGTTGTAGTTATATAAAGTGTAAATATGGGAGTGCGTAGCTGAGGGCCAACACGGAAAAACTTCGAACTCTGACTGTCGCATTACATTTCTCCTCCTCTCGCAAGGCAACGGGAAACCAGCGATAGTCTTTTCCCTAATTCAGCTCTCTGGAAGGGTGTGCCTTGAGATTTGTCTAGAGGCATATTGTTTGTTCGGAGTCCACGTTAAACTGTAGGTCCCCTTGTCTGTGGTAACACCTTCAAGACAGAGAAGCCGTCAAAGGCTCGAATGCAAGTTCGACACACACAGAATAATATTGCAAATAGGTAGCAAATATAAATTGTACTTACGAATTATTTTCACTTCGATTGTTCTGGACAAGTGGTTTAGTGCCCAAATCTGTGAGGCTACCTTGACTTGTGATGTCAGGTGGAAAAATTATTGAATAAGAGAACTTGGAATATAAATGGAGAGCTTACTCAGAGAACAATCACAGCAGCAGCGTGGTCATACATGGGTTATACTTCTTTTTTCATTCGCGAGAGCTTATTTTCGGCCGCATGCTAACTTATTATCGTATAATTCAGACAGATCTTTTGTCTATCACTTCTCCTTTCCCAGGCGTTGTCGATATATTCATAGGATTTGACTTTTGGTAGGTACTGTAGTAGAGTAAGTGTGAATATTCCTTGATATTCTACTACTTTTGTGTATGAAGGATGTGTAAGTGTAACATACTTTAATGAAAATTATCATTCATTTGAATCGAATTTAATTTGAAAAGCAGATACATAAATTATACTAATGTGCACTAATAACATTTTAATCAAATATAAATTTATAAAAAATAGGATTGACTCTATTTTATGATGCAATAAAAAATACTAAATATTATTAATTATATTGGTGCTGGATATTTTGAGTTGATGGAGTTGTAGTCAGATAGAAGACATTATTTTATCTCGTCTTTTTCTGCGCTTCAATGGAGAAGTTTCATGATGTCGGTCATATTATATTCAACGTAATGATATTTAAATATAGACAAAAACAAATCAATCAGTGAAAAAAAAATTAAATCCGTCAATAAATGACTTAGAAATAGATTATTGAAGTGTACGTATTCTAGTACGGAACGTTTCGCCTGTGAAGTCATCTGACCTACCGAGATCGCCGTACTACAGAGTCGCGCCAGGCTCTTGCTCCGTTTGTTTTTGTTTAAGCAAAGTCGTTCGTTTCATTTTCGTTTTTCGTTTAGTTCACTATAATGGAATAAGGGTACATTAAAGGACAAAGTGATAATTTGCCTAATATTGATATTTACACAGTGATGGACTTCTTTTCTTCTAAACCAGGTTATGTTCGTACTGAAATAAAAGGAGTTAAACTTTTTAAGTAAGCATATACTTTCAAGTTCATTTCATCAGCCACATGGTCTAATTTAAAACTGTGACTTATATAAAAACGTATCGTCATGTTTACAATACATTCGTCTATTATCCGCCAATATATCAATTGTATTGATATCAAAGTCTATATAAGATCCTTAGATAGACATTGTTGATATGTTTTCTGGAAAGAAGCTTTGGATACATCCAAGTGAAACGTGAGGGATCTAAAAGCATAGTTAAATACAGAATTTGACCTGAACATAATGGTGGAAAGTGTAGTCAATGAAATCAAATCACGCTTCATTAGTTTGCACCACTTTTTCCTTGTTATTATATTATTTGGTACACGAAAAAACCATTCATTGGGATTTTCAACTGTCGTGCTTTGTCACATGGGAACAATACAATATTTGTAGGATTTTTTTAAGATTTAGCCATCGTGTTATAAACAAAATACGACTTGAACGGAAAAAGTGACTACACAATTAAAAAATCAGTACGTACTCGGCGAATATGGGCCGCATCTTTTAGGTTAAATTATTTTTACAAGCGCAACTTCAAAGTCCCATAACTCTTTAATTTTTTGAGATATTTTAATGATTCTTTCACATTTTTTTTTCATTTTGCTTAAATTTCTATAACCATTCGATAAGAAAAAATGGAAACTTCCTAACTAAGAAATTCTGTCATATTTTTTCAATTATCTATTTCACATTGTCAAATATTTTATTAGTAAAGGAAATTATTGAATGTTATATTCAGTGATTTCAAACCATAACGGCAGTAATCTTCCGAGTTCAGAATGCCGTAACTCAAAAGCCGTTGATTTTGTTTTAGAATTTCTATTCTCATCATTGCCGGAAATAATAATTTCTTAAATCTTGCCGCACAAGATTTTCAATAACCGAAGAATTTCGCTAGCACTTCTTTGGGTTTCGTTTCTTTGATCTTCTTCTTTAAATCATCTAGCGAATCAGAGAAAATTTCTGCTTATGCCCGAAGCACCATTTTTCTGAAAATACTCTTCTATATCGGCAATAAACAGAGAAAATATTAAAGGACTTAGGGGCTCCCCCTGCAAAACTGCCTCGCTTATATCAAGGCGCCGAGTAACACCCTCAGTGCATTTCACTTCCATGGAAGCCTTTTGATAGAGGGACCTTAATATATATATGTAGGAAGAAGACAATCCAACGGAATGAAGTATTTGCCAAATCAACCTGTGATTTAATTAATCAAGTACTCTTTTGTAGTTAACAAGAAGAGTGAAAACTTTACCTTTTGGTAACCTTAGGTGAAGCTGTATGGCACTTGTAAGCCTAGAAACATTGTCTATACCACCTCTTGACTTCCGAAAGCCGGATCGGCTCTCCGTGACAAGATAATATTATTCAATCTTAGTATTTATCTTTGTTAAAACCAATGATTAAATTTTCTATTTTTTTTTTCAAGTGTTGTACAATGTAACACATACGAGGGAGATCTAAAAGTTACAGAAAACCTTGCGTTTTATTTTAAAAAATGAATGTATGTCATCATAGGCACATTCCTTACCTATGATGGCATGGTTACACAGTGTAATAAAAAAAACAGTAATTTTAGCAGTATTTTCATATTATATTCAAATATAAGTATAGGAAACTAAAAAACAAGTTTGTAACGTAAAAATAAAAGTAAACATCAAAACATAATATTCATTCTTATATAAAAGTACTTGTTAAATATTGTGACTATGGAGATAAGTCTTAAGAAAACTTCTTACACTTGTTGCTCTCACCCACGCATTCGGTGTGACACCAGGATTGGCAGACTTGACATCGAATCCAAACTTCTTTCGACTTCGAGTGGGAGTAGAGCTCATTGCAATATAAGCAAGCAATGTCAGATTCATCGTCTTCGAAGTCCTTTTGTGTTCTGTCCCCTAATGACGTTCATTTCGTTTATTTGCCTTTTTACCTTCTTAGCCGATTGTTGTTGTTCTTAAAGTGTTTTTTCAATAATCTTCTCTTTTAAGGAATTCAATTTCAGGAGTTGATTTTATTAACCCAGTCTTTACGCGTTTCCTGACTTTTTTTGTGTTTGACTGATCGTGCGAGACACTCGGAATCGGAGACAAACCCTAGATTGTGACGTCCATTTATAGTGGATTTGATAATGCCGGTTGGTCCTGTTTGCTTTCTTGTAGAGTATCCTGCTGGCGGTTTTCTGTAGAGTCCCGGTGGCAGACTTCTGATGGATTATTTTTGGTTCTTCCTAGATGGTCATGTTGGCTACATGACGGATAATGTTGGCTTGTTCCAGGACGATCCTCTTGGCTACATTCTGGAATATGCTGACAGCTGTTTTCTGGTGGCTCTTGTCGGGTGCCTTCCGTAGGTTTATCTGTAGTTAATAATGGAGCAAACATCCATTTCTCAAAAACGTCTGGAATAAATGGCTGAATGCCTGTCTTGGCAAAGGCATTTATGGCGTTCGCAGGAGTAGTGCTTTTAAGGTAAGCCGTTTTAAACAGTCCAGCAACTTGAAAATGTGTAACTAGTCTTCCAGGACCTTAACCACGTCTGAATTTCTTGGTTATAGTAAGTTTGTAGGGGACCAAAAAATCCTGTGGCTGCATCCGGTGAGAGCAATGTGCTGGAAAGCAGAAGAGCACAATACCAATTTACTTTGCAAACTGTAAAACGTCTAATCCTTTAAGACTAGTGTGGCCATCTAACAGTAGCAATATTTTGTTCTCCATAGAGGCTTTTGTGTGGTGATCAAAATGTCGAAGCCCTTGAACAAAAATTTCAGAAGAAATCCAACCATTCTCCTGGCAAAAGGCAACACTTCCCGGTGGTAAATAAATGCAGGTGGTACAAAAGTGCCAATCGCATTAATTGAACAGAGAACAGTTAAATGTTGTCCCCGTTCTGCACTGCTCAATGTACCAATTTGTTTGCGCCCCTTTGTTGCAAACACTTTCTGAGGCCTTGTTTGGACAGTGCTAAGCCCTGATTCATCCACGTTATGAATATTTTCTGGGGGGAAATTATATGTGTCCAAAGCTGCCGCTAAAGCCGTAAAATAAGCTCGAATGATGTTCTTGTTAAATGATTCAGCCCGCGCGAGAGATGTGTTTTCTGGTGTTCTAAGCGAAATCGTTCTATGCCTTTTTAAAAATCCTCTCAGCCATTTTGATCCAACAAGACGACTTGTTTTGTTGAATTTATGTTGGATGTTGTTTCTATCAGCAATTTCGAAAACTAATTGTCTCAGATTAAGTGTTGGTAGACCAAAAAATCTGGTTTCCATATCAAGAACATGAGAAACCAACTCTCAAGATGTGGAGTGTTGTTCTTTGGCCACCCAAGTCGCATTTCTTTCCACCAGAGTTGTTAGCGACACGTCTGCGCCGGAACTTTAAAAGTTTTTGACATCAGCAGCCACCCCATCTTTTTTTCTTTTATATGTTTGATTGCCATATTCATGCTTTTCCCCGACCACCGCTGCCTGTGATATTGTGTGTGGTCGCCATTGCGACAAAGGCGGTAATTAGCTGGATCATCTGCCGGTCCTTTTTTTGTGAATGTTAACTGCTAAAATTTGACTCCAACTACCAGTAAGTGTGTCAGTTTAAAAAATCTTATTGAAAAGGCAAGTTATATAAAGTATCTAGTTTAGGAACTTAAAACTTTCATATGGGACTCTATCTTTGCCAGTACTTTTATTGTTTTTACACTTTGCCAATTTATTGTAAATTGATTCTGAAGTAATTGTGCTGTCTTAGTAAGGGTGTTTGGAATCAAAAAGCATGCTGTTATCAATGACTCTGTGCGGATAAATATTGCTGTAAAAAGTTATGGACAATTGTCCAAAACGTTTTTGGGTTTCTGTTGTTTCTTGATTTTATAAGAAGAGTTTTCTTTTTTTAAATGATTTTTCTTTATAATGTCGTTTGGAATTCAGGTATACAAGTTTTATAGCGTAGAACAGTAATAGACCTGCATATTTTTAAAACTTCTTTAGTTGCTTTGTTTTGAAAAAACATGGTAAAACTAAACGGCATCTGGTTTTCTTGTGCTTTTGGTGATTTTAAAGTTATTAAAAGCCCTATTTCACCAGCCGTTTCTGTGATGGCATCGTACAAGTTGCAGAACGCATTTTCGATGTCTGGAATGAATACAACTATTGAAGACAAGCGTAGGTCTATCTTATAGGTGTTGTATGTCTCTCATCCAGTAAAATTTAACTATTTTGTTAGATACACAATGTAGATCTCCAATTTTAGTAGACTGGTAGCCGTCGTTTATTTAACCTGAAGGAGTATTGGGATATGATCATATAAAAACAAATTTGGCTTAGTACTTTAAAATCGACAAAATTATTCAAAGCTATGTTTGAAATCCAAGCATGGTCAATAACATTACATCCCTCGCTCAGATCTTTAGGTATGTGAGTGAACTGTGCAGGCATATCCGAACGTAAAACGTAAAATAAGTTGTTTGTCATGAATTCATTAATTGTACGACCCCTGGTACTTCCAGTCTTAGCTAGCGAATTCCTGCATTCATAAATGTCAGCCCCTGCGAGTTCCTCTGTCGGAATTGTGTTCAAATTAATTCTACTATTAAAATCACCACCTTTGACACACGGTATGATTCCATTATTTTCCTCTAATTTCGACAAATAGTCCTGGAAGGAGTCAAGTTAAATGTTAAGGTTATATTCAGGCTTAAAATATATAAAACGGACAATTAGACTATATTTATCAACTGACAATAGGGTGATAATCCACCATGGCGATATATAAAGAACGCAATGAAAAAGGCGCTTATTCAAAAACATAGAAGGATGCCCGCTTGCCCTGCCTCGTGATTTTTCTTTACGGACACATGCGCTAACAACATTATGAGAGGAAAGTCTAGCAGGCGACTCTACCAATTCATGAGATAACCATGTTCCGAGAATAAATAAAACAGAAAACTGATTGTTATAAATTTCAGCAAAGTCATTCATATCAGAAGAACCTTCTGAGTTTCAAGAAATAATTGAGAATTGTTGCTATTGCTCTCGAGTTGACACTGTAGAAGCTGACAGTAAACTTGAAACTTGATCGTTTTCTCTTACTGGTGAATCACCTGATGCTGCACTTTTCCCTTTGTTCCTCATTTTTCGATATGATTTGCGGTATCTTAATCTTAATATATTTAATATTAAGGCTATTTTCACCATTCTGTTGTCTTGTGTCTAACTTTTAGCTGATTTGTATTTCTGAAAGGTGTGATCTTAATTTTATTCCAAAGAAATCAGTGTTTATTGGCTTAGCTTTTTTCTCTAGGGTTTCACAAGCTTTTTGGGGGAGAGTTCATGATTATTTTGTGCAGATGAATTTTCCCAGCTGATTGAAGACCGAGACGCAAAAGTTGAACGGTCTTTTTTCATTTTTATTAAGCCTTCTTAACATCGTTATAGCATTGATCAAATCGTCGTTTTTCTTAAACTTCTCCTGAAAGCCAGACATAATAAAATGTCTTTCTCTCCGAATTCATTCTGTTATTTCATTCTGCATCTGTTCAGGAGAGCCTAGTAACTTTGAGTTTATTATTTTCAGTTTGAAGATGATCTATATCCTTCATGCAAGCATTAATGGGATCGAACAGGGCTGATAGCAATTTATTTACGGATTCAATGTTGATGTTGATATCAGTTTAATTTGTACAATTTTTAATATTTGCGTTGCATGACTCGATATTCTCATTACAACTGTCTATTTTTGTGTATCAAAGACCGATGTTCGAGTTGCAAGCTGCAATTTTCGTACCACAGAATGAAAGGGATTTTGACAAGGCCGATAGCTTATACATTATTGCCTTGAATTGTTGCTCATCGATATTTTCGGATTAGTTTTCTCTCCATCTAAGCGTATTTTACATCTCCAAGCGGCGATCGATGCCTCATCGTCATTCAGCTGTCGAGAAGCGCCACACAGTCCGTGAAAGTAATGACTGCAGTTGACACTCCTGAGGGAACGTGTATCATTCACTGCGATGTCATTATATTTTTATATTTTTGTTTTATATTATATAAATTTATTTAATTTCAATTTAATTTTTATTTTTGACTTTGTTTTGTTTGTGTATTGTTTGATTTTGATTTTGATATTTTTATTTTGCTTTGTCTAAAAAATTTATATTTTTTCGACAATAAAGCATTTCTCTCTCTCTTTCTCTTTCATGTATATGCATATAATATTTAAGCAAAATATTTTGTTCTGTCATGTGAATCTCGCGTATGCGATATATATATATATATTGATTTTGTATTCTTGATTGGTTTTATAATAAATCAAAAGATGTTCTTGGGGATGCAGTCATATAATCAATAAAATTCTTTGATTAAAGCTGAGCTTTCGAGAATGTTTATTCTCTTCTTCAGGGCAAACTACAAATCGTTACATAATTATTTCAACAACAACTTCAAGTATTATAAAAATACTTACAATCGAGAATTTAGAATAAATTAGCCAAAAACTGGAAAGATTTCATAGCCATCAATTACAAATGTCATTATTTATATTTGTCATGGTAACACAATAAGTAAGAAATAATTTTGTAACGATTTGTAGTTTGCCCTGAAGAAGAGAATAAACATTCTCGAAAGCTCGGCTTTAATCAAAGAATTTTATTGATTATATGACTGCATCCCCAAGAACATCTTTTTATTTATATATATATATAGAGGTTGATCGTTGCTGACTAGTAGTTAATTAGTGGGGACGCAGCAATTATTAAGAAAACTCTTGTAAGTTTTAATCCAAGCTTTCGGTTAATTTATTAATTGTAACCATCGTCAGGGAAATCTACAAAAGGGTACAATACAGTCAATAAAATTGAAAAAAATGGTAATCCCAGTATACATACACTTATGTGAGATTGATAAAAAAAGTTGACACTAAAACATATTCTAAAAACATTGCACAAGTTAGGATCAAACCTTCCACCTCTAAATAGCTGACAGGATGATTCCCGAGAACTTCTTCATCAGCAACTATTTCTTTATAAATATGCGTAACACTGTAGAGAGACTTAGATTCTGATAGTCATTAGACATAGATGTTGTATTAGTTATCATTCTGTAACTCTGTATTTCACTTTCTCCAAATAAATATTGCTTTTAAAAACTAAAGTTCGGTTCATAGAAACGTAATTGGCGCAGTCAGTAGGATAGTGAAAGAAATCAATCGTGATCATCTTCGATTTTAATCGTTTATTCACTATCCTGAGTCTACGTGAGTATTGTGAAAATCCAGAACCAGAATTCTTCCTGCAGAAGAAGAAGCAGAAGCCACTACAACCCAGAAGCCAAACAGATATTGAAATGCATCGTGCCATCATCATTGTCTTGTGAGTACTTCTTGTTTTTCTATGTTTAATTGTCAGATCTCCTCTGTTCCAAGTCCTTAAGTGATCCTAGTTCAGAGTAATTATATATATTTTTGATACCTTTCTTTTGTATGAAACAGTATTGAAAGATTGACTTGCAACGCAGGCGCAAATTAAAGGGCAAAAATTTAGTAAAATAATCAATTGAATTCCTATTAGATTAATTCTAGGGAAAACTTGATTAAATTAAGCAGAAATCCTATTAGAAAGTATTTCTAGGGATAATCTGTTTTCAATCAATTGAGACCTCCTATTAGATCAAATTCTAGGGAAAACTCAATATAATTAAGAATATTTAATTGAAAAACTATTTATTAATTGAGACCTCCTATTAGATGAAATTTCTAGGGAAAACTCAATTTTTACTTATTAAAAAACATTGAATTTATTTTATTTTTATTTATAAGTTATCAATTTACAATATTTTGAAAATTATCTATTTTTTATTATATCTAAATATTTTTACCTGTATATATTTTATTCTATTTTATTGAAATAAAATGGCAGTCCCAGTATTTGACCTCAAAACCTTGAGTATTGTTCCTTCTTTTGATGGAAATCCAAATGATTTGCATTCATTTTTGAATATATCAGCAGAAATTCTAAATCACTATTTCGATATAAATCCAGAAAACGCTGCATGTCTTCAAAATAAATTGTTATTGTTTGGTATCGTTGGAAAATTAACTGGTAAAGCAAAAGAAGTCATATCAGTTTATGGCTGTCATAATTGGAATACCATAAAAGATGTTTTGATTCAACATTTTGGAGATCAAAGAGACGAAAACGCGCTAACTCGAGATCTTGTTAATCTACGGCAATCACATTTCGAAACACCGCTTCAATTTTATGAAAAATGTATCAAAATTTTAAGTACGATTTCAAATTATATTGAACTCCATAATGAAAATGAAGCCATTCGCAATAGCAAAAAGATGTTCTTTAGGCAACAAGCTTTAACAAAATTCTTAGCCGGATTAAAAGAACCATTAGGATCTACCATACGCGCAATGAGACCCAACTCATTAGCCAAAGCTATTGAGTTTATTCAGGAGGAAAATAATATTAGATATTTACAAAAATCATTTATTCAAAATGGACAACCGAATAAAAAATTGCAACAAATTCCGCCACAATTTCAGAAAAATTTTTCCCAACCAGTATTTCAAAATCAATCATTTACACCTAATACATTCACTCAACAACCACAATGGAATGTAACACCTCATCGGTTTCCACCACCGCAACCAACATTCAGAAAATCAAATACTAATGTATGGGCACCGAAGAATACTCCCGGCCCATCCAACCTAACTAAACCGACGCCAATGAGTATTTCTACGCGAAATACCCATAAACCAAATAGGAATTTCGATAGACTTCCAACTCCTCAACGACAATCTCAACAGCAAAAATATACTGTTGAAGAATTATTCAAAAGTGATCAATATAATCCATATGATCACACTGATGAGCAAGATTATGATTATTATCTCGATAATGATCAGGAAATTTATTCAGGTGAAGATCAACCATCTCTGGAACATGATCATGAACAAAATTTTCCGGAAGACACCTATCCACCACCCAAAAAATAGTCGAACTTAATACATTCTCGGATAAGAAAGAACTCCCTTATATCAAAATTTTGAACGCCCCGCTTAAACTTTTAATCGATACAGGATCAACAAAATCATTTTTAAATCCCGAAATTCCCTTTAAATTGTATAGGAAATATATAACTCATGAACCATTTGTTGTTAGTTCTATTTTTCAAAATTATTCCCAAGATTATAGTGCTGAAATTCCCAGTTTCGATGAATTTAACAGCAGCTCAAACTTAAATTTTTTTCTATTTCGTTTTCATAAAACATTCGATGGATTATTAGGATTAGATAATTTAAAATTAATGAGTGCACAGTTAGATTTTATTAATGCCAGATTAATCACAGCATTTGCAACTCTTCCTATTTTTTATTACGAAACAGACCAGAAACAATTTTATTCAATCCACCTTGAACCACATTCGGTCGCACGGGTAAGATTACCAGTAACAGAAGCAGACGGCACCATCTTGCTACCTCAGCAAAATGTGCAAGGCGCGAGATTACGCGAAACGTTAACAATAGCCTGTAACAATCTTGCATGGGCAGAATTAATAAACAATAGCGACACTGAGATGCAAATAGCATTGACTGACCCAGTTAAATCAGCTGTCCTAAATACGAATAATTACCACTTTTTTAACGCTGAACTTAAACCATCGGATAAAAAAAAATCCAATATTAAAGAAAATATTCGAACACAACATATGAATAATGAAGAACGTCATCAAATTTTAAAACTTTGTAAAACATTTTCGGACATTTTTTATATTCCCAATACCCCTTTAACATTTACAAATAAAATTAAACATCACATAAAAACAAAGGATGAGTATCCTGTCTTCACGAAATCATACAGATACCCCCACATACATAAACCTGAAGTTGAAAAACAGATAAAATCAATGCTCAATCAAGGTATAATTCGACCCAGTGAATCTCCATGGTCATCACCCATCTGGATAGTACCCAAGAAACCGGACGCATCTGGAAAGGTTAAATGGAGAATCGTTGTAGATTACCGGAAGGTAAATGACAAAACAATTGATGACAAATATCCTATACCAAACATCAATGATGTTTTGGACAAACTTGGACGATGTCAGTACTTTTCAACATTAGATTTGGCGAGTGGATTTCACCAGATTGAAATGGCTGAGGAAGACGTCCAAAAAACAGCTTTCTCCGTAGAGCAAGGGCACTATGAATATCTCAGAATGCCTTTTGGACTCAAAAATGCACCAGCAACATTTCAAAGAGTCATTGACAATGTACTGAGAGATTTACAAGGAAACATATGTCTCACATATATGGACGATATTATTGTATATTCGACCTCTCTTCAAGAACACCTCCAAAATTTGAAAAAAGTATTCGAGAGATTACGAGAGACTAATCTTAAAGTACAATTGGATAAGTCAGAATTCCTACGGAAAGAAGTAGCTTTCTTAGGACATGTCATCACCTCAACCGGAATAAAACCAAACCCGGACAAGATCAAAATTATTTTGAGATACCCGCTACCAAGAACGCGGAAAGAAATTAAAGCTTTCTTAGGACTTTTAGGTTACTATCGGATATTTATCAAAGATTTTTCAAAAATCACGGAACCTTTCACGGCGTGCTTGAAAAAAGATGCCAAAATTAAAATAACACCTGACTTTATAGAATGCTTTGAAATTTGTAAGAATTTGTTAACACATGCACCAATTCTACAATATCCCGACTTTACTATGCCGTTTAATTTAACTACAGATGCTAGTGATTTCGCTATAGGAGCAATTTTATCCCAAGGCCCCGTTGGCACAGATAAACCAATAGCATATGCGTCTCGTACTTTAAACGACAGCGAGAAAAATTATTCAACTATAGAAAAAGAAATGTTAGCTATCGTATGGGCTACAAAATACTTTAGACCGTATCTTTTTGGACGAAAATTTAAAATTTTATCCGACCACCGTCCATTACAATGGCTTTTCTCATTGAAAGACCCTAATTCAAAGTTAATTACATGGAGATTAAAGCTATAAGAATTTGATTATGAAGTTGTTTTCAAATCGGGTAAAGCAAATAAAAATGTTGACGCTCTATCACGCATAGAATTGAATACAAAGGAAACATTCAGTTTGAACGACTATATGGAGAATTTTTATAAAGAGCTTGAAAATGCATCTATGTACAACAATGCCAGCTCTCATCATGAGAATCAGCAAGAACATGAATCTAGTTCAATGTCAACACAATCGGCTGATGAAATATATTATAATGTTAGCGAAGATGATTCCGCAACTGACACAGCTGATGAAACAATGGAAAACTTACCAGAACACCAGGAAAATAGTAATAAGACGATACATACGGCAGAAGAAGATCCAATCATGAATATACCTATTTCAGAAAAACCATTAAATTATTATAATAATCAAATCAGATTAGTTTTTGTTCATTATAACGCCGCATCTCCAAAAATTGAACACATATTTCAGAATAAGAAACGAATTCATGCGCAAATAAGCCTTACTACTATGGAAAAGGATTTTGTAAATTTCTTTAAAGAATTCGTTCCACCAAAAACAAAATTCGCTATAAAATTTGAACCCGAATCACAATATGAGCCAACACCCGTTATAATTCAAAAAATGTTTAAAAATACAGCTTACGATCTTGTCAAATGTACTAACATTTTGGAAGACGTAAATTGTGAAGAAAGACAAAAAGAAATAATCCGTAATTACCATGAAGGAAAAACCAATCACCGTGGAATAAATGAAACGGAACAGCAGATTAGAAGAAAGTACTATTGGCCCTCTTTAAAGAAAGATATTGAAGATTTTATAAATACTTGTGAACTCTGTCAAACAACAAAATATGATAGGCATCCAGCTAAACCAAAATTCATGATAACGCCAACTCCAACAAAACCCCTTGAAATAATTCACATCGACACATTTCAAGCAAGTGGTCAAAAATTCTTAACAATAATAGATTCATTTTCGAAATATGGTCAAGCATACCCGATAGAAGGAGCTAATGGTATTAACATCGTACGAGCACTCCTTATGTTCATAACACATCATGGTTTACCGGAAATGATAATCTCTGATAATGGACCTGAATTCAAAAATACATTACTTCAAGAATTTTTATATACCCATAAAGTTCTTATACATTATACAACACCAGATAATCCTCAATCGAATGGAATGATCGAAAGATTTCATTCAACATTAATTGAACACTTAAGAATCCTACGAGGACACAAAACCCACTTTAACGTCAAAGAACAAATGCCATATGCATTACTAGGGTACAATAGTAGCATCCATTCCACCACAAAACAAAAACCAATTGAAGTATTAAACGGTCATTTTACTACCAAAGACCCATTTGATCTTGATATTCAACAAAATTTAATGAATAATTATATCCAACAACATAGGGATAAAACTAAAGCAATTTATAAGGAAATTAATGAACTTAGTAATAGCCTAAAAAATCAAGTAATTTCAAAAAGAAACGAGACTCGACAACAACCAGTACAATATAAACCTCAAGATATAATATTTACCAAAAATACTGGTGTGAGAAACAAGTTACTCCCTCGCTTTTCAAGGAAAGAAGTAACAGACAATGAAAATGTAACAGTGACATTACCCAACACCTCTTGTCACAAAAAGAATATAAAACATAAATCCCAATCTGTATTACAGGTGGACCCTCATATCTGCAGAGAAAGTCCGCATACAAAACCTGAAAGACAATCCAGGGATTCTACCCCTTCGGCTGGGAGAAGCCAGAATTAGAATAAGCAATCATGATTTCATCTCATAGGTTTTGAAATAGATAATATAAATAGTCATTATTATGATATCTATACAGTGTTAACATCAAACAGTAGTAACCCGTATTTGAAAGGCTTAAAAAATTTTTTACAAGCACTTAAATACCAACTTCAAATTGTACGTCAAAAATATATTAATACTATACATCCAAAATATAGAACAAAACGAGGACTTATAAATGGCATTGGCAGTATTATTAAAGCCATCTCAGGAAACTTAGATCAAGAAGACGCTGAAAATATGATAAAGCCATAGAACAATTACGAAATAGTCGAATAAATGTTATTCAAAGGTTGAACCAACATATCTCATTAACTACGGCTTTAATTGAAAATTATAATAAAACAATTTCATTAATTACTCACAATCAGGAAATTATTTCCAAGGAAATCAATACGGTAAAAATTAAATTGGACAAGACAATCTATAATTTTGAATATTTCTTCAAAATAAGGAACATTTTAGACCAATTGAGTTTATCCTTACAAATCTTATCGGAGCTTCTCACTGATTTTGATATTGCAATTACTTTTGCTAAATCAAATATTTTATATAACAACATTTTGCCACCTGAAAAATTGAAATTGTTGGTCAATTCTTTACAACGCTATCATACGAAAGAGCAACTTTTATATACTGATGATACTGAATTACTTAAATTTTACGAGATAATTACTGTAGATGCTTATTATTCAGATACAATGATAGTATTTATCTTGCATTTCCCATTACTTTCTCCCGAAAAATTTTCAAATTATCATTTGTATTCAATACCTACCATAAATTTTACTACCCTTATCCCACCTGCACCTTATCTGACATTAAGCAGAGAATTTCATCAGTACTCCGAAAAGCCATGCAGAAAGATTAATCCTGGTTTTCTGTGTGAGAAAATCACTAGAAGAATTGATTCCGATACCTGTATTTTGCCAATTCTGAGGTTAACGCAAGAAGAAGCTCGATGCAACCCCGTTCCTGTTTCCTTGAATACTACCCTTATAGAGGACATAACTAATGCTCATAATATAGTTATTTTTCCAAAACTAACCAAAATTTCTACACAATGTACTACACCCACTATCGCCGTACTACATGGAACCTTCCTGATACACCTACCCCCAGGATGTGTTTTTCAGACAACCAATGGACGTTACATTAACTCACAAGATGTAACATATGAGCAACCCTTACCACTTCCACAGGTTCGAATGGTTTTGAACTCGACAAAAATGAAAATCAAAACCAATCCAATTCATCTTGAGCACATTCCACTAGATGAATTACATAAAATTCACCAAGGCCCAATCCCACTCATGCCAATCGAAGAAATTTCAATGGACACCACTCATTTTTGGACAACACCCACCTTTATCCTAATTGCAGGAACAATCACATTTTTGGGATACAAACTCCGACAGCATCTTCAAAAACAACTACCCAGACCAACCTCATCAACCACACCTATACCAGAGGCTTCCGTTTTGTTCGTCCCTCACAAAACTTCCCTAGGGGATGGAGAAGTTAGGATCAAACCTTCCACCTCTAAATAGCTGACAGGATGATTCCCGAGAACTTCTTCATCAGCAACTATTTCTTTATAAATATGCGTAACACTGTAGAGAGACTTAGATTCTGATAAACATTAGACATAGATGTTGTATTAGTTATCATTCTGTAACTCTGTATTTCACTTTCTCCAAATAAATATTGTTTTTAAAAACTAAAGTTCGGTTATTCTGTGTTGCCTCGAAATCCATCTTTGATTATACAGAGAAAGGCGAATGATCTAGTAAAGGGATTATTTGATTTGGACGAGATTGATCTGATTAAAAAAAATGAACTTGTTACACTGGAATTTCCCCAAAATTCTAAGGGTTACCAAAAATACACAAGCCACTATTATAAGTTAGACCGATAATGGCATCTATTGGTGCACCAACAGACAATATTGCTTCTTTCTTGACTAATATTCTGACAGTTGCATATGACTATAATAACGATTATTATATCAAAGACTCTTTTGCAGCCTCAAAATTATTCAATAGAATGCAGTTACCACCTAGTTACGTGACTTCGAGTTTGGATGTGATTTCTCTATTTAGTAATGTGCACTTGGACACAGTAATTAGAGCCTCAGACAAAGGTTGGTCGCAGATACGTCTTCATTGAGATTTATAAAAAGCAGATTTTATTTAACTTAACGCTTCAAATCGAAAATATAAATAACTCAGTACCGTTTTTGGACACCCGACTGGTTCGCTCTCCTGATAACACCTTATTGGTTGACTAGTACAGGAAGACTTGAAGTTCAGGTCGCTATTTACATTTTTTGTCATACCATAGAGATAGCATGAATATCAGTTTATTACAACAAATGAAGAACCATGTTACGAACATTGCAGATCCCTCTTTTCATAATAAAATCTACATATTTAAGCAGATCTATTTATTAATAATACATACCTGATACATCTGGTCAATCGAATATTATTTAACACATCATTCAATTTACACCACGATTTGCAGAATAATATACAGAATAATCTATCAAATGTGTGCCAACCTGCAAACATCCAGGAACAACTGAATGTTTGTTAAATAACCATACCATTACCAATCATAAATATGTTAGTTTAATTTATATTAGAGAGATAACGCCTAGCTTTCAAGAATTTTCAGTGTGATGGAAAACATAAAACTTGCACACAGAAACGTATTCCAAATAGAATCCTTATACAATAAATTGAAGGACAGGACCTCAGTGCTATCTCAGTCCAATGTGATCTAAAGTATACCTTGTGGCGAATGCAATAAAAAATACATTGATAAAACTTCGAATATGCTATCAACTCGAATAACAACACACAAAAGTGACTCTAGATTGCTCCCAGAGAAATGTGCACTGGCCCACCACGTATTTTATTCCAAACATAACATGAACTATAATGCTGTCAGAATATTAAGTCATGAGCAGAATTTAACCAAAAGACCTTTTTTAGAAATTGGTATACCTACATGTTATTACATAAAATTGTCGAATGTGTCATAGCCTTGCGGTTAGAGGTTTTTGTTTTGGCTGTAAAATATAAAGCAGACAGGGTTCGCGTTCCACTTCAAGGGAGAATTTTTTTTTTTGCCTATTTCTTTTCAATAAATATACTATATATTTTTTTAATCAGGGACTATATTAAGATATCCAGAAAATGTACAATTACATCAAATTTATATTGAGCGTTCATGTTTTATCAATATTTCTTGATTTTCTTTATTAATTTTTATTTTTGTATCTGTGCATTTTATGAAAAATTGCTTTGTAGGTACTGATTATATCTATAACCTAAAATTATTAACTAATTAACTATTCAATGGTATTGAATAAAACCCTTAATTTTCAGTACACTGCCTCCTCCTTAAGTTTCGTTCGTCCCGAAGGAAATCCTGACTTCTTCTTCACCGTTGGTCCCCCGATATGGAGCGAGTCGATCTAGATGTACCACTTTCATCTTTCCCTGTGGTGTTTGTTGGATGCGATAAATGACATCGTTGAGTTGCGCCTGTATGGTGTAAGGACCTTGCCAATCGGATTGCAGTTTGGGAGAACGGCCAATCGTTCTTTTTGGATTGAATAGCCAAACCCGGTCTTGCACCTGATAACCCTCGGAATTGGCTCGTCGATCGTACCGTGTTTTCATGCGGTCGCTGGCCATACGGATATGTTTTCTGGCTTGTTCATGAACTTCTCGTAGTCGTTCTTGCAGCTGACTGGTGAACTCATCCGTGGCTTGAGTTGATGGAAAGGGCCTTCGAAAGAGCAAATCGCAGGGTAACCTCAACTCTCTCCCGAACATCATGCAAGCTGGGGTCTCTTTAGTAACATCGTGCACCGCGGCACGATATGCCATTAGACCAAAAGGAATATATCGGTCCCAGTCACGTTGGCTGTCAGACGTGAACTTCTGCTGAAGCTGACGAGAGTATGGTTGAACTTCTCGACCATGCCATTGGACTGCGGATGCAGGGATGTTGTTCGGGTCTTTCTTATACCAGTATCTCCCAGACCCCTTGGAACAAGCGGCTCTCAAAATTCCGTCCTTGGTCTGAACATAATTCCATGGGAATGCCGAAACGGCCTCTTGATTGGGTAGAGCGTAAAATAATCCATTCTCACCAATATGTACCGGTTTCCATCATAAGTCGTAGGAAACGGCCCTGCTATGTCGGTGGCTTTCCTCTCAAATGGTGCGCCTACAGTGTATTGCTGAAGTCTCCCTCGGGTGCGTCTATGCGGTCCGCGGGCGCTGGCACATACATCGCATCGTCGGCACCATTCTTCCACGTCTGCTCGACTTCGTAACCAATAAAACCGAGCTCGCATTTTCTCCAATGTCTTGTTAACACCAAAATGTCCCCAGCTAGCCCATCGTGAGTTTCCCCAAGTACACGAGCCACCCTGACTCTGGGAATTACTATTAGCGAGGTGGATGTTTCCGCGTCTGGATGCTCCCATTGGTACCGTAGCACACCGTCTTCCAGTTTCAAGCTTTCCCAAAGACTCCAATATGCTTTGGTGATAGAACCAAATTCAGCTAGTCCATGCCAGGCTAGGAGTTGGTTTGCCTGCGCTTTCCATCTCATTATTGGCACCATGTCAGGATCAGCCTGTTGATCACGACTGATAGCCTCGTTGGACCATTCATCATCCGCCAGTACTAGCGCCGTCGGTCTCACAGCAACGTCGTCCAGTGTTTCTACCCCCTTGCATTACTTACACGCAGTCGTGCAGGGTCTCCTAGGTAGTGCGTCAGCATTCCCGTGTGTATTACCACTGCGATGCTCAATCGTGAAATTGTATTCTCGCAACTGCTCCAACCATCGGGCTACCTGTCCTTTCTGTTCTCGAAACCTCATCAACCAGCACAGTGATGCGTGGTCTATACGAATAGTGAATTCCTGGCCATACAGGTATTTGTGGAAATGCCTAACAGTTTTGACTACAGCAAGCAATTCTCGTCTTGTAGTGCAGTAATTGCGCTCTGCCTCACTCAAAACTCGACTGAAGTAGGCTACGACCTTCTACTGACCGTCTTCTTCCTGCGACAGAATACCTCCAATACCGACATTGCTGGCATCTGTATCTACATAAAATCGGCTACCTGGTTGTTGGTAGGTCAGTATGGGTGCCTTACACAAGAATTCCTTCAGCTTCTGAAGAGCCTCTTCGCAATCTGGCTTCCACTCGAATGGTTGGTCTTTTTCTGTCAGGCGATGTAATGGCTTAGTCAGGTTGCTGAAGTCCTTAACGAATCGGCGGTAATAGGTACATAACCCAAGAAAACCTCGAAGCTCTGAGACATTCCTTGGACGAGGCCATTCTTGAACCGCTGCTAGCTTGGCTGGGTCTGGTCGGACCCCTTGTGGAGATACTACGTGACCGAGGTATCGTACTGCCTTCCGGAAGAGTTCGCATTTATCTGGGTTCAACTTCAACTTCGCTCCTCTCAAACGTTGTACTAAGATTAGGCAGGTGTTGGCAAAATATCTTACCCATCACTATCACACCATCCAAATAAACCCTTAATTTTCAGTACAGTATTATACAAATATTTATTAAGGATGGATAGGTACTGAACCTATAATTGTAATAAATATTTTGCCGACATAACTAACACTATTTTCAGGAAATGGAATTACAAATAACATTTGATATAAACATATCACTGCCCCCATCATTTTGTCACATTCATTTGTTAACCGGAGATTTTTTTTAAATATCGTTTTCTCGTTCATCTCGTAATGTTCTCCAATCTGTACCAGAATTCCTGATGATGTAGCTACTTGGAATTTTTATGTAAAAAATATGTATAATGTGATGTGATAGTGTGTAATGCAAATATAATACTTAGTTTTCCTATCTGTGCAATGTTTTTAGAATATGTTTTTAGTGTCAACTGTTTTTTTATCAATCTCACGTAAGTGTATGTATACTGAGATTATCAACTTTTTCAATTTTATTGACTGTATTGTACCCTTTTGTAGTTTTCCCTGAAGATGGTTACAATTAATAAATTAACCGAAAGCTTGGATTAAAGAGTATTTTTAATAATTGCTGCGTCCCCACTATTATATATATATATATATATATATATATATATATATATATATATATGTATATATATATAATTTTAGTAATTCACTGCCGAGAAAGTATAACCAAAGTGACAAACATTCATAGGGTTGCAGCACTATGGGCTGTAGGATAACGAAAACTCTTTTTCAATTACCAACGTTTCGATAGCGGTGGCTATCTTTTCTATCTTTTTCAAGGCTGTATTAAAATAAAAGAAAGTTACAAAGAAGTACTTAATTAAAGGGATATAAGAATCATCGAAATAATAATCAAGAAAAATAGTTATATATAAAAACACGTTATACGAATTCCAAATCTACATCTAATATTAGAATATTGAACTCAACTGTACGAGAATTAAGGTAGAAGGAAATTATGGTCATAAATAGCAAAAACTAGAATAAAGAAACAGGGGAAGATTCTATTTTTACTTTTTATTTAAATTTTTGGATACATGAAATTCAAAGTTACTGTTTTTTTATTTTGTTCCTTGATTTGTGTGTTCTTTGTTAATTTTGTCTATGGGTTGCATGTCTGAAGTCTAATGTCTAAGCTGTCAATTAAGAAGTAAAAATAAAAACAAACAGCAAACGTATGGCACAAAGTTATAATATTTGTAGTTTAGTTTCCTTTCGAAACCAGATAATGTAGGAAATGATCAAACAACAACAGCCAACATGTATGATCTACGGTGTAAAATTTATTTTAATTCTAGCACTGAAAAACAGAGTATTAATAATTTCACATCCTAGTCTGAAAAATGAGAGTCTACCGCACCACCGCAGTGATATAAACATAAAAAAGAAGTTCTGTGCTCTGGCAGAGCATGCAACCTCAAACAAACATCTACCTGACCTGGATAACCCTAGAGTCCTTCACATAGAAAAGAACTGGTATAAGCGCATCTTTCTTGAAATGGTAGAAATAGACAAGGAGTGCAACAGCATGAACAAAAGAACTCACATCCATGGTCTGAGTCAGGTTTACTCCTATTTGTTGTCTTTTCATAAAAGGCCACAACTACAAAGAAGAGAAAATGCACTCGAAGAAAATGAACATGCATAAACAATTGCAATATACATTTCCAACATATATTACTCACCAGACTTTAACTTGGTACACCCTAGATCATACATGTTGGCTGTTGTTGTTTGGTCATTTCCTACATTATCTTGTTTCGAAAGGAAACTAAACTACAAATATTATAACTTTGTGTCATACATTTGCTGTTTGTTTTTATTTTTAATTCTTAATTGACAGTTTAGACATTAGACGTCAGACATGCAACCCATAGACAAAATTAACAAAGAACACACATATCAAGGAACAAAATAAAAGACAGTAACTTTTAATTTCATGTATTAAAAAATTTAAATAAAAAATAAAAATACAATCTTCCCCTGTCTCTTTATTCTAGTTTTTGCTGTTTATGACCATAATTTTCTGATCTACCTTAATTCTCGTACAGTTGAGTTCAATATTCTAATATTAGATGTAGAAATTCAATTTAGTTCTGATAACATAAGAATGAATGATGTACCTATCTATATTTAACACTCAAATCAATGTAAGTTGGAATTCGTATATATATATAAGACATTCAATTTGACAAATTGAATGTCTTAATATAATAAGACATACATTTATACATTGATAATGTGAATATTTTAAAAGAAGTTTTAAGTTATTCTATTTTATGTATCTGTACAACAATAGTTTATGCAACCTCAAATCTTGTAAGTAATCATCATTTGTTACATATTTTATTATATTATAAATATTGTAGATTTCCTGACGAAGAAACAATAAACGTTTCGAAAGCTTGAATAAAAGATAAAGAGTTTTCTTTGTGCCAACAGACTGCAATACCTGATAATTTAAATCTTGTATCTTTACTAGACAGTCGTTCTACCAGATAACTTATTATATATATATGTATATATATATATATATATATATATATATATATATATATATATATATATATATATATATAGATAGGAAAAAATAGTCCTATGGTTAAGCTTCCGGGTATTGATCAGAATTCCGATCACCTTATAGATTTTTTGTAACAAAACCCATTTTTTCAAATAAAAGATGTTAATATGAGTTTCTAATAATTTAGTCGGAAATTTTCAATGAAAATTTGTACATATCTAATATACTGCGACCCTTAGCTATTTCAAGGAAGGGTTAGCAGACTTTGCTAAAAATTAGCAAAAAGGGGTTTTCGGAGTCGAGAAATCGATTGACGATACTTTCATATTTAATCCCTCGTGACCCTCGAGGTCCACCCACGCTAGCTATTTCAAGAGTTATATAGTATATTTATCATTCATATTACACATTCATATTTATTTCGAAATCTATAACTTACGAATATGTGAACAATAAAAGCAGTATTTACCGATCGTAATACATTTTATCCAGAAATATGCACATTTTTTAATAAGTTTAAATTATCCTTAGTAACTCTTATAGACCCATCTTAAATCCTGTTTTAACCGACCAAAGCTCGGTCTCCAGATATTCAATTAATTAAATGCGTAGAAATATTTTATATCTTTTTAACAAAAGAGAATTATCAAATTTTAGGTAAATTTCTTACAGAAATGTACCTATTGTCATCGTTCGCACTTTTGAATTTCGAAATAATTTCAATGGTATGGTGTTATATTTTTATCAGTAAGTTATAAAAAAAATTTTGTTGAAAAGTTTATATATATATATTCAGGTAGGCTTCCGCGGTTTATGTTTGATTGATGATTGAACCGAGTTGGACCGCGTGATTTTTGACGAGTTGTTCGACGTTTCTGCAACGATTTTGTCGCTATTATCAAGAACATTAGTCTCTGTGGTGAGGTCTCAGAAGAACTTTCTCAACTCAGCATAGCTCTATAAAGGAATGGTTATTCACAAAATCAAATCAATAGATCCATTCATCAGCCCCCATCTTCCAAAAATAATGACGAACTGACTAGTGGAAAAAGAGCCTATTTACCCTATGTAGAAGGTGTAACTGACAAAATAGCACGAATCCTAATGAGGCAAGACATTAAGACCAACTTCACAGCTGACAGTAAATTATCCCACTTCCTCAAGTCTCCAAAGGACATCATAAAAAACGAATCGGCAGGAGTAAACGAGATTCCTTGTTCACGTGGGTAACACCAACCGACGTATTTCCAGCAGAGTTTATGAGCATGGTCTCTCAATACGAAATTTAGATTCCACATCAGCCCTAGCCCAACATCGCATAGCTTCTGGAAACAAAATCGATTTAGAAAATTCCAAGACTTTAGCCCCCATAAAATCTTTCCAAAGCCGCATAATAAGAGAAGCCATAGAAATTGAAAAACGTCCCAATTCTTTGAATATTCGAGATGACGGCCGACGATTACCAGTCACCTGGAAACCTCTAATTACCAAAGTAACCATAGAATCAGTAATTTCCAATACGCCTATCCTCATCAACAACCCATATCAAAACCCTATTAGGGAATTCCCGATTGAACCAGCCCAAAGTTATTCCCAGAAATGATTTGTCCACAGATATAATTACTCTTACAATTGCTACCCATAATTCATTTAACATCTCTGCTGTTGAGTGGATCACACGCTTGAGACCTCGCAACAGAGACTAAAATTCTTGATAATGGCAACAAAATTGTTGCCGAAACGTCGAACAACTCGTCAAAAATCATCTATCTATATATATATATATATATATATATATATATATATATATATATATATATCTTATCCTGTACCAGTCAAATTATGATATTTTTGAGATCAATTCAATTGATAAATAATCAAGATGATTATATAACATAAGCTGTTACTGATAAATAACTAGATTACGCTAGGACGCCTAACTGTGCCGACAACAACTACTGCGAGGGCAAACATCCCTATAGCCATTGAATGACATCGACAACTGTTAGAGGAAAATACGTACAATTCGGTACATTGTCACAATATTGCATAATATCACTTTAAATGTTCCATCAGATTGATTACCAAACAAAGTACCCCCACCCAGACAAATATCATGATTTCAAGGTTGTTGCCTATCTTCAGTTTGCCGCAGAGCGTCGAGCCGTGTCTGATAATCAATCCTTATTTTGAACTCAGATTAATATCAATCTTCAGCGTGGCACAGACGGTGGAGAGCAATATGAGCGATGCATTGAACACATATAGTGGGTTGGATATAAACACTCGGCAAGAGGAATTTATTAATTCAAGATTATCCTGTACCAGTCATATCATAATATTTCTGAATATGAATTCAATTGATACATAATCAAGATGATTATATAACATAAGCCGTTACTGGTAAATAACTAAAATCAGACACGGCTCGACGCTCTGTGGCAACAACCTTGAAATCATGATATTTGTCTGGGTGGCGGTGCTTTGTTTGGTAATCAATCTAATTGAACATTTATAGTGGTATTATGCAATATTTTGACAATGTAATAAATTGTACGTATTGTCCTCTAACAGTTGTCGATGTCATTCAATGGCGGTAGGGGTGTTTGCCCTCGCAGTTGTTGTCGGCACAGTTAGACGTCCTAGCGTAATCTAGTTATTTACCAGTAACGGCTTATGTTATATAATCATCTTGATTATGTATCAATTGAATTCATATTCAGAAATATAATAATATGACTGGTACAAGATAATCTTGAATTAAATATTTCCACTTGCCAGGTGTTTATATCCACCCACTATATGTGTTCAATGCATCGCTCATATTGGTATCCACCGTCTGTGCCACGCTGAAGATTGATACTAAAGTTCAAAATAAGGATTGATTATCAGACACGGCTCGACGCTCTGCGGTAAACTGAAGATAGGCTACAACTTTGAAATCATGAACGCATCCAATTGACTGATACCATAAACTGACCCTGTTCTGTGATCGACACGGCTTTATATACCTGAATCATGACATGACATTCATCGAGAATGTTCTATGATTATCTAGACGCACATAATAATGTTCTAGAGCCTTGTCAAACCGACAATAGTATGACAAATTGTACCTCACATATAGTTTCTGGAAGGATCGAGAATAAATCTACTATAATTCCAGAACTACACAATGAAATATACATGCAACAACTATTGTAAGCAAGAAATCGGAACAAACACAAACTAAAAGAAATAATAACAGTAAGTACATGATAAACTACCCACGTAACAATATCTTGTATGCATAGGGGCTCAAAATTTATTATTGCAGGACTTCATATTTGCTCCAACATGCCAGATTTATTATACATCATACTGGGAAGCAGTGGAGAGTGTGTTGCAATGGCCCCCATCTCAGAAGATATATATAATCTACCAGAGGAACCTTGGTCCAATGATGATTTTCGTTTTCAAGTTGATTGCCCTCGAACTTAGTCTGCCCTACATTTGGCACAAATGTATGGTTACTTACATCTGTGTCAAATGATATATGTCCCTAACAATAGAAATGTATTTTTAGATCTTGTTTACCAGTGACAATAGTGTGAAAATAGGGTTGGCTAAATACCCTTTTTTAAGATATAGAAGTAAGAGATGAATGTACCATAAATAATTCGCACAAAAGATAATCTAGTTTTTAGACTTTTATTATTATTTAAAAAATGTCAATTAATGGGGTTTAAAAAATTTCTTGGCAGGTATATTCTGGGACCAAGGATTAACTCTTACGTAGCATTAATAATTCCTTACAATATTCTTATGATGTTTCAGGTGTGGAAAATACCTCGTTTGTACTAATAAGCGATACCAAACTAGTGATTTTTCTAAGTGGCATTCACCTGAATTGATGCGTATTATTGTTAAAAAAGAAAGGTACATAAAGCTTATATAGTGTAAAATCATACTATGATTACCAGGAATTTTCAACATTACGTTTTAGAATTTAAAAGAAAAACTTATTTCAATGAGTATATACTGCAAGCTCTCAGCAGTTAGATGATTTTGTTGATGTACCTGAAAGAATTTCCAAAAATTTTCATTTTAAGGATATATCCAAAGAGGAAATTTTCAATATAATTGTCAATCTTCCTTGTGAAAATACCTTGGGTTCCGATTGGAATTCCCAACAACTTATTAAAAAACTTTATTTATTCTATATAGACACCATTACACGTTTTATTTATCAAATCTTTGCAATCATCAATTATTCCAGACATAGGAAATACTTCCAATGAAAGCACTGAATTCCGGTTGTAACTTCAGCAGACTGTTAGTTCTGATTATTTCTGTTTTGATGTCTCTGTTTGCACATTTAATTGTTACAGGCAATGTGTCGGAAACTGTAATTAGCCATAGATAGATAATTTGATTGACATTGTAGTCCTTGGCGGATAGAAGGGATGATTAGCAGGTCTTAGGCCGTTGATTCAGTCTTCGAAGAGGTTGGGCTTCACATATAGCATCGCTATCGATTGGGTACGGCAGAAGGTTGGTACAGATCTCCATTCTTGTTTGAAGAGTTTTGCATTTGTCCAAATTTGATAATGATACATACAGCAATGAATCATGATCTCACGCGATATACTTTTGAGTTGTCGGTAAAATATGATAAAGACCTGTTCGATTATCTAGTATCGGGATTGGATAAAGTCGATACATTATGTAAGCTTCCGGTTCGGTAAGAGGAACTTTAAGTACAAATATGACTTTATTTTCCGATTGGTAAGCTTCTAGTTAATTAACATTAAGATAATCGGCAACATTGGATGTATACGGTGCCAATGGTAAATTATTATTTACGAGTGGTTTTGCAATTTCCTGCTAAGAATTAACTAAATCGTTTGGAGTTATTATTGAGCTATGTACCAATTTAATTCGAGCGAATGTAATTGAATTTAATATGGTATTAAACAAGTTTTCTCAAAATGTATAGCTTTCCAATTTGTTTTTTGACTAAGCTTCCTATTTCGTACTCATACAATCATCAAAATATTCCCCGTCTGTTGAGTCAAGATTACCGGTGATAGTTCTCCATACGGTTCCTATGCCGGTAAAAAATCCTCGTTTTTCTCTTGAATTGTATTGTATGTCTCCTAAGATCTCTCTGTATTTTAGACTAACTGAATTTTATATTTGTGATAGCAGGCGGACATGAGTTTGAACTTCTGTTTAAAATGCTAAAAACCTTGGACATGGGTCTTCTAACATGTCTAAAATTTCTAATAATATTTGATCGTTGTTCTCCATGGATTTTGTCCTAAGTTTTTGTAAACTAATAATGTCTATTGAAATTTTATATAGTATTTTCATCGTGGAAAAATCGTGGATGTATTGATATCTCCATAATAATAACTACAAGTAAAGAATATACTAGGGTAATAGGACAAGTACTATCTTCATTGGTATCAGTGAAAGTTCAACGATTTTCATGACTAACCTTACACTCAAAAGTGTGAAGTAAATATTTTTTTACAAAAAATGGACAGACGTTATTAGTTGATGCACTGGAAAATGCAAAATAATATTAATTCTATTGGTGTTGGTACTTGTGAAATTGGTGCCAAAAGTTATCAATCCAACTGCAACTGCATAACTTCAAAGGTATCAGCACCAATAGAATTTATATTATTTTGTATTTTCCAGTGGATCAACTAATAACTCTGTCCAATTTTTTGTAAAAAATATTTATTTCACACTTTTGAGTGTAAGGTTAGTCACAAAAATCGTTGAACGTTCACTAATAACAATGAAGATCGTACTTATCCTATTACCCACGTATATTCCTGTAGTTGTTATTATTGAGAAATACGCATAAGTATTTGAGATGTTACCATTTTACCACCGTTGTTGATCAAAAACCGTAACTCTTAGGAAAAAATGTTACTTAAAATAATTAGGTTTTTCATGTAGTACCCACAAATTTTCAATTTTCGAAAGAAATCACCCTCTTCACATAGCAAAAATATACATATTTGAGAATTTAACATGCCTCAATCTCGAACGTAACTCTTTTGAAAAAATGTTCAGCTTAAACGTTTCCGGATATTGTCCTATCATTAACTATACCACCTCAGACTTTCGATTTTCAAAAAAAAATATACAATAAAAATGCTGAACTTGATTTAAAAGAACATGAAAAAAAGGTAAAACTAACAACAACTAAAAAGCTGAAAATAGTCAGGCAAGACGTTAAAACAGTATAAAAACGTGAGAAAATATTAGGAGGAAACGCAAAAATACCAACAAAAAGATAAAAAAAAGACAAGGCGAGATGCGAAACAGTAGAAAACATAAGAGACAGAAACGCAAAATACACAAAAATGTCGAAATTATTAGAAAAAAATTACTTACATAGTCAAGTACTCAGTTGGATTCACACACCCACACACATACATCACTCTTGCACTGAACAAACACGCACACACGAAAGTTACATAGGTAACTGTCACTGGATAACCAATCCTTGAAGATTAGAAATTAATTCAATTATCACAGTTATTCAAGGATTTGCATATAAAATAAATCACAAATACAATGACTAACCATAATATATAGAAGTCAACTGGGCCATTACTAAAACATAAATGCAAATGCAAAAAAAACCTTCAATTTACTGCTATTGATAACAAAAAAGCGCTACAAATCTAATAAAGGAAATGGTTAATTATAATATGAAGATTACTTACCACAAGAAATACAACATATGTAACCAAAAGTGTGCAAAATAAAAGAAATGCATAAAATTATTAGTAAATAGAGTAAATAGTTTATGATCAACCAAAAAATATTTATTGTTCTTAGTTCTTATTTAACATATTTATTGTATATATATATTGCTCTTCTTTGTTGATTCTCGTTATTTTTTGAAGATTTCCGTTGAAATTTGAGACTTTTTGTGTCCATAACCGGTATTTCATTCCCATATTTTTATCGTTTTTTGTTGATATTCGGTATTTTCCAACTGCTGTTTTTCGTTGAAATTTCGATATTTTATTACGTTATCCTCGACCCACATATCCAGTGAGAGAATGAGTATGGCCCTCCTTGGCACATGCGCACTCCGATGTTGACTCTAGCTCTGCTTCACAGCTGTGACGTTATCCGTCAATGCTGTATTCAATTGTTCCCCTGTGCATTTCCCCCACTACATATCCCCCTTGCCCGCTCCCATACCCACAGAAATTTTAAATTTCCCTAGCCGTTGTTTTCGCCTCCCATGTTAAGGTATGGGCGTAACGTCAAAAAGTAGCAGATCTAGGGAAAAAAATGCCTAGGCTCCCAGTTACTACTTACAGATGTCACGATATTGGCAAAGTAGAATATATCTCTGATATAAGTTATTTTCTAATAATTAGGACAAACGTTATTAACCACATTGTTATTGGAGAATTTGATATTAATATACGTGGTCTCGAAGCGTTTAATTTTGAATTAATTAAACAATATGTTAGAAATTGGAATCTCTCATTCTTTCCAAATCATAACTAGACCTTTATCTGAGGATGCTGAAAGATCAGGTATAGATAATATTTTGTCGGGTTACATCAATTACAAACCTTTTAAACTGAATATCCCAATCATTACCCCATTTTTAAGTATTGATAAAAAAATACATGAACCGAAATAAGCTATAAACAATAATAATATTAACTACAATATTCTACAGAATATAGCAAATGATGTAAATTGGCAATATTTCGTTTCTTTAGGCCCCAACATAAGCACGGAATTACTCATCCAAAATAACAAGGTAGTAGATAAGCTAGGAGAGTTCTGGATCAGAAGTGACCTGTCAACCACAGAACACAAACTGAGAACAGCGTAGTGACAGTGACACGGAACACAGTGACAGATGGGACACGGAACACAGAGACAGTCAGCATGAGGACATGAATGGCGGCATCGCAGAGTGACAGATGACAGATCGCCGAGTGACGTATGACACCATGAGCATGAGGCATGAGACATGGCGGAATCGCAGAGTGACAGATGACAGATCGCCGAGTGACGTATGACGCCATGTTAGCATGGGGCATGATGCAGTGATGACAGTGACACGGAACATAGAGACAGTCAGCATGAGGCCAGGAGGCATGATAACATGAGACATGGCGGCATCGCAGAGTGACAGCTGTAGCATATCAGCATGGGGAACATGATAGCAAAGGGACATAGAGCCATGATGTTTGATATGCTGGCGCTCTTTGCCGTGCACACACGGAGCACACACGATCGACGGTTGGAGAGGGGGGCTGGGCGCTGCTCTACGTGTGTAGATAAGACGGGAAGCGTACGATGAATGGCAGCAACGAAGGGGTATGACGCTCGGACAGCCCTTATCGTTTCAAGCAAACGACTCCCAAAATTTTCTGCTGCCGAAAATTTGATGGTGATTCAGTTTTTGATTCGTTTAAATCGGCCAAGAAATAGCGAAGATTTGATTTTCGTATAGAATATACGAGTTAAATTGCAAATTATGCTTATTCGATATAATGTCAACAGCATCATTAAAAGTGCTTAAACAAGAAATCAGGAGTAATAAGTGAAAGAAAATGGGTTATGTTTAATATTGTATTTATCAAAAAAGATTTTCTGAATAAAACATTATACTTAAAAGTTGCTTTATTTAATAAATTATTTTATCAAACTAAATTTTTAAATAAAGTACGGAGGGATTCTTCTTGATGGCATCTCATCAGGTTTGTTGCGTTGATGAAAACGTGTAGGATTTTTGAAAACCTTCTCATTCCAATCTTTTTCACTGAATTGGATGGTAGGATTGATAGTCATATCATGGAACAATGTAAATACCTTCCGTTTTTCCTCAAAAAAGTTTAGAATATTTTTTAATTCTTCCAAACGTCGAATGTGTTGCTCCAACCTTTTTTTCAACATCATCGTAACTCTATGACTCTCAGACTGAAACTGCTGTCAGACAAAAAAAACTTGTTTCTTGTCTGCACCCCTCCCCCTCCAAAAAAAAACATTATTTTTTAAATCTCTCTATTGCTCATAAGGGTAAAGTATTACAAAACCATTTATACAATTCATCACCATTTCTAAGACTACAATTATAGAATTGACTGTTGCTATATGTGTGGTGCATACATGATGAAAATCCACTATTTTTGAATGTTGGAACAGTGTGCCATGAGTTATCAAATTCCTCCAAATTCACGACTCTACCAGCTTGCTCTCCGAAGAAAGATTGAAGTTTATCATCCAAAAATTGCTTCTTCTGATGTCCTCGCACATAGATGATATCAATTTCGTTGAAATTTTCCCTTAGAATATCATCTAGCGATTCGTATGGTATAAATCCGGAAGAATATTTGAGGTTATGTATATTCTTCTCCAAATAACAAACGCCACATCGATCTGCTTTGCTTAGCAATGAGAACGGTATTGGTGCTAATAGCAAATAATTACTACATCGACGTCCAATCCTTAAGGCAATTTTTTGGGGTGGAATTGGCACTCCACATTGAAGCCTTGAATTTCTACGAAAGCTATTCTCATCTCTCCTCGACGATGGTTGAACATAAACTGAGGACAGAGGTCTTGTCATCCTAGTTCCATCTCTTTATAATTTCAGTGAGAGGATGTTGTTCAATTATGTTATCGTGAATGATGATGCAATAGACACAAGTATTTGCTGGAAAACCTTTAGACGCTTCTTTTTCAAGCTTGACATCAACACTTGAACTTTTCACGCTTTCATCTCGGAGAGAACAATCGATGACAAATAGAGGTTTATTTGCGAGCGGCGTATGTAGATAAGACTGTTTGTAGCTTTTTCCAAATTGAGTGTAGTTGAAGAAAGCTTCGGTAAAATCCCCCTTTTCAAAGTCCAAATGCATCTTCTTCTTTGGATAGCTGTCTCCGTTCAGCGTCAAGGTGATATTCATAATGTTTGCATAATTAAATTTCGTAGGACCGTTATTCACTTGGTTCTTTTTGTGGTTGCTCTGGAAACAAACGATGACATAGCGAGGACTTTCTAAAAATGATGAAGTTTTCATCATTCAAGTAGTCATTGAAAATATTCAAAAAATGTTTCAACGGAATGAGCATACTAAATAACAAAGTATCCGCATCTGCCTTGATGATACCGACATCTTTATCTGGACTCCAAGTCGCTATACTCAAGGGTTTAGACTCTTCTTCGCTATTGCATAAAAACGGTACTCACAATTCCAACGTCACGCACTGATTCCAACTCTTTACCATTTTGTTCGTAGTTTATGGATTGGAACATGATAGCGCCAGCATTATTGACAAAAGATACTTCTCCAGTACCCTTGGTGCGCTTAATTTTTCCACTGATATGTTACAGACTTACGTAAAGAGCATCGAAAGCATCCGATTGATTAATGCTAATTTCTATGACATCATTGTTGCGGAATGATTTAACGTATGGATAGTAGGTACGCGATTCATCTTTTTGAATTAATGTGTCCATTTGAGGTTTTTGGAAAATGTTGAACACTTACATTTTCCAAAAACCTCAAATGGACATGGAATTATTAATATAGATCTTCTAAAATATATTTTTAAAACAAAATGAAAGGATATCAGATGATAGTAGTTTGTCAGAATCTGAAAGTGAGAGAACTCAAGGTAAAAAACATATCAGAAATCCAGAAATACTGAAAGTTAACAAGAGAAAGTTTGAACGCAACTAGGTAAATCATATATATATATATATATATATATATATATATATATATATATATCATTATCTGGGAAAATTGACCTTTGCACGTAAGTTCTTATTGATCCTTAATATTTTTAACTTGTTAAAGTGCACTTTGGCTTTTGTAGGTGCGAACAAAAATGTGCAAATAAATTTAATGACGAAGAAAAACTGCAAATAATTTCTAAATTATACGATCGAAAGCCAAAAAATTAACAGCGTTCTTTCCTACAAGGTTCAATGGAAACGAAACCCATTTTAAGACGTCACAGACGAGAAGCCGATGACGATGAACGCATTGCAACGACTAAAACTGCACATTATCAATACTTTGTTAAGAAAAAAGTGGAACGAGTGCCGGTATGTAAAAAGGCTTTTCTCAATTTGTATGCCATATCTCACTTCCGTGTACAACGCCTAAATATGTTACTCAGTAAAGGAGAATCCCTTAAAGACATGCTAGGAAAGCACAACACCAGACCTACCTTAGTTACTGCCGAATCCAGGCTTAAAATAAAAATGCATATTGAATCCTTTCCTTATAAAATTTCACACTATTATGCGAAAGACGTTAAATATTTGGACTGCAAACTTAACGTAAACGTTTTGTTTGACCTTTTTATTAAGAGACATCCTGAATTAAAAATTATTGTTAAATATGAGTTCTTTTTAATTCTTTATCGAAAATTGCTCCTTAAAGATTGGAAGACCAAAAATCAATGTGTGTAGCGAATATGAATGACTGGGTTATCCACGAATGATGGGCCAAAAAGTTTTATAGTAAATTACAAGTAGTACAGGCACTGTCCCAGGATAACCTTAAGATACTAGGAATCACATTTGATTACATGAAGAATTTGCCTCTCCCAGTTATACGGTGCAGGAAATATTCTATTACGGGCAGCTTTGGGTTTATTTCTTTGAAATTCACGACTCGAGAACAGGCGCTGGCTGTTTTTATATGTGCCATGAGGGTCAAGCTCTAAAGGGCATATACATACCCCAAGGAGTTGAAGAATGGTACATTTTTTCTGACGCATGCCCAGGGACTCTTCGAATTAGTAGTTGTTTTAAAGAAAAACTAGATGAAAACCCGGCTTCGCTCGGGTAAAATGTGACTAATAATAATAAACAATGATGAAAGACAAATAAGGCATTCATTGTGTGAAATACTTATTATAATAATATTATTATTATAATATTATATTATTAACTAGCTGACCCGGTAAACGTTGTTTTGCCATATAAATTATTTCTGGTGAATATTTTGGTACTTGAATAAAAATTAACTAGCTTATTCTAAGTGTGTGCGGATGTGGTCTATGACTGAAAGAGGAATGAAGCGATATGGACGATAACGGCCTATAAAAATAACAAAACACCAACCTTTAACCGTTTTTATTCATTGAACTTTATTAACTTAATTATTTTATTTAAAATTATATCTTTTAAAAGTTTTATATACATTAAAAGATGTTATCCATATTTGCTATCAGTAATCATGACAAAAAAGAATAATGTCAGTCTAAAAGTGTAATGGAATGTACGATATATTTGGTTAGTCCTTCTTTAGCCAATACAAAAAAACTGTATGGTTTACCCAGGCAAGAACATGCCACGTATACTTGTCCATGTGGAAAACATGGTGTGCCAAATCTAAGCCACAAACTGACTTAGTCTGGTCTTGTGACTTATTGATAGTCATATCGAATGTCAATCTAATCGGAAATTGTATGCGTCTGAATCAATTGGCACATTTGCGAGAATCAAAAGGATTCGTGGTAGCAATATATTTTCGCTTCGGAACTTACCATTCAGAATGCTGGCTTCGATTATGTTTTTCATCAATTTTCTAATGACTAATCGCGTGCCATTGCACAGCCGTGGTGGGTTCAATTACGAAGCAAAATAACCGGAGATTCAGACTTCAGCTGTGAATGGTGCGGTGGCATGCCTGACAAATCCAATGAGTTCAAAAACTCTGTCGGATAATTTACAGCTTCGTTGGCATTGTAAACTGTATCAATAGATTTGTATGACACCAAGTCCCTGTCAATAACTGTTGTATCTTGAAATTTAAATCGTTTACGTTGACGTTTTTTGCTGCCAAAATTGCTCTTTCTGCCAGCCACTCATGATTCATGTATTGTGTGTGTTGTAGATCTGGAAATATGTGGTCAATGAGAGCATTTTGCGAATTAATAATTTTGCAGAAAATGGTCGGCAATTTTATGCATCCAGTATTTTCATGAAAGGCAAGTTTTCCATCGCCGATATCTAACAGTTGGTTTGAGAATGTTTCAGCGGATGGATCTTGAAGCATTTGAACGCACATGTTTACTTTCAGCTGTACTTTTTCAACATTACGCCACAGTAGCGATGATTTTAAGCAACATTGATTTCATATGCATACGTTGAACATGGAATGACGGGAAATGTTTGTCTGAAGTCACCTGAAAGATGTAACATAATGCCACCAAATAGTTTGTCGTTGTTTCTTATGTCTTTCAATGTTCTGTTCAATGCCTCAAGTTAATATTTGCGTGCCATAATGCATTCATCCCAGATTATGACTTTACAGTGTTTCAGCTCTGTTGTCATAGACAATTATTTTTTTGTTGCACACTGCGTTTGGGTTATTTTTAATATTCAGTTGCAGCTTGAATGCTGAATGAGCTGTTCTTTCTCCATCCAATCAATTTGCTGCAATGCCAGATGATGCAACGGCTAATGCGATGCCATTATTTGATCGTATTTCGGTGAGAATTAGCGAAATTAGAAACGATTTGCAATTTGCACCTGGTGCATCCAAAAAAAGAATCCACCTTGTCCTGCCGAAAGTGCCAGCATAATGCGGTCGTAAATGGTTCTTTGTTCATCTGTCAGAAGTGGGATATTGCGACTAACAATCGCTGCCATATCTACAGTATTTTACTGCAGTTCACGATTCATTTCAGTGCTCATTAAATCAGATGCACTTCGATTTGGTGAACGCTTACCGAAATGACTGATTGGTAAATTGGCAATGACAATGCACAGGTCCTCGATAGCAATCAACGCTTCATTGTACATAGCGTCGCTGAATGCTATCGTTAGGTTAGAGTGTACGATGTCGATGCAATATATATTCAGTCATTATTTGTGATTATTCCGGCTGGGAAACATGTAGTCAACACTATAGCGAATAGTAGACGAATTTGTAATGCTGTACAATTCAATGCTGCTTCAGCAAGCATACTGTCCAAATGGTTGTCGTCTTCTTGCAATTCGAATGCAAGGCATGCATCTTTATACGTTGGATACTGTTGTCTATTCACTTTACGTAGATCTTGAAATGACAATGGGCCGGTGACATTAACCAGGACAGTCGCAGATAAAAGCATTCTTGGATTGACTGTATATACTCGTCCCAAGGTGTTTGATTTGAACAAACTGTGGCATGCATCAATTGCCTTGCTTGCGGGGCATCCATTTTTTTGAGCCCATGTGAAATAGCGTGGCACTTCTGAATAAAGTGTCGTGCAAAGGCACCAAAAGCATCCGCACGTTTACACAATTAAAAAAATTCAGAGAGTGTAGTTTTTGGATAAGGTATGGCACTATCAATCAATCTCAGCTTCATTGGAGCTGATGTACCGACCAATTTGGTAGTGTTATTTCATTGTTAATATTCAACAGAGGATTATTTACATTGGTATTTTTAATTCGAAATACATACCGAACTGCAGAAGTCAACATTAATATGAATGAGCATTGAATGTTTTACTCAGCAGTGGCGAATATGGTAACATCCAACGATTGTCAATGTCTGCGTTGTCGATATTTTTCGTAAATGATTGTCCGCCATTATCGGTATTTCTTCGACGATATATTGGATATCCGTCGACATTTGTGATCGTATCATTAGTGAAATGTTTAGGAAAACGCTTTGTTCATCTACCATCTGCCATGCAAGGCGATAAACGATTCAGATTATCGCATGGGCCATGAATCATGTGTATTGTAACAATATCAAACAGTAATGGATAAGAAGGATCTGCAACTTCCGCTGAAATTATACTATCGATTTCTTCAAGACGTATTTTTTCGAATAATCAAATTAAAATGTGTGCATGAGGTAAACCTCGCTTTTGCCGTTCAACCGAATACATCCAGCAACGTCTGGGATCGAATACATGTAATTTTGTAATGAAACTCATTAAAGACTTTTTGATTGAACACACGTGCTGTAATGTCATGACGGTGTATTGCACTTTGTCCTAGCAATAGCAAAGATGTAACCTCCTGCCATTTTGGATTACATGTAAACATAATAAATAGACATGCTCGTCCGTATTTGCGCACCAATGTCTGAGCATCCTGTACGTATTCTTGCATGTAACGTGGACTACCTGTTATTTATGATGACGGTAGAACGATAGATTATCAATTTCGGCAGTGTCGGCGTTGTTCACAATAGCAAAGAAGATTGATACTACATAGAAGTGTACATCGTATAGTAAATTTGAGACGAAAACAGAGTGAGCTTCGTTAGCCAAGTGACGAGGGCGCTGCTGTCGAAAATAAGTATTTTGTAGAAAAATTCAACATTCGGCTATCAGGCGACCAGAAATGGCTATAGGTACTTATATGTTCCTAGCGTCTCTCAACGGCAATCACCAGCCCGCTGCCCTCTAGAATACATAAGTACCTATAGCCATTTCTGGTCGCCTGATTGCCGAACGTTGAATTATTGTACAAAATACTCATTTTTGACGGTAGCGCCCTCGTCACTTGGTTAACGAAAATCACTCGGTTTTCGCCTCAAATTTACTAGACGATGTACACTTCTATGTAGTATCTATCTTCTTTGACAAAAGCATCTCGAAAGTGAATGTATTCTTCTGCACACAACATCTGTTGATTATACCGTTAGTATCGCAGTCGTTCATTCTCTATCTCCACGCACATGTCGACGATAACGTTGTCCTGACCGAGTCTAATCATTATACGATACGCATAATAATCCTTCGAGCTAACATTCTTGTTTCTTTCTGCTACTGTAATAAGATATCGTTGTTGACAATTTGCGGCATTATTTTTTGCTATTTCTGTTACTTCGAACGATGTCATTTGGAAACATGAATCAAATGTTCGAATTGACTTCAGGAACAGGTTAGAATCTGGGTCCGTACTGATAATTAAATCGTTCAATGGTTCTGGTGGTGTTTCAATTTCCGGTAGTTACACTTTTCCTGACGCATAACACATCCCGGCTGGCTCATTTTTGAATTTAAGCGCAGTACAATGCGGACATTCTTTGTCATTTTTGATTTCATTCAACTCGTGCCTCTTGTGATTGTGATTCACGCAATTGCGCCAAGCTCACACGCACATCTGCATTATATTGTTAGATTTGTTCGTCTGTTCTTTGGTTCGTCTATTTCGCATGTTTGTCGTTAAATTCGTTCGACAGCTCAAATTGGCCGCTTTGCGTCATGCCGGCATTGTTCACTGTACAAAAAACACATAAATAGATCGAATTGAAGTGCTTAATAATGGAAAATAGTATACTGATTATGTATTTGTTCTTTTATTATTTACCTACCTCTTACAACCTTAAAACACGTATATATTTCTCTTTTAATTTAAATTGATTTTCACAAAATTGATGATAAATTTACTATGAGAATATAATTATTAACATGAGAGTTTCACTGAGAAATTAAAATGATTAATTATAAGTGTCACTGCTACAATCGATGCACAAACAATAATAATGGTCGAAAACTGTGTAGCGAGTAACGAGTGAGAGATAGTTTATTGAGTGAGAAAGACAGGAGAGCGGCTTCGTTGCCATCCTTACTTTGAGTTGTTTGCCAGTTGAGAAGTGACAGAGGTAGACGCGGGGCAAGAAGCTATTTAAACAGCTGATTTAACACCTGAGGAGGGGGTGACGCTGTGAACGACGGCAGGGTCGTGGTCTAAAAATCGGGTCTGCGCATAACGAAAGTGCGCACCTCCATGTGTCTTCTCTGTCTCCGTATCTTTAAGGGTGTTCGAGCAGGATTTCAAACCAAACTCAAACCGTCCGAGGCATGCGCATTTTAATTTTAAGAAGACGGAAATTAATATGCGCATGCTCCGCAATCACGGAACACAGTTGGAAACTGGTCCAAACTACTGCTCGAACACCCTTTTTATATTTTATCTATGTTCTGTCTTCTCTCTCTGTGAAGTGAAATAGTGAAATTCAAATAAGGTTAGATAATTGAGCTTTTAGAATGCGTGAAGATCAACATAAGCTTATAGAAAATTACATTCCTCATTGTCTATTGATGATTGCTTGTAAAGCATGCTATATTTGAAACTTAATGCTTGAGTGTACATGAAACAAGGCGCGCTGAATTGCAATATAAAACGGTCTCCAGAAAAAAAAATATCATTAAAAAGTGGGCGACTTTTTTTGTCTATGGAGTGACTTGAAATGTGGTAGAGCGGCGATTATACGAAATATGAACAGATAGCAAATGACCTCGTATTATAATATGAAAATCATTTGGATAGCATAACGCATAAGACTAAAATTGTAATAGTGATAAGATCTGCTTTAATTATCTATTCTCATAAAAGTAAAATCGTTGTATAGGGTATTGAATTGGTAGTAATATTTAAGTAGTGTTTCTTGACTTTATGGGATTCCGAATTTAAAAAACGATCCAAATGTATTTATTGTGCATTTCATAACAGGTTCTAAACTCGTATTGTCGTTCTCGCTCAATTTGCACTTAATATCTTTCTCTTCGACACCGTCTCTCAATATTGTTATAGAATTATTTGGATCAAAGCATCTGTCCTCGATATGCTCATCTCAAATAAATATTTTTTTCATAGCTGCTCTACCTTTTTTGACATTTGAAATGATGACCGCAGCATCAAACCACGTAAGATATTTTTGAGAATTCTGCAGGTAACTATTAACTATTCATTACAATAAACAAAAATACTGATATGAAGAAGATTTTCTTAAACAAAATGCCATTAGTTCTACTGTTATATTTCTCCGACTTGCAAGAACATTATTCAATGCAACAAACGTGAGCCATAATATAAAGTTGAAAACTAATAAACACCGAAACGTCAAACAATAAGATTTTCCTTTGCATGAATTTGAATTTAAAAATAAATCAAAGGCAAATGACACGTGCGCACTAACGTAACGCGCAGACCCGATTTTAATAGGCCACGACCCTGCCGTCGTCTGCGGAGTCAGAGCGACCACTGAGAATAGAATATTACAATACTAATATTGCTAATAATAAATGGGGGTTGGTGGTAAAAAGGTGAAAATTAAGGGTTATATGTATTTTTCAATGGCAAATCATAAAATAGGAACAAAAAATTTCCTTCAAAAAAAGAATAAAAAATTTGGAATGGGCCATCCTTATAACGTATAAAAAATATTTTACAACCTATTCTCAGACCTACTAAATATACACAAAAAAATTCATAAGAATCGGTCTAGCCGTTTCGGAGGAGTTTATTTACAAACACTGTGACACGAGAATTTTAGCTGTGTGAAGTTGGCACCGCAAAGTTGAAAAGAACGAATGAAAATCACAGAATCGTTTGACCATTTTTTGCCCATGTTTGCCCACCAATTAGTTTCATTTGCCCACCCTTCAGTTCCGAAAAAAAAAAAAAAAAATTTCGAAAATGATTTTTTTCAATAATTGATTGAAGATTGAAAACTGTACTCATAAAGCAAATCGATTACCCATGTTTGCCAACCTTTAGATTCTTTTTAAATTATTATATAATCGTTTTATGCTCAAAAATTGTTTGACAAAATGAGCTTTGTGAAATTTGATAGCTTGAAATGAACGTGAATAGATGAAAATCACAGAATTGATTGACCATTTTTTGCCCATGTGTAAAAAGAGTGATCAGAAGATGTGATCGTATTTACATTCCTGAGAAATATGAGGCAATGATTGAATACTCCAGAAAAAAGATACCTTTTACCATACAGATAATTTCTCAGAACGACATACTAGATTTTAAAAAATGGTGACCAACATTCCATAAAAACCTTGCACAAATCTATCGAATATGAAAAAGTAAAATTTGACGATCTCCAAATACATGCAGATTGTGTATGGCGTCTCATCCCGGTTATGTTAAATGTCTAGACTATATTGACGGAGCTGTATCCTACACTTTTAAGCTACTTAAACAAAATCAGAATCCATGGATTCCTTCTAATATAGCCTATTCTGGGCCATTGCCAATTAACGCTAAGAAGATGAGCGATATAAGAGAGATCATGAAATATTTTTTTTTTATTTTTTTATTCTGAAAACTTTATGTGAGTTTTATTTTGACTAAAAAGAGGTTACAATAATAAATTTAAATATACAACAATAATGCAGCGTTTAATATTGCGAAGTTTCAAATCAAATGTTGAGGTTACATTATTTTAAAAATTCATACATACATACGTCTTGGTTTACCATAAGTTGGTGTCTGGAATTATCTCACTAGCTTCTTTCTTTGATTCGAGTAGTGACTGCACTGCCAAACAATGTGATCTATGTCTTGAGGGTTTACATTGCCGAACAGTTGGGCTCACTTATGTATCCAATCCTTGCCAGTGATGCAACCAAGTTGTAGTGATTGGCACGGATTCTGCTTACGGTGACAGTATATACCCTATCTAGGGCTTTTTTGGAATACCAGGGGGTTGAAGATTCTCTGAAGCACTCATCAAAGTACCGGGTGCCTTTTGTAGTTACAGCCACTATGATATTGTCATTAGTCTTTTCTTGCCTGTTTCTTGACATTTTCATCTATGAATGGGATTTTTAACTGTTCTAATGGTGGGTCTTGGGAGGCTTCATTTGCCAACTGATCTACCCTTTTGTTACCTTGAATCTCAATGTGTGAAGGGATCCAGCAAAATATTACATTGCCATGTCCACTGAGTTGTTTGTATTGTTCTTTAATATTCACTATGTAGCTGTTGGTCTTAGTACAAATTTTGGTACTTTATAGACTCTAAAGTGCACTTAGTGAATCCGAGAATATTTTTACATTTGGATGTCATTTTTGGTGTGTTATATCTAGGGCTAGGCAGCGCATTCAGCCGTGTATAGTGAAGTCTGAGTTGGCATACTGGCTTTCTGAATGATGTTTAGTTCAGGGCAGTAATATGCTAATCCTACCGAGTTCCCTCCTTTAGACTTACTTCCGTCCGTGTATTTTGCATAAGCCAAGTTCTCTGTCAATGTTTTATCTATCAGAGTGTTTAGATTTGGTATTTTTTACTTTCCTACGCTACTATAGTAGCTGTATAAGGAAAGTATTGTAATCGTGTGAAATTTTCGGTATCGAAATTTTTACAAATGTTGACGTTTCAGAGATTTTTAAGTATAATAAACATATTTTCAGCCATTGTTCTGTTTGGCTATCTATCGGTCTGTCCGTCTGTCTGTCTGTAACAGCATTATCTCGGGAACGGATGGGTGGATTTTGTTGCTTTCTTTTTTATTATGTTTGGTACCAATATCACTCGCCGGTAGCACTGAATGAGAATCCTATATACACTAGGTGCTAAGCTATGGCCGAAAGACGTGAATTGCTCAAGACTGTTGCGCGAAAACAGCTCTAAGGATTTTGATAAAACTTGCCTAAAGTATTCTTCTGAGAGTCCTTCACCACCCACACATAGCGGCATCTCTGAGAATAAGCATAAAAAATGTTGAATAAATTTCCATATTTTCCACATATATCTTTAGATACCGGCTAAATGTTTCATCTTGCGAAAACATGTTACATGACCATTGTTGTTTGTCTTGACATGCTGAAAAAAATGAGTGGTAGCACGATTTGACCAGAGGATTTTTACTTTACTTCCGCTATTATCATTAATATTCATCTTGCAAAAAATACAACAATTGTTGTTTGTTTTGATCGGACGATTTTTTATTCACTGGAATTTGCTTAGGACCGGTAGAGATGTCGTGTGAGTGGACACATCAGATTTTTTAGTTTTACTCCTAGGTCACAGTTAATTGGAATTGATAATATTATGGTTTTGTATTCATGTTTATATATGTTATACATTTTGTGCGAGTCAATTGCTTCACGATAATCTATTACTTCTTCGATACATGATCTGAGAATTCGTTTTCTTATATTTTTCATGCATTTTGTATGATATTGTTGAATAGTTTTATAACATGTGTAATTTACGTGACACAAGATCCTGCACAGATATGACTTGCATAGGTATTTTACCCGTTCTTGCAAATGGAGTAATTTGGATTCGCCAATAAGGATGTTGTTGGGAGTGCTATTCCTGTACCCAAGAGCTGACGTTACTGCTAATAAAGGAAAGTAGTAACAACGACCTCATCTGAATATTCAGCATATACTAATTATAATAATTAAATATTAAATATATAAATTACATGTGGTAAAAGAAATGTTTGTGGGTGTGTGGTCATATTGCTTGAATTGTTATTTCCAGAAAAACCAAACAGAGATAAATATGTCAGGATAATCTTTTTGAAGCGAAACTTTTATAGCGAGGGTAAATCCATTTCAACATGTCACAAAATAGCGACACGAAATTGGTACATTAGATGATCGAAAGCATAAAAAATAAATATTTTTTACAAAAAATTGGTGCACTGAAAAGTATAAAATAATATTAATTCTATTGGTGCTGTTACTTTTGAAGTTGTGCTGTTGCAGTTAGATTGATAACTTTTGGCTCCAACTTCACAAGTACCATCACCAAGAGAATTAATATTATTTTATACTTTTCAGTGCATCAACTAATAACGTCGGTCCAATATTTTGTAAAAAATATTTATTTCACACTTTTGAGAGTACTTTACATTAGTCACCAAAATCGTTGAACGTTCACTAATACCAATTAAGATAGTACTTATCCTATTACCCATGCATAATATTCTTTGCTTGTTTTGTTATTATTGAGATCTTAACGTATCGCTGCGGAAATACGCTTGAGTATTTTATATGTTACCATTTGAACACCGATTTAACTCGAAAACCGTAACTCTAAGGAAAAAATGTTCATTATAAATAATTATATCTTTCATGTAGTATGGAAAAATTTTCAATTTTCGAAAAAAATTGCCCTCTCCACGTAACAAAAATACATATTTAACATGCGTCTATCTCGAAAACCGTAAAACTTTTGAAAAAATGTTCAATTTAAACATTTCCGGATATTGTCCTATCTTTAATTATACCAACTCAAATTTTCGATTTTCGAGAAAATTCACCCCCACCACCCCTTCGGGGGCGGTTTTCGGAGGGAAGGAGATTTCGGATTTGCGTTTTTATGAATATGGGACCATTTCTCAAATCTCTTCTTTCAAATGAATCCAAAATCATTAAAATCGGAGCTCGTTTACTATATGAAAGGCAAGCACGAACCAAAAAAAATAAATAAAGCAGACAGTCGTCCTCCGTTCGGGGTTCTTCGGTCAAAAACAATGTTCACCGTGATTTGAACCCGGTGGCTCGAGCTCAACAGTCTTTATATATTATCGATCAAGCCAACCCAACTTTCATATATAGTAGAAAGCTTCGTGATATTTTGTGATATCCAAATAATATATAATTTACAAACAAATCGTAGTAGAATAAGTAGGTTCTTTCTATCTACGTTTGTTTCACACACAGTATAGGTAATAACAGTACAGATGTACAATTAAACTCAACTAAAGTGATAAGCAGAAAGAGAAAAGATGTATAAACGAAACACATAACAATAATTTATATCATGGGTACCTAGATAAAATAATGTGACAAGTAAGTAAAGGATGAAATAAAATTGAAGAAAAGGCAATCAAGTTCATTTCTGTATTAAGGAAGTGTTTATTCAGAATGATTCTTATTTTTGATTTCTGAAGTTGAATACAATTGATTAACAATGAGTTGTATAATTTGATGGAGAGATAGTGAACGACCTCTGAAACAATGACGTTTTATGACGAGGAACATGGAGTTTGTTTTTCGATCTTAAATTCAATGAATGTAGCATAGACCTAGTTAACAGCTTGTTGTATACTGACGAAGGAGTTTTGGAACTTAAAACTCTATACACGTTGCAAATATTATAATAAGTACGGCTATACATTGTCACCCAGTTCAGTTCGATGATTTTCCTAGACATGATCGTATTTTTTTAAAGAGACGAGTCTACAACAGAAGTTCTGTACCTTCTGTTTCCGATTTTGATCAAATGTACTAAGAGATTGCTGTACGTAATATGACCATAGTTGAACCGAGATAATACCAACGACATTGTGAGAAGTTTCTTGATTGGGTGACTGCAAAAATGTCTATTAGAGTAAATTATTGTTTATGGTACGGCAGACACGGCGGCAAAGGCGGGTCAAATTAAGGAATGGCTTGAGTGGGACTACTATGTTTTACTTATACTGTGGTTTGAAGGAGAATTCTCATAGTAGATGAACATTTTTGCGAGGAAACTCTATAGATCGGCTCAAATTATGCTTCAGCTGCATGCAGTCAGTCAATAGAAATAATACACCGGCATTATAAATATAAAGTGGCTTCTAATATCCACAAATACCATCTCACTTGCCTCGCTTAGTTCTTAGACTGATTTTTCCAAGAATACCAATTATGCAGATACGACGATTACGGCATGTACATGGCCAATTAGGAATCTTGGAGTTTTATCCCATTCCTAGCTAAATAAGTTTATACGTCACATAAAAGTTTCACTTCTACCGCGTGTCTTTTCATGCATTAGTCTTTTTTTTTTTCAAATGTGAATTTAAGTTTGACATTGTTGCGTTTCACATGCACAATAATCCCGTTGTATCCCGAATGCTTCATGTCGCCATGAGAAATTTGTCTTCATTGTCATTTTACAGAAGGTGCATTTTTCTATTTCTGCTGTAACTGCAAATAATTAGTTCGTCCGTCCGTCTGTCAGCGGGATGTAGGTATCTTATGAAAAGTAAATAGTCAGACATATCTTGACCTTATGGAACAACATTCTTTATAATAATAATAATAATAATAATAATATTCTTTATTTGCTCAAATATCCAATAACAGATTTAGCATTGTCACAGGTTCAAATAGAATAGCTTTAATATTAAAAATCATTAAAACAAGAATAATATAAAAATATTAGTTATACAATTAAAAATGCACACTAACACTATTTTCTATTATATAACACATTATTGAAAACTTTACATAAAAAACTACAAATTAAGGTTAGGACAGACCAATTTGACATTATTTATTCTTTATCTATTACATCTAAGAAATTCATCGATATTATAAGGGCATAGTTCCATCAACAGTATTTTTGTTTTAATTTAAATTTATTTATGGGTGAATTTCTTATACAAGGCGACAAATGATTAAAAAGTCGATGCTAGAGTAATATAGCTCTTATGTGTGATGGCGAGTCGATGCTGAGGAGTAAGCAAGTTATTGCCAAACCGCGTAAGGTAGCCATGTTGTGAGTTTACTGTTGGAAGAAGATTCTGTTGCTGCTTGATGAAAATAAAATATTGGTGTATGTACAGGGCAGGCAATGTCAGTATGTTGAACTGTTTAAACAACATTTTGCAACTATCCGTAGGATTGATTTTACCTAAAATTCTCAATGCAGCCTTCTGCTTGATAAATATTTTTGTCCAGTCAGTGGAATTTCCCCAGAACAGAAGACCGTAAGAAATTCTGGACTGGAATAGCCCCATGTAGGCGTCCCTAACAACGTCGAATGACACAAATTTTGCAACTCTACGAAGCAGAAATAGAGTACTAGATAGTTTGGAAGAAAGGTCTTTAATATGATCCTTCCAGCTCAATCTGGAGTCCAAGGTGACTCCCAAAAACTTGAAGGACTCCCAATTATCTTGCAATTCTTTCAATGTGAAGTTGAGTAAATGGGTTTTATCCACATTAAAATACAATCCATTAGAAGTAAAGAAATTTTCGATCTTAGCTATTGCATTGTTAGTTTGTTGTCTAAGATATTCAACATTGGTATGGGACTCATAAAGGGTAGTATCATCTGCATATTGGATAACGCAGGTAGGGTTCATGTGAAGAGGTAGCTCGTTAACATAAAGTACAAAAAGCAGGGGACCCAAGATTGAGCCCTGTGGTACCCCGGCCACTACCTTTAGTGTTGAGGAGCATATACCTTTGTGTTCAACCGCCTGAACTCGGTTGGACAAATATGATTCTATTAAATCAGCTACTTTGCCCCTTATTCCATAGTATGAAAGTTTTTCTTGCAGAACTGTGTGTGACACACAATCGAAGGCCTTTGATAGGTCACAGAAAACGGCTGAAACCGTTTCCCCCCTCTCGAAGGACTCCATTATATGTCGCTGGCATGGGTAGTCGATAAGCCCGACCTAAATCCGAACTGGTGCTTTGACAACAAATTATTGGCATCCAGAAACTTAATTATTCTGTTTTGTAAGGCCGCTTCGATAGGCTTTGATAGTATAGGGGTAATAGAGATTGGTCGATAATTACTGATATCAGAGGGAAGTCCCTTTTTATAGACAGGGGTTACTTTACTATATTTCAGCTTATTTGGGAAACGACCAGTTTCAAAACACTTATTGATTATTTTGGACAATGGAATCACCAAACCTTCTTTGATCAGTCTTAGTATCTTGTTACTTAGGCCAAATATGTCCAAAGCTGTACTGTCGGATAGATCAGCAATAATATTCCGCACCTCCAATAGATCAACAGGTATAAGAAATAAATTTTTATTGAATTTTATATGAGAAGATGTAATCTCTGAAGGATTTTGAGATATTTCTAAATTTTTCGATATATTAGCTGATATGTTCGTAAAATATTCATTAAATTCCTCAGCACTAATACGAGTTTCAGAATGGATAGCATTAATGGATAGTGGTTCCTTAATTATCTTCCAAACTGTCTTTGGTCTGTTTACTGACTTTTCTAATCTATTGGAGTAATACTTTCTTTTTTCATTGAGGATTTGGATTCTGTAGTGTTTTCGTGCTAACTTTATCTAATTGGAGAGATCAATATTTCTGTGACTACTATTTATTTGTATCAAGTGGTTGAGGTTATCTCTGCAAGTTTTCAACTCAAAATTATACCATTTTTTCTTTGATTGGTTTTGTGTACCGTTTTGTTCTTTTTTGGGAAGCATGTGTCAAACACCTCCAGAAAAATACCTAAGAAATTATTGTACATATCATCAACGTTATCAAATTTCTCCAAATCTTCCCAATTTATGCTATTTAACATTGATATGCACTTAGTAATATTAAGCTTACAAAATGGTCTAAACTCAATAATTTGGGTATCATTGATCTTACAAAAGTTTTTAGTTAGGCAGTATTTATTAATTATTGCTTTATGATCAGATAAATGGGTCATCACTAAGGAAGCAAGGCACCTGGAACATTTGTTATACAGTTGTCCAAACAGCTGCTTTTACAGAATTTGGGTGTTAGTGTTAGAGTAGCATCGGTTATCATAAATTGGAGACCATATGATTTGACTATGTTACGAAATTCCTGGGCAGCGAGAGAATTCTCAAGCAAGTCAATGTTGAAGTCACCATAAATAAAACACGGCTTTTCTTGTTGATAAACTATTTCTAATACCTGTAGAAGATTCTCATGAAATATTTCCAGAGCACTGGTGGGTGACCTATAAATACATATGATTACAATATTTATTTGTTTTAATTCAATTGCTACGACTTCAAAATCTTTCTCTATAGACAGACTGTCGATGTTGACAAGTTTCCTAAAATTTAATTTATTCGTGATATAAATAATAACACCACCTCCATTGTATCTCTTCCGAGAAAAGTTGTTAGCCAAGGTATAACCGTCAATGGTGCAATAGTCAGCTGTGCTTTCACTGAGCCAATGCTCACATAAACAAATAAGATCACAATTTTGATCATCAATTAAATGCTCAAATTCATCTACCTTGTCTTGAAGACTTCTGATATTTAAAAAATAAGTTTTAATGAATTTTTCCTGTATAAGAACAGGATTCCTGCTATTTTTCTTAACTAAAAATTTTCATTATAGCCGTCTTGCTTTCAAAAATCAAATCGCTTTACACCAAATCCTCTTGGCCAAAACTGGGCCTCATACATGTTATCTTTTCTCCCAAAAGATGCTATTACTTGAAAACATTTATTTTTTGTTGGTTTCGTTGGGAGCTCATTAACATTTACTTCAACTCCTTCAAAACCAGGCTTCTTAAGAATATAATCCTTAATCTTTGTGGCTGTTGCATTTCTTTGAACTCTATACAGGTAAAGCCATAATTTTTTTTCGGCCCCGCAAAAATTTTCATCTCCATCTTGATTCGTAACTTCTGCAGTACCAATATTTTTAACGTATCCTCTTTTTTTCTTCTTTGCACTTTTGTGAATGGTTCCTCGTTGCCCGTTATATTGCTTCTTCTCTTAGGTACATTATTTGGTTGTTTATCCGTATTGAGGTTAATTTCATTCGTCGTGTTTTCCAGTTGTTTACTTTCTATCTGCTTTGTTTCATCTATTTTACTTGAGATTACCTCTGATTTTTGTTCTATCTGATCCCCTCTTAGATGCATGACCCCCTGTATTTCTTGGTTTTTTGTTTTTCTTGGCTCGACTAGTATTTTCATTTTACATTTTTCTTTTAAAAGAACAATTGTCTCCTCTTGCAGACTATTTTTTTCTCTTGTAGCCGTATAATGCTTAGTTTATCCATTATAATTGTTTCCTTTTCGACAATAATTTGTTTTAGAAGTTTAATTTGTTCTTCCAGAAAACCCTCTTTTGGGTATAAGTTTTCGTTAACAGTTTTATCGAAGTTACAGCATTGTATTACATTCTCCGACAGGAACTTTATTTGTTCCACTCTTTCCGCACAAGAAGGGTGCCAGGCTTCACCACAGTTAATGCATGAGGCCACTGTTAACTTTTTTTTCTGACAACATTTAAATTGACGTATGGTCGCTTCCGCCATCTTATTTTCTGTTTTAGAAAGTATCGCGTTAAGAACCCTCACCAGATCGACTCTTCGGAGTTTAGGCTCTTATCATTAAGGTGGGCATTTTGTATTTTCACCACACTCTGGCAACATCGCGCTTAGTTCGAACTTGATTTGCTTATTAGCGTATGTAAATAAAATATTTTATTATGGAATTCGTTCTATTATGATTGATTTGGGATTTAAGCTCACTATTTTAAGATGTATTTTAAGATGTACACTTACATTCTAACAGGTTCTACAATTTAAAATCACTACTTTAATCAATATTTGAATTAGATTATTAAAGACTAAAACGATGTTCAGACACACACGAGCGTGTTTCTCTATGTGTGTAAGTGCGTCTCTACAGGCTATTCTTATTTTGAAGTGAACTTCATAATGTAAAAAGTTTGTTGGTTAAAAATGTTGTTTTGACCTATTAAGCCTTTGTACATGTGCTCCAGACTAAACGGCTACAAGAAACATGCTAATAACACGTTTTTAATTGCTTTAGTTTCAGGTGCCCTTATTGTTTTGGAAGAATTACCTAGATATTATTTGTTTTCCGATAAACAAGATATTCCTCAAGTTCAAATAATTTCAACTTCTCAAGCAGAACTTCTGGTGACACACAATCGGAAGCAGAATGTAGATTGCAGAACACAATGCCTGTGTGTGCACATTTACTGTGGAAACCTTCGACTATCTTATCGCGTGACATCATCTAAAGTCCAAATTTCAAATTTGGAATTATTATATTTTCTTCAAGATGATCTAGGAACTGGAATTTGCGAATAACTTTAGTAATTTTATGGTAATCAAGAAGAATTTAAGTATTTATAGCCTATTGCTTCAACTTTGTGAAGGGAGCGATAATAATATTTTTTTTGACCGACGAATACAAACGGAGGAGGAATACAATTTGCCTGTCTGCTTTTTAGGTAAATTTCTTATAGAAATGTATCTATTGCGATCGTTCACACTTTTGAATTTCGAAAAAATTTCAATGGCATGGTGTTATATGTATAGAAGTTAGTCACAAAAAACATTTGGTTCAAAAGTTTATATATATATGTATATATATATATATATATATATATATATATATATATATATATATATATATATATATAAATAAAAAGATGTTCTTGGGGATGCAGTCATATATTCAATAAAATTCTTTGACTGAAGCCACAAACATATAAAGATCATTCAGTAATATTCATTTGTATCAACAAAATCTAGATACTTTTTTACTTATTGTGTTACCATGACAAATATAAATAATGACATTTGTAATTGATGAATATGAAATCTTTCCTGTTTTTGGTTAATTTATTATAAATTCACGATTGTAAGTATTTTTATAATACTATTAATTTGTTGTTGAAATAATTTTGTAACGATTTGTAGTTTGCCCTGAAGAAGAGAATAAACATTCTCGAAAGCTCGGCTTCAGTCAAAGAATTTTATTGAATATATGACTGCATCCCCAAGAACATCTTTTTATTTATTATAAATCCAGTCAAGAATACAAAATCAATATATATATATATATATATATAAATATATTATATCTTTTTATTTGAAATTTACTTTTTAAAAACAATTTTTACACTTTATTCATTGAAAGTTATAAGTTACAGAAAAATATTATATTAACTAAGTTACTTATGTACTAAGATGATTACTGGTGTGATAAGAATTATATTATATCTCGAGCGCGAAAGTTGCTCGTACTTTATATTATAAAAAATGTAGAGTTTGCAATTTGTGTGAAGCTGTTGAAATGTCTTATTACAACCGTACGTGTCTGGAAAGACAGTATGGGTGGTTGCAACTTTGTTGTCGGTGCTGTATCTTGCAGAGTTGAATATCAAGATTAGCAAGTACCAGATGCATTGTCATCAAATTCCGTTTATAGGTCATGCAACAATGTCTGTTATTGAAGTTACGTCATCATATAATCTAATTAACATATATAAATATATATATATATATTATATATATATATATATATATATATATATATATATATATATATATATATATATATATATATATATATATACGAAATTTGTTAACACGATAGAGGTCGCAGTTTTGGAGGTATCAAGTTCAAATTTGCTACAAAAATCAATCTCTTAAATATCTCGGCCGAGTTCGTTATTGCGCAATATCGGGTAAGTAGTTTCAAAATGGCGACCGTTCAAACATTTAAAAAAATTATCAAAAAAAGCCTTAGTGTAAATATCATCAAAAATAATTTTGGATTATAGATATAATCAGTACCTACATCTTTTGTTCGAAGCAATTTTTCATAAAATGTATAGAAAAAAAAATAAAAATTAATAAATGAAAAATTCAAAATATTGATAAAATATGAACACATATGAAATTTGATGTAATTGTACATTTTCTGGAGATCTTAATATAGACTCTGATTAAAAAAATATATAGTATATTTTTTGTATGTAATGACATATAGGTATACCAATGAAATTGAGAAATTTACCTTTCCGCTGGCTACAGGCCATCGGAATTTTAGGTAAATTTCTTATAGAAATATACCTATTGCGATCGTTCACACTTTTGAATTTCGAAAAAATTTCAACGGCATGTTGTTATATGTCTATAAGTTAGTCCAAAAAAACATTTGGTTGAAAAGTTTATATATATATATATATATATATATGGGATATTACGAAATTTGTTAACACGATAGAGGTCGCAGTTTTGAAGGTATCAAGTTCAAATTTGCTACAAAAATCAATCTCTCAAATATCTCGGTCGAGTTCGTTATTGGGCAATATCGGGTAAGTAGTTTCAAAATGGCGACCATTCAAACATTTAAAAAAATTATCAAAAAAGAGCAGTAGTGTAAATATTATTAAAAATAATTTAAGGTTATAGATATAATCAGTACCTACAACTATTGTTCAAAGCAATTTTTCATAAAATACACAGGTAAAAAAATAAAAATTAATAAAGAAAAATAACAAATATTGATAAAACATGAACACTCAATATAAATTTGATGTAATTGTACATTTTCTGGAGATCTTGATATAGACCCTGATTAAAAAAATATATAGTATATTTATTGAAAAGAAATAGACTAAAAAAAAATCTGCCTTGAAGTGGACTCGAACCCTGTCTGCCTTATATTCAACAGCCAAAACAAAAACCTCTAACCGCAAGGCTATGAAAATTTTATTTAATATCATGTAGGTATACCAATGAAAAGGTTTTTAAAATTTCAATTCAATGAATTTTGAAAAATTTACCTTTCCGCTGACTACAGGCCATCGGGATTTTTTTGGTTTGTGACCTCGTTGTATATAGCAAACGTACTCCGATTTTGATTTATTTGGAGAGGAGAATTAAAAAATAGTCCTCTTTTCGTTAAAACACAAATCCGAAATATCCTTCCCTTCACCCCCGAAGGCTTGGAAGGAGCAATTTTTCTTGAAGATTGAAAATCTGAGGTGGCAGAATTAAAGATAGGACAATATCCGGAAAAGTTTAAATTGAACATTTTTTCAAATGAGATACAGTTTTCGAGGTACAGTGATGTTAAAATCTCAAATACCTACGTTTATTTTCGCCATGTGGAGGGGTCAGTTTCTTTCGTAAATTAGGAGTCTGAGGCAATCACATGGAAGACCAGATTATTTGAAGCAACATTAATTTATAATGAAAATGTTTTCCTAAGAGTTACGGTTTTCGAGTTACAGTGGTGGTAAAATGGTAAACTCTAAAATACCTATGAGTATTTCCGCCGCTGTGTTTTGATAACAAGTATAAGCAAAGAATATGCCTGTATATTAGGATAAGTACTATCTTCTTTGGTATTGGTGAACTTTCAACGATTTTCGTGAATATTGTTACACTCAAAAGTGTGAAATAGATATGTCTCTAAGAGATACAGTATAGTCAAGCTAAACAATTGAGTTTAAGAGAATTTACAATAAATTTCATTAATATAATAATATAAGTTTTGTTATAGTTTGTAATTTGTTATTAATTCTATATTCTATTATGTGTCTCTGCAGATCTACACTCTAATGTGTAAATTGCCTGTTGATTAAATATTTTAATATTATCTACGGTCAATTTAATTTCAGTTTGATGCTTGTTTCTGCCTCTTCCTTTCAATACTTTCCAACATGTTTGGTTTATGTTAGTTGAAAGTTCAATTTTCTTTTCCGTAAATTCTCTTTTGGGTTTTTTTGTTTTTGTAGTTGCCTAGAAATGTTTGGTGTTGATACGGATAGATATTATGGTTGCTAAGGAATTGTCGGGAGTTATTTTAGAATTTGGCTGGCCTGGACGCTTTTATTACTATTTTCTATATCGACTCTATCGGGCCATGTTTCAGGTTGAAGAATTTCGCTCATCTCGTCATCGAGAACGCCTAAGTCGATGTGAGTGTAACCACTTTAATTTTAGTTACTGTAGTTGGCAGAAAAACTTACGACTATCAATTTATTTCTTTTGAACGAAAACATTAATCTTTTTCTAATTATTGAATTTTCATAGAATTCATTTCTATACCTACACTCCATATTTATACTTTCATAGTTCATTTGAATTTTAAATTAATTTGGACATTACTTGTGAAGCTCATTGTATTTACAAGCAGTTTCTCATAGTACCTATTTACACATCAAAAGCAGAATGTACATCTTTAAGGCGGTTCTGATGAAATCTGCTACCTATATATACGGCATACCTAAAGTATCTACATTTGAAATGAAAACCAAATGATGTTGATTTTCTCACAATCAATTTAGTGAATAAAATTAAAACACTACATTACTTTTCTACTATTATGTTAAAACATGAAAATAGCTTCGGCACATTGTACCTTTATCAAATGTGAGTCTAAACTAAATTCTTAGACGATAAGTGGTTATTTAAATTATAAACAAGATGTTAAAGATCATTCTTAATGATTATTCTTATTCTTAATAATGGTCTGGGCATGCCGTCGATCTGAGGAGATTACCTGACTGTTTACGTATATTTATTTCTAGTGACTCAAGTAGATATAGTCTTAAATCTTTCTTTTCGGTGTTTAATATTTTGGATTTATCATTAAATGTCTGGTTATTGTCAATGAGATGTGATGCATAGGTACTTTAAATTGTTCTTATGGTATATATGAATGAGCCCTTTTATGTCCTTTGATACGGGTTAAAAAAAACTGAATATTTCACCTACGTAAACTTTCGAGCAATCTCCACAAGATGGTTCATGAACAGAAGATTAACAGTTTTTTTATTCTTCTCTATAAATTTGCCTGTGTAGCGTATTACTTACATTTAAATGATATCATCAAACCATGTTTTTTTAAGAGTTTTGTCACAATTTCAGTTGGTTGGTTTAAATATCCTGATAATATTTTAGCCTGCTCCATTAGCACTGACAGGATCCTTATCGATTTTTTAACTATTGATATCAACAATTGTTTCAAAGTGGAGTTAGTAGATCATCTTCTACCCAAAATCCGTTATAAGAAAGCCCTCAAGTAAATAACAAGTTCTGTCCATTTACTCATATTGGCCGTCTAACAGAAGTTGTCATAAAACACTTAAAGGAAAGACATGGTTTGAGAATAGCCTTAAAATGTTGTAATACACGAGTTAAATTTATTAAGAACAATGAATCAAAAACTCTCTATAATTGTAAATATGGTGTTTAAGACGTAATTTGTGGTGATTGCTCGAAAGTTCATAATTTTTTAAGCCGTATCAATGATAAATAGGAAATAAGAGCTCATTCATTAAGATCGGTTGGAACTATATATCCCATCTGAAACTGTACACACCGAAAATAAACGATTACAAAGAAAGAAATAAAGGCATTAAATCTATTTGATTCATTACAAATTAATATACATAAAAAATAAAGTAATCTCCTAAATGACTAGATCGATGCCATGTCCCGCCCATCACTGAATTCATAATAATAATTAAAAATAGTCATTAAGAATAAAGTTTACCATCTTACTTATTATTTAAATAACCATTGGTCCTCTAAGAATTTAGTTTATACTAAAATTTGATAAAGATACAGTTCGCCGATACAATCGTCATGTGAAGAAATTTAATACGGTGTTTTTATTTACCATTGAATTCTGTCAAGTATCAACCATTACAGTTATATAATCAATTTCTGAAAAAATCAGTTACAATCACTTCAAATTTCTCCAATAAATTTTACTTTGTTTCTAATCGCTTTGTTTCCAGTCAGAAATTATACTCACATTTCACATCAATATGTACCCTAACTGGTTGTGAGTCGCCAGCCTTGTTCCTTGCATGACATGTGTACAGGCCGGAATGTTGACGTATTGCTGGACTAAATTGTAGCAATTCCTGTAGGCTGGTTGGCTGATTTTGTCCTTCTCTTCTCCATACAACTGAAGCTTTGGGATTAGAACTAACCAAACATCTCACAGCCACATTGTCTTTCAGATCCTCGACATCGGTTGTAGGGATGCCAACAAGTCGCGTCTCTGGTACATCTAGAAATTGAATGACTTATGTAGGGCAAGGAGAACAGTGAGTAAAATTTTCATGGATAATCAAAAAGTAGACGGAAATATTCAATAATTCTCCTAAGAGAGAAGCTTTGCTTTATTACTATTCATTATCAATAATTCTACGACTCTATTAGCGAATCCAGTGTAAATTAGCAAAAACAGTAAAGCCTACGAGAGCTACATCCAGCTTTCACTAATTTCCACTTTTATAAAGTAAACTGGTATTTACAACCCGAAAGTTACTGCGCAAACTTTCGATGAGCATATTCATTTGTGGGATAACTTGTTGGCAAGTTTTCTTCAATTCCTCAAACTTTTGCTGTTAGTTCAATCTTGTAAAAATTTTCGCACTTAGTCATCGTTGTTCGTCGTCGAGACTATCGTTATCACATTATACGATGAAAGTTTCTGCTGCTTTAAATTTTTGCATTCATACTTCGTAAATAAAAACAATTTGATTTTACCAGCCGTGAAAGCTTTCTCTTCTCGGTATTTGACAATTTGTGTGTTCATTGGCGACAAAACGGTTGGATTCTCCATTTTTGGCGTATATATACAGATAGTATTTTTTCAATTTTCATTGTAAATCCTATCAACCATATTACAGATAAGAATATTGAGAAAAATGTGAACAATTTTTAATTATTGGAAGCTCTGTCTTTCATGTTTGGCTTTGGGGCTCCGAAAACAATTTGCTATTTAATGGCTCAGATTATATTTCTTGAGCTCTACAATATGGAAAAATCTCTATAGAAAAGCTTTTATAGCAAGCGATATTGATTATTGATTTATAAGATAAGCTTTAAACGATATGAATACGTCAATCTACAGTATATCAAGTAAGCATTCTACTATCCGTTTCTAAAATACTGCTCGAAATATCATTTTGAAAATATAGGTACACTAAAAGGGTTTCTAGCACTATTCTATGGATTGAAAATATTGACTTCCAGTTTTACTTTTGAGAAGAAAAATTAATCTTGATAATTTACTCCTAAGTATAAGGTTCAGCGGAAGGTTTTGTATGAGAATTCAATATACGAGGATTTCTAAAGAGAAATTATATGATGTGATTTAGATGACTGATTTCAAAGCTAAACTAATACAAAGAATGATGAGATCGAAAGAACACAACTTGATGTGTCCGTTAGTGTATGGACACATCCAAAATTTCACCGAATAGGTATGAAGATCGTCTGATTGGCTCGTTGACCATTAATTTCTCTGAGTGTACCAAAATAAACAAAAAAAGTTATATTAGATTATCTGATAAGAGCAACCGTCTAACCAGGATATGAATAAACATAATATGGATAACCATAATATGAATAAACATAAAAACTTGAATAGGAGACTATATTTATAACAATTTGGGACATGGCAAAAGATTTGTAGACGGTTTAATGTATCTGTTTTCTAATTGAATTTGAGGAGATTCACTTATAGTAAAATTTACCATGTAATTTCCAATAATACATTTTGATGCGATATTGTGTGAAGAGCAAGGTTCCTGTAAGTTAATGCCACATTATTGGAATATTTGGCTTTTGCTTTGTAAATTGTCATGCTATAAGCCGTAACTTCACCGGGAACTGTAATCTCTTAAAACTGAAGGGCAATCCACTTGATATTGAAGACATCCGTGGTATAATTTGATTATTTTTACGTGTTCCCATATGAAAGACAGTTGAAGCAATTTCGGCATCACAGTGAGAGCATTAATAATACATCTTCTATTAAATACATGTTATTGCTTGAATCATGAACTGTTTCATCCTGTTCTTCCAAAGATTTTCTATGGGCCATTGTGCTTACATCCCATATGACCTTCTACTGTTTCAATACTTGTCCACGTGTTAATAATTTTGTAATGTCACATACCGGCAATTCATAGACATTTGAAGATAATTTGAATCCACCATCCATAAGTGTAGCCGCTATTCCCGATGATGTTAGAGCCAGAACTATTTCTTTGTTTGCAATTTCAGCTAGGATTAAGTTTATAAAAATGTTATACGAGTGCTCCCAGGTGCATCTAAAAATATTATAGCTTGTTTTTAACTCTGAACTAATAAATGTTTATGTTGTATGTAAAGCCTCAATTTGTCGATATTAAAACTAGTTTTTCTTAATAATCACTGTTCATAATATCCAAATGATTTCATTCAGGTGGTTGAACTCCCAGTTGCATTTATGTTTGTTTAGATATTGCTTAATATTTATCTTCTAGCAAAATCAACACTTTGATTTGAAATAATTTAATTCTACAATTACACATATTAGAGAAATTTAAAATAGAAGAAGAAAAAGTATTTTCTATTCAATATGTTTATAATGAAAAAGATAATATGGTAAACGGATCGATAGGTGTCCATAATAGAATTGGGCAATATCTGAAAAAAATAAAGGTTATATTACAATATGGTTTTCTGATAGCTGTCATATTAAATACGTCAACTGTTTGATTACAGGTTACTAATCGATTGGTAATCAGACAGTGCTGTGGACACGACCCATGTTGCTGTTTGTCCTGCTTCATCAATAGTCATCTCCCAATGATTGTCGTTTTCTGATAGACCAAATCGTTAGGTTTCGCAAATGTAACCGTTGATAGTTTTCAGGTCATCAAAACACGTTGGGCCACGAATAGTGTGAGGTATTAAATTCAAATAGAAACATTGAGCGTTTCATGGATGCACTCGCCTTTTTGTGTTACTTTTAAATATTCCATCATATCTTTCCACTGTCATTCCACGTTTTCGTGAATTAAACTGTTTATTTGCTGTATCCAATGTAGCTTGGTAGGTACTTCTGATTAAATTAAAATCTTAGCAAATGGATATTTCTGAACGCTGTTAGAGTTGTTCACACTGGTTCTACTGTTCTATTTTCCTGTTTTCGTAGCGAAGAACACACGCTGTCAATTTTCGGACGGATAAATGAATAACTAGTGGATCTCGATCGTGTATTGAAAAACTTAACATTGGCCAAGCTGCTTCGTTGATACTAATTTAACGACCCAATTAATACTGTACTGTTTCAATGTACTGGTTTTATTTGGTTGACGTAAAGACAGCCATATCACTACTCTTGTTAAAATATATCCATACATAACTAATAGATTACATGGCCAGGATGTTTTCAAAGTCATAACTGAACTTCTTGAGAGTAGAGCTTTCCTAAAGGCCCCATAAATCCAAAATCCGGGTGTTGCGAGCGATGCGTGCAGTGAGGTGACCAGCAGCACATTATTACACTTTGTTCTCGATGGCTTCAAAATTCTTGCTGTGAGTGGCTTGACCATCTGAAACAAAAAGCACATAGTTGTTTTTGCTTTGTTTCATAAAACCTGTAAAATGGCGCATCCAATCAGTGAACTCTTCCGTCCCTATTCATATTTGAATCTGTATCCTTAATCCGCAAGCACGTATCTTCTATTCCAGAGAGGCCATCTCACAACTATCCGCTTAGAAACACGGAGCATGATCTTTATCTGCCAACCCCTCGCTCAGAGTTGGTTAAAAGCTCTATACTGTACAATGCAAAAAAAATGCACAATCATCTACCATTTGAAATCAAATCCATAAGATCTTTTCCTGAATTTCGAAAGGTTTTGAAATCATACTTACTGGAGAGAGCCTTTTATGCAGTAAGCGAATTTTTTGTTCAAAATTGTTAATACTTAATATTAAGCTTCTTACACCCACTGGTTTAGTGAATATTATTTGATGTTTGATATCCTAAGGGTCTTTTGTAATGTAAAATCATCTGTCACACGAAATTAAATCTATAACGGCTTATCCCAGATTCAATTAAATACCTACTACCTAGGATAATGCCTTTTATGCAGTTAATGACTTTTTTCACTAAGGCACGTTTCTGCTCAGCTCACGCACTGGTTTATTGTTTGTACAAAATTTGTTATTGTTTTGTGATTTAGTTAGTGTTTACCTTCTGACTGAATTTACAGCTGTATGTTAACTTACTTTCTAACCGAATATACAGCTGTAGGTTTCATTCTGATATATATTTTTGTTTTATATTATATAAATTTGATTAATTTTAATTTAATTTTTAGTTTTGACTTTGTTTTGTTTTTGTATTGTTTGATTTTGATATTTTTATTTTGCTTTGTCTACAAAATTTATATTTTTTCGACAATAAAGCATTTCTCTCTTTCTCTCTCTCTTTCAAATATGGTGTTGCATTCAACCACTTAGATGACATACAGCTACTGTAGCTGCTGGAACACAATCAAGAAACTCAGTCTTCATTAGTACTCGATGAAAAATAAGCGGCGGAATATAATGTCCAGCTGGAGACAAACAAAGCAATTTGAATTCAGTTTCATCCACGTTGCACACACGAGTGGGATTGAGCTCATGTTTTGCATAAAGTAATCCTAATAATTTAAAAATGCTGACACCACAGCTCTGATGAAGCCCATTTCCTCTGTAGCTGATGTTGCCTCTGATGCTCTTAATGACAGTTCGGTATGTCGCTTTGAGAAGAATCCATGAGCCCAGTCTAAGCCAGGTAGTACTGTTTCTTTTTTATTAAAAGGATGGTTTAAATTTTTTCATTCGGCTTTTTGGGGTGCCATCTATTTTAGTCAATCTATCTTGTTAGAGAAGACGCACTTTACGATACCAGGACACTTCTGGGACATTTCATCCTTAGATTTTCCCCATTGATCTTCTTGATGCGGTCTTCTTAGGAACTCTTGGGCACATTAAATGTATGTGATGCTAAAATATATCCCTCTGCCTTCACCGACTGAATTTATTGCCAAAATCATATGTCTGACGTTGCAAATTATTTGATTTTTCAACGTATGTCCGTGGCATGTTGAGTCGGTGTAAAAAATAAACAAAACACTTCAGAACAAAACTCAAACATTCACACATAACACCAACATACAATTGATCGGGGTGAAATCGTATACCTACCCGATATCACCACGTCTGCTTGTACCCCACAGGTACCAGAATTGAATTAATATTTGTTATTGTTATTTTTGCAATATTAGTAAGTATAGATGCAGTTTTATTAGTTCTAATATACATGATTTCTAACAAATAAACGAACGCTAAAATTGAAAAAAGAAATACGTAACTTACATCAGTTTCAGTTTTTATTGAATACACGCACGTGCTGAGATGTTCTCGTCGCCACCATTTGCAATTGCACTAAGCGAGTGTTTGAGACTATCCTTCGACTTGCTAGAACGAGACAGCGCTACGCGGACTAGTAAAATAGCAACTTTCTGGTTTTACGCCCTATCCGCATTCCCTCCAAATTCCCCTATGAATAAATCTGATCGACCGCGCTTCCTGATATAATCCATTGCATCCACTGAATATTCATACATGTGACGTGGGCTCCAAGAAAATGCAGATGGTAAGATTACCAATTTTCCCATGTTATCGACGTTTACGTCTTCATTATTCATTACTGCATCTCTTAAATGGATATATTCATACGAACGCAATATTTGTATATTATGGCGAATATATTCTAACATTTATATTTTCATTTTAGCTTACATATCGACAAAGAACTATTTCTGATCATAATTCGATAAGCATAAAATTGCATATCTAATAGGTTTTTGTTAGTATCGACTGAAAAATTTGTAACTACGATGTGTTGCAGCAATACGTTGCAGTTGATTACTTCGGCGTTGAATCATCATATCACAATGTCTATATTCGTTATCGATAATTACTACGGCAATATCATTCGTTTGAGATGCACTGAACTTTCGTTCCTATTGACCGGCTGGTCTTTTATCGGCTCTCATTACGCTCATATAATTGTCTGCAATCATTTTCTAGAGAATTCTTGAACACATTTGTTAGTTAATTATGGTTGTAAAGTATACGTTGTAGTTTATAAATAACTAGCTGTCCCAGCAGACGTCATCGTGCCCGGAAAAGCATTAAGCGATATGCTGACAGCAGCGCCATTTACCGGGCACAATTGTGTTTTTAAATCATCCAGGGACCCATTGGAATATAAATGGAAAATTTCATCCCAATCGGTCCAGCCATTTGACATACCGACAACGGCGCCATCTATCAGTTCCAATGGTGAATCTAAACCCGTCTCGAATCCCCTTGAAAATTTACAAAAAAATTCATTAAAATTGGTTCAGGAGTTTAGTCACATACACACGAACAGAGGATTTATATACATAAAGATTTCTCTGTGTAGACCCTGAATGTGAGTACAACTTTTATCTACTTCAAGTTCAGCATTACCAATAAAATATGTTTGCAGAAACTTTGGAGCTTCATTGGACAAAGGCATTTGCGAGCCTACTTGGTGCTTAACGGGGCCTTGAATTGAATTGAACTGCGCTGAAATGTTCTTTGTTGTATATTGATATAGCCCCGAATGAAGTCATTTGAAAACAAGAGATGTATCGGCGTCTTTTTTTAGAAAATGATTAGAATCTGGTGATGCAGGTTCATCTATGTGAGTAATTCTGTTGGTGGTACATGTAATAATGGTAAATTGAATTTACCACATGAACATCACATACCAACTGTTTCACTCTTAAATTTTCTTGCGTGACAATACTCACATATCGTATCCATCTTTTCGATGGCAATTTCGGGTAGGTACATTGTATTGTTTTTTTTAGATCATAATGGAACTCCTTAAGCTCTAAACCTAAGCTCTAAATTATACACGCACGTTTAACTACAGAGGTCATTCTTTCATCCTTTCATTTTCCTTTTCACGTTGATTGGCCTATTGGACGATTTCTGATTGATCTTATTCTAGCTCGCATTACGGCGTTAATATTTGCTCTTTGTACTTTATTTAGCTTTTTTCTTTTTTTATTCCTTCACGAGTTTGCGTAGGTCGCTTTTCTCTTTGCTCTTCCATTTAGTTTTAATGCATTAACTTTCTCCTTTTGGCGTCCAAATGACATTATGTTAACAATTTCTTACATCTTTGCATTGTACAAAAATAAATAAAATTGATCTTTAGAGTTTTCACTATTGATTCTTGTTGATGTTTTTTCGACTGATTCCACGATGAAACTTACGAAATGTCAGCGAGTTTCGGTACCGCCAGTGATCAAAATTTCTTAGAATATTTAAAAAGTTTCTTTTTTTTTTGTTCTCGATATCTCAGGAATTTCTTTGTTCACTGCTCAATGCTGATTCCTGTTGATGTTCTTTTCACTAATACAACGATGAAACTTCCAAAAAGTCAACGAATTTCGGTTTATATACCCTGAGCAATCGAAGTTTCTGGTACCTGAACACTCTAGAGTATGTATATATATATATATATATATATATATATATATATATTTAATTTTTTTAATAATTTATTTGCATCAAGAATATATACAATAAATATAGTAATTATTTCAGCGAAATTGGACAGAATATTCTGACACAAACAAATAAAAAGAAGGAACACAAAGCTTTCGCTGTCCGTGTCATATCTCAATTATTTATTCCTGTGTGACATAATAATCTCGACACCCAATCATGAAAATATTTAAAAAATACATATATTTATATTAAAGCAAGTGTACACACACACAACATATACATTTATATACTGACATACATACTTTATCGAAGAAAATAGAAATAGGAATATTGAAGAGCAAGCGGACATATAATTATCTTGGCTATTTATTATTTAAAGAAGTCATGTATAAGTTGTCTCTGGTTACTTAATAAAAATGACTTAATCTTATTTCTATAATAAGTTTCAGAATTGGAGATGTTGAAAGGATAGCTGCCTGAAATGATATTTATGAATCTTGGTCCTAGAAAGGCAAGACATTTGGTGCCCACTGTTTTATTCGCTGAAGGGGTTTTTACTTTATTTGAATATTTAGCTCTTGTTGGGTAATTATGTGAAAGAAAGTCAGTATGTTTCCTATTTTTGTGTAAAAAGCATACTGCTTTGAGAAAGAAAATCTGTCGAATATCTAGTATCCTAGCTTCTTTGTATAAATTATCTGATGGGTAAGTTCTTTCTTTTTTTAATAAAATTTTTAAGAAATATTTCTGAAGTGTGTTTAATTTTTCTATGTACACATTCGTGATACCACCCCATCCGATAATTCCATATGCTATACGGGAGTCAACAAGAGAGAAATAAAGCATTTTGAGATGGCGCAGGGGTAATATTTTAGCGAGGTATTTGAACCGGCCCAAAAAGGTTCTTATTGTATTAACAGTGTTGTTAACATGAACATTCCAACGAAGATGGCAATCGATAGTTATGCCTAAATATTTTACATTTTCAGTACGTTTTAATGTGATCATTTTATTATGATTAATTATCTGTAAAGTGTTATACTGAGGTAGTTTATTTTTGTAGCTTGTTATAGGTAGGAACATTGTTTTGTCAAAATTAATGGTTAGCAATTTATGATTAAACCAGTCGATGATATTATTCATTTCCGATTGAATTTTAAGTTTTAAGTCTTCCCAACTTCTTGATGTATACAATATAACTGTATCATCGGCGAAGCTTATTATGTGCCCAGAGGTTTTAATGTTGAGTAAATTATTAATATATAATATAAATAAGATTGGTCCGAGTACCGTCCCTTGTGGTACTCCGCATTTAACTAGCTCAAAATTACTATAGGTTTCGTCGATTTTGACACATTGTTTCCTATCAGACAGATATGATCTGAATAAATTATGAGCCACTCCACGTATTCCTACATCTTCCAGGGATTCTAACAACTGTTGGTGGTCGACAGTGTCAAACGCCTTTGCAAGATCCAGAAAAACACCAATAGCAGGTTGGCTGTTATCGATTGCTTCATACATTTTTTGAGTTAGTGACAAAATGGCCCCATCCGTAGATTTTCCGCTCTGAAATCCGAATTGGTTATCAGCAATTATTTTATATTTTTCCAGAAATAGCTCCAGCCTTATTTTAATAACTTTTTCGAAAATTTTAGCATAGTTAGTTACCAAAGATATTGGTCTATAATTCGATGGTAGGGTTTTGTCGCCTTTTTTATGCAGACGTTTTATTACTGCGATTTTAAATTCAGTAGGGCAGATTCCATTTTCCATTATATTGTTAATAATATAACACAGGGGTGTTTCTATTTCCTTATATATTGCTTTCAGTGTTTCGGCTTTTATATCGTCTATACCAGGTGTCTTATTATTTTTCAGATTTAGGATAATTTTACTGATTTCTTTTTCATCCGTAGGTATAAGAAATATTGAGCAGGGATTTATCACTCTGGGTGGAGGTGCTATTGGAGGTTTTTCTATGTTTTGTACCAGTTCTTTCCCTACATTGGAGAAGAAGTCATTGAATGTATTTGATATTTCTTTATTGGAGTTTACGTCTTTGCCATTTTTTGATTGAAGCTGTTTTATTATTGTTAGTTTATTATTGTTGTTTGTAATATTTTTTATGGTTTTCCAGAGCTTTTGCGAATTGTTTTTATTCTGTTCAATTTGATTTTTATGATGGTTGAGTTTAGTCACATAGATAAGTTTATTTAAATTATTTCTATATTTTAAATAGTTCTCTTGTAGCATAAGGTTTTCTTTATCTATTTGCCACTTTTTGTATAGCTTGTCGCGCTTTTTAATAGATTTTATTAGCCCTATTGTAATCCAATCTTTCTTTTTTATGTATTTTCTTTTTTCTTTATAAGTTTTGGTATTGTTTTCAATGATTTGCTCAATTTTACTAACAAAGTATGTTGTAGCTTTTTGTGCGTCTTTGATAGTATATAATGAATCCCAGTTCAGATTGTTTAAGTCGTTCTTTAGTTTTATAAAATTTATCTTTTTTACTGTATTATCCATATAGCTAGATTCGATATCCTTGAAAATGTTTGTGTTCAATAATGTGGCTCTATGATCTGTTACAAGAGAATCTAAGATAAAGCTTGAAAAGTAGTTGCTGACTTCACCTTTTCTCAATCTTACAAAAATATGATCCAAACAGCTTTTAGAGTTTCCTTGTATTCTGGTATGGGTATTAACAGTTGAGATGAAGTTGAATAAACTCATTATGTCCAGATATTCAGACACGATTATGTTATCTTTAGAGAGTAAGTCAATGTTTATATCACCTATAATTATATGTACATCACTGCTCTCGATATCATTTTTACAAAGGTAATCGTACAGACTAATTACAAATTCTTTATCGTTAGTTGCCGGTGATCTATATAAGGCTGTTATTTTTATAATTTAAAATTTACATTTGGTATCTTTTATGATTTCATTATATTCGAAAGCATCTCTCAATATTTTGGACGGAAATTCTGAATAGTTGTAATCCTTGATGAATGGATCCATTATTTTAACGATATAATTAAACAATTTAATAATTAATAGATGTAGGTGAGCATTCTAATATTTTTATAGGTCCATTATAAGCACTAACGCATAATAAAAAAAGAAAGTTTATTTTCCAGATCCGCTGCGAGTTCTTATTTTCTTATTTTCGCCTACCTGTTTAATAAGTTTGACAGCAAGTTGGGTTGGAGTATTTATTTCCTGCTGAGGTTTTTTTGATGGTGGTTCAATGGGTTTGGTGATCGGATGCTGGGTATCTTTGGTTGGTATTTGTATCGGTGTATGGGGGGCACTTTGGGGTTTATCTGGAATATTGTTTTCAATATCCTCTTGATTTTCTAGATCTTCTGCTTTGTATATCCTTCCATTAACATATAATCGATTTCCTTTTATATAGCAGTCACCTTCCTTGTTTTCCCTAGCAAGGTTCAAATGTTTCATCAGAATGTTATATTCTTGGCGTTGTTTTAGCGTGAGGTCTCGAGCTATTGAAATTCTCGTCCCTTTTAATTTTTTTGCGTTTTTCAGCACCGCTGCTTTCTTTAGGAATGACGTAAACTCTATTTTAATCGGAGGGTTGTTCGTTTTTACCAGTGGGTAAAAGTTATTCAGATCACTTTCAGTGATATTTACATCTACCAGCTTCTTTATTTCACATTTGATAAAATCAGTAGTTATATCTTCTGGTTTGCTTTCTAATCCAAAAATAATGATATTATTTTCCTTTGATTTTCTCTCTAATGTCTCGATTCTATTTGTGGTTTCAGCGTTCTTAAACTCTAGTGACTTTATTCTTCGATTTAAATCTTCAATTTTTAATGTTATTCTCACTTCTACAGCTTCAATTCAGCTCTTGCTTATTTTTCTTCAATTCTTCCAAAATAATCTCATTTGTGATAGACATACTCAGGGACTTCTGAAATGCGTGGTAATGAAGATTTTAGGAAAAAGAAAATGTCTCCCTATTTCCTTCGTTACACTACGATTTTTTACAGAGCTATCTCACAGTCACTTTGTTTAGATTATTTGGTCGCCTACTTGACGATTTTGGCATACATATGGCGACAAGGCAGTGATGCTACGCTCCCAACGAATGCAAGCACAGGATACACGACACTCCATTAACTACACTACATACATTCTTCAAATAACTGATAAATATTAAATAAAACACATTATCATCCTTGACACAACTGCATCAACCAGTAACATTTACTGTAATCGAGAACGAACAATAAACTTATGCACTCAAACTGTTTTACTATTTAATTATTTATTTTTTAAATAATACGGTATACGCCAAAATAAACGAAAAATATATACACACATTGGCACACGATCATAGTATAGTATAGTATATATATATATATATATATATATGTTAAATCACATAACTCCAAGATAACTTTTTAAAAACAATTATTTATTAATACAAAAATAAAATACAAATAAAATCTTAACTGTAGTTATATATTGACTCACAACACAAGTAAGTGAATAAGTGAATAAGTGAATTAAGTGAATTGTGAATTGTGAATGATGCTGTTAGCTGGAGATCTAGTATTTATACAATCAAAAATGTTTAATCATCAAAAATATAAAAAGAAACGTAAATTAATACAATGGATCTTTTCTCCTAAGGTTAAATCGAAACTTCTAGAATATGATAAATAAAATACATAGTAATGTCTTTTTGGAGGCCAAACTGGATAAACAACTAACAATGGTCTTTATGGTAACTTGCTGACTACTGGTCGGCATCTCTGGCACGTAAACATCCTTATCACTTTTGTTATCTTCTTAAAACTGCGTCTTGCAGATGTAATATGATATGATGCAATACTACTGCGTCTTGCAGATGTAATATGATATGATGAAATACTGCGTCTTGCAGATGAAATATAATAGTATGAAATAATATTTAAATAATACTTTGTTGTTATTATATGACTTTAAAAATAATTCAATTATAATTTTATATAACAACTCCCCCATTTAAGAAAAGTTGGTGGAGTTTGCAACAACTTTTTAAGTTAATGATTTATTTGGATTTAATTCGATGTTTTTTTCTATGGGTTCTCCTTCTTTTCGGAAGAATTCTTCTTATACTTTGCTGGAATGAAATACTGGAACCTGGTCCTGGTGGTGATGGTGGGTAATCGTTGGATAAAGCTATTCCAATTCGATGATGCTTTCTTCTACATTTACAGATCACATAAAGTATAACCAATAAAATTATTATTAAAATGGTGAAGCAATGTGTATATTTACTGATCGGAGATTGTTTCATCATTTTTTCTAACTCTTCTGAATACTGATTTAGTTTGTGTTGTGCATTGTTCAAATCTTCGGAATTATTTTTTTCAACTTAAGAGTTCTAGTTCTGGAATTTGTATTTTTCCAGGAATATATTTGCAACAGTCAAATGGAATTGTGACTGGATGACTTCGATACTTGATTTCTTGGTATGTGTCAATTGGGTATTGAGCATGAACTCTTGTACTTCCAATAAAGGCACTACACTCAGGTTGTTATTTCAGTAAACTATTAGTTTTAATAATTTCTGATTTAATTTCCCTTTTTCCACATTTAATCGTGATTGGCAGAGGGTCCGAAACAGTGATTAACCATAAATTTAAATCAATTTGGTAGACATTATAATCTTTTACAAAAAGAAGAGATGTTTGACATGTCTTGGGCATCTGAGTTAATCTTCTTAATAGTTGTGCTTCGCAAATTGCATCGTTGTCAATTGGATATGGAAGGAGATTAGAACAGATTTTTATGCTTCTTTCAACAGTATTGCAATTATCCAGGTTTCGCAATGACAAATACAGCAGTGAATCATCATCCCGCGCAATATATTTTTGTATAGTTGGTAAAATATGATAGATACCTGTTCGATCATCTAATATTGGTATAGGATAAAGTCGATATAGTATATAAGCTTCTGGATCAGTGAGAGGAATTTTGAGAACAAATATTATTTTACTTTGATATGCCTCTAATTCAATAATATTAAGATAATTAGCTATATTTGACGTATACGGTTGTAAAGGTCAATTATTTCTTACAAGAGATTTTGCTATATCTTGTAAAGAATTGATTAAATCTGAAGGTGCTATTATTGAGCTATGTAATAATCTTATGCGAGCAAAAGTGATAGAATTTAAAATTGTATTAAGGGTATCTTCTAAGAAAATATAGCTTTCCATTAGTGATTCACAAATATTCAATATCCTTATTTGTGCTTCATAAAATGCGACATCATCAGCAATATCCATCAAAGTATTTTGAATTTCTTTTATATCTTCATTAAAAGTATTCTCATCAATTTGTAATTTTTGTATAGTATTATTAAAATTTTTAAAAACAGAAGTTGTAACTGAAATTTGTTTTTTAAGAAGATTTTCCAACTCAAATTCATCATGAGATAATTTGTTAATACAATCATCATAATATTCTCCATCTGATGCATCTAAATTACCAGTAATAGTTTTCCAAACAGTTCCGATTCCATTAAATATACCTCGCTTTGCCCTGGAGTTATATGATTTAGTTTATCCTATAATTTCTTTATATTTTTGACCTATTGAATTGAAATTTGTGATAATAAACTTATGTGTGTTTGAACTTCAGACTTAAAAGCTATAAACCTTGGAGACGGATCTTCTAAAGTATCCAAAATTCCTATAAGTATTTTATCATTATTTTCCATTGTTTTCTTAATTGGGGCCAGATCTTTGTAAACTAAAAGTGTCCATTTTTCATTCGTAATTTTGATAGTACATTCTTCATGGAAAAAGATTCCAACGGTGTTATTAACAGGAGTAAGTGTGTACTGAGCTGATATAATATTTATCAGCACGAAGAATCTGAAACCAAAGAAACTACTCATAGTAGGGTTTCAGTCTATCGAAATTAATTTTTGATTTTTGATTAGCTTGCGGATTTCAAACTATTGCAGAATTATCAAATAATTGCACAATTTCAAAAGGACCATTAAACAAATTTTGACTTTTATCTTTAATTTGAGATTCTTTATGATAAACTTTATCTCCTATTTTATAATCTGGAAGCTTTCCTGAAATATTTTTATAAAATCTAATTTTTGCTTTTTCTTTCTGACTTGCTGTTTTTGCTCGTGCAATTTTATAATAATGTTGCATTCTGTTGTTCAAATCACGTATGTATTTAGTAATAAGGGCTTTCTCATTATATAAAGTTTCAGGTGGTCTACTAGCCGTATGACCAAAAATCAGTTCATATGGGGTAAAACCAGTTGTTTTGTTTTTAGTATTATTATAACATATAACCGCATATGGCAAAATATTAAACGGATGTTCATCTGGATTTTCTGTCTTATGTGCACGGTTCATTTCCATAAGAGTTCCGTGGAATCTTTCTAAAGAACCATTCGATTGTGGATGGCCAACGCTAGAAAAAGTGAGCTTTATGTCAAAAAGCGTACACAAATCTTTTATTAATGAATTATCAAATTCTCTACCATAATCGCAATGAATTCTCAAAGATGTTTCAAAATGTTGAAAGAATATTAATAATGTATTTACAACTGTTGAAGCTTTTTATTTGAAACAGGATAAGCTTGAGTAAATTTAGTTAACTCATCTCGAATCGTTAAAGCGTAATTTCTTGTTGGATACTCAAAAATATCAATATCTATTAATTCTTTCAAACGGAGTTTTTGGTGTTTCTGTTATTACCAGAGGAGTGCTTAAATTCTTACGACAGATTTTTACTTTTCGACAAGTTTCACAGTTTTTAATAAATTGTTCTACATCTTTTGTTAGTCCTGTCCAGTTATACTTAGATTTTATCCGTCGTATAGTTTCATTTATTCCGCGATGTAAATTACTTTTGCCTTTATGATATTGGTCCAATATGATAGGTATTTCATCACGGTCAGGTGTTTGAACAATATTTTGACAGACTACAAATTTTAAATCAACATAAGCAAAAATAAAAGAGAATACTTCTAAAATAGGTAACTCAAGAATATTTTCATTATAATAAGTTTTTGAAGGATCAAATTTACTTTGTTCTTTAAACAATGTGTAAAATAATTGTTGAACTACAAACTCTAGATCGTAAATAAGAGGTATTATAAAATACTTGCGATCTTTCACAGTTTTACTAGAAACAATATTTACTAAATTCATTTGAAAATCAAAATTTTCTTCAAAAATATCTTCAATAATTTTATAATGTAAATCTTCAAGTTTATTTTGCCAAAATAAAGTGACAATATTCTTATGAGCCTTATCCAATAACTGGTCATTTGATGTTTCAATTTTTGAATAATCGATTATTGATTTTGTTTTGTAAAGGTCAACAAATCTATTAAATTCGTCTGTCATTAATTCATCCTGTTCCTCTATAAGTGTTTCACTTTTTTGTGGTTCTATAGAATCATTAGGGTCTTTACTTGTTGATGGTATAACCTCATTAGTTTCATTAGTTGCCAAAATTGTAATTTTAGATTGTAAATTTGCACATTCTTTAAAATGATTGGCTCAATAAAAATTTGATTTTGTATCTTTGGCAAACAAATAACAATTTCAACACCTACATTTCTAAAAAGATAAGATATCATTTTTTTAACATACGTCCAATCTAACTTGTCCAATCCACACCCTATTTTTGGCATAGCTAATTTTTGAACATTGTTTTTACCAACATGATCTCTCAATTTCTTTAAAGATGACTATAAAGTCTGATAAGTGGGTTTTCCGGTTGAAGTTTCTTTTGTTACAAGATAATAAATATATCTAGTAGTATTTGCATTCTTAATTTTCAAACCTTCTAAACCAAGATTATAAATAAAAACTTTATGTGGAACTTTTGCAGAAAATGGAATAAGAACAGATTCTTTTAGTAAAATTTTTTGATCAGTTATCCCTTCAATAGTTACATATTCAGTAAATCTTTGAGGAAATTTCTTAACAGTATTTTCTTTAAAAATAGAAACTCCTGCACCTGCATCAATAAGCAACTTAAACTTTTTAGAAGCATCTTCAATATAATAAAGATTTTTGGAATTAACAGTCAAAAATGGATTTAAAGAAAATTTTGTTCGGGAAAAGTTACATTCGGGTTCATCTTCTAAATTATTTTATGGCAGTTTAGTTTTAAATAGTCTAGCTTATTCCGGAATTTTAATAATTTATCTAGAATGTTTTAGGGCATTTTAGAATGTTTAAGAGTAAATTGGATTTTAAAAGATTTTCCTAAATATTTTAATGTCTGCAATTGGTACACAATATTGTGAAAATGTAAAATATTGTACGTATTGCCCTAATAGCTGCTGACGTTATTCGATGGAGGAAGGGGTGTTTGCCCTCGCAGCAGTTCTTGTCTTTATTATCTAGCAATCTGAAATTATATTCATAGATAATCATTATATGACCGATTTAAGATAATTTAGAATTAATCAATTCCACTTACCGAGTGTTTATATTCACTCACTGTAAGTGTTCAGTGCATCGCTAAAGAGTGATAATATATTAGTTCAAAATAAGACACGGCAAACTGAAGATTGCCAAAAACCTTGAAATCATGATATTTGTCTGGGTGGCGGTACTTTGTTTGGTAATGACTGGGGTTAATATGTAGAAAAGGTACCCATCGATTTTTGGATTTTTTAAGCTAGATGTGCAGAAATATATTATAGAAATACCTTCCAATTGAAATTTTTGTGCGCCAACCTCTAAAAAGCTTACGGGAGGTTGGAGTGAAAAGATAGATATACATATATATATATATATATATCTGGAAATTGGTTCTTGAATCCTGATGTGTAGTTAGGAATTATTTCTTGGGAGTTGGATTCTGGTACTAACAAAATAAGAGATGGGTTATGCAACGTTTCGTCCCTGGCCGGGGACTTCGTCAGGCTTTTATTATATAATTATCATTACAATATTTTTTTCTGAAAAAAAGGGGGAAATATACATATTATGATAATGGTTATAATATTGGTTATATGATATTATTTTTGAACCATCAGATATGCACCTTGGCAGAGTATGGATTATCTTTAATAGATTTAATTTTTGTTTTTATGTTTCTCATCTTTAAATACTTGAGTAAATTGAACTTTCTTATTTATTCTCGAATTTATATTTGTCTGGTTGAGGAAACGTGATCAAGATGGAGATATAGGAATGTGATGCAGGTTGATGGAATAGAAAGAGCATGTGCGACAATAAGTAGCTCGTATTTGTTAGGATTATTTCGCGCCTACTTGTTTGGGGGTGATGGGAGTATAATTTCTGATGGTGTAATTATGTTTTTTTTGTTTCTTTTATTATTGTGGTGGAAGCCATGATCATCATAAGAGTGTGTAGTAAATTTGAATTAGGTTGTTGTTTATTATTATTATTATTAAGGGGAGATTTACATTTTTTTATATATATCATTTCTTTTATGTTGCGTTTTTCTCTGTTTCTCGAAAATAAAAGATCTTCCTAATGAAGTTAACAACCAGATCAGAACTGAAATCGGGCAGCCATGAGCAGTCATAGAAACAAAATTAAAAGTAGAAATAAAACACAAATTCCAAATAAAACTCAATCAAACATCATAAAAAATATCAATAAAACGAAACAATTCTTAAAAGTAAACCCTCAAATCATAGTTATTAAAGCAGATAATAGCAACAAAACGGTAATTATGAACAAAACAGATTATGAAGAAAAAACTACTAAAAGATTCAAAAACATATAAAAAACTAAAAACTGATCCAAGAAACAAATTTCAAACACAAAACAACCAACTCATAAAAAAATGGAGAGAAGAAAACATAATTTCAGAAGTGATAAAGCGAAAGTTGTCGATACACAACGCAACATCCCCCAAAATTTATGGATTACCAAAACTACACAAAAACGGCACCCCATTGAGACCTATTGTATCTAGCATCCAATCCCCCTTCTACAATTTATCGAAATTCTTAACGAACAGTATCTCAAATATCACAGGTAGAAAAGAATACTACATTAAAGATTATTTCACTTTCAAAAAATTCATCGAAAACGCTAAAATTCCAGAAGACCATATCCTCGTATCTCTAGACGTAACATCACTCTACACCAACATTCCAAACAAACTAATCAAGAATATCATTAAGAGGAAATGGGACATATTGAAAAACCATACTCCCCTACCATTGAAAGAGTTCATTAAAGCCATTGATCTCACACTAACAACAAATTTCTTTCAATATAAAGATTGTTTTTACCAACAAATAGACGGATGTGCCATGGGTTCACCTATTTCCAGTACTATTGCACAATTAGTCACGGAAGACCTTGAAGAAACAGTTATCAAAAACCTAAACATCAAACTACCATTCTTTAAAAGATACGTGGATGACTGCATAACAGCCATTCCCAAAAACAAACTTGACTATGTACTCACTGCCTTCAACTCGTTCCATCCAAAACTGCAATTTACATCAGAAACAGAAGAAACTAATAAAATTAACTTTTTAGATCTCACCCTTATAAGAGAAAAGGAAAAAATCTTCACACTCTGGTACACAAAAGACACATGGTCGGGCAGATATTTAAATTTCCATTCGAGCCATCCCACCCAACATAAAAAAGCGTTGTAATAAGCATGGCAGATAGAGCCATACTACTTAGCAGTCCAAAATTTAGACAACAATGTTTAGACAAAGTGAGAAAAACCTTACAAAACAACAACTACCCAATAAAATTCATAAATAACATTATCAAACAAAGAGCACACAAAGCCTACAACTCTAACCACAAGAACAATTCACAACCAAAATCTAGCAATTATCTCGCATTACCATACATCCACAATCCATCAGAGAATATCAAACAAATATTAAACAGGCAAAATATCCAAGTTTGCTTCAAACCGCACAACACTTTAAAAAGATTTTTCACTCCACTTAAAAGCAAAATTGCAAAACTAAAAAATTCAAATCTTATATACAGTATTCCATGCAATGACTGTAACAAAGAATATATTGGTATGACAGCACAACTCCTAAATAATCGACTAAATTGACACAAATTCATGAAAAAATCAAGCACAGCTCTTAACAAACATATCATTCGAGACAAACACAATCCAAACTTTAATAACACCAAAATTCTAGCATTTGAAAGAAGCAGAGAAAAACGCAACATAAAAGAAATGATATATATAAAAAAATGTAAATCTCCCCTTAATAATAGAACAGACATCAACAACCTAAATCAAATTTACTACACACTCTTATGATGATCATGGCTTCCACCACAATAATAAAAGAAACAAAAAAAACATAATTACACCATCAGAAATTATACTCCCTTCACCCCCAAACAATTAGGCGCGAAATAATCCTAACAAATACGAGCTACTTATTGTCGCACATGCTCTTTCTATTCCATCAACCTGCATCACATTCCTATATCTCCATCTTGATCACGTTACCTCAACCAGACAAATATAAATTCGAGAATAAATAAGAAAGTTCAATTTACTCAAGTATTTAAAGATGAAAAACATAAAAACAAAAATTAAATCTATTAAAGATAATCCATACTCTGCCAAGGTGCGTATCTGATGGTTCAAAAATAATATCATAAAACCAATATTATAACCATTATCATAATATGTATATTTCCCCCTTTTTTTCAGAGAAAAGTATTGTAATGATAATTATATAATAAAAGCCTGGAGAAGTCCCAGGGACGAAACGTTGCATAACCCATCTCTTATTTTGTTAGTACCAGAATCCAACTCCCAAGAAATAATCCCTAACTATATATATATATATATATATATATATAGAGTTATAATTGAAATATTTGAAGTCATATAATAAATAACAAAGTATTATTTTTAAATATTATATTTCATAATATTAAGTAGTCAGCAAGTTAATATAAAGACCATTGTTAGATGTTTATCCAGTTGGCCTCTAAAAGACATTACTAAGTGTTTATTAATATAATATTTCTAGAAGTTTCGATTTAATTTTAAGACAAAAGACCTATTGTATTTATTTACGTTTCTTTTTACATTTTTGATGATTAAACATTTTGGATTGTATAAATACTAGATCTCCAGCTAACAACATCACTTGTGAATCTTCTGGTGAATGTGTAAGTCAACTTGTGAGTATAGATTCATACAGTCATGTAAAGTTAAGATATATATTTTTTTTTGTATTAATAAATAATTGTTTTTAAAATGTTAATTCCAAGTTGTATGATTTAACAAATTGGCGCAGTCAGTAGGATACTTCAACGTTGGTAAAACAAGGCTTACTTCAACAACAAGTTTCCCCTCATTATCAACGGTGGTTTCCTAAGCTTTGAAGAAAAGAACCAGCAACTCCGAAGAAAGAAGAATAGGACATAAGAAGTATCAAGAATCTAGCACGTGGAGAGAACAAGGAACTGGCCTAACTGTCGACGGCAGATTCTTCAACAACTTACAGAAGAGGTCCAACACTGCTTTGTAAACCACATTGCAGAGAACAAGACAAATCAATGTACATCTTACTGTAAGTCAATTATCACGTATAATTAATATATTACTATAAAAAGGAAAAGTTTTTAAACTGTTCGATTTTCTTTTATCATATTTTTTATATATTATATTTAATTAAATCAAAATGGCAAATGAAAGAAATCCAGCTCAAGAGGTTGAGCTTGAACCATATAGAATTTCGGAAATATTTTGTATCGTGCCTGAATTAGAAGGTGATCAGATATTTCTCGGGACATTTTTAAATGCATGTGATATGCTTATAATATGTCTACCAGAGACCAAAAGGTTCTGTTAGTGATTCACATTAAAAATAAATTAAAGGGAAAAGAGGCCCAACTAATCAGCTCACGAAATCCTCAGACTTACGTAGAGATAAGACAGCTTTTAAATCTTCATTTCGGTGATTCAAGAGACCTTACTTCTCTTATTCATGATTTACAAAGACTAAAACAATTATCGAATGAGTCAGCTCTTACATTTTTTAATACAGTGCAAGTCTTAAATGCTAAAATGCATGCAAATATACAAAAAACAGCAAATTTATCAAATGAACAAAAGGTTGCAAAAGAAATTCTTATTGATACTATGGCACTTAATACTTTATTAACTGGACTTAACCCCGTCTAGGACAACTTATTGGTGCTAGTCAGCCAGAAAATTTATTAGAAGCACAAATTCGCATACGAAGAGAATTGCAATTATGATATTTTGAGAACCAAAAATTTAATAAGCCAGCTTCTAATATTGTGAATAAACTTCAAAATATATTAAATATCAGAAAACCCCAAATACAAACTGTAAAATGCTTTTCATGTGATGAAAATGGTCATACTTCTAATCAATGTCGTTTTCAACAGCAAAGAGCTTTTACTACAAGCTCCAATGAAAATTTGTACCAAAATTTTCAAAAACCATTAAATTTCCAAAATCAACCACAAAATAATTTACAAAATAGACCAAATAGTAATGTTCCCCAGCAAAGACCTTTTCAACCAGAGGGACAATCTCAAGTAAGACCCTCGGTGATTCAAAAGAATCCTAATTTCCACAAACGAGCTCATTTAATTGGCCTTAAGAGCGATAATTCTGATTATTATGATGAATACTTAGGCTCTGATCTGGACCATAATCTTTATGATATTCAAGATAATTTTGGAAATAATTTCCAGGAAGATGACAATAATTATTCATTCTCAAAATTTTATGTCTGCTGAAGTAATCTCAAATTTCCAAGCATTGCCAATTGCTCAAAATAAAGAACATTTTTTTGAGTTTGAGCCAGATTCTCAAAATGTTGTTTCTGCTGAGGTAATTTCAAGTTTTCAGGATTTTCCTATTGCCCCAATCAAAGACCATCCCCCAGATTGTCCGACAACAGAGAATTCAATTTCAGAAACAATTACCAAAATCTTAACATTAAAATTCGAAGAGATGAACCCGAATGCAAATTTTCCCGACCAAAATTTTCTTTAAATCAATTTTTGACTATTAATTCCAAAAATCTTTATTATATTGAAGATGCTTCTAAAAAGTTTAAGCTGCTTATTGATACAGGTGCAGGAGTTTCTATTTTTAAAGAAAATACTGTTAAGAAATTTCCTCCAAGATTTACTGAAAATGTAACTATTCAAGGAATAACTGATCTGAAAATTTTACTAAAAGAATCTGTTCTTATTCCATTTGCTGCAAAAGATCCCCATTAAGTTTCTATTTATAATTTTAATATTGATTTTGATGGAATTTTGGGTTCAGATTTCCTAGAACATTATAATTGTATAATTGATTTGAATTCAAAACAATTGATAACTAATTTCAAAACTATACCTTTGTTTAAAGTTAACGAAATATTACACTTGTCTCAAAATAATCAAATTTTTGAACAAGATTCTGAATTCTTAGAATTTGAACAAAATATTGAAAATTGTTATAACAAAATAGCTGAGAAAGACATTGATTTTTTTTGACATGCCTGATGATTATTCATTAGCTCATTGCGTGGCGGAAGATATGCAAATGCAAAAAGGCATTGCCGCGGAATTTAAGAAACGATTTGGAAATATAGAAAAATTATTATGTCAAAATCAATAACAAGGTGGTTTAGCAGGTTTGAAAATTAAGAATCCAAATACAGCTAGATATATGATCTTGTTACAAAAGAAACTTCAACCAGAAAACCCACTTATCAGATTTTATGGTCATCTTTAAGGAAATTGAGAGATCATGTTGGTAAAAACAATGTTCAAAAATTATCTATGCCAAAAATAGGGTGTGGATTGTAAAAGCTAGATTGGACGTATGTTAAAAAAATGATATCTCATCTTTTTAGAAATTTAGGTGTTGAAATTGTTATATGTTTGCCAAAGATACATAATCTAATTTTTATTGAGCCAAGAATTGAAGAAAAATTCATATTGAAATGTAAATTAACAAACACAGATGCACTACTTTTCGGACAAGCAATAGAAAATGTTAGAATTTGGACTCAAAAATGCCCCTTCCACTTTTCAACGCGTCATGGAGAACATTTTACTTGGCATTCAAAATGAAAAATGTCTTGTTTATATGGATGACATAATAATTTATTCTTCTACTATTCATGTTTCTCGTCTAACTTAAGTTTTCAACAGACTTCGAAAAGCCAACCTGAAAATTCAACCAGATAAATGTGAATTTCTTAGAAAAGAAGTCGCTTATCTTGGACATATCATTACCCAAGATGGTGTTAAAACAAATCCAGCCAAAATAGAATGCCTAAAAAAATTTCCGGAACCTAGAAATCCTAAAGATATAGCAGGATATTATCGTCGTTTTATACCAAATTTTGCCAAAATTTCTAAACCCCTTACAAGAATTTTACAGAAAGATGTTTCTCTTATTTTTAATACTGAATGTAAAAATTATTTCAACGATCTAAAAACTGCACTTACTTCAGATCCTATTTTGAGATACCCAAATTTCGAAGAACCATTTATTCTCACAACTGATGCTAGTGCATTTGCCATTGGCGCTGTTCTATCACAAGGTCCCATTGGTAAAGATCTACCAGTAAATTATGATTCTAGAACATTATGTAGTGCAGAAACAAAGTATTCGACAATAGAACGAGAACTCCTTGCATCATTTTCGTCCTTATTTATTTGGAAGAAAATTTACGATAGTCACTGACCATCGTCCATTAACATGGCTTTTTTCCATTAAAGATCCCGGAAGCAGACTAGCTAGATGGCGACTCAAATTGGAAGAATATGATTACAAAATAGATTTCTTGACCTTTACAAAACAAAATCAATAATCGATTATTCAAAAACTGAAACATCAAATGACCAGTTACTGGATAAAGCTCATAAGAATATTGTCACTTTATTATGGCAAAATAGACTTGAAGATTTACATAATAAAATTATTGAAGATATTTTTGAAGAAAATTTTGATTTTCAAATGAATTTAGTAAGTATTGTTTCTAGTAAAACTGTGAAAGATCGCAAGTATTTTATAATACCTCTTATTTACGATCTAGAGTTTGTAGTTCAACAATTATTTTACACATTGTTTAAAGAACAAAGTAAATTTGATCCTTCAAAAGCTTATTATATAGAAAATAATCTTCAGTTACCTATTTTAGAAGTATTCTCTTTTATTTTTCCTAATGTTGATTTAAAATTTGTAGTCTGTCAAAATATTGTTAAAACACCTGACCGTGATGAAATACCTATCATATCGGACCAGTATCATAAAGGCAAAAGTAATTTACATCGCGGAATAAATGAAACTATACGAAGGATAAAATCTAAGTATAACTGGACAGGACTAACAAAAGATGTGGAACAATTTGTTAAGAACTGTGAAACTCAAAACAATTCTCGAACATAGCAATATGGCGCCACGAAATGAAAACGCTGCTGAAAATAGCTGCAAAAAGTGTGTAAAAGAGGTGAAAGTTGGTGTTAAATGTTATAAATGTTCATATAAATATCATCCCAGCTGTATCCTGAAAATTCATGGCATGTATGTAAACGGAGAAAATATTATATGTTGTGAAGACATAACCTCGAAACAAAGGAAAACGGAACAAGAGGTACAACAGTTGAAGGAACGTCTAACGAGCATGAATGAGGTGAGCTTCGAAAACTCTATAAGCCAGCGATGTGTTGTAGAGACGGGAATTTCTAGGGTATATGAGGAGTGCAGTCAAGACGTTTTGGGGGATGATTTGACGACTTTGATGGAACGGGATGTTGCCGAGAAAATCAAAGACACTGAAATAATGTACCAAGAAAAATCAAACATGGTCGAAGAATTGTAGGACAAAACTAAGGTACTGAGTAAATGTATTAAAATATTAGAAAGAGTAAATGAAGTCGAAAATAAAGTTACAACAAAGCCATCTAGAAGTGAGAAACCTAAACCAACTAACAGCTGCAGTTTATCAACTAACAAAAGCCATGTGGAGACATCTAAAATAATCACAGGTGATGAGAAATTATTGGAAAAGAAAACTGTTCCTTCTGTTTTGATAACAGCAGTGAGAAATCTGGAAAAATCAGATAACTGTACCACAGACTCGACAAAACCAGACGTTAGAAAGGACAAAGCAGAGAAGAAACCTATGGACGAAAAGAAACAGAAAACTTTGCTCGGAACTGATAGAGGAACCTACAATTTCAAAGCGGCAGATCGTAAGGCATGGCTGTATATCGGACGAGTAAACAAAAACTGCTCAGCAAACGACTTATTAGAATTCCTAGATAGCAAACTGCCCCGTAAAAAATTTGATGTACATAAGTGACAACAGTCCTAGTTCATCATTCAGAGTGGGTATGGAGTTCGAATTGTTGCAAGATCTGAACCAGGAGGACTTCTGGCCCCAGGGTATAAAAATAAAGAGATATCGTTTTTTTCGAGACCAAGGAAAATACAGTAGATCACAAAAACAACATATTCAAACTTCTCAACATTAACACCAGATCAATAAATGGTAAAATTGAACAACTTGAAAAAATTTTACTGGAAACGAACGTGCACGTTGCCACGATAACGGAACACTGGATGAACAAAATAACATTAGCATGTTATGCATTCCGGGATATGAAATCAAAGCATTTCATTGTAGACAGGACAACTATGGTGGTACCCTCATATTGGTCAATCAGAAGCTTCAGGTTAAAGAGCTACCTCATGTGGCGGAGGGCTCAGCTGAATCTGTCATAGAGATATGCGGAATTTGGGTGAAGGAGTTGAGGTCGATCATCTTGGCAATATATAGACCACCCAGAGGATCTATAGACGAATTCCTGCTAAGATTGAGAAACTGTTTGGAGAGGTTGATTATTATGAACCTGAAACAAAAGCACATATTCGTCTCAGGTGACTTCAACATAGATATGTCCAAAGATAGTAAGGAGTCAGGAAAATTAAAAGAATTATTCGAGGAGTTTGGCCTGGAAGGAAAGTTCTTGGAGCCATCCAGAGTGACCAGTACATCGCAATCACTGATAGACAACATCTTCTCTGACTGTGTTGAAATAGACGAGGACATTCGAACCCCACTTATCAGACCACAAAGGACAACTTCTGAACTTTAAAGTAAGAGAGATAACACCACTTCAAAAATTACACAGAAAACGGAACAGAAGCATAGGCCATGGTAACATTGAAAAGTTCAAGCTTGAACTCGATAGAATTAATTGGAATGACGTGACAACTGCTGAATCAGCAGAAATAGCTTTTGACGCATTCTGGGAAAAATTTATGACAGCTTTCAATAAAGCATGCCCAGAAAAAGAAACAGTCATTCATAATAAAAGAAGAAAAAAAAACAGCCAACACAGATAAAGAGGTCATAGAGATCAAGAAAAAATTAGATATATTGGCCACGGTATGTGAAGTGAGGGGAGATGATGTAACAATAAACTTGTCAGAAAGTGAAAATCTGTCGTAAGAATTTAAGCACTCCTCTGGTAATAACAGAAACACCAAAAACTCCGTTTGAAAGAATGATTATTGATATTTTTGAGTATCCAACAAGAAATTACGCTTTAACGATTCGATATGAGTTAAATAAATTACTCAAGCTTATCCTATTTCAAATAAAAAATCTTCAACAGTTGTAAATACACAATTGATATTCTTTCAACATTTCGGAACACCTTTGAGAATTCATTGCGATTATGGTCGAGGATTTGATAATTAATTAATAAAAGATTTGTGTACGCTTTATGACATAAAGCTCACTTTTTCTAGCGTTGGCTATCCACAATCGAATGGTTCTTTAGAAAGATTTCACGGAACACTTGTGGAGATGATCCGTGCACATAAGACAGAAAATCCAGACGAACATCCGTTTAATATTTTGCCATATGTTATATGTTATAATAATACTAAAAACAAAACAACTGGTTTTACCCCATATGAATAGATTTTTGGTCATACGTCTAGTAGACCACCTGAAACTTTGTATAATGAGAAGGCCCTTATTACCAAATGTATACGTGATTTGAACAACAGAATGCAACATTATTATAAAATTGCACGAGCAAAAACAGCAAGTCAGAAAGAAAGAGCAAAAATTAGATTTGATACAAATATTTCAGGAAAGCTTCCAGAATATAAAGTAGGAGATAAAGTTTATCTTAAAGAATCTCAAATTAAAGATATAAGTCAAAATTTGTTTAATGGTCCTTTTGAAATTGTGCAATTATTTGATAATTCTGCAATAGTTTTAAATCCGCAAACTAATCAAAAATTAATTTCGATAGACTGAAACCCTACTATAAGTAGCTTCTTTGGTTTCAGATTATTCGTGCTGATAAATATTATATCAGCTCAGTACACACTTACTCCTGTTAATAACACCGTTGGAATCTTTTTCCATAAAGAATGTACTATCAAAATTACGAATGAAAAATGGACACTTTTAGTTTACAAAGAACTGGGCCCAATTAAGAAAACAATGGAAAATAACGATAAAATACATATAGACATTTTGGATACTTTAGAAGATCCGTCTCCAAGGTTTATAGCTTTTAAGTCTGAAGTTCAAACACACTTAAGTTTATTATCACAAACTTAGAATTCAATAGGTCAAAAATATAAAGAAATTATAGGAGAAACTAAATCATATAACTCCAAGGCAAAGCGAGGTATATTCAATGGAATCGGAACTGAAAACTATTACTGGTAATTTAGATGTATCAGATGGAGAATATTATAATGATTGTATTAACAAATTATCTCATGATGTGTGTGTTTGAGTTGGAAAATCTTCTTAAAAAAAATTTCTGTTACAACTTCTGTTATTAAAAATTTTAATAATACTTTTCAAAAATTACAAATTGATGAGAAGACTTTTAATGATGATATAAAAGAAATTCAAAATACTTTGATGACTATTGCTGATGATGTCGCATTTTATGAAGCACAAATAAGGATATTGAATATATGTGAATCACTAATGGAAAGCTATATTTTCTTAGAGGATTCCCTTAATACAATTTTAAATTCTATCACTTTTGCTCGAATAAGATTATTACATAGCTCAATAATAGCACCTTCAGATTTAATCAATTCATAACAAGATATAAAAATCTCTTGTAAAAAATAATTTACCTTTACAACCGTATACGTCAAATATAGCTAATTATCTTAATATTATTGAATTAGAGGCATATCAATCAGAAAGTAAAATAATATTTGTTCTCAAAATTCCTCTCACTGATCCAGAAGCTTATATATTATATCGACTCTTTCCAATACCAATATTAGATGATCGAAGAGGTCTCTATCATATTTTACCAACTACACAAAAATATATTGCGCGGGATGATGATTGCGAAACCTGGATAATTTCAAGACTCTTAAAAGACGCATAAAAATCTGTTCTAATCTCCTCCCATATCCAATTGACAACGATGCAATTTGCGAAGCACAACTATTAAGAAGATTAACTCAGATGCCCAAGACATGTCAAACATTTCTCGTTTTTGTTAAAGATTATAATGTCTACCAAATTGATTTAAATCTATGGTTAATCACTGTTTCGGACCCTCTGCCAATCACGATTAAATGTGGAATTAAAGAAATTAAATCAGAAATTATTAAAACTAATAGTTTACTGAAATTACAACCTGAGTGTAGTGCCTTTATTGGAAGTACAAGAGTTCATGCTCAATACCCAATTGCCACATATCAGGATATCAAGTATCGAAGTCATCCAGTCACAATTCCATTTGACTGTTGCAAATATATTCCTGAAAAAATACAAATTCCAGAACTAGGACCTCTTAAGTTGAAAAAAATAATTCCGAAGATTTGAACAATGCACAACACAAACTAAATCAGTATTCAGAAGAGTTAGAAAAAATGATGAAACAACCACCGATCAGTAAATATACGCATTGGTTCACCATTTTAACCATTGTAATAATAATTTTATTGGTAATAATTTATGTGACCTGAAAATGTAGAAGAAAGCATAATCGAATTGGAATAGCTTTAACCAACGCTTACCCACCATCACCACCAGGACCAGGTTCTAGTATTTCATTCCAGCAAAGTATAAAAAGAATTCTTCCTAAAAGAAGAGCAAGTATCCATATCGGAGAACCCATAGAAGAAAACATCGAATTAAATGCAAATAAATCATTAACTTAAAAAGTTGTTGCAAACTCCACCAACTTTTCTTAAATGGGGGAGTTGTTATATAAAGTTATAATTGAAATATTATTTTGTCATATAATAATAACAAAGTATTATTAATTCCAAGTTGTGTGATTTAACATATATATATATATATATATATATATATATATATATATATATATATATATATATATATATATATATATATATATATATATATATCAGTAAATACTATCTGCACTTCCTCAAAGTAGATGCTGGTAATGCACAGTGTACAGTATATGTACGTCTGTGCAGCCAACGCAGAAGGTTAAAGGCAAAACTGCGGCACCATCTGGCTAACGTATGAAAACCGTAAGAAAAGAGTCCCTGCGGCCCCTAGGTGGTGGACATGAAAGCCCAGAACTGGTGAATGGCCTGTGCAGCTAATACTGCAACATGACAGGGAAACTAGTCCTGGGTGAGTGGGCTATAAAGACTGCAAGCCAGACAGAAGCAATGGATAATTACAGTGGTCTGATCGTTAGTCAAAACTACCACGGGGATCATTCCCCGACCTGGCTGTCGTATCGTGGCTTAGGGCTTGCACCGGGGAAACGATGCCGAACGCGTCCACGAATAAAAGTAAAACCCAAGAGGCCGCTTGTCATACCGGTATCCTGGTTGTCAGTGGTCATGTCTCGCGGAGTAGGCATACTTGGGGTCGATTGCCTAGACCAAGAGGAGACAACCTCAATAAAAACCTGAAATTCACGGTGTGGGGCCGGGCCAAAGGTTGCTTGGACGATCAGAAGATCGGCTCCTACTGATCCCACCTTAGGGCACCGGGAAAAACCCCATTGTTTGCAGCTTTACCTCTTCAAACGGGGCACTGAAGAGGCTGACGGATCTTCCCTAGTTATTCTTGGGATCTGAATGGACCAAGAAAAAAAAATGTACTATTGAAAATCGGCACAGAGACAATTACCATCAGCAATGTCATATAGGCCACTGAAGGAAAGTTGGTCTGGTGACCAACAGCTCCTTATTTGGTTAAGGAGCTTCAAATCGAACTTTCCTGAAGAGGTGGACCGACTGTCGGAAGAAGACCTCCATAGCATCAGACTATCGGGGTCATTCAGAAGAAGGATGCAGGCTCTACTGAAGGAAGGCCTTGAGTACATCAAAGTCAAGAAGGCTGTTATCGAGGAAAACTTCATAAGAAGTCAGCAACCTAAGAACGTTAATTCGAGAAAGGCTAAAGCAGAGGCGGGAAAACGCTCAGCTGGAGTTACTGAGAAGGCGGTTAGACGCCTCAGACAGCAAGGTACAACCCATCCACAAGCAAAACTTGTGACAAAAAGGCCCAGAACGGACGGTATACCATCCTTCAGTGATGCGGCCTCGTCAGTTAGGATAGCCATAGTGAAGGAATGTTATCGTAAAGAACAGATGGAAGCGGACACGCCAATAGGTCTCGAGCGCTCCATCATGAGAGCCTATGAGGTAGTGCTAGAAGATGGACCACAAGTAAGTTCTGTCAAATGCACCCATAAGCCCGACTACCTTCTAGTGACTTGCGCAGATGTAGCAAGAGCCAATTGGCTAGAAGCAATAGTCACCTCGCCGGTTCCTTGGGATAAAGCAAGTGTCAGGATTCTGCGGGGAAATGACCTGCCAAAGCCGGTAGCTGGCTACGTCTACGTTCCAGACGAACATGGCGAGAGACTAGCGGGTAGTATGATACTGAAAAGGCTGAAGGTTAGAAACCGGATGCTAAGTCTGTTCTTGACAATTTGGGGTAAAACACTAATGGAAAAGGGCAAATGTGGATCTTCTCCATGGATGAAGAATCCTTGGAGGAGATCAAAAATTGGACATAAGTCCCTACAATGGAATGGGTAGATTTAAAATCAAGCTCAAAGGGTAGGGACCCAAGTCCAAGGAGGTAGAAGTGAAAAAGTCTAACAAGCCAGCATCCTCCAAAGGAACCAACTCAAAGGCAGATAAATTGAGCACTATGAAGAATGATCCAGTGCAAAAAAGAAGATTGGAAGAGCTTCCGAAGAGGCCAAGTCCAGGGAAGCTCACCAGCAAAGTGGGGTAAGCCCTCTCTTAAGATCATCTCGGGTCAAAGAGAAGGGGAAAACCATGGAGCAGGGTAAGCCAACCAGGGCAGAAGAGCCTCAGAAGAACTTGCCATCTTCAACCTAAGCCATTGGGTCAGGTTCCTGCACGCCAATCTGCAACACGCCAAGGCAGCTAGTGCCATACTGTTTAGGAGGTGGGATAAAGATGGCATCGGCGTGGCCCTCCTGCAGAAGCCGTGGGTACGTGAAAGTACCATAGCTGGCCTCAAACAACAAAAAGTTACGTTGCTATATAATAGGTCAATGGCATGTATCATAGCGAAAGGGTTAACTGTATTCTAATAGCAGGGCTATGCACCGATGATGTGGTAACAGGAATCTATTCGTACCAAACAGAGGGAGAAACGAGGGTGTTGGTATTCTGTTCCGCCTTCTTTCCAGGGGAAGAATCGACTTGCCCCCCACATAAGCGCTGAAAGCCGTCATAGACTACTGCAGAGGGAAGGACTTGCAACTTTTCTAGGGTTGCAACGCAAACACCCATCATACCATCTGGGCAAGCTCAAACATCAAGAGGTGAAGGGTTATTACTTTCCAACATAAGGGTGAACCCACCTTCGTCACTACTACTAGGAAAGAGGTCTTAGATCTGACCTTGAGTACCATTAGAATATGTGTTTATCACAATACATACAATTTTATTGTAGCCTGGCGGGTATCGCAGAAACCATCCTGTTCCGACCACAGGCATATAAGATTTGACGTCAAAACACCAGCCCTAGTAGTTAAAAAGAAACCCTAGAGAAATAAACTGGGAAGGATACCTGATATCCTCAGAAAGTCGTTCAAGGACGGGACGGTGGCAGTGGACCAGATTAACGAGGCAATAATATGTGCATATCAGGAAAACTGTACGGAAAGAAAAAGGCAGCACAAAGGGAACACAGTCTGGTGAAAAAATCAACTCGAGGCTCTAAGAACCGAGGTGAGAACCAGATCCAAGGGGAATTGGGACCTATATAGAAGTAAACTAACTCACCACAATAAAGAGCCCCGGAACGCTAAAACAGACTCATGGTCCTAGCTAAAGACGGCTCTAGGGACAAAGTAAGATTCCTGAAGAATGCTGAAGGGAACTACGCGCAAACGGTTGAGGACAGCTTGCAGATGCTTACAAAAGCACACTTCCCGGCGGAAAAAAATTACCAAGGTCGAGCGGTGGTAATTGCCAAGCGCGAGTAGGCAAGAAGACCTAAGCAGATAAGATAAAATGGGCCATAAAATAGTCCAACATTTCAAATCACCAGGGGGGATGGAATCTACTCAGCGCTACTACAAAAGGGTAAAGAGGTAATGGTACCACACCTAATCGAAATCTTCAAACCTAGTCTAGCTTGGAGAAACACCCCAGGTCTACGGAGTAAGATGAAGGTCATTTACCTACCGAAGGTTGGGCAAATTCTAGACCATACGACCAAATCCTAAAGACCAATCAGCCTCATGTAAATTCTACTGAAGACTCTGGAAGGACTTGTAGACAGGTACATGAGAGACAATGCTCTGAAAGCTCGCCCCCTAAATAGGCTGCTGTCTAAGACGACAAAAGAATAGCAGTGGCTACCTTTCTAGACATAGAAGGAGCATTTAATAAAGCGTCAGCCATATCTATAACAAGATGCTTGGAAAATCTATAACAAGATGCTTGGAAAGGAGAGTAGTTGAGCCCGTAATCTGTGGTTGGATCAAAGCAAATCTCAAGGGCAGGATAATTACATCTTCAAGAGATGCAACCATCACGGCAGAGGTAGGCAGAGAATGTCCTCAAGGTGGCGTACTTTCGCCCCTTATGTTGGCAGTTCTAGTAGACACTCTTCTGGTCAGATTGTGTGACCAAGGTATTCTGCCTGGGGTACGCGGATGAACTAGCCATAGTCATTAGAGGAGGAATTCCAAATACACTCTCAGAACGTAATCAACAGGCACTAAATATAGTAAGCGAATGGTGTAGGTAGGAGGTAGAAGTAAAGGGGTGGATATTCCATTTGCGGAAGAAGTTAAATACATAGGGGTAACTTTCAACCAGAGGCTTAAATGGAGGTCACACATTGAGAAAACCATACACAAGTCCAGAATCACCCTAGGAAGCTGCCGACAGATGTGTGGTAAAAACGAGGCTTAAGCCCCCGGATGACCAAATGGTTATATGCACAGGTCGTGAGGCCAATACTAATCTATTGGTGAATATTGTGGTAGCCTAGGATACGCCAAAAAGGAGCTTAGAAGCAGCTCAGTGGTATTCAGAGGCAGGCCTGCCTAAGTATTACAGGTGCTATGACAACGACGCCAACTGCCGCCATGGAGGTAACTCTAAACTTATATCCGTTACATATTATAGTCCCAGTGAACGCCAGATCTGTCAGTCACAGATTACAGCAAGGACATATGCCGATAAGCCAATAGCACGGTATGGTCTACGAAGAGTTAGATAAGGACATCAACGCCGATCCAATATTGGGAGTGCCAACGGATAAAATAGCCCCACAATATAACTTCAAAATAGAATATACATTAGTCGTACCAGATATGAAAGACTGGATAGCAGAACCGCCCTTGAAGGCAAGTCTCAGCTGGTACAATGGTGTGCTATAGAACTGGTAAGACGGAAGGTGGAAAATCAGAGAGTCGTCATTTATTCAGACAACCAGGCAGCACTAAAAGCTCTGAACTCATATCAAACAACATCAAGATTGATATGGGAATGCTGCAAGCCCCTGAACAGGCTAGGTAATCACAAAAGGCTGACCCTAGCCTGGGACCAAGGGCTGACCAACTAGCCAGGCACGGGCGGAACAGGCCATGATCGGACCAGAGCCCCCTGCAGAATTGCTCAATGCCTTATTAAAGCTCATACCCATTAATGGGTCAAGCACTAAGCATTGCTGGTGTGGCAAGAGGCCACAAGGTAGAAACAAGCCAAATTATTCCTAAGAAACCTCTCAGCTAATTCCGCGAAATAATGATAAGGCGAATTAATAATTTGTGATGTTTATACGTAATACTTTCGTAGAAATTGACTTTCTTTTAGATATATTGCACATTTTCGGAAAGCTTAATTCTTATTGCATTGAATGATATAATTTTACAAAAGGCATTCCTTCTGAAAAGAAAATGGTTATTCATGATTTGGCAAACTCAATCACCCTGCATATTTACTTATTCCCTCGACAGTTTGATTCATTAATAATATACTGCAAGACATAGAAAACATTATTGTAATAAAATTGCTCCAATATCTTACACAGTAAGACCACCACGATCGTCCAAATGCATACTTTTTTTGGTATAAAAGTGCCCATAACTCCGGAAGGACCCATAACAGACCCCTACTATGTTATACTGTTTTGATGAGAATTTGAAGGGCTTTCAATTTATGATATGAAATATGGAGTGTTCAATTCAAAAAACAAATGCTTGATGCGCTATTCTTTCTATGCGCACCCTGTAATAATAAAAATAATTTCAAAATATGCACCCAAATAAGCTCTATCCTATCCCGAAAACCGCATGTCGATATGTTTCTCCGATATCTTAGATAACTTGCGTACCTAATACAACAAGATCAAATAAAACAATTAAGAGAGCTTCCACTTTAGTAATAAATATTACCGCGGCCGTTATCTTCGCTTATAAAATATTATTAACCCACTGGATGCGCTAAAAAATTCTTATTTCTTATATTACAAGATACATGATTACTGATAGAGAAGTTTAATAATGAAATGGAAGCTTGAAACTTTCAAATGTTCACTTAATAATTAGCTCTTGATTACCTCTCTTGTATTCTTCCTTCTTGTTCTCTAATTCAGATTTTTATAAACAAGATTGAAAAAATATCAGAAAATAGTTGAGAGATAAAAATATATTTACAAAATTCTGATTCTGAAAGACTTAGAATATCTGTCGTATTATTTTTTTTTATTTTATTTCAAATTTCATAACTAAAATAAGAACTTACACATGACATCAAGGCGTACTTCAATGCTACTCGATTTTGTGGAATATGATTCATGTACTGCTACACATCTGAGCATCCTCCCATGATTATCTTTAGATATAGTCAATTCAAGTACAGATAATGCTAACCATGTCCTTGGATTATCCAGTTCAGTGGTATTTGTTTGTCGTCTTGATGGAGTTATCTCTTGCTGATCTGTAAATAAATAGTATTTTTGAATGTCATACTTGAATCTTTTATTCGAGTATCGTTCACTCGACTTTCGATAAGCTAGCCGAAATTCAATTATTGAAATCGACATACGATTTGTGTTTGTTTGGGAATACCATTGATTTCCCAAGGGCTAATTGGAGATTAGTTTTTCTCTCTTCCTTTTTGTACATAATTGGGTACTTGTCTCACTACATTGTAGCATGGGGTCAAATTTTGGTTACTTGATGATACTTAAAATAGATTTACAAGAGTATCATGTTAGGCGGTAGTCTAATGCGCCAAGGGGAGAGAGACGACAGTACTATGCACAAAATTGTTGTTTCTGTACCCCATTCAGCAATTTCATTGTTAGAGAATTGCAGCATGAACAGAATATTTATCTTAGAACTATCTCATACACCAACTTAAACGTTTGAACACAAACAGTTTTCATATAATAATTGAAAATTTATTAAATAAAAGTGTCTTATTTTCCGACTTTTGTAAGTAACAATCCTGAAGCTGTTTGCTATCGCCTTCAGTGGTTCTCTTTTTATAAAAGCTTCATATAACAGGGTTGACAAATATTGAAAGGCGTATAAATAAATGTAAGTCAATGGTAATGTGGAGAAATAGCTACATGATTCCTTCTTGATCTGTCAATGGGCGACAAATCCGAAAATTTTTATTTTTTATGCTCTTGGTAGTTATGCTGTCTGATTATACCAAATTATTTATTTTATGTATGAGTAGGGAGACCTCTTTTATAATCATGGAGAGATCTAATAACAGGTCGTTGTTTTACTGATTGATTTTTGTTGAGTGATTAATTATTTTCAATTATAAAAAGCATCTGCTAATTTTGAACCCCATTGTGCTTTGCAGCTATTGATTATATATATACACCGTTGGCAAGTCGTTGGAATGAGGATAGATTAGATAAAAATGAGAAAGAGGACCTGAAACTATGCAACAGGAAAATGTTCAACATACTTGGGATAATATTTCAGCTTTATTTTATTATTTTATCAGCGAAATTTCGCAATATTAAAACTTCTAGTAACAATTAAGAAGCTGTGAAAATAATCAGTTTGAGTTCTGTCAATCCCGAATTGAAATATTCTACTGTTTGTCAAAGCATTAGAAGCTATTATATTCAAAAGATAGAAGATCGGAAACCAGATCCCATGATCGCTTCGAAGACACTAATCATCCACCAAAATTAAAATTTATCCTGGATAAAACCAAGTTGACGTACACATATAAAAATTAATCATCTGAGGATCAATAAGTACTCTGAACTTTACCAAAACTTGATATTTTGAATAGGACATAAAAAATTATCAGCTAGAGTGCTGACATTTTTTCATGCGCTAAGTCAAACATGTTATCACAATAATTAGTATTTCACAAATAGAATTATTAGAAAAACTATTAGTTTTCTTGTAAATAAAAAATTACTTTGTTTTATTTTATTATGGATAATAAAAGCTTATTTTTGACCGACTTCAAGAAAAGGAGAAGGTATACAATTGTAAGATTGCTTTTTAATTTTTTTATGGCTGTTTGCGCGTTTTACATAGTAAACGTACTCCGATTTAGACGATTTTTGTTTCATTTGAAAGAGGAGAGTTGAGAAATGGTCCCATATTGAGAAAAATCAAATCGAAAATCTCATTCCCTCCAAAAACCGGGGGCAATTTTTCTCGAAAATTGAAAATTCGAGACGACAGAATTAATGAAAATTCCATATCCGGAAATGTTTAAATTGGACACTTTTAAAAATAATCATACTTTTCTGCGCTACAGTCTGAAATATGTGTTTCAGCTATGTGGAAGGGACAAATTCTTCCTAAAATCGAAAATTCGAGTTTTGAAAATTAGAACATATCCGGAAACGTTTTTTCAAAATAGTTACGGTTTCCGAGTTTCGCAATGGTAAAGACTGAAATATGTGATATGCGTATTTCCGCTATGTAGAAGAGCAATTTTTTTCGAAAACTGAAAATATGACACCGCCAAATTAATGAAAAGATTATATGTAGCAACATTTCAATTGAGTTACGGTTTTCGAGTTACAGCAGTAAAGTCTGAAATATGTATATTTGCGCCGCGATGTTTTGAGATTTCTGAATAGTGAATAACAAGTACAAGCTAAACCTATCTATAATTTTTTGGGTATTAGTGAACGTTCAACAATTTTCATGACTAATATTACACTCAAAAATGTGAAATAAATATTTTTTTACAAAAAAATGTACCGACTTTATCAGTTGTTGCACTGAAAAATACAAAATAATATTAATTCTAGTGGTGCTGGTAATTTTGAAGTTGTGGCGTTGTAGTTTGTTGTTCTAGGCACCAACTCCAAAAGAACCAGCACCAATAGAATTAATATTATTTTGTATTTTTCAATGCAACAACTGATAAAGTCGGTCCAATTTTTTGTAAAAAATATTTACCTTAATACACATTTTATTGCAACATTATTAATATTGAGTACGCACAAAAAAAATACAAGCAATAAATGGTACTACCTATTATAAATGTATTTTAAATCATTTGTCTACTTAAGGCCATAGATTTCAAATTAGATTTTTGCATTAATCTTTCTTATCGAAAACGATAAGAATAATTACCTACATAAGAGTGAATGTTAACAAAGGGCGCTATCTGATTGGGGGAATCTTTCTAAAAATGACCAATATTCAATATTCATGAAAAAATGTAACATGTCTCAAAGCTCACATAACCCTTTCTAATAAATTGTAGAGAAGACTTTGTGTTTCTTTCCTCTTACCACTTCACTCGACTTTGAGAATGGACTTCTTCATACATTAAAAAAAAGGTATCTTTATCATAAACGATTGATCAAAGCGGATCATGCTTTTATAATCCAATATATTATGTAAACAAGATCAAAAATCATTTAGCTACTAAAAGGTGGTTTCTCGCTTGGACGTCAATAGAAATTCTGTCGATCTTACTCAGAATAGGTAAGTTATGTTTTCTCTTTAATGGTTCAATCGTATAATATTTGTAAGGGTTGAGGCAATGTTGTTAGATCCATACCTATTTAAAATATTATATAAAAAATTTAGGTTCAAAATTTTAATCCTTGTGACGAACTTGACAAAAATGGATTAGCATTTTATTTAACACCACAAAAATTATTTAAGTACCGACATTTTTGGATGTTACTGAAACAATTCTACACATCCCAATAACAAGAGTTCGCGGATATAATTATCAAACCACTTACATATATTTTCAATATGTGCATTAACACCGGCACTTTTCCCGATCCGTTTAAATTAACCAGAGTTGTACCCATTTTCAAAAAGACGATAATAACTCTACAAGTAATTATTGACCTATATCTGTGGTACCGCTGTTTGGCAAGATCTTTGAATCTCTAATAAAAAGTAGATTATATAGTTTCTTGGAATCAAAGAAATTTTTATCTAACGGTCAATTCGGTTTTAGAAAGGGTTTCTCCACAATCAATGCTGTAGCCAAGGTTGCTGGGAACATAGTAGAGGGTCTTGAAAAAGGTGAGCTTGTTGGTCTGACACTTTGCGATCTTAGCAAGGCCTTTGACTGTGTCTCTCATGACTTGCTGGCAGAAAACAGTCTCGCTAGCGTAAGAGGAATAATATTACAATTAATCAAATCTTACCTATCCGATTATAAACAATGTGTAGCGTTAAACTCGAATAAATCATCTTTCAAGCTCATAAAAAGTGGAGTGCCCCAAGGCTCTGTTCTTGGTCCACTTCTCATTGTAATTTATATAAATGAATTATATTACTACCTTATGCCTAATAAGTGTGTCCTTTATGCAGACGGTACATCCTTATTGAGCAGCAATAAGGACATTATTTCTCTGCGTACATCTGTGGCTCAGCTTGAAAAACAGGCGAATCTCTGGTTCTCAAACAATCGGTTGAATCTTAATTTAGAAAAAACTCAGAGAGTTATTTTTTCTAGTAGCTATAGTAGTTGCACTGGTGATACAGCTAACCTATTAGGTATAAAAATTGAGTACGCCCTAAACTGGACTCCACACATAGTTACTCTAAAAAAAACTAGCATCTAGTATTTTTGTTATTCGCCAACTCAAACATAACTTGAATGATAAAACTCTATTAAACGTATATTTCTCCTTGTTTCATTCACATATCAGTTATGGAGTAATAATATTGGGTAACTCGACTTCCGCCCACCAAATATTTAAAATGCAAAAAGGTGGTACGAGTGATCACTAACAGCGGATATTTAGAGCACTGTAAGACTCTTTTTAAAAGACTCGGTATTATGCCTCTTCCATCTATTTTTGTTTAACATCAACTACTCGAAATACATAAGAGTAAAAATACGTTCAAACGAAATGGATCCTTGCACAATTATAATACTAGAGCATATCTGAATTTAATAGCGCCTGGGTACAGGTTAACAAAATCTAATAACAATTTATAAAAATTATATTATTTATAACTTGTTACCTTTGAATCTCCAACATCTTGAATTTAACCGTTTTAAAGCAATAATAAAAAAACACATGCTCAAACATTGTTTTTATTCTGTTGAGCAATACATGCATTCATTCACAATGACTTATCTTTTCAATGTTAACATTATTTATAATATTCGATATTTTTCTTTTTAATTGTTGTGCACTTTGTTGAATGCACTCATTCGCAATGACTGATATGCCTTCTTTAATTTATTTTCTTTTGATTATTATATTTTTAATATTATTATTATCAACATGTGATATATTTCTTATTTTAATTGTGTGCACTATGTCAAATTATGATACATGTTTGCCTAAGTTGTGCATCCCTATAGACTTACTACAATTATGTATGTATTTACAAAAAAAGTAGTGAAATAAAGTATCTATCTATCTAGTATCTATCAAGTAGAAGCACAGAATTTTTCTTTAGGTTTAACCCCAAACTGCACAATGAATTAAAACTCTAATTGTAACTTCAGATTATATTTGATTTTGATATTGGGTTGCTGATGTGAGGTCTCATTCATCAATATCAGATCAAATAAACTCAATTGAGAATTAAATATATTTTTTACTCGTGCTTCTTCAAAATGGTGATTTAATTGTTAGATTTCTTAATGACATATTTCCAGGGAAACTAAATTTCCAAAATCCTAGAGGCGCGGTGCGCTGTGCAGGCGGCGAATGTCCACTTGCTTGTCAAACCAAAGTGGCGTTCATACCCAGGCCGCGTTCGCACACGCTATAGATACAAATTACATAATAAACAACAAACACATAATAAGAACACCTTCAGATGATTATCGGCCTCCTTGTGAGGTGGTCCACACACTGTACCACTATCCTTCAATTATATTAAAAAGGCTAAGAAAGATGTAAAAATCTCACGTTCGTTTAAAAATCTTGATAGCAACTACTATTTTTGAACAATCGCAAAGGTACTTTAAAGTAGAACAAATCTATTCAATGAAACAAGTTTTTCAGCAAATAATTCATGAATGTAGGAAGTTATGGATAGTCAAATTGTGAAATAAATAAATAACAGTCACAGTTCTATTAAAAAATAGGATATGCGATATTTTTTAAAGGATAGCGTTTTGAGGAGCGTCCTTATGATTGATTTCTTGTATAAAAATATTTTACAATAAAGTTTGAACCTCTCTTTTAATCCTTAAAAATAACAGATGTTTCCGGCTAACGGAATATACACTTAAACATTTCTTCAGCAAGCCTCATAAAAATAAGAATAAGATTCAGTTTTTCTTTATGAGAGCTGTGTAAGATTAATTTTTGTACAAAAAATTCAACAATCAACAACTACGTTTATCCTGTAGTCTCTGTACCTTTTGAATACTTAGTCGGTAAAAAACGTACCTACGAGTTCTCACGCAAGTGTGAATAAAATCATTGAATGATTGGTATATATGGTAGCATGTTGCGCCTCCAATCTAATATATAAAATTCTCGTGTCACAGTGTTTGTAAATAAACTCCTCCGAAACGGCTTGACCGATTCTTATGATTTTTTTGTGTATAATATATACAATTCTCGTGTCACAGTGTTTGTAAATAAACCCCTCCGAAACGGCTTGACCGACTCTTATGAATGTTTTTGTGTATATTTGGTAGGTCTGAGAATAGGTTGTAAATTATTTTTTATACCCTTAAGTTATAAGGATGGCCCACCCCAATTTTTTTTTTTTCTTTAACAAAATTTTTTGTTCTTATTTTCTTATGATTTGGCATTAAAAAGTACATATAACCCATAACTTTCACCCTTTTACCACTAACCCCCATTTATTAATAGCGATAGTAGTACTCTAATATTCTTCTCTCAGTGGTCGATAACTGATCAATTATCAATCGATTAGTTATCCCCGCGTCTACATGTGTCACTTCTCAACCGGCAAACAACTCAAAGTAGGGATGCCAACGAAGCCGGTATCCTGTCTTTCTCACTCGCTACACAGTTTTCAGCCATTATTATTGTTTGTGCATCGATCGTAGTAGTGAGACTTATCATTATCATTTTATTTTCTCAGTGCAACTCTCATGTTAATAATTATATTCTCATAGTAAAATTATCATCAATTTTGTGGAAATCAATTTAAATTGAAAATAATAAATGAACAAATACATAATCAGTATATTATTTTCCATTATTAAGCACTTCAATTCGATCTTTTTATGTATTTTTTGTACAGTGAAGAATGTCGGAAAGACGCAAAGGGGCCAATTTGGGCCGTCGAAAGAATTTAACTGCAAAGAGCCCAAAAAACAGACGAACAAATCAACAAGATAATGCAGATTTGCGTGTGAGCATGGCGCAACTGCATGAATCACAATGACAAAAGGCATGAGCTGAACGAAATCAACAAAGACGATTGTAACAAAGACAAGCACGCTGGTTTGTAGTAGACACACTCAGAACAAATTACCAACAACGCCAACAAGTACATCGAGTATTTACATCCGATTCATTCCTTCGTTTAGAATTTGAGTATGAGTCCGATATTGAATATTACGCTCATTCGAAAGTGGGGATTAGTACTATGGACAAGGAATGTCCGCATTGTAATGCGCGTCAGGAAAAGTGCAAATACCGGAAATTGAAACACCATTGAACGGTTTGCTTATCGGTACGGAACCAGATTCTAACCTAACTAAGTCAATTCGAATATTTAATTAATGTTTCCAAATGACATCGATTGGAGCAACAGAAATAGTAAAAAATAATGCCGCAAATTGTCAACAACATTATCTTATTACAGGAGCAGAAAGAAACAAGAACGTTAGCTCGAAGGATTATTATGCGTATCGTATGTCGTGAGCTTTGCCAACAATTCATTGTCGACATGTACAGAAGATAAAGAGTGAACGACTGCGATACTAACGGTATCATCAACAGAAGCTGCGTGCAGAAGAATACATTCACTTGGGAGGAGCTATTGTGAACAACGCCGAAATTGGTAAATCTATCATTCTAACATCATCGTACATAATTGGCAGTCCACGTTACATGCAAGAATACGTACAGGATGCTCCGATTTTTGTGCGCGAATACGAACGACCGTGTCTATTTATCACGTTTACATGTAGTCCAAAATGGCAGGAGGTTATTACATCTTTGCTATAGCCAGGACAAAATGCAATACACCGTCATGACATTACAGCACGTGTGCTCAAACAAACATTTAAGTCTTTAATGAGTTTCTTTACAAATATACATGTATTCGCTCCCACACTTTGCTGGATGTATTCGGATGAACGGCAAAAGCGAGGTTTACCTCAAGCACACATATTGATTTGGTTAGTCGACAAAATGAAGAAATCGATAGTATAATTTCAGAGGAAGTTGCAGATCCGTCTACTTATCCATTACTGTTTGATATTGTTACAACAAACATGATTCATAGCCTATACGGTAATCTGAATCGTTTATCACCTTGCATGGCAGATTGAGAATGTATGAAGCATTTTCCTAAAAATGTTACTAATGATCAGAAATGTCGACGGATATCCAATATATCGTCGAAGAAATACCGATAATGGCGGACAATCATTAACGGAAAATATCGAAAATGCAGACATTGACAATCATTGGGTGGTCCCATATTCGCCAATGCTGAGTAAAACATTCAATGCTCATATTAATGTTGACTTCTGCAGTTCGGTGAAGAGCATCAAATACATTTGCAAGTATGTAAATACAAGAGGTTATATGGCTGTATTTCGAATTGAAAATACCAATGTAAATGCTCTCCGTTAAATATTAACGATGGAATAACACTCTACCAGATTGGCCGGTACATCAGCTCCAATGAAGCTTTCATTAATTGATTGATTGATAGTGCTATAAATTCTCCAAAAATTACAATTTCTGAATTTTTTTAATTGTGTAATCATGCGGATGCTTTTGGTGCCTTTGCACGAACACTACTTTATTCAGAAGTACACACCAATTGATGCATGCCCCAGTTTTTTCAAATCAAACACCTTGGGACAAGTATATACAGTCAATCCAAGATAGACTGAGTGCTTTTATCTAGGACTGTCGTTGGTTAATGTAAAGAGAATGGACAACAATATCCAACGTATAAAGATGCATGCCTTGCACTCGGATTGGAAGAAGACGACAACCACTGGGACAGTATGCTTGCTGAAGCAGCGTTGAACTGTACAGCAACACAAATTCGTCTATTCGCTATAGTGTTGACTACAAGTTACCCAGCCCGAGCAGAGACGTGAGATAATCGAAAAGAATGACTGAAGATATATTGCATCGATATCGTACATCGAAGCTTTGATTGCTATCGAGGACCTTTCTGTAAGCGTTCGCCCAATCGAAGTGCATCTGATTTAATGAACACTAAAATGAATCGTGAACTGCAGTAAAATACTGTAGATATGGCAGCGATTGTTACTCGCACTGTCCCACTAAAGATAAAGACACAGAACCATTTACGAACGCATTATTCTGGCAGTTTCGGCAGGACAATGTGGATTCTTTTTTTGGATGCACCAGGTAGAAATGGCAAAACATTTCTAACTTCGCTAATTCTAAATGAAATACGATCAAATAATGGCATCGCATTGGCCGTTACGTCATCTGGCATTGCAGCAACTTTATTGGATGGAGGCAGAACAGATTATTCAGCATATAAGCTGCCACTAAATATTAAAAATAAAGCACTGGGCAACATAAAAGTAAGTCATCATCTGGGGTGAATGCACTATGGCACACAGATATTAGCTTGAGGCATTGAATAGGACATTGAAAGACATAATAAATAACGACAAACTACTTGGCGGCATTATGTTACATCTTTCACGTTCAATGTATGCTGATGAAATCAACACTTGCTTAAAATCATCGCTACCGTGGCGTAATGTTGAAAAACTACAGCTGAAAGTAAACATGCGCGTTCAAATGCTTCAAGATCTATTCGCTGAAACATTCCCAAAACAACTGTTAGTTATCGGCGATGGAAAAGTTGCTTTACATGAAAATAGTGGATGCATAAAGTTGCAGACCGTTTTCTGCACAATTATTAATTCGCAAAATGCTCTCATTGACCACATATTTCCCGTTGTGCACACTCAATACATGAATCATGAATCAATGAGTGGCTGGCAGAAAGAGCAATTTTGACAGCAAAAAATGTGAACGTCAACGATTTAAATTTCAAGATACAGCAGTTATTGCCAAGGGACTTGGTGTCATACAAATCTATTGATAGAGTTTACAATGTCAACGAAGCTGTAAATTATCCAACAGAGTTTCTGAACTCATTGGATTTGCTAGGCATGTCACCGCACCATTCACAGCTGAAGGCTGGGTCTCCGGTTACTTTGCTTCTTAATTTGAACCCACCACGGCTGTGCAATGACACGCGATTAGTCATTGAAAAATTAATGAAAAACATTGTCGAAACCAGCATTCTGAATGGCAAATTTGCTACCACGAATCACTATGATTCTCGCAGATGTGCCTATTGAAAACCATCCAGTTTGTTTGTGTTGGCTTACGACGGACTAACCAAATATATCGTACACTCTATTGCACTTACAGATTGACATTGTTCTTTTTTATTTGTCATAATTAGTGATAGCAAGTATGGATAACATCTTTTAATTTATATAAAACTTTTAAGAAATATAATTTTAACACTTACAATAAGTGAGTTATTTGTTATTTAACTACCAAAATATTCACCAGAAATTAATTATATGGCAAAACAACGTTTGCCGGGTCAGCTAGTATATGCCTAAAGTGCTGTACAGCATAGTATGCAGCCAAGAGTTCGCAGTAGTATGTGGGTTACGTGCTCTGGCTGATCGTTACTGAAAAACTCTAAGTGAGACTGTTAGTAGAGTGCAAGGCGCGCTGTAATGTATTACCCTGCGGGCCTTTCGAGACTAAAATCTGTAACTTATAGGAACGACTGGTTTTACCTTGAATAATTTAACCTCAAAGTCGTCACAAGATCGTCCTGTGTAAAAGAAAGTTATGCAAAATTTTGTGTTTTTTATGTATGTCGATAGAGCATAAAATTTTGCTTCAGTCTGGCAAATTTTTAATGTTTTGTTTGTAGCCGTATCGTCTCAAGAAAATTAAAATAATTTAGAAAAACAGTGCAATCCCCCATAATTTGTAACTTTCGAGAGAGCGGCAGTTTCAATACTTTTTATCATATATCACTCATTATCTCGGAAACCAGACCTTTAATTAAAAAAATGCTCTCTCTAAAAATTATTGCCACGTTTTTTTGGCGATAATGATTCAACATTTATATTTTCAATATAAATAATAAGCATTCTGTAACAATAAATATAAAACTAAGAAAATGGCCGAATCCATCGTTCTGCTACCAGCCGCAGGCTCGATGGTCAGACTCTCGATCGTCCTCCCTCGCGTCTCTCACCCTCTCGTCAGAGTTTTGGAGGTAGGATATTCAAAAGAGCTTCTCGTTTCGCTTATTTTACATTACGCATTCTCCAGTCGGCAATTATTAAATAGTTATTTTTTATTAATTAATATTTTGTATTTTCTCAACTGTTTATTCGTTGTCGCTACTGGAGTCTTCAGTAAAATTTGTTAATGTCGGAATACTTGTAAATTTTTTTTGCGCAATGAAATTTTCTTATTAAAATTGACACCTTATGAAAGCTACAAATAATTAGTATGTACTTACTAACATCTTGAAGAATTTGTGCCAATGCGCATTTTTTGGAAGGAGTAGAAAGTTTGAAGTCAATGACATGGGATACGTCGTCAGTTCATATTTAAATATCTGTTGATAATCTATTTTCCTTCACTTTTCATGCTGATGCATCTGAGATTTCCTCTCACCCTTCTGTTGAAGCGTCGGTTTACCGCCACCCATCTTCATTAAATGTAATATTGTGGTTTGTAGAAGTCATCGGTATCAATGATTTCAACGAACGCTCGGAGAGTATCCTCACCAGCCTTCTCAGCGTTTAGGAGGGCATTTTCTATTGTTTTGTCAAAAATAGTATTTGTAGAAATATGCAACATGTTCTCTTCAGTGTGGCTGAAAACTTTGAGTTGACATAACTCTTCGTACAATGTTAAAACAATGTCAATAACTCTCCTTCGTGGGCCAGTTTCTATATTTTAACTACGCTCGTCAGATTTAATTCCAAATTTGGCCAGATAAGGGTTTCTGGAATATGCTGTTTAAAATAGAAGATGTCCAATTATTGAAAAATAGAAAACGCTGAAATTTTGTAGAATTTTTTGCTTTATATTGCTGACAATCTTATGAAGTATGGAGTAATCTGAAAAGCCACTAAATGTAGGTATTGTGTCACCATCTGATGTTTTTACTAAATACATCAGTAATATTTGAACTTTTTTTGACTTTCGCAGGCGTAATTATGTCTGATTCGTTAGCTTTCTTTGACTGAACCATGTCTATACAATCTTCAATATAATTCTTGACACGCTTCATTAACTGACGTTTTGACATCTCTCCTTCAAGTTCCACATATCTGTTAAAAATGGCAGATGCAGTAAATCCCTTCCCTTTTGTGAAACCCTTTTCCATTTCTTCAAATAACGTATTCATAGTAATGTGCTCTTGCTGTGTTTTTGGATCCTCTTTAGAAGTTCAGGGAACAGGTGCGTTTTCTTACTTTTGACCAAGATGTTACAAAGCATCGGAGATGGTATTTCACCTCCAAGAATCCTAGAATTTCCTTTTGAAATTAATTTATTTTTTTCTTCAATGTTCGTTGTTAACTATTAAGAGAGATTCATAATATTAGATCTTTTTTGGCGAAATATGCATTTTTTATATCCAAAGGTCCAGTTTGCAAGGTGCGTGCCATAAAAGCTGCCTCTTGGATACTCAAAGCGCCTTTATGTCCCTCTTCTGCATGTCATATTCACATCTGAATCTAAATCTAAATATCCCGATCCCGCCGCCAAACCTAGGGCGAGAGGGTGATAGACGCGAGGAAGGACGATCGAGAGTCTGATCTTCGAGCCGCCGCTTGTAGCAGCGTGGTGGATTGGGCCAATTTGTTAGTTAGATATTTATTGTTACAGCATGCTTATTATTTATGTTAAAAACATAAATGTTGAACCGTTACCACAGCAAAAAACGTGGCAATAATTGTTAAAGAGAGCATTTTTTTAAATTTAGGGCTTAGTTTTCGTGATGATAAGTGATATATGATAAAAATTATTAAAATTGCTGCATTTTTGGCAGGTTGCGAGCCAAGGTATTCGCTGTCGAAAGATACAAAACATGGGGGATTGCATTGTTTCTCCTTATTATTTAAATTTTTTGAGACATTACGGCCATATATGAAACATTCAAAATTTGCCAGACCGAAACAGAATTTTATGCTTTATCGATATATGTAAAAAACATAAAATTTCGCATAACTTTTTTCGCACAGGACGATCGTTTGATGACTTTGGGGATAAGTAATACAAGGTAATATCAATTGTTCCTGTAATTTAGAGATTTTAGTCTTGAAACGCCCACAGAACGATTTTTTAAGCGACATTCGGTGCTCCGCGAACACTATGTCAAATATTTTTCCTCTGTTGGCGCAAAGATATGGACCACCCTGACAAAATCAACTGAAATTATTATTTATTAATAATTTTATCGTGTCTCCGTTGCATATATTCACTCCATATTTTCAATTGTTTATTTGTGTTTTTGACGTTATAGATCAGATTTCATCGAAACTATTGAGTGCAGTTTTGATTTAGTTTATTTTCAGCTTGATTTGAGTAAGGCTGACAGTCCAAACTACTAATAATTAATTATTGTAGTAGTCCTATACCACTGGTATTACAACAAGGCAAAGTTGACTTACAGGTGGATGAAACCGTCACAACCAATTTATTCGTAACATCGATGCTTGGAGGTAAGTTTCCTCTCATAGAAGTTGACCAGTGCTCGACCCAGTCCCTTTGTCCTGATGCATACTCACGCAAGCTGACGAGGAGATGGAAATGTGGAGTCGGTCCCGTTGTGCGGTATAGATTTAAGTTGTGTGTGGTAGTCGGATCACGTCGGGGTCACCTATTTAGTTCCGGATGTGAGGTCTCATAGATCACTATCAGATGAAATAATATAAATTGAGCATTAAATATAAATTGAGCATTTAATATACTCTTTATTCCGGCTTCTTCAAAATGGCGATATAATTGCAAGTAGGCTTATTTACATACCACGTAGGTAACAACATTTCCAAAATCCTAGAGGCGTGGTGCGCTGTGCAGGCGGCAAATGTCCGCTTGCTTGTCAAAGAAAAGTGGCATTCATACCAAGGCTGCGTTTGCACATGCCATAGATACAAACTTTATTTATTATTAAACACATAATAAGAACACCTTCAGATGATTATTGGCCTCCTTGCGAGGTGGTATACCCACTGTACTATATGAAACGGCTAAAAAGATGTAAGAATCTCACCTTCGTATGGAAATCTTGAAAGCAGCTCCTATTTTTGGACAAGCGCAAAAGTACTTTAAAGTAGAACTACTCCATTCAATGAAACAAGTTTTTCAGCAAGTAGTTCATCAACTACCTTTATCCTGTAGTCTTTATGTGATATATTTTGACTGACCACTTAGTCGGCAGAGACTGTAGGAGTTTATGTAAGTGTGAAAAAAAAAAAAAATATATAGTGTCACCATTTTTGACTTCTTCAAACAAGCTCAAAATTAAATTTGAATTGATTGCAAACCCATATATAGATTGAACTCACAAAGAATAAGAGGAGGGCTTACATCAACGAATCGTCCCTTCTTCTCCTTTATTTGTACAAATGCAAAATCTTTGATGTCAATGATAATTTGACAACAAATGAACTGATTTTTTATCTTTCTATCTAAAAATTTATAATCGAGTATTACGTAATAGTATTGGAATTTGTGTTCCTAAGATGGGGGGGATATTTTCCTTGTGTAATTAACAAAACCTCATTTACTTCAAGTATAGAAGTACCCGAAAGTAGCAGAAGAAGTTGTCTATAAATAGAAGATGAATTCTACTTTTAAGCCCTACATTAGATCTTTGACTACCCTTTCTCCTAAGTTCTTTTCAGCAACTTCTACAATCTTCCCAGTATAGATCTGGAAACGATACTGGTAACCAGTCTGGTCAGCCAGACATCAAACTTTATAACCGTGCTCTATAGGATTTTTTGGCATATAATGAGTTTTTTTTGCTATGTTGTCATAAAGTTGTAGCCACTTTTCAAAATTTATAAAACGCACATCCAAGAAAGAGCACATATTATATAGCTTATCATAATTAGGTTGGTTTCTATTAGGAAGAAGACTGATATCGTTCAGAAGGATAAGACATTAACCAGCCAAGTCTGTTCACTTACATAAACCGGCTTATGTAATTATAAGGAGTAATAAATAAAAATAAAAAAGTTCTCAATACAGATTATCCATGCCTATGCACCGACAACTAACTCAGAAGACCACGAAATTGAACAATTGTACGAAGATATTTTGAAAGCAAACTCATCAGAAAAATGTCAGTTATTATTAATAGAGATTTTAATGCTAAGATAGGGCAGAAAAGAGTCGGAGATCCACATAACATAGGTAATTATGGTTGGAGAAATCGTAATGAAAGAGGAAAAATGTTAGTTGAATATCTGCAAAACAAACAACTATTTTTTTATGAAAACATTTTTAAAAAAGAACAACCACAAAGGAAATGCACTTGTAAAAGTTAAGATGGTCACACGAAAAGTTAAATAGATATTATAATATCAAATAAACTGAATTTTTGTAAAGACATATCGGTGCTGAACAAATTCGATAGAAGTAGCGACCACAAAACGGTAAGAGCTGTTTTTAGGATAAATATGAAAACGGAAAGAAACTATGATTTTAAAATATCGAGAAACAATTTCCCAACAGGAGACATATTAGAGAACACCGAAAAATTACAATCAATAATAAACGCAGAACTAGAGCTCATAAAAGCATTGAAATATTTAGAATTGAACTAGCTATGTGAAAAACTAACATCAAGCTTATACACTGCTACCAAAAAAGTCTCATTTCAAATACAAACGCAGAGAAATAACAAACCTTGCCCTAAAACATTACAATTAATTGATCAAAGAAGAATTCTACAAAGAGACTCTCAAGAATAAGAACAATAAATAACAACATAAAAAAAGAAATAAGTAAAGATATGAGAAAACGAAATGCGAAAATAATAAGCGAAACTATTGAAAATAACAAAAATATGAAAATACTAAAATCGAAAATGTCTACAGGAAAACCAATTAAAATACGAAACAAAGAGGGCATAGACTTTAAATACAAAAACGAAATTTTCAACGCCGTGAAAGGATTTAATGAGAGACATTACACCTCAACGACACGGAAACCGGAAAAACCTTGAAAATAAATCCGGAATGTGGGCTCAGATTAATCGCAGATATCGAAGTATCGGAAATAACAACCACTCTCTTTTAAATGAGAAAAAATAAGGCAAATGGAGAATACCGGATTACCAGATAAATGTTGAAATTAGGGAGAAGACATTTATTAGAAACAGAAAAAAAACTTTTAAATAAATGTATAGAGCGAAAAACGAATAAACTGAAGTCAGCAGATTCCCTAAAGACCATGGATATAGACCAACTAAATCAAAAGATCGTAACTAGTATACACACTGCTACTAAAATGGTATTATTCCAAAAATAAAAAACAAACAAATTTATTATCAATGCATTAAAACTTATAGAGGAAAGGAGAAGTACATAAAGAAACTCGCAAGAATATAAAGAGCTAACGAAAAAAATAGAAAAATATACTAGAAAAGAGGTAAGAAAATAAAATACGAAATTAATCAATAACACCATAGAAGAAAATAGAGGTATGAGGACACTGAAACAAATTGTCACAAGGGAAAGCCAAAATAATGAAATTGAGAGATAAATCGGGTAACCACACAAAAGAGAGGATATAGTGAAAATAGTAGAATAATTCTACACCGACATTTACTCGTCCACCCTCCCAAACCCAATCAAAGAAAAAAGACAAATTCTAAACATAGGCTCCGAGGAAATTCCAGAAATAACCCAAAACGAAAAGCATTTTGAAGTTGGCATCGAAAATACGAAAGTATTTTTTTTTTCAAATGGCAAACGATTGTACCCTACTGTACCGTAATTATTTTTGTTTGTACCCTCAACCCCTCCGCGAAAGGACTGTAACAAAAACAGGGCTAAATCAACTTGTGAAGTTGACATCGATGTTGGGAAAATCCAATTTTTTTGAATGGCATGCGATGCTACCCATTCAGTACCCTACTGTACCGCTATTATTTTTATTTGTACCCTCAATCCCTACACGGGATGTAACAAAAATATTGCAAATACCAAAAGTGCGAAATTACTAGTTTTTCCAATGACATGCGATCGTACCCATTCAGTACCCAAATGAACCGCTATTATTTAAGTTTGTACACCCAACCCCTCCACGTAAGGGATGTAACAAAAATATTGCAAATACCAAAAATGCGATATTTCAAATCTTTCCAATGGTATGCGATTGTAACCATTCAGTCAAATTTTTCCAATGGCATGCGATTGTACCAATTCAGAATCCTAATGTACCGCTATTTTTTTGTTTGTACCCCCAACCCCTCCACGTAAGGGATGTAACAATAAAATTGCATATATCGAAAATGCCAAAATGCATATTTTACGAATGGCATGCGATTATACCCATTCAATAACCTACTATATCACTATTATTTTTGTTTCTACCCCCAACCCCATCACGTAAGTGATGTAACAAAAATATTGCAAATACCAAAAGTGCGAAATTACTAGTTTTTCCAATGACATGCGATCGTACCCATTCAGTACCCAAATGAACCGCTATTATTTAAGTTTGTACACCCAACCCCTCCACGTAAGGGATGTAACAAAAATATTGCAAATACCAAAAATGCGAAATTTAAAATTTTTCAAATGGTATGCGATTGTAACCATTCAGTAAAATTTTTCCAATGGCATCCGATTGTACCCTTTCAATATCCTAATGTTCCACTATTATTTTTGTTTGCACCCCAACCCCCCACTTAAGGGATGTAACAAAAATATTGAAAATACCAAAAATGCATATTTTTCGAATGGTATGCGATTGTACCCATTCAGTATCCTACTGTACCGCTATTATTTTTGTTTGTACCCTCAACCCCTCCACGTAAGGGATGTAGCAAAACTATTGCAAATACCAAAAATGCAAAATTTCGAATTTATCAAATGACATGCTATTGTACCCATTCAGTATCCTAATGTATAGTAGTTTGTTTGTTAACAACAAACAAAAATATTGCAAATAACGAAAATGCGAAAATGCATAGTTTTCGAATGGCATTGGATTGTACCCATTCAGTATCCTACTATACCGCTATTATTTTTGTTTGTATACCCAATCACTCCACGTAAGGGATGTAACAAAAATATTGCAAATCGAGAGTCAACTTGAAGTAATTAAGTCTTTGAAGGAGCAAATACTGTTATTAAAGGCAAATAATAATCAACGGCAGTGTGTAACAAATGGCAGTCAGACATATTCTAGTGTTAGTGCGCCTAACAACACAAATATTGTAAATAAAATGAAATTGAATGAGGTCCAGAAACCAAATTCCAGGAAAAGTGTTACTAATGGAAGTGAACCTGTTATGGAGTGCAATGCTGATAAACAGCTAAGTAATATCGACATGCAAGAAGCCCTAGCCAAGTTACAGCTTGATCAAATAATAAGTTTGGAGTCAGATAAAAACGATACGAAGAATAATTTCAGCATTGTAAGGCGTAAGAAACTTACCAATAAACCCATAGTTGGTGAGAAAGTCATAAATTCCAGAGCAAAATTGAAAGCAGCTACAGTTTTCAGCCATTGGCACGTCTACAGATTACACCCGTCAACCGAGGTAGACACCTTCATTGAATATTTAAAGGCGCAATTTCAAGGAGTAAAAGTCGAACGATTAAACTCTACACGTCCAACTGAATATGCTTCGTTCAATATCTCAGTGCATGATGTTGAAAGTGAAAAGATTAAAGATGTAAATCTATGACCCGTTGGAGTACGCATTAATAAGTTTTTTCGATCTGAAAAAGAAACTGCAAAAGAAGATACCAGCGAGAAACATCAACGAGTTCAATCAAATACTGACTAATGATTTACAGAATAATCTATCATTGTTACACATAAATATTAATTGTCTCCAGTTCAAGGTCGACTCATTATTGTTATTTGTTGATAGTTTCAAATATGACATTCTAGGCATAACGGAGCAATGGTTGAACGAGAGTGATTTGTGCCACGTAAACATTGGCATCTTTTTTTAGCAGATTCGAGAGGAAGTGTGGTGGTACTGCGCTATTTATAAAGGATAAATTTTCATTCAGAAAAATTGACGTAAGTAAATATTGTGAAGAGATGCATGCTGAGTTCTGTGCAGCATTTATTACAGAGCTTAAATTGGCAGTCATTGTTGTTCATAGATACCCCTCAAATGGTATTTGGGATAGATTTTTGAAACAATTGCTTTACTGAGGATACTAGATTAACTGATTTTAAGCATGTCATTAGTTCTTATGGGCTTATCACCACAATAACTGATTATACGAGAGTTACACCTCGATCAGCTACTTGCGTAGATATTATAATCACAAATTGTGAATACGTAAATGCAGGGGTTCAAGAACCTTTTTTATCAGACCATAAAGCTCAGTTCATATATCTAAGATCAAAAAACTACATGTCTGCTAATTCGAATTGAAATACTCGAGGCTTTTCACATCAAGTGATAAAGAGAGGTTTAAAGAAAGCCTCAATATCATTGATTGGGATCGATATTATTTGAACGATGATCTAAATGTTTTGTTTGAAAAGTTAATTCTTGATTTTCACAAATTAATTATCAACATTTTCTAATGCAAAAGCGTAGTGTGAATCGTCGGGCACCCATTGAATGGTTTAATTCTGATTTAGTTAGGCTGCGTATAAATTTGTCAGCATTAAGAACCATGGCCGCTGTAAGAAATGATTCTTCTTCGTGGAGATTATACAAAAAGTTTAAAAAATATTATTTTCATGAAATAGTTGTTGGTAAACGTAAAGCTTTCAGAAAATTCATTGAAAATTCGTCTAATAAACCTAGGGATATTTGGCGTGTTATCAACCATTCTCGATCAACGTTTGTTTCAGATTATTATAGTGCTGTCGAATCAATCTGTGCTGATGTTTTCAAGGGGACATTTGTCGAGCAGATAGATGAAATTATCCAAACCCTACATACTCCAGATATATCCTTTCGTGAACTCATGAATAATAAGTCTTCTTTTCTTTGCTCTTTTTATATGTATCCAATCACTCGCGATGTCGTCTATGATGCTATAAATTCTAGTACTAATAAACAGTCATATGATGCATATGATATGAATATGAATAGTTATAAAACTATCAGCCAATTTTCTAGCGCCAGTACTAGCTCATTTATTCAACAGATGCACAGAAGAAGGTCAATTTCCAGATGCATTGAAGTTATCTACAGTTGTGACCTTATTCAAAAAAGGAAATAGGAATGACCCACTCAATTATCGTCCTATAGCAATCATTCCTGATATCGGTAAAATCTTTGAAATTATCTTAAAGAAAAGATTATATCAATATTTTGAGAAAAATAATATATTCAATCAAAACCAATTTGGTTTCCGTCAAGGGCGGTCGACTGAAGCTCTTTTGGAGTTTGTGGGACGTGTTGTTGATGGCATCGAAGAACGTAAGGCAACTGCTGCCGTGCTCTACGAGTATTTCGCATGAAATACTTTCGGAAAAGCTTCAATATAATAGAATTAGGGGACTGCTTCTTACACTAATACGTGATTATCTATGTAATAAAAAACTTTTTGTACATGACCATAACTGTAAATCTCAAATTGTTGAAGCTAAGTATGGGGTTCCTCATGGTTCCGTGCTTGGTCCATAGTTATTTCTCATTTTCATAAATGATTTACCGGAATTTAAAAAAATGGTATTGATGTGCTCTTTGCTGATGATGTGTCAATAATTTTGACCCGTGAAAATGTACGAGAAGAGCAGTGCGATATCTCGTATTACCAGTGACATCGACTTATGGGCAACCAAAAATCGGCTTTCCGTTAACCACGATAAAATCCAAAGTCTCCATTTCAATCTAAATTCTTTGCACAAAACCGACACTACTATACAGTACTTAGGCATCACAATTGATTGTTCCTTAAAATGGAAAGACCATATTAATGATCTATCCAAAAATTTATCATCACAACTATTTTGATGCGTCAGCTAAGTAGAACGGTCAACGCTGAGGCCTTGAAGACTGCATACTTTGCTTTAATACATTCTCGTATCTCCTATTCAATCCTATTTTGGGGAAGTTCAGACTGCAAAAGAAAGCACTACGCATAATGCATGGCAAATCGTCTAGAACATCTCGTAAGAATTTATTCATACAATAGTCCATTTTAACGGTACCGTCAATCTACATATATGTTTCCTTAATAACAATTCACAAAAATATAACAAATTATAAACATCATTCAGATGTTCACCACCACTACACTAGTAATAAGCAGAACATTTATTCCAATTTTGCTAATTTTTCTACCTCCTTACGAAACCGACTTGATGTACGTATTTATAATAGTTTACCTGAAAAAGTAGAACTTCTAACATGTATCTATTTAAGAAATTGTTAAAAAATCACCTATTGGTGAAAGCTTATTATTCCATCGATGAGTATCACCACACTTCTGTATGGATCTAGCTTTACATATTAAGTTATTATATTTATACCTCTACTCTTCGATTTTAAATTTACCGTCTTTTATTTGTATTTTATGATGTATTTGTTTTTTTGTATCTTATTTTAATGAGCTCAACATGTGTTCAATGTTGATTAATTGTGTAACATGAAAGTTCAATATTTTTTTTCTATTTCTATTTCTATTTCTATAGGCATTTAAGACAGATGTATACCCTAGCGATGCTATCTCCATAACAAATTAATGTTAATCTACCACGATACAAAATTAATCGTGTAAAGTAATTCCAGTGATGCCCGACAATGTCGTTCCATGTTAAAAAAATAATTTGATCTTGCTTGAATCAGTTAATATAATTAGGTAATCATTATTGGATCACACTTGGATCAGTGTTAAGCCTAACAGGCGGCGAAATGCCTCCGATCTAAATAAGAATTCGAAATTTCAAGTTCTTAATAAAAACACTTATGTTCATGTCGCAATGGACAGTCAGAGAATCAACTACAAATACTTTTATTAGAATTTGAGCTCTTCTACGGTAGATTTTCGGTGTGGGCTTTTGACTTCATTTAATTCCTTATTGAATTTGAGAATTTAATTCTCTGATTGGTTGAGGTAAGCTCGATAACTGGGCCGTCTCGACAAGCCACCAATAAGGATTGGGCTATGGAGTCGCAAGGGCAGGTTTTCTTCAGAAACAATACTTTTTCATCTACTGAAATACCTGGACAAATACTTCCCTTCTTCAGGATAGGAATCTTGAATAACTTTTTGGGACGTTGATGTAAATTACGAATGTCGGGAGATGGCTCTAAGTAAAAACCCCGACGTCGAGAATCTTTGGATCACTTTCCCTTCCAATCATCCACTTCATTTTAATGTTGCTGTCTGTCAGTTTCATCAATATTACTACTAGAACAAATGAAAGATGAAACGACGTCTGTTGGCATAGAATTTTGTATGGCCGATGGTGATATCTGTGGTGAGGTGTCTGCTATGGAAGTGTTTAGTGTTTTTCTCAACATCATTGAGAAAGCTAGTTGTGGTCGAACTTTTCTCCATCAAATTCACTCTACTAAGTACAAGATTATTTGAGGGATCTTCATTCTCTTTAAAGATATCAGATACATAAGATTCTTGATACTTTTTTCTAATAATCACTGGGCAAAACTTTTTCTCAGATCTTTCATTTGTATCGCACTCCTGTTTATGCTTTTGTCCATGTCTTTTGTCCCGGGAAATTCCTTCTGCTTCTGTTCTTTGGAATGAGCAGTAAACATTGTAGTCAGTCTCGTAAAGAACTTGTGGAGACTCTGAATCCAAAGTTGGATTTCCATCTTTGTGTGACTGATCTCTTGTAGCTGTTATTTTTTTGTGATATATTTTCATTGTTTTTATGTATCGTCTTCTTTTCTGAATGGACACCTGGGTTCGATTTCTTCACATACAAATCATATAAGATCTTTGTAGTTCCATCAAAAGATTTCAATTGCTCAACAACTCGTCGATATTTTTGCCTGTTCAGAACGTAAATTTTGAGTTCACGGAAGTATTCCTCACTATTAGCAGACGAAAACACAGCTGATGCATCTCCAAACATGACAGCGGTCCACAATGGAAAATATTTTAATAATTTTATGAATCTGCTTATGAAATATGGGGCATAATTGGGATTGCCAATAGATCCGGCAGATGTCAATGCTTGAGCATGATGTAGCGTTCAATGAAATGCGATTGGAAAAATATGATGATCGATGTGTTGCGATCTTGCTTCAAGGACAATCATCGAATGTCGATGAAGCTCCTGATTGTGGTAGATATTGCACACCTCATTAAATTGGTAGCTGGGTGGTCATGCTGGTCTGATTCGAAGGCGAAGAAGGAGTTCTTTGAGAGCAATTGAAATGTTTAGAAAGTGTTCCACAATGGAACATTTTATCAAAAATACTAAAGATATTCTACTTGTAGGGTTCTCAGAATATTTATCAATGCGTGCGGGACACAACTGCTACGATGCTACAGACAGACTTCTAGATTCTATAGAGAGTACAGCGTTGCCTTAGGAGTCAAATGAAGATATCTATAAGGATGGAATTATTGAGACAAAACTAGATGACGGATCTGATCCTTATGTAGTTAGTAACAGTTTTGTAAAGAAATTACTGTTTGATGCTCAAGCATTGACATCTGCCGGATCTATTGGCAATCCCAATTATGCCCCATATTTCATAAGCAGATTCATAAAATTATTAAAATATTTTCCATTGTGGACCGCTGTCATGTTTGGAGATGCATCAGCTGTGTTTTCGTCTGCTAATAGTGAGGAATACTTCCGTGAACTCAAAATTTACGTTCTGAACAGGCAAAAATATCGACGAGTTGTTGAGCAATTGAAATCTTTTGATGGAACTACAAAGATCTTATATGATTTGTATGTGAAGAAATCGGACCCAGGTGTCCATTCAGAAAAGAAGACGATACATAAAAACAATGAAAATATATCACAAAAAAATAACAGCTACAAGAGATCAGTCACACAAAGATGGAAATCCAACTTTGGATTCAGAGTCTCCACAAGTTCTTTACGAGACTGACTACAATGTTTACTGCTCATTCCAAAGAACAGAAGCAGAAGGAATTTCCCGGGACAAAAGACATGGACAAAAGCATAAACAGGAGTGCGATACAAATGAAAGATCTGAGAAAAAGTTTTGCCCAGTGATTATTAGAAAAAAGTATCAAGAATCTTATGTATCTGATATCTTTAAAGAGAATGAAGATCCCTCAAATAATCTTGTACTTAGTAGAGTGAATTTGATGGAGAAAAGTTCGACCACAACTAGCTTTCTCAATGATGTTGAGAAAAACACTAAACACTTCCATAGCAGACACCTCACCACAGATATCACCATCGGCCATACAAAATTCTATGCCAACAGACGTCGTTTCATCTTTCATTTGTTCTAGTAGTAATATTGATGAAACTGACAGACAGCAACATTAAAATGAAGTGGATGATTGGAAGGGAAAGTGATCCAAAGATTCTCGACGTCGGGGTTTTTACTTAGAGCCATCTCCCGACATACGTATTTTACATCAACGTCCCAAAAAGTTATTCAAGATTCCTATCCTGAAGAAGGGAAGTATTTGTCCAGGTATTTCAGTAGATGAAAAAGTATTGTTTCTGAAGAAAACCTGCTCTTGCGACTCCATAGCCCAATCCTTATTGGTGGCTTGTCGAGACGGCCCAGTTATCGAGCTTACCTCAACCAATCAGAGAATTAAATTCTCAAATTCAATAAGGAATTAAATGAAGTCAAAAGCCCACACCGAAAATCTACCGTAGAAGAGCTCAAATTCTAATAAAAGTATTTGTAGTTGATTCTCTGACTGTCCATTGCGACATGAACATAAGTGTTTTTATTAAGAACTTGAAATTTCGAATTCTTATTTAGATCGGAGGCATTTCGCCGCCTGTTAGGCTTAACACTGATCCAAGTGTGATCCAATAATGATTACCTAATTATATTAACTGATTCAAGCAAGATCAAATTATTTTTTTAACATGGAACGACATTGTCGGGCATCACTGGAATTACTTTACACGATTAATTTTGTATCGTGGTAGATTAACATTAATTTGTTATGGAGATAGCATCGCTAGGGTACACATCTGTCTTAAATGCCTATAGAAATAGAAATAGAAATAGAAAAAAAATATTGAACTTTCATGTTACACAATTAATCAACATTGAACACATGTTGAGCTCGTTAAAATAAGATACAAAAAAACAAATACATCATAAAATACAAATAAAAGACGGTAAATTTAAAATCGTAGAGTAGAGGTATAAATATAATAACTTAATATGTAAAGCTAGATCCATACAGAAGTGTGGTGATACTCATCGATGGAATAATAAGCTTTCACCAATAGGTGATTTTTTAACAATTTCTTAAATAGATACATGTTAGAAGTTCTACTTTTTCAGGTAAACTATTATAAATACGTACATCAAGTCGGTTTCGTAAGGAGGTAGAAAAATTAGCAAAATTGGAATAAATGTTCTGCTTATTTCTTGTGTAGTGGTGGTGAACATCTGAATGATGTTTATGATTTGTTATATTTTTGTGAATTGTTATTAAGGAAACATATATGTAGATTGACGGTACCGTTAAAATGGACTATTGTATGAATAAATTCTTACGAGATGTTCTAAACGATTTGCCATGCATTATGCGTAGTGCTTTCTTTTGCAGTCTGAACTTCCCCAAAATAGGATTGAATAGGAGATACGAGAATGTATTAAAGCAAAGTATGCAGTCTTCAAGGCCTCAGCGTTGACCGTTCTACTTAGCTGACGCATCAAAATAGTTGTGATGATAAATTTTTGGATAGATCATTAATATGGTCTTTCCATTTTAAGGAACAATCAATTGTGATGCCTAAGTACTGTATAGTAGTGTCGGTTTTGTGCAAAGAATTTAGATTGAAATGGAGACTTTGGATTTTATCGTGGTTAACGGAAAGCCGATTTTTGGTTGCCCATAAGTCGATGTCACTGGTAATACGAGATATCGCACTGCTCTTCTCGTACATTTTCACGGGTCAAAATTATTGACACATCATCAGCAAAGAGCACATCAATACCATTTTTTTAAATTCCGGTAAATCATTTATGAAAATGAGAAATAACTATGGACCAAGCACGGAACCATGAGGAACCCCATACTTAGCTTCAACAATTTGAGATTTACAGTTATGGTCATGTACAAAAAGTTTTTTATTACATAGATAATCACGTATTAGTGTAAGAAGCAGTCCCCTAATTCTATTATATTGAAGCTTTTCCGAAAGTATTTCATGCGAAATACTCGTAGAGCACGGCAGCAGTTGCCTTACGTTCTTCGATGCCATCAACAACACGTCCCAGAAACTCCAAAAGAGCTTCAGTCGACCGCCCTTGACGGAAACCAAATTGGTTTTGATTGAATATATTATTTTTCTCAAAATATTGATATAATCTTTTCTTTAAGATAATTTCAAAGATTTTACCGATATCAGGAATGATTGCTATAGGACGATAATTGAGTGGGTCATTCCTATTTCCTTTTTTGAATAAGGTCACAACTTTAGATAACTTCAATGCATCTGGAAATCGACCTTCTTCTGTGCATCTGTTGAATAAATGAGCTAGTAGGCTAGAAAATTGGCTGATAGTTTTATAACTATTCATATTCATATCATATGCATCATATGACTGTTTATTAGTACTAGAATTTATAGCATCATAGACGACATCGCGAGTGATTGGATACATATAAAAAGAGCAAAGAAAAGAAGACTTATTATTCATGAGTTCACGAAAGGATATATCTGGAGTATGTAGGGTTTGGATAATTTCATCTATCTGCTCGACAAATGTCCCCTTGAAAACATCAGCACAGATTGATTCGACAGCACTATAAGAATCTGAAACAAACGTTGATCGAGAATGGTTGATAACACGCCAAATATCCCTAGGTTTATTAGAAGAATTTTCAATGAATTTGCTGAAAGCTTTACGTTTACCAACAACTATTTCATGAAAATAATATTTTTTAAACTTTTTGTATAATCTCCACGAAGAAGAATCATTTCTTACAGCGGCCATGGTTCTTAATGCTGACAAATTTATACGCAGCCTAACTAAATCAGAATTAAACCATTCAATGGGTGCCCGACGATTCACACTACGCTTTTGCATTAGAAAATGTTGATAATTAATTTGTGAAAATCAAGAATTAACTTTTCAAACAAAACATTTAGATCATCGTTCAAATAATATCGATCCCAATCAATGATATTGAGGCTTTCTTTAAACCTCTCTTTATCACTTGATGTGAAAAGCCTCGAGTATTTCAATTCGAATTAGCAGACATGTAGTTTTTTGATCTTAGATATATGAACTGAGCTTTATGGTCTGATAAAAAAGGTTCTTGAACCCCTGCATTTACGTATTCACAATTTGTGATTATAATATCTACGCAAGTAGCTGATCGAGGTGTAACTCTCGTATAATCAGTTATTGTGGTGATAAGCCCATAAGAACTAATGACATGCTTAAAATCAGTTAATCTAGTATCCTCATATTCAAAATTTACATTAAAATCACCTGAAATTACGATATTATCATAAGATTTATGCAGCCAGTAAAGCAATTGTTTCAAAAATCTATCCCAAATACCATTTGAGGGGTATCTATGAACAACAATGACTGCCAATTTAAGCTCTGTAATAAATGCTGCACAGAACTCAGCATGCATCTCTTCACAATATTTACTTACGTCAATTTTTCTGAATGAAAATTTATCCTTTATAAATAGCGCAGTACCACCACACTTCCTCTCGAATCTGCTAAAAAAAGATGCCAATGTTTACGTGGCACAAATCCCTATCGTTCAACCATTGCTCCGTTATGCCTAGAATGTCATATTTGAAACTATCAACAAATAACAATAATAAGTCGACCTTGAACTGGAGACAATTAATATTTATTCAGATCAGATCCGTCATCTAGTTTTGTCTCAATAATTCCATCCTTATAGATATCTTCATTTGACTCCTAAGGCAACGCTGTACTCTCTATAGAATCTAGAAGTCTGTCTGTAGCATCGTAGCAGTTGTGTCCCGCACGCATTGATAAATATTCTGAGGACCCTACAAGTAGAATATCTTTAGTAGTTTTGATAAAATGTTCCATTGTGGAACACTTTCTAAACATTTCAATTGCTCTCAAAGTACTCCTTCTTCGCCTTCGAATCAGACCAGCATGACCACCCAGCTACCAATTTAATGAGGTGTGCAATATCTACCACAATCAGGAGCTTCATCGACATTCGATGATGAAGCAAGATCGCAGCACATCGATCATCATATTTTTCCAATCGCATTTCATTGAACGCTATAGATGTAGCGTTAAGTAATTCCAATGAAAAGTCACACACAATTGATTTTGGGGTGGAAACTCCTTGGCAAAGCCATTCCATCAGCCAACATGCAATAAAAGCGGGATCATGTTTCTCAGTCAATAATTGGCACACAGGAAGTATATTTCTATTGAAACGAACGACCATTTGATACAAGTGGATGGGTTGACAAGACTTATTCGGACGTGTATTATCTGCGCACATAGAGCCTGTAGAATCTACAGATAAACGGTCATTCTCACCTGCAAATTCCAACCAGAGGTTATACAAATGAATCTGTTGAGCACTCTAGTACATGACAAAGAAGTTATCCAGTCCAATCTGTTTATAGTACCAGCATAATTAGTATCTTGTTTCAACTGCTGAATGCAGGTTACTAGATTTTCGTAAATCACAACCCGGCATCCTTAAACTCTTGTTTTGCTTTTCTTAGAACCTTATCATCATATAAATGGGCAGGTTCTTGACCTACGAATTTCATTAATTGACTGGCCATTTTCGTCCTGAAATTATACGTTGATATAGCTGCAATCTCCTGTCCAACAATTTTCCTCTCCTGTCCTTTCAACCAATGCTTCTTGGAATGAATAATTCGGCGTATATCAAACGTAGAAACTTGGCATTCTAAGTCAGTATTAGATGGAGCAATAGCATAAGCATGGAAAATATTGCCACACTCATTACAATAAGCCATTATTGTAAGAAAAGGTGTACTTGAAAGATTTACTAATTCACTGTGGAACGTTAAAGCACAACGCAGATGTAGCTGTTCCCAGATTACTTCGTATAAAAGAGTTGTTCAGCCAGAACTGAGTTTATATTTCTCTTCATTCTCATATTGCACCAGTTGCAGTGTAATCTTATCCCAAATCTTGGCACATAAAGTTAATGTTTTTCGTAAAGACTTGAAAGGGAGTCGACCTTCGTCCATAATAGACCAATTGGAATCTGTTGTATCGTTTGAACTTTCCCTAGAACTGTAGGTAAAAGTCCATTATCTCAACGTGGAGCGAAGTAGTATGTTGAAAGAAAGAAAGAAAGAAATATATATATTCATATATATATATATATATATATATATATATATATATATATATATATATATATATATATATATATATTCTTTCTTTTGACTTTCCCTAAAACATTCTGCAACCTCAATTCCATATTTTTCAGCCATTTTATTAACAATTTGGTGGCGGTTTTTTTTATGTATATTTGTATATATTTCTTCAGCATTTTCTTGTTAAGAGCGTCATAGGCCTCATTCCATACTGGCTGATCCAAGGACTTGAGCTTTCCATTGCTATCGTAGAATGACAAAAGTCCAATTGAGCTAAAGTGAGCTAAAGATTACCTCAGGTGGTATAGCTGGTTTAGTAGGCATGATCGTTTTCTTATTAATTTATTTAGCTTAATGCTAATGGAACCGAATGTTCCTTCTACCATCATTCAGCTGAAACAAAATAAAATGTCTGTGATTCAGAATCCTTTCTTTAGAAAAGAAGAGTGTGAAGTCCAATAGAAAGAGAACAAACGGAGAATGATTAGAGACATCTAAATGTGTCTTATGTAGTAAAATACACACCATTGATCTCCCAATTTAAAATTAGTAATTTCACACATGAAAAAAAGGGGCGTAAACGTTATGGTGAGACACGCCAATGGATAAAAAAACTGAGAGAAACTCAAACATTCTGGTTCTAGAAAATGAGTTGCTGCTTTGAGAGAGAACGGAATTTGCATCGAAGTATAAGAAAATCACATAACCTACATGAAAACAAATAAGAAAGAGAATTTCAAATTTCTATGTGCAAAAGAAGGTAACAAATATATAATGGTAACGCTCTATATCTAACCTCGAAAGTTTATATTGCAAAATACTTATAAATCTTAACTTAAATATACAAAGTTTAAGTAAACATATAATTACCTTAACGAATCAGAAGCTGAATGAGTCAACACGTAAAAAATACAAGAGTTTTTTTATATTTTTTATGATAGGTATAGTCTTTACAGTTGTGGAATTTCATCAAAAGTGATTATTCAAAATTCGAACGAAGTAGAACGACCTCTTTTCATTGTTAGAGAACTAGCCATATTCTACAAGTCGATAAGGCAGTTTTCCGAAGATTTATAGACTTATTCAGTAACACTCATAGAGGTAATTATTTCCATGTAAAGCCCTTGTTTATTAAAATCTAGACAGATCGGGTCGCTTGCGTGATCTACGTGATCTATAACAGCCAAGTATAAAATAAATGGCAGCATCATAAGACAAGCGCGGGAAACCGTGATTTATTCAAGTGTTGAAAATTTGATAGGGTGAATAAAATACAATAAAATTTTATTGAAAGAGAAATAAATTTCGTAATTAGATTTTATTCCAAAAAGTAAATACAAAATATGTTTAGGCATTTAATTATTTTATTTACCTACATTACACAGACATCAAAGGACATCGCTATACACAAGATTCACATGATCAAACAAAATATTTAGTTAAAATAGCATATGCATATATATGGCATCAAAAAAGAGAAAACAGCCGACCCTTGAGGTTAATCATTAATGTTTTGATAGAAAAGAACAGCGCTCATCACTTACGTGGAGAGATAGACGGTACAAACAAAAACAATGGCGGTACAGTAGGATTCTGAATGAGAACAATTGCATGTCATTAGAAAAAAATTGTATTTTTGCTTTTTTGGTAATTTCACATTTTCTCATCATCCCTTACGTGGGAGGGTTGGGGGTACAAACAAAAATAATAGCAGTACATTACGGTACTGGATGGGTACAATCGCATGCCATTAAAAAAAAATTCAATTTCGAATTTTTGGTATTTGCAATATTTTGGTACACCCCTTACGTGGAGGGGGTTAGGGGTACAAACAAAAATAATAGCGGTACTTTAGGATACTGAATGGGTATAATCGCATGCCATTCGAAACATATGCATCTTCGCTTTTTCGGTATTTGCAATATTTTTGTTACATCCCATACATGGAGGGGTACAAACAAAAATAATAGCAGTAAATTAGTATACTGGATGGGTACAATCGCATGCTATTGGAAAAATTTGCAATTTCCAATTTTCGGTATTTGCAATATTTTTGTTACATCCCTTACGTGAAGGGGTTGAGGGTATAAACAAAAACAATAGTGGTATAGGAGGGTACTGAATGGGTACAATCGCATGCCATAGAAAAAAAAATGTATTTTCGCATTTTTGGTATTTGCAATATTTTTGTTACATTCCTTACGTGGAGGGGTTGATGGTTCAAATAAAAATGATAGTGATATAGTAGGGTATTGAATGGGTACAATCGCATGCTATTCGAAAAATATGCATTTTCGCATTTTTTGTATTTGCAATATTTTTATTACATTCCGTACGTGGAGGGGTTGGGGGTAGAAACAAAAATCATAGCAGTATATTAGGATTCTGAATAGGTACAATCGCATGCCACTGAAAAAATTGCAATTTCGCATTTTTTGTATTTGCAATATTTTTGTTGCATCCCTTACGCGGAGGGGTTGAGGGTACAAACAAAAATATTAGTAGTACAGTAGGGTACTGAATGGGTAAAATCGCATGCCATTCGAAAAATATGCATTTCTGCATTTTAGATATTTGCAATATTTTTGCTAGATCCCTTACGTGGAAGGGTTGGGGGGTACTAACAAAAATAATAGTGGTAGAGTAGGTTACTGAATGGTTACACTCGCAAGCTATTCCGAATATATGCATTTTCTCATTTTCGGTATAAGCAATATTTTTGTTACATTCCATACATGGAGGGGTGAGGGGTTAATAGAAAAATAATAGCAGTAAATTAGAATACTGGATGGGTACAATCGCATGCCATTGAAAAAATTTGCAATTTCGAATTTTTGGTATTTGCAATATTTTTGTTACATCCTTTACGTGAAGGGGTTGAGGGTATAAACAAAAACAATATTGGTATAGTAGGGTACTGAATGGGTACAATCATATGTCGTAGAAAAAAAATTGCATTTTAGCATTTTTGGTATTTGCCATATTTTTGTTACATTCCTTACGTGGGGGGGTTGGGGGTACAAACAAAAATATTAGCGGTACTTTAGGATACTGAATGGGTACAATCACATGCCATTGGAAAAACTTGCAATTTCGCCTTGTTGGCATTTGCCATATTTTTGTTACATCCCTTACGTGGAGGGGTTGATGGTTCAAATAAAAATGATAGTGATATAGTAGGGTACTGAATGGGAACAATCGCACGCCATACGAAAAATATGCATTTTCACATTTTTGGTATTTTCAATATTTTTATTACATCCCTTACGTGGAGGGGTTGGGGGTACAAACAAAAATAATAGCAGTAAATTAGGATGCTGCATAGGTACAATCGCATACCACTGGAAAAAAATGTAATATCGCATTTTTGGTATTTGCAATATTTTTGTTGCATCCTTTACGTGGAGGGGTTGAGGATACAAACAAAAATATTAGTAGTACAGTATGGTACTGAATGGGTACGATCGCATGCCATTCGAAAAATATGCATTTTCGCATTATCGGTACTTGCAATATTTTTGTCAGATCCCTTACGTGGAAGGGTTGGGGGTACAAACAAAAATAATAGCGGTACAATAGGGTACTGAATGGATCCAATCGCATTCCATTGAAAAAACATGCATTTTCGCATTTTTGGTATTTGCAATATTTTTGTTAGATCCCTTACGTGAAGGGATTGAGGGTACAAACAAAAATAATAGTAGTACATTAGGATGCTGAATGGTTACAATCGGATGCCACTGGAAAAATTTGACTGAATGGTTACAATCGCATACCATTTGAAAAATTTTAAATTTCGCATTTTTGGTATTTGCAATATTTTTGTTACATCCCTTACGTGAAAACAAACACAAATAATAGTGATATAGCAGGGTACTGAATGGGTACAATCGCATGTCATTCGAAAAATATGCATTTTCACATTTTTAGTATTTGCAATATTTTTATTACATCCCTTACGTGGAGGAGTTGGGGGTACAAACAAAAATAATAGCAGTACATTAGGATGCTAAATAGGTACAATCACATGCCACTGGAAAAATTTGTAATTTCGCATTTTTGGTATTTGCGATATTTTTGTTGCATCCCTTACGTGGAGGGGTTGAGGGTACAAACAAAAATATTAGTAGTACAGTAGGGTACTGAATGGGTACAATCGCATGCCATTCGAAAAATATGCATTTTTGCGTTATCGGTACTTGCAATATTTTTGTTAGATCCATTACGTGGATGGGTTGGGGGTACAAACAAAAATAATAGCGGTACAATAGGGTACTGAATGGATACAATCGCATTCCATTAGAAAAACATGCAATTTCGCATTTCTGGTATTTGCAATATTTTTGTTACATCCCTTACGTGGAGGGGTTGATGGAACGAACAAGAATAATAGCGGTCCAGTAGGATACAGAATTGGTGCAATCGCATGCCATTCGAAAAATTTTGATTTTTCCAACTTCGATGTCAACTTCAGAAGTTGATTTAGCCCGATTTTTGTTGCAGTCCTTTCGCAGAGGGGTTGAGGGTACAAACAAAAATAATTGCGATACAGTAAAGTACTAATAGCCATTTGAAAAAAAAATCTACAAATGGCATTAGAACAAATGAAAAGAAAATGTCCTGGGGAAAACGGTATAGCCACTGAAATTCTAAATATAGCAGGAAGTGCATCGAAGAACAAAAGAGACCAAACACTGGCAAAGTAGCGAGGTAGTCGTTCTTCTTAAGAAAGGTGATAAAGCTGATCTTGATAACTACAGACCAATCAGCCCACTCTCTAAGGTTATAAAAAACCATCTAACTAATAAATTTGACTCGCTTCCGCAAAGGCTACAGTACAACCGACCATATACAGACTCTTCGTTTCCTGATAGAAAAAGCAAATGGATACAACATCAATATCAACTTAGTGTTTGTCTACAAGAAAGCGTTCTACTCAGTGGAACATTGGGCAATCATGCAGTCCTTAGATAACGCCAGGATAGACTCAAGATATCCAAGACTCCTCAAGTCTATATATGAGGAATCAGTAATAGTAGTTAAATTAGACTGAGACCTGAAAACGGAGCACATGGAAGTAAAGAAAGGAGTACGACAAGGTGATACCATCTCACAAAAATTATTTACGATGGCACTGGAAGACGATCTCAAGTGACTAGACTGGGAAGGAAAAGGATTAAAATCGATCGAATATCTCCACCACTACGATTTGCAGACGACGTGATTCTAATAGGTAACGACCCATTCGAATTGAATACTTTGATCGAACAATTAGGCAATGCTTCTCAAAAAATAGAACTCGAGGTTAACATCACGAAAACAAAAATCCTCAGCACGCAAAACATTCAACTGTCAATCGGCGGGAAAGAGATCGATAGTGTAGATGAATATATATACTTAGGTCATTAACTCAGAATTGATAAGGAAAATCGAAAAGCAGAAATACCGCGAAGAATAGGCCAGAGGATTTATACCCAAGAACAGAGATGTCCCTAAGAACCTCAAAAGGAAGATGTACGATGACTACGTTCTCCCATAAACACTTACGTGTTGGAAACAATGAACAATGAGCCTCACAAAAAACAGTCTACACCGCCTTCAATGCACGCAGCGAGCTATGGAGAGACCAATGCTAGGTGTCAGTTTGAGAGATCGTATAAGGAATGAAGAGATCAGAAGAAGAACAAGAATAAAAGATATAACCGAGAGAATAGCCAGATTGAAGTGGCAGTGGATAGGACACGTGGCCAGAATGTGTAGCAATAGATGCACATCTAGAGTATTGAAATGGGGACACTAGGAAAACAAGCGATAATCGGGTAGGCCAATGAAGAGATGGGCTGACGATATTAAAACAACAGCGAGAGGAAATTGGACACAGAAAGCTCAGGATAGAGATATCTGGAAAAAACTTGAAGAGACCTATCTCCAGCAGTGGAGAAACTATAGTTTATGAAGATGAAGATAGAGAGCGGAAAGATACCCGAAAGCTGGAATAACGCCGAAATAATAATTTTGTTCAAAAAAGGTGAAAACGAAAACTTAGACAACTACCATCCTATCAGTTTGCTGTCCCGTCTATACAAACTTCTAACAAAAATTTTAACAAATTGCCTATCTACCAAATTCGATCTATACCAACCAGTAGAACAAGCAGGATTTCGTTAAGGATTTGGAACAGAGATCAACTTCAAACTATGCGACACCTTATAGAAAAAAACATCGAGTACAATATTACAATACACTTGGCCTTTGTAGATTATAAAAAAGATTTCGACTCTATAGTGTCATGGGCTTTCATGGAATATCTAGATAATGCGAGAATTGACTCACGATATACCAGACTACTGGAATATACGTACGACCAACCCACAATATCAGTAAAGATATATAAAGACCTAAAAACGGATAAAATACGCATAGAGAAAGGAATCCGTCAAGGAGATACTATTTCACCAAAATTATTTACATTACATTTACTTAGGACATTAGACATTAGAATTAAACTCGGTATAAATAATCATACAAAACATGTATTCTACCAGTAACAACATATGGATTGGATTGTGAGACAGACTGTGAAACGAGGAAATACAAAGAAGTACCAAAGCTTCCGATATCATAGAGAGAATAGGACATCTAAAGTGGCAGTGGGTGGGACATGTGGTCAGACAGGACCAAAGTAGTTGGGCACATAGAATTTTAAGATGGAGACCCTGGGAAAACACAAGAAGTGTGGGCAGACCCCAGAAGAGATGGCTGGATGATATCAGACATGCAGTTGGTAAATAGTGTTATGAATTAGCCAAGGACCGACAGCTCTAGAAACAAAAAAGAGGCCTGCATACAGCAGTGGATGAATTACGGCTGAGAAGGAGCAGAAGAAGAAGTAATAATGTTGTTTGATGAAATTACATTTGTACTGAAGTCGATTTTGAAAACATAATATTAATTTTTTGGATTTACTGATTGATTTCAAATTGTAAATATTTTTTGTTTAATGACAAGTTTGAGGGATATCACGCTACATACAGAGGAAGTAACTTCATGTATAATATACATAACGTGGTGAGTTACGTAGGCTATCATAGTTACCTGAAAAAAGAGCCGACTCAATTTACTCCATTAGTAATAACTAATAAAGATCAGGTGATGTTCCCTTGAACCCGCTTTTAATTTTTGTCTCATTTAGTGTAATGGATATTTATTGATATTCATGCCAGCCTTTCCTAATTAACCTTAAATAAAAATAAAAAATTGGACAAGTCTGATTAAATTATTTTTGAAATTATGTTTTTTTAGAATAACTGATATAATAATAATAATAATAATAATAATAATGATAATAATAATTCTCAATCGATTAGATAGTTTTAAATATATTTTTTTTTCAATAATTTGAGAATAAAAATCTAAATCTTATATCATGCAATTAATTATGGTTTCAAATTTGTATCTTTGTTTTCATTCATAGCGATAATGAGAACGTGAACATGGCGCCAAAAATCACAGACATCTGATAATTAAGTATCCTAGTTCTAGCGAACGTTTTTAGATATAAATTCTAAATCCTCAATATAAGAAAATCGGTTAGGATAGGATAAGAATATCAGTAACCAAATTGCTGGATCTCTCTTTTATGACATTATTTTTGTTGAGGTGATAAAAAATTATATGATATTTAAAAAAAGGGAAATAAAACTATTCTATTTGATATAAAATCTTTTTTATACTGTCAATATCTAATTATAATTTTTATTACAATTTTATTGTGTTCTGGTCAATATGAAACTTTGAAAATTGAGAGTTACATAAAATCGATTACGTTTTCTTCAACTAAAATATTTTTAGATTTCTGGTGTTTCCGGTTATACCGGAAGTCGGCGTCTATTTTGTTATTATAAATAGAACACCCTGTATATTTTTATATATTTGGACTTACCTATTCTTAAGCTTCATAAATACCTTCACTTTTTTCAATTGGTTAGAGCCCTTTTTTCTGAAAAAATTGCGATAGCAGACATTTATTACAAAAATCAGTGAGAACTAGATTTTTGAGATATCATTTTAGGATTCAAACTGTTTATAAACAACATGTTGGAGTATGCTTTGCGTTTAAAAATAGAAGTCTCAATTGAGGGGTAACTTTAATATGGCACGTTAACTTTTTAAAATTTTTAAGAACCATAACTTGATTTTTCTAAATGGCACCCCCATATTTTATTATTTAGTCGTCCTTGGCGTTTAATTTTATATCTTTTATACCTCACATTTCATGTACCTGAGATTGATAGTTTAGGAGATAATTAAGTTTCTTTTATATGCACACATATCTTGTCGATACTTACCTAGTATGCCGTGGAAAATAAATAAGCATTCTCAATGAATAATTGTCAAAATCAAACGATAAAGTAATTAAGTTATTAAGAGTTAAAATGTATAACAGCAATGGAAACAATGTCTATACAAATCATGAAATTATTATTTTTTTAAAGATGGAAAGTGCGACAAAATTCTCAGTAGAAGGTGTAAAATGTTTAATGAGAGCTATCCACATTGATCTCCCATGACCAAAGGTAAATTTAGAAGAACTGAAATAAATTGTGTGCGTTTTGCGTATTCAATTCTCCCTCTTCGTCATCAGTTACACTTTTTTGTCTATTCAATTCATTCAATAATTCTTACAAAATGCACAAAACTTGCTTCAATTCTTGTTAATTTACCTTTGGTTATCGGAAGTAAATGTGGATAGCTCACATTAATTCTACACGTTCTACTGAGAATTTTGTAGGACTATCCATGTATAAAAAGTAGATTCAGAATTTCTTCATTTGTATAGACAATGTTTTCAGTATTGTTATCCATTTTTACACTTAATAGCTTAAATATTTTGTCGTTGGACAATTATTGATTGAGAATGCTTATTTATTTTCCATGGCATACTAAGTAAGTATCGACGAGATATGAGTGCATTTAAAGAAAACTTAATCATCTTCTGAACTATCAGTCTCAGGTATAGGATTTGTGGGTTAAAAAAGATGTAAAATAAAAGCCAAATTCGTCTTAACAATAAAATATGGGTGGTGTCATTTAAAAAAATCATGTTATGATTCATCAAAATTTCAAAAAGGTAACGTGTCGTATTAAAATAACACCACAATGTAGACAACTGTTGTCGACCGCAAAACATACTCCAACATGTAGTTTAAACATAGATTGAATCCTAAGTTTATATCCGAAAAATCTAATGTGTTCTGATTTTTTAAAGAAATGTCTTCTACCGCAATTTTTCTTAGAAAGAACTTAAAAACTACAAAACGGCTGAAACAAATTTGAAAAATTTAAGGTATTTATGAAGCTGAAAAATAGGTGAACCCAAATATATAAAAATATATAGGGTGTTCTATTCAAAATAACAAATTAGATGCCGACTGCCGGTATAATTGTCTTTCCTGAAAAAACGCAAGGGTGTCACCCTCGAGGTCCATAAACTTTTTCTTGAATGGTTCTACAGATTTAGATAAAAATTGCAAAAAGAGGTTTTAAGAGACGAAAAATCGATTGGAGAGATACTTTAATTTTTTATGGGTGAGAACCTCGAGGTCCACATAACTTATTCCAAAGTAGAGTTCGCAGGTTTTGATAAAAATTTGCAGAAAGGTGTTTTCGGAGTCGTGAAATCGATTGGTAATACTTTTATATTTTATAGTTATGACCCTCGAGGTCCACAATGGCTATTTCAGGAATGGCTGAGCAGATAAAATTTCAATATGGGGTTTGTGGGTCGAGATGTCGATTTGTGATACTGCTGGTTTCTAACATCTACAACTTCAGAGCTATGTGAACGACAACAGCAATATTTACCGATCTAATAAGCCCAATACATTCAGAAATATGCAACATTTTTGGACTGAGAATACAAATTCTTAGTAAGTCAGACCCACTATAAATCCTGTATTACCCGAGCAAAGCTCGGTCACCCAGATGTTCAATAGTTATAGGTGACTTGGTATAATAATGAACTTTGATTTTCAAGGTGCGGCAATATTTTGTCAGTCTAGTGTGTGTTTGAAAACGAAATGCCATATTCTTTCAAGAACTTCCCAAGTTGAAATTTATGTTGTTCTGGTGTTAATATCATCTGCAGATGCATACCGATGAAATTTAAGAGCAGGAGGAAATAATAAAAAATAATGCATTTTCACGGTCTAGAATTGCTTTCTCTAGTTGATCGGAGTTTATAAATTTTTTAGAATTTTTAGATAAAAAATCGCCCTTATGTCGTGGTTATAAACTCAAAATATGTGGACTTGCATATTAATAAAAATTATGCCTATCAACATAATAATTTTTATGAAATGAAATTTCAATATTTCGAAATCGGGCTAAAATGTACCGGGTTTCTCAATTAAAAAACAAGAGCGTGTTCAATTGAAAATGATTCGAATTGAAAAATAATTGTTACTAACCTTGTATAATATTAATGCACGAAAACTCATGATGTCCGTGTCCGTGATTTTTTCGTTATGCATCTTATATGCAGATATTATTGCCACAAAAACAAACATAACTCTTAAGTGTTTTGAAGATAGCTGATAATATTAGCGGGATGTATGAAAGGTCACTAAGAAGCTTGAAAAAAATGTGCAAATATAAATGTAATTTCTTAAAAAAACATTTGACCCTATATAGAAAACTTCTAGTTACAGACCTTGTAGACTTATTTACGTTCTTTTTTAATCATCTTCCTACCTATCGAAGATCCCGAGCAATTGGTCTCTGACGCACTATTGCCACTCCCAGTATACCACTAGTTGAGGGACACTGACTTAGATGAAGAATAGATAAATTATTAATTAGGAAACTATTGTTTTTTAGTTACAGCTTCAAATGAAGGTGATGTCAACCTTTTCCATGTTTGCTGTTGCTCTGAACAGTTCCAGTGAACTTCAGTTTTACTTATCCAAAAGCTACAAAGTGTTGTTTCTCCAATTATTTTTAACAATTTAATCAGCTGAGGATATCCAAAAGAATGACCTAGCTAAGCTCTCTAGAGTATCCCAGGCTCTAAACTGTACTAAACGTTCATTTTAAGACAGCTTTTATTGATACGTATTGCAATTGGCTTGTTATAACAGTAAAACATTCCTAAATTGTTATCGGAACTACTAAAATTAGGCGCCTAACTCTGGGAGCTTGAGGTCTTTTGATGTCACTTCACATGACTTGATGCAATATAAACAAGTCCACAGACTGTTTTGCTAATGTATCACTTGCATCATCTCTCTATGTGATTTGAAAGACTAGGTTATATAATTCAGCAATCTCAAATACTTACCAAGGAACCACTTGAGCACTGGTGGGGGATTGCCGTAGTGTGAGATGCACTTGATGACTGCCACTTCACCGTGCAACGTGGTTAGGTTGTACCCTGGTAGAACTTGGGTGCCATTGTACTCGATCCGGGGGCGCTGCGGGGGCACTGCAACAATATAATAGAGCAGTTAACGCATAGAAATGGTTAACAATATGTTATTTTTGTGAATACTAGAGTCTTAGGAAGTCAGCTAGGCGGGTTTTGGAGCTCTGGAGGAAAATAACATATATATATATATATATATATATATATATATATATATATATATATATATAAATAAATAAATGAAACTTTATTCACTCTGTCGGTATATATGAAATAGTAGGTAATATAAGAGCGTAAATAAAGTGATAACTTGATAAGTTGCAATAACTTGTTTCAAGAGGTAAAATTAGAAATATGTATTATAAAAAAAGTCTAGATATATGAAAAATGTAAGTATAGAAATATAAAAATTAACTTATAATAGGATAAAATACACATATGAAGTTAGTTAAATAAACATAAAAAAACATTTCTTATATAAAATGGGACAGCACCACTTAATTCATAAGTTTCAATAACTTTTTTCATGAAGTGAAATTAGAAATATGTATTATAAATAAATCTAGATGTATAAAAAATGTAAATATAAAAATCAACTTCTAATAAGATAAAATATACATATGAAGTTAGTTAAATATACATGCAAAAGAAAAACATTTTTAGATAAAATGGGACAGCACCTTACATACATTTCAAGAAATACCATCATAAAATATAAAAAATAAATGATAACTGATAAATATATACAAAAATATACATACATACACAATACACATATACATATAAATATATTATATTCAATTATTACGGGTCAAAGAAATGTAAAAACAGTTTTCTCTCATTTTCAAATATATACTTTTTTATTTTTCTTCTGAAATTTAGCATGTTTTTTATATTTTTTAATTCTTCTGGCAACGAATTATATATTTTTATTGAAATGTAGGAGTAAGCTCTTTGTGATATAGATTTTGTGACTTGCGGAAGAGTGTGCTTGTTTCGACTGCGTGTGTAAGGTTAGGAAACTCAAAATGGTTTCAATTTTTCTGGGAATGATACCTCATACTTACACAAAATAAAATAATTGCCTAATATCCATAACATTCAGTTCTTTATAGAGGCTATCAGAATTGTACCTTGAATTTTTCTTTAGAATTATCTTCAAAAATCGTTTTCGTAGTACCTCCAAACAGTTTAGATGCGTTTTGACAGCACCGCCCCAAGCTGAAATGCCATATCGGATATGGCTTTCTACTAGTGTGAAGTAAAGTTCTCTCATTTCTTTAATGGGTAGATAGTTGTTTAAAAAAATTAATTTATATAGGATGGTTTGTCGTTTTCTGGTAACATATTTTATATGGTAATCCCATTTGAGATGTGAATCTATATATACTCCTAAGTATTTGGATACAGATAGAGACTTCAATTCCAGGATTTTTCCATTCATATTTATTTCTAATTTCTGAAATGATTCCTGATCTATTACAACTGAAAGGTATAAAATGGGTTTTTTCAAAGTTTACTGTTAATAATCTATCATCAAACCAATCTTTAATAAATTTAAAATCTTTTTCTGTGTTGGTTTTCAACTCCTGCCATGTTTGTGCCTGGTAAAAAAAACAGTATCATCAGCGTATCCTATGATGTCACCTTCACTATCTAAAGTGAACAGATCATTAACGTAAAAGTTGAATAATACTGGACCTAGAACTGTACCTTGAGGTATACCATATTCAATGATTTTTGAGGAACTTGAGGCATTTCCTATTTTCACTATTTGATTTCTGTGATTCAAGTAACTTTCTATGAGCTTATAACAAATTCCCCTTATTCCTATTCTTTCGAGTGTTTCCAAAAGTAGCTGATGACTGACAGTATCAAACGCCTTTTTTAGATCAATAAATAAACATAAAGATAGTTTTCCTATTTCAAGAGCTTGGTGTATATTTTCTGTGAGATATAAGATAGCATCTTCTGTGGAAATATTTTCTCTAAAGCCAAATTGTTTGGGAGAGAACAATTTAAATTTATTTATAAAAGACAAAAGTCTCTTTTTTAGTAATTTCTCGAAAACTTTGGATAGATTTGTAACTAACGAAATGGGTCTATAGTTAGTAATTATAGATTTATCCCCATTTTTGTGTATTGGAATGACCAATGAGTTTTTGAAAACACTCGGCCATATTCCTTTATCTAGACATTGGTTTAAGATATACGTTAGAGGGTTGATGATATTTTCTGCTATCTGTTTGAGAGTTTCAGCTCGAATTTGATCTGCACCTACAGATTTTTTGTTTTTCAGCTCTCTTATGATGTTTTTCAATTCATCTGCGTTGGTATGATGGATAATAAAGGAATTCGATAGTCTCATTGGATTTGGTTTAATATTCGGATTTTTTATTACTTGTTCAGCAAGTTTTTTACCCATCCCGATGAATTTTTCGTTGAATTCATTTGCAATTCATTCTCAATTAATAATTCACCTTTTTCATTTTTTATGGTATGTATTTGTTTGTCTTTTGGTTTTTTGCCACTAATATCCAGTACTATATTCCAGAGGGTCTTCTTATTACTCGAGTTATTTTTAATTTGTTGCCTGTAGTAGTCGGGTTTTGTAATATTTATTAGATAGTTGAGTTTGTTTTTATACTCTTTGTAATAGTTTTTGAGACGATTGTTGTGCGGGTTCTTATGTACTTCGGCGAACAATTAATTTTTTTTGTTAATGGATTTCAATAGACAAGTCGTTAATCAAGGAGCAATTTTTGTATTTTTCCGAGAGCATTTTTTATTTTTCGTACATTGTTCAGTAGTGTTTCTTATAATATTAACGAAATTTTCCATGCCAGTATTAGGATCATCAGTTGTGTATACAGACTCCCAATTCTCTAATTGTAGTTGACGATTCAGATTTTGTATGTTTATATATTTTCTATATCTCATTTCAAGATTTTTTTTTGGGATATTGTTGACCATAACTATTTGTAATATAGTTGTGAAATGATCAGTTATATCAGTTTTCAAAACAATGGGGATTGTTGGATTGTTGTGTCCAGTATATTCAGCTTAGATTTGATAAAGATATGATCGAGACAAGATATCTGATCATTGTGTACTCTTGTGGGGTTATTGATGCTATACTGAGATATTCAGTTGTATTGTCATTTTCTTCTAGTAAATTTATATCCATGTCTCCTACAGAAAGATAATAATTACATTGTTTCATCCCGGTATTTTCAAAATATCTCGCTAGAGTCTGATTAAATTATTTTATGTTTATTGAGGGTGATCGGTAGCAGCTAGTGATGAATATGTCAGTAGATATACTAAGAGAGTTCTACATCATCATAGTCAGCATGATTTTTCAGAGGGGTCCAGAATAATGAAATAATAATTTCAATGGAGGGGCGCGCGTGATGGCGAGCGTGCAGAATATTTTTTTCCAAGGGGGTCTCAATTTTAATAAATCGTAGATTCCTTCTTTTCAAACAACTAGAGCGCCATCTAGCGTGGAGAGGCTATGTAACTACATTATAATTTTAGTTAAATTTCTACTATGGTACTGCATTAGTTATTCTATTTCTATATTCTAATTAAATTCCTACTTTTCAAACATGAGCGTGCGCGCCATCTAGCAGAGAGTGATTAATTACATTTATTATATTTAATATTGCTGTGAAAAAAAGTTCATGCATCGCCGTTTCAAACACTCATCCATTAAACCACACATATCCCATACCAGGCGCCTTAATCCAGCGTGCTATTCGGTCCCATTTGAAACATCGGAGATTGTTGAATAGAACGGATTTCATGGGGGGGGAAATGATTGAATTCCTTATCGCTAAGAGAGACAAGCAACATCGACCGAGTGGTGTACGTATATGGCCGCCGGCTGTTTCTTCTTTTCCAGTGGCGTAACATTCTAAATGATGAGAATAAAATTATCAACTAATTTTATTCTCATCTTTTGAAATTTTTTAAGAAATTTCCATTGCATAGTGACATATATCAAGAAGATTACAGAATATTTATTTATAATTTATCAGTGTCAATATACATAATGTATATAATAAATAGAAGTACTGCAAATTGAATTTCTTATCGCTAAGAGAGACAAGCAACATCGACCGAGTGGTGTACGTATATGGCCGCCGGCTGTTTCCTCTTTTCCAGTGGCGTAACATTCTAAATGATGAGAATAACATTATCAACTAATTTTATTCTCATCTTTTGAAATTTTGTAAGAAATTTCAATTGCATAGTGACATATATCAAGAAGATTACAGAATATTTATTTATAATTTATCAGTGTCAATATACATAATGTATATAATAAATAGAAGTACTATAAATTATTCAGTTGAATAAATTTACTTGGATTATAAAATATTTTCCTCAGTTATGACTCGTATAACTTTTATACAAAACTTTAAAATTATAACAACTGGAATGTATCTGTCCGCTGCCTAAAGGCCGCAAGATTTTCTAAAATTTATTATGGGCTTGGATTCGAAAGATTCCGGAAATAATACACTTTTATTTATTTTATTTCAAGGTATTTGTTAATAAATTATTTATAATATTTTACTGGCCTTTACATATGATATACTTATCAATCACATTTATTATACATCAAAAAGGTTTTGTGGAGCGGTCTGTGAAATGATTAAATTCCTTATTAATTATATTTATTTCTATATATAATGATTATATGGATGAATATTGATGAATTTCTAATATTAATTTTTATATATTAATTATCTCAAACGAGTCGTCGTCAGATATAACGGTGATTTCTTATGGTCTGGGAAATTATTAAATTCTTTATCAATTATATTCATTTTTATACATAATGATTATATGGATGAATATTTATGAATTTCTAATATTAATTTTTATATATTAATTATCTCAAACGGATACAACGGTTATTTCTTGCGGTATGGGAAAATGTATGATTAAATTCATTCTTAATCAATTATATTTATTTTTATACATAATGATTATATGAGAAAATATTGATGCATTTCTAATATTAATTAATTAATTAATTAATTTGACGAAGATTCAGTTTTTGTTGTTAATTTTAAATCGACCAAGATTTTTCTATCTAACCGTTGCCACCGAAATATATCTCGGTGACAACGATTTAACACACAGATGTAAGAAAAATCTTCAATATGTTACACTACATAAAATTAAAAAATAATAGGGTATGGAGTAATTCTTCTTGATAATTCGTGTATGTGGAGGGGACAAGGTATAAATAACATTTGATAGTGTTTAAAATTATTAGTAATCAGTCATGTCTCAACCACTTTGTTTCTTCGCTAACTATGTATCCCAAATAGATGGACAGTCAGACTTACCTGGTGTCGATGAAATATATAAATGTGTTGTAATCGGTGAGCGCAGATTCCCGCTAAATAAATCACTTAGTAGATTTATATCAGTTGGATACAATTCTGATGATGGATTTTCCTTGTGTATAAAATTGAGTGGAAAAGAGAATCAAGAAGTCATTTTAACTGAGTCAGAATGGCAAAAGCTCTTGACATATCAAGGTATTGTGAGTAGCTATCTTAATTTTAACGAAGAAACAGACCGAATTCAAGAACAAAGTTTCTCCTTGGATTTTGATCATGTAGAAAATGAACCAGTTGTTATAATTTTCAAGGATAGTAACCACATTAATTTGGGATATGAGACGGTGTGCGGTCTATGGAATTTATTACCGCTAATAGACTACCAAGTGGAGTTACGGAAGAGTCATCATTTTCCAAGTTTCTTCAAGATTTTGAAAAGAGGCCTACAGCATTGCAATGGTGATAAAACTGAAAACGTTTTAAAGTTACTAGAGCCTCATAACAATCCAAATAGTGAAAATATAAATTTGATGCTAGAGTTAGTGTATTTATATCCAAAAGTGCTTGAACAGGAAATTAATCAGTCATGATGAGTGAAAAAAATGTGTTATGTTTAATTTACGGAGAAGCAAGAAAAGGAGAATGGATGCAAATTGCTAGAGACCGGTTGCGGTTTCAGAGGCGCATTTTGCTTTTGTCGAATATTATTAATAATGTGTTAGATAGCAATCATAGACATTGTATTTATCAAACAAGGTTTTCTGAATAAAAACATTATAACTTACATTTGCTTTATTTTACTTTAAATAATTTACATAATTATCATTTTTTACTATGAAACCGCACATGAATTGTTTTGTTGCAACAAGTCAGATATTGTTTCCTTTAAACTCACTTCTTCTTCAATAACCAATTTGTTTTTCTGTCAGCTATACTTTTAATTGGAACTTGACAGTTTTTTGCCTTTAATTTAGCCATCTTTTACTGTGTGTTTCTTCTCTTTTTTACACGTAGACACCAAATGAAAGCCATTAGACATCGCCTCATCTTATATTTGTCTCTCGATTGACAGTGACATATGCAGTATCCCAAAAAGTTGCATCGCTTACATGCCCGACCGTCAACTTGGGTTTCTGGTATTTGAAAACATTTTTTAATGCAACAATATTGTTCTTCTGAATTTTGTTGTGATGCTGCTGCTGCTGCTGCTGTTGCTGCTGTTGACATTGTATCTATTGAATAATTTTCAATTTAACTCGTATATATTCTTCATAAATCTTGATTGACATAGAAAATTACTGCCACGCCTGTTGCAAGAAAGTTTTTCACATCACTATATACCATAAAGAAGAAAATAAACTACACATGAAGTGGGGAAAGGGGCCTATATATGCAACACTGAGTTTCAAACGCACAGTCATTATAATTCAGCAAGCGTCTACAGAACTACTATTGTCTTTCTCTCTCAACCTTTGAAAATACACAGTAAGTATTTTTCATTATTTTCAATTTACTCATAATGCTTTCACAATATTTCTTGTTACAGATGGCTTTTTAACAAGATCTAAACAAAGCTACCATCATCAAACAAAAATCTCACACCAAAATTTCTGATCTCCAAATAGGAACAAAATATAAGATAATAGGTGCAAAGGCAGTCTCCAGCAAATTTGGTGAGACAATTTTGTTGGAGTTGGAAGAAACGGTTTTGTTCCTCCCAAAGAGAGTTGTGGAGAAATATCTACCCCATCTGGAGGAAATCGGAAGCGGAAAATATTCTTTAATTTTCCGTGAGCAGGTGTCGACTGGCAAGGCAAACCAAGCTTCTTCTTTTGAATTGATAGAAAATTAAGTCAGTTTCTTTTAGAGCATTTTTATGATGGAGAATATCAACATTATTAAGAAATCTGATAATTTAGTTGTAGCTATAAGAAAATTAAGTAAAATTGTATTCGATAAATTCACTAGTGTAGACGAAAAGATTTGGTTAAATAGGATGAAACGATATATAGGATTATGTAATAAAGAAATGAAAAAAACAGATTTACCCATTGGAATTAGGAGAAAATTACAGACAAACATTGGACATTTCAAACATTTTCAAAATTTAATTAAAAATAGAAATCATAATAGAGGAGGTGGGAGTGGTGGTAGCATGATTGGACTTGCTTGCGAAAATTTTTGAGCAACACTTAATTATTAAAATTAACACAACTTTCTGCGGCGAATTCATAAAAAAGTCAAAACATGATGATGACGATATAGTTTTAGATTTAAAATACTTCAATACAAAAAATTCAATTGTGGATGGCTCGACGGATCTGCAACGCTGGTTCATTGATAATGTTTATAGCAAAATTCAAAATGAAATGAGTGAATTTCAAGAACGTGATAGCGGTTGGGCATTGAAGAAAATAATTTCATTAGAAGTTAATATTAACAAAGTTGACATGGGAAATGGTTCATCCTTTATTAAATTGCCTAGGGAAATTTCCAATAAACGTGCATGACTGAATATTCAGAATAATGATAAATTTAGTTTTTATTGGTCCATCGTTAGTGCTTTATACCCAGGGAAAATTAACAATAATCGAACTTCTTCATATCCACACTTTAGAGATGTTTTGAAAACTGAAAATATAGATGATCCCATACCTCTCAATCATATTGGAAAATTTGAAAGAGCAAATAATATTTCAGTTAACTTCTATGCATTAGAGCTTAATGAAAAAATCATTTTATACTGTAGTGCCAGCTCGATTAACACCCAATAAATTAGATAAACATGTAAATTTACTTTTGATTCAAAATATATATTTTCCAAAATTGAATGATTATGATGCTCCTCCCATCGTCGATGAGAATGAAACTGTGAATATTAAATATCATTATTGTCTTATTCGAAATTTATCGCGATTAATATCACATCAGACCAATAATCATAATGGCAAAAAATTCATTTCCGATCGATGTCTCAATTATTTTCAGTGTAAAGAAAAATTTGAGGATCATCAAACGCTTTGCTCTCAACTAAATCAATGTAAAATTTCATTTCCAAAATTTACTCATGATGAATTTAAAAATTTCACATACAAACAAACAACTCCTTTTGTTATTTATTCAGATTTTGAGTGTCAATTAGAAAATGTAGATGATTTAGTGTCTTCTAAAACAGCTAAATATCAAAAACATACACCATACAGCGCTGCTTACTATGTGAAATGTTCATTTGACGACTCTTTATCGTTTTTCAATAGCTGTCGCGGTGCAGATTGCATGGACTGGTTTGCAAACGAAATATCCAACGTGGCAGAGATTGTCCAATCAAAAATTAAAACAATCATATCGATGACTGAAAATCCCCCCAACGAATGTGATGCAACAACATCTTGTCATATTTGTGAGAAAATATTCATGTTAAAAGATATTATTGCACGTGATCATGATCATTTTACTGGAAAGTTTAGAGGATTTGCACACCAATCCTGCAATCTTAATTTTAGAAAATTGTTCGTAGTTCCAATAGTATTTCACAATCTGTCCGACTACGATAGTCATTTTATGATCAAGCAATTAAGTAGAAAGGGACGCATGAGCATACTGCCAATTAATATGGAAAAATATATTTCATTTACTCTTTATGATGATAAAACAGACATAAAATTTAGATTTATCGACTCTTTTCGCTTTCTCGGCACCTCATTAGACAAACTAGCTTCAATAATGGATCGACGACAAGATTTGAAAATTATGAAACGCGAGTTCAATACATTGAACGAAGAGGCATTCACTTTTCTCACCAAAAAAGTAGTATTTCCCTATGATAATGTTGATTGTTTGGAAAAACTTGAGGAAACTGAATTACCGGCGAAAGAACACTTTTACAATAAACTCAACAATGAAGATATATCTGATGAGCAGTATGCTCATGCACAAAGCGTATGGGAAGTTTTCAAAATTTCTGATTTGGGGGTGTACTCTGATCTGTATTTAAAGACAGACGTTTTTTTGTTGGCTGATGTGTTTGAAAATTTTCGGAAAAAATGTTTAGCAACCTACAAGTTAGATCCAGCTTGGTACTATACCATGCCTGGATACACTTGGGATGCGATGTTAAAATTCACACAATGTAAACTGGAATTACTGAATGATGTGGACAAAATCATGTTTATAGAAAAGCCGATTCATGGCGGTATTTCGGTTTGTAGCGGTAGATATTCGAAAGCCAACAACAAATACCTGCCGGAATATGATTTCACAAAACCATCGAATTATATAATGTATTTAGATGTTAATAATTTATATGGGTGGGCAGACGATGCTCCTGAGGTATATGTGGTACAAGTGGATCTGGAATATCCTCGCAACCTATACCACCAACATAAAGACTTTCCATTCGCTGCCGAACACCGCATACCACCCGGTTCAAAATTACCAAAATTGATGACAACTCTTTACAATAAAAAAGGATATGTTATACACTATAGAAATTTGAAACAATGGCTGGCAAATGGTTTGAAAGTCGCGAAAATTCATAAAATTTTGAAATTTAAGCAGTCAGCGTGGCTGCGATCTTACATTGAGCTAAACACTACTTTGAGGACCGCAGCCACAAACGAATTTGAGAAGAATATGAATAATGCGGTGTTTGGTAAGACAATGGAAAATATTAGGAAACACAGAGTGGTGAAACTTGTAAGATCATGGGAGGGAAGATACGGAGCGAAAAATTTAATTGCAAGTCCGCAATTCCGAAACCGAACAATTTTCGATGAAAACTTGGTAGCCATCGAATTACAGAGAACTGAAGTTGTATTCAACAAACCGCTGTATGTTGGAATGGCTATTTTAGATATATCAAAATTATGCATGTATAATTTTCATTATGATTTCATGTTACCAAAATTAGGCATTGAAAAATGCAAACTTTTATACATGGATACGGATAGCTTCATTTATGAATTGTGCAATGATTCATATGAAGAAGTCATAAAAGATAATATTTCTAAATTTGATACATCAGATTATAATGTTGATAACATTTATAAAATACCTTTGGCCAATAAAAAAAAGTTGGGCTTAATGAAGGATGAAGCAAATGGTAATATAATCACTCATTTCATTGGTTTGCGTTCTAAAATGTATACATTTAAAGTTCAGGGGGGTAAGGTGGTGAAAAAATCTAAGGGAGTAAAATATAACGTTGTAAAAAGTAAAATAACTTTTGATGATTATTTTAATTGTTTGAAAGAATTTAATCAAAAATCGATAAGTCAGCGTTGCATCCGTTCATATGCACACAATGTTTTTAGTATAGAACAATCAAAAATTGCTCTAAGTCCATACGACAAGAAACGAGTTTTAATTCCAAACTCTTTCGATACGTTGCCGTGGGGTCATTATGATGCCCAATAAAATGTTATTTGTTATAGGTAAAATCATGTCATCACCACCACAAGTGAAGGCTTTATGTATAAAAAGCGTTTGCGAAAATGTTACTAAAACTCCATCATAAAAATGTTTGAAGAGGTATTTAACTTTATGTATGTTTTAGATTTAATATTTTCAGTATATTAATAAAAAATATATAGATAGATATACTGGGTTTTATTTTTCACAAAATTCATTGGTTGTAGTTCTTTCTTTAATTTAATAAACCATGTAATGATATGTGGTTTAACTACTAAATAAAACAATTAATGTCCTTTATACGTTTTTTATTCATTACATTGCATCATAAATCTCTAGAGATCTCTCATCCCTTATTCAAGATCTACAACGTTTAAACCAGTTACCCAATGAATCTGTCCTCGTATTTTTCAACAGATTACAAGTTTTAAATGCACAAATGCATGCATTCAAAATACTCAAAATCTTACCGAGCCCCAGAAAGTAGCCCAAGAGATTTTAATAGATTCAATGTCCCTGAATACACTTTTAACAGAACTTGAACCCCGACTAGGACAATTGATCCGAGCTAGTCAGGCAGATCTCTTGGAAGTGCAAAATTGCATCCGACGTGAATTACAACTTTCTTATATCGAGAATAAGAAATTTAATAAACCAGACCCTAGTAATCAAAATAAACCTATAAATAATTTAGCACCAAGAAGAACACCATTATCAATACTAAAATGTTTCTCATGTGAACGAAATGGTCATACATCCGCTCACTGTCGCCCTCAATAACAACAGAGCCCAAATCGTAATTCCAATTCGAATTGCAACCCGAATTTCAGTAATAATTTCCAAAGACCTGTGAATTCGCAATATCAACGACAAACGATATGTCGCAAATGAGACGAAGTAATTTTTCTAAGCAACAAAGACCTTCCAATCAACAGCAGGCACAAGTTAGATCTTCAGTGATTCAAAAGAATCCAAATTTCCAGCAACGAGTCCATTGCATTCAGAACGGCTATAGTAATGAATATTATAATGATTATCCAGAACATTCATCTGAGTTTGAGATTCTCAAAATTTTGTTTCTGCTGAAGTAATTTCGAACTTCCAGGATTTTCCAATTTTCCAACCCAAAGATCATCCCCCAGAATGTTCGATGACAGAAAATTAAATTTCAGAAACAATTTCTCAAATTCAAATTTTGAACCTGGACAATATGGATCCAATGTGAATTTTCCGGTGCAGAAATATCTTTAAATCCTTTATTAACAGTAAATTCGAAAATCCTTTATTACATCGAAGATGCTTCGAAAAAGTTTAAACTCCTTTTTGATACAGGAGCATGGATTTCAATTTTTAAAGAATGATCCCCATAAAGTTTTCATATATAATTTAGATATAGATTTTAATGGCATATTAGGCCTAGATATTTTGGAACACTATAATTGTGTTACTGATTTAAATTCAAAGCAACTGTATACTAATTTAAAAACGATACCTCTTTTTAAAGTTGCTTATAGAAATACGAATTTACATAATAGTTTAGATATAGATGATGAATAAGAAAAATTTACCAACAAAGCTGAGTATAATAAAAAACAAATTATCGAAAAAGAAATTGATATTTTTGAAATGCCAAAAGACTACTATTTAGATTTCAAGAAATATTTTGGAAAGGTTGAAGATTTAATAAAGCAAAATCAGAAAAAAGTGGCTTGGCAGGTTTAAAATTTCAGTTTGAAAATTTGTATTGAATTGAACTCGATATATTTATTATAGATACAGATAAACCAACATATCAGTCTATACGATCCTCTCTAAAGAAATTGAGAGACTATGTAAAGGAAAGGTGTATAAAAATTAGCAATTCCAAGAATAGGATTTGGACTAGATAAACTAGATTGGTCCAAAGTGAAGGAGATGATACCATTTTTGTTTAGAGACATAGATGTTGAAATTATTGTGTGTAAGTTAAATGAATTTGATAATCATAATTTATTTAATCGCATTTCTATAGAACCTAGAACTGAAAAAATATTTAAGTTAAAATGCAATCCATCAAATGTAGATACAATACTTACCGGACAAGAGAAAGAAAAAGTTAGATTACCGAATGCCCTATACATATAAATGAAAAAGGAGAATTTTATTCAACAATTATTAACGTTAATGCAATTCCAGAAACTATTGATTTTCCAAAATTTATCTCTTGAACCTATTAATACCGAAACTCTTTTAAATTTTAATTCAATTTCCCAAGGTGAATCTCAATCTTATCCTCTTAATAAATAGACATAATATCATCTTAAGTCAATTAAGAACAGATCATCTCAATGAGGAAGAAAATGAAAATGAAATTTATGTCTCGAATATTCAGATATATTTTATTTAGAAGGCGACCAATTAACTTTTAGCAATGAGCTAAAATATTCAATAGAAACAAATAATTCCCGAAAGGTTTTTACTAAATCATATAGGTATCCTCAAGTTCACAAAGAGGAAGTGAAAACACAGGTTAATAAAATGTTAGAACAAGGAATAATTCGTCATTATATTTGCCATGGTCCTCCCCAGTTTGGGTCGTGCCAAAAAAGCTGGTTGCTTATGGGAAACAAAAATGGCGTGTTGTTGTAGACTACCGTAAACTCAATTAGCTTACAGTAGACGATAAATATCCTTTACCCAATATCTCAGACCTTCTCGACCAATTAGGTCAATGTCATTATTTTACGAGCCCAGATCTTGTCTCAGGGTTCCATCAAACTGAAATCAAATCGAAATATATTCCTAAAACAGCATTTTCTGTAGATAACGGTCATTACGTGTTTGTGCGAATGTCGTTTGGTCTAAAGAATGCCTCGTCCAAATTCCAGCGTGTCATGGACAATATTCTTCTAGGCATTCAAAACGAGAGATGCTTAGTATACATGGATGACATAATTGTATACTCTGCTACCATTCATGAATATATTACCCGGTTATCAGAAGTTTTTAAAAGACTTCGGAAAGCAAATCTAAAAATCCAGCCTGACAAATGCGAGTTTCTAAGAAAAGAAGTTGCATACCTTGGTCATATCATCACTGATGATGGTGTAAAAGCCAATCCCGTAAAAATTAAATTGAATTGAAAAACTGAATATTCAAAATTTCCCAGAGTCAAAAAATACGAATGACATTAAATCATTTTTAGGATTAGCAGACTATTACAGTCGCTACATCCCAAATTTTGCAAAAATGTCCAAACTCTTAGCGAAACTTTTACAAAAAGACACTCCCTTCATTTTGACTTAGAATGTACAAACTCTTTCATCAATCTGAAGAATGCCCTCATTTCCGCTCCAATCTTGAAATGCTCAAATTTTGAAGAGCCTTTTGTTCTAACAACAGATGAAAGTGCATTTGCTATTGGTGCTGTTTTGTCCCAAGACCCAATTGGTAAAGACCTACCAATTAGTTTTGCTACGAGAACACTCTGTAGTGCTGAGAATAAGTAGTCTACGATTGCACGAGAATTACTCGCTATCGTATGGGCAGTAAAGCACTTCTGTCCCTATTTTTTCGTTAGAAAGTTTACCCTTGTTACCGACCATCGCCCGCTAAGATGGCTTTTCTCTATTAAGGATAGAGGAAACAGATTAGCTAGATGGCGCCTTAACCTAGAGGAGTACGATTACAAAATAGAATATAAACCCGGTGAAATTAACAAGAATGCCGACGCACTTTCAAGAATAAAAGTTAACCATTTCAAGGATTGCGCTAAGTTACAATCAAAACTAACAATTTTAGCTCAAACGAAGTTGAACCGTCAACAAGTAAAGAGCAGACAGAGGAATCGGAAGAAACTATATTAGAGGAATTCAATAATCTTGTTAATCTATATAAAATCAAATCAATAATTGATTATTCAAAAATCGAAGTAACAAATGATCAGTTATTGGATAAAAGTCATAAGTAAAAATATTGTAACATTCCTCTGGCAGAATACGTTAGCAGACATGCACGATAAGATTCTTGATGACATATTCGAGGAAAACTTAGACTTTAGTTTGAATTCTATAAAATTTTTTGGTTCAAATCAAATAAAAATCGACAATACTTTATAATACCACTCATATTTGATCCGGAACTCGTAGTACAACAAATATTTTTTACATTATATACAGAACAAAATAAATTAGACCCATCAAAAATATTGAAAATAACTTTGAATTACCTATTTTAGAAATATTTTCATTTGTCTATGCAAACATAGACATAAAATTTAAAATATGACAAAATATTGTTAAAACTCCAGACTCAGACGAAATACCCGTAATTTTTGACCAGTATCATAAAGGGAAAACTAATATTCATCGTGGAATAAATGAAACCATTCGAACAATAAAATCAAAATATAATTGGATATGACTGACAAAAGACGTCGAGCAATTCATTAAGAATTGTGAAATTTGTCAGAAAGTCAAAGTTTGTAGGAAAAATTTAAGCACACCCTTAGTGATAACGGAGACACCAAAGACTTCTTTTGATCGCATTAACATGGATATATTCGAATATCCAACAAGAAATTACGCACTTATTATTAGAGACGAATTGACGAAATTCACACAAGCGCACCCTATCTCGGACAAGAAAGCGTTAACAGTTGTAAACACTTTATTAAGATATTTTCAGCATTTTGGTAAACCTCTTAAAATTCACAGTGATTATGGACGTGAGTTCGATTATTCAATAATAGAGGATCTTTGTACACTTTATGATATCAAATTAACATTTTCAAGTGTCGGACATCCCCAGTCTAACGGTTCTTTAGAACGTATTCATCAGACCCTCCTTGAAATGATCCGTGTTCATAAAGCAGGAAGCCCTGAAGAACACCCGTTTAATATTCTCCCTTATGCCGTGATATCTTATAATAATACAAAGAATAAAACAAGTTTCACCCCGAATGAACTAATATTCGAGCATACATCAAATAGACCACCAGAAATTCTTTATAATGAGAAAGCATTAATTACTAAATATGTACGCGATTTAAACAACAGAATGCAACACTATTATAGGATCGCTAGAGCAAAAACCGAACATTAAAAAGAGAAAGCCAAACTAAGATTTGATAAAAAATTTTCCCATAAAATTACAAATTATAAAGTAGGAGACAAAGTAGGTATAGGTACATTGAAGAATCTCAAATAAAGGATAAAGGCCAAAATCTTCTGAATGGTCCTTTTGAAATAACTGAATTATTTAATACATCAGCAATCGTCAGAAATTCTCAAACTCACCAAAAATCTAAAATTAATTTTGATAGAATGAAACCGTACTATGAGTAGTCTTTTTTGGTTTCAAATTTATTTGGCTGATAAACAGCATATCGGCCCAAGTCACTATCTCACCTGTGAACAATAACGTTGGAATATTTTTCCACGAAGAAACAACAATTAGAATATCTAATGATAAATGGACACTTTTGGAATTGTAGGTAAAAGTCCATTATCTCAAAGTGGCGTGAAGTAGTATGTCGAAAGAAAGAAACTCTAAGTATTCTCCACAATATATTGATGATAACATTACAGTTAACAGAGACATGTTTCGAGACTACATAGTCTCATTATCAATCATAGAAAAAGGTTCTGTAACAAATTTGGATAAATTAGTGACAGGAAAATGTTAAAATATATCTTAAACAAGTAAAATAAATTTGATCCCCAAAAAACATTCCCAATGTAAGACTTTTGGAGGTGAGAGCTATATTCTGCAAAACTCGACAAAAAAATCTCAAATCTTTCGCATACGCTCAGTAAGAGCTCCACACCCATACAATTTCTTATGTTTCTTTGTAGACGCATTTTGCTTTAATGGTACATTTTCATCAAGTGGTTCTATCGCTTCTCACCGCCCCCAAAATTCCGTCCATGAAATTACTACTTGACTTATATTCATAACCCATAGTTCCACTAAATATGGACTAGCATTTCCAGTCACTCACCTGCTCACTTTAAGTGATAAAATTGTCACTATCTTACATACATACTTGAAATGAATGCACTATATTCCGTCTTGGAAAAGAAGATGAAATAAAACAGAAATAATATTGCATTTGAACTTTTATTCATTTTTACGAACTGCATGTGTATATTTAACTATATGGTCAAGTTCTAAGGGTTGTATATGGGAGAAAAAAATCAACTTTGTTAGTGATCTACAATATTTTTACACTCACCAAACATACAAAAGTGCAATACGATCTATTTCTTAATATACAGGGTGCTTCAAATATATTCGGAGGACTTGAGGATGTGCTAGCTCGTCCAAAAATATGAAAAAAGTTTACATTAACTTACCTTCTAAAATGCGTCATTTTCGAGATACAGGGCATTGAAATTTAAAAAAAAATCGTTTTTGCGACGATCTTCTGAACCGTTTATCGTACAAGTTTTGAGTCAGAAAAACATTGTTGTTAAGTCATGATTGGTGAAGATTTTGAAGGAGTAGTGGGGGTTTTTCTCCACAATTTCTACGCTAATGGAAAAAGTATGGTTTTGGAACGCCCATTTGAAGCGCCAATGTTTTCTACACCAAAAAGGTACTGTTGGTCATAACCTCTAAACATAAAAATGATTTTTCTCGAAAACGGTCGACTTCAAACCTCACGACCAATAGTGTTTTTTTGAGTAGAAAACATCGGCGGTTCAAATGGGCATATCAAAACTGTAATTTTTCCATTGGCGTAGGAATTGGGGAGAAAAACACACACTACTCCTACAAATCTTCACCAATTATGACTTAACACAAAAAAATTCTGACCCAAAACTTAGCCTATTAGTGTGGAAAATGCTTACAAAAGCTGTTTACTGCAAGATAAATGATTCCAAGATATTCACAAAAAACAATTTTTTTATTTCAATTTCAACACCCTGTATCTCGAAAATGGTGCATTCTAGAGGATAAGTTAATATATTTTTTTTTTCATTTTTTGGACGAGCTATCACTTCCTCAAGTCCTGCGCATATATTATAAAACATCCTGTATATTTAAACTTAATGAAAATAATTGCTAACACCGTATAAAGGAGACTTAGAAAGGCGTGGAGTATCTATAAAACCTATTACGAGTTGAAAAAGAAATTGAACAACTTATGTTTCAACGTCATGGAAGAAATTTTGGGGGCGGTGAGAAGCGATAGAACCACTTGATGAAAATGTACCATTAAAGCAAAATGCGTCTACAAAGAAACATAAGAAATTGTATGGGTGTGGAGCTCTTACTGAGCGTATGCGAAAGATTTGAGATTTTTTTGTCGAGTTTTGCAGAATATAGCTCTCACCTCCAAAAGTCTTACATTGGGAATGTTTTTTGGGGATATGGATTCTTTTTGGAAGTCGGTTAGCTGTCACCACAGTGTAGATAAACACAGTAGTCCAACTCAAGCCATTCCTTGATGTGGCCCGCCCTTGCCACCGTGTCTCCCATACCCACAGTATAAATATACCCAGTAGTGCAAATCAACGGCGGCCGCCTTAGATGATAGTTTCGGAGCATCATTTTTTGCGGTCGTCTGTTTGTCAAAGGCCACCGCGATTTTGTCAAAAGACACCGCGATTTCGTGTCTCCCTTACTTATAAACTTTTTTAAGTGTGTGTGACAGAACAATCACCTGTCTTATTGTCTTGCATTTAGCCGGGATAAATTCAAAAAGTTCATTTATTATTCCCCCACTTTCAAATGAGAGAGAAAGATGTATTTTTCATGATGTTTTTAGAACAAACATTTCAGTAATTTTGTAAATAGAACTATAAAATAGAGGAGGATCATTTAATTTTAAGAAATTTTAATTTTGTCAAATGTCTTAAGTGTTAATTGTTTTCCGTCCATATGGGCGAAGGAAATCCTAACTTTGTCTTTGCTCGTTTTTATTTTGTAACCTCGTTTGCAAAAGTAAGTTTTTATTATTTTTTATTTTAATTTGTTTCTTTTTCTTTATGATAATCAAACTCCACCCTTATTGTATATTTTTTTAGCCCTGAAGATGAAAATATATTTTTCAAAAGCTTGGTTAGCAAGAAGAGTATTCTTTTTTTAAGCCCCATAAAATTCTCCGGCAGATTACCCAATCATAGAGTTTAGTATATATATATATATATATATATATATATATATATATATATATATATATATATATATATATATATATATATATATATATATATAATATAATAATAATAATCTATTTAATATATTTTCAGCGATGCAGCGTTGCCGCTTATATAAGTATTACTGCGTTTTTGCATCTGTCCTCACTTTCTTGATACTTCCGCCCCACTTACCTACACCTATCTCTAACGGTTCCCGAGATATTAATTATTTTCCATATTTTGGATCAAAAACATAGCTCGAATTAAATGTTTATTTCTGCGTTATTGCAATTCCTAGGAAGCTGTAACTTTGTTAGTAGGTCATCGAGATAATGTTTATGGATTCTGAATAGAGAAATTTGTCTTGCGTTATACAGGATCATTCAAAATGAGTGATTTTACTGCTAGATACAAAAAGGTTTAAAAATGCGTTTTTTAGTTGAAACACCCTGTATATTATGAAATATCCTGAAAGATGCCTAAATTTCCTTCAATTTGATGTATTATGTTCCTATACCTAAGTAGCCAGAATTCCGAGATAAGAGCAATTGTTTAAAAAAAATCAAATTATATTTCTCATATTCATCTAGGTTGCTATTAAATGTCATCATAGTACATGACATAATGAAAATTTGACAATTAGTGCATTATTAATAATACCTTTGAGTGTTTCTTAACGTAAGTGACTTGAGGTACTAATGATTGTTTTTTATTCTTCATGGAAAATGTGAGGGAATTATAGCAAGAACCAGCAGAAAATTCATTGAAACGTACCATGATTTACATCCAATGAACAAGAGGAATTTTGTACGATTACAAAATAATTTCATTAATAATGGATCAAAATTAAAAGCGGAACGACATCTACCGAAACCTATAACTCAGATGAAGACAACATAATAAATGTTTTGGACTATTTCCGTGCTGATCCCCAAGCTTCCACTTGAAGTGCCGAATATGATTTAGGCTTGGATCGAGGGTCTGTTGGAAGGATCATCCATAATCATTACATGCGCCCGTACAAGTTTACTAAAGTTTAAGCTCTTAAACCAGAATATCATCAAAGTAGGGTTCACTTTTGCGAAAGAATCCTATTTCGCATCCAAGAAGATCCTGAATTCAAAAAAAATTATCTAGACAGACGAATCAAAATTTTCCAAAGAAGGAATTTTTAATAGAAGGAACGAGCATTTCTGGGCTGATCAAAATCCAAATATTGTCAAGGAAATGGGATTTCAGGAGAAGTTTAGTTTCAACGTATTTTGCAAAAGGATCACCGAATAAGTTTTCTTATTTACGATGAACCGTTGAATTCTGAGAAATATCTGGAAATTCTAAGGTCAGTTGTGAACGACTTCTTGGACAATCTGTCATTGGAAGAGTATCGTAGCAGTTGGTTTCAGCTGGATGGAGCTCCGGCTCATTGCACTGGGGAAGTAACTACGGAGTTGTTTGAAATGTTCGACGATCGCTGGTTCAGACGTTTGGGTCCGTGGCATTGGCCTGCGAGATCAACCGGTCTCGTGTCACATGATTTTTTCTTGTGGGGTCATTTGAAGACAAAAGTATACATGACACCAGTACACAGTAAACAAGATCTACGCCAACGAGTAATCAACTGCATTGAAGAAGTAGATGCCAGTAAAATAAGGAGGCCTACAACTATATCTACAAATAAACGGACATTGAAATGTTTGAAAGCCACTGGTCGGCATTTTGAAAACTTATTGTGAACGTTTTCTAAATTTTAACAGATAATTAATGAAATTATTTTGTGATCGTACAAACTTTCTCTTGTTCATTGGATGTAAATCAGAGTACGTTTCATTTAATTTTCTGCACGTTGTTGCGATAGTTTCTACACATTTTCCATGAAGAATAAACAATTTTATTAGAACTTCGTTTGTATTGTTATTTCATTCATTTCAAGTCACTTACGTTGAGAAATACTCAAAGGTATTATTAATAATGCACTAATTGTCAAATTCTCATTATGTCATGTACTATGATGACATTTAATATCAACCTAGATGAATATGAGAAATATAATTAGATTTTTTGAAAATTGATCTTATTTCGGAATTCTGGCTACTTAGGAATAGGAACATGATAATCAAATCGAAGGGAATTTAGGCATCTTTCAGGATATTTTATAAAATAGGTACAGGGTTTTCCATTTGGAAAAACTCATTTTTAAACATTTTTGTATCTAGCGTAACGATCTTTCTTTGCAGCGCTTGCCAAGAAATGAAATGCAATGTTACAGATTTTGAAGCATATTTGCGGAACATTGATAATGGTACCAACATTACCATTATTGTTGGGGACATGAATATAGATATACTAAAAAAAAGTGAAATCGCGAATAACTACCTACATACTGACTCTCTCATCCTTTGGATTAATAATAATTAATATCTCATAAAATATTAGCTATAAACATAAAGTCATATTAATAAAGTGACATTATTTTTCCATTTTGATCTGAGAAATAATTAAAATTACATATAAACATTCCATAAGAATAAACAAAGTTGTGTAGAGTTCCAACTATTTAGAAACACCCGGTATAATTGAAAATATTTTTATGTTGTAGAATGTTTAAAATACGATTGGGTTAGTTACATTCTCTCATAATCTTTACAATAACCCCGTAATCGTCCGAATACCTACGCACTACTAATCTCCCACCTTGTACTTCATAACCTGAAATGTACCTAGATATTTATCAACAGCGGTCCGCGTCTAATTATAAAAAAGCTATATCGTGTGATCTGAACCAAAATTAAAAACCAAAAAAAAATATGCACGAGTAGGTAATGTTAGAAGAAATATACCTAGGTATATGGCAAATATTAATAATAATTATTAAGGCATAGCTTACGATCGCTCTGCCATCTCTTAGTCAATAGATGTATTAAATGTGATACATATAGGTCTCTGTTCTTTGCTATGCTACCTCTACCTGATTGTTGCCATTTAGTTGGAGCAATGAATAAGTATACGTTTGACAAATAATATTAATGCGTTAAAAATGTACCCCTTTCGAATAAGACCGAAGTAGTTTGCATGCTTTTTAAATAATAAATGATTTAACAAGTATGATCATAATTAATTTGTTAGTTTCACTTAGGTATTTATCCGATATCTATATTACTTAAGTATTTAAAAACAGGTAAAATTTTTAGCACCGGCAACACCGTAGAGTCTTGAAAATAATAAATTGTGAAATCCGTCTATTTGGTTTTACATATATTGATATTATAATTATTACAGCCTTTTACGAGTTGAAAATGGTCTCAAATGATTACTTATCATTTTTAGATTGTATTATATACAATATCTCATCAATTTCAAGCCATATTTTTAAATTAATCGGGAAAAACCATTACGTGACCTTGAGGATCCAACATTTTTCTGTAAATAATGCATCTGTAGCCAGAAGTGAGAGATACCGCTCTCACCTCTGCAAACTACAGTTTGCATTGATCCAAAACCAAAATTAATCAATAAAGTAAAATAAAATTAAATTCAGAGTTTTTAATAAAACTTAAACTTTCACATTGTGAACTCAAAAAATTTAATTAAATTCTAAAAATAAAACCAAAAATAAATTCTAACTGGACGTTGAATTAACGTGGACTGGTGGACTACATGATTGTTGTTACTAAGTTCCATGTGAAAGAGAAAATTTTTAGTTGAAGATCGTAATTTATAGCCCATCAACACATGAGTGTTGCCATCTATAAATGACTGGAGATAATCAGTTAAATTAATATCATATAAAGGCTGAAAAAGAAGAAAACTCTATAATATAATATAATGACAAATAAATAAGTGAGGTTAAGGAGAAGCATAAATTTCCCTAAGCAAATTCAAAAGTTGAGAGTGTTAGTTTGTTCATTAAGAGATATGATTAATGGGTTGTTGTTATTAGAATTGATTTCAAAGATTTCTAAAATATTCAACAAGCGGCCCTTTGGTGACAGGTGTAATATTCTGACATCTTTAGTGATATCAAAGTTATGTTTATGGTTAATAATATGAATTTCAAAAGAACTGTTGGAATTGATATCATGGAAAGGAACTGTGAGAAACAATGATCGATATCACTTTGGTGTGTTCTTCTATTCTGATACTTATTTTTCTGCCAGTTTGACCTACATATTTGGCTAAGCAGTTTGGAGTGGAACATAAAATCTCATAGACACCTGTCTATTCAAGGGACTAACCTTATCTTTGCTGTTGACCAGCCTCTTATATAGTGTGTTCCGAGTGAAGAAGCATACCTTCAATACTTGGTTGTGACGTTGTAGTATGTTTTTGACTTCTTGCACTCATAGGGATGGAAAATAATCTATGGAGAAATGAATTGAAGGAGCTCAGTTTATGCGAGATCGGGTGACATGATGAGAAAGGGATGATATTGTCTGTATGTATAGATTCTCTGTATATTGAAAATACCAACTTATTGTTTGTTTTTGTAATAGGGATATCTAGAAAGGGTAGGCAATTGTTAGGTAGTTTCAAGAAAGAAAGTCAGAAACAGATGAAGTTGATTTAAGTTACCATTGAATACCATCTTATACTATGAATCTAATAAGGATAAATTAATCCCCATGAACCCGTCTACACCATTACTATATGGCCTAACGAAAATTCATAAAGCAGACATACACATTAGACCAGTTGTTTCTTATTGTAACTCTCCTTCATCCAAATTACCAGCATGGCTCACTAAACTTATTAGAGAATTAACCGAATTCAACAATCCCTACTCAATAAAAAATACCAAAGACCTAATCAACAAAATTTCTAACTTGGTAATACCTGACAACTCCTTTTATGTAGTTAATCTCTTCCCAAGTATTCGTCCAGATGATAGCATCCAATTAGTAATAAAAAACTCCTCTTCGAAACAGGCACTAATTTTTACCACTGCCTTATCATCTGTCAACTTTTAGACACAGTTCTAAAATTATTTTTTTTCAAATTTAATAATGAATTTTATGCTCATTTAACAGGATTAGCCATGAGCAGTAACCTTTCCCCATTACTAGCTGAAATTTTTCTGAAGAATTTGGAGATGCAATTCCACAATTTCATTCATTATGATAAAATCATTTTCAGCTACAGATACGTGGATGATTGTTTGGTTCTTTTCAATGGTAACTTAAATCAACTTCATCTGTTTCTGACTTTCTTGAATACTTTACATCCAGCGATCTCTTTCACAATGGAAATTGAAAGTAACAATTGCCTACCCTTTCTAGATATCCTTATTACAAGAACAAACAATAAGTTGGGATTCTCAATATACAGAAAACCTACACATACAGACAATATCATCCCTTTCTCATCATGTCAACCGATCTCGCATAAACTGAGCTCCTTCAATTCATTTTTTCATAGATTATTCTCCATCCCTATGAGTGCAAGAGACTTTAACAATGAACTAAACATCATTAAACCGATCGGTATTGACAATGACTATCCTAGTCAATTCATAGAAAAATTATACCATAGAAATTTGTTGAAACACATAAATAGAAATTTAATTATACCTGCCTTACCATCCAGATATTGTTCACTGCCCTTCATTGGCAAAGTTTCCCAAAAAGTCAAAAACATACTCCAATGTCACAACAAAGAATTGAAGGTATGCTTCTTCATTCGGAACACACTATACAAGAGGCTGGTCAACAGCAAAGATAAGGTTAGTCCCTTGGATAGATCAGGTGTCTATGAGATTTCATGTTCCACTCCAAACTGCTTAGCCAAATATATAGGTCAAACTGGCAGATAAATAAGAATAGAAAAACACACCAAAGTGATAGTCAAATATCGATCATTTTTTCTCATAGTTCCTTTCCATGAGATCAATTCAACAGTTCTTTTGCAAATCATATTATTAACCATAAACATACTTTTGATATCACTAAAGATGTCAGAATATTACACCTGTCACCAAAGGGCCGCTTGTTGAATATCTTAGAGATCTTTGAAATCAATTCTAATAAAAACAACCCATTAATCATATCTCTTAATGAACAAACTAATTTTGATTGTATATAGTTCTCAAACACTCTCAACTTTTAAATTTGCTTAGGGAATATGCTTCTCCTTAACCTCACTTATTTATTTGTCATTATATTATATTATAGAGTTTTCTTCTTTTTGAGCCTTTATAGGATATTAATTTAACTAATTATCTCCAGTCATTTAAAGATGGCACCACTCATGTGTTGATGGGCTATAAATTACGAACTTCAACCAAAAATTTTCTCTTTCACATCGAACTTAGTAACAACAATCATGTAATCCACCAGTCCAGATTAATTCAACGTCCAGTTAGAATTTATTTTTGGTTTTATCTTTAGAATTTGTTTTTTGAATTCACAATGTGAAAGTTCAAGTTTTATTAAAACTTCGGAATTTAATTTTATTTTACTTTATTGATTAATTTTGGTTTTGGATCTAATTTATTTTTCATCTCCACGTGCGTACCACATTATCCATCTTACTTTTTAAAGATATATTTCAACATTTTCCTGTCACTTATTTATCCCAATTTGTTACCAAACCTTTTTCTAAAATTTGTAATGAGACTATATAGCCTCGAAACATGTCTCTGTTAATGTAATGTAATCATCAATATATTGTTTCTGTCTTTCACCGGACACTTTTGGATTATAAAGATCTAATTCCAATAAAAAAAACAATTGAGAACAATGACAAAATACTATCAGAAGTTGTTGATATGCTACAAAACCCCTCTCCTAGGGTTATGGCATTCAAGACAGAAGTTCAGACACATGTTAGCTTGCTTCCACAAATCTAATATAGTCAATTAAAAGGTGATAATAGGAGATACAAAACAATATAACTTCAGAGCAAAGAGAGGTATTTTCAATGGTATAGGTACAGTTTGAAAAACGATCACCGGCAATTTAGATGCATCAGACGGAGAATATTTCGATGAGTGTATCACTAAATTATTAAACGATGACTACGAGCTAGGGAATCTTCTCAAGAAACAAATATCAGTCGCTACTAATGTCATTAAAAAATTTAATAATACCATTCAGAAATTGCAAATTGACGAGAAAACTTTTAATGAAGATATCTACTCAATAGAAACTTCTCTCACGAATCTAGCAGATGAGTTTTCATTTTATGAAGCACAAGTCAAGACTAGATATTTGTGATGTATGTGTGCGCTTATGGAAATTTACAACTTTTTAGAGGAAACTTTAGGTACGGTCTTGAGCTCAATTACTTTTGCTCGAATTAATCTATTACAAACTTCAGTAAATGAGCTATAAGAGTTCGGGACCAAAATCGGCAATTTTACATGTAATTTCCCATAAGGAATTCTAAGGTCAAAAATAGCGAAAATTGGCGCTTTTTTCCCTAGATTCTAGGGAAAAATACTTCGGCCCCATGTGTTTGGGATAGGAAAGTAGCAGATCTAGGGATGCTACCCATGGGGTCCATTTGTAGGTATTTGTATGATCAAGTTACTATTTCACTAGATTTTCAACCCTAAAATCCCCAGATGAAGAAAATTCCCTAGATTTTGAAACCTAAAATCCCTAGATGAAGATTTCGAAACAAAAATCCCTAGATGAAGAAAATAGAAGTTTTTCCTGCCTGCTATTTTCTCAAGTTTTTCTCTGATTTTTCATATTTTCTAGCTAGTTTTCGTTGCCTTTCCAGTAATTCTAGCCGTTTTCCGTTGCTTTTATTGACATTTAGTCGCTTTTCATGCAATTCCTGCCATTATTCAGCCGTTTTCCACCGTTTTATCTCACTTTTCCAGCGCTTTATAACCCTTTTTAGCCATTTTTTCAAAATTTCGACCATTTTCTGAACTTTTCATAGCTTTTCATCACCTTTCCTTGAAATTTACACAACTTTCTCTTCTACAATACATCGTTTTGCATAGCATTTTAACATTGTCAGAATGAATTCATCTAATTAATGCTAGTAAAGCGCAGGTGATTAAGTAGATTAGTGTAGTAGTGTAGCGTCCATCTTTCATCACACTGCGCATGCGTCTCCAATGCTATATAAAGGGCAGTTACTTCAGCGCTATATCCTGCTGAGAATCATTCTGATCGCACATCTTCTTACCCCCACTACTCATCTGTACTAAAATTAAAAGGTATTCAGTTTCCAATGACCATCAAACAGATTCCATTATTTGAGAAGCAGAACAACATATCCATCAACGTATACATTCTCCAAGAGGAGAAAAAGACATTCACCACGTTACCAACATACTTGACCAAGGAAAAGCGTGAGAAACATGTGAATCTGCTACTTATTCAGGACAGATATGATGATACTGAGGGCCCCGTCAAATATCATTATGTATGGATCAAAAATCTATCCCGGCTTCTATCAACCCAACTATCTAAATGTAATGGTCAAAAGTTCTTCTGTGAACGCTGTCTCCATTATTGTAGATCTCCAGAAAAATTGGATAAACATTTGGAAGACTGTCAAAAAATTAATGAAACAGCCATCAAAATGCCAGAGCCAGGAAGGAACATCCTTAAATTCAAAAATTTTAAAAATAAGGAAAAAGCTCCTTTTGTTGTATATGCTGATTTGGAGAGTGTCTTGGAGAAAACTAATGACCCGAAAAAACCACAACGTCACGTTCCAGCTGCGATTGGCTATTATGTTAAGTGTTCCTACGACCACTCCCTTAGTTTTTTCCGATCTTACCGCGGACAGGACTGTATGCAGTGGTTTGCTAATGAGATGGGCAGTTTAGCGGAAGATATGGCTACAGTCTTCTGGTGCTCATATAACATCCATATGACATATGAGCAGGAAATAGAGTATCAAAAAGCTACTCACTGTCACATCTGCGTGAAATCATTTAGCCCTGAAGATAAGAAAGTGCGAGATCACAACCACTTGTTACCTGAAAACAATTATAGAGGAGCAGCGCACGAGGGATGCAACATCAATTACAAGGACAGCCATATGGTTCCAGTTGTCTTCCACAATCTATCAGGCTATGATGCTCATTTCATAGTTACAGACATTGCTACGAAGATTGGGGGAAAAGTTGACCTACTTCCCATTACAAAGGAGAAGTATATCTCATTTACCAAACATATAGATGATTACCCTATTCAGTTCCGTTTCATAGACAGTTTCCGATTTATGACATCCTCCCTTGATAAGTTGGCATCATATTTACCGGAATTTCCAAATCTGAAGACACAGTTTCCTGAAGTAGATGAAATGCATTTTTCACTTTTAACGAAGAAAGGAGTAATGCCATATGATTACATCGACTCCTTCGACCGTTTTTCTGAAACGAATCTACCATCCATAGATGATTTTTATAATATGCTGAATAATAAACCATGTCCTCGCCGACTCTACCGACGAGCCCAAGATGTTTGGAGCAGCTTCTCATGTGAAAATTTGGGAGAATACGTTGATTTATATATGAAGACTGATATTCTACTCTTGGCTGATGTATTTGAGATGTTCCGCACAAGCTGTCTGAACACGTATAATTTAGATCCAGCTCACTATTTTACATTACCAGGCTTCACTTGGGATGCCATGCTGAAGCATACAGGAATCGAGCTGGAGCTGTTAACCGATGCTGATATGTTTCTGTTTATTGAACGAGGCATTCGAGGAGGTTTGAGCCAAGTATGTAGTAAAAGACAGGCTAAAGCTAACAACATGTATATCAATAATTATGACCCATCGAAGCCAAAAACATTTTTGATGTACTTTGACATAAACAACCAATATGGATGGGCAATGTCACAATATCTACCGTATGGAGGTTTTGAATGGGCTGATACTAACATTGATGTCACATCAATACCTGATGATGCAGATGAAGGATATTTTTTGGAAGTAGACCTAGAATATCCTAAACATCTTCATGATAAACATAAAGACATACCCTTCTGCCCACAACATATTAATCCTAGGACGCTGAAGCCTTCTAGGAATGTTAACGAGCCAACAAAATTAATGGCTACATTGTATGATAAACATAAGTATGTTATACATTATGTAGCACTCAAGCAGGCATTGGAACACGGGCTTGTGCTTAAAAAGATTCATCGAGCATTAAAATTCAAGCAGAGTCCTTGGCTTAAAAGTTACATTGATCTCAACACCGAACTTAGGAAGAAGGCTAAAAATGAGTTTGAAAAAAATCTGTTTAAATTGATGAACAATGCTGTTTTTGGGAAGACGATGGAGAACGTTAGGAAGCGTGTGAACATCAAGCTTCTTACTGAGTGGACTGGAAGATATGGTGCTGAGTCATACATCTCTAAACCTGAGTTCAAGACTGCTACAGTTTTTAATGAGAACCTAGTTGCAGTGGAATTAAAGAAACTGCAGGTATGGTTAAATAAACCAATTTATGTTGGACAATCCATCCTTGATCTAGCTAAAACTACCATCTACGATTTTCATTATGGTTACATGCGACAACGTTATGGTGATGAATGCTCTGTACTCTACACAGACACTGATTCCCTGATATATGAACTCCATCAGGATCCATATATATTAATGAGGGAAGATTGTCATAGATATTTTGATACTAGCGAATATCCTCAAGATAATCACTATGGAATACCTTTAGTAAATAAGAAGGTACTTGGAATGATGAAAGATGAGAATAATGGCGTTCCAATGATAGCTTATGTAGGGCTCAGATCCAAGTTATATACTACAAAAGTGCATACGACCGATAATGATTTAGAAAAGATGATAAAACATCTGATGGAAGATGAGTATGAAGAGGATGAAATTGCTGAGAAAATAAGAAATTTTGGAGTGACCAAGAAGGCCAAAGGGGTAAAATCTTCAATCGTCAAGACCGAGATAACTTTCGAAGACTATATTGAATGCTTAGAAGGGTTTCAAAAGAAGACGGTTACTCAAAACCTTATCAGATCTGACAAGCACGAGGTCCATTCAATAACACAAGAAAAAATAGCTCTCAGTCCTGATGATGATAAGCGTTTCCTTGTTTATGGAACAGATGACACACTTCCATGGGGACATTATCAAATATGTGAAGTTATGAATATAAACTAATTATGTTTTTTATATCTTTTATATTTTTGACAATAAAAATAAAATAAAAATCTCGTTTCTTATTTCTTTAACTCCCTTCAAAATTCTCTATATAAATTCTACAAACGACAAATTCTCTTACAGTGTGGTACCTGGCGTGCCTTTGTGCAGGAAAAAGTCGACAACCTCGGTAATTTAGGTAATATTTGAGATTAACTGAGATATTGATATAGCCGGAGGCCGATAGGTGATTCTTTGATAGCCATCAGGCGACAATTTCCTCAAATCAAAGACACTATACGCACTCTGCTTAATAGGTGACAGCCCGGTTTGTAAGCGGGTCTAACAGACACCCTAAGCAAGTACTTCTCCCACAGTGTGGTACCTGGCGTGCCTTCGTGTAGGAAAAAGTCGATCGCCCCTTGATACCCGAAGGAGCCTCAACAGCTTCATATCATATAGATTAGGAATTTAATTGGTCAATTTTAAATTAAGTACAGAAATAAATAAGTATATAAAAACTCACCTGTAAACTCCTAAACGGCAGTATGCTGGAATGATGAAATATCTCCATCTGCCATCATTTTGGTGAATTATCTATAAAATAGAAAAAGCATGAAAGTATATGAAAACTGAAAAAGTATGACATAATCCTTATAACACATGGACCGACATTGGGGTGATAATAAAATATTATTTGATTAAAGTTTAGAATAATGATTATCGAAATTACTTAGAGATGATATATAATTATAGCAATTCCTTCAGTCTACAACAATAATCTACATTATTACTGATACTAACCGCAAAAGAGCGGTCTATTAAAAACTTGAAAATTGCAATAATCGGAACGAAAAACAAGCCTACTATGAATCACGAAAAAAAGTGGGTTGATAATATCTGTTCGACTAGATAGATGAATAAAAGGTGAATGAAGGATCGACGAAAGCTACGTAGTATTTCTAGCAAGTACTCAACATATCATTTATTTTGAAACCTTTCCTGAGGCCCTATCTCTTATATCAAGGAAACTAGCTTCCTATGCTATTATAACAATTAAAAATGCTTAAATGTTGTTGTTGACGTCGATACGAATCTATTGATACCCGATTTATCAAAATCGGACGACCGGAAATGGCCGACCGGAAGTAGCCATTTTAATGCAGATTTGGAATCTACGCATCGCATTCAACCAATATATGACATTTTTATTGTATTTCATAAAGTTTTACAAACCGGAAGTGCATAATTTTTTATGAAACGTAAACATTTGAGGTAAGGATTTTATCTCAATTTCATAGTCTAGTATATTCTCAGGCAATATTTATTATTAAATTTATCACTATAACCGACATCGCCCTTTTAGTAGGAGCTACTAAGCATGATTTCTTATTAAAAATATAGCTTACACTACTTCTGTAATAGACAGTTTTGAACCCTTTAAGATCGAGCCAGTAACAGCGAACAGTCAACCGTTGAAATGAATAAGGCCCTTTTGGTATGTTATCAAAGTTATATGTGAAGAATACCGATTAAAGACATCACCCATATTTATCAAAAATGATGCAACAAAAAAATCTCACCTGTTATATAAAACTAACATCACAATCAACGTTCACATAACAACTCACCACACATTACTGATAAATGATCTATTCTGCAAGCTATTTATATTCGTATGGATTATATGACGTAAGCATAAACGAAGGATTTGTTAAAAAAGGCCCCTCAAATTTTGTATTTTGTGCTAGTTTTCCATAAGAAACAATGCATTTTACTACTTTCGAGCCAACCGGATTCATTTTCCCACACTTCGAGTAATCGCGATAATGAAACCGCAGAAAAATATCGATAGATGTTTCTAAAAGGCCTCCTAATACAACTAATTTGTGCGTATTTTCCATAAGAAACAATGCAATTTTATCACATTCAGCTAAAATGATCCATTTTCCCATTTAAATACATGTAGTATCGAAAACGCTTGTAGCTGTTGTTGAAATAGACGATTGCTTCGACGGTTGGAGAGGGGGCTGGCGCTGCTCGACGTGTGCGGACGGGAAGCGTACGATGAGTGGCAGCAACGGAGGGGTATGACGCTCGGACAACCCTTATCGTTTCAAGCAAACGACTCCCAAAATCGTCTTCTGCCGAAAATTTGATGTCGATTCAGTTTTTGATTCGTTTAAATCGGCCAAGATTTGATTTTCGTATAGAATATACGAGTTAAATTGCAAATTATGCTTATTCGACACAACAGCATTATTAAAAGTGCTTAAACAAGAAATCAGGAGTGAAAGAAAATGTGTTATGTTTAATATTGTATCAAAAAAGATTTTCTGAATAAAACATTATATTTAAAATTTGCTTTTTACCCATGTGAATGTGAGAAATCAAAGAATATATGTTGGATGGCGGCGCGTGCGCACTTACATCAGATAACACGACAGCTCATAAATTGAAATGTTGTCGATGTGTTAACATCGATGTCGACACCGCTTCGACGTAAGCAAGGGCGATAAGCCGTTTGGGTCTGTGCGCTCGGACAGCCCTCATCGTTTCAAGCAAACGACTCCCAAAATCGTCTTCTGCCGAAAATTTGATGGCGATTCAGTTTTTGAGCCATTTAAATCGAGCAAAGGAGAGACTTATTCGTATATTTAACTACTGTATGAAGGAAAAATAAAAATCAATTGGAAAATTCGGACTGCTGGTGGGATATTTTCGAATATATATCAGTAAAATTAAGCTTATTCAACACAATGTCAACAGCAGCAGCAGCATCACAGCAAAATTCCTCAGAAGAACAAAATTTTTGTATTAAGAAATGTTTTCGAATACCAGAAAGCCAAGTTGACGGTCGAGCATGCAAACAATGTAACTCTTTCGGATACTGCATGTTCATCAAGCTGCTTTGTAGCATCATCTCTTTCGGTGTCCTGTAATCTTTTATATCTGAGCCGACACTTTCTATTATTCGGACCATTGTGATCAGCTTTTCAACATGTCTCATGAAGAAGTGGTTTTTCAATGTATCACTTCGCGTGAATTTCTTTCCACACTCAGTACAAGCGAAGTCAATTTGCTTATGTTTATTTAGATGTCTGCTCAAATTATTAGGAAGAGTGAAATTTTTTCTACAGATTTGACAAGTATACATCTTGTTTCTTGGGGCGAGTAAAGTGGAACTGATTAGTATCCGTTTTTGTATCCGTTTTATATCCGTTTTGTATCTTCAGTTATCTCCGGCTACCATCGGAAATCTTCAAACCACCTTCAGAAATCTTCAGCTATTCAAGACTCTTATAGCCGAAGATAGCCGAAAATAGCCGAATAGCCGAAGATAGCTGAAGATTTCTGAAGGTGGTTTGAAGATTTCCGATGGTAGCCGGAGATAACTGAAGATACAAAACGGATATAAAACGGATACAAAAACGGATACTAATCAGTTCCACTTTACTCGCCCCAAGAAACAAGATGTATACTTGTCAAATCTGTAGAAAAAATTTCACTCTTCCTAATAATTTGAGCAGACATCTAAATAAACATAAGCAAATTGACTTCGCTTGTACTGAGTGTGGAAAGAAATTCACGCGAAGTGATACATTGAAAAACCACTTCTTCATGAGACATGTTGAAAAGCTGATCACAATGGTCCGAATAATAGAAAGTGTCGGCTCAGATATAAAAGATTACAGGACACCGAAAGAGATGATGCTACAAAGCAGCTTGATGAACATGCAGTATCCGAAAGAGTTACATTGTTTGCATGCTCGACCGTCAACTTGGCTTTCTGGTATTCGAAAACATTTCTTAATACAAAAATTTTGTTCTTCTGAGGAATTTTGCTGTGATGCTGCTGCTGCTGTTGACATTGTGTTGAATAAGCTTAATTTTACTGATATATATTCGAAAATATCCCACCAGCAGTCCGAATTTTCCAATTGATTTTTATTTTTCCTTCATACAGTAGTTAAATATACGAATAAGTCTCTCCTTTGCTCGATTTAAATGGCTCAAAAACTGAATCGCCATCAAATTTTCGGCAGAAGACGATTTTGGGAGTCGTTTGCTTGAAACGATGAGGGCTGTCCGAGCGCACAGACCCAAACGGCTTATCGCCCTTGCTTACGTCGAAGCGGTGTCGACATCGATGTTAACACATCGACAACATTTCAATTTATGAGCTGTCGTGTTATCTGATGTAAGTGCGCACGCGCCGCCATCCAACATATATTCTTTGATTTCTCACATTCACATGGGTAAAAAGCAAATTTTAAATATAATGTTTTATTCAGAAAATCTTTTTTGATACAATATTAAACATAACACATTTTCTTTCACTCCTGATTTCTTGTTTAAGCACTTTTAATAATGCTGTTGTGTCGAATAAGCATAATTTGCAATTTAACTCGTATATTCTATACGAAAATCAAATCTTGGCCGATTTAAACGAATCAAAAACTGAATCGACATCAAATTTTCGGCAGAAGACGATTTTGGGAGTCGTTTGCTTGAAACGATAAGGGTTGTCCGAGCGTCATACCCCTCCGTTGCTGCCACTCATCGTACGCTTCCCGTCCGCACACGTCGAGCAGCGCCAGCCCCCTCTCCAACCGTCGAAGCAATCGTCTATTTCAACAACAGCTACAAGCGTTTTCGATACTACATGTATTTAAATGGGAAAATGGATCATTTTAGCTGAATGTGATAAAATTGCATTGTTCCTTATGGAAAATACGCACAAATTAGTTGTATTAGGAGGCCTTTTAGAAACATCTATCGATATTTTTCTGCGGTTTCATTATCGCGATTACTCGAAGTGTGGGAAAATGAATCCGGTTGGCTCGAAAGTAGTAAAATGCATTGTTTCTTATGGAAAACTAGCACAAAATACAAAATTTGAGGGGCCTTTTTTAACAAATCCTTCGTTTATGCTTACGTCATATAATCCATACGAATATAAATAGCTTGCAGAATAGATCATTTATCAGTAATGTGTGGTGAGTTGTTATGTGAACGTTGATTGTGATGTTAGTTTTATATAACAGGTGAGATTTTTTTGTTGCATCATTTTTGATAAATATGGGTGATGTCTTTAATCGGTATTCTTCACATATAACTTTGATAACATACCAAAAGGGCCTTATTCATTTCAACGGTTGACTGTTCGCTGTTACTGGCTCGATCTTAAAGGGTTCAAAACTGTCTATTACAGAAGTAGTGTAAGCTATATTTTTAATAAGAAATCATGCTTAGTAGCTCCTACTAAAAGGGCGATGTCGGTTATAGTGATAAATTTAATAATAAATATTGCCTGAGAATATACTAGACTATGAAATTGAGATAAAATCCTTACCTCAAATGTTTACGTTTCATAAAAAATTATGCACTTCCGGTTTGTAAAACTTTATGAAATACAATAAAAATGTCATATATTGGTTGAATGCGATGCGTAGATTCCAAATCTGCATTAAAATGGCTACTTCCGGTCGGCCATTTCCGGTCGTCCGATTTTGATAAATCGGGTATCAATAGATTCGTATCGACGTCAACAACAACATTTAAGCATTTTTAATTGTTATAATAGCATAGGAAGCTAGTTTCCTTGATATAAGAGATAGGGCCTCAGGAAAGGTTTCAAAATAAATGATATGTTGAGTACTTGCTAGAAATACTACGTAGCTTTCGTCGATCCTTCATTCACCTTTTATTCATCTATCTAGTCGAACAGATATTATCAACCCACTTTTTTTCGTGATTCATAGTAGGCTTGTTTTTCGTTCCGATTATTGCAATTTTCAAGTTTTTAATAGACCGCTCTTTTGCGGTTAGTATCAGTAATAATGTAGATTATTGTTGTAGACTGAAGGAATTGCTATAATTATATATCATCTCTAAGTAATTTCGATAATCATTATTCTAAACTTTAATCAAATAATATTTTATTATCACCCCAATGTCGGTCCATGTGTTATAAGGATTATGTCATACTTTTTCAGTTTTCATATACTTTCATGCTTTTTCTATTTTATAGATAATTCACCAAAATGATGGCAGATGGAGATATTTCATCATTCCAGCATACTGCCGTTTAGGAGTTTACAGGTGAGTTTTTATATACTTATTTATTTCTGTACTTAATTTAAAATTGACCAATTAAATTCCTAATCTATATGATATGAAGCTGTTGAGGCTCCTTCGGGTATCAAGGGGCGATCGACTTTTTCCTACACGAAGGCACGCCAGGTACCACACTGTGGGAGAAGTACTTGCTTAGGGTGTCTGTTAGACCCGCTTACAAACCGGGCTGTCACCTATTAAGCAGAGTGCGTATAGTGTCTTTGATTTGAGGAAATTGTCGCCTGATGGCTATCAAAGAATCACCTATCGGCCTCCGGCTATATCAATATCTCAGTTAATCTCAAATATTACCTAAATTACCGAGGTTGTCGACTTTTTCCTGCACAAAGGCACGCCAGGTACCACACTGTAAGAGAATTTGTCGTTTGTAGAATTTATATAGAGAATTTTGAAGGGAGTTAAAGAAATAAGAAACGAGATTTTTATTTTATTTTTATTGTCAAAAATATAAAAGATATAAAAAACATAATTAGTTTATATTCATAACTTCACATATTTGATAATGTCCCCATGGAAGTGTGTCATCTGTTCCATAAACAAGGAAACGCTTATCATCATCAGGACTGAGAGCTATTTTTTCTTGTGTTATTGAATGGACCTCGTGCTTGTCAGATCTGATAAGGTTTTGAGTAACCGTCTTCTTTTGAAACCCTTCTAAGCATTCAATATAGTCTTCGAAAGTTATCTCGGTCTTGACGATTGAAGATTTTACCCCTTTGGCCTTCTTGGTCACTCCAAAATTTCTTATTTTCTCAGCAATTTCATCCTCTTCATACTCATCTTCCATCAGATGTTTTATCATCTTTTCTAAATCATTATCGGTCGTATGCACTTTTGTAGTATATAACTTGGATCTGAGCCCTACATAAGCTATCATTGGAACGCCATTATTCTCATCTTTCATCATTCCAAGTACCTTCTTATTTACTAAAGGTATTCCATAGTGATTATCTTGAGGATATTCGCTAGTATCAAAATATCTATGACAATCTTCCCTCATTAATATATATGGATCCTGATGGAGTTCATATATCAGGGAATCAGTGTCTGTGTAGAGTACAGAGCATTCATCACCATAACGTTGTCGCATGTAACCATAATGAAAATCGTAGATGGTAGTTTTAGCTAGATCAAGGATGGATTGTCCAACATAAATTGGTTTATTTAACCATACCTGCAGTTTCTTTAATTCCACTGCAACTAGGTTCTCATTAAAAACTGTAGCAGTCTTGAACTCAGGTTTAGAGATGTATGACTCAGCACCATATCTTCCAGTCCACTCAGTAAGAAGCTTGATGTTCACACGCTTCCTAACGTTCTCCATCGTCTTCCCAAAAACAGCATTGTTCATCAATTTAAACAGATTTTTTTCAAACTCATTTTTAGCCTTCTTCCTAAGTTCGGTGTTGAGATCAATGTAACTTTTAAGCCAAGGACTCTGCTTGAATTTTAATGCTCGATGAATCTTTTTAAGCACAAGCCCGTGTTCCAATGCCTGCTTGAGTGCTACATAATGTATAACATACTTATGTTTATCATACAATGTAGCCATTAATTTTGTTGGCTCGTTAACATTCCTAGAAGGCTTCAGCGTCCTAGGATTAATATGTTGTGGGCAGAAGGGTATGTCTTTATGTTTATCATGAAGATGTTTAGGATATTCTAGGTCTACTTCCAAAAAATATCCTTCATCTGCATCATCAGGTATTGATGTGACATCAATGTTAGTATCAGCCCATTCAAAACCTCCATACGGTAGATATTGTGACATTGCCCATCCATATTGGTTGTTTATGTCAAAGTACATCAAAAATGTTTTTGGCTTCGATGGGTCATAATTATTGATATACATGTTGTTAGCTTTAGCCTGTCTTTTACTACATACTTGGCTCAAACCTCCTCGAATGCCTCGTTCAATAAACAGAAACATATCAGCATCGGTTAACAGCTCCAGCTCGATTCCTGTATGCTTCAGCATGGCATCCCAAGTGAAGCCTGGTAATGTAAAATAGTGAGCTGGATCTAAATTATACGTGTTCAGACAGCTTGTGCGGAACATCTCAAATACATCAGCCAAGAGTAGAATATCAGTCTTCATATATAAATCAACGTATTCTCCCAAATTTTCACATGAGAAGCTGCTCCAAACATCTTGGGCTCGTCGGTAGAGTCGGCGAGGACATGGTTTATTATTCAGCATATTATAAAAATCATCTATGGATGGTAGATTCGTTTCAGAAAAACGGTCGAAGGAGTCGATGTAATCATATGGCATTACTCCTTTCTTCGTTAAAAGTGAAAAATGCATTTCATCTACTTCAGGAAACTGTGTCTTCAGATTTGGAAATTCCGGTAAATATGATGCCAACTTATCAAGGGAGGATGTCATAAATCGGAAACTGTCTATGAAACGGAACTGAATAGGGTAATCATCTATATGTTTGGTAAATGAGATATACTTCTCCTTTGTAATGGGAAGTAGGTCAACTTTTCCCCCAATCTTCGTAGCAATGTCTGTAACTATGAAATGAGCATCATAGCCTGATAGATTGTGGAAGACAACTGGAACCATATGGCTGTCCTTGTAATTGATGTTGCATCCCTCGTGCGCTGCTCCTCTATAATTGTTTTCAGGTAACAAGTGGTTGTGATCTCGCACTTTCTTATCTTCAGGGCTAAATGATTTCACGCAGATGTGACAGTGAGTAGCTTTTTGATACTCTATTTCCTGCTCATATGTCATATGGATGTTATATGAGCACCAGAAGACTGTAGCCATATCTTCCGCTAAACTGCCCATCTCATTAGCAAACCACTGCATACAGTCCTGTCCGCGGTAAGATCGGAAAAAACTAAGGGAGTGGTCGTAGGAACACTTAACATAATAGCCAATCGCAGCTGGAACGTGACGTTGTGGTTTTTTCGGGTCATTAGTTTTCTCCAAGACACTCTCCAAATCAGCATATACAACAAAAGGAGCTTTTTCCTTATTTTTAAAATTTTTGAATTTAAGGATGTTCCTTCCTGGCTCTGGCATTTTGATGGCTGTTTCATTAATTTTTTGACAGTCTTCCAAATGTTTATCCAATTTTTCTGGAGATCTACAATAATGGAGACAGCGTTCACAGAAGAACTTTTGACCATTACATTTAGATAGTTGGGTTGATAGAAGCCGGGATAGATTTTTGATCCATACATAATGATATTTGACGGGGCCCTCAGTATCATCATATCTGTCCTGAATAAGTAGCAGATTCACATGTTTCTCACGCTTTTCCTTGGTCAAGTATGTTGGTAACGTGGTGAATGTCTTTTTCTCCTCTTGGAGAATGTATACGTTGATGGATATGTTGTTCTGCTTCTCAAATAATGGAATCTGTTTGATGGTCATTGGAAACTGAATACCTTTTAATTTTAGTACAGATGAGTAGTGGGGGTAAGAAGATGTGCGATCAGAATGATTCTCAGCAGGATATAGCGCTGAAGTAACTGCCCTTGCAAAGCAGGCTTGATCATCGTTTTTAACGTTAACGCAGGCTTCCTTCTTCTTAATCTGTGGTGGTAGCTCAATATATGATGAGCCCAGCTGAGGTGTAAATTTGTTAATGTTCACTCCTAAATTAATAACTCGCTTCAGTGCCCATCCAGAGTCACGTTCTTTAAATTCCTCCAAGTCTTTGAGGAGGGGGGTGATGACCTTTGAGATGAACCACTCCTCGATATCTGTCTCACGATAGATAGGTGAATTGGAGGTAGTGAAATATTTATATTCTGTTAACACTCGATCACCTTTCACTATTTCAAACTCGCCTCCGAATACAGCGTTAACCTTAACGGCTATATCATTCTTTAAAGCGTTGATGATGCGTGGCCTGAATAGCTTAAAACAGTCCTGGAAAAATGTGATGGGATCTTTATGTTTGAGGTTCGAGATAATTCCAGTACGTATGCGGTTTTGGAATGCAGACTCGCTATCGCTCCAGCAAACACGGTCCCTTGCGGTTTCTGGTCTGGAAAATGACCCTGCTCCTTTCTTCCGTTCAGCTTTAATCTGCTTCCTCAAGGTTTTGACGTTTCTTAAACATGCTTCTAAATGCTGTTTCTCGCCTATGGTCTTGGCATATCTCATAGAATCTTTAATTCGTTTTAACGTCTTTGCACAATCACTTAGCCCTTTACGAGCCACTTTTTCATCATAATGAGATGACAAGAGCTGCAATATACCAGCGATACATTTTACTAAATCAGTGAAGAGAGACATCTTGCTCGTACAGTAGTCGATGATTGAATGATGATATTTGTTAAGATCCTCCTTTATATAGCATTGGAGACGCATGCGCAGTGTGATGAAAGATGGACGCTACACTACTACACTAATCTACTTAATCACCTGCGCTTTACTAGCATTAATTAGATGAATTCATTCTGACAATGTTAAAATGCTATGCAAAACGATGTATTGTAGAAGAGAAAGTTGTGTAAATTTCAAGGAAAGGTGATTAAAAGCTATGAAAAGTTCAGAAAATGGTCGAAATTTTGAAAAAATGGCTAAAAAGGGTTATAAAGCGCTGGAAAAGTGAGATAAAACGGTGGAAAACGGCTGAATAATGGCAGGAATTGCATGAAAAGCGACTAAATGTCAATAAAAGCAACGGAAAACGGCTAGAATTACTGGAAAGGCAACGAAAACTAGCTAGAAAATATGAAAAATCAGAGAAAAACTTGAGAAAATAGCAGGCAGGAAAAACTTCTATTTTCTTCATCTAGGGATTTTTGTTTCGAAATCTTCATCTAGGGATTTTAGGTTTCAAAATCTAGGGAATTTTCTTCATCTGGGGATTTTAGGGTTGAAAATCTAGTGAAATAGTAACTTGATCATACAAATACCTACAAATGGACCCCATGGGTAGCATCCCTAGATCTGCTACTTTCCTATCCCAAACACATGGGGCCGAAGTATTTTTCCCTAGAATCTAGGGAAAAAAGCGCCAATTTTCGCTATTTTTGACCTTAGAATTCCTTATGGGAAATTACATGTAAAATTGCCGATTTTGGTCCCGAACTCTTATAGCTCATTTACTAACTTCCATAATTACCCCTTCAGATCTAATGTATTCTTTGGAAGAAATTTCTAAATCACATGTCAAAAACAATTTGCCATTACCATCTTATATACCCAATAAAACTAATTATATTGATATAATTGATTTGGAAGCGTATCAATCAGGAAACAAAATTTTATTTGGCCTTAAAGTACCATTAACAGAACCAGAAACTTATACATTATATCGGCTTTATCCAATACCAATATTAGTCTATCGAACAGGTTTAGGTATATCACATTTTGCCTACAACGCAAAAATATATCGCGAAAGACGACGATTCACTGCTGTACTTGTCATTGAGAGATTTGAACAACTGCAAGATACTCCAGAGGAGAGAGAAAATTTGCTCAGATGTTTTACCATACTCGATTAACGGCCATACCATATGTGAAGCATAACTTCTTGGAAGAATACACGAACTACCCAGAACCGGTCAAACATCTTTACTTTTCGTTAAAGACTATAATGTTAACGAAATCGCTCAAAATTTATGGCTCATTACTGTATCTGATCCTTTACCTGTCCTCGTTAAATGTGAAGGAAGAGAAATTCGATCAGATATAATCAGAGCTAACAGTTTATTAAAATTGCAACCTGAATATAACGCTTTTGTTGGTAGTACCAGAATCCATGCCAAATTTCCTATAGACACTTATACGAAAATAACTTGTAGAAGTCATCCCGTAGTAATACCATTCGACTGTTGTAAGGACATCCCTGGAAGGTTGAACATCCCAGAACTAAAACCTCTCAAATTAAACAAAATCGATACTGAAGATCTGAATATTGCGCAGCACAAACTAAATCAATACTCAGAAGAATTTGAGAGAATAATGAACCAATCACCAGTAAATAAATACACTCATTGGTTCACCATCTTCACTATTGTCCTAATTATCCTTCCGGTTATCCTCTACATTATCTGCAAGTGCAAAAGGAAACATCATCGCATCGTAATTGCTTTAAGCAATGACTATCCTCCACCTCCACCAAGGCCAAACCCTGGAATTCCCTTCCAACAAAGAGTCAGGCGATTATTTCCCAAACTTTCCCAACAATTTAGGAGATATAACGTGGAAAAATGCAAAAAAGCCCATTTTGTAAACTCTATATTCTACATCAACGTTTCGAAATAAAACATGTCTTCATCAGGATGCTATAATGGTATTTTGATATGTATAAATATATAAACATCTAATAATTATTACCAAACTTGTGAGGGTATTAAAAATTGACGGATGATTGTTATTAATTTTTAAACTTATTAAATAAGAGTAAATATTACTTATGTAACTGATATCTGATAAGGTTCAATTTCCATAATTTTAGGATTATCATAGTTAGCTAAATGTGTTGTTTGACGACAATGCTCGGCTAATGCACATTTCTTGTTGGCGTTTTTAAAATCACTTTTGAGCTGAATAATTCGTTTTTAAATTATTGAGATGTTTGACCTATGTAAGCTAACTACATAAGCTACAAGGTATTTGGTAAATGACATCTTTTTATCTTTTTTTAATAATTTGATAGTGAACATATTACTCTAGCTATTTTAATATTACCATTTTTAATGAAATTTATCAGCTTATTAGTTAGATCTCCTACTTATGGTAAGGATATATAATTTATATTTAGTTCTGGTCTATTTGTGAATTTTTAAGGAGTCTGTTAGGGATATTATGAATTTTATATATTAGAATAGTCATTCTTTTGAAAACTCGTCAGAAGATTTTTTATATTGTCATTTAATAATGTTGGATGAGAAATGAAACTTTTTTCATATTTCTAATCAAGTTAATTTTTTGTTTCACTGGATGATTATAATTTATATAAACGAATATTCGGTTGTCCTATGGGATCAACTTTAAGTCCAATTATAGAATTGTTATGGATTACGTGTTGGATGAAATTTGTGACCTACTACTTTTTGAACTTCCTTTTATTAAAAAATATGTAGATGACATAGTTACTGCAGTACCACAAGATCAGTTGGATTTCACACTAAACTATTTCAATGGCTATAATCAACATATTCAATTTACCAAAGAAACTGAAAATTACAATTCCATTCCTTTCTTGGTCATCCGAATTCTAATCATCGAATGAAATAGAAAATTAACTTGATTAGAAATATGAATAATGTGTAAGTATCATTTCTCATCCAACATTATTAAGTGACAATATAAAAACAAAACTTTTGACGATTATTCTGGCGAATAGCTATCGTAGTATTCAAATAAAATTCTTCATAATTTCCCTTAAATTCACAAAATAGACCAGACCTAAATATAAATTATGTATCGCTACCACAAGTAGGAGATCTAACTAATAAGCAGATAAAATTAATGAGAAATTATTATATTAAAACAGCTAGAAAAATCGGCTCACTATCAAAGAATTATTCAGCAAACTACAAGATGAGTTTCCATTAGATAAGAAAAATATGCCATTTACCAAATACCTTGTGGCTCATGTAGTTTAGTGTACATAGGTCAAACCTCTCAACAACTTAAATAAAGAATGATTCAACCCAAAAGTGATTTTAAAAACCCTCAAAAAGAACAAAGAACGCATTTGGCCAACTATGATAATCCGAAAATTCTAGAAATTGAACCTAATCTTCCAAAAATTAAGGAGGATAGAATGTATGGTGTCAGCATTAGTATAAAGTGCGAAGCGCGGCAGTGAAGCCACCTGGCGTATAGACAACCTGCGAAGTATGAACACATGCTGCACTTTCCCTCATAGCGTTGAAAAAAAGAGATGGTTTGCTTTATCCTTCCGCTGATGTAGTTAAAATCTGCTTTATAAGTGAGAAGTTCATACGTCAGGCCTTGGTAAAATTGGTGGAAAGACTTGAGCAAGACAATATAAGGCAGTACATTTGCCCAATATGGTTTTGCAATATTTTTACAATTCTACTATATTTGAAACCCTAAATGACCACGTTTTTGATCAACCTACCTTAGATAATCATTCATTTTCGTTAATGAAGACAATATGTAGATATAAAATTTCATTTTATAAATGTAATAGATACATCTGAAACTAGGAGGCAGTTTTAAAATCAGTTAGTTTTGTGTAAAGGACATCAATGTGTTGTTTATATTGTACAATTTTGTGAGTCTCTTTTTTGCGCATTTAGGATGTGATTAATTTTATAAGCATCCTTGTAAAATGTACAGCAGCAAAAATGATGATTTTCTTGCATATTCTCTTTGTTACAGTGCGCACCGGTGCTCATACTTGACGGGTTGCCTACATTCCGCGCGGCTTTACTTTATTACTTAGGTACTCCCTCCTTATCTTCTATGCTCCTTGGAAAAAATAATTCCTTGAGATGTTCCATATATAAAAAATAATGACACACTGATCTGATTCTCATTAGATAGGAGATAAAGTGTATAAAAAATATTTGGTATCACATAACAGAGAATGTCCATATCACATAAATATACACCTACATACATATTATATTTATATAGGTAATATCCCAGTATTAGTATAACTATAACAACTGAATTTTTAAATTGATAATAACTGACAAACATAAAAATAATCACTTAAAAATTATTTCGTATAGCAATTGAAATAAAGATTTAAATTTGTAATGCAAAAACAAAATTCCAAATAATATTATTGATGTGTATATTTATCCTGAAGTTATTCTAGAAGTTTCAAATTTTTAATACCCTCACAAGTTTGGTATGAATTATTAGATCCTTATGTATATATACTTATGAAAATATTATTATAGTATCCTGATAAAGACATGTATTATGTCGTAACGTTGATGTAAAATATAGTCCACAAAATTCGCCAATATTTGCTGTTTTCCCGTTCAGCAGATATAAAGAAGAAACAGCGAAAAAGGTACATTTTGTAAACTGTATGTTTTTGACCGACTTCAAAGAAAGGAGAAGGTATACAATTCGGTTGTAAGATTGCTTTTTTTACTTTTTTTATGGCTGTTCGCGCGTTTTGCATAGTAAACGTACTCCGATTCAGACGATTATTGTCTCATTCGAAAGAGGAGAGTAGGAAAATGGTCCCATATTGAGAAAAATCAAATCCAAAATCTCCTTCCCTCCAAAAACCGCCCCCAACAGGGGTGGAGGGGTCAATTTTTCTCGAAAATTGAAAATTCGAGACGACAGAATTAATGAAAATTCCATATCCGGAAATGTTTAAATTGGACATTTAAAAAAATAATCATACGCTTCTGCGCTACAGTCTGAAATATGTGTTTCAGCTATGCGAAGGGGCAAATTTTTCCGAAAATCGAAAATTCGAGATTTGATAATTAGAGAGGGGACCATATCCGAAAATTTTTAAATTGCACATTTTTTGAAAAGAGTCACGGTTTCCGAGTTTCGCAATGGTAACGTCTGAAATATGTGATATGCGCATTACCGCTATGTACAAGCTAAACCTACCTATATCTTTTTGGGTATTAGTCAACGTTCAACAATTTCCGTGACTAATGTTACACTCAAAAATGTGAAATAAATATTTTTTACAAAAAATTGGACCGACTTTATAAGTTGTTGCACTGAAAAATACAAAATAATATTAATTCTATATCCTATATATTATCAATTTGTTAGATTCTCTATCGCCTTCTGGTTGTTTTTTCATAAGATACCCATACCTATCTTTAACAGTTTCCAGTGAATTAATTAATTTTCCCAATCAATAGCCCATTACTCTGAATTTTATAATTGTGAAACGATGAAATTCCAGTAATAGCTTTAGAAAGACTTTATTCTTAGTTAATATTGAAGATTTTCTTTTTATGTTATACAGGGTCGCTCAAAATTCTTGAGCTTTCCATCAAAAATGCATTTTTTTAATCGAACAGCCTATATTTTATTATTTCTTCAGATAGAGAATCAAAATACCTTTGAAATGATATATCATGTTCCTATACCAAAATGGTCGGGTTATCAAAACATAAGCAACTATCTATTAAAGTGAATTATTTCTAGCATTTTTATATTAGGTATTTGCTGGTTACCATGGTGATGGAAAGTTTCACAAGTAATTATCGTAAGGAAAATTGGTCCTAATGATATCCTGAATCTTTCTGTGGGGCTATTAATATATATATATATATATATTATATATATATATTAACAGGGTGTGCTTGCTGAGGACAAAGACGAATCACCAACCAAGAAAGGAACACAAAGAGAGAGAGACTGAGAGGAAGATAGATAGAAAGAGAGATTCTGAGTTATAACTTTTTGAGGTGTAATTAAGGCCAATGAAGGCAGTAGAATAGACTAGACTTGATTGGAAAATCATTTGGTTGAGAGCTAAGCTATATCACTATCAAGGACGTTTACTTTGTTCCTTTTATTGAGGCATTTTTGTATAGGATGATCTTATTCTCATCTACAAGGTATACCATGTTGATATTAAGGAGCAAAAATTATCCAGCTGCAATAGGTCCTGTAAATTTATTAAAATTCCTTATCCATATAGGTACTCTATTAATACGAATAAATAATAACTAATACGTTGTAAATACTATTCGAACAAACCTCCATTCTAAAATATTCTGCATGATTGTTTGCTATTTATTTTATATTATATTGTCATATTAGAAAATTTCACTGCATTCTTATTTCAGGAATCACGAACTCAAAATATTGTATAATTTTGTATTTGAGAAGGCAGCTTTTTTGCTAGATGTCATTTACAAACGAATACTTAAAAGTAGCTCCGCTTCTGACTCATCAATACACAGCCAAAACTACTGAAGCTATAAACACGAAATTTAGGCAGTAGCTTCTTTTTGTGATGAAATAATTATGAGCCAAAAGCATGAAATTTAAGAATAGTTAGAAACTGAAATGTGGATATCACACAAATTCCTCGGGTACGAAAATTTTGGGCATCAAGAAAAAAACACGGTATATATATGCTCAGAAAGATACCCTAATGCAGATTAATACTTTAGGGGAGAAAAAGCGGATATCTCCAGGTTGTTCATGACCAGAACAACGTACGGAAGAAGTTGATGAAGAGTATGAGAACCAGCAAGCTTCTCTTGAGAAAATAGATACCTACCATAGTTAAAGTTATTAAAAAATTAACTATTTTTATTCCGTTATCAAGATATTAGTTAAGAAAATTTATGAATTAACTACTCTCCCATTAGGGATTCATTATGAAATCGGCCCTACGACGGATATATCATCATTTTTATATGTAGGTTCACAAAGATATGAGTATAGCTAGAAATAATCGATATATCGGATATTCATTTAGTACGAAACTCTTGACTACGTCTTTGTTGCGAATAATTTATTAATTCATTGTTCATAAGACTATGGGGATCGATAAGATTTACATTTGAAAAATATTGTTAATTATATTGGGTTCTCCATAAATCCGTATCACACCAAACTTACTTTGTTCTTGAAATGGAGCCCCTGTATTTTAGTTCGCCGAAGATTTTCACTTATTCTACAATTTCTATCTCAAAAACCAAACAAACAAAAGCAAAATGATTCCTTGTTATCTTTTTACCAATAGCATAGTTTTATTTGTGGATACTAGCATTTTTCAGTATTTTGTTCTATACAGAAAGATATTATTCTTTATTTCAACGGAAAATATCAATTTGAATTTATTTATATTAGGGTTCCCTGAGCTTATCTTTTTCAATAAGTAACAAAAATGTTAACTATTTGATTAAGTACCTTGTTCATAAATTATTGATTATATTCAAATAATTTGATTAAACAATAAAACCCCATGAAAATTAAAAACTAAACATACCTAATCTTTTTATTGGAGTCATTCTAACTTTGCAGTAAAATTAATTTTATAAATGCTCTCTCCCGTGTTCTATAAAACTTTTGAAACCTCATTTAAAGTCACTATTTAGCTATGATTTTCATAGCTTTTCAACATTACTTGAGGAAATGGCTCACGAAGAAGCAGCTTACATAAAAAATGTGGTTCCATCCAACGTCAATATTGAAACTTTCCAAACTGACAAGTATTTCGCGAAGAAACGTAGAAATAAATCTGTGCTGAAGAAATCATATTGGTTGACGAAACAAGTCCCAGTTATAAGAAGTAGCCTATGTTTCTGTCTGAAGTATCTTCTATAAGTCAATGAAAGTCCAGTCGGAATATATTCTAGGGTTTTGGAGATTAGTCCGGACTAGTGCATAGGTATAGTCATATAAACTCAACCAAAGTCATCATTGAACATATATAACAGTACGTGTTAGAATTCATAAAAACGGAAAAGATTGAATTGAAAAAGGGTTATTTTCTTCTCCTACACTCTTGGAGCATATGTTTCAAAAGTAGACATCTTCTCAATCGCAGATAGTATCGACCATGGTTTAGAGGTACTACTATGATTACATTTTACGTCGAAATCCTTGGGGGTCAAATATAAACATTAAGAAAACCATATACATAACAAATCTAGTATTCAGTGGAGAAATATCACTGGGTGGAAATCCCATAAGACAATCTAGCCCATATAAATATGTCGGCTACGAACTCCGCATTGGACGAGACAACCAGACCTGCAAGATTATACGCAGTATAACTTGGTTAGTTTTTGGTAAACTGCGATATATTTTAGAATCAGACATCCCAATATATCTGAGGAGTAACGTTTTTAATAAATGTGTGTTCTATCCCGACTGTGTGAAAGAAAAAAGCATAACTCAATTATTTATACAGTAAACTCCTAAACTCTGCTCTCTTCAATAATAATCAGCGAATAAGTAAATCGCGAATATAACTTTTGAAGCCTTTACTGTTACCAGTTAGTTATTCTACACTCATTTTCAAACATCTCCAGCTATTCGCAAAGTTGTCATAGCTTAACGACAATGCATTCAATCAGTCGCTATGCAAACCGAACTTCATAATTGGATAATATATGTAGATATGATAAAACTATCCAAGCTATGCAAGAAGTTCTCTATCTCTCCTAACCTCCTCCTCCTAACAGGCTGGATGAGACCAAAATAAAATATAATTAATATTATATAAAATAGTTTCGTTCCAATAAATATTATGAATTGAATTGAATTACCTCTCGTCTTCCGCTGAGTTTGTTACTGTCGGAAAGGCATTGTGTATGTGATATGTGCCATTGCTCTATGTTAGAAATAAACCTACCCTGAGTATCGAATGTGACTTCATTCCAACCGATGGTGCAATGATTGTGTTCTTATGTATTGACTAGTAGGGTCAATCTGAGAGCTGTCGCACCAATACTCGATAGGTACCCGACGGCATTGATGATCTTGGAAAGTCAAACATTATAGAAAGGGTCGTTTGCTTAATAATGTATCAATTTTACAAGTGTTGGGGGGATAAGAAATTATATTTTTCTGCAAATAAAATCATTATGTTCTTTCCATTTCAAACATTATGTCTTTACTCCTGTTTACATAGTATGGATACCAGCTGTTACTTTACGAGGCTCACTGTCTTACGACAGCTGCCGCAGTCTATATAGGGACCCAGTATAAAAATTTCCTCGAATATTCTGTAGAAAATAGATAATTGAAAACTTCATTCAGTTTTTGACCGCCTTAAAAAAGGAGGAGGTATACCATTCGGTTGTAAGTTTGCTTTTTTATGGCTGCCCGCGCGTTTTGCACAACGTACTCCGATTTAGACGATTTTTCTCTCATTTGAAAGAGGAGAGTTGAAAAATGATATCATATTTAGAAAGACTCAAATGCGAAATCTCCTTCCCTCTAAAAAGGTGGGAGCTTATTTCTCGAAAATAGCATATTTGAGAAAGCAAAATTAATGACGAGACCATATCCGGAAACGTTTTTCGAGTTTCAGCAATGTTAAAATATGAAATATGTGACATGAGTATTTCCGCTATGTGGAAGTTGCAATTTTTTTTCGAAAATTGAATGAGATGGCCAAATTAAAGAAGAGATTATATGTAGCAACATTTAAATCGAACATTTTTTCAAAAGAGTTACGGTTTACGAGTGACAGTAGGAAAGTCTGAAATATGTATATCTGCGCCGCGATGTTTTGAGATTTCTGAATATTAAATAACAAGTACTAGCCAAACCTATAACATGGGTAAAAGGATGAATACTATCTTCTATGGTATTAGCGAACGTTTAACAATTTTCAGGACTAATGTTACTCTCAAAAGTGTGAAGTAAAAAAAATGGACCAACTTTATTAATTGGTGCACTAAAAATACAAAATAATATAAATTCTATTGGTGCTGGTAAGTTTGAATATGTGCCGTTGTGGTTTGTTGTTGTAGGCACCAACTCCAAAAGTACCAGCATCAGTATAGTTAATATTATTTTGAATCTTTTAGTATACCAATTAATAAAATCGGTCCTACTTTTTGTAAAAAATGTTTATTTCACACTTTTGAGTCATCAAAATCAATCAACGTTCACCAAAGACGGTAAATGGCACGTTGCTCATACTTATTAATCAGATATTTCAAAACATTGGGGTAATAGTCCATGTAGGTATATTCTTTGTCCATGTTATTATCCAGAGTATGATAACATCGTGTTTGAAAATATACATATTTCAGATATTACCACTTCCCGTAACTCGGAAACTGTACCCGTTTTTCAAAAATGTCTCATTTATTTGTTGTTGCATATTTTTCCTTCTTTAATTTGACAGCCTCATATTTTTCATTTTCGAAAAACAGTTCCCCCATCACATTTCGGTGATACATATTTCAGACTTGACTACTGCTATAACTCGAAAACCTATGACGTCTCGAATTTTTAGTTTTCTGTAAAAATTTATCCTATAACCACCATTGCAAGAAGTTTTTGAGGTAAAGGGCTTGTCTAATATTGTTTTTTTATGGACGAATTTTTAATACTAAAAAAAAAATCTAATCAGAGTACGTTTACTTTGCAAAAGGCGCGAACATCTATAATAAAATGCAAACATTCAGTCTAATTATATACCTCCTCCGGTTGGCTCCTCGATCAAAAATGGTTGATCGCAAAAACCGAAAAAAAAACGTACTCTCAGGCGTGAGTTCTGTGATTCTGATCTTTCAGTTTCATTTCAAGTTAGTCATAATTGAATATGAATACCTCCAAGATAAAGAATCAGAGTTTGGATTATAAGATCACCATAATGAAGACAGCAATAGTGATAAGACTTCCATGTTATCGGAAACAAACGAATATATTGACATTGATGAAAAATGGGTTGTACACATTTATCTCAGGCTAAGATACGAATTTGACTGGATTTTTGATAATAAATAATTCCATCAAACGAGCATTGTTATATCAACATTTTCTCAAAAAAAATTATATGCATATATGTTATAAGGTACAGCCAGATGCAACTGACAAAGTTAAATCTTGACTGCCTCTAACATAAAGAATTCAGAAATGATGATCGTACCTTAGTTGCAAATGAGTACATGTTCAAGTCAAATTAACACTAAATGTTGCACACGACTTTCTTTACGAATTTATAAGAATGTTACTGTATTATCATTTTCGAGTTCATTGAACTGGATGTCCAAGTTGATTTTTCTTATTTACGTTATTATTATCTCGATGTTTTTTCATTTTTATTTGCGGCTTCGTCCGCGCTACCTGCTAGTGAAAATCCTATCGGAACTAGTTGACCCGGTACGCAGATTAGCCGTAACGACCATACAGATACACAGATAGACAAAAATTATAAAAATGTTATTTTATTAGATATTAGTGACACTATACTATATGCCATTAATTAAAAATTTGTTATTTTGTAATGACAAAACACTTCGATTTTATTTATTTTTAAAGAGGTTTTTCTGAAACAAAAACCTTTATTCATTATAACATTAGCTACCTGTTAGGGAAAATCCCGTTGAAATCGGTTCAGGCGTTAAGGAGATTAGCCGGAATAAACAGACAGACATGCAGACAAAAATTCTAAAATTGTTTTCTTATAAGTGACCATAAAATTTTATCTACAATTAGTTAAAACCTGTTGTTTTGATATGACAGATACTACGATTTTATTTATTTGTAAAGATGTTTCTCTGAAATAAAAACTGTCTAAGTTATTTCTCATAACATTAGCTACCTGCCAGTAAAAATCCCATCGGAAACTGTTTAAGCTGTTTTAAGTATACCCTATTTCTTTTTACTATTACTCTTTATCTCCTTTGAAATAAAACACGTTCTCCAATTTCTAAATCTCTAACGATTCAAAAAACTAAGAGAAAACATTACCTATGTAACAGAGTTTTATATCTACATCCTAGTGTGGCTCCTCCATCCCTTAATATAATTATGTATTACGAAATCCTTTAAATTATATTGTAGCTATCAATATTATTAAAATAGTTAATTGTAAAACAAGTTAAACATTATTTGCAATAATTTTCATTAACTTTCCATGTTTTCCATAAGTTTCGAGTAGATCCACATCAGTAAAGACTTTATCATAAAACAATATCAAGCGCATTAATGGATTTACCGACATCTCCAGCCGGCTCACGGTTAAAAGTTCTAAATGTATCTACTCATTAGTCAACGTAAAGTCTCAAATATTTCATTATCAAAAGTATTAACGAGGATTCTAATTATCATACAGAAATCCACCTCACATCATTATTGATATTACAGCTACATACAAGTTCTATTAAACAACATTATTATTGTCATCTTCGTAATAGGCAGATACTCTTCAATGCCGTATTGATTGAAATTCTGAGAGTTTGGATAGTTTCACCCTTTCTCATGATTTAGTTATTCATGCTCTGTGCTCACACCCCAATTCCAAGGATTCTGGAGCGACTTAACAGAGTTTGTTTCAAAAACATTAAACAATGACTTGTTTTATCAAAAATGTTAAGAATAATTGACTTTGACAGGATGAAAACCTGATTACTTAGGTATGAAAATATGATTCGAGGAAGTGCAATTGTTCTTCATAGAAAATGTTTAATTACATTATTTTTTAGCAAACGTAGGTGCTTCTTAATTTTTTGGTATTTAATGAAATACCTGGGTGACCGAGCTTTGCTCGGGTAACACAAGATTTTAAGTAGGTCTATAAGGATGTTTAATCTTAATTCAGATATGTGCATACCTATTTCTAGTATTGCGATCGGTAGATCGGTAAATATTGATTTTATCGTTCACATAGCTCATAATTTAGAAATTTCCAAATAAATATGAATGTGAAACATAGTGGACCTCGACGGTCACATCCATCAAAAATACAACTAACGCCAATCGAATTCTCGGCTCTTAATACCCCTTTTTGCAAATTTTTATCCAAATCTGCGAATCATTCAAGAAAAAGTTTATGGACTTTGAAGGTGATACCCTAGCATTTTGTCAGGAAAGCCACTTATATAATGTTCAAAAGTAGAACCTTATCTATATATCAAATTTGATCAAAATCGTAATGTAAGAATGTTGTCATTGAAAATTTCCGATTAAATTATAAGAAACTCATATTAACACCTTTTACTTAAAAAATGGGTTTTGTTAAAAAAATTGAGGATCAGGATACGAACAGAGGATCTCCAGATTATCAGTCGTGAGCTTCACCACTGAGCTACTTATGTCCTATGATATCAATCAATTTATTTGATAAAATAGATTTTTGTTGGGGATGCAGTCAATAAATAAATAAAATTATTCATAATGACATTTGTAATTGATGGCTATGAAATCTTTCCTGTTTTTGGTTAATTTATTCTAAATTCACGATTTTTGCCCTGAAGAAGAGAATAAACATTCTCGAAAGCTCGGCTTCAATCAAAGAATTTTATTTAATATATGACTGCATCCCCAAGAACATCTCTTTATTTATTATAAAACCAATCAAGAATACAAAATCAATATATATATATATATATATATATATATATATATATATATATATATATATATGTATATATATATATATATATATATATATATATATATATATATATATATATATATTATATACTAAAACTAGCTTATTGACAAACTTTTTGGGATAGGAGTTTTCAACGAATAGTTCTGTCATTATATTTAAGCTTTCAGTTCTCAAAGAGTTATGGCATATTTTCGTAATTCTGTTCTTTAACATTAGTACTAAATTAATTTTTATATTTTAGGTGTGGTATGAGTGATAATTAATAAATCTTCCAGAACTGCATGACTTTGTAAACCAATTAAGGATCACAGTGTTACAATCCGTACGTATCAGTTTGGTGTAAAGGAAGCGTACGCTTTTATCAACTTCTTTTCTATGGTGAATTGAATGTTATCGTTATAGCTATTAAATTTTTGTAATATTTCTTGTTCCAAGCCATAAGGGATCGCACAAATAATGTAGTCGATGATCTTTTTTATAAATGGTAATTCAAAAGTGAGTAGTGGTTTGCAGTGATCTAGTATGTCATCCATAATATAATGGGCAATTATTAGTGATATTTTGACGCCCATGGGAGTAACTATTATTTATTTATAAAACTGTTTGTTAAAGGAAAAATAAGTGGTGTTGAAAATAAATTCAATAATCTCTTTGAAAATTTATTTACTGAGAGAACAGTGGTGCTGGATAAAACCATTTCAATTGGAATATTGGTGAATAGTGCTACTAAGCTAATAATCTTATTGTCCGGTAACTGATAATCGTTAATAAAAAGAGAAAATTCAAACGAGTTTGCAATGTAATATCTATTGTCCTTGTCATACGCAGATGTTAAGATGTCTGTATCACAACTCCATAAATAACAAGAAAATCTATTTTATCAAATATTAAACCAGTCAAGAATTCAGAATCAATATATATATATATATATATATATATATATATATATATATATATATATATATACCGCCATGTATCAGGCAGTTCGGCCCCATTTGTCCATTTCGAATGCCTGATTAATATCAATTTTGTCATCAAACGCAACTTTTGGCGCCCACATATATCTTTACAGAAAATTTCATATTGGGCAGAATTAACCGAAAAAATGTTAAATCTATATTATAATTTCTTCCTCTCATTTTCAATATTTTATAAATGTTCAGATTCCAGTAGTTGTAATGTTTTTAAGAACTCTTGTCAACCTTCACTTGTTATAATTTGTGACCACATCAGCCCTTCGTATACCTTGAAATTTGGAAGGTGCTAATAATGTTAAAACTCTGATAACAATAAATTTTGGATTTTTTGTAAGAGAAAAAATCAAAATGGCTGATGAGATCTGTATTTATGGTCCGATTTGATCCAAAATTGGTATGTAGGGGTTTTCGTGGTCGGAAATTATGGTACTCATAAATAAATTCATAAATTACTGATGGCGGCTCCATAATAGCGGGCGAGTTTTTTAATTAAAGTAAATACCTGTTTTGAACAGAATCGGGCCATGAATCATTAACTTAGTTTGCCATCTTAAATTTTTGAATTTTGACAAAAATTCCGAAAAAAGGAAACATAATTCCACCTTAACCTACATTTCTGGAAAGAATCAGAGCATTAATCACTAAACTTGTACACTATATTCCTCCACCTAGAGACCTTTATTCTCGGATACCTATGCCCAAACCAAAACTATTATTTATTATTAGCCATCTAAAAAATCATTCATGGCAGCAATGATAATCACATATAATAAATAAAACATTTTGGAAGAAGTGTTTTTTTCATAATCTGTTCTATAATTTCCATATAGTATGTCAGTCATTGACCCTTGTCAAGTTAGCCCCCAGATTTTCAAAAAATATGCTTTTTCCAACGTAAATCGTTTGTTTGTCATTTGTTATTTTTTTGTTAAATGAAAAATTTTGTTAGTTGTTAGTTGCTATTTTTTTAATAACAATTGAAATTTTCGACTTCAAGTTGGCCCGCCCCACCTTCGAAATATGAAAGTTTTTCTCGCAAATCGACAGTTGTTAATTCGCTTTTGTTTGTTAGAATGGTATCCGGTTTGTTAGATCTTAATTACCTAAATATTTGTAGCAATTTTTATTTCTGCTGCTCAACTTGATATTCGTGAGAATTCTCAGTCATCACAAGGAATACTTGCAGAACCTTGAGACTTTTCACCGATGATCAAACTTGGTACATATAGCTGCATATAACCTGATATTGGCATCGACTTGCAATAATATTTAAGTCTAAATTTCGTAGAAGGTGATAAAAGAAAGAAAAATATCATTCATTTTTGGTTGCTGATTGTACCGAGCAATTGAATACGATAATTCGCATTTCATAGCATATTGCTATAGAAAGATTAATCTTTGGGAATAATACAACCATTTGAAACCAAATACATCAAACTGTTCGGCCAGCTCGGGAATCTGCCTTACGCGCTGATATATATAAAAATTGTCATCAACCGTTAAAATATTCCTCAAAATAAAATTACTTGAATTCCACGATTTCTTTTTTAATTCATTTTCATATACCATTTGTAAAATCTTGATTCATTATATTTCCGGTAAAAACGTGAAGTGCATGTAATTGTTTCCAAAAAGGTTGTATTAAAATTTTATTAAAAATTAATTTTTAATCATACATTATTGTCGTTATAAATTCGTTAGTAGGTTCCTGTTGTGTTAACACTTCATAATTATTCATCTTTTAATTATATTTGAATGTGCACATTTTTTGAAATTTAATCATAACTTCGACTTATTTTCGAAGTTTCCTTTCTTCTCGTTGGCTGCTGTCATTTACTATTCCTAATTTCAGTAGAAAAATGAAAATATTTCAACAATTGCATATAAACGTCATAGGTCCATGCGAGTGCAGGCTTAGTTTTATGCCGGTATGATCGAGCACATCAAGACGCATGCCCGTGCTTAGCAACCGTAATAATAATTGTTGTAGTTATTAAATTAAGATCTAACAAATGGCGAAAGCATTCTAACAAATAAAAGCGAATTAAAAACTGTTGATTTGCGAAAAAACGTTCATTTTTCGAAAGTGGGGCCAACTTGACGTCGAAAATTTCAATTCTAAATAACAAAAAAAATGGAACTAACAAACGAAATTTTTCATCTAACAAACAATAACAAACGACAAACAAACTTACATTGAAAAAAGTTTATTTTTTGAAAATCAGGGGGTTAACTTGACAGGGGTCAGTCATTGCTCCATATCTGCATATGGCTATGCAGGGTCGGAGTTACAGAATATTTGCAACAAGCTTTGCTTAATTAGGTACTTATGCAGCTATTTATCTCCTTGTAAGTGCGTTTAAAAAAAGAATTAAGTATATAGCGATCTAAACGAATTGAACCAGAGAATTAAAGAACAATAGGAAGATTATCAATTCGCTTCAATTATGTTCAAATTGTTTCAAATCTTATATGTAGTGAAGTTCAAAAATATTTGTATGGACATTTTAAGTGGTATTTTTAACCAAACACAAAATTATTTATTCAGGTAATCAAATTAGATGTATGGAATGGTTTTTTTAACTAAATCAGATACCTACATCTTCATTTTCTGGAAATATTGATCATATACAGGATGTGATTTTGTTCTGTAAACGGAAGATTACGGCTTTATGGATAAAAATTTCTTCCACTAACTATATCTTTTATCTGATTTTTAAGCTCTATAAAAATAGTCGGAATTGCACTACACTTCATTTTTTCTTATGGAACATTTATATTTTTATTTATTATTTAAATTCTTCCTAAAATTTTAATGCTAGTTGTATAACGAATCATTATGATGAATGTTAAAAGATTTCGAGATATAATTGTTTCTTTCAAAATTTTGACAGAACAAAGGCACTTTAAAAAAATAATATCTTAAAACATCTAGAAGAGCAGAGAATTGAATTTTATCAGAGTCACACATAATATTGGAGATTATTATGAATTGATTAAATTCCCTTGATATACGAGGCATGAGTAAAATAGGTTTCTGAAAGTTGAAAAAGTTTTTTTTTTCAAATGGATTGTATATTTTTTATTGTCCCACTGGAAAGATCTACCAGAAATATTTTGAAGTTTCATACGAAAAAAATTATAATATTTTTGGATTTCCATAGAATTTTACTTATGAAACTGCAAAATATTTGTTGTAGATCACATGTAGAATTTTCTCCTCTTTCTAATGAGATAATAAAAAATATACCAATCCAGCACAAGAAAATTCTCTAACAATTACAAATCTCCTTTAGATATTTTTATGAATGAAATGCTAGGTATATGTGTTTTGATGATTATAGAAATATACAATCATTCAGATGAATGCGCGCTTACGCATATCGCCAAAATGCTGGAACATAAAATACTGTAATATTCTTTGTTTTTATGTGGATAGAAATCAATGTACAGACTGATTAATAAAGTCTATTTATTCAATATAACGAGTAATCATAATTTACACAAACAAGTAAAATTTATGTTCAGTATGAACTAACTATATACAATTTATATCACACTATTTATTTCACTCGGTTGACACCTTCAAAACTGACTGACTGCCGCGCTGTCGTCGCCTTATTTAAATCTATCGAATAAGACGCTGAAATGCTTATCGAAAGCTCCCGTCGTATGTCGACTGCACTCGAAGCGGTGAAAGATATTTCGGGTGCCATCTATGTGTTTCCACAATGATTTAGTAGCTAGTAGATCGTGTTCTCTGTCCCACAACAGTGCGTCAGAGAACGTCATACCGTGCATTGGCGTTGGTCTGGGTAATATATAAATAGTGTAAATTATCTAGCGAATTTCAATTTTTTTGCATCGGATTATTTCGTACAGAATCGTTTTCGATTATTTTATAATTCCCGTAATTTTTGTGCAGATAATTTTTTGATAATTACGAGATGGAAACACAAGAAGCGTTGTGTTTACCAGATGTAAAATTTCTGATACATAATTGGTGCGTTTGAATGTTCGGATTGTTTCCATTGGTTTCGGTAAACACAACAATTTTTGTAAACTTTTCCATCTCGAAATCATCATTTGGTTTTTCACTGAATATCATAATTTATACCAAATTTGGACAAAGATACAAATTTATAGTGATTGTAGGTATGTTACGAACTACAACTTCAACTTGACTCTACTTCATTCTATTTCAAAATGATATTAAGCGTAGATAAAAGAGTGTTGCGTTTATTTTCAACACTGTCTTTGATTATAATAATATTATTGAAGCTTATGCCGGAAATGGTAATGCATCACGAACGAAGATATTACCAAAAGAACATATAATCCAGAATGCTAGAATAATTGAAGATAAGTATAGAACCCTTCTACCTGGGAATCTTACTCACACGTAGAACCAGTCCGAAGAGCAAGCCATATCCATCCACCAAAAGAGACCAGTATGATAATTTCTCCTACATATCTTAGGCATTTTCCGGTTGAAACCACATTTAAGTCCAATTCATACGGACAGACATAGAGGTATAGAGGTAGAGAACCCTCCACCCAGAAAAACCAGTTACACTTACAACCACTATCAGATCGAGCCAATATATTCTACAAACCTCCTACATGGTAAAAATATCATCAACATCCAGCCATAAAGTTCCGAAATATACAACTTTCAAATGCGGAACCCATCACATAGAGCCCTACGGGCTATTAAAGATAGCCTATATCATTTCCCAAGGTCTAGTTAGAGGTACCAAGGTTCATTAAAATCACCTCAGTACAGAGACCAGAAGTTTAGGCGTGAAAGCGTAACAAAGAAACTCACTTTTGCGTTTATAATATTAGTTAGGATTATAATTATATTCCTCTTGGTTAATGTTATTGTGAATTAAAAATGAATTGTAAGTCTAGGTAATGGTAAGAAAGGATTTTATGCCTGTAAAAATTCAAAAAGACCCAACCAATGTAAAAGTAACAGAGAACTGCGCATGAGTAGCTGTCAGTTTCAAGGGCACATAGAGATTTGTGATATATGTGATTGTAGGTACCTCAAATCTCTGATATGAACCGTGGTTACAGCTCACTGGCTTACCAGTGTTAAAATGAATGTCAAGACATGTTAGTTATATGGTCCATTGGATATGGCATGCACTCATGACATATTTTGCACTGGCCAGCCTACTGGCTTACATTAAGGAGCACGCACAATTTATTTCTGTAGAAATATATGAAGCAAGAATCTCTTTAGACAGGAGATTCAACTGCCTATAGGAAATCAGGTGTCGTGCTGATGCTGAAAATAACGGCTGGGTGTTGTCTTAAAAGATAATTACGTACTACGTAGTGCCTACATATCACGTAACTTCTGTCCTTTTGTGTATTTTCTAACTCATGCCATGGCAAAATGTGTTTGACGTTAGGTTTATCAATGTAGGCTATGTTCATGTGACAGAGTAAATATGTTCATTGATGATATCGAGATAGAAAGACAAAAAGCGTTAAGTGTTGTATTGAAGTTTGGTTAGTTTTGATAGGAACGCTCGTTTTGCTTTGTATAATACACGATCTTACAAACAGATCTGCAATCCAAGGTCGAATTACATAGATAACAATTGGGTCGCGTAGCGTTGTTCAAATGTCAACACGGTCGCACAAACAGATCTGAAATTGAAGGTCGAATTCAAGAAGACTGGAACAGAACAGTAAACTTATTATGCTTCTCTGCGTAGCCACATGAGATTACAGAAGTTACATATCAGGGGCATGGCCTCATGTACGACGAACATCTTGACAATTACCATAAATATTTGTTCAATTTGTTTATCTTTGTGATCATGATCTGCTGTCTTGTTGAAACGAGAGTCGCTTGTTGCGCAGAGCATGGTGCGCTAAGACGCATTTACAAAAGATATGCATATGCATTTTACACGATTATTAGGGCGAGTTTAATATCCTGTTTGCAATCTTTTTGGTCAAATTTCAAGAAACTGTATCATGGGTAGCAAGTGGGTCGCTTAGCGTCTTGTTCAAATGTTAAATTCAACGATGGCATTGCAAAATTGAGAAATCGGTATGTTACTTAAAATAACTTAATCTTATTAAAAAGTTATGAGCTTTTGAGCGCAGAATACTATAATGAATAATATCAAGACCTATCAAGATGGAAATATGTTAACGGAGACAGAGTGAATTTTCTTACAACTTTGCAGCATAAGACACCCTCCCTCAACTGCAAACTGGACGCTAAGCGAACTATTTTTTTACTCGCTTTTCAAGACCTTTCTGTATGAACGTGGTCTTATAACTCGAAATCATCAGATGTCAAAAAACTTTCTTTCCCATTCATTACATTTAACATGACAGGAGCAGTGAACAGTCACTTTTTTGACAAAACAGCCTTTATTATTCTGCAACTGTCATTGTTGAAAGAAAATGATATAAATGACCCGCACACCTTACCGTCCTTCGAAATTATCCTCTCCACAGGAGGTTATTTCTCCTGTCTAGGAGGGTATTCGAGTAGGAAGCAGTAGCTTGGACCAGCTTCAAACTTTTTCCAGCTGTGTTCCGTGATCTTGAAGCCAGCGCATTTTATTTTCTGTCTTCTTAAAACTGAAATGCGCATGCTTTTGAGAGTTAGAGCTTAGTTTGAACTGCTGCTCAAAGATTTTTATATAAAGGGTGTTTGAACAGCAGTTTGCACCAGTTTCATACTATTTCCAACTGTGTTCTATGATCGTGAAGCAAACGCATTTTGATTTGTCTTCCTCAAACTAAAATGCGCATGCTTCTGACGTTTTGACTTGGCTTTGAAATGCTACTCGAACACCTTTATAGCGTTTTGTTATATGGGATGTTCGAGCATCAGTTCAAACCAAACTCAACCGTCAGAAGCATGCGCATTACATTTTTTAGATCAAAATTTAAATGTTCATTTCTCCCAACCACAGAGCACACTTAGAAACAGTTTGAATCTGGTCCAAACTTTAGCTTGAACACTCCTATAGACGCTTGATATGAAAACGCGCGTAAAATTTTCATCACGAGAAATTATATAAGGTGTTCTGTGGTGGAGTATTGTCTCTAACTCTGGTAGTAGAACGCGCCAAGGACGCCAAGCAAGAAGACTTTGCCGCCAATTGATCTCACTCAAATGCCACCTGTGACCTTAATACATTCTGATAAAATCCAAGTTCCATATTGAAGCAACTGAATTACAATACCTGCATACAATTTGACTAATTGGCGTTGAATTGCGAGAATTAATTTATATTCAAAACTTTATATTCTCTGCTCTCCCCTAACCATAGTGAGAGCGCTTCCAGTATATTGATTTGGCAACAGCGCTCATAAAGATCCTTCTAAATTTAAAATAATTATTGGGTTCTGATAATTTAGCCCCATAGTAGCGATATTGATTACATTTTCTGTTTAATATTTGATTAGAACCATACACATATAAAAATATAAGAAATTTATATGGAATAATTCTTTAAATACAGTAGAAAATGTTTCGTCGGTTCAACATTTCCCAAAGTAGGAAAAGAAATTTGAATTGAAGGGTTCGAGATATGTTTGAGGCGTTGTTTTCTATTCATTCTTTGTCTGAAGTAAGTGCTGTAAATTTCTAGTTTATCTATCGTGCTTAGTTCGTACTATGATATTTTATTATATTATTTCTCATTCAATAATAATTTTAGCATACTGTATCAGCCCAGTAGTGCATATAACAATGTGTTAATTGACAAGTGTGGTGGTATTACAATAATCAATCAATAAGAATCAAAAACGCATTTATGCGGAACTACGTACATCTCAAATGATAGCGACGTACGTCGGATGTACCTTTCAGAATTGTAGCTGAAGGATTATATCCACCGTTTTGTTGGTAAAAGGTAATTTTTGACCGACTTCCCAAAAGGAGGAGGTATACAATTCGATTGTGTGCATTTCATTTTTTTTTTTTTTTGGTTTGTGCGCGCCTTTCATATAGTAAACGTACTCCGATTTTGATGATTTTTGATTCATTTGAAAGAGGAGGCTTGAGAAATGGTCCCATATTCATAAAAACGGGAATCCGACATCTCGTTCCCTCCGAAAACCGCCCCCGAAGGGGGTGGAGGGGGCAAATTTTGTCGAAAATTGAAAATCTGCGTTGATATAATTACAGATACGACAATATCCGGAAACGTTTGAATGGAACATTTTTTCAAAAGAGTAACGGTTTTCGACATAGAGACATTTTAAATTCTCAAATATACCTATTTTCGCTATGTGGAGAGGGCGATTTCTGTCGAAAATTGAAAATCTGTTTGCAGTACATGAAAGACATAATTATTTGTAGCAACATTTATACTGAACATTTTTCCCTTAGAGTTACGGTTTTCGAGTAAAATCGGTGTTAAAATGGTAACAACTAAAATATTCAAGCGTATTTCCGCAGCGATGTTCTGAGATCTCAATAATAACAACTACAAGCAAGGAATATACGTGGGTAATAGGATAAGTACTATCTTCATTGATATGGTATAGTGAACGTTCAACGATTTTCGTGACTAATGTTACACTCAAAAGTGTGAAATAAATATTTTTTACAAAAAATTGGACCGACTTTATTAGTTGGTGCACTGAAAAGTATAAAATAATATTAATTCTATTGGGGCTGGTACTTGTGAAGTTGGTGCCAAAAGTTACCAATCTACCTGCAACTGCACAACTTCAAAAGTAACAGCACCAATAAAATTAATATTATTTTATACTTTTCAGTGCACCAACTAATAAAGTCGGTCCAATTTTTTGTAAAAAATATTTATTGTGTTTCCCTCATGATTCCCCTTGCCCTGAAACATGATTCTCTCACTCTCTCTTTCTCTTCATATCAACGATTTGAAAAAATCTTCGAGATGTGGCAACACCTTCTAATAAATGTTTATACGTCTATCGACTTAATTCGTCGATCGAGCCCGCCTTTTAAAGGTATACAGTTATTAGTTATTAAAAGCTTCCTCAAAATTGACTAATGAAGGATGTTCCAGAAATGAAAACACCACACTTTTAATAATGATATACTGTAATAAAATAATAAAACAAACAAAAAAAATCTCTTATTGTGTATATGTGTTCTTTGCTACACATGTAGTGAAGAGAGAAATATATTTCTGCACAGACATCAGAACACCTGTAGGTACACCTAGACATAGCATTTCATTCAAGGAATATATCCTTAGGCGATTTGACAAAGTTTTTTTTGGTAATTTCTATGTGCAAGACAAAATTTGCCAATAGGAATTTTCAGCAACCGTGTAATAATTTCGAGGCGAAGCATATTCAAGTAAATTACCGTTTTAAGGCTTATAATTTCCGCAAAATAAATACCTGATTTCTTAGAAGAAAATATGGAACTCTCGATTAACCGGGTGCTGTTGGAAGTTTTAGAATTCATATAGAAATCAATCAATCAATCAGTCCTAGTAAATAATAAGGAGAGGTCTATGGCGGTTTTTTACGCACCTATTTCATCAATTAAAATTGAACGTATAATAAATATTTTTTCCAAAAAATTGGACCGACTTTATCAGTTGTTACACTGAAAAATACAAAATAATATTAATTCTATTGGTGCTGGTTCTTTTGGAGTAGGTGCCTACAACAAACTACAACGGCACAACTTCAAAATTACCAGCACCAATAGAATTAATATTATTTTGTATTTTTCAGTGCAACAACTGATAAAGTCGGTCCAATTTTCTGTAAAAAATATTTATTTCACATTTTTGAGTGTAACATTAGTCATGAAAATTGTTGAACGTTCACCAATACCAAAAAAGTTATAGGTATGTTTAGCTTGTACATAGCGGAAATACGCCTATCACATATTTCAGACTTTACCATTGCAAAACTCGGAAACCGTAACTCTTTTGAAAAAATATTCAATTTAAGTTTCCGGATATGGTCCCCTTTTTAATAATCAAATCTCGAATTTTCGATTTTCGGACAAATTTGCCTCTTCCACATAGCTGAAACACATATTTCAGACTATAGCGCGGAAACCTATGATTATTTTTAAAAATGTCCAATTAAAATATTTCTGGATATGGAATTTTCATTAATTATGTCGTCTCGGATTTTCAATTTTCGAGAAAAATTGCCCCCTCCACCCCGTTTGGTGGCGGTTTTGGAGGGAATGAGATGTTGGATTTGATTTTTCTCAATATGGGACCAATTCCCAACTCTCCTCTTTCTAATGAAATAAAAATCGTCTAAATAGGAGTAGATTTACTATGCGAAACGCGCGAACAGCCAAAATAAAAATAATAAAAAAAGCAATCTTACAACCGAATTGCATACCTTCTCCTATTTTTGAAGTCGGTCAATAACATTTAGCAAATAATTTTCTCTGATAAAATAATAATTACAGTGCATCATCTCAAAAACCACAATACCTGTTTATATACATTTCAAATAGATAGATATCGAATTTATTTAATGGGGTTGCAATCAAAATGTCAATGAGAATTTAAAATATACATCGCGCCTGAGTATTGAGAAGATTATAGTATGGCCACCAAAGCAGAAACAATAAAATCATATATTTTTTTCTTAAATGGGTATTTAAATTTTCCATGATCTTGTAAATGTGATACGGATACGGGCTAAACATATTTGTGTTTTTTCAATCATAGAACACCAAATAAGATGAACATGTTTATATAAGTATCTTATGTATGGCAAGACTGCAAGAGAATTTTAGAAAGGGATAACAAAGCTAGGAACTTCCGACAACAAACGAAATGTGAAATGTGGCGACTCGTAAATTATTATTCTCCGTGTTGTCAATTTAGCTTATTCTTCAATATCGGTCGAAAACTCTTATTTCACAATTCTATTATGGAATTATAGTTATCTATCGTTTCGTTTACCACATAATCTTTTACATTATAAAGATCTTGGATTGAGACGGTCACAGACAGCCATAAGCATGGAATTATTTGGGCATTGGCATAATACATACATACAAAAGAGTAAAATTTCAAATGAAAGTGGCTGTTGCAAACTTCCCGTCGCGCATACGGAAAACAATTTTCGCTAAATGCCATCGGTTTTTTTCCGAATTTCATTCTTTTGATAATCGTCAGTTTGCCAATGAGCTTAGCGATGCATCAGTCATGTCCTCAAGAGATGATTACTGATTACTAAGCGATTGGTGACTAATTAGTCACAGTTGTGGACACGACCATACTCTTGTGGACACGACTAATCATAGATAAAATATTTATATACGGAGCGACTAATTACTGATGCATCACTTAGCTCATTTGTTTACTGACAGCTGACATATTAAAGGCATTAACTTTCTGAATACTGATAACCATAGAAATAATTCTATTATTTAATTAGTATTAATTCTATGCTGATAACTAAGCGATTGGTAATCAGACTTTGGACTTTTTGACACGACCAATAATCAATTTTATGAAAGCGAGCAAAGCTCTCTTTTTTCTTCTTTCATTCTTGAGATGTTAGATACTTAGATCGCTCTGAAGGTGGCAATGCGTGGTCTAGTTGTAGTTGTTGTTGAGATGTCTATGGTACATACAAGAGTACTGTATGCATGGTACAAGTTTATTTGTACCATGGCTTTATTGAGAAAAACAACCTAGGGAGGTGGGGCTAATTATTGAGTGGGATTAAAAATACACATGCAGAAGATTCTTTTTATTGGGACCTCTGCGCGATATTTTACTGCGCACTCATCCGATTGTTTGTGTGTTAGTGTCACTCAGAGAACACTATATCTTCAAGCTAAGTTTACAGAATACTACAGTATATATAGTATTCCGTAAACGTTGTGTCCAAGTAAAAGGGATCTTCCTACAGTGTATTCCACATTTTATCCCAACCCCTTTTCTTGGGTACATACGGGAACTTACCATAATATTTATTTATTAATATTTATTTTTTTACATGTAGTTAAATATACAAATTGTGACTGATGTTTTACTTTTTCTGACGTATAAGATCATCTTCATAGCTAAGAGTATACCGTATGGAATTACTCTAGGCACGCGCCTGAGATATAAAGGGTGTTAGAGCAGCATTTCAAACTAGACTCAAACCGTCAGAAGCATGCGCAGTTTAGTTTTAAGAAGACAGGAATTAAAATGCACAATAACGGATCACAGTTGGAAACAGTCTGAAACTGGTCCAAACTGCTGCTCGCACAACCATATATATATCCTACCAACATGAACCAGCCAAAACCAATTAAAATCATCCTCTGAGTAATAAAGGTCAGATGTTCATAAAACATTTACATTCAACACACTTGTTCAGAACAGCTCAGTGCAGACCTGCGATTGGCTGGATTTCAGTTCAACGTGTTTCTTTCATATCTTTTGACGAACAGAAATGGTACATGAAATCCAGAAATTCACGACCCTGCACCAAGAAGACTGAAAACAAGGAAAGTAGAGTAAACTTCCTATGCTTCTCTATGTAGCAACATGAGATTACAGGGGCGTGGCCTCGTGTACAATGAACATCTTGGGAATCACTTTAAATATTTGTTCTCTTTATTTATAAAAAGTTTTTGCGATTTGGAACCGTTGGCGTAGATACAATAATAAAATAAAAACAGAGAAATACCAAAACACATCCTCAAATTTATTAATATCAGCCGGTAATTGTTTCACTAACAAAGTTGGCATCTACAGGGGTAAACTTGTTACTATTCATGATCTGTTGTCCTTTTTTAATCGAGAGCCGCTTGTTGCGCAGGGGATGGTGCGCAAAGACGCATTTAAAAAGATATGCGTAATAAATTTTACAAGATTTTTAGGGCGAGTTTAATCTCCTGTTTCCAGTCTTCTTGCCCTGCACTGTGCTCTGTGCACTAGGTATATATTCTCTGACTGTGCTGCTCTGATCAAAATCAAGTTAACGCATTCTTAGAACAAACTTTCCTATGGAAATTGTGTCAGTCAGGAAACTTTTGCATCTATCATCATCTATGTAGTGTAGAAGCAGGTAGAATTGCACAGATGTCATACACCATAAAGAAATTAAGACAGCCATTAGCAATAATTAGCATGGAATTATGTTGTTATTTGGTTAATTTCAGCATGAAGCGTCTTGTTCGCATGGGGTAATTGATTAATTAGTATGGTCATCCTAGAGCGCTGTATAAATTTTCTTTATCGCGCCTTAGTCCTACTATTTGGGACAGGGCACAGACAGGAGTAAAATTTCAAATTAAAGTGGCCGTTTCAAACTTCACGCCGCGCATGCGGAATGGAATTTTCGCTTAATGCAATCGGTGAATTGTTGGTATTATAGTATAGTACTAATAAGCGTAAATCACCAATTAATTTTAAATCTGATTTCTAACCGCGATTATTTTGTTTCTAAACCGCGCTGACGGTTTTGTATATGAATTTCATACTTTATAGCCCGATTCTATTCAAAACAGGCACATTTTTAAGTGTTTCTCAGGTCGTAAATTATGAATTTTATGATGAAGTTCAAAAATTCATGCTGGCTTAGAAATTTTGGGATAACTGGTCTAATTTTCAAAAAAGTAATTATCCAATAGTTTTTGATGTGGGAAATAACAGTTTTTTAAGTTAGAATTGAAAACTTAAAGATTATGCAATTTTTGTTATCTTAGTCGTTTCAATATTGTAATCAAGGGATTTTTTGTTCAAGATTTCATCAGTTTTGTGAAGTATGGTTCGAAATGATCAAAAATTATTTGTTGGGTGGTCGAGATGAACCTTAATAGACTCTTTAAATAAGTATGTCATGTATAAATGCATTCTGATGATTATAAAATATTTCTATATTAAATGAATTCAAATTAAACTGGAAAACATTTTGAAAACAGGCTTTCACGCAAATGCAGCAAAAGGATAATACTTATTTTGTATTTGAACTGTAAACATTGCACCAAAGCTTTTGAATCTATGATCATATTTGAATAAAAGCATGTTTTCAAAAACGACCTCAATTTACAGAGGTCGTCCGCTATTTTATATATTTAAATATTGATTAAAGAATCATAATCTTCAACTTCGAAGTCCCATAGATATTTCAATCATAAAACTCGTCAGCGATTTTAAATTTTTTATTTTTGATAAAAAATGTATGCTAATCCAAAAACTCCCAGCTATCTGTTTAGAATAGAATTGGGCCATCAATCATAAAACTCGCCTGTCATCTTGATATTTTCACAATTTCAGACTCCAAAAACCCCTAGATATCTATTTTGAATAGGTTCGAACTATAAGAAAGAAAACTCGTTCGCCAACTTGAATTATTAGTTTGACAAAATCTTTATCATTTCCAATTCAAGAACTCTAATTTTGAATAGAATAGAATCGGGACATATTTCTTAAACCTTTATCAATTTTTAAATTTTTTGATTTTTGCCAAAAAAACCTTGTTTGTCATCTCGAATTTTCATTTCGACTAAAAATTCATTATCTTTGACCCAGGAATACCTAAATGTCGATTCTGGGTTTAATCAGAGCATAAATGAAAAAACGTGTCCACCTTATTGAATTTTGAAACTCTTACATATAAATATTTTTTTACAAAAAAATGGATAATATTAATTCTACTTTATTTTTGAAGTTGGGTAGTTGAAATTAGATTGATAACTTTTGGCACCAACTTCAAAAGTACCAGCACCAATAGAATTGATATTATTCTATATTTTTCAGTGCACCGACTAATAAAGTCGATCCAATTTTTGAAAAAAAAAATATTTCACACTTTTGAGTATAAAATTAGTCACGAAAATCGTTAAACGTTCACTAATACCAATGAAGATAGTACTTATCCTATTAATCACGTATATTTTTTGCTTGTAGTGGTTATTATTGAGATCTCAAAACATGGTTGCGGAAATACACTCAAGTATTTTAGATGTTACCATTTTAAAACCGATTTAACTTGAAAACCATAACTCTAAGGAAAAAATGTTCATTATAAATGTTGCTACAAATAATTATATCTTTCATGTAGTACCCACAGATTTTCAATTTTCGAAAGAAATCGCCTTCTCCATATAGCAAAAATACGTAGGTATATTTGAGAATTTAACATGAATCTATCTCGATAACCGTAACTATTTAAAAAAAAAATCATTTTAAACGTTTCCTGATGTTGTCCTATATTTAATTACACCACCTCAAATTTTGGATTTTCGAGAAAATTTGCCCCCACCATCCAATCGGGAGCGATTTTCGGAGGGAAGAAAATTTTGGATTTGTGTTTTTATGAATATGGGATCATTTCTCAAGCCTCCTCTTTCAAATTAATCAAAAATTATCAAAATCGGAGTGCGTTTACTATATGAAATGCGTGGTCAAACAAAAAAAAACAGTCGAATTGTATACCTCCTCCGTTCGGTGTTCGTTGGTCAAAAATATCATAATATCCGTTTACAAAAACATCTATATACTAATTTTAAATACTTATATCTAATTTTCGAATGCAAGATACTGACTAAACAGACAGACAGTCCTTAATGGATTTTTCATAGAAATTATGAACACCTGCCAGATTCCAGTTTCAACGGACAACTAGAACTGGGTCGAAACTCACTTTAAAAATTTGACCCAAACCAAAAAAGTAACAAGTGAAACTAAAACAGACCTTGAATAAAAGTATTTAGTTTTGTCTGTGATACTTCAATAAAATCGTCGATTTATAGGTGTGTATTTAACAAATATTTCTAAAGCAGCTGAACTTCTGAAATATTGTAAGTCATACCAGACCTCTCAGGTAGGTTTAGCTTGTACATAGCGGAAATACGCATATCACATATTTCAGACTTTACCATTGCGAAACTCGGAATCCGTGACTCTTTTGAAAAAATGTTCAATTTAAAAGTTTCCGGATATGGTCCCCTTTTTAATTTTCAAATCTCGAATTTTCGATTTTCGGAAAAATTTGCCTCTTGCACATAACTGAAACACATATTTTAGACTGTAGCGCGGAAACGTATGATTATTTATAAAAATGTCAAATTTAAACATTTACGGATATGGAATTTTCATTAATTCTGTCGTCTCGGATTTTCAATTTTCGAGAAAAATTGCCCTCTCCACCCCCTTTGAGGGCGGTTTTTGGGGGGAAGGAGATGTTGGATTTAATTTTTCTGGACCATTTCACCACTCTCCTCTTTCAAATGAAACAAAAATCGTCTAAATTTAATAATTCAATCCTCACATGCCATGTAAGTTCAATGTGTTAGTTTGTTTTTCACTCCGAACTAATATGTGTTTTATTATTCAGCCTTGAGAAAGAAAATAAAAAAATTTCGAAAGCTTGGACAGCATACAGAGTGTTCTGTTTAAGCCCCACTCAAACTTCGGCAGAAATCCCCAATTCAATTTGATTCACGTATTCTAATAAATTACTGCCGTATTTCCACCTTCTTCATATATATATATATATATATATATATATATATATTTGTTGGGGATGCAGTCATCAAATAAATAAAATTCTTTGGATTATGCCAAGCTTTCGAGAATGTTTATTCTCTTCGTCGGGGCGAACTAAAAATCATTACTAATTTTCTTAACCACATAATAAATTATTAATTAAAGTATTTACATTCGTGAATTTAGATAAAATTAACCACAAACAGGAAAGATTCCATAGCCATCAATCAGAAATGTCATTAATTATTTATAAATGTCATGGTAACGGCATATCAAGAGTTGAAAGTGTCTAGATTCAAGTTTTCTTAGAAAGGATCTTATAGGAGTTATATTTGTGTCTGTAGCTCTTTCGTAACAAGTCACACATTAAACTTGAAAATATCGAGGCAGATATAAGTTTAATAAAAAAAAAAAGTTATTATTCAATTATAAAAAAAAAACAATTTTAACAGACTTAGAAACAAATAATATAAATAAATTTATACCCGTACACAGACTAGACTATCTGAATTCGTAGGTATTGCAGCATAAATTCAAGTTTATTATGTCAATAATATTATTTACTATTTTGTTAGGCATTCAGATTATTTGTTAATTATATATAATCATATTCTCTCACAATACGACATACATAACTTTAAAATGAAATAATGGAAAGCGTCAATTACTTTTAAAAAAACAAGTCAATTTCTCTCACAAATTAACCTGAAAAATTTATTAAAATAGCAAATGTATCTAATAGAGAAATATTAACATATATTATCTGAAATATCCTGAAAAGCATCAATTCATTCAAATGAAGCTAATAATAATAATAAAATATGATAAGCTGATGTCTCTCACAAATCAACATGTAAGAATATTGTAAACATTGTCCATGTTATTTAATATATTATAAATAATGATATCAAAATAGCAAATGGCGAAACACAAGGAAGGAAAAAAAAATCGTATTATATCTCACTATAGGTTAAACATGAAATGAAAATCCTTTTGAATCAACTAAATTTATCTCACCAATCAGTTATTTTATTATTATTATTAGCTTCATTTGAATGAATTGATGCTTTTCAGGAAATTTCATATTTTGTATCTATCGTATTGTGAGGAATACGATGAAGATGATATATGTTAATATTTCTCTATTAGATACATAAGCCATTTCTGGTAAATAACTAGATTAAGCTAGGACGTCTGACATGTGCCGACAACAACTACTGCGAGGGCAAACGCCCCATCCGCCATTGAATAACGTCAACAACTGTTAGGGCAATACCTTCAATTTCACATTGTAACAATATTGCATAATATCACTATAAATGTTTTATCAGATTTTTGACTGATGAAGGAAAAAACATAATTCCGAAAGCTCTCAAATAAATGTAAGGAGGATTATTTATTCACCCCAATTTGGCTTCCTCCCTACTATCCAATATTTATAATTATCTAATTATAATTATGAATTATATATATATATATATATATATATATATATATATATATATATATATATTTATATATATACGTACTAAATGACTTCGGTCTTTACAGTAGATAGATGGCTATAATCACACATAGCCATAAACTACCAACGATGAAAACAACTACTTGGTGGACAAAAGCCCCATCCCGCATTGAATTATATGTGTGATTATAGCCATCTATCTACTGTAAAGACCGAAGTCATTTAGTACATATCTTTCAGTAGCGAAATCTTTACATCTTTTCATATATATATATATATATATGATGTTTCTGAATATGAATTCAATTGATATATAACCAAGATGATTATATAACATAAGTCATTTCTGGTAAATAACTAGATTACGCTAGGACGTCTGACATGTGCCGACAACAACTACTGCGATGGCAATTGCCCCTTCCGCCATTGAATAACGTCAACAACTGTTAGGGCAATATCTACAATTTCACATTGTCACAATATTGCATAATATCACTATAAATGTTTAATCAGATTGATTACCAAACAAAGCACCGCCACCCAGATAAATATCATGATTTCAAGTTTGTTGCCTATCTTCAGTTTGCCGCAGAGCGCCGAGCCGTGTCTGATAATCAATCCTTAATTAGAACTCATATTAGTGTCAATCTTCAGTGTGTCACTGACGGTGGAGACCAATATGAGCGATGCATTGAACACGTATAGTGGGTGGTTATAAACACTCGGCAAGTGGAATTTATTAATTCAAGATTTATCCTGTACCAGTCATATTATGATATTTCTGAATATGAATTCAATTGATATATAATCAAGATAATATAACATAAGCTAATTCGGGTAAATAACTAGCTTACGCTAGGACGTCTAACATGTGCCGACAACAACTACTGCGGGGGCAAACGCCCCTTCCGCCATTGAATAACGTCAAAAACTATTAGGGCAATACCTAAAATTTTACATTGTCACATTGTCATAATGCATAATATCACTATAAATGTTCAATCAGATTGATTACCTAACAAGGCACCGTCACCCAGACAAATATCATGATTTCAAGGTTGTTGCCTATCTTCAGTTTGCCACGGAGCGTCGAGCCGTGTCTGATAATCAATCCTTATTTAGAACTCACATTAATATCAATGCTTGTCAGCAAACGTTAGACGTCCTAGCGTAATCTAGTTATTTACCAGAAACGGCTTATGTTATATAATCATCTTAATTATATATTAATTGAAATCATATTCAGAAATATCATGATGTGACTGGTACATGATAATCTTGAATTAATAAATTCCTCTTGCCGAGTGTTTATATCCAACCCACAATACGTGTTCAATGCATCGCTCATATTGGTCTCCACCGTCAGTGGCAGTAGATGTTGTCGGCACATGTTAGACGTCCTAGCGTAATCTAGGTATTAACCAGAAACGACTTATGTTATATAATCATCTTGATTATATATCAATTGAATTCATATTCTGATATATCATAATATGACTCTTGAATTATATATATATATATATATATATATATATATATATATATATATATATATATATATATATATATATATATATATATAATTAAAATGAGGAGCTATCCGTACCAGATGATCATATTAGAATATGAAGAATAGTTTCATGCCTCGCTGGTAAATTGAACCTAAATTTCGTAGGATGCCGCAATAAGAACGAGGTTTATCGTCTACATATAGTGTTTGTGTGCATTTTTTCCACTAAACTGCTCAATCAGATTTATTAACAAACAGAGCATCAGTCTCCCAGACATATATCATGATTTAGAAGTTGTTGCCTCTCATCAGTATGTCGTAGGGCGAAGAGCCATATTTGATAATCAATCCTTATTTGGAACTCATACTCATATCGCTCATACTTGTCTCCACCGACAGTTCTATGTTGAAGATTGATACAAGTATGAGTTACAAATAAGGATTGATTATCAAATATGGCTCATCGCCCTACGACATACTGATAAGAGGCAACAACCTTGAAATAATGATATATGTCTGGGAGACTGATGCTATGTTTGGTAATCAATCGGACTGAGCAGTATAGTGGAAAAAACGCACACAAACGCAATATGTAGACGACAAACCTCGTTCTTATTGCGGCACCCTACGAAATGTAGGTTCAATTTACCAGCTAGGCATGAAATTATTCTTTATATTCGAATATGGCCATATGGTACGGAAGTTCCTCATTATAATTAACTAATTATTCACCTTTGCCGATTGTTCTTATCCACCATTATACATGCTTAATATATCGCTCATACTTGTCTCCACCGACAGTTCTATACTGAAGATTGATACAAGTATGAGTTCCAAATAAGGATTGATTATCAAATATGGCTCTTCGTCTTACGACATACTGATGAGAGACAACAACCTCGAAATCATGATATATGTCTGGGAGACTGATGCTAAACCTCGTTCTTATTGCGGCACCCTACGAAATGTAGTAATTTTAATTAATTATTCACCTTTGCTGACTGTACTTATCCACCATTATACATGCTTAATAAATCGCTCATACTTGTCTCCACCGACAGTTCTATGTTGAAGATTGATACAAGTATGAGTTACAAATAAGGATTGATTATCAAATATGGCTCATCGCCCTACGACATACTGATAAGAGGCAACAACCTTGAAATAATGATATATGTCTGGGAGATACTTACTTTTTTTTAATATTTGATCTTCTTCTCATTGGAAGAAAGCTTCTTATTCTCCTAGGGGTGTTGAGGTTTGGTCCTTTGTCTTTTGATTGAACCTTCTTAGAATTTAGCTGTTAGCAAATTTGCCATGCCAACTTCAAAGAGGTCTGAATTGCGCTTCGTTTAATGAAACACCTGTATCCGATGGCATAGATGCATCAAATACCGGCCTAACTCGTGTAGTAATGGATGCTTTTATGACTGCATGTGTGTGTGGTAAATATTTTTTTTAGTTTGACATCGCTACTCTCGTCGAATACACACCCTAACTGGATATATTCGTACATTGCCTTTTGATACTCATCATAAAGTGATGCATTTTTAACTAAGTGGTTTTCTTGCGAATAGAATCTTTCTAATGCTGCTACGCGTGATGATCCAATTTGTTTTATCTTGTCATTAAATGGTATAGATACGATAAAGTTACTTTCTTTATCTCTCTTGTAATTATTCTTGAAATGGTTTCCGCAGAATTTTTCCCTGGTACTCAAAATAGAGTCCGTTTTATTAACTACTTCTACTGTCCAAAATTTTGATATTGAAGTTTCTAAGTTGTCGTCGTTGACTCGTTATTGTAGACAATTAACTTTATTTTAACATTGTCTATTGCAAATCGCTAAGTTTCAAGCAACTATATAGCCTAATTGTGTATTCTGCAACGTTAATGAATTAAGTTTAACTTGTCCGTCTAGCATTAGTTCCCAAAAAATATTTGAACCTAGAAGCAAATCTATCGATTTCGGAATATTAAAATCCTTATCTGCTAATTGACATTCTATACTTTCTGGGATGTTTATTTCTTTTTTACTGAAATATTTTAGTGGCAAATTTTCTGTTATCTTGGTTAATACTAAACATGGTACTCGTATGTGGAAATTGTGTATTTTCGACAACATATCAATACTGGTACTGTATTTTACATTTGAACTAGATTGACCAACTCCCATAATTGTGTAATTTACCCTGTCTAATCTAAGATCCAACCTTTTACACAGCTCTTCGCTAATGACCACAATCTAAAAGTGTGCGGCAAACGTATTTGTTATTTGTTTTTTCTTGTTGAATCTCGACAAGTGCGGTGGATAGAATAGCCTCTGAACCCACCGATGCTGTGTTGCCGGCTACTACGAAATTCTCCTGGGTCTTAGAAGTTGTATTATTTTCTGAACTGGAAATTTGTGTTTGTTCACTGTTACACAATAATGTATTATGCGATTATGGTCAGTCCTATGATTGTTCCGAAGACAATTTAAACATAATTTTAATTTAATACATTCCTGCTTTCGTTGTATAAGATAATAGTAATAGTATAATCCTATTAGGATTCAAACTTAATAGACTCGGACATTTATAGATTGAATGTGGTTTTTTACAGCAATAGCAACTAAAATTTTGCGCGACCACTGCTTTTGAGCTTGATTTACTTTGCTGAGAATATCTTGAATTGTATTGATATCTTGATGTTCTAGAGTTATTTGATTGATTTCTTGTTTCGTGGTTTTTTATTTTTTGCTCTTGGGCGCTCTCTAATATTTGAATGCGTTCTTCTAAAAACGAAAACATTAAATCTAGTGTTACAAGTTTTGTTTCTGTGCCCTCTGTTGACACATCCGATTCTCGTTTAATTTTTAAACGTTGACATTTGTATTCCTCAAATTTCTGTTTGAAAATAGGGTCAAATTTACTAAGAACTAAAGAAAAAATGATTGTTCCCCATTGATCAACTGGTTCTCCCAATGACTTTAATTAACCTATATTTTGTGTTATATTTTCATATATTTGTATGAAGCTTTCTGAGCATGATTTTGCTTTTTCTAACACGGGTTGATTCAAAATCGCATCAATGTGGTATTTGGTACCTTTTCATCGTTATCGTACTTTTCTATTATTCTTGCCCACGCGGTCTCGTATAATGAACTTTGTATTTTAAGCTGATCTATTTGATTTTTCGCTTTCCATATCAATGCATCTTTTAGATAAACGAATTTTTCATAATTACTAAGTGATGGGTTTTTATGGATTAATCCTATGTATGCTTCCTTAAATCTCGACCATTTTGTATAATCTCCATCAAATGTGGGTAGTTTGATTGGCGGTAATCTTACATGAGATGATTGGATATTATTAACTATGCTTGTGTTAACACTGCTCTGTTCTGAGCTTGCAACAGCTTCAAACTTTTTGTTCCATTGGCTTATTAATGATTTTAATTTAGCTTGCAAGAGATAGAACGAGTTCTCGAATTGTTCCCGTTCTGCCTCTTCTTCCGTTAAATTTGCCTTTTCGTGACTTTCTATAGTGTTTTGGATCTCTCTCTTAAACCGGCGAGACGAAACTCCAACTGAAAGCACTCTACCTCGGTAAATTCTTTTTTGTATACAGACTAAACTAGGAAAATTGATAAGGAAAATTTGGAACAGATTCACTTATTGGGTGTTTTATCGACAAATGGCGGCGTTCTCCTAACCACTTGTTGATACTTTCTTTACCAAATTTACTCTCTAACTTGGATCGAAGGACCATATGTATTTGCTCGTACTGGTTCGGGAACAAAGAGTTGTTTGGGTTGGTTTAACGCACTAGACTTGATTTGTTTTTATAATATTTATTAAATAATTTGAAGATATTGACCTAGACGTCTTTCTCCCTCGCTTACTAGATCTTAACTGTTCTCTCGCCGTGCTGTGCGCAGTTGCCAATTATACATGAATATAGTGAGCCTTAACAACTGTCGACAGAGGATATTTAACCAAAATAGTTATGGGCCAAACTTCTCAAACCAAATAACAACAACAGCATCAACATTCTCAACAAATACAAAGATTCCAGTCGAATTTTAGACCTAATCCAAATTTTGGAAGCGATTAACGACCTTCAGTTATTCGCCCCAATCCTAACATGGGAAATCCAAGACCAAGTGTAGTCTAACCCAATCCAACTTATAATAATAGGACGTTCCATCTTGATTACGGTCAAGAAACATCCCAATGTTATGAAAACCAACCTTTCTGAATACCCGGACAATAACTACTACAGCGAAGCTACAGATTAATCGATAAGGATTTTTGTCAAGACCCATCTATATTCGACCGACCCTCCGAACCTAGACTCGGACATAAACGAGATCCAATCCCAAATTCAATCGATAAATTTTGAGGTCTACAATCCCAATATAAACTTCCCAGAACATAACTTCCATTAAACCACATACTTTGGATTAAATCCAAAAACATATACCACATTACTGACTCGACAAAGACTATCAAATTTTTAATAGACTCAGGTGCCGGACTTTCTATATTTAAACGAAATGCTTGTCAAAAATTACCCCAAAGATTCCCAGAAAATGTTATCATACAGGGAATCACCGACCAAAAAATTAACATCAACGAATCGACAGCCTGGAAATCCCTTCGAAAAACTACGCACTAACGATTAGGGACGACAAAATTTAGTCAAGCCTACCCGATTCAAAACAAAACCGTCAATGCGGTAGCTAATACATTTCTAATCTATTTTCAACATTATGGGACGCCCTTCCGAATTCATTGCGATTACGGAAGGAAATTTGACAACGCAATTCTCACGAACTTATGTAAACTATTCGACATAAAACTGACCTATTCAAGTGTAAGACATCCACAGTCGAACGGTTCCATTCTACTCTCTTGGAAATGATCCCAGTCCATCTAGCTGACCAACCCCGAGAACATCCGTTCAATATACTGCCATACGCGATTATCTGTTACAATAACTCCGCCAATAAGGCTCACGGATTTACGCCATACGAGCTTGTGTTTGGACACTAATAGACCCCCGGAGAAACGTTATAATGAGAGGGAATTAATTACGAGATACATCAGAGATTTGAATAACCGACTATCCCATTTCTACAAAGCAGCCTGAGAACGAACTGACAGACAAACACAAAAAGCAAAACTCCGGTTCGACCAGCATATCCAAGATAATGTTCAAGATTTCAAAGCAGGCGATAAGGTGTTCATAAAATAATTTCAGTTAAAAAATAAATTTTCTAATAAATTCAATGGACCCTACGAAATCTTGGAAACCCATCAAAATTCTGCAATCTTACTAAATCCTAATACAAATCAAAAACTAAAGTCAATTGCGATCGCATGAAATTGTGTGCTGAAGTATAAATTCAGTTCAGGTACATCATAGAGCCTATAAACAAAAGTTGGAGTTTTCTATCATGACGAAAACCGTATAATCATATCCAACGATAGATGGACGTTACTTGTACACAAGTACATTTCAGCACTATTGACTGCTTACGAGAACAACAACAAAATACTTGACGCTATACAGGATACTTTAAAACCTGACCATACTATGAACCTTTTCCACTCTGATGTAAGGACGCATGTGTATCTTTTATGTCATTTATCCAAATCAATAAGAGATAAACTTAGTGAAGTTATCATAAACACAACACGAAGCAAACGAGGTGCTATAGACGGCATTGGAAGTTTGTTTAAGGCAATAACAGGCAACTTAGACGCGGATGACGGGAAATTCTACACTGAAAGTATCTATAAACTAAATCACGACCAACGCCACATAGAAACCCTTTTGAAAACTCAAATTTCGGTATCAACATCCTTGATCAGAACCTTTAACGAATAAATCATGAACTTGACCACTCACAGGAAGACATTTAATGAAGACATGGGGAAAATACGGCGAACTATCCATCAAATCAACGATAAATTAGCGCTAGTCGAATCAAAACTCAGATTCAGAGAGTGTACAGTAAATTGTAAAGGTTCTGATACTCATAGGTTGTCTTTTAAATTGTAAATGTTATATCCGCGACTATACACTACCACACTTTCGCAAGTTTTCGGCACTTCTGATGGTTCTTAAGTAGTTAGCATGCTGCATTATCGTCTATTGTGTACGCGCATAGGTTGAAGTACAGTTTCTTATGTGGACCTAGATGATTACAAATTTAGGATCCCTAACGGGGATGTGCATCAAAGAATCATCATTCCTTGCGATATATTTTTGAGTTATTGACAAGATATGATGAAGACCAGTTCTCTTATCCAATATAGGAATAGGAAACAGGTGGTAAAGGGTGTAAGGCTGTTATTCCACTAGCGGTATTTTCAGTATAAATAAAATATTATTTTCTTGTTAATATGCTTGGAGTTCTATGATTTCAAGATATTGGGAAAGTTTCGAGAGTTTGACTGGTAGTGGTAAATTGTTTCTGACAAGATTCTGGGATATTTCCTGAAGGGCTGCAATAAGATTCTCAGGTTTTATGATCGATGAATGAATGATTTTCAGTCGTGTAAAAGTTATGGCGTTTGAAACATCATTTATATTATCTTCTATAATCAGCTAACTATCTAAAAGTTTTTCGCATATTTCGAAGAATCTGAGTTTTGATTCGACTAGCGCTAATTTATCGTTGATTTGATGGATAGTTCGCCGTATTTTCCCCATGTCTTCATTAAATGTCTTCCTGTGAGTGGTCAAGTTCATGATTTATTCGTTAAAGGTTCTGATCAAGGATGTTGATACCGAAATTTGAGTTTTCAAAAGGGTTTCTATGTGGCGTTGGTCGTGATTTAGTTTATAGATACTTTCAGTGTAGAATTTCCCGTCATCCGCGTCTAAGTTGCCTGTTATTGCCTTAAACAAACTTCCAATGCCGTCTAAAGCACCTCGTTTGCTTCGTGTTGTGTTTATGATAACTTCACTAAGTTTATCTCTTATTGATTTGGATAAATGACATAAAAGATACACATGCGTCCTTACATCAGAGTGGAAAAGGTTCATAGTATGGTCAGGTTTTAAAGTATCCTGTATAGCGTCAAGTATTTTGTTGTTGTTCTCGTAAGCAGTCAATAGTGCTGAAATGTACTTGTGTACAAGTAACGTCCATCTATCGTTGGATATGATTATACGGTTTTCGTCATGATAGAAAACTCCAACTTTTATTTATAGGCTCTATGATGTACCTGAACTGAATTTATACTTCAGCACACAATTTCATGCGATCGCAATTGACTTTAGTTTTTGATTTGTATTAGGATTTAGTAAGATTGCAGAATTTTGATGGGTTTCCAAGATTTCGTAGGGTCCATTGAATTTATTAGATAATTTATTTTTTAACTGAAATTATTTTATGAACACCTTATCGCCTGCTTTGAAATCTTGAACATTATCTTGGATATGCTGGTCGAACCGGAGTTTTGATTTTTGTGTTTGTCTGTCAGTTCGTTCTCAGGCTGCTTTGTAGAAATGGGATAGTCGGTTATTCAAATCTCTGATGTATCTCGTAATTAATTCCCTCTCATTATAACGTTTCTCCGGGGGTCTATTAGTGTCCAAACACAAGCTCGTATGGCGTAAATCCGTGAGCCTTATTGGCGGAGTTATTGTAACAGATAATCGCGTATGGCAGTATATTGAACGGATGTTCTCGGGGTTGGTCAGCTAGATGGACTGGGATCATTTCCAAGAGAGTAGAATGGAACCGTTCGACTGTGGATGTCTTACACTTGAATAGGTCAGTTTTATGTCGAATAGTTTACATGAGTTCGTGAGAATTGCGTTGTCAAATTCCCTTCCGTAATCGCAATGAATTCGGAAGGGCGTCCCATAATGTTGAAAATAGATTAGAAATGTATTAGCTACCGCATTGACGGTTTTGTTTTGAATCGGGTAGGCTTGACTAAATTTTGTCGTCCCTAATCGTTAGTGCGTAGTTTTTCGAAGGGATTTCCAGGCTGTCGATTCGTTGATGTTAATTTTTTGGTCGGTGATTCCCTGTATAATAACATTTTCTGGGAATCTTTGGGGTAATTTTTGACAAGCATTTCGTTTAAATATAGAAAGTCCGGCACCTGAGTCTATTAAAAATTTGATAGTCTTTGTCGAGTCAGTAATGTGGTATATGTTTTTGGATTTAATCCAAAGTATGTGGTTTAATGGAAGTTATGTTCTGGGAAGTTTATATTGGGATTGTAGACCTCAAAATTTATCGATTGAATTTGGGATTGGATCTCGTTTATGTCCGAGTCTAGGTTCGGAGGGTCGGTCGAATATAGATGGGTCTTGACAAAAATCCTTATCGATTAATCTGTAGCTTCGCTGTAGTAGTTATTGTCCGGGTATTCAGAAAGGTTGGTTTTCATAACATTGGGATTTTTCTTGACCGTAATCAAGATGGAACGTCCTATTATTATAAGTTGGATTGGGTTAGACTACACTTGGTCTTGGATTTCCCATGTTAGGATTGGGGCGAATAACTGAAGGTCGTTAATCGCTTCCAACATTTGGATTAGGTCTAAAATTCGACTGGAATCTTTGTATTTGTTGAGAATGTTGATGCTGTTGTTGTTATTTGGTTTGAGAAGTTTGGCCCATAACTATTTTGGTTAAATATCCTCTGTCGACAGTTGTTAAGGCTCACTATATTCATGTATAATTGGCAACTGCGCACAGCACGGCGAGAGAACAGTTAAGATCTAGTAAGCGAGGGAGAAAGACGTCTAGGTCAATATCTTCAAATTATTTAATAAATATTATAAAAACAAATCAAGTCTAGTGCGTTAAACCACCCAAACAACTCTTTGTTCCCGAACCAGTACGAGCAAATACATATGGTCCTTCGATCCAAGTTAGAGAGTAAATTTGGTAAAGAAAGTATCAACAAGTGGTTAGGAGAACACCGCCATTTGTCGATAAAACACCCAATAAGTGAATCTGTTCCAAATTTTCCTTATCAATTTTCCTAGTTTAGTCTGTATACAAAAAAGAATTTACCGAGGTAGAGTGCTTTCAGTTGGAGTTTCGTCTCGCCGGTTTAAGAGAGAGATCCAAAACACTATAGAAAGTCACGAAAAGGCAAATTTAACGGAAGAAGAGGCAGAACGGGAACAATTCGAGAACTCGTTCTATCTCTTGCAAGCTAAATTAAAATCATTAATAAGCCAATGGAACAAAAAGTTTGAAGCTGTTGCAAGCTCAGAACAGAGCAGTGTTAACACAAGCATAGTTAATAATATCCAATCATCTCATGTAAGATTACCGCCAATCAAACTACCCACATTTGATGGAGATTATACAAAATGGTCGAGATTTAAGGAAGCATACATAGGATTAATCCATAAAAACCCATCACTTAGTAATTATGAAAAATTCGTTTATCTAAAAGATGCATTGATATGGAAAGCGAAAAATCAAATAGATCAGCTTAAAATACAAAGTTCATTATACGAGACCGCGTGGGCAAGAATAATAGAAAAGTACGATAACGATGAAAAGGTACCAAATACCACATTGATGCGATTTTGAATCAACCCGTGTTAGAAAAAGCAAAATCATGCTCAGAAAGCTTCATACAAATATATGAAAATATAACACAAAATATAGGTTAATTAAAGTCATTGGGAGAACCAGTTGATCAATGGGGAACAATCATTTTTTCTTTAGTTCTTAGTAAATTTGACCCTATTTTCAAACAGAAATTTGAGGAATACAAATGTCAACGTTTAAAAATTAAACGAGAATCGGATGTGTCAACAGAGGGCACAGAAACAAAACTTGTAACACTAGATTTAATGTTTTCGTTTTTAGAAGAACGCATTCAAATATTAGAGAGCGCCCAAGAGCAAAAAATAAAAAACCACGAAACAAGAAATCAATCAAATAACTCTAGAACATCAAGATATCAATACAATTCAAGATATTCTCAGCAAAGTAAATCAAGCTCAAAAGCAGTGGTCGCGCAAAATTTTAGTTGCTATTGCTGTAAAAAACCACATTCAATCTATAAATGTCCGAGTCTATTAAGTTTGAATCCTAATAGGATTATACTATTACTATTATCTTATACAACGAAAGCAGGAATGTATTAAATTAAAATTATGTTTAAATTGTCTTCGGAACAATCATAGGACTGACCATAATCGCATAATACATTATTGTGTAACAGTGAACAAACACAAATTTCCAGTTCAGAAAATAATACAACTTCTAAGACCCAGGAGAATTTCGTAGTAGCCGGCAACACAGCATCGGTGGGTTCAGAGGCTATTCTATCCACCGCACTTGTCGAGATTCAACAAGAAAGAACAAATAACAAATACGTTTGCCGCACACTTAGATTGTGGTCATTAGCGAAGAGCTGTGTAAAAGGTTGGATCTTAGATTAGACAGGGTAAATTACACAATTATGGGAGTTGGTCAATCTAGTTCAAATGTAAAATACAGTACCAGTATTGATATGTTGTCGAAAATACACAATTTCCACATACGAGTACCATGTTTAGTATTAACCAAGATAACAGAAAATTTACCACTAAGATATTTCAGTAAAAAAGAAATAAACATCCCAGAAAGTATAGAATGTCAATTAGCAGATAAGGATTTTAATATTCCGAAATCGATAGATTTGCTTCTAGGTTCAAATATTTTTTGGGAACTAATGCTAGACGGACAAGTTAAACTTAATTCATTAACGTTGCAGAATACACAATTAGGCTATATAGTTGCTTGAAACTTAGCGATTTGCAATAGACAATGTTAAAATAAAGTTAATTGTCTACAATAACGAGTCAACGACGACAACTTAGAAACTTTAATATCAAAATTTTGGACAGAAGTTAATAAAACGGACTCTATTTTGAGTACCAGGGAAAAATTCAGCGGAAACCATTTCAAGAATAATTACAAGAGAGATAAAGAAAGTAACTTTATCGTATCTATACCATTTAATGACAAGATAAAACAAATTGGATCATCACGCGAAGCAGCATTAAAAAGATTCTATTCGCAAGAAAACCACTTAGTTAAAAATGCATCACTTTATGATGAGTATCAAAAGGCAATGTACGAATATATCCAGTTAGGGTGTGTATTCGACGAGAGTAGCGATGTCAAACTAAAAAAAATATTTACCACACACACATGCAGTCATAAAAGCATCCATTACTACACGAGTTAGGCCGGTATTTGATGCATCTATGCCATCGGATACAGGTGTTTCACTAAACGAAGCGCAATTCAGACCTCATTGAAGTTGGCATGGCAAATTTGGCAGGCAAACAAACAAAGTATTGAATAAGTAGCCGTTAATTAGCCGTAAATTAACCGTGAAAATAAAAAATTAACCGCATGCAAAGAAACCCGGAAATTGGTTTGCATGCTAGCTTCAAGTGAAGTTGGCATACAAAAACCGTAAAATCGGTTAGGATCGTCCCAGCCAATTCCACTCTGGCTCATAATTTGCCGCTAGTTAACCGCTGACGATACAGCCTCACACTTAAGGCCAATGATTTTTTTTTTCGAAAACATCGCTTGTTTTTCAAAACATCGCATGTTTTTATACGTACAATAAAAAGAACGTTCTAAAATCTAACGGGATCGTTCTAGCTATCTGTAAATGGGCCGAAATGTTACTCCAACTATCGCACTAATTAACCGTGAAAGAGAAAAATTAACCGCAAGCTAAGAAACCCGAAATTTGGTTTGCATGCTAGCTTCAAGTAAAGTTGACATGTAAAAACCGTACAATCGGTTATGATCGTCCCAGCCAATTCCACGCTGGCTCATAATTTGCCGCTAATTAACCGCTGACGATACAGCCTCATACTTAAGGCCAATGAATTTTTTTTTTCGAAAACATCGCTTGTTTTTCAAAACATCGCATGTTTTTACTACTGCATCAAATACTTTATTAAATATGGTAGGTACTAAAAAATAATATGCAGTACTTGTTTTTTTTATTTGATTTTTATGTAAAATATCAACTTGGGCTTAATCTTAAGGTTACTATTGCCTCACTTTCCATCAAATCATCATATAATATCCATTTCCTGCTCCGAAAAGTTATTGCCTGGTAATGACCAACTTCCCCAGACTTTTGGATTTCAGAGCCCTGGTAGGCTACTAATCCAATCAAATGGAATATTTCAGTTTTATCAGATAACTTTTTGAGTAAACTTTTCAACGAACAATATAGTGACTGCTCCGTCAACCCATATATTTCGAAACAAACCATTGCACCTGAAATAACAAAATAAAAGCTCAGAGCAAATAATAATAGTATGTAAGTTTTTATTTAATATTCTTCAGGATTTCGTCACGTATTTAAAGTTGTAGATTAATTAATGAAAATGCACATTACGATCCTGTGATTGCTGAACGACTGGTAACTGATTTCATTGGCCTTAAGTATGAGGCTGTATCAGTCAGTGATCCAAAGCGATCTATTTTTTTTTTGTCCTAAGATTCAGAAAATATCACTACGTAATGACGGCCGATATTAGTAAAATGTACAGAATGGTGCGAGTAAACAAAGAACAGTGTCAACGTATATTCTGGCGTCCAAATACTAGCGAAGAAATCAAATGTTACGAATTAAATCGATTGGTTTTTGGAATAACTTCAGCACCCTTTTTGGCACTACGATCCTTGCATCAGTTAGGTATAGATTGTGAAAATGATTATCATGAGGTCAGTAGAAGCTAATAAAAGTATACAGTGGAACGCGAAATTTGATTTGATTACTTACAAGTTATCCGAGTTTAAATGTGATCAATTGATCATCAGTAAACGTACAATTTTGTCCACGGTTTCTCAAATTTTTTACCCTCTAGGACTTTTAGGGTGTGTAATTATAAATTCAAAAATTTTGATTCAACAGCTGTGGCAAGGAAAAATAGGTTGGGACTGAGTTACCTGAAAATTTGGCACAAAAATGGATAGAGTTTTATAATGATCTACCTGCTTTGAACAAAGTGAAATTCTCGAGAAAAGTTGTTTGTTCAAATTGTACTAGAATAGAACTTCACGGTTTTGCTGACGCGAGCGAGAAGGCATATTGCGCATGTATTTACATTCGCAGTAAAAACAAATATAATGAGCATTTTTCGGAGTGCAAAATCAAAAGTAGCGCCATTAAAGAAATTAACTATACCGAAATTGGAGTTCACTCTTATTAGCTAGATTAGTAAAGGTCATTAAATCACTGAAGTTAGAGTGTCAGGTATTTTTGTGGTCAGATTCAATGATTTTACATTACATTCGAGGTCCGCAAAACAAGTGGAAAATTTTTGTAGCACACCGTGTTAGCGAAATTCAAAATTTAACATCCAATTATTCTTCCCAAGAATCACGAACTTACTAAATTAATATTATGGTATGAACATGAAAGACTGCTACACTGTGGTCCAACAGTACTTTTAGGATCAATTAGACAAACTTATTGGCCAATAGCAGGGCGTAGTCTAGTGCGAGGTATCGTACGCAGATGTGTGAGTTGTTTCCGATTAAATCCGAAATCAGCTGAGTATATCATGGTAGACCTCCCAACAGAACAAGTAAATCAGTATCTACCATTCACGAACACAGGTGTAGACTATGCAGGACCGTTTTATATTAAAGATCGGGCGACTAGAGGGGCAAGATTAGTAAAATCCTGTGTTTGCTTGTTTACTTGCCTGTCCACAAAGGCGGTTCATCTTGAGCTGGTCTCCGATCTCACGACTGAATGCTTTTTAGCAGCCTTAAGACGGTTTTACTCAAGGCGAGGCCGTCCATCTACTATTTTTTCTGATAACGCGACCAATTTTGTTAGTGCATACGCAGAATTGATTTTTTTTTAACATTAATCAAATCGAGACGAATCTCCCAATTGAGGGTATTACCTGGAAGTTTTTTCCAGCCAGAGCACCAAATTTCGGTGGCTTATGAAAAGCCGGGATAAAGAACGCTAAGTTCCATCTAAAAAGCATTTTGGGAAATGCTGCAAATCCAACTTATGAGGCATTTTATACGGTTCTGGTACAGGTGGAAGCCATATTAAACTCCAGACCACTTTGCCCATTAAATACCGATCCTGAAGAATCCCTCATACTAACTCCAGCTCACTTCTTGGTGGGACAAGTATTAACGACTATACCGGAACCAAGTCTTATCCAGATCCCGGACAATAGGTTGACGCATTATCAACGACTTCAAAAGATGGTGAACTAATTTTGGAAGAAGTGGCATATGTCATACTTATCAGAAATGGAAGTCCAATGTTGCCAGCTCAATTAAGGTTGGAACGATGGTTCTAATAAAGGAATACGGCCTACCTCCGTGAAAGTGGAGTTTGGGGCACGTAATGGAACTACATCCCGGGAACGACGATGTCCTAAGAGTGCTGACTGTGAAGACAACTAATAGTTTGTTGAAAAGTTAAAGAAAAGCTAAATTGTGTCCATTACCTTTCCAGAATGACGATTAAAAACATCTATTTTATTTGAATTGTGACAATTTATTTTGAAAGAGTTAATCCATATTTATCTTTTATTTTGTATTTTGTATATATGTTGAAAATGTTTTACATATTTGAAGGCTCACTATATTCATGTATAATTGGCAACCGCGCACAGCGCGGCGAGAGAGCTGTTAAGATCTAGTAAGCGAGGGAGAAAGACGTCTAGGTCAATCTCTTCAAATTATTTAATAAATATTATAAAAACAAATCAAGTCTAGTGCGTTAAACCAACCCAAACAACTCTCTGTTCCCGAACCAGTACGAGCAAATACAACACTCATTGCTAGTGTGGCCAGGACGTTTGCAATTGAAACACTGCTTTGGAGGGGGGCCTGAATTAGGTCTACGTGGTGGAACAGCCGCGGTTATTTTGCATTGTTGCTCTAGAATTTGTGGGTCTTGAGATAGTTCAATTGAAATTCTTGTCTAACCATGTTTGTGGCTGTCAGTAAGTCGTCGGGTCACTCGGCCTCACTATCTGTCCTAGTTTAGATTCTAAGCCGGTCAGAAGGGTGTTAAGAGTCATTCTTTCTATAAGTCGCTATTTTGCGTTCTGCTTTTCCGGTGCAAGGTTTGTTTGTTGATAGAAACGTATATTTTCGCTTTGTGAGCCTACAGTCGAGTTATAAACTTTAATGGGGACTTCGGTAACTGTTTCAGTCTTTGTAGGTCCTGAATCAAAGAAGCCAAGTCTCGCGAGTCTCCAAAATGGTTTTCTAATAAAATTTTAATCTCTGGCTATGTAGCTGGGTTTCTCGAATCAATGAGTTCAGCCGCTCGACCGCGTAGTTTATTTTTTATATGTAGACTTAATACAGCTTTCTGATTGCCTACGGCCATGTTAAAAGCCGTAGTACATGATAGCAGAAAAGTATTCAGAAATATTTGATTGCCGTCAAACTCTGGCATTACTGAAAACATTTCGTTTGTAGGGCTCGACCAGAACTTGAGTTCTGGTCTCATCAGCGTTAGCATTATCGGTATTGCTTGTAGGCAACTTTCTCGGGATATTTGGTAAAAGAACTGTATATATTCGTCTTATAATAGATTGAAATTATTTGAACAATGTAAAAAGAAAAACGAGAAGATTCTTATTGTACTTACATTATCCACATTTGTAGCTGGCTTCGTCTGTCCGTTGCGTGCCGTGTTCTGCTATGTAGAAGGATCCCACTTCTGACACCAATTTTATATTGCATTGTTAAAACTATTTTAAAACATTTACAACTTTATTTAATGAAATACAAAATTAAGATGGACATAGATTAAGCTTATAATAAAATGAGTTAATAACTAACTTATGTTTCTCATGTGTTTCTACTTATACTAAAAATAATGTCAATTAGGCACATTTGATCACGTATGCGCTATTGTATCCGTTTACAAGTGTCCACGATTCGTTCCTGGTAACACCGGATGATGGTGGCGTGATGCTGTGTCAGCATGTAGACATAGTGGCGCCGATTTAAGGTGACGTCCCTGATATCGCTAAGGCAGCATTAAGTTCAATATAACATATATATATAAAAGCATTGCTCGTTTAATATAATTAGATAGATAGATCATTGAGGTTACACTTTTATAATTTTTTTAAAAATAATTATAAAGGGATGCGTCATTCAAAATTAAGAGATATTGTTCTCGATAGATTTTAAGATATTACATATAAAGAAATCAGAAAAATCATATGGACAGTGTTTCTCAAATTTATATCATAGACTTCAAATCATCCTCTATTATTTAATCAATATCGTTTTTGAAGCATTCTCGAGTGATTGAGGTGAGTTTTTCAAAAATATACAAAATTCAATAGTGGCAATCAAAATTTTGCCAGTAACATTATTTATTCAGATCACCTTTTCACATTTTGTATTACATTTTACATGAAAAACACTTACCTCTTACAACAAGGCGTACCGGATGGCTAGTCAAAGCGTCTTGAGTGTGAAAATCACTCGCCGTTACTTGGCACTCCCAGGTGCCATCATCAAACTCTAGCTGAGCTGCTCGCACCCATATAGAACAATCGCCATTCTCCTGATTGGCGCTGGCCCACTCGTATTTTTGGGGGTACATTCCCATAGGCTAAAACAAGATATTTGTCATAAGCCCTATAGGAAAATAGGAGTTTTCAATCAAATATTTATGTGGCCTATAATAACTTTCTTAGAACAAAGATACGAGAAGTAAAGTACGAATATAATTCTATGGGAATTCATTAAAATTCTTTTCTTAAGAACTGCGAATAGAAATACCTGGAATATCTGGAATACAGTCCCGAAGAGGTATACAGGATACCTGTCCACGGGTCCAGTTTACAATCAACCATGGCTCAGGCGGGATTCGAACCCGCGCTCACGATGAGCTGTGGCAAGCTACGAACGCTCTTCCACATCGCCTTAGCCCACTCAGCCATCGTGAACATAAATATGCCTATTATACTCAATCTTTCAATACAATCTGTTCAACTCGCCACTTTCTGTGAGTTTTCACCAGATGTAACATTACCTTATTATTAAATTTTAATAAAAAGCCAATGATGGTGAGGAAACAAAAGTATAGTTATCAAAAGTTTATTTATAGAGCACAAGTAACACAGCGTGCTCTCCAAAACTGCGATAATATATATTTAGACTAAATCTAGGTTCGTCATGCAAACACTGGAAGTACGTAGTGGAGTACCAATATACTGATTAGAAATTAACGCTTCAAATACCAAAGTGATGATCGTAGACCGACTCAATAACATAAATCCTGAAATTAGGAATAACACTGGATTCGGGGTAGTCATCCGGTTTGAGTACTCGGGATCTATGGTGACAAATACAGGAGAATGTGAGCCAGAAATCCGTAGAAGAATTGCTTTGGCGAGAGATACAATGGAAAAGCTCACGCGCAATTGGAAACATACAGCTATCACTAATAGGAAGAAACTGCGACTTCTACAGTCGTTAGAGTTTCCTATCGCAACTTACGCTGCTGATACATGGACAATAGAATTAGCAGACCGCCACAGAATCGATGCACTGGAAATGTGGTGCTACGGACGGCTACTTCGATTACCATAGATTCCTTATCGCACCAACGACTCGATCATTAAGCAACTTAACATCAAAACTAGATTGTCGGCAAGTATCAATGTTTAAAATACTTTGGGCACATCGCCAGGAAACCAGAAGCAATGGAAAAACTGATCATTCAAGGAAAAGCTGAGGGCGGAAGCCGAACAGGGCGATCACTGATGCGGTGGGTAGACCAATTGAAAAACCAAATAGGAAAGAACCTGCACCAGGCCACCCATCACGCGGAGAATAGGAGCTCATGGAGAGAGGTGGTGCAGTGAGTTGCATCAGCCACGTCTTAGTGCGACCATATCCTTACGAAGGGTTGGACTGAGAGAGAGAGTGGTTCGAAATATCTCGGAAACAATTTGGTATTGAAAACCGTCCTCTCAACTTTATTGAATTTATATTTGATATTTGATACAATCTACAGGACCATTATGGTGCATCGTATCCTCGAAAGTATTCCATTTGTGTCAACTTTCCTTCAGACATAACATTTATTATATACTATAACCTCTATCTAAACTAAGATATTGCATCATAAGATGCGCTCCAACCATTTCAACAAAAAAGGCAACACACCGCTATCTTAATATATTGGTATTGAAGTGGTATTTAGATATGGGGTTCATCTATCAAGGAGAATGGTAATTGAAACAACAAACACTTAACTTATTTATCACTATGCCTACTTTAATAGATAGAATTTCAATTTTGACATAGCTGAACTGAGTTGATGTAGTTTAATGGTTATAACGCAAATGATGAGAAACAGAGAGCATCAAGTTAAACGAGTCAACTCAACATTATATAGATATAGATATATTTGTGATATTAAGGGGCTTATTTGTCAAAGAGAATGCTAACTACCGACTCCTTTCATATTTACCACTTAACCTAACTTGGTAGAATGAGTTTCAATTTTTACATAGCCGATGAGCTAACCTTGTTTGATTAACAGTTGTAATTTTAAAGAAGATAGAAGAAAGTCATTTTTTGGAGGCGTGCTTTGCTAACTTTATATCAAGTTAGCAAACCACCCGAAAAAAACAAAAAAACAGAAAACGACAAAATGGGTATTTTCACAACTAATTCACGACTAATTAGCGGCAAATTATCCACCTACTCTCGAGTCGATTCGTGACAGGTGTTTAGCTAACTTGATGCTCATATTATACTAAGATATATAGATATCCTCATTTACACAAAGAAGAATTTCAAGAACAAATTACAAAAATGATACAAAACGGTATTATACGACCAAGTTAATTACCCTGCAGTTCGCCTATTTGGGTTGTTCCTATGAAAACAGATGCATCAGGACAATAGAAATGTAGAAAAAGACTATAGAAAGCTTAATAAAAAATGATAACTGATAGACATCCGATTCCAACACTCTAGACCTTGCCTCAGGATATCATCAAATCGAAATGTCACGTGAATCAATATCAAAAACTGCTCCTAATACAGAGCATGGACATTATGATTTTTTTTCCATTTGGATTAAAAATGCTCCAAGTACAATTCAAAGAATGATAGACAATGTTTTAAAAGAACACGTTAATAACATTAAAAGAATATTCCTAGCCTCACGAAATGCTAGTTTGAGAATACAACTTGATATATCAGAATTCTTAAAGAACAATGTTGGATTTAGGACATACGGTTACCCAAGAAAAAATTAAACCAAATCCAGATAAAATTAAAACTATCAAAAAATATCCAATACCAGCAACACACAAGGAAATATGTAAAATCATTCCTGGGATTATTAGGTTATTGTCGAAAATTTATAAAAATTTTTGCTGACTAAACTTTAACAAATTGTTTAAAAAAGATCAAAAAATAAAGTTAACAGACGAATACAACTCATATTTTGAACATTGCAAGACTCTTTTATCAAATGAACCAATCTTAGCATATCCAGAATTTGAAAAATCATTTAAATTATTATCCAATGCTTCAAATTACTTAGTACTTTCACAAGATGGACGTCCAATAGCATATGCTTCAAGAACATTAAACCCTTCTGAAATAAATTATTTAACAATAGGAAATAAATTTTTAGACATAGTATTGTGATGGACTAATGTAACTGGTCATCACCCTGTGCAGAGTGTATCGGTGACCTAGAACTCACACCTACGACGTCGACCCGTTGATATATATATATATATATATATATATATATATATATATATATATATATATATATATATTGTCGACTCACCTAGTAGGAGGAAGCTTTCTACTAGAAGAGAAGTCTCGGGATCCTTACCATGAGTCCCGATGTATTGAACTTAAGTTAAATGTATACCAATAAACCCAGTGAACTATAAAAGCTCGCATCACTTACAACATCAGCCCTTCACATGGCGATCCTGCCATTGGGACCACCCAACACCCACACACGAAGAGCAGAAACCATGGAAGGTCCTACAGAAGAAGATACGAAGAGGGATATCGGCCAGTCAGCAGTTTGTTTAATGAATGGGGTTCAGCGAGCTACTAGAGGAGACCAAGAAGTTCTACGAGAATCTCCTCAAAGATCCCCAGTCAAGAAGGACAACAGACATTTCGTTGAGAACATTCTAAAAAGTGGTAGAATTAAGAAGACCGAGTGTATCAAATATTTAGAATTAAGCGAAGAGTTACTGGCGAATCGTCTATTCAGAAGCAGTGATTCCGCAGAAAATAAAATGGCAAAATTTTACCTCAAAATGGCAACATCCCTGTTACCGGTAATGAATGGTACAGAGGACACGACTAGATACTTGATAGATGCATGAATTGTATGAATCTATGCTTTGCGAAGAGGATGTATTGTACTTAAGTTAAATGTATACCAACAAACCCAGTGAACTATAAAAGCTCGCATCATTTACAACATAAGCCCTTCACAGTATGGAGATATAAGTATTTTAGACTTCATTTAATTGATAACAAATTTACAATTTTCAATAATCACAAACCACTAGAAGGTCCTAGAAATTTGAAATCACCAAATACAAGATTAATTAGATTAAAACTATATTTAAAAGGACACGAGATGCTGATTAAATACAAATCAGAAAAGTCTAATTATTATGTAGCCGATGCCCTTTCAAGAATAAAGATCAATGAAAACGCATATGAAGTTAATGTATTAAAGAGATCTAAAACAACCAAACTTGACGATGATCTTTTATCATTATTCAATAATGCAGATGAAGAAATACCATAAGAAGATGACGAAAGTCTTCTTCAAGACGAAGATCATCAATTACTCAAGAATAGCCAGATAATGTAGATACAATACACTCAGCCGTGGAATCCATTCCAATTCAACAGCTTCCATAAACAGACAAATGTATCAACCAATATCAAAGTCAAATAATAATTACTGAATCAACTAATAATATTACAAATTTTAACATCCATGAAAGAAAATTGATAAAAATCGCCATAAGGTAACAATGAAATCTAATGCAACAGAAGAAGAGATTATGAAAAGTAATTATTATTTAAACTCATAAGCAATATTGCGTTTTCTCTCGAACTAAAGCAGATTAACTTTTAAAAACAAGAATACTAAGAACAATTCAAGGTAATTTACAAATTTGAATTTGTAAATTACCTTCAAGACCTATGGAAATAATCCACATGCATATTTTCTTTGTCAATAACACTATATTTTTAACATTTTTCGATCCATTCTCAAAATATGAACAAGCTATTCCATTGACAAAAAAATCAGCCATGGAAGTAATGAACTTTTTTTAGGAATACCAAATGAAATCATTTGTGATAATGGTACAGAATTCTGAGATCATACCATCGCTGTCATTTGTAAACTACATAAAATAAAACTACATTATATAACATTGCATATTACAACATCTCACTCTAATGAAGTTAGCAATAATGGGATATAACCACATTCCACACAGTATTGCCTCGATCAGGTACTTAAGTAGCAACACATTTTTTGTTCGTTTTTATTTAAAGTTAGTAAGTGTCGCATATGTCTAACCTCCAAATGAACTGAAATAATGCAGTGTACCGCGAAAATGAACTAGTCCGTCTCTCCTCCGTGAAAAGGACAGATGAACCATACTTTGAAAGGGGACCACTTTTTAAACCAAAGGGATTCATTCTATAAATGCCGAACGTGTACGTGAGAAAGTGAAATACTCCAAAAAGAGGTGGATGGACAAAGGAACAGTTAGAAGATGCAGTTACTGCCGTCACTTCTGGTGTAATAGGAATTAATGAAGCATCTCAACGCTTCACTATTCCGAAAACCACATTGCTGAGAATAATTAGAGCCAATAATCTTGACAAGGGAATTCTTTTGGCACCTGATTCGTGCCTAGGCCTTGAAGCAAAGAGAAAATTAGTTGTACATATAAAGAAATTGCAAAAGAACGGCTTCACTCCCACTAGAGATGAAGTTCGACGCATGGCCATTCAGCTGGCTCTGAAGATGAAAATTCCGCACAGATTCAGTAAAATAGATGGTAGGTATAACAAAATATCTTGTCAGTTCTAGTAACATTGTTTGTTCTTTTAGGAAAAGCGAGCTACGTATGGTCTTTCATGAGACGAAATCCCGACATAGCAGTGCGTAGATGTAAAAGTGTATCGGTATCCAGATCTGTGGCTATGAATAAAGAAATAGTGGGTATTTATTTTAAAATACTGGATGAGATTTTTATACAAAATAGTCTGCATGGAAAACCCCGCAGCTTTTATAATGCTGATTAAACTGGCTTCCAATTAAACACCAGACCCACAAACGTTCTTGCTGAAAAATGATCTAAATCCATTCCCTTGATTAGTTCTGGCGAAAGGGGGGAAACGATAACTGTGTTGGTGTGTTTTAATGCAGAAGGAGTGTTTCTTCCGCCTTATTCGATTTTTAAGGGAAAAACAGAAAATAAATTTACTTAGATGGCATGCCACAAGGTTCGGAAATTGCTATGTTAGAGAAGTCTGCCTATATTAACTCACATATTTTTTTTCTCTGGTTGCAAACTCATTTTGTCCCAAGAAAGCCGCTGGGGAAAGTTGTTTTGATAGTTGACGGGCATACATCACATACAACCAATCCAGACATGTTGGAATATGCTGCGCAGCATGATGTTATACTCATATATCTTCCCCCACACACTACACACTTTTTGCAGCCCCTAGATGGCGCTTTTTTAAAATCTTTAAAGGCCCATTATTATGATGCTTATCGCCGCTTTGTCAAATCACACGTGTCTCGGAAATTGGGCAGATACGAGTTTGGTAAACTACTAGGGGAAGCATGGGCTAAATCTGCAACCACTGAAAACGGCCAGTCAGCATTTCGAGCCACGGGATCATACCGTTTAACCCCAATATCATTCCCGAGTATGCTTATGCTCCCCAGAATAATCAGACAAATAAAAACAGTATACAGAACATGGACCAGCCAGGAACTTCTTCTGCAGATGATTCAGGCAAGGCAACATTGAACTCTGAGCATGAAATGACTGCAACAGAAGATACACCTGACAAGATGTTGGACGCCATTTATCCTGTTACGGAATCTGTTTTAAATGTGAAGAAACGCGGAGAGGGGTTGCGGCTATACTCAATAGCTTAGAGAATATCACAAAGAAAAAGGAACTGACCAAAAAGAAACAGAACAAAGTCTCGGGATTGATAAACTCCAAAAGAACCCAGACAAAGAAGAAGTGTTCACAACAAAATAGAACAAAGTCTTGTGAAACAGATTAAGAAAACGAGTTAGAGGTTCAACTTAATGATGAAACAACGGATGACGAGATGATTGGATTAAGTGCATTATTTCCGATCGCTGGTTACATGAGGGGTGCACATCTTACGTAAATTTTTGTCAGCTGTGTGGTAAACACTCTGCCCAGAAGAAATAATGGAAGTCCGTCTCTCCTCATATTCTTCGTCCGTCTCTTCTGCAATACACAGCAGAGATATACTTCTGTAAAGTTACAGTTTTTATTTTTTTCGTTTACCAAAGGTCACTAGTTTTCAGTTTTCTTGAAGCCAAGGCTTAGCTAAAGTATTGTTGAATATCAGAAATATTTTATTCTTATCTATCTTTGTTCAATAAATGTATATAATTGTTTTTGTAAAATGTGGTCCATCTCTCCTTGACTTACCCTACCATTTTAAATCTTATTCGGACATCCTAATCAAATACTACCTTTCGCTGTTACTGAAGAAAAAATAATAACAATTTATGTTGAGGAACATGCTAAGAACTCACAACAAATCTACAAGAATATTCATTACACAATAAATAATGAAAAGGAAAAACGTAGTTGGATGCGCCGCTTAAATTGGGTAATATGGTTGTACTCGCCTTTAGTTTATTTTTGTCCATTTTCCTTCCCAAATTTCCTTTCCTTGCGAGAGCCTCAGCGAATTCATTGCGCACACCCTGAGCCACGAACTAAGGTGGGAGAAAGCCGCTCAGGATAAATTCGCGAGTGAATTTTGGAAAAAGGAGAGTCTCCAACGCGAAGTCGATCAGTGCCTGATTAGTCGAGAAAGCAGAAGAATTCGCATCGCAAAATTAATATAGTTTAATTTTACCATCTCATATGAAGATTGACTTTTCGGGAAGTGGAATCGAGTGGTTGCAATCACCAGAAGGTTACCCGAAGCCGAAAAGGTACGTCGCTTATATCCTTTAACCCTTCTCATTACTCTATTTGTCTCATTACCATACAGTCCACATCGCAGAAACATTAAATTTGGCCCATATCGAGCCGGATGATTGTTGTATCATCAATTTGAACCATAATCGCAATTTTCTTATCTATCATACCTTGTACAACCATATTAGGCTCTTTAATCGTCGCATCTCTCTTTTAGTAAATATTTTAGATTAGAATAGCATTTTTAATTTTTGGAATAGAATATCTGCAATAATTTGTAAATTATATTAATATATAGTAGTAGGAATTTGTAAGATTTATTTGTCCGCGTGGCGTACATCGAACATCTGCATTTTGCAGTCTTAGCATTCCAAATTTATTTCTTGATAATATTTACACTCTTTTTACTGAATTCTTCTGAATCTTTAGTATGGGAAATAGCAAGGTAAATAAACTAAAATTGTTGTACGCTCAAAGGGATAACCTTTTCGCGCGTATACAATTATTATCCGACAATGCCACAGGGATCTCGGAGGCAACAAGGGACATATTCTTATGTAAGATCGAAACAGTAGATAGTATTCGCACTGAATTTCAAAGTACTTTAGATCAAATTAACACAATTGAATTAGAACTAGATGAAAACTATATAGTCAGTTATCAGAGTTTGTCAGCATTCGAAGATTTGTTTTGTCGCGTCAAAAGAACCGCTAGATTATTGCAGCAACCTACAGGATCAGAACAAACTCCAGGCGTTCGAAGTCAGTTACAACGTGAAAGACCAAAATTGCCACCTATTCAGATTCCAGAATTCAATGGCGATATTAGAAATTGGCCTTCATTTTTCAATAGTTTCGAAAATACCATTCATAAAAACGAAAGCTTAACTGACCATGAAAAACTACATTATTTGGAAAATAAACTGGCTGGTAAGGCCAAATCAGTTTTTGCCGGAATTACGCTTTGTGCTGAGAATTATGAGCTGATTTTGAATATTCTAAAGGCAAAATATGAGGATAAACGCATGGTAGCAACAGCATACTTGGATCAGATATTTGACTTGAAAAATATTACTTCTAGCAACGAGTCTAGCTTAGAGAAGTTTCTTGATACGTTCGCATCATCAGTTCGCGCAATAAAGAACCTTAAGCTCAATGACATAAGTGACCTAATGTTCCTTTATATTGGTTTGAAGAAATTAGATTTGGAAACTGTTCGATTATTTGAAATGAACAGAAGTGGTAGGGATGAAATGCCTAAATTCGACGATTTAGAAACATTTATACGTGATCATATCAAAATTTTGCAACGCACTTCTACGACGCCGAAACATAAGTTCGCAAAACCAAACGAATGGAGTGCAAATAAACCGATGCATTCTTATGTGAACATCACATCGCAATTCATCTGTTCGCTGTGTCGTACACATCATCTTCAGATGTATAAATGCCCGAAGTTCATACAACTTAAGCCTAGCGATCGTTATAAATACGTTCGGTCGAATAACCTTTGTATTAATTGCCTTAGTGACCAACACCGTGTTTTAATTTGTAAATCAGATTCTAGATGTCGTAAATGTCAAGCTAAACATCACACATTACTTCATTTTGAAAAGCATACCAATACTTCCGAGGTAGATACAGATATTATAGGTAGCGGCAAAAGGGATAACGATAATTCGCCGGAGGTGAATCGCACTGATGGTGTCGCATTATGTTCATTGTCAGCATCGCGATCTCCTACCACAGTACTTTTGGCAACTGCTCGTGTAAAGGTATTTGATTCACGTGGAAATGAACATTTAATTCGTGTTTTGTTGGATAGCGCTTCTCAAAGTAACTTTATTACTCTGGATTGTTGTAGACGTTTAGGTTGGAATATAACAAATGACTCCAGGTGTAACGTAGTCAAGGGTATTGGAGGCTCAACTAAGGCTGTTCAAGGTTCTGTGAAACTGAAATTTTGCTCGCGCTTCAATGCTGGGATAACTTATGAAGTGGATTCATTGGTTGTAGATAAAATAACCGAACCTATGCCTACCGTTGCCATAGATACTTCAGTACTTTCGAAATTTAATGACTTGCCTCTAGCCGATGATTATTACGCAGTTCCAGGGGGGATAGAGATGTTAGTGGGAGCCTCAGTTTTTCCACATATTTTGTTATCGCGTAAAGTCCATGGGAATCCCTCACAAATCGCACCGCACGCTTTGGAAACAACTCTTGGATTTGTTATAGTTGGTACCGCAGCCATTCGTTTAGATAGCTACACGAATATGTCGTATTGTTGTATTGATGACTCTTTAAATTCTGCAATTGAGAAATTTTGGGAAATCGAAGAAGTCAATTTGCCCATAATTAGTCCAGACGATAGAGTCTGCGAAGATATTTTCCGTCATACCACTACTCGTGATCATACTGGTAGATACAATGTCGCACTTCCCTTCAAGGGCGATGTTAATTCTCTTGGCAGTTCCCGTCAATTAGCTGAAAAACGTTTTCTTTGCTTGGAACGAAAAATGCAAACGTCCCCTAGTTTCAAGCAGGCTTACGATGATGTTATAAGGGAGTATCTAAGTAAAGGGTATCTCTCTCTAGCGCCTGCAGAGACTGAAGAGTCAAAGAACACTCCTTCGTATATAATACCACATCATGGAGTGATTAGGGGAGATAAACTCACCACGAAGTTACGTATAGTTTTGGATGGTAGCGCTAAGACAAGCTCTTCAGTTTCTCTAAATGATATCTTGCATGGTGGCCAAAATCTGCAGGGTAACTTGTTTGAAATAATAGTTAACTTTCGTTTATTTTCGGTCGCTCTTTCGGCAGATATTCGGCAAATGTTTCTTTGTATCGGTATTCAAAAGTCTGATAGAAGATATCAACGGATTTTGTATCGTTTTTCTCCGCAAGAACCTTTAGAGGTTTACGAATTTAACCGCGTCTGTTTCGGGCTTAAGTCAAGTCCATTTCACGCATTACGAACAATTAGACAGCTTGCCAATGACGAAGGAGATTCTTTCCCGAAGGCCAAAGAAGTCATCGAGACTAGTCTCTATATGGATGATTTTGTTTGTTCTTTGGATAGTGAGGATGAAGCTATTGAAACAGTTTTTGAGGTCATACATCTTATGAAAGCTGGACAGTTCGATCTTGTGAAATGGAATAGTAATTCGCAAATTGTTTTAGATTCGATTCCGCCCTCGCATCGCTTGTCAATAATCAAAGAGTTTGACGAAAATGACTCACATAAAGTTCTTGGTTTGTGCTGGTCACCAGTATCTGATTCTTTTAGTCTTAAAATTTGTTCTACACCAACAATTTGTACCAAACGCATTATACTATCATGCGTAGCGCGTTTGTGGGATATCATGGGATTCGTAGCACCAGTAATCCTATTTGCAAAGCTTCTCATAAAGGAACTTTGGTTGTCTGGTTGTGATTGGGATGACCTGGCTCCAGATAACGTCGCTCATATGTGGTCTCGTTTTAGGGAAGAGCTCCCTGCTCTCGACCAAATACAAATTCCGCGTCATATTGGTGCAAATAAAAATAGTATAGTCACCATAGTTGGGTTTGCGGATGCAAGCGAGAGAGCATATGGAGGTGTAGTTTATTTTCATGTACAAAATAAGGATAATATTTCAGTGAGTCTTATTAGTGCCAAATCTAAGGTCGCTCCTCGCAAGGTCATTTCTCTCGCACGCTTAGAGCTTTGCGGCATACTTGTATTAACTAAACTCATTTCCGTGATTGTTAAAGCTTGTCGCAATCGTATCAAGATCGATAACATTTTTGCTTTCTCGGATTCTACAGTATCATTATGTTGGATTCACTCTTCTCCACACCGCTGGAGTACTTTTGTTGCAAATAGAGTCGCAAAAATTCAGTCCGAATTATCACCTCGAAATTTCTATCATGTGGCAGGCATAGACAATCCTGCTGATTGCCTATCGCGTGGATTAACGCCTGCAAAATTATTGAATCATCCTTTATGGTTTCACGGCCCTTCTTGGATGCAAGCTGCACCCACGGATTGGCTTGTTAGACCCTTCGACCCAAAAACAGTTTCAGAACCAGAAGAACAAAAGAAACATGCTTTAGTTAATGCGGCGCCACGTGAAGAATCTTTCATAATGAATTTAGCTAATCGCTTTTCATCATGGTCAAAGCTCTTGCGTTGCGTTGTATATATATATCGGTTTATAAAAATTTTACCTTCTCGGGAGCATATAGTAGCTGCAGATCTTGATAAGGCTGAGTTTATTGTACTGCGTGATCTTCAGCGCAATTGTTTTGCTGCTGAGTTTAGCTATCTGGAATCGAATAAACCATGTACACGCGCTCTACAACAGTTAAAACCGTTTTTACAGGACGGACTTATTCGTGTTGGTGGTCGATTAAGTCACTCGAATTTACCATTTGAACATAAGCACCCGATTGTTCTACCACGGAAGGATCATATTCTCAATCTTTTAGTTGATTATCACCATAAGGTGAACTGTCACGCTGGTCCAGAACTCTTGATGTCAATTTTGAGACAGAAGTACTGGATTCTATCCGCTCGCAATTTGATTCGCGATAGAGTGCACAAATGTCTGCCGTGCTTCAGACTTCGTCCGAGGACAATAGCTCCTCCAGAAATGGCAGACCATCGCTCTTGTAGAGTTGTAGAAACCTCAAAGCCTTTTGTACACACTGGAACAGACTACGCTGGACCTTTTCGGATTACAATTTCGCGTGGTCGTGGTATGCGTTCGACCAAAGCTTATATCTGTATTTTTGTATGTATGACAACTCGAGCAATTCATATAGAATTGGTTGGGGATTTGAGTACGTCAAGTTTCATGTCAGCTTTTAAGAGATTCTTGTCACGTCGTGGTCCTGTAGGGCGAGTTTACTCGGACAACGGTACGAATTATGTAGGCGCTAAACGTCACATTTCAGAGTTATATGATTTCTTACGTACGAAGTATTTCAATACAGAGTTTGCTCAAATCTTAGCGGAAAACCGTATTGAATGGTCACTAAATACCCCTGCCGCGAGCCATTTCGGAGGGAATTGGGAGGCTAACATTAAAAGCTTGAAGGCACATTTGTATCGCGTAATAGGTGAACAAATTCTTTCTTTTGAAGAACTCAGTACTGTGCTCGCTCAAATTGAAGCAGTCATGAATACTCGTCCATTGTGCAGAACATTGTCCAGTGATCCTTCAGAACCTTTGGCATTGACTCCGGCACATTTTTTGAATGCGACACCTCTCAAGTATTTACCCGCTAGAGATTTAAATGAAGATAGATTGCACGTTCTTTCACGCTACGCTTTACTTGACAAATTGGTTCAATCGTTTTGGAAGCGTTGGAGAATGGACTATCTGCATACCTTACAGTCACGGCAGAAGTGGAATACTCCAGCTAACCCTATTACGGTAGGTTCGGTCGTGATTTTGCTAACCGAAAATACACCGACTCTACATTGGCCTTTAGGCATAGTTGAAGAAGTTTTTCCGGGATCTAACGGAGTTATTAGGATTGTTCGGGTTAAAACTGCCAGCGGATCCTATTTGCGCCCTGTCATACGTCTTTGTCCGCTGCCAAATCAGTAGTGATATTTAATGTAATAGTAAAGTAGGTTAGATATAGTCAAATAAATATTTTTCTTTGGTTATTGGTGATACATAGAATATTTTTTTCTTTTCAATTTTTTTGAAGGTAACCCTTCAAGCCGGGGGGAATGGATGCGCCGCTTAAATTGGGTAATATGGTTGTACTCGCCTTTAGTTTATTTTTGTCCATTTTCCTTCCCAAATTTCCTTTCCTTGCGAGAGCCTCAGCGAATTCATTGCGCACACCCTGAGCCACGAACTAAGGTGGGAGAAAGCCGCTCAGGATAAATTCGCGAGTGAATTTTGGAAAAAGGAGAGTCTCCAACGCGAAGTCGATCAGTGCCTGATTAGTCGAGAAAGCAGAAGAATTCGCATCGCAAAATTAATATAGTTTAATTTTACCATCTCATATGAAGATTGACTTTTCGGGAAGTGGAATCGAGTGGTTGCAATCACCAGAAGGTTACCCGAAGCCGAAAAGGTACGTCGCTTATATCCTTTAACCCTTCTCATTACTCTATTTGTCTCATTACCATACAGTCCACATCGCAGAAACAGTAGTCAAAATACAAAAGACAAACATTCTGCCTCCGAATCATTAGATTCTGAAGATACTATACCGGATGGTCCTTTTAAAATGTTACAAGGTAATATCTAGAAAACTGCTGATATAAAATTTGGAGTGATGCAACAGGACGTTTGGGGGTACCATTTTGAACAATCAGTGATTTTTTAACTCTCACCACTTTTTAGGGGTGGGGGTAACTTTAAAAAAATAAATATAAAAGTGTAGTTTTCTTTTCAGATTAGTAATCTCTAAAAAAACTACGTTTGAATCAAAACATAATTTAATGTCAATTTCAATATCAATATGTAATTAACAAATTAAAATGAACACTTATCAATAGTTACGATCGTTAACTTGCGCCAAGTCTCCTTTTTAGTGTAGACCGCTCTGTATATAGGTAGGTAGGTATTTATACAGAAATTATTGGGTGAGGCGTGAGGGGAAGAAGTTAAAATGCTCTAATTGGAGAAAACTGCAGTATATACACTAACAAATGCTTCGGATCATCCCTGAAGTTGTACAAAAGATTTCATTTGAGGTACAAATGATTTTTTTATCTTATAACCATAAAGTTATTAGCAGAAATTGTTTTACTTTGAGAACTTTTTAAAAAAAATATTTCTTTTGAGGACATACTCGATTTTGTTTTTCTGATTAGAGAACACTAAACAGCAAGGTCTTGAAACGAACGTAAAAAAGTGGTTAGCTTAGCGTTCAGTCTTATTCAGCTACCAATTTCTGCCGCGTAATTTGCAGTTGGAGGGGCATGTTGCTTAAAACATAAAAATACCCATTCAAAGGATGCCGCAAAAATGTAAGAAGATTCGCACTGTATTATCTCTATGCATATTTCCATCTCTATGTAACCATTCCGGGCCTGTTTGTACGACCGTGGACAAAAATATGAGGTGTGGCATATGACATTATCGAAATTTGAAATTGAATTATTCTAAAATAATTAACAATATTTAATTTCAGCGGATTTCTGTTTTCTACGAAATTCTGCCTAGCGATATCACTTAATATCTACTTAACTATATTATTAAGATATGTAAACAAAGTATGTTACAGGTGAGTTTTGTAATGTTATGGTAATTTTGAATAACTATATAGGTACTTTGCAGGTAGGTCATTGGAAATTACTTCGCAAGAATATCATTTTTGAAATAGTACAACAGGAGAAGAATTATACTCTACAGAAGGAAGATATCCCTTCAGTTACCTTACCGTGAAATTTAGGAGTGTTGAAAATGTCATGAGAGTACATACAGATTTAATACTAGAATTTGATAATTATTTTTGAAATTTATACTTTTTTTTATGACATTTTGTTTTATATTACTTTATAAAATATTGTTGAAGATGATATTTTTGTAGTTTTTTAGTTTACTCTGTTTTGTTTCTTCTTTATACAGATCGTTTCCAGAATTACGAGTTAGTATGTATTTTGTTCAGTACTTAATATTTTGTTTCATCATAATTTAAAGTATGTTTTATTCCTCTTCATGATTTGTTAATGCGGTTTTATTTTTTCTCATATTTATGATCTCTGATATGATTTATGAGGTATTTTCAAGTTTGCCCGATATATGCACTATTGCAGTTATTGCATGGTATTTTATATACGCTGTGGGTAATATTCTTTATGTTTTTGCATTTTAATTACATACCTATATGATTTTTTCTGAAGGTTATAAACTTTATGACTAACCAGTATGCTTTTTAATAAGTTTTTTATATATGGAAGTGTAAGGTACCTACTTTTGTTTTTTATTTGTGTCTTGATAGTTTGTGTGTATTTGTTGCTTGTATTTTGGCGTTAAAAATTAAGTGAATAAGTTTTATCGGATAGTTATCTTGAGGGAGTTAATTTTGCTTTAATTATTTTCTTTGCTATATTTTGAATATGTGAAATTAATTAATCTGTCTGCAAGATTATTGTTGTCTTTAAGGAACATGGGTGTTCCGAGTTAAAATGCAAATATCTCCCAGACCAAGTATCTTTAGTGTACCATTTTGTGCGTATATTCTTTGATTGTGTATTATTGTTAAATCTAGAAAATTAACTAAATTGTTTAGTTCAGTTTATATTATAAACTTTATATTATTGTGATCTGTGTGGAAAATATCTAGTATAATGTTTTCTTTACCTTTGGGAATGGTTGATGAACAATCGTCAACGTATCTAAAGAAAAATGGTATTGGGAAACCTGTTCTCGGTAAAATTTCGTTCTCTAGGTCTTCGAGGACTAGTTTTGCCATGCAGCTTGAGATGGACGAACCCATGGTGCAAACATAGATTTGATGATAGAATACTTCATTATACTTAAAGTAAACATCTGTAGGAATATTTGTGTGAAGTAATACTAAATCAGCAGCCTATTCCCAAATACAAACTATTAGCCTGTCCAGGATAAATTGGCCCTAGGAAATTCACAGATATACGGACTCAATACAGGAATATGATATTGACTGTTGGCATATATTATACAGTTCTTTCTCAACTTTGAAATAGAAGACTGGATTAAAGTTTTATAACTATTTCCGAAAACTACCGAATTTCTAATAAATTATTAATTATATTACATGTTTGGGATTGTTGGGCTTGAAGGGGTGGAGGAGGCCACAATGTCGAAACAAAACTGTCATATTAAAAGCAAAATTGCTCACAAATAGGTACCATTTCCTCTGTTATTGATGATTCGCAGTGTTTTGGTTGAATGTTCTTAATAGTCATGGTAATAATACTATATCGAAAGACAACACTTATAATGTATACACATAACAAAGAATATACTTATTCTAAAAAAATGGAGTATTTCTAAATTTAAACCTCAAAAATAATTAAAATACCACCCAAACCGATATTTCTGGATGTCGGTGAAATCTTAAGTTAATCTGGAATTGAAGACAAAAATTTTTGAAATCAAATGAAATATGAGTAACCATTACCATTCTCTGTGATAATTTAAGAAAAATTCTATAACCAATTTCAATTTATATAAAGTAATTATTTTCATAAGAATGAAAATAAATAATTCCTTTTGAGCCAATTTTCAATAAATTTAAAAAAATATTTATTCAGAAAAAAAAGGTCATACTTGGCTCAATTTTAATTACTGACTTAAAACAAAAGGCCGTTTCAAGCTTGCTCAAGTCATAGAAATAATACAAAATAATACAGAATGATAAGATGATGCTGATGAAGAAGATGCTATGTGAAAATTTTGAGTGTGGTGCTCTGTCCTTTTTCAGAATTGCATTTGCGGTTGTTGTTGTTGGAAGGGTAGCGGAAGAACCGTTAAGCCAGAACATTAATAAACAGAAAATATGGAATTTTAATTGAGTAAAAGATTTTTGAGAGATGGCATTTTGACAGGGTGGTCAAGGACGACGAGAAAAATACTGTAAGAATCAAAATCCTTTGAGCCGTTTGAGCAAAACAAAGTTTTCGGCTATTGCGCAGCAACGAGTGCCATCAGGATTCTCATTCAGTGCCACCGACGAGCAGAAACGAAAATAAGAACCTCAGAAAACTCTGAAATGTCAATATTTGTTGAAATCTGGAAACCGAAAATTTTATGCGAATATAATACTGTTACGTATGCGGGTTCGCAGATAAGTGAGACTAATTTACAATTGTTAAATAGACTTTATTTATACTCGAAATAATAAAAATTACAACTTAACTTTACTATATTTGCACTAGCTTACTCGGACTATTCTATTATTCACAAGCTATTTGCAATGTCGGACTTAATCCTCTCCTTCGCAGTGGCTGGTACAACCAAACTGCATCGCCTTCGTTGAAAGAGTTTAATGGCGGCCTTTTGTCAAGTCTCATCTTCATTTTGTCGATCTTCAACTGAAGTTTTTCTCTGGCAAAATCGTGGACCACTCTAAGTCGCTCCTGTAGGTCAGCTACATAATATGGGAGAGACACTTCTTCATGATCGTCGGCTGATGGTCCTAATTTCCGTTTCTTCATTCATGGTTGGGTATGTGCAACATCCTTGGCTGTTTCTCTTTGTTCCTGTCTTTGACAAAATTTGTGGCAGTTCACAAGGTCTTCCTGGCAAGCTGTCAGCGTTCTTTTTGGTCTTCAACTTGAAAGTCGTAACTCTGCCGTTTCTTCTTAATGCAGCGCAAATGTAACTTGGGGGCTTGATAATCGTTAGTCGCCAGCGTTGGCCCCCTTACACTGGAGTTTTCCAGAAGTCGGGTATTCTCTCTCTGAATATTTTGTTCTTCAAATCTGGGTCGTCGCTTGCAGTTTCTAGTTATATGTCCCTCTTGGTGGCAATTGTAACACTTAATCGGATTTCTATATCCGGACTCCTCACCTCCTCGAGAGAAGAATTTCTGAAACATTGACTCCAGCTTCTTAAGGAACTCTTCATTATTTTACGGTTCGTCTGACGCCCTGACTTCTCGATTCATCGAAGCATTTTTGGCAGCTTCGTATTCCAGTGCCGGGACAACCGTTTCGGCTAGACTCGCTTGCTGCATATCGATATCACGAACTCGATCGATGAAGTACTGGACACTAATTTGCTCAATGAATTCGTCCGGGGCCTGTGGAGAAGCCAGTCGCAACATGCTCTCAATACTACTGCTGAATTCCTGCAGTGACTCCGTTGAACCTTGAAATCTGCTTTTCAACTGGCTCTGATATACTTGACTAAGAAATTTGTTACCGTATCTTAGTTCCAAGGCGCCCGCAACAGCCGCATAATCAGTTTGTTTGGCTTCAGGTGTTTTGAATTATTTCAAGCGCCTTTCCTCGCAAGGCCAATACCAACGCCGTCGCTTTCTGCTGCTGATCCCATCCATTTGCATTGGCTGCAGCCTCAAATTGACGTTTGTACATGGCCCAGGATGTTTCGCCGTCAAACGTTGGTGGCTTAAGTTTTTCGTTGGCTGTAGTGATCCTCGTCGTGTCCAGTTTGCTGCTTTCGTTTTGATTGGTATCTCGTATTTTCTTCACCTCTTTTTCTAGTCGTCGGTACATTTCCTCAAACTCATCTCGAACTGTCCCAAAGTCTTCTCGTACTGTTCCAATTTCTTCTCGAACTGTCCCAATTTCTTCTCGTACTTCTTGTTTTACGGTCTCGATTTCTTGATGGACATTTTGGAACAATCCTGCAATCTGCTCGAAATCTCTCTGTCGTCGTAACTCTTCTTATTTCTTTTCTTGTTGTCGTCGTTCTTCTTGTTTACTCGAAAAATCGGAGAATAACTTAGTTAGTTGTTCCTCTTTTTTCTGTTCTTCTCGCAGCCTTCGCTCCTCCTCGTCTTTCTTTTCTTGCTGTCGCAGTTCTTCTTGTTTTCTCGAAAAATCGGAGAATAAATTAGTTAGTTGTTCTTTCAATTTTTCTGTCTGCTTACGGGTGTTCACCATAGACAAAAGCCTCTTCACTCACTTATCCCTCTTCTAACACCAAATTGTTACGTATGCGGGTTCGCAGATAAGTGAGACTGATTTACAATTGTTAAATAAACTTTATTTATTCTCGAAATAATAAAAAATACAACTCAACTTTACTATATTCGCACTAGCTTACTCGGACTATTCTATATTCTGTCCCTCATGCCGACAATTCTCCCATAAATAAATCCGACAAAGGCTCCAGATCATTCGAGCGGCTTCTGGTCTTTGATTCGCAAGCCGCCGTTGGACTTTTCTCGAGATCCCTTTGTCGGCATTCTAGGAGTAGATACCGACATGCTGCCGTCGCTCTCGATATTCCAAGCACAGTATAGATCTCGCGCTTGCTTCAAAAGGATGCCGCCACCTTGTAGCCAATACCGGGGGCTGTTCCCTTTACACGTTACAATACTTTCTTTACATAAGTTATTATGGTCGCGGTAGTAGAAAAAAAATTGGGCAGTCTGTTTTTTTTGAATAAATATTTTTTTAAATTTATTGAAAATTGGTTCAAAAGGAACTATTTATTTAATTTTTATTTTTATGAATATAGTTATTTTAGATAAATTGAAATTGGTTATAGAATTTTTCTTAAATTATCACAGAGAATGGTAATGGTAACTCATATTTTATGAATATCTTGGCATTTCATTTGATTTTAAAAATGTTTGTTTTCAATTCAAATGAGGTCACTGTTGGTATCACTCGACAAAGCAACAATTTGAGACTACCTATTCCGTCTTCGAATTCAACGAAGTACTCTCTGATCTATAGTGCGGTTAAACTATACAATCATCTCCCTTCCAACTGCAAACACTTAGTTTTGCCATCTCATTTCAGGAGGTCGGTCAAGCGCTTACTTATCGATGAGGTGTTTTATAGTGTCCGAGAGTTTCTTGACAAACATTGGAATAGTTAATTTATATGTATATTTGTATATATGTGTGAAATTTTATTACCATTTAGGAACTGTATTTATACTTAGTGCTCAATTTCTTTTTTATCTGTTTGTTCTTTTTTTGTTATTTTTTCTTGTATTTTGGTAAATATTTATTATAATTGTTACAATGCTATATTGTACCTGAACTATATCATTTATTTATATATATATCTTTTTCTATATTTATCATGACTTTATCAATGAGATTAAAATCTTCCTAAAATAAAGTATATTTTGATTGATTGATTTGATTGATTGATTTGATTCCAGAGTAACTTAAAATGTGTACTTGGCGCAAGGTTTCAACGACATCCATAAATGTCGGTTTTGGTGGTATTATCAAAGGACACACAAAAATAACTCTAAAAATGCGGGGACAACTTACGAAAATTGTTACAGATGTCAAATTATGTCAGCACAGCATTGCTATGACAACGGCTCGTATAGCTCTGCTTACTGTTATGCTAATACGTAACTTTTTTAATTATTCATTAACATATTAAGATTGACATTGACATTAATTTATGTTTTGATTCAAACGCAGTTTTTTCTGGAGATTACAAACTTGAAAAGAAAACTACACCTTTGCATTTAATTTTTAAAAGTTACCTCCCATCCCTAAATAGTTGTGAGAGTTACAAAGTCAATGATGCTTTCAAAAGGTGCCTCCTAATGTCCCGTTGCATCACTCCAAATTTCATTCTTTTTGAATCAGCAGTTTTCTAGACATTACCTTGTAACACTTTAAAAGGACCATCCGGTATACATCAAAAACGATCAATTAAGGAGAATATCCGATTCATTAAAAAAAATGTTGAAAGTGATTCAGAAAACAAAGTCAGAACATCAAATTGAACCTATCATAAAAGAAGAAGAAATTCATAGTTAGCATATAATCAGAAAATAATTAAATCCTTTCTAACGAATGAAATGATAAGATTGAAAAATAAAGTTAATCAGTTGTTAGTTATTGACTCCATCCAAAATGTATTATCGCAATTATTCATTAATCTACAATACATTAATGAATTTCTGAATGAATTAGAGAATGCGATTACTTTTGCATCATGGAACCTTGTAAATAATTCAGCATTACTGTAGTGAACTCACACTTCTATAGCCTTAAATTAGTTTATTTAGCTTCTAGTTACAATTGTCTCTTAGAATTATCCTGACTTAAAAAAATAATTATGGGACATGACTTGACTTTCCTTGACAAACTGACAATTGACACTTCATACTTCAATGGAACATTTCAGAGGCTCTCAAACATGAGACTGATGCTGCAATTACCTAGGGAGAGTTTGAACTATATTTTAGTTAAAGCAAAAGAACTTTACAATACAGACAGTATTTTAGAATTAAAATAGCTTCAGAATTATAACTCCTATATTGGAATAACAGGTCAATTTTCATAAGAATTAATTATTTTTGTAATTAATTTGCCAATTTTAAGAACTGAGATCTAGATATTTTTCACCAGTGGAAAACAACAACTGGTTACACAGTTTCTCTTTTTTGTTCAGACGAATGATGATCACAAACGGCTTTCCGACAATAAGACGCTGCTATAATCCAATACAACATTAACTGGACCTTTCGCTCGCAAACCTTTCGAGTTAAATCGTAGAAGGTATAACGTCAGTCGAGGGTAGTCTGTTGCTTCTACCTAAGAAGAATAGATACCAATAGACCATAGCACGATTTTTGTTTTGTGGTTTTACATAACGCTCTAGATAAAAAACTAGTAAAAAAACACATGCAAATGTATAAGACAGGGTAATGCGATAATAATCGGAATTTCTATAGCTATGATACGGTCGGGTTTCCAATTGGATCGACATTAAATATGAACATTTCTTAGAAGCATCAGTTATGACCATGATGACTTATATTTGTGTTGTGAATATATTTCAGAAACTACAGATATAAAGCGACTATATTTGATAGGATAGCAAGAACAATTGTTTAAAGTAAAAATTCATTAAGGGTGGCTTTTCATTAGTGCTTGAAAATTTAAATAGTGACCAACTAGTTGAATTCTATAGATACAAACAGAAAGACAGGTGTAAACCAGGATACATGTGCAGGGCGGCGAAGTCATTAAGAGCCTCAATCACCATTCTCACGACGCAAAACCTGCCACAATCGAGGTTAATAGAGTAAAAACTCAGATAATCAATCATTATGTGTATAATTTGTCACAGTCCACTCATGCTGCCATGCAGAATGCAGCTTCGTTTAAGAACATTTCCAGAAGGCAACGGAATCAAATTATTGCGCCACCACCCTCTCCTGTATCTTTGGTTGACTTGGTTTTGCCGGAAAACTACAAAATTTACAATGCGAATGGTTGGAAGGAGAGAGTTTTTCTAGCAGTTAGTGGTCCTGTGAGAGGATTCTCATTTTTGTAAGAGATATTTCGGTAACGAGAGAAAAGTCTGGCTTTTTTGTATCGATTTAAGCGTCATGTTACTTAAAAATCAGAAAATATATTCTGGATCGAGATATTTTCAAGAATGCTGAGTTGATTTTCAAGGAATTACCAACCGATGCATCACAGAACAAATGTTTTGATTGGAATCGATTTCATGGCCGAAATTCGTGGCGTACAAGAGGTTTTATTTCAGAAAATATATTATTACTAGCAAAATGAGGACTCTAACATACAAGGTAGTCTTGCAAGGAAATTGGATGATCTCAACATTGTAATGCAAAGCATCAGTGAACATTGGCTTAAAATTGATGAGTTAAAATATGAAACTTATATGATATTTCTCTAGGAAGCATAGATAGATAGATAATATTTATTTGTTTCCATAAATTATGACAATGTTATAAAAGTTAGCCCAATGGCATAGAACATGGTTAGAGTGTAAAATTAATAATGTATTGTAAAAATAAAATGTGAGAAATACATTATTTTCCAAGATATCAATTCTTAACCATCAATATTTCTTCGCCACATGATTATGTTAAGTACTTACATACTTTAAATACATTATTTAGACATATATATTATACTAGATTAAGTTATCTTTATATTTATCGAAATCTTTTAGTGAATAAGACGCCTTTCGTAACTTATATTTACAAACAGTTACCTTAGCTTTTATTTCAGGCAGGTTACGAACAACCAACGGAAAACTGTTATATATTTTAATGATAGAAAAGTTGACATTTTTTTGAATGTAGGTATAGTTACAAATCTCAGCTACAAGGTCTGATTTATATCTGGTAGAATAATCATGTTTAGGAGTAAAACCCAGAAACCGATCATTGTTTTTATAGACAAACATAAAATAATCTAATACATACACATCGACATGTGTTAGAATATAATTTTCAACAAATACAGGTCTACAACTATCTTGATAGTTCATTTTAAAGATGCTTCGAATACATGCTTTATGTAAAAGCAAGATTCTGTCAAAATCAGGTGGATTGCCCCAAAAAATAAGTCCAATCACCCTCAGTGCATAGCAATATTTAGCTATGCTTAATGCGATATTCTTGATATTAGCTCTCCAGCCAAGTCTTCTATCAACTTTTGCCCCTAGAAAAGAAATATGTTCCACGGTACAAACATTTGTGCCATTGTATGAGAATGTTAAAGGCTGATCTGTACAATTGCAACTCAAGACTCTGTGTGTTTGGCATATTTAGGAGAAGGTCATGATTGAGGAAGTACTCATCGAGATACTCAAATGCCCTTTTCACGCTTACCTGCATTTTTTCCGAGTTTTCCTCACCAAAAATCAATGATGTATCATCTGCATATAATTCTGTATATTCAACCGATACTACATACATAATATACAGTTGGCAACCATGGATGCCAAAAGTGAAAAAGTAGACGATGTCAGTAAAAATTGCAAATACTGCAAAAAAAAGCATCGAGAAATCTCAAATTTCGTGTATAAACTGTGAAAGGGCATTTCATCCCTCGTGTGCACTCAGAATGAGAGGTCTCCTTGTCATTGGGGGTGGAAAAATGAAGTGATGTGTTGATCCCACCAATCCGCCATTGGGAACAGTACCAAGGTCATTGGCGATATGTCCGACGACAAAGGTATTTTAAATGAACTTTTGAAAACCAAAGACATCATTATTGAGGAACTAAACGAAAAAGAGCTTATTCTGCAAAAAAACTCATACTTGGGCATTTCACTTCTATCACATAATATTTTGTGATGCCATCTAGAGAAGCACCAAATATTGGGTACTCCCTTATCAATATCAATTCAGACGGCACGATCTTCCTCAATTTCTCTTAAAACTTCTGATTCTAGATTTTGTCGGTGTTTGGTAGCTATGTAAATAAATCTATTTTTGGTAAGTTCGCTGATGATCCTTTCACAAAATTTTCTTCAATTTTACCTTAATTCCGGTGTTTTGCACAAAGGAAAATTAAATAAAAAACTTAAACTGATCAAACAACACAAAAATCAAATATCTGCCATTACATGCATATCCCTCTATCTCAGCTGGACCTGGATGTCACGGACAACGCACCCGAACAAACTACTTGTTCATGATTGGAGCTGGGAAGTGTGACGTTTTAGCGTGGACAAACTGAAATTAACATTTCGATAATTAAAATATGTCTGAATATTATTTTAATGGTCATTTGCTTGTTTGCGGTATCGTTTAAAACTAATAAAACATAAAAAATCCAATGCATGCAACGACCATATTAAAATCTTATGCATCTTATGTTAGGGTTTTGACAGCTCAATCAATGCCAATAGACTTTGACGTAAATCGCACATGTACTGTCAATCCTCCAATGGTTGGCTGCACTAAGAAATCATAGATCTTAGGACCTCACGTAGATCAGAAAAAGCAGGTTAAAAATTCACTATATACGCATGATAGATAGATAGATAGATAGATTTAACTACAAATACTATAAAGTTTGTAGCATGTCAAACACAATAAGAATAAAAATGTAAATAACAATTGCAAACGATGACAATAGTAAAAAAACAAAATATAAAAAATACATAATTTATCCAAAATATATAAAGTGGCACCATCAAGCATTTTATGTAACAAAATATAGTAACAGAGCACATATAAAATTACTATCTGAAATGTTTTTCATAATTACTGACAAAATAAAAGCAATGTTTAAGTAAAAAAACAATTGTTCTTTTTTGAACGCAATTAAATTTAATTGTTTTTGAGTGTCTGGTAAGACACATGTTCACAATTCAAGGAGTTGTTCTTAGCCACATTCAGCCTGAAGCGTGTACTACTGGTATGATGTGCATATCGCGTGTTATAATCAATGCAAATCTGACTGTTTCTGATGGTTGGCATGTTTTCTATGCACCTAGAGCAGAACGTTGTAAATAAATAAAGTAGGCAGTGGTATTATTCTCACTTTCTTAAAGTGTTCCTGACAATGTTCTAAATAGCCGATTCCAGCAATAATTCTTATTGCTTTTTTGTTTATAGGGTTTGAAGAATTACCCCATAAAACTATACCATAGTTGATATGGGAATGGAATAATGCAAAATAAATAGTATTAATTGTTGTCAAATTTGTTACCTTCTTGAACTGCCGTAAAACGAAAATTGAACTTGATAGTATATGCTTTAAATGCTGTGACGACCAACTTTAATTATTGTCCAGAATTATTTCCAGAAGCTTAACCGAGTTTTTTCTATTGCTCTTAGCATTTTGATTACTAGTGTAAACCTGTAAGAACTGAGTTTTATCTCACCCCATGACTTATTGAGATAAACTGAGAACATTGATCATTTCGTGTAACTGCTTGTTTTCTATTACTAAGGTATGATTTAATGAGGGCCAACGGAATACCTCTTATGCCACAGTAGCTCAATTTCTCCAGAAGAAGGTTATGCGAAATTGAGCCAAACGCCTTAGACAAATCACAAACCATTATGCCGGTTTGTTTTCTTTCATCAAAACTCGCGACTATACCCTCCAGAATCTTCAGAACTGCTTGAGATGTAAAACGTGATGTTCTGAAACCATACTGAGAGTCATTAAAAAGGTTATTTTTATAGGGTATTGTAAAGGTTGTAGATGTAGCTTTTCTGTCTCCTGGGTCCCTGGGTAGGGACCCAAAGAATGGGTTCGTAGGAATATCAACTACATATTAACAACGATATATTAATAGTTACTTCTAACCTAATAACAACTAAATACTATATACTAGATTATACTACTATGTACTACATAATACTTCTTTGTATGCTAGGTGAGACGGTATATATATTTATATATGTGTGGAGTCAGCATAGGTTATGTGCGGTCAGGGTCGAGTGCACACTGCGTGATATCTTCCACACATAATCATAACAAACCATCACGTCTTCACCTAGTCTACGTATTATAGATTATTAACCTGAGTTAGGGCAATGGCCATGTACATTGGTCCACCACAGTATTATGAGTCCCATTTCACCATAGGGAAGTCGGGTTTTCATGTACTATCCTAATATTACAGGTAAAATTTGGTTTAGAAACTGTTCTGCTCGATATTATTTTCGATAAATCCGAGGAGGGAAGTTTAAAAATGAACACCCTGTATAGTTATATTATATTTTTATGTTTCGATCTAACATTCGTAACGTATCAAGTTTTTTTATGGTTCCTAGTTTTGAGATAGACATTTGAGTAACCCAAAAAAATTATAACTGCTTTCAATTTTTAGACTTCGAAATCGTTTAACTTACATCTAATATTGTTGCATTTTCTGTATAAATATCAAATTTTTGTTCTTTAATATTTTAAATACGGTAGGTACAAGATATCGAGACCCGGTTTTCACTTTCTTGTTTGGGCACAATTCTTCTGTTTTACTGTGACAAGAAAATAATATCAATAGATTTAACTTTTTTTAGAAAATTTAGAATTTTTTTCCTGATATTAAAAATACCCTCTTGCGGCAACATATAAAATTACAATCACAACGAATAAGGTAGAATTCTTCGCCTAAGATAAATTTGTTTTAGCGACACCAAGTTTGCTAAAATCTGTCGCTTTGAAACCACATATGTTTCAGATATAGGAGAAAAGTATTCTACAAAATATACTCGTCTTTACCTGAGCTATGAAAAGCACACAATTTTCTGTTATATTAATATGGTAATATTTCGAAAAAAAACTAACTTTTTTTGTTCAAAATAGCGATTATGCCACTAGGGGCCATCTTTGAAATCTGAACACAAAATTTTCTTAACGCTGCTTTAATCATTAACTTTCTTTCCGCAAGTCTCGATAGCAAGCGGTTTCTGAAATACAGCAGTTTTCATGCATATTTGGCCACCCTGTAGATGCTATAACTGAAATACTGCCCTGATTTTTTAAAGGTTAAAAATATAGATATTATGCATATTAGAGAGAAGATAACGGATTGCGTACGAGCAGGTTTTATCATGTTATGTTTAACCTCCTGGAAAGCAACATTTGTCTGAAATATTTTGCCATAGCCCATTTGCATTTACTTTTTGTTGCCTCTTAAATAAAATATTTGTGATCAATATATGATAGTAGAGAAGCTAAACTATTAGAAAGATATTTTATATCATCGAGTTTCAAGGGAGCTAAATCATTGTGTTATATTTCTAGGAAGGTTACCAATGGTGGAAACATTAAACACCTCTAATCTTACCTCCACATTTCTAAACGAAATATCTCGAATTTAAAATCAGGTGAGTGTCACACAAGTGAAAGTGCAAATCCTACAGTGCACGGTAATTGTTACCAGTAAATAACTGCATTTACTATATTGACGGAATGTTTACATTTGTAAGCTTTCATCTGATTATGTCAGTTAAATTTGACTCACACGATCAGAATTCTATCCTATCAAGGGTTGGCTCGTTCTGTGCTGGCATGAACGAATCCAGTGAATTTGACCAAGTCTTCGAAGTTAAAATATCCAAAGAGATCTATAACACGCTCAGATCGCTCGATATTGTTCGACAAAACTCTAAACCAAAGATCCCGGAACAACTGACAAACGAGAACAGAATAAATCGTCATTTTAATTCCTTCATTTATAGATCAGTCAAAACTGACTAACAGATATATCTCTTCTTGAGAAATATAATAAAATTAGAGCTGAAGCTGATTTCAGCAAAGTTTCCCCGAGAATGTTAGAAAATATATAAATTAATTAAAAAGCAATGCAGTTGGAACAGATCAAATCTTTGAGGATGATTCAGTTGGTACTATCGGTATGGTATGGTACCTCTGATAGAAGATTTCACCTTCATTATCAATTTCATTTGTGCACTTGTAGTGAGATAGCACCAACTTCAAAAGTACCAGTACCAATTTATTTAATATTACTTTTTATTTTTCCATTCACCAATTAATAAATTCGGTTGGTTTGTAGACAAAATTTATTTTACATTTTTAAGTATAACATTACTCATCAAAATCATTCAACGTTCACCAAGGTGGAAAATTAGTTTCTTATTCTGATTCAAAGATTTCAAAATATCTTGGAAGTAGACATATTTCAGACTTTACCATTGCTGTAATTCGGAAACCGTACTGTATTTTTGAAGATATCCGATTTGAACATTATTGGATATGGTTTCTTCTTTAATATATCCTTCTCAAATTTCGATTTAGGAACAAAAACCACCTTATGAAGATATTAGTATTTCTGAGTATAACGAAATTAGATTTATTATCTTCAATTGTGTGGTAGGTAATGTGCATCTCTTAGTCATTTCTCATAATTTACCTTGTTATCTTTTTGCCAGGAGCACGATCCACGCTTATTAAATACTTTGCAGATTATTAAGGCATCCTGGCCAGGATTAACCTCAGTGTAAGATGGCTGTTGCTCAAACCTTTGCACCGCCAGGACACCTATAAAAGAAAAAATAAAATAGAATTATGTATAAAATGTATAAAAATATTTCAGTTGACTCATACTTGTTAGAGGGTAATAGAAAGTTGTTATTAAATATGAAACTAAGAGCACTGAATATTATAGAAGCTTTTGAGAACTAAATATTTTGTTTTCGCAAATGTAATCCAGATTATTTCATTTTGTGTACTGAATTTTGCATAAATGGATAGATAGATATATTTGATGATGTTATGTGTAAATTACATTTATGACAAGTCAGAAAATCTAATGGGTACAAGGTACAAAGTTGTGAATAAGTAAAAACAGTAATAACTATTTTTGGCGGTACAGCACTAAGTATCATAAGAAAAGCTTGAAATCATTGTGTATATGTACAATTCTTGTAATCTTGTAAGTTACACAAACAGTTTATCAAAAGATGTTGATTTACCCTTGAATACATTCATGCTCAACAACACTAGATCAGAAGGCAAGCTGTTGTATAGTTTAATGTCAAGTGAATTACGCACTGACATTTATAAATTATGAGTCTTTGTTTATGTGCGTTTCTGGTTACGTAGTTTTGGTAGTCTGAGTGAGAAGAATATATACTTTTATTCTTATAAGCCCGATGTAGTGTATGATATATGAGAATACAAGGCAATGGTATGATTTTTTTTTAAATTTGGTTTGCAATGTTCATTTAGTGGGACACCAGCTATAATCGTGAGTGTTTTTTTTGCATGCAGAATGCTCTAAGACTATGAGAAGACCTACCCCAAATAATAATGAATGATAGGAGGTTATTAGTGTTTGTGTGCTCACAACTTTCTTCAGCCTACGAAGTAGGTAAAGTTGAGTGGACAGTTTTCTGCACAACATATCAATGTGATTATTCCATTTGAGTGAATCGTCGACAGTTATGCCAAGGAATTTAATATGATTGTTTTTTGTTAAGCAGTTGTTTGATGGTATAATAATATATTGGGTTTTATCCCTATTTAGTTTCAATTTGTTTCGTGAAAACCAATTTTCAAAATTTTCTTCCGGTTTTTGATTGAATTTTAATATTGCATCAACATCTGAACTTCCATTTAGCATCGTTATATCGTCTGCAAAGCAAATTATTGTTTTGTGGAGCAGAAAATCGAAAATATCCTTTATATAAATAACAAATAGTGTGGGACCCATCCTATCTTGAGGGATACAAAGAGACATGATTTTATTATCTGATAGTGTACCATCTAAAAAACCGCTTGTTTCCTTGAAAAGAGATAAGATACAAAAAAATAAGGATGTTATGGACGAAATTTTTTAATTCTAATGTGTTTCAACAAAAGCTTTTTTGAAACATGTTTCGGAATATTCATTCAATTCATCAAAAATATCCATATCATATCTAAAAGGCACCCCAGATGCAGGTATTTTCAATATATTCGAATTCCTAGTTCACAAAACTCCTCCGCCCTTATGAATTCTTCATTTTGGACTCTAGAGCTTACTTGGTAACGATATTAAATAGAACCAGACCGCAGTGATTGCCGTATTGAAGTTTTCCATTTTCAGATAAAAGAAAACCAAACCAAATACGGGTTTTAAGAATCAAACTATGAAGCAAACTATAATTTCGTCATTATGAATTATTGTATTTTGACGTCATGAAATTTTTATTCACCGACCACAAAATTATCAGTTAATAAGAATAATATATCTCAAATACTAGAAATGATACCAGCAAATGATCTCCAGATGGATATATTAAGCAGAGATGATGAAAATCTCTCTGAATACTAAAAAAGTTCAATGGATCGAAACAAACGTTGTAACAATAAGATTAGCATTCTCCAGTGGAATATAAAATCTTTCAAACCTAGAACATAATATCAATATCGTCGTTCTCTCAGAAATTTGGTTGAAGAAAACTGATAGTATCAATATAAAGCATTTCATTACTATCCAAAAATGCAGGCAAGATGGATACGGCGGTGTAGCGATCCTTATTTCACAAAATATAAAATATGAGGAAATAGTTGTCAACACATAACCAAGGTATTCAAATACGTGTAGTTAAAATTAATAACGGTGAATTAAACATTGCTCCAATTTATAATCCTCCAAACGTTTTAGCTAACACATCTGACTGGGATAGTATTTTTAATCAATTCTCACACAAAAGTGTATTCTGCGGTGACTTCAATTGCCACCATAACTTATGCGGCTGTCGAACAAACTCCGCTCAAGGTGAACGATTAATAAATGCTTTAGATAACTGGGACTTCATAGTTACAAATGACGGTAAACCAACTCGAATCACCCTTCCAGGACAAAATCCATCTGCTGTATACCTTACCATTCTAACACCTGATATTATTGATAAAATTTCTTGGAGAGTACTTCCTGATACGCTAGGCTCAGAACATTTTTCTATTCTGATTAATTCAAATATACCGAATAAAAAGAAAAATGTGACCCCCTCTAGTAAATGGAATGACGCACGAGTAGACTGGAGTACGTATCAAACTAAGATTCATGATGAATTGGCCAACAATGGCTCTTTCACAATGACATTACCTGAAAAGGTACATAAATTTTAGAACACCTCAAATATCGCAGCTAACGAAACAATGATAATTACTAAACCTTTTGTTACAAACAGTAACAAACTCTTTTGGTGGGATGAGGAAGATGCTCTCAAAGCTTACGAACTATTATCAAATTGGACAATTTTTTTATCCAAAAAAATATAGAGGCCGCATCAAAGCGACTGTTTATTCAAAAACGACATAGCTGGAAATCCTACGTTGATAAATTAAATAATAGTACCTCTATAACTGAAATTTGGAAAATAGTTAAGCGTATCAGTAACAAAAACCTTGGTCAAAAAACCCAAATACACGACGATACGATCAATGATATCCTGAATACTTATGCCCCATCATCTGTTCAACGGAAACCAGTCATTGATGAATATGATTATGCGCAAATATAGCTTAATGACCTAAATAATCCCTTTAATATGTCAGAGCTAAACATATCCGTAAAAAATACAAAAAAAACGTCACCGGGCTTAGACAGTTTTACCTATAAGATGCTCTATAACTCACCTGAATCGGCCAAAGTACTTTTATTGGATATATACAATGACTGGTGGTTCAACGGAAAAAGCATTGCTGAATTAAAAAAGATAGTTGTTGATTTGATACATAAAAATGGAAAAAACCCTTCTAAAGCCACATCATTCAGACCAATCTCTCTGATGTCCTGCGTACTCAAGACAATCGAGCGAATAATCAAGTTAAGATTCGAATTCTATCTAGAATCCAAAATGTTGCTGCCCAAGACACAGTTTGGTTTTAGGAGAGGATTAGGCACGTGTGATGCATTGGCTGAACTCATTACTGATATACAAATAAAATTTTCAAAAAACGATTATTTACTATGTTTATTTCTAGACTTAAAAGGGGCCTATGACTCAGTGGATTTAGAAATTGTTTTTCAAAAAATTTGGGTATAGATAAGAGGACAGCTTTTAATATCACGGACATCTTTAACAGGAGGGAAATTTATATTAGAAATCATAGTAACGAGTAACCCAGATTAGTTTTTAACGGCCTCCCACAGTGCTCCATACTCAGTCCTATTCTTTTTAATGTCTACACGTCAGATTTGCATAAAAAATTAATAAAAACATCAAAGTTATCCAATATGCAGATGACATTTGTATTTATACGAGCCCCAAAAACTAAGCCGAGTGTCTGAACGATTTCAAACTAGTTCTGAGAACAGTTGAATGGCAGTTTACTATACCAGTTGTTTCTGAATATAAATATTTAGGAGTACCTAGTTCTAGACCGTAAGCTACTTTGGACACAGCATATCGAACACATACAAAATCGCTATGAGAAAGGTTTAAACATACTCCGTTTTGTAACAAACAAATCATGAGGAGCTGTCCCTTGTATAGCACTTTTATTTTACCAGTCGTTCATAAGATCCATAATTGATTATGGTAGTATATTTCTCGGCTCGTCATCAAATACTAATTCAAAGAAAGTCGATCGTATCCAATATAAAGTAATAAGACATTGTGTTGGAACAATGTGGAACAATGATATTATCCCCTAGTAATGTAATTCTGGCGGAAGCTAATGAACCACCATTATATCTCAGACAATATCTAGCCAATAAATATATCACTGAATTGAGAACATACTGAAGATTTAACTAATCATTTCTGGAAAAAGAAAAACTCACCCCCATTAACTATCGCTTTTCGGTACACTAGTGGAATTGCTAAATCTTTATTCTCTTTAGAGAACTTTTCAGCTTTCCTATATAAATACGAGTTTATTTTCATACAACCCAGAGTTATACTTCCCAAATATAAAAACATACCATCCTTCAATCAAACTGTTGTAAATTATTTCAAACAATATTATAATATATCAACAACTATATATACAGATGGAAGCAAAGACACAGAAGGTGTAGGTAGTGCTTTCTATATTCCAAGTTTAGAACTTACTTCCAAATTTCGAAGCTGTGGCTATTGAAAGAGCTCTAATTTAGTGTTTGGGCAGTAGTATCCAGGAAATCATAATTTTTTCAGACTCAAAATCAGTATTAGAAGGCATCAATAATACAAAGCCTAATTATTTTAATAATCCAATTATTTGTAGGATAAAAAATTTATTATATGAGCTCTCAATTAATTCATGCAGAATTATTTTAATCTGGACTAAGGGACACTGTGGTATCTTGGGTAATGAAAAAGTAGAAAAAGCTGCGAAAAATGCACGCATATGCAATAACTTGATATATGTTTCTTGCTACCCAGATGTAGTCAGTAGATACAAACAGAATGTGCTCGAAGAGTGGAAACTCAAATGGTCTGAAATAGTGCAAAACTCTGCTAACCCTTATTTCCAAATCCACCCAGAGTACCACATATATTTGAATACAACGCGAATAAAAAATACTATAGTATAATCACCCGATTAAAACTTAATCATGGACAATTTCCCTACCATTTAAATAAGATAGGAATTGTAGATTCTCCCCTCCGTCCATATGATAATGAGGTGGCAGATTTGAAACATCTAATTTTTAGCTGTTATAATACAAGGGGTAAAGATGTATTCATTAATATTCACCAACAACTAAAATTTCAGCGGCAAGTTAATGTTCAGACCATAGTGGCTTCCCAAGATAAAAAGTCTATAATCTAATAACTGAATATGTAATTAGAAATAAAATGATGATATAGATACTAAAACTCTAAACAATGTGTGTAGCTAAAGGACAAAAGTTCATAGCCAAATAATCAACCACAAAAAAGCTTTGATCCATCCGTACACCTAGGAAGTTCACAGTTTCAGAAAACTTGATAACGTCACCACCCACTTAAATAGTAATGTCATTGGTACTTCTGTATTGACTATGGTGAAAATTAATTAGTGAGGTCTTCTTACTACTTAAATAAAGTGAGTTCTCATTACACCACTTTGAAAGTTTAAATAAAGCAGAATTGCATTTCTCTTCCATGGCTGAAGTATTTCTGTCACTCACAAGCAAAGTAGTATCATCAGCATAAATTGATAAGGAACATTTTGGGCTATCAAACGCACTTTCCAGATCATTAATGTAAATTAAAAATAGCAAAGGGCCCAATATGGAACCCTATAACACTCCCATCTAAATAATAATATTTTCAGACAACGTAATATTACCGTCGTTGAGTATTTTCACAAACTGATGTCTTTCTTTAAGAAACTAGGTGAGCCATGAAAGCGCTTGTCCTCGTACTTCATATCTTTCCAATTTATATTGTAGTGTTATGGTCTACGCAGTAAAATCCCCTTGAAAGATCGCAAAAGATGCCAATCGGTTTTTCTCTTTGTTCTAAACATGTTACAACTCTTTCGCAGAAAGCATACAAGGCAGTAGAAGTTGAGTATTCTGTTCTAAACTCATGCTGGTTTCCAGAAAGAATGTTATATTTATCGAGAAAATTAATTAAGCGAATTTGTAAACAGTGTTCAAAAATCTTACTAAAGCCCGAAGACAGAGCTATCGGTCTATAATTTGCCATATTATGAATATCGTTCTTTTTATGGATTGGTATGACAGATGATGATTTTAGGGCTGAATGAAGGCTTACTAATCCATGGTGCCATAATTTTTATTAAATAATATGGAATTTCATCGGGTCCCGCTGACTTTTTGTATTCCGGTTTATTTTTTATAACTTCGGTAATATCAAACTCAGAAAAAGTATGTAGAAACATACTATCGCGGTTGGAGTATTTTATGTCTCGTAACCTATTGTCTGACAGAATACTATTGACAATTTTACCGGGTTCTTCTTGGAAAAAGATGTTGAAGGCGTTAGCAATTTCTTTGCTATTTGTGATATAATTACCATTTAGCTCAATCACTGTACCTATCATTTTTAGATTTATTTTAACTTGCGATTTTACGATTTATTGACCAAGCTGATTTGATGGGGTTGTTTGAGTTGTTTATTATATTCTGATAAAATTGTTTTTTGTGAGGGATACGAGTATTTTATGTGCCTTTTTCGTTTTTATTGAGTCAACACATTAGAGGAGCATTTTTTTAAATGAAACAATTTCATAAGCTCACGACTAGATATTTTTATTTCGTCAGTAACCCTGTTCTTATGCGTGCTGCGACTTACATATTTTTAGTGGAAAATGCAAATTGAAAAGAAATTGAATATTACTAGAGAAGGCATTATAGGCGTCATCTAAATTTGTTTCTGAAAATACATTGGCCCAGGACTCTAGCGATATATCTTTTAGAAAATTGATTATATTCTGGTTTTCAAAGGATCGACTAGACTTGATATTGCTAGTTATTTTCATATTAAAACAAAAGTTAGTTTTAAATAGCAAAGTTCTATGGTCAGAAATAATGTTGTTTACAACTTTAAATTCACTATAGTTTGGCATATTAGAAAAAATATAATTCAACCTACTTTCTCCTCTGGTTGGCTCTGAAACATGGGTCTACATATTATAGTTTGCAAATAGGTTAGTAGATATACTAATAGAGTTCTGGACCGGAAGTAGCAGTAAGCATGCCTTATTTTTCAAAGGGGTCCCGAATAATGTAATAATGGCGTGCGGGCGTGCTGGATATTTTTCCAACGGGGTTTCATTATTTATTAAATGTTAGTTATATTCCTTTTCATGAGCGCCTTCTAGCGGAGAAGGGATTAGTAACTGCATTATTTAATTATTTAATTTAATTTAAGCTGAAGAAATAAAGTTCACCATTGCACGGTATCGAACTCACAACCACACACTCCAACACGCTAACAAGCTAGACGTTTTCCAAGCCTGCCATCTCGGTTACCCATGTGAATGCGAGAAATGAAACAATATATTTTGGATGGCGGCGCGTGCGCGCTTACATCAGATATGACGAGAGCTCATAAATTGAAATGTTGTCGATGTGTTAACATCGTCTTCTGCCTAAAATTTTATGGCGATTCAGTTTTTGATTCGTTTAAATCGGCCAAGAAATAGCAAAGATTTGATTTTCGTATAGAATATACGAGTTAAATTGCAAATTATGCTTATTCGACACAACAGCATCATTAAAAGTGCTTAAACAAGAAATCAGGAGTGAAAGAAAATGTGTTATGTTTAATATTGTATTTATCAAAAAAGATTTTCTGGAAAAACAACATTATACTTAAAATTTGCTTTATGTGAGAAATCAAAGAATATATGTTGGATGGCGGCGCGTGCGTACTTACATCAGATAAGACGAGAGCTCATAAATTGAAATGCTGTCGATGAGTTAACATCGATGTCGGCACCGCTTCGACGTAAGCAATGGCGATAAGCCATTTGGGTCTGTGCGCTCGGACAGCCCTCATCGTTTCAAGCAAACGACTCCCAAAATCGTCTTTGAATTGAAAATATCCGAATACTTTGACTTTTTTCAACACCTCTTCGAGTAACTGATACTTAGGTTGATACAATGACTTTGAATACACGTAAACGTTTTCAAATTTAGCACCATTCGGGTGGAAGAGCAGTGAAAGTACTGCATTTGTTTTCCCACATCCACTCGGTCCACATATGATTGCACGAAATGAATGTGGTAGCAATGTATCATGCTAACTGCTGGTAGATTGACTTTCATTTAAGTAATCTAAATTTTTGATCGGTAAGGTATGCTTCTGTTGAACGACCCTCATGTTGTGCACGATACCATGAAATGTTTAGGATTTTGTACAAATGTTCATGTCTTTCAATATTGACATCATTTTCAATGTTGATTCATCATGGTAAGGGTGTGGTTAATACGCTCATCAATAACATACCATTCGAACTACATCTGCCAGGCTATTCATATTGTGGACCGGGAACTAAATTGAAAGAACGCTTAGAACGTGGAGATAAAGGTATAAATCCGTTGGACGAAGCTTGCAGGGAACACGACATTGCATACTCTCAAAACAAATCATTGGAAGAACGTCATAAAGCCGATCAAGTGTTGGAACATAGAGCTTGGGAACGAGTCAAATCGAAAGACGCAAAATTTGGTGAAAAATCTGCTGCTTGGTTCATTACCAACGCTATGAAGGCGAAACGTGAACTCGGAATGGGTATGAAGAATCGACGACAGCATGGATTCTCCCAAATTGCAAAGAAGATTCATCAAGCTATGGAAAAGTCTCATCACGAATGTGGCAGTTTGAAAAAGTCATCTGCTGCTTTGAAAGCAGCTCGATTAGCCGTCAAAAAATGTGGAGGTCGAAAACGTATTGGAGTACGTAGAATTATACCATTGCCAAAAAGTGGCGGTTTTCTGCAGCTAATTCCATTGTTTGCCGGTCTCTCGGCTCTAGGGTCGCTGGCTGGAGGAGCGAGCGCCATCGCAAAGACCATCATCGACACGAAAAATGCAAAGAAAAAGATGGAAGAAGATACACGACATAATAAAGCTATCGAACACTTGGGATCCGGCTTGTTTCTACGAAAAATGCGTAACAGATTCGGTCTATTCCTGAAGAAACAGCATAAAGGAGGAGAAGGATTGTACTTGAAGAAACAAAAAAACTACTAGCTCAGCTACCCAACAGAGCTCTGTACGATGGGGAGATTATGGAATGTGCGAAAAAGCTGAAAATTCCATATTTTCGCGGTGTTTTTATGCGAGACACTCTTCCTGACCATACTAGACGTCGCGAATGTGCCGTAGTGAATTTAGATTCCTCCATCAATCCAGGTACACATTGGGTAGCTTACAAAAAGGATGATAACACTGTACAATATTTCGATAGTTTTGGAAATTTGAAGCCACCAAAGGAATTGGCCGATTATTTTGGAAAGCAGCAGTGCGTCAAGATATTTTATAATTATGATGTATATCAAACATATGATAAAAACAATTGTGGACACTTGTGTTTAGCATTTCTATGTCAATAAAAGATACTGTCACAACTACTTGTGTATCAGTCATGTCGATGAAACGAAGTGATACAATACTGACTTTGAAGAGTCATTCTTCGATTCTCTCATTTGATCTATCACCGCCGCTTCACTTGCAGCGTGACAATGAATATTGTTTGGCTCTTCTTAATTTTCATTCGTACAACAGTATACCCAACAACGATGAAGATACAAAGTTCCACTATGTAGATGGAAAGGGTAAGAAAAAAGCATTGACATTCCAACGGGAGCATACGAAATTGAGGATATTGAAAAGTTTATTCAGAAAGAAATCGTACCCAAGACGACGAAGATTACTTCTACCTCAAACCGAATAATAATACATTGAAATGTGAAATTTTTTGTAAAGATTTTGATATTGATTTCACTCCGAACGATAGTTTGACACACATTTTGGGATGCTCTCCTAAGATTCTACCAATAAATGTTACTCACATGTCCGATCGGCCTGTCAACATTATAAAAGTACGAACCATACACATCGATTCCAACATTACTTCGGGAGCCTTCTATAACGATAGACCTTCGCACACAATCTACGAATTTGCTATCAGAGAAGATCCTGATCCTGATCCGACGAAAGTCCAAATCCTCTCATTTATCTACCCATCACTACAGACAATACCTCCATTTTCGGTTTTAATTTCTGGCATAAATTTTGTTGCTGATTAGATAAGCCTTTATTAGTGCTTGAATTACCAGCAACAAAATACAAACAAAGAATATTACCAATAATAAACTTGTAATTTTTTTTTTTTTTGGTGTCGCTATCAGAATACCTCCATTATCTCTCTTAATTTCCAGCAGAAATTTTGTTGCTCATTGGATAAGTCTTTATTAGTGCTTGAATTACCAGAAACAAAATACAAACAAAGAATATTACCAATAATAAACTTGTAATTATTTTTTTTTGGTGTCGCTATCAGAATACCTCCATTATCTCTCTTAATTTCTTGCAGAAATTTTGTTGCTCATTGGATAAGTCTTTATCAATGCTTGAATAACCAGCAACAAAATACAAACAAAGAATAATACCAATAATAAACTTGTGACTGATTTTTTTGATGTCGCTATCAGAATACCTCCATTATCTCTCTTAATTTCTAGCAGAAATTTTGTTGCTCATTGGATAAGTCTTTATCAATGCTTGAATAACCAGCAACAAAATACAAACAAAGAATATTACCAATAATAAACTTGTTATTATTTTTTTGGTGTCGCTATCAGAATACCTCCATTATCTCTCTTAATTTCTAGCAGAATATTTGTTGCTCATTGGATAAGTCTTTATAAGTGCTTGAATTACCAGCAACAAAATACAAAAAAAGAATATTACCAATAATAAACTTGTGACTGATATTTTTTGGTGTCGCTATGACAATACCTCCATTTTCGGTTTTAATTTCTGGCATAAATTTTGTTGCTGATTAGATAAGCCTTTATTAGTGCTTGAATTACCAGCAACAAAATACAAACAAAGAATATTACCAATAATAAACATGTAATTATTTTTTTTTGGTGTCGCTATCAGAATACCTCCATTATCTCTCTTAATTTCTAGCAGAAATTTTGTTGCTCATTGGATAAGTCTTTATCAATGCTTGAATAACCAGCAACAAAATACAAACAAAGAATAATACCAATAATAAACTTGTGACTGATTTTTTTATGTCGCTATCAGAATACCTCCATTATCTCTCTTAATTTCTAGCAGAAATTTTGTTGCTCATTGGATAAGTCTTTATTAGTGCTTGAATTACCAGCAAGAAAATACAAAAAAAGAATATTACCAATAATGAACTTGTGACTGATTTTTTTTGGTGTCGCTATGACAATACCTCCATTTTCGGTTTTAATTTCTGGCAGAAATTATGTTGCTGATTAGATAAGCCTTTATTAGTGCTTGAATAACCAGCAACAAAATACAAACAAATAATATTACCAATAATAAACTTGTAATTATTTTTTTTGGTGTCGCTATCAGAATACCTCCATTATCTCTCTTAATTTCCAGCAGAAATTTTGTTGCTCATTGGATAAGTCTTTATTAGTGCTTGAATTACCAGCAACAAAATACAAAAAAGAATATTACCAATAATAAACATGTAATTATTTTTTTTTGGTGTCGCTATCAGAATACCTCCATTATCTCTCTTAATTTCTAGCAGAAATTTTGTTGCTCATTGGATAAGTCTTTATTAGTGCTTGAATAACCATCAGAGTGAAAGCAGCCACGAGTTCCAGCCACGAGTATGCAAAATCTTTAAGGCGAGCGCCCGGCCGCCATAGGTCGTTTAACAGTAATTCAAACTCATGGCTGGCCGTGGTTGGCTTTGATAACCCAGCTTATTTGTGGATTGATTTTTTTATCAAATATTATATGATTGATGATGGAAGAAGTAATATACCATCCGATTATGTCGACTAGGACCTAACTCGCCACAACTCTTTTTATCTATTTGTGATAATAAATCTTGAGATTCTCAAAATGCACTTAAGCGGTATTTTTTCTAGCAAATATATGGTCTGCATAATACTCTATGAGACATTTATCACCTGATTTTGTCGGGCAAGGATTCACCCTCCACAACCCCGTCTAATAATTACAAAAAATCATAACTTCGTCAAAATGTACATGGATGGGATTTTTTTCTGTTAAATATATGCTAGGCATGATGACCAAAAAGACTTATACGGCGCCTGATTTTGTCGGGCCGGAATTCACCCTCCAAAACCCCTTATATTATTTACCAATAAAAAATCATAACTTCGTCAAAATGTACGTGGATGAGATTTTTTTCTGGTCAATATATGCTAGGCATGATGCCCAAAAAGACTTATACGGCGCCTGATTTTGTCGGGCAGGAATTCACCCTCCACAACCCCTTATATTATTTACCAATAAAAAATCATAACTTCGTCAAAATGTACGTGGATGGGATTTTTTTCTGGTCAATATATGCTAGGCATGATGGCCAAAAAGACTTATACGGCGCCTGATTTTGTCGGGCAGGAATTCACCCTCTACAACCCCTTCTAGTAATTTCGAAGAAAAAATCATAACTTCCTTAAAATGTACGTGGATGGGATTTTTTTCTGGTCAATATATGCTAGGCATGATGCCCAAAAAGACTTATACGGCGCCTGATTTTGTCGGGCAGGAATTCACCCTCCACAATCCCTTATATTATATACCAATAAAAAATCATAACTTCCTTAAAATGTACGTGGATGGGATTTTTTTCTGGTCAATATATGCTAGGCATGATGGCCAAAAAGACTTATACGGCGCCTGATTTTGCCGGCAGGAATTCACCCTCCACAACCCCTTATATTATTTACCAATAAAAAATCATAACTTCGTCAAAATGTACGTGGATGGGATTTTTTTCTGGTCAATATATGCTAGGCATGATGGCGAAAAAGACTTATACGGCGCCTGATTTTGTCGGGCAGGAATTCACCCTCCACAACCCCTTATATTATTTACCAATAAAAAATCATAACTTCGTCAAAATGTACGTGGATGGGATTTTTTTCTGGTCAATATATGCTAGGCATGATGGCGAAAAAGACTTATACGGCGCCTGATTTTGTCGGGCAGGAATTCACCCTCCACAACCCCTTATATTATTTACCAATAAAAAATCATAACTTTGTCAAAATGTACGTGGATGGGATTTTTTTATGGTAAATATATGCTAGGCATGATGCCCAAAAAGACTTATATGGCGCCTGATTTTGTCGGGCAAGAATTCACCCTCCACAACCCCTTTTAGTAATTTGGAAAAAAAAATCATAACTTCGTCAAAATGTACGTGGATGGGATTTTTTTCTGGTCAATATATGCTAGGCATGATGCCCAAAAAGACTTAAACGGCGCCTGATTTTGTCGGGCAGGAATTCACCCTCCACAACCCCTTAAATTATTTACCAATAAAAAATCATAACTTCCTTAAAATGTACGTGGATGGGATTTTTTTATGGTAAATATATGCTAGGCATGATGCCCAAAAAGACTTATACGGCGCCTGATTTTGTCGGGCAGGAATTCACCCTCCACAATCCCTTATATTATATACCAATAAAAAATCATAACTTCCTTAAAATGTACGTGGATGGGATTTTTTTCTGGTCAATATATGCTAGGCATGATGGCCAAAAAGACTTATACGGCGCCTGATTTTGTCGGGCAGGAATTCACCCTCCACAACCCCTTATATTATTTACCAATAAGAAATCATAACTTCGTCAAAATGTACGTGGATGGGATTTTTTTCTGGTCAATATATGCTAGGTATGATGGCGAAAAAGACTTATACGGCGCCTGATTTTGTCGGGCAGGAATTCACCCTCCACAACCCCTTAAATTATTTACCAATAAAAAATCATAACTTCGTCAAAATGTACGTGGATGGGATTTTTTTATGGTAAATATATGCTAGGCATGATGCCCAAAAAGACTTATACGGCGCCTGATTTTGTCGGGCAGGAATTCACCCTCCACAACCCCTTATATTATTTACCAATAAAAAATCATAACTTCGTCAAAATGTACGTGGATGGGATTTTTTTGTGGTAAATATATGCTATATATGATGCCCAAAAAGACTTATATGGCGCCTGATTTTGTCGGGCAGGAATTCACCCTCCACAACCCCTTATATGAATTACCAATAAAAAATCATAACTTCCTTAAAATGTACGTGGATGGGATTTTTTTATGGTAAATATATGCTAGGCATGATGCCCAAAAAGACTTATATGGCGCCTGATTTTGTCGGGCAAGAATTCACCCTCCACAACCCCTTTTAGTAATTTGGAAAAAAAAATCATAACTTCGTCAAAATGTACGTGGATGGGATTTTTTTCTGGTCAATATATGCTAGGCATGATGCCCAAAAAGACTTAAACGGCGCCTGATTTTGTCGGGCAGGAATTCACCCTCCACAACCCCTTAAATTATTTACCAATAAAAAATCATAACTTCCTTAAAATGTACGTGGATGGGATTTTTTATGGTAAATATATGCTAGGCATGATGCCCAAAAAGACTTATATGGCGCCTGATTTTGTCGGGCAGTAATTCACCCTCTACAACCCCATCTAGTAATTTCGAAGAAAAAATCATAACTTCGACAAAATGTACGTGGATGGGATTTTTTTGTGGTAAATATATGCTATATATGATGCCCAAAAAGACTTATATGGCGCCTGATTTTGTCGGGCAGGAATTCACCATCCACAACCCCTTATATGAATTACCAATAAAAAATCATAACTTCCTTAAAATGTACGTGGATGGGATTTTTTTCAGGTCAATATATGCTAGGCATGATGGCCAAAAAGTCTTATACGGCACCTGATTTTGTCGGGCAGGAATTCACCCTCCACAACCCCTTATATTATATACCAATAAAAAATCATAACTTCCTTAAAATGTACGTGGATGGGATTTTTTTCTGGTCAATATATGCTAGGCATGATGGCCAAAAAGACTTATACGGCGCCTGATTTTGTCGGGCAGGAATTCACCCTCCACAACCCCTTATATTATTTACCAATAAAAAATCATAACTTCGTCAAAATGTACGTGGATGGGATTTTTTTCTGGTCAATATATGCTAGGCATGATGGCGAAAAAGACTTATACGGCGCCTGATTTTGTCGGGCAGGAATTCACCCTCCACAACCCCTTAAATTATTTACCAATAAAAATTCATAACTTCGTCAAAATGTACGTGGATGGGATTTTTTTATGGTAAATATATGCTAGGCATGATGCTCAAAAAGACTTATACGGCGCCTGACTTTGTCGGGCAGGAATTCACCCTCCACAACCCCTTATATTATTTACCAATAAGAAATCATAGCTTCGTCAAAATGTACGTGGATGGGATTTTTTTCTGGTCAATATATGCTAGGTATGATGGCGAAAAAGACTTATACGGCGCCTGATTTTGTCGGGCAGGAATTCACCCTCCACAACCCCTTAAATTATTTACCAATAAAAAATCATAACTTCGTCAAAATGTACGTGGATGGGATTTTTTTATGGTAAATATATGCTAGGCATGATGCCCAAAAAGACTTATACGGCGCCTGATTTTGTCGGGCAGGAATTCACCCTCCACAACCCCTTATATTATTTACCAATAAAAAATCATAACTTCGTCAAAATGTACGTGGATGGGATTTTTTTGTGGTAAATATATGCTATATATGATGCCCAAAAAGACTTATGGCGCCTGATTTTGTCGGGCAGGAATTCACCCTCCACAACCCCTTATATGAATTACCAATAAAAAATCATAACTTCCTTAAAATGTACGTGGATGGGATTTTTTTATGGTAAATATATGCTAGGCATGATGCCCAAAAAGACTTATATGGCGCCTGATTTTGTCGGGCAAGAATTCACCCTCCACAACCCCTTTTAGTAATTTGGAAAAAAAAATCATAACTTCGTCAAAATGTAACTGGATGGGATTTTTTTCTGGTCAATATATGCTAGGCATGATGCCCACAAAGACTTAAGCGGCGCCTGATTTTGTCGGGCAGGAATTCACCCTCTACAACCCCTTCTAGTAATTTCGAAGAAAAAATCATAACTTCGACAAAATGTACGTGGATGGGATTTTTTTGTGATAAATATATGCTATATATGATGCCCAAAAAGACTTATATGGCGCCTGATTTTGTCGGGCAGGAATTCACCCTCCACAACCCCTTATATGAATTACAAATAAAAAATCATAACTTCCTTAATATGTACGTGGATGGGATTTTTTTCTGGTCAATATATGCTAGGCATGATGGCCAAAAAGTCTTATACGGCACCTGATTTTGTCGGGCAGGAATTCACCCTCCACAACCCCTTATATTATATACCAATAAAAAATCATAACTTCCTTAAAATGTACGTGGATGGGATTTTTTTCTGGTCAATATATGCTAGGCATGATGGCCAAAAAGACTTATACGGCGCCTGATTTTGTCGGGCAGGAATTCACCCTCCACAACCCCTTATATTATTTACCAATAAAAAATCATAACTTCGTCAAAATGTACGTGGATGGGATTTTTTTCTGGTCAATATATGCTAGGCATGATGGCGAAAAAGACTTATACGGCGCCTGATTTTGTCGGGCAGGAATTCACCCTCCACAACCCCTTAAATTATTTACCAATAAAAAATCATAACTTCGTCAAAATGTACGTGGATGGGATTTTTTTATGGTAAATATATGCTAGGCATGATGCCCAAAAAGACTTATACGGCGCCTGATTTTGTCGGGCAGGAATTCACCCTCCACAACCCCTTATATTATTTACCAATAAAAAATCATAACTTCGTCAAAATGTACGTGGATGGGATTTTTTTCTGGTCAATATATGCTAGGCATGATGGCGAAAAAGACTTATACGGCGCCTGATTTTGTCGGGCAGGAATTCACCCTCCACAACCCCTTATATTATTTACCAATAAAAAATCATAACTTTGTCAAAATGTACGTGGATGGGATTTTGACGAAGTTATGATTTTTTTTCCAAATTACTAGAAGGGGTTGTGGAGGGTGAATTCTTGCCCGACAAAATCAAGCGCCATATAAGTCTTTTTGGGCATCATGTATAGCATATATTTTCCAAAAAAAATCCCATCCACGTACATTTTGAGGAAGTTATGATTTTTTATTGGTATATAATATAAGGGGTTGTGGAGGGTGAATTCCTGCCCGACAAAATCAGGCGCCATATAAGTCTTTTTGGGCATCATGCCTAGCATATATTTACCATAAAAAAATCCCATCCACGTACATTTTGACGAAGTTATGATTTTTTATTGGTAAATAATTTAAGGGGTTGTGGAGGGTGAATTCCTGCCCGACAAAATCAGGCGCCGTATAAGTCTTTTTCGCCATCATACCTAGCATATATTGACCAGAAAAAAATCCCATCCACGTACATTTTGACGAAGTTATGATTTCTTATTGGTATATAATATAAGGGGTTGTGGAGGGTGAATTCCTGCCCGACAAAATCAGGTGCCGTATAAGACTTTTTGGCCATCATGCCTAGCATATATTGACAAGAAAAAAATCCCATCCACGTACATTTTAAGGAAGTTATGATTTTTTATTGGTAATTCATATAAGGGGTTGTGGAGGGTGAATTCCTGCCCGACAAAATCAGGCGCCATATAAGTCTTTTTGGGCATCATATATAGCATATATTTACCACAAAAAAATCCCATCCACGTACATTTTGTCGAAGTTATGATTTTTTCTTCGAAATTACTAGAAGGGGTTGTAGAGGGTGAATTACTGCCCGACAAAATCAGGCGCCATATAAGTCTTTTTGGGCATCATGCCTAGCATATATTTACCATAAAAAAATCCCATCCACGTACATTTTAAGGAAGTTATGATTTTTTATTGGTAAATAATATAAGGGGTTGTGGAGGGTGAATTCCTGCCCGACAAAATCAGGCGCCGTTTAAGTGTTTTTGGGCATCATGCCTAGCATATATTGACCAGAAAAAAATCCCATCCACGTACATTTTGACGAAGTTATGATTTTTTTTTCCAAATTACTAAAAGGGGTTGTGGAGGGTGAATTCTTGCCCGACAAAATCAGGCGCCATATAAGTCTTTTTGGGCATCATGCCTAGCATATATTTACCATAAAAAAATCCCTTCCACGTACATTTTAAGGAAGTTATGATTTTTTATTGGTAATTCATATAAGGGGTTGTGGAGGGTGAATTCCTGCCCGACAAAATCAGGCGCCATATAAGTCTTTTTGGGCATCATATATAGCATATATTTACCACAAAAAAATCCCATCCACGTACATTTTGACGAAGTTATGATTTTTTATTGGTAAATAATATAAGGGGTTGTGGAGGGTGAATTCCTGCCCGACAAAATCAGGCGCCATATAAGTCTTTTTGGGCATCATGCCTAGCATATATTTACCATAAAAAAATCCCATCCACGTACATTTTGACGAAGTTATGATTTTTTATTGGTAAATAATTTAAGGGGTTGTGGAGGGTGAATTCCTGCCCGACAAAATCAGGCGCCGTATAAGTCTTTTTCGCCATCATACCTAGCATATATTGACCAGAAAAAAATCCCATCCACGTACATTTTGACGAAGTTATGATTTCTTATTGGTAAATAATATAAGGGGTTGTGGAGGGTGAATTCCTGCCCGACAAAATCAGGCGCCGTATAAGTCTTTTTGGCCATCATGCCTAGCATATATTGACCAGAAAAAAATCCCATCCACGTACATTTTAAGGAAGTTATGATTTTTTATTGGTATATAATATAAGGGATTGTGGAGGGTGAATTCCTGCCCGACAAAATCAGGCGCCGTATAAGACTTTTTGGGCATCATGCCTAGCATATATTTACCATACAAAAATCCCATCCACGTACATTTTAAGGAAGTTATGATTTTTTATTGGTAAATAATTTAAGGGGTTGTGGAGGGTGAATTTCTGCCCGACAAAATCAGGCGGCATATAAGTATTTTTGGGCATCATGCCTAGCATATATTGACCAGAAAAAAATCCCATCCACGTACATTTTGACGAAGTTATGATTTTTTTTTCCAAATTACTAAAAGGGGTTGTGGAGGGTGAATTCTTGCCCGACAAAATCAGGCGCCATATAAGTCTTTTTGGGCATCATGTATAGCATATATTTATCAAAAAAAAAATCCCATCCACGTACATTTTGAGGAAGTTATGATTTTTTATTGGTATATAATATAAGGGGTTGTGGAGGGTGAATTCCTGCCCGACAAAATCAGGCGCCATATAAGACTTTTTGGGCATCATGTATAGCATATATTTACCACAAAAAAATCCCATCCACGTACATTTTGACGAAGTTATGATTTTTTTTCCAAATTACTAAAAGGGGTTGTGGAGGGTGAATTCTTGCCCGACAAAATCAGACGCCATATAAGTCTTTTTGGGCATCATGTATAGCATATATTTACCAAAAAAAATCCCATCCACGTACATTTTGAGGAAGTTATGATTTTTTATTGGTAAATAATATAAGGGGTTGTGGAGGGTGAATTTCTGCCCAACAAAATCAGGCGCCATATAAGTTTTTTTGGGCATCATGTATAGCATATATTTACCATAAAAAAATCCCATCCACCTACATTTTGAGGAAGTTATGATTTTTTATTGGTAAATAATATAAGGGGTTGTGGAGGGTGAATTCCTGCCCGACAAAATCAGGCGCCATATAAGTCTTTTTGTCCATCATGCCTAGCATATATTTACTACAAAAAAATCCCATCCACGTACATTTTGAGGAAGTTATGATTTTTTATTGGTAAATAATATAAGGGGTTGTGGAGGGTGAATTCCTGCCCGACAAAATCAGGCGCCATATAAGTCTTTTTGGGCATCATGTATAGCATATATTCACCACAAAAAAATCCCATCCACGTACATTTTGAGGAAGTTATGATTTTTTCTTCGAAATTACTAGAAGGGGTTGTAGAGGGTGAATTCCTGCCCGACAAAATCAGGTGCCATATAAGCCTTTTTGGGCATCATGTCTAGCATATATTTACCAGAAAAAATCCCATCCACGTACATTTTGACGAGCTTATGCTATTTTTCTTGAAATTAGTAGAAGGGGTTGTGGAGGGTGGATTTTTGCCTGACAAAATCAGGCTATATGTAAGTGTCATAGAGCATTATGCAGAGCATAATATATTCACAAGAAATAATACCATTTACGTGTATTTTGAGAAACTTAAGATATATTATCACAAATAGATAAATGGAATTGTGGGGAGTGAATTTTTGTTAGAGATAATCGTGTGGTCTATAGCTCCTTCAAAGTACCGTCAGCATCATATAATATTTGATGAGAAAAAATCCATTCACAAAAATAAGCTGGACTTTCAATGCCAACCACGGCCAGCCACGAATTTGATCACTGAAACGACCGATGGTGGCCGGGCGCTCGCCGTAAATTTTCCGCGTACTCGTGGCTGGAACTCGTGGCTGCCTTCACACTCGTTGAATAACCAGCAACAAAATACAAACAAAGAATAATACCAATAATAAACTTGTGACTGATTTTTTTTTGATGTCGCTATCAGAATAACTCCATTATCTCTCTTAATTTCTAGCAGAAATTTTGTTGCTCATTCGATAAGTCTTTATCAATGCTTGAATAACCAGCAACAAAATACAAACAAAGAATATTACCAATAATAAACTTGTGACTGATTTTTTTTGATGTCGCTATCAGAATACCTCCATTATATCTCTTAATTTCTAGCAGAAATTTTGTTGCTCATTGGATAAGTCTTTATTAGTGCTTGAATTACCAGCAACAAAATACAAAAAAAAATAAAAAAAATAAAGCAGACAGTCGAATTGTATACCTCCTCCGTTCGGGGTTCGTCGGTCAAAAAAGAATATTACCAATAATAAACTTGTGACTGATTTTTTTTGGTGTCGCTATGAGAATACCTCCATTTTTTCTCTTAATTTTCATGATTTTATTTCTCCTTAGACACGACATTGTAGGTGATATCTAGATATTTTTTCGGAAACAAATGTGATTAAACATACCTCTAATGTTATGTACAGTTTTATTATAGTTACCTCACGCCGGCCCCAATAGGCAACGAGGTATAACGCCAGAGATAGCCCAACGTCAGAGGCGGCAATATCGGATCTCTTTTTCTGGTTGTTCTGTGACAAAACACTTATTTTGGAAAGGTCACCGCTCCCCTCATTCGATGAACGACCAATTACATACGACTGCTTGTTTGATTTGGGGAACCACACAAATACGGTTTCTTACGAATGTCGCAACCATCTCATCATATTATAATAGAGAAATAGAGATATAATACGTATTTGTATCAAGTGCGGTAATCATCTTTGCTCAGATTATTCTTTGGATTTATATAAGATTTTTGAATTTGTGTGTGTGTGCTTATGTTATTTTATTTAAGTTCATATTCATTTTGAGAGTCAATCGCAAAATAGCGACTTTGTGTGTGTTATGTGGACGCTATAATTTTTGGACTAAAACAGTAATTCAATAGATTACTTTATGGCTCGAATTATGTATGTTTATTAATTTATTACAAAAGAATTGGTGATATGGTGTTCTTTTTGCTATGATTTTTTTTTCAAGCAAACAGCCCTTTGAATTCAAGTACTTTGTGTTATAATTAGTTAATACTTAAAACATCGTAACTCTTATTTAGATCTTTTCCACTTTTCCACCAGCGTTTTTATAGGTAAGTTGCAATTCTCTTATATGTGTTAGACTATTTTTAATTATTTGCAATATTTATTCAGTTCCTCAATTGAAAAGGAAATTACGAAAGTCAAAATAGTTTACAAGTTTGCTTAAACACTTTTTTTCATAATTCAATATTATATTATTGAACAATGCCATCACGTGGGAGGCCACCAGTGGTTGAGTCTCAACGTATAACTGATGTTGTTCTGGACCATTACAGTAGAATTGTTATGTCAAAAGATGGGCAAATTATTGATAAGAACGATTCAGTTTGGGAAACTATTTCAGCTGAGCTCGATCACCTGATTAAACCACATTCCCTGTACGGCTACGTTACAGATGATCGTTATGGCATAAAACGCCGTTTGTTTGAACGGTCTGATATAAAACTGAGCAACAATTCCGCTCAACCTTCTATTTCGGAAATCTCTATGAACTCTAGTACTTCAATAGATACTAGTTTTCAAGAAAATATTCAAAGATCGTACATTATACATTTTACAAAGGAAGAATTCAAAGATTTAATAATCACAAAAACTCATCAATGTTGTGACAGGAGAAGGAGAAAGAGAGCAATAGAATACAAATCTTTGAGGCCTGGTATTTGGGAGGACCAAATTAATGATAGGCTGGTAGATTTATCAAGAATTACATGTGGGTTGAATTTCAAAAACCATTATATTTCTACAGACGAAACTTTTGGGTCATTTAAAGGTTTGTTTTTCTTTTATTTTCAATAACATTGCTCGGGAATAGACTTTTCTGTTATTCTCAAAAAAACCTGATAAATCAAATAGTTTCAACTTCTACTAGAAGTTTATCAGACGAGTTTTTTATTTCCAATTCCTAATTTGATGGGAATGGTTCTTATACGCGTGAGAGAATGTATTAAAAAATATTTAAAAAATGAGCATATCATACTTTATATGTTCAACAGGTTATTGTCAGTGTGGTAGTATATTGGATGGAACTATTAGTAATAAATCACATGACAAATTTGTTGAAATCACATGTTCTATCAAAAAAGGTAGTGGACAATGTGGTAAAAGATGGCTGAAAGGACCAAAAAGAGATGCCACGGTTAAAGAAATGGGTGAGAAGACCGTACATATATACCGGGCTGAAAAAGCGGAAGAAAAAATGGAATATGGTGATTATGAACCTCCAAATTTACCATCGTCACCAGTTCTTCGCGTAGCTAGGCATGACATAAGAAAGAAAAAATTCATACATGATGATCCTATCAGAGCTCTGCAAATTTTGAAACATACTGATGCTGCGTTTGTTATTAAATCAATTGGACTCGATCCTTTTTTTGTTCACGTTTGGAGTCGGCACCAGTTGAATATATACAGGGATTATGTTGCGAATGGTCAAAGTTGTCTATGTATTGATGCAACCGGCAAAATTATTAAAAAAATGTCTAAATATGAAGGCATCAAATCTAAATCAATTTATCTCTACCATGGAGTCATTAGAATAGATGAAGGCCAGTTTCCAGTCTTGCAAATGATAACTGAGAGCCAAATTCCAATTCAATACATTTCTGGCTGGCGGAGTGGGTCCGGTTAGGAGCTCCTTTTCCAAAAGAAGTGGTGATGGATGGAAGTAGAGCTATTTTGACAGCTGTCGTGAGAGCCTTCACTAATTTTAATACAGTAGATGAATATTCAGAGGCTTGTTCTTGTTTGAATCTTCCATCATGCTATATAAGAATGGATAATGCACATTTTATGCATACTTATGTGCGATTATTGAAAAATACTCATGCAAGAGTTGGTATTTTTTATAAAGCTGCAATAGGCCAACTTATAATAACCAGAAATAGAAATAGTGCAAAAAAAATTATTATAGCATTACTGCTAGTTTCCCAATGTGAAACTGACGGCATCTTGCCTGATGGATTTATAACCGAGGTTGAAGCTGCTAACAAATATTTAAGATCTTTAATTACTGATGAAGTGAGTAATTTAAAAACATTAAAATCCTCTTGCATCTCTTGCACATAGTTATTCAATACCGAGTGATAGAACATACGTATGTTGACTTTCATTTGGTCAGAATATTTATATACCTATAGTGTTGCAATAAGTTATTTATATATAATATATTTCTCCTAATTACCAACTCATTCACTGAAAGTTTACGTATAATATATAATATTATATAATATTAAACTAATCTCAGACAGATCCCTCTCGATATTTCTTCTGGAATTATAATGTGGTATAATTTTATATCTTTTGAAGGTATCACTAAATAAAATAGGTACACAGATAAAAACTTCTTAAGAATCACTGAATAACTGAAAAATCTTGGCATACTTATTATACTAACAATCAAAATCTGTATTTTTCTGTTAAAGGCTATAATTATTGACAATAATTATTCATTTCCTACAAATGAAAATTTGGTTTCCATTGAAAACGAGGAAATTGATTCTGATAGTGATAATCAGCAAAATCAGTCACAGCAAAAAAAACGAAAAGAAACCAATCTCTGGACCGAGTGGGGGCAGAAATTAACCAAGAGATTGATGTTATTGTAAAAACTCAAACAGGCGACCGAGTAAACGCGCATTTTATGCCAGCATTTGCTACAAAGCTTTTAAATGACCTACGCGACTTACCTCTGTGGTCTTGCGTGATGAGAGATGATTTTGGATTTGGACGGATTCCAGCATCAAGTGCATGCGTCGAAAGCGAGTTCAATAAAATCAAGAATTCGTTTTTGAAAAATGAGGTACTTCCAATGAGAGTTGATGAATATGTGGAGAAGTATGTAAACTATCTCAATGGCAGAATGAAAATCATTGGATCAAAAATAGCTTTTTCTAAAACATTAACCTGTGAAAAAATAGCAGACAAAGATACCTGGTCGTCGATTCCCCAGGATGATTATGGTGATTGCCTCATAGACAAGAAGCACTCTGGTGCTAAAATATGCTTCATTTGCCATATACCAGTTCATAATTCAGAATTTTGTACCATTTCTCTAGATCCTAACGAAGAATTTGGCCAAAGAATAATGTGCTTAAATTGCAAGGATCAAGATAACATTTCAACCATTCTTGCATCCCAACATGAGGAGAACTGGAGAGGAGAAACAATAACTTCATATAAACTTAAAATAAATCAAAACAAGAAACAATATAATGCAAATAATGATCGCGATAACACGCGAATAAAAGCGAGGTACCTTGGACAAAATCCCAATTCAATAAAAGAAAAGCTGCAGTTCCATGGTAGATATAAGAAAATTAGCGTATTAAAAAATGGTAGTTGTGGCAGCTTGCGCCCAGTCAACATTGATGGCAAACGAGTAAATGCTATACTCACATGTCCTTTTGACAGCGTTTATCAAGTAGTTTTGGCTGCTGTATGTGATTGGGAAAATTTTCGTAGCAGGGTAGGTGTGGTATGTAAGGGGGAAACTAATTAGTCAACAATAAGTTCATTCTTACAAAATCAAAGTAAAGATGTTCATCGAAATTTAGTTACAATATTAACTATTCTTCTAATTAAGTAGAACTAAACATTAGAAACAGAAAACAGTTTATACCTGCAATAAAAAAGAAAATACAAGTGTTCATAGAAGATGCGGTAGTAACTTCTCGTCTGCTACATATACAGGCAGGCGGTACATTGAGGTATCTGATATACTTGATATATACCTAGTGGTGGTGGAATCTAATAAAATTTCATTTTATCAAACGGTTTTATTGAAAATAATTTAGGTAGGTACCTAGTAAGCTAATTGATAATTATATAGGTCCTAGGTACTAGTCATCACACCACTCTCCTCATAAATCTAGGCTATCAACAGTCATATCATTATGAATGAATGCTATTTACATATTTAGTCAGGTTATGCTAAGCTCCAGGGATTTATTTTTGAGTCAGAATGCCTTATATTGTTGAGGAGACTGGTGTGATGTCTTGTACCTGGAACCTACCTATATTTTTTAATTATTTTCAAATTAAATTGGAAAAAAGCTATTTTAAGATTTTAGCTTTGTCTAATCAGCCGAAAATACGCATATTGAGGGTCATCCGTGATTTGGTGGCAGCGGCCATCTTGGATATACTATAATACTGAATATTGAATATAACTGACATAACTTAACGGACACGCTGTACATTTCATATTAGTTACCAGGAATTTCTATTGATAGTATGTTCCCATTGAACAGATTCAAAACGATGCAAAATCAAATTTAATGTTGAAATTGGCAAGTGGAATAATTGAGGAGAGAACTTCTTATGCAGCTGTCTATGAAGCCCGGGCCAGATTTCATTATGAATTTATACATCATAATGAACAACCAGATGGCTCAATCTTATTGTCCTGTGAAACTAGTATTATGGAAATCATTTTGAAAACATTTAAAAGCACACCTAGTTGCAAAATATTAAAAAAATGCAATGAATGTCATCAAGAAGATAGAAGTAATATAATTGCTCCGCTAATATATATATCAGACATAATAAATAAAAAAATCGACATCGGCAAATTATCAGATCTGTCCATGATTACATGTTGCAGAACAAAAAATTGTAATGGGCAGAGACTAACATCAATTTCTGAACTAGGTAGGACGAAAAATATGTATACCTTTTATAGTGCATTATGCATTTTTTGCTTTTTACATAAAATTCTAAACAGATTTCATACAGAATACCGTTACTTAAATCAAAAGATTCTACGAAAAATATTTACACAAACTGATCGTTGCTATGGTTACAAGTTATATTAGAAGATCCTAGAGGGTATAACTTAATTCAATAACGTGAGTTATCTGAAATCGAATCAGTTTCAATATTAATTCAATTCAATATATTATTTTTCATTAAATCAGTTCAATTTAGGTGGATTATTAAATTTATTGAATATCTAATTGGTTTAGAATTTTAAATAACATTCAAAATTCAATAACTTTCAGGGTGTCCCAACAAAAAATAATAGACAGTTCGAATGAACCTGATAATTTCCAGCACTATTTTTTGTAATGTTTTGTTCGTTTTACATAATTTACCTACCAATGTTGTAGTAAGATAAGACTGAGAGGGAAAACATAGCCAGTAAATAATGACTTTATTCAATATCTAACAGGAAATATGGTGGTACTTGAGATGTTCAATGCCGATGAAGAGCATCAGAAAATCCTCGACGAATTACCCAAAATGTTTAAAAGCCCAGTGAATGAAGCTGAAATTTATAGGCTTGTTGGAATTGTTGCGTTTTTGCCCCCAGTAATAAAACGAAGGTCATCGACTGACAGAAGAATAGGGCATTTTAAAGCAATATGCTTAAGAGGAACTGAATGGGTGGAATATGATGATATAATAGGGGAAGCAAAAGTAATAAGAGGAAAATCATCAATAAACATACAACTCTTAGTGTATATAAAAGTTTAATAAAATATTAGTGATTTTTTTTATTATTTTATTAATGCGATAGCGTCTAAAACAAACCTCCATTACAAGTTTATTATTGGTATTATTCTTTGTTTATATTTTGTTGCTGGTCATTCAAGCACTAATAAAGATTTATCTAATGAGCAACAAAATTTCTGCCAAAAATTAAAACCGAAAATGGAGGTATTGTCATAGCTACACCAAAAAAAATCAGTCACAAGTTTATTATTGGTAATATTCTTTGTTTGTATTTTGTTGCTGGTAATTCAAGCACTAATAAAGACTTATCCAATGAGCAACAAAATTTCTGCTAGAAATTAAGAGAGATAATGGAGGTATTCTGATAGCGACACCAAAAAAAATAATTACAAGTTTATTATTGGTAATATTCTTTTTTTGTATTTTGTTGCTGGTAATTCAAGCACTAATAAAGACTTATCCAATGAGCAACAAAATTTCTGCTAGAAATTAAGAGAGATAATGGAGGTATTCTGATAGCGACACCAAAAAAATAATTACAAGTTTATTATTGGTAATATTCTTTTTTTGTATTTTGTTGCTGGTAATTCAAGCGATAATAAAGACTTATCCAATGAGCAACAAAATTTCTGCTAGAAATTAAGAGAGATAATGGAGGTATTCTGATAGCGACACCAAAAAAAATAATTACAGGTTTATTATTGGTAATATTCTTTGTTTGTATTTTGTTGCTGGTTATTCAAGCATTGATAAAGACTTATCCAATGAGCAACAAAATTTCTGCTAGAAATTAAGAGAGATAATGGAGGTATTCTGATAGCGACACCAAAATAAAATAATTACAAGTTTATTATTGGTAATATTCTTTGTATTTTGTTGCTGGTTATTCAAGCATTGATAAAGACTTATCCAATGAGCAACAAAATTTCTGCTAGAAATTAAGAGAGATAATGGAGGTATTCTGATAGCGACATAAAAAAAATCAGTCACAAGTTTATTATTGGTATTATTCTTTGTTTGTATTTTGTTGCTGGTTATTCAAGCATTGATAAAGACTTATCCAATGAGCAACAAAATTTCTGCTAGAAATTAAAACCGAAGATGGAGGTATTCTGATAGCGACAACAAAAAAAATCAGTCACAAGTTTATTATTGGTAATATTCTTTGTTTGTATTTTGTTGCTGGTAATTCAAGCACTAATAAAGACTTATACAATGAGCAACAAATATTCTGCTAGAAATTAAGAGAGATAATGGAGGTATAATGATAGCGACACTAAGAAAAAATGATTGCAAGTTTATTATTGGTAATATTCCTACTTTGTATTTTGTTGCTGGTTATTCAAGCATTGATAAAGACTTATCCAATGAGCAACAAAATTTCTGCTAGAAATTAAGAGAGATAATGGAGGTATTCTGATAGCGACAACAAAAAAAATCAGTCACAAGTTTATTATTGGTATTATTCTTTGTTTGTATTTTGTTGCTGGTTATTCAAGCATTGATAAAGACTTATCCAATGAGCAACAAAATTTCTGCTAGAAATTAAAACCGAAAATGGAGGTATTCTGATAGCGACACCAAAAAAAAATTGTTACAAGTTTATTATTGGTAATATTCCTTGTTTGTATTTTGTTGCTGGTTATTCAAGCATTGATAAAGACTTATACAATGAGCAACAAATATTCTGCTAGAAATTAAAACCTAAAATGGAGGTATTCTGATAGCGACATTAAGAAAAAATGATTGCAAGTTTATTATTGGCAATATTCTTTGTTTGTATTTTGTTGCTGGTTATTCAAGCATTGATAAAGACTTATCCAATGAGCAACAAAATTTCTGCTAGAAATTAAGAGAGATAATGGAGGTATTCTGATAGCGACATCAAAAAAAATCAGTCACAAGTTTGTTATTGGTATTATTCTTTGTTTGTATTTTATTGCTGATTATTCAAGCATTGATAAAGACTTATCCAATGAGCAACAAAATTTCTGCTAGAAATTAAGAGAGATAATGGAGGTATTCTGATAGAGACATAAAAAAAATCAGTCACAAGTTTATTATTGGTATTATTCTTTGTTTGTATTTTGTTGCTGGTTATTCAAGCATTGATAAAGACTTATCCAATGAGCAACAAAATTTCTGCTAGAAATTAAGAGAGATAATGGAGGTATTCTGATAGCGACATCAAAAAAAATCAGCCACAAGTTTATTATTGGTATTATTCTTTGTTTGTATTTTGTTGCTGGTAATTCAAGCACTAATAAAGACTTATCTAATGAGCAACAAAATTTCTGCCAGAAATTAAAACCGAAAGTGGAGGTATTCTCATAGCGACACCAAAAAAAATCAGTCACAAGTTTATTATTGGTAAAATTCTTTTTTTGTATTTTGTTGCTGGTAATTCAAGCACTAATAAAGACTTATCCAATGAGCAACAAAATTTCTGCTAGAAATTAAGAGAGATAATGGAGGTATTCTGATAGCGATACCAAAAAAAATAATTACAAGTTTATTATTGGTATTATTCTTTGTTTGTATTTTGTTGCTGGTTATTCAAGCATTGATAAAGACTTATCCAATGAGCAACAAAATTTCTGCTAGAAATTAAGAGAGAAAATATAGGAATTCTAATAGCTTCAACAACAATTCTTGATTTCAGGTTAATCAGTGGATATCCTAACTATTTACTATTTTTTTGTGTTTTGGATTAGCGTAGCATTAGGAAGAAGTACTGTAAAGTACGTTTTTTCAATATATTTTTTTTATTTTTAATATTTTTTTAATTTTCTTCATACTATCTTCCAGCAACAAATTAGCAACAAATTCAGGTGGTGTTAGAATTGAAAAAAAATAATTTTCAGTGGTTTCACTTCTATCTTACAGGTTAAGATAGCAGTAACTCAATTTTTTCAAAACTGGTTCGAGCAACAAAATCGGGATTTTAGCAACTAATTAGCAACTAATTAGCAACAAATTCCCATGCCGGTTTCGATTGTTTCTGCTAACTTGTCACTGCTAGCTTAACAGAGCTTGTTGCCTGATCGAATTTTGGATGTCTTGAATTTTAATGAATATTTTCGTTGTATTATTGATGTTGTTAAAACATGGTTTTGTGAAAATAAAATTAAATTAACGGTGGCAGAAATCATTGATGGCTTTTACAATGCCTCATCAATGGATAGTTTGTATACTAATGCCTTAAGAGAGTATATTTATTATTATCGTAGTAAAATTGAAACAGATTTATGTAAAAAACAATGTATGTAAGAAATAAAAAAACTTAAATTTTATCAATATGTGCGTTTATTTAAAATAAAATGTTTCATCCTGATGTTTTACATTCTAAACATAGTTGCGATTAAAATATTTTTACATGAAATGTTTATCACCTACAAAAATAATAACAAATATTTCGATCTCTATCAACTTACATTGCTTTTAGTTTTGAGCATATATTTGAGAATGATCCAGCATTACCGGACCCTTGAGGAAAGCTTTCGTTGGAAAAGTTATACATCACATCTAACCTAACAATGATCTTGACTCACACTCTGTCTAACCTAACAAATATTGAGACAGGTAGATACATCAAACAGATGGATAAAAAGATAAATAGTTGAACTATTCCTTCGACTTCCTTCATACATTTTTCTTGATTTCTGTTTTTTCCTCAATTTCATATGTTGCTGGATGGATATACACAGACAGAAGGATTAACAGCCAAATGGTTGGACTATTCGGAGATTATTCTAAGTTGATTTCTGGTATTTCATTAAGGTCTATAGATATAGGCCGACATATACATACAGAGAAACAGATAGGTAGGTATAGCCAGATGGGCAGATAAATAGTGGATTCTTCCGACTCATTCTTGCACTTTTTCTTGATTTGCAGTGCTTTATTAATTTATTTATTTTATAGTTGACAGACACATAGAGACAAATAATTTGACATTTCTGACTTTTTTCATGCATGACTGTTGATTTCCGGTGATTCATTCAATTTTCAAGTAAATTTTTGTTGAGAGACAATTGCTATTTGTCGGAATCATAAATAATGTAATCGTTTAACCGCAAGTCGTCATCGTATATCTAATGTGTTGCTCGAATTATTATTAGGTAATATTTATATCGCAGGATGTAATAATAATTAGATTAACTAGAATGGAAAGTGTTAAAGATAAAGCTGGCTCATTGATAATTTATTTTGTGCATTTCTTTTGTCAAATGTTTATTTATATTTATTTAATTGTGTCGATGTAAATTGTATATATATTTTTACCTATAGTCAAAACATGTTATTGTTAGATATTTTATATTATGTATAAGTAATTATTATTGTGTTCATATTTAATTGTTTGTTATATTGTAATATAGTTATTATAATCATTTGACGAAAAATCTAAAATTATAAAGATATTCGATTTTTTTCTAAGGAAGGGGTGTGTGATGGACCAATGTACCAGATCATCGCTTTAACTTAGGTTAATAATCTACATACAATACGTAGACTAGATGAAGACGTGATGTTTTGTTATGATTATGTGCGGAAAATATCACGCAGTGTGTACTTGACCGCACATAACCTTTGCTGACTCCACACATACCGTCGCTTCCTCGAACTGAATACAAAAGTGTTGAAATACACATAGATTCTGATAAAAAATATATTATTCTCGTAAAGGAAATCTATGGTTCCTACATTTGAAATCGAATATACTTTAGGACTTAGTTATAGTAATAATGAGTTATCATATATGTATTCAGCTATAATCATGAGACTGGGCCTAAACAATACTTGATGATTGTATTCCAGTCATTATATTTGATTAATACACGATTTGATATTGTTGTATTTGTGTTATAGCAAAACATATTTCCTCATAATTTTATTATGACAAATTATTTGGGTTTGCATTTATGTGTTGGTAATGACCCAGTAGAGTTCAATATATTATGGTTTTTCATTGTTTTTGTGATTCATTTTGTATGCAATACCTGGTCATCGCCCTAACTTAGGTTAATAATCTACAATACGTAGACTAGATGAAGAAGTGATGTTTTGTTATGATTATGTGTGGAAAATATCACGCAGTGTGTACTTGACCTGACCGCACATAACCTATGTGCTGACTCCACACATATACCGTCGCACCTAGCATACTAGGAGAGAGTAGTATTATACTTGTGTATTTTGCGTTTATGCCTCTTGTGTTCTACCATTTCGCATCTCATCTTGTCTTTTTTATCATTTTTTTTTGCTATTTTTGCGTTTCCTCCTTGTGTTTTATTACGTGGCTGTAGTGCTCTCGGGAAATCCGTGAGAGTGATGTGACAACAAGTGAAAATTATGTTTGTGAAATTAAGTGGAACTATGTAAGTACACTGTACTTTTTTACCTATTTGCTACTTCATTCCTTGTATTTTTCTCAGCTGTGGAATGCATTCCACGGAATATCAGTCGTGTTTCATTATTTTGTTGTTAGTTTTGATAATTTCCTTTGAACGTTTGTGCCCGATCTCAAATGTTCATCAAAGAAGTTAGATATTTTCTGTCTTTATGACTGTAATTTTTTTTACAGTTGTTAGAAATTGTTCTTTCGATGTGTGTTTTGGCGCTGATATATAGCATGACTGTTATATCGTTGAGATTTCCCTAGATCTAGGGAATTTTTCTTTGGGTGATGGGCTATTATTAGCCTTTTGTTTGTGTTTACAATAATTGACATACTTGCAAGTGTTTATGACAGGTCGTGCCCATATAGGTTACGGCCCCACTTATACGTTTGTAGGGTTTAAGTACGTTCCGCCGTTTGGGCCCCTCCAGAGACAACCATCGACGCATAGGTTAGGGCCCCTTTGGACTTAGGTACGGTCCGCCGCATAGGTCTCTCCAGAGACAAGCCACCGTCGCCTTTCAAGTCCCATGACCGCGGAATTATTTAATTCAAATGTGGCGCCATTCGACACCAACAGTTGTTTGTATTTCCTGGATGGCTATCTTCCTTGGATGCCTGTGCACAAATGACAAATTCTTTGTATCCCATGCCATCTTGTTAGTTAGCTGTCAGATATCCATGATTAAATTTGAATTTCCCGCCAAGATTTTTGGCTGACCAATCAGAGAGCAGCGAGGAAGAGGAAAAGTGGAAGTGGTCGGGGTCTGCCAGAGTAGCCTCCCATCTACTGTGTTTTAAATAGCTTTTATTGCTTTAGGTTAATGAAAAAGTGATTTGTCATGCCACATACGGACTAGATAATTGAAATTTCATATTCATACCAATATTGGAAGCACCTTGCAGTTTTTTAAGTGAGAAGTTTGCATGAGGAGATGTAACTACGATCAAAAATAATGTATAAGAAAAGCGTTGAGTTTGTGAAATGTGAAGTAACGACTGCGCATCCCATACGACCGTTGTACGGTAACGAGTTAAGAGTTGTGCGCTGACATATACATAGAGACATATGGCTTGCTATTTCAGCTGTCACATTCTTGTAAATAAGTGAGCTTGATTAAATTTCATGGTGTAACTAAATTTAATGGTATTTATTTCCAGAAATTAGAAATTGTCTCTGGTTGAGCGTCAAAGATGTCGTGATCGATGTTACAGTGCATCTTTAGAGTAATCTTCTCTTTTTCAAAGGTTGCTACGTCCTTCCTTATCATTGAAGAGGAGGCAATGACTCTGAGGGGTTGAATATCACGGCTAAATGGGGTGGGTTATGCATTAAAACATCTAATTTTTTTGTACAAGATATATTTCGGCACAGCGCCAGATGAATAGTCCCAATGATAATAATCCCATTCTGAGAAGTTCAATATCACCAGCTACTCATAAATAAGATGCCGGATAATTTCTATAGTGCAGTGCACTTATAATAACAAGTCTGTAGTGGCTGTAAATCGTAATTAACTTATCAGGTCTTGCGACGTAGACTGGGATACAGGTGCAACATTTCACTGCAGGATGAAGTAGAACATATGGCATGTAGCCCGATAGCGAACAAGGTTGCCCGAAGAAATGTAGTACGAGTGATTCTATTACTGGTGAATGTAGTCTTAGTAAATGTATTATTAGTAAAGGTAGTACTAGTGCAGGTAGTACAAGTGAAGGTGGTACCCTTGAAGGAATTAGAAGTGAAGGTGGTACCCTTGAAGGGAGTAGAAGTGAAGGTAGTACCCATGAAGGTAGTACTAGGGCAGGTAGTACCCATAAAGGCCTGGATGAGGTCGTTGTTTGAGATAAAGCCTCTGTTTATTGATTTCTTAGGTTAGAAGTGATATCAGGATATTTAGTGAAGTGAGAGCGAAGTAAGACATTGTTACGTACCTTGGATGATGTATGGTCTTCAAGTGAATGAGTGCAAGATACCGTTTGAATCATATATATTCAGAGATCGGATCCGACAAGAGCTATATTTTTGTAATTGAATTTCAATTTCGGATGAAATAACTCCACCGAAGCAATTTGAGCCAGTCCCATGGACCTCAATTAACCTTTTCAGTCGAAGAAGAACGCGGCAACTTTCCCGGGTATACCCTTGACCTTGACGAAACTGTAAGGACATGCCTTTCTTGATGGATTGTTTTATGATGGTTGGCTTATTTAAGGATTACAAGGAGAAGTCGTAAATTAGTTCAGAGATGTGAGTTCCAAATGCCCAACAGTACCCCTGTAGAAATGGAATACGTCCATGAAAATCCGTTCAGGTAAAATATGTTTATAGTTAGGATCTTATAAAATAGATTAAGATATAATTTTCCGAAATTGAAAAATACTACACAAGGGTTACGAAATCAGGACGATATTGAAAGAACCACAGTTGAATTGGATTAAGACCATTGGTCGAAGAACGGTCAAGCGCAGGCAAAACCCTTCTCAGCAGTATGAATCCGGCACCTTTTGATAGTATAATACAGGATGATGCAAATATACCCGATCTGATGATATTGTTCATTTCAAATCCCCATGATATCTCAATATTAATTCTAAGCCGTAACAAGGTAATCCAAAAATTTATTTAAATTATATTTTGATAGTACCTAATTTGAAAAAACTTGTTCATATAGACCTAGAGCGTTACTTCACCAATAGACAAATATTTTTGACTTTTGAATTATATTCAAAATTCCAAATTTTCTTTGTTTAGACTTTGTGAGCAATTTGAAAAGCAACGAAAAATGGTACTAGACAGATCAGTCAAGGCGGATAATATAAATTCGGCTTAGAAGGTCCATAATTTTATTTCAAAAGAAATCAATATAAAGGGTTCAACAGGATCATAATATGGAGAGTTCAACTTATTCATCAATGACAATGTTTTGCAACCAGATTGAGTTCTGACATCATGTCAACCACATAATAATAATAATAATAATAATAATAATAATAATAATATATTTATTTTCCGTAAGAAGAAAGTTTCAAACCCTATTGGAATAGTCATAATTCATAAAACTAACTTAAAAACTAGACAATATTACATAGTCACCTAATTTATATAAAAATTTATCTATCAAATCCAATTTTAATTTGTATTTAAATGAGTTCAAACAAGCACAGTCTATTATCTCAACTGGCAATTTGTTATTTTAAATTAATGCCTAAACAACTTGTCTAGTCCAAAAATACTTTTCTTTTACCAAACGGTACTTGTAACCGGTCTTTTTGCCTAGTATTTAAATTGTGACATTGATTAACAAGTAAAAAGTTGCTCATATTTAAAAAAAATATAAAAAAAATATTTCACAACCGTAAATCGATACCACAGCTAAAATTTTATGACTTTTAAATTAGTTTTTAAATGAAGTTATTCGTTCAATATTAAAAAATCATCTAATAATTCTCTATGATACCAAGAAAATATTTTTTGCTATAGTTGAATTTCCCCATAGACATATATCGTATCTTATCGTGGAATCTACTTGAGCGTAGTACAGAGTCAATAATATCCCGGTATTCATTATATCTTTCATATTGGAAAATAAAAATACTAAAGAACTTAACTTTCCAAGAAGATTTGTGCAGTGTCTATACCAGTTAGTTATTATCCACGTGGAATACCAAAAAATCCACATTTACTAGACTCAATTTTACAGCTATCATTGACAACAATGTCAAAACTATTACATGATTTTTGTCCATTATGAAATTGGACCACGTGGGTTTTTTATGTATTTATTTATTCATTTATTTATTTACCAGTACATACATTATAATATAATACAATGATAGTAATCTACAGAGGGATGTGAATCCCTGTATGCAGGCTGGTTTAAATTAGAACTAAACTAAATTAAAACTAGAGAAATTAATTGTAAATTATCCTTAAACTGATATATTTTTTTGTAAATAGATAATTTTTTTATATTATTTATATAAATATAAAGAATGAACTACAACTCATTTAAATATTTTGTCGAACGGTTTTTTTATTTTAAATTTACTACATCACTTACTTTTACTCTCTGCTCTCTGTTATTTAAGAAATAGCTTACTGTGAGCATATGAGCTGTACCCCTAATCCCATAGTTATATAGTTTGTCCAATAGTAGCTCATGGTTGACAGTATCAAAGGCCTTTACCAGGTCCAAGAAAGTTACGGCGACATGTTCATCATTATCAACTGCGTTATAAATAAATAAGATTTGTTATAGCATTTTGTGCATGGTTAGTACCAAGGCTCGTTTGAAAACCAAATTGTCTGTTAGATATGATTTTGAATATGGGTCTATAAGTCTGTCTGTAAAATCTCTATTCAGAGCATTAATGTTAGAAAATATGTTTTCCTTACTGAAAGACTTTTGATTTTCATCTATAAGTAGAGAGTTACAAGTTATTATTATTCTTAATTTTATTATTTTGATCCGATACACGATCTAACTTTATTGTGATTAGGTAAGATTCCACTTTTCTTTGGAAGGACGATTTTACAAGGATAATACGTATAGCTGATTCTCTTTTTTAGAATTCTTCTCAAATATTCACATTCTTCAACATTCACAACAGTATGGTTCACATTAAACTCAGTTTTATATTTGTTATTGTTAGAAATGCATTTCTTTATGTCTAATTTATTGCTCTCAGTCGTTGGATGATTTTCTGCGCACCTGAGACAGCTTAACAGATTAGTACACTTTTAGGTAAATTTCTTATAGAAGTGTACCTATTGCGATCGTTCACATGTTCTTATAGGTCTATAAGCAAGTCCAAGAAAACTTTTTTTCTTAGAGTTTCTAGGGATACAGGCTTGGTGTTTTGATTTTTATTATTATTTTTATTCATTCTAAACCGTTATAAAAAAATATAAAATCAAAACGTTTCGACCATATGTGGTCTTTTTCAGTTCTTAAAGATTAAGATAAGCTGTCATATAAAACAAAAATTAGTGCTATTTCTTTATGATTTAAAATAAACTTACCTAAAATGCATCATTTATAAGAACCAGATAAGTATATAAAAAAAAATAAAATATAATTCTGATTCGTTGCAAATATAAGATGTTGTTGCCAGAAATTTGTGGCAGGAAATTGAAACTACTATTTATTTTTGACTTTTGACATTTGAGTAGGCGAGAAAATTTTGTGGATTCATCTCGCTTTAGGTTTTGTGATTCAAAGAATATTGTTATAAATGGTACTTAAATTTTTAATATTGGTTTTTGAATTTATTGTGTTTGAATTATTTTTTATATGAAGCATTTCTAAAAATTTTCCGTTTAAATGTGTATTTCTCAGTGGTTAATATTTTAGTCTCGTTGAAATTGAATTTAGGTTTCTCTTATTCTTCGAGATTTGTGAGGGCGGTTTTATTTTTCTCGTCATATTTATGTCCTTTGATTCGATTTTCGATGTATTGGTAAATTTGTTTATGTCTGTTTTGGCTTTTAATTCGTTATATGTTTTTACAATAGGTTATGTGTTTTGTGACTGACGGGTATGTTGTGGTTTTTGTATAATTTTTGAATGTGTTCTGATAGCTTGTCTATGTACGGGAATGTCAGGTAGTTTTCGTTTTTGTCTTTTTCTGTTTTAATTTGTTTATTTGTATTATTTTTGCTTTATCTATGGATTTTTTACTGTATTGTGAGTCAGAGAGTTTAATTGCTCTATCAGCCAAGCTGTTAATTACTGCCCTTTTTTGAGAAATGGGATGTTATGATTTGAAATGCAAGTGTCTACCCGACCAAGTACTCTTGGTATACCATTCTGTCTGTAAGTTATTGCTTTTGTGATGGAGACTTAGATCAAGGAAATTTATTTTATTGTTTGTTTATCTTGGGGTCGAGATATTTGAGAGATTTTTGTGGATAATTTCAAACTGATACTTTCAAAACTGCGACCTCCATCGTATTAACAAATTTCATAATATGTATCCCATATAATTATATACTTTTGAACCAAAAGTTTTTTTGGACTTACATATTGACATATAACAACGTGCCGTTGAAATTCTTTTGAAATTCAAAAGTGTGAAGCATCGCAATTGGTACGTTTCTATAAGAAATTTACCTATAAAACAGCACACCCTTGAGGTTCACACTACGAACTTCCCAGTACCTATTTTATATAGATATTTTATCGCAAAGACATAACTTGAAATCGTACAAATTTATGGAAGTTATTTTCAATTGCATTTCAAACTTGGAATTTTTTTCGCTTTCGAACACGACCATTTTGAAAGTACAGAAACATCAATCATATTAATTATCTAGGTATTTCTTCAGTCAACGACTGATTTTTGCACTGAGTTTGGTTACGCTACTACAAAATTAAATTTTTTAAATTTTACACAAACTATTTTTCAGGTAGTGGAATTTTTGTCAGATACACCTTTACATACGTACACACAAAAGCGGATATACGAGAGATTTTCCTAAGAACTATTTTATTTGACTGAGTAACAAAAAACGTGAAGATTTTTCAGTTACAATTTCCAAAAATCGGACCCATTACAATAACTTCCTGCTGGGATGTTAATTCTAATTATTAGAAAATATCTAAAAGTATATAGAGAATTGCAATAGCTTAGACTTTTTTTAAATTATAATTTTTATCGCAAAATTTATACTAATGATGAGAATTACAATTTTCAGAATTTATTTCAATTCTAATTATTCAATAATACTTCAAGAAAGAAGCACTTCTTTCGTCCAATTTTATAGCTAAGTTCTCTTAATATAAAATAACTTTTTCGAACTTAAATATCGTTGTTATAAAAACAGTCACTTAATTCTTTTCTATAAGATAAAATAATCGACAATAAATTTTTTTTACAAAAAACTGGACCGACTTTATTAGTTGTACTGAAAAATTCAAAATAATATTAATTCTTTTGGGACTGGTACTTTTGGAGTTGCCCATGTATAGGCTTAGCTTGTACTTGTTATTTATAACTCAGATATCACAAAAAATCGCGGCGCAGATATATATATTTCAGATTTTACTGCTGTAACTCAAAGACATTAACTCTTTTTAAGAAATGTTCAATTTAAATGTTGCTACATATAATCTCTTCTTTTATTCGGCTTTCTCATATTTACAATTTTCAAAAAAAATGCCCTTCCACATAGAAGAAATACGCATATTACACATTTCAGACTTTACCATTGCTGAACTCGAAAGCCGTAAGTCTTTTGAAAAAATACATATATCAAATAAAACAAAAATCGTCTAAATCGGAGTACCTTTGCTTTGCAAAGCGCGCGAACAGCCATAAAAAAGCAAACATACTACCGAATTGTAAGCCTTCTCCTTTTTCTGAAGTCGGTTATTATAATGTTATAATTAGAATTCATATCTGAATTTTCAATATTCTATTAGAAATATTTAATTTAAACTATATTCCCGCTCTGGCACCATACATGTACAAATCGTCTATTTTATTTTCATTATTTTCCGAAAACTCTTATACCAAAAAATCTGTCAGTAACCAAAACAATTTTTTTTATCTTTGATATCACATTTCAATTCATCTAACTTTTGCTTACTATAGACATAATACTTTACTACTAAAAATAATCAACTTATTCGAAATTCATTATCTGAATTTCATAATATTTCTCGAAAACCGTAAACCATTTAATCACGTAGTGTTTCTATAATTCATAACTCACAACACAATACGAATAAATCACTTAACTGCTCAACAACGAAGAGAAAATGATACGTGTCTGAATTGCAAGCGCTTTGAACCCTTGGATGGCGCTTAAAACTCTGACGGCAGAGGGTAGCAGGAACAGGGAAAATTAATTAGAGAAGACTAGTTCCCTTTAAACCCTTTTATTTTTACAATTAGAGAAATTTTAAATTTAGCAAATATTTCTAGAATTATCATAGGGAAGGGGGATCACCCATTTTATTTTCGAAAAATGTGCAATAACAAAGCTTTTTCTTAAAATTTATATTTTATAATTTTCCTTTATGATCCCCCCTTCATCTTGGGCTTCTTAGGAAGTGTAACAAATTTCATTCAGCTATGATAATTCTTTTCGGAGAAATAAGGGAACTACGATACCAGTGGGTAGCGGAGCTCCTTAACGATTCTCGACAAAACCATGACAACCTTCAATATATTTATTTTTTTATAAATTTTTCTTTCGTCTCATCAGATAAATGTTTAGACTATAGGCCATCACTGAAAAAAAGTAAGTTAAGTAATATTATCAAAAAAAGAATTTGGTAATTGCTTCGTCATTTTCGTATTTCCCTGTAGCCAAACGTAATCAGAATGTTTTTGAGTTGATTGGCTTCAGGAAAGAGTTATGATTTTCATAATCAAAGTAAGCTCGCGATGTGATGTACTTCTCTATCTTTCTGAATTATTAAGTATTATACTATAGTATACACAACAAATACTACAATTTTTCTTATAATGACTGTCATAGTTGTGAAATTTAACACGAAATGATTGAAGTATAAATAAAGTTTTTATTTTATTTAATTATTCAAACTTGAGATTATAGTAATGCCAAGGTAATGAATTTAGAGTTTTTATTTTCTTGGCGTATAAATAAAATACAGCATAAAACTAAAATATGATTTATTATATTTTATAATCAAGAAGTTTCTAGTTATCACTGTCATTAGCATATTTTTTTGTATATTGGTTTTGTATGAAAACTATTATTTTCAACGAGTTTCGGTTCTTAAACGTATCAGGATATTTGATGATGAGCTCTTGGCATTCATGCTTCTTAGACGCATTATCTTGTTTAATATGGTCTTTGAAAAATAATTTTGCTAATCTTTTCCTCAGGTGCCCACGAAACCAGTCTCCTTTTTCTAATTTATTTTGGTCTTGAACTGCTGATTGTTATAGTGTTAGACTAATTCAATTTGTCTATGAAAGTAGCACATTGAGATTGTGCCAGACCTTCTATTTGCCCTTGTGCCAACTCTGTTACGTCTTCCTCATCGCTTTTGTTAGTCACTTTTGTTTCTTCTAGTAAATCTTTCTCCATATGTAAGTCAATATCTTCTAATTTTTTCCCATGATAATTTTCAGCCTGTCCTCGCTCCATCAATAAAAGGAGCTTTGATAATTTCGCTGTCTGATACACATCAACAGGAAGCCTATAAGAACCTTTATGAACTCCTGTAGTATGACCCATAAAGGTAAGCGTAGCTAGATGCTTCTTCAATCTTGTTGATGTTAAGGCTTCTGGGTTCTTAGCACCACATCTCAGTGCATGTTTTCTTAGAATCTTATATCCACTTACCTCATTCGCACAGCTCGCTTTAGCAAACAGATATAAATTATCCCGAGGGACATATTTTGATCTGTAATTGATCATTATTTGTATATGTTCTTGAACATCGTTAGAAAATAGGACTGGAACTCCCCTACCTCTTTTACCTCTAATGACAACACGTTTGAGATGTTTTAAAAGAATTTGCTCTGACTGAGAGATAACGTTTTGGAACTTTTCATATTGTTTGTTGTTACCACAATTCAAATAAGTTTCGTTAGAATGATTATTGGTAACGTGCCTTGCAAAATTTGTAACCTCAATTTCCCAGAAGTAACAAAAGTTTTTTAGTTTTTTTAGGTTTTCCCTCGGGTTTTCCTGATTCTTGGGCTTTAGGGTTAGGATTCAGATTTAGGTTTTTTTGTCTTGATCTGACGTTGAAAAATTGCTCTTCAAATCTACTGCGTTATCTACAACAAGTAAATCGATTTCACTCGATACATTCTTTGACAATTTTGAATTATTTGTTGTATCATAGATTTGTTTTGGATTGCAATGCATATATTTAATGTCTTTATTGCAACTAATGTCTATAATCGTGTAGTCTGTATTCGGTTCAAAATTCTTATTTGTAAGGGATCTATCAGAATTAGGAATATGATTGAAATCGGATGATGCATCACAAGTTTAATTATTTACTAGATCTTCTGGACTATATACATCTAAATCAGGCACAGAACACAGGCTGGTGCAGATGATAACTCCTAAAATGAATATCGTATCATTAATACAGTGTAAATGGTAGCATCGAAGTTTATACTAACCGTCACGTCCGAAGGCCTATAAGAAGAATCGGAAAATGTATCATTTGATGACAATAACTGCAAATTTAAAAATGTTTATTATTAGATTTAATCTAAAACATATTTCTCTTCAATTAAAATGCAAGATACAAAAATATTGAAAAAAACATCAGCAAAACTACTCTTCATGGAATCAGGAGTAATGGGAACCTCTGAATACGATGGTGCACTCCGTTTTTGGGGCTGAGGACTAATCTACGAGCAAAAAGAACTCAAAACTATAATTTTGATTGACATTAACTGTCATAAAGGATTTATTCGCGAGTTCCCGGTGATCTGCTGTCGGTATTAGAGCGGTTATACCCCCACCTTAAAATAAACTTGGAGGTTATTCTCGGTTACGTTTGTCGCGAAATCGATCCTGTTATCAGATTATCAATGACGTTTAGTTTTTGACGAATATTTTGTTTTGTAGTTTTGCTTGCGAGTGGATTTGATTGATAAGTTGTAAGTTCCACTCAGACTGAATTACCAGATATAAAAAGGAGTATTCTTTCACCTCATGAGGATGAACGTTATTTAATTGAATTTCAATTAATTCTTCTTTCACTATGATCAACAAAATTATGCGAAAATATAAATGAGATATGAATAATTTTAACCAAAACTCAAATCAAATACAAAAAGACATGCAGCCAAATTTAATTTTTCGACAGTTTTGGCACTTTTGACATTTTTAACCGCCAGTTACCATACTCAAGAGGAGGGGAACCAAATCAGTTCCCGTTTTATAAGATTAGTGACTTCAGAAAATATTTCCCTATTAACGGTTATGTAGCGAAAATGCACCGGGAAGTACAACTCGGTTCCCGATATTTGACCGGAAAGTCGCGAAAAAATCCTAATATAGATTCCTGTAATTTCAAGCTTTACCATGTATTCGATCTGATATTTATAAACAACAGATGACTTAATAATAATCCAGTATAGGGTTAAAATTAACCAAACCATAATGATCTAATGTGTGTACATCATGATTTCTTAGTAGTTCATAGAAAACCGAGTAAGATAAAAACCTGAAAATTTGTACATAGGCATAACAGGTTGGGATCTATTCACCTAAAATATTTTCAGATATCTGTCACTTCGTGTTATACATGGAGTTAGTATCTACTTTATTATTTTACATGGTACACACACATTTTAGCATTTTTGAATTGTCTCAATAGATTTGAATATTTTTTATTAAGATACCACCAAACTTATCTCTTTTACTTTTTGAGAATCAGATTTGTCTATTGAAATTTAGATAGTTAGAATGCATCTAGTGAATTGGCAATAAATTCTATTTCAGAACAGTAAGATCTTTTAATTTTGATTCAAATTGAAGTAAGAGGATGCCTCTAACTACTGACTTATTCAAATCTATAAATTTTGTTCGGCAAGTACTTCCAAATTTATTAATTGTTGGCATGTATTTAATAATGCAAAAACTTAGTTATTTTGAATGGAACTACTCTTCTTTAATGGTTTCATTCCTATATCTAAATCTTTTAGTAAGTTATTCGAAAAATACCGGAAATTCATTTTATCAAATCACGATCAACTTGAGGAATAGCATTATAATGGTTGTGTTGCCGTGGCTAGGTGTCAAAAATTAAAAAAATATGTTTAAAAAGTTTGATCTGACATACATAAGCAGAAAATTGATAATAACAATGCAGTAAATGTGTATAAGAATGATTTTTAATTTATTTCTTGTACATGGAGAATGCAACAAAATTATCAGTAGAACATTCAGAATAGGATAGGTTTCGATAAACATTTTACATGTTCTACTGAAAATTTGGTCCCATTTTCCATGTAATAGAGATATAAATTAGCGCTGTACGCATTTTCTGCATTGTTGTTATTAGTTTTTTGTCTAACTTATTAATGTCAGATCGAAAAAAATGACTCATATCCACGGGAACTTGGCCTTGAATTGAAACAAAAAAAAAATAGATTTCTGTAAAAGGGCATGAATTATCAATTTGTAGGAAATTTTATTGTCAATCGAATAAAACCATTAAAAATGATAGTTCTATTTAAGATAGCAAACTTTTTGCACTTTTTGATACATCCGGACATTTAATGATTTTGGAAGAACTTGCTGCACAAAATTTATAGATTTAAATTACAGCAGGTATAGGCGTCCTTTAGCTTCAATTTGAATTAAAATTTAAACATCTTACTGTTTCAAAATAGAATTTATAGTCATTTAACTAAATGTATTTTAGCTGTTAAAATTTCAATAAATAATTCTCTATCTCAGAAAGTATACGAGATAAATATGGTGGTATCTTTATAAAAAATAACAAAATCTATTGGGACAATCCAATAATGCATGTATTGTTCGCTGTTAGAAAATGTACAAGATAATTTTGGACAGCAACAAACACTCAAAAAGCTGTCTGCCGTACAATTTACTTGGGTTAAAAGCCAGATGGCTCAACTGCTGCTTCCATGTGATGTTATAAGGTTTGGACATGGTTTGAGGCCACAATTATGTCAATATATATATATATATATATATATATATATATATATATATATATATATATATATATATATATATATATATATATATATATATATTTTTTTATGTAGATTCTTGAGCTTATATATATTTATTTTCCTTAGGTTTTCTTGGGATACAGGCTCAGTGGTCTGATTAATTTATTTTTATTTCCGGCAACACCATTTTATTTTCGCAACGTGCTCCAAACTAAACATCTATTCACACGCTGAAAGACAACTGTTATAAAAGTAAATATAAAAAGTCTTTTTCCAAAAAATTAACAATAAAAAAAAAAACTGGAAGAGGATGCTAAAATGATATAAATTTCAACAATTATAAAGAATACAGTTTTAATTTTCAATTTTTAAATGATCGACTCAAACAGAATTATATTTTATTTTTATTATATATCTGGTTTCTACGAACTATGCATTTTAGCTAATCTTAATTTTTAACAATTGAAAAAGACCACATATGGTCGAAACGTTTTGTTCTTATAAAAATTATATATATATATATATATTGATTTTGTATTCTTGACTGGTTTTATAATAAATAAAAAGATGTTCTTGGGGATGCAGTCATATATTCAATAAAATTCTTTGATTGAAGCCGAGCTTTCGAGAATGTTTATTCTCTTCTTCAGGGCAAAAATCGTAAATTTAAAATAAATGAAGAAGAGAATAAACATTCTCGGCTCGACTTCAATCAAAGAATTCTATTGAATATATGACTGCATCCCCAAGAACATCTTTATATTTTTATATATATATATATTTCTATCAAACCTGAGCCGTATATGTGGCTCAGGATTGTTTTTGCGTTTTAGAAGACTCGTATCTTACAAAAAACTATTGGCGGTAGATTCCAGTGGTACCCAGTCGTATCCAATACGAAACGTTCGCTCCTGTCACTTGATACTATAACCGACAAATTTTTACGCGCCAATTATTCCCTCCGAAATTTGGCTCAGGTTTGTATGAAATATCTATCTTTTAGTTCAGCGAAGAGCCTACCGTGGCTGTGTGGTAGCCAGTCGAATATACAACTGTATATATGTAAATCTATGTTTCTACCATCAAACCTGAGCCGTCCAGATTTGGCAACGCTGTGATTCTGTTCCTACATCATTATGTCAATGCATTTATATTTTCTCTTTAAATAATACTAGCAAAGGTAAGAATATTTAAATAAAAATGATACATCATGGTATCTAATACTATTTTTTTGAAAATGTCCAGTTGGGTTGTTTACTAAAAATTTGTTGAATTCATGGCGCTGATAATATATGAATGTCTATATGTTGCATTTATTTAAACATCTCGAAAATAAATAAAAGATACATTTTATTCAAGATACGCCTTCATTACACACTGAACTTTTTTTGAACGCCGTTGATATTCAACTAACAGATACGTAGGAAAATTGTATTCGATATATACATATAAGAGCAACTAACATCCCGTGGGGGCGTCGAGGATAGAAGCTGAAATTTGGCACAATCGTTACTTATTAGCTACTTTGCTTAAATCCAAAAGCTGGAAAAAATCGGACAGTGCAGAAGGACACGAGAAAAAAAAGTCGAAATAATCGCACCATTGTAAAGAAGAAAACGTTATTGATTTTTTGATATAAATACAATACAGATTTTTGTGGAAATTATAATTTTTTTTCCAATTTTTGAAAGTCGCGAAATATACGTGCCTTTATGGAGCTACGCTAGTCAAATAGTTGATTATCTCGGAACAATACCAGGCATTTTCTAATTAATTTTTCCGTTTAACCCGTGATATCTCGTAAACGAAGGCGTTAATCGAAAAAAACTATTCTTTGAAAAAGTTTCTCGGGTCTTTCATTTTACCACCGGTGTAAGATTAATAATTTTAGGAAGTGAAATAGTGACGTATTTTAATTAAATGCGATGCGGTCTCAAAATGTCGCATCTCACTTTAACACTGAACTGGCCCATTGTGCATAATATGGAAGGAAAAAATTTAAATTTTCAGAATGCCATTTGGCGCAAATCTTGTAACTTACATTGGAAAGAATAGCATTAAATGTTTGGAAATGAAAATAAAAAGAGAAGAATTTAAGTACTTGGGCATTAAACCACCTCCTCCTGTTAGTAAAATGCTGCGCAAAGATATTTTCTGTATAAATAAGTTCGTTTTATGTCAAAAACGATCAACAACACGGCATTTGTCGGAGGTTACGTCTATGATCATCGAACATAAAATAAAATCCATAGCTGCAGTCAATTTAGACGTAAAAGAATAGGATCAAACGATATGATTGCCATGGAAATTAAATACCATACAGGTTGTTTACTATCAGAGTAAAAGAACTGCTCAAACATAAACATGTGGGTATTACAAGTAAAATCCCTATAGATAAAAATGTCGAAAAAGACAAAGATTCTAGATTCCATTACCGACAAAATGAAAAATAGTTAAGGAAAATATCTAATCGAGTCATCTTATGAAAACCGCTTAAATACCCACTTGCCTTTCATCACTATAGAAAATTGATTTTAGTATGAGCAAGAGCAGGGTAGAGCTACGGCGTTAAAGTAAGATGCGACATCGTTGTCGGGAGTGGGGACGCGAGGTGGCAGACGCACTCGCAGCCGTGCATTATGATACCGCATCGCATTTAATTAAAATACGTCACTATTTCACTACCTCAAATTATTAATCTTACATCGGTGGTAGAACGAAAGACGACAGAAACTTTTTTAAAAAATCGTTTTTTTCGACTAACGCCTTCGTTTACGAGATATCACGGGTTAAACGGAAAAAACTCTGAAAATTTATTAAAAAATGCCTGGTATTGTTCTGAGATAATCGACTATTTGACTTATATTTCGCGACTTTCAAAAACTGAAAAAATATATAATTTCTACAAAAATCTGTATTGTATTTATATCAAAACAACAATAACGTTTTCTTCTTCACGGTGCGATTATTTCGATTTTTCTCTTGTGTCCTACACTGTCCGATTTTTTTTAGCTTTTGGATTTAAGCAGAGTAGGTAATAAGTAACGATTGTGCCAAATTTCAGATTGTAACCTCGACGCCCCCACACAATTTTTAAACGATTTAACGGGGACCGTGCACTCTACTATAATAAGAAATATATTTTCTTGAATCGACTGATTGAATAGAAATCGATCTTTATACTTATAATTTTAAAAGGAAACTAAATAATTCTAGAAAATGTTATTAGTTATTATATTTACTCCTTAACTTAAATACTATGAATTGTCAAATTTTCGAAATATTTTCTCATATTTTGGCTAAACCGTTCCTTCAACATTAAAATTGAATGTCACCATTCTTATTAATCTTGACGTACTCAAGAGAAATGAATGGTCATACCAGTTTTCTTTTATAAGAAACTATTCAATAGGTAGAACATATGAACTAAATAATAAATAAAATAAGCAGTGCATCAAAATTAGAAATCAACGGATCCAATGGATTGAAATAAATATAGATCTATTGAATATTTTTTTATCAACATTTTCCGTGTAATATAATTATATAGAGGGAGAGTTTTAAGCATGTCCACGTTCAATTCGTATTTTGAAATTAATAAGAAATGCAAAGACTGTTCTCTAACAAGGTGACACATCAATATTAATAGGTATTATTTATTTAGTATTGTAATAATGACCCATTTCCACATTATTGCGTAAATTATGTACAGCGTATGTAAAAACTCTGATATATTTTCTCAATATTTTTCAATGGAACACCTTTTATTTTATATCATATATATTTCTTAAATTGTTGTTACAACCTTTAGTTTGTTTAAATGAAAATAAGATATTATATTGGATAGAATATAAAATTATTGAAAATCATTCTGAAAACACTTCTAACTACCCATTTTTAGTATCAATAGGTATCCAAGTCACTGCTATATCAACTGAATAGAGTCATATTAAGTAGGCTGTGAAAGAGATAGCATAAAAATATAATTTACTTGACAGGTAACCACGTGTTACTATCAGTATTTTGCATTTTGAATAATATCAAAAACTCTAAGTAGATTTTCAATTAGCTGCATTTTTGACCGACGAACCCCGAACGGAGGAGTTATACAATTCGACTGTCTGCTTTTTTTTTGTTTGAACGCACGTTTTAAATAGAAATCCTACGCTGATTTTGATGATTTCTGATTCATTTAAAAGAAGATACTTAAGAAATGGTCCCATATTCATAAAAACGCAAATCCGAAATCTCCTAGGACAATATCTGGAAACGTTTGAATTGAACATATTTTCAAAAGAGTTGTGGCTTTTGGCATAGACGCAGTTACACTCTCAAATAGGTATGTGTATTTTTGCTATTTGGAGAGGGCGATTTCTTTCGAAGATTGAAAATCAGTGGGTACTTCATAAAAGACCTAATTATTTGTAGCAACATTTACAACATTTTTCCTTAGTTACTGTTTTCGAGTTATAGCGGTGGTAAAATGGTAACATCTAAAATAAGTACTTACGCGTATTTCCGCAGCGATGTTTTGAGATTTTAAAATTTTTAAAAATAACAATAACAATAACAACTACAAGCATATAATAGGATATGTACCATCTTCATTGGTATTAGTAAACTTTCAACTATTTTCGTGACTAATGTTACACTCAAAAATGTGAAATGAATATATTTTACAAAAAAATGGATCGACGTTATTAGTTGATGCACTGAAATACACAAAATAATATTAATTATATTGGTGCTGGTACTTGTGAAGTTGGTGCCGAAAGTTATCAATCTAATTGCAACTACACAACTTCAAAAGTAACAGTACCAATAGAATTAATATTATTTTGTATTTTTCAGTGCACCAACTAATAAAGTCGGTCCATTTTTTTGTAAAAAATATTATTATTGCAGTGACTTTTCAAATACCTACTTGTTTTATGGCTAAATTAATAAATGATTATGTGCAGTAGATTATATATTCTACGTATTCTTTTCACAGCCTGCCAAATATTCTAATCTCTTGCTCGAAAATTTCGATCATTAAAATTATTTCACTTTATTAATTATTCAGTTGACATAATATTACCTTGCATTGCTAGAGATACGAAATATTGATATTGGATAGTTGTAAATGACTTTTTATTGATTATTAATAGTTCTTTTACTATAATTTCCAATTGTGTTTCATTTTCATTCACACGAACTATAAATAACGGTAGGCATTCCTAAGATTTTGAGAAGATTTGAGATCTCCAAAACTAGTTATTTTAGATTTGGGGATTATCTAAGAAAAATGTAACTAAAATGTGTTTCATTTAAAGATATTGCTTTAGAGTTTTGACATTCCCTTACAAAAGAATAAACTTATCTTAAAAAATAAGAGGAGATGTCAACGTTGAACATACATATTTATACTAGGTGTTAAATGTAATAATTATAATTTACTATGAACTAAGTAGGTAATATAGTTTGATTTGCTTTCTGAATAAAGTGATACTCATTTTTTGTAGTGAAGGGGTAGGGTGTTATAAATTGTGGCATTATATGAGAAGCTTCTATCAAAAAGCAAAGTAGAGTGTTGAGGTTTTCTAATTAAACTATTCCTAAGAGCTCTGTTATGTATATTGTGTGGAAACACAATTCTTTCGTAAAGATACTTACGCTGAGCATGTTAGTGCCCATTTATAATGGACGTAAGGCGTAGGGCTACATAACGCATAAGATCGACGTAACATTTTTCTATTTATAATGAACGTAAAAACTTAGTTACTACGCATACGTGAATTATTTCAATTTGACGGCTATAGTTCATCTGGGCGTTTTCTCTGATGTAGGTATACTAACTTTAACGCCAAGAAATTGGAAATGCAGTTAGTGGTTTTGTTATTATCAATTTACATCAATTACAAGGAAGATATGGTGTAAAAAAATCTAGGCGATGGATTGTGCGTCCAGTAAACAAGGATCAAGAAAAGAAAGGTGAATACCGACGTTTAAAACTAGAACTAAAACTTCTTGATGAATAATTCTTTAATTAATTCAACCCAAAAAATCCAAATCCCCTAAAAATGTTCCTAAATTTTCCATAAGCCGCACGTAAAGTTGAACATTGTCCAACTTTATGTCCGCCTAACGTTCGGCCGTAAGATCTTACGGTCTACCGTAACACATAAGTGTTACGTTCGCTTATTATGAACGATCCCACTTATTTTCCAGTGTTCAACTTTATCTATTACGCATATCTTACGCCTTACGTCCATTATAAATGAGCACTAAGAGTAATTTATGAATGAAGCTTAAATAATGAAACTTGACTATATTCTCAATTTTCAGCCAGTTCAATGTGCTGAATTTGCTCGAAACGTGATCATACTTTATCTATTCAAAAATTCATCTCTCTCTTATTGTCAACCGGAAAAGCAAAAGTTGTTTTTGATCGGTAGCCCGATTTTGGAATTTCCTTCCGTATGCCCAACATTCTGAAAATTGTCTTGTTTAACAATACAAAAAAATATTGTAACGGGAATTTATATTAAAGTGGGTTCGATTTATTTTCACTTATTTATTTACACTAATAACTACACGACTATATACACATTTATATTCACAGCACTACTTAGCGCTTAGTGCTCTATTTAAATTCACTCAACTTTCTGACTATGACTATCCATCTCTGTGATTGACGCGGCTATTTATATGTCTAGCCTAAAAGTCTAGATTCTTCGAATTGATACTAGTCTTCTAGGTTGCTGATTTATATTGCTGGTATCTAGAGACTTAGTCACGATTAAATCTTGGTGCGATTCAAATCTCCTATGCCTCAATGTTTCTAAAACAAAAGTTTTATCATATAAAAGTACATTGCAATCTTTTGTACTTAATAACACCACTATTGAGGCCGTTGAATCTGTGAAATTCTTGGGGCTTATTGTAGACAACCGCTTAAAATGGGACTTGCACATCGATGCTTTATCTAAAAGGTTAAGTTCTGCCTGCTTTGCGCTGAGATCAGTTTCCAAGGAGCTCAACTTGTCTACTTCTAGAACAGTCTATTATGCCATTTTTGAGTCGCATCTCCGATACGCCCTTCCATTCTGGGGTACGTGTTGTGCAACTCAATTTGAACGTATTTTTAAACTGCAGAAGAGAGCTGTTCGGTATTCACTGAGACTTAGCAGTAGGACTCACTGCCAGGATTACTTTAAAAAATTTAAAATATTAACTCTTCCGTCCCTATTCATATTTGAATCTGTATCCTTAATCCGCAAGCACGTATCTTCTATTCCAGAGAGGCCATCTCACAACTATCCGCTTAGAAACACGGAGCATGATCTTTATCTGCCAACCCCTAGCTCAGAGTTGGTTAAAAGCTCTATACTGTACAATGCAAAAAAATGCACAATCATCTACCATTTGAAATCAAATCCATAAGATCTTTTCCTGAATTTCGAAAGGTTTTGAAATCATACTTACTGGAGAGAGCCTTTTATGCAGTAAGCGAATTTTTTGTTAAAAATTGTTAATACTTAAAATTAAGCTTCTTACACCCACTGGTTTAGTGAATATTATTTGATGTTTGATATCCTAAGGGTCTTTTGTAATGTAAAATTATCTGTCACACAAAATTAAATCTATAACGGCTTATCCCAGATTCAATTAAATACCTACTACCTAGGATAATGCCTTTTATGCAGTTAACGATTTCTTTCACTAAGGCACGTTTGTGCTCAGCTCACGCACTGATTTATTGTTTGTACAAAATTTGTTTTTGTTTTGTGATTTAGTTAGTGTTTACCTTCTGACTGAATTTACAGCTGTATGTTAACTTACTTTCTAACCGAATATACAGCTGTAGGTTTCATTCTGATACTTACTATCTTATATTTTTACATCTTTATATTTTTATATTTTTTTTATATTATATAAATTTATTTAATTTTAATTTAATTTTTAGTTTTGACTTTGTTTTGTTTTTGTATTGTTTGATTTTGATATTTTTATTTTGCTTTGTCTACAAAATTTATATTTTTTCGACAATAAAGCATTTCTCTCTCTCTCTCTCTCTCTCTCAATTAGATCAGCAATATTAACACATTTCAATTTAAATTATTTAAGTATTGACGTTTATTGTTTAATTTATTATGACATTTCTGTTTAATGAACATGCATCGTTGTTAAGGTTGTTTTACATATTCAACACTTCCCCATAAAACAACAACTTTAGATTAACTCAAGCAATACTAAATACTTATATAAAAAAATACAAAATGACATTAATTAGTAACACATTATTTGCATTGAAGATTAGTAACAAAATTAAGAAACATCTGTTTATCTCTGAAAAATACAAATTTTACTTTGTCCAAAGGTTTTGTAAAGATATCTGCCATTTGTTGATTGGTTGGGCAGAACACAATCTTGAACCATCCTTCGTTGTATTTCTCTACGCAAATCAATATGCTTGCTTTATCTGCTAACTTGTCCAGACTTCACAAGTTGTATAGCACTCTGATTATGGACGTGCATGTCAACTTTGACTTGTTTTTCACAGATTCTTCAAGTATTTTAGCTCCTTACAACAGTCAGCAGCTGATATATATCCTGCCTCGGTTGTGGATAGTGCAACGATTCTTTGTTTTCTTGAGTTCCAGGCGAGAGGACTATACAAGATGATATATCCTGACGTGCTTTTTCTTGTTACTGGATCATCCGCGTAGTCAGCGTCGCAGAAAGCTTCGAGTTTGGGTTCGTGATTGTTGGTCACATTCTTGTAAAAAAATCCCATCTTCTTGGTTCTTGTTAAGTATCTCAGAATACGTTTCACATTCTTTGCATTCTGGATTGTTGGATTTTCAGTGTGACGACTTGCATAATTAACGCTGAATGATAGATCAGGCCTTGTTTTACTTGACAAGTACAGCAGACTCCCTACTGCTTGACGATACTGAAATTAAGTTTCTGGAGTGGTGCCTTCTTCCCTTCCAGCAGCTCGAGTTGTCGGCATCGGCTTGGCTTCCAGCATATTAAACTTCTGAAGAAATTTGTTTGCATAGTTTTCTTGATGCAAAAGCAGACCACTTACTGTTCTGGGGATTTGCATCCCTAAGTAGTTTTCAGGATTATCCATTGTCTTCATTTTAATTTCTTTGTTGAGATTACTGAGAAGTTTTTTATTTTTGCTTCATCGCTTCGAATCAGCATTCCGTCATCCACATTATATATTGTTAAGAACATGGTGCGTTGTGGGTTAGTGAAAATGCATTGATCAGTCTTCAGCTAAGTGAGACCTTCTTTTTACTTGAAAAATGTTGTGAAGCGTTGATTCCACTTGAGTGGAGCTTGACGAAGTCCATACAATGCCTTTTTCAGGAGAACTACTTCCCCTTCAATTTTATACCCTTCAGGCAGTTTTATGTATATGGGCTCATCCAAGATACCATACAAAGAGGCTATTTTCACGTCGAAAGTTTTGATGCTGGACTTGTTTTTTGCTGCTATGACCAGAAGGAGTCGGAGGGAGTTAGTATCCACCACCGGACTAAATATTTCCTTGAGATCAATATCTTCAGATTGTTCACACCCCCTGACCACCAGACGGGCTTTGTATCTTCGATTTTCTTTTTGTTTTAAAATTCACATGCTTGACAGAACATTATGTCCATGTTGCAATACTTTTTGAATAGTTTCCCATATGTTGTTTTTCTGTAGACTCTCTTGTTCTTCTTGGATTGCTTTTTTCCAATGTTTTCTTTCTTCACTCTTCATACATTGTTTGTACGTCAGGGCTTCAAAGAAGTCTTCCTCGTCAGATTCATCATTCATATCATAATCTTGATAAAGAGCACGTCTTCGCTGATTATCTCTTTTTCGGAAATGTCTTCTTTCAAACTGATTGTCTTCGTCTCTTCTTTCGTGATGTTGGTTTTCTTCTCTGTCTTGATGTTGTTGTTCTTGTTGTCTTCTTTCTTGATGCTAATTTTCTTCATGTTCATCTTCAGTTTCCTCATTTACTTCTGATTTATCTTCTTCTTCAATTGATATCATCACTTCATTTGCAGTCCTCTTCTTTGCAGGAAACCAGCCAGTGAATATCACATCTTTAGACACATATACAGCTTTAGAGACTGAGTCTAGAATTCGATAGCCATTAGAAGCATAGCCCACAAAAATACCAGGCTTTCCTCTTGGACCGACTTTTTTCAAATAGCCGAGATTCTTTGTGTAGACTTCTCCCAAACTTTTGACTCTTGAGAGATCAGGTTTTCTTCCTTACCAATTTTCGGCTGGGGTTACATTTGCCTCTAGAGATCTCCAAGGACTTCTATTGAGCAGATATGCGGATGTTTCAATAGAACAACCCCATATACACTTCGGAAAATTTCCATCCTGCAACATTGCCCTTACTTTATTCATAAGGGTCAAATTGATTCGTTCTGCTTTACCATTTAGTTGAGAGGAATAAGGCACATTATAATCTAAAGAGATTCCGCGTTGCTTACAACAGTTTTGAAATTTCAGACGTTTGTATTCTCCACCTCGATCACACCGTATTTTAGATGCTTTAATGTTGAAATGAGCTTTTGCTTCCATGATGAATTCTTGGAGACATTGAGATGCATCATCCCTGGATTGAAACAAATAAATGATCAATAAATATGTGCATGGCATAGTTTTCACCATAAATTGTAGAAGGAGAAATTTTTCCACACAAATTAGTGAGTATGATTTGGAGAGGTCTTTGGGCTCTTTTTCTCACTGAGTTGAAAGGACTTCTCACAAGTTTGGCCACGGCACAAGAATCACCGATCTTCTTCAAAACTTCTGGCACGCCATCACACAAGTCACAAATTTTCTTTAAGTCTATAAAATTTAAATGCCCCATTTTCTGGTGCCACTGCATGACTTGTTCATTTTCTTTTTCAGTCAACATTGCCTGATTCTTTTTTTGATGTATGTCTATTGTATATAGACCACTACTATTCTTTTCTCCTTCCATAACTATTTCTCCACTTCCCACAACTTTTGCATTTTTGTACACTTTCACTTTATCTTCTTTAAAAATTACTGAAACTCCTTTTTCAGTACCTGCTGTTACAGAGAACAAATTTCTCGTCAGTTCAGCAACGTAGAGAACTTCACTCAGATGCAGTTTTTCAGATTTCACTGATCCTACTTTATTTGTCAAAATACGTTCACCTGTTTTGGCCACTTTTATTTTTACATCATTTACTGCATGAACATTTTGTAAAATTTTTAGTTCTTTGGTCATTTGACCAGTGCAAGCACTGTCAACAATAAATTCACTGTCAATTTGGGGATTATTTTCACCGGTGTATAAACTTTCATTTTCGACCAAAAATACCGTTGGTGCATTGTTGTAAATGTTTCTTGTCCGTTGCTGTCGCTCATTTTCTGTTTTGTAGTTGCACGCCTCACTTGAATGAGTTTTTCTTGCAAATAGTGCAAATGGGCTTTCCTTCAGTTGGTACATATTCGCAGTCTTTAACGAAATGATTGGTACTTTGCAATAGTGACAAAACTTATTTGACTGATTTGAATAATTCTTGCTCCCACTTTAATGTTGTTGAATTTGTTTACAGTCAAAAGATTTGTGCCCTTGTTACAGTTGCCTGAAAATCCACCCTTTTTCTTGAATGAAGTCTTGAACGCAGCTTCAGTCTTCCTAGTTTCCTTTTCTTCCAGGGGTCAATAAAGAAGATTCGTTTTCACAATGAAATATTTATTTTTTAAAACAATAAAACATTTCCATTGAGTGAAATATTAGTTAAATGCTCTAACATAATAAAAAATCGCCACTTTTGTGTATTTACCTGGTTGATAAATATTACTAAATATATATGCATTATCTATACTAATATATGTACGAGTAAGGACTTTTCGTATGACAACGAAAATCTCGAAAGCTACTTATCCGATTTCGAAATTTTTTTTATTGAATTTTTTATACTTGTGTGGGTGACATAGGCTATATTTTGTGTGTGTCAGGGCCTCCTTGGTCCATATTTGTAATTTCCAAAGAAGTATCTCTGAGCTCTATGGCTGAATTTTCGTGGATTTTTCGGTATATATTTGTGTGTAGAATGACACTGGACTGTTCTGTGAGAGTCTGTCAGTGCGACTGGAATTTAAAGGTGGAGGGTTCCGTACCGGAATATCCTTAAAAAAAATATGATTAACAACTTTTCCTATGACCACAAAAATATCAAAAACCACTTATCGGATTTCGATAAAAAAAATATTGAATTTCTTATATTTACGTACCAAACTAACAGAAAATGACACTCGGTCTCCAATCAATGTCAATACAGCTACGAGGTACAATGCAAGATATAAGGAATACTTATAATTTTATGTTAAGATGACCAAATATGAGACGGACGCTCAGAATTAGAAAAGATGATAATAATTAATAAATGTGACAAATGTTGAGGCTGGTACAATGTTGCCACTTCATGGACGCTCAGGGATAGGTATGTCTCACAGATATAAGGACGGTTGGTAATTGAACCTTATATACATTTACATATACGTCAAGAGACCCAGATGCCATCATCCAATCAAGTGCTAGAACTACTCATATACACTCGTGTATGTAAGAATCATACCAATACAAGTATGAGTTCCAAATTAGCATTAACTATCAAATATAACTCTTCGCCCTGCGACATACTGATGAGAGGCAACAACCTTGAAATGATGATATATGTCTGGTAGACTGATGCAATGTTTTGTAATCAATCTGATGGAGCAATATAGTGGAAAAACGCATACAAACGCAATAAGTAGACGACAAACAATCGATCTTGTTGCGGCACTCCACGAAATAATGTAGGTCCAGTTTACCAGCTAGGCATTAATTGGTAATTCACATTATAAAATAGATGACTAGTACGGATAACTTCTAATTTAATTAATTAATTATTTTCCTTTGCTGATTGCTCATATCCACCATTATACATGCTTAATACATGTCTCCACCGACAATTCTATACTGAAGATTGATACAACTATGATTTCCTAATTAGGATTGATTATCAAATATGGCTCTTCGCCCTGCGACATACTGATGATTCCAAATCATAATATATGTCTGGGAGACTGATGCTATGTTTGTTAATCAATAAAATTGAGCAGTATAGTGGAACAAAACGCATACAAACGCAATATATAGACGACAAACCATCGTTCTTATTGCCGCACTCTACGAAATGTAGGTTCAATTTACCAGCTAGGCATCAATTTGTAATTCATACGGTAATCTGGTTGATTGACACGGATATCTCCTTATTTAATTAATTAATTATTCACCTTTGCTGATTGTTCATATCCACCATTATATATGCTTAACATATCGCTCAGACTTATCTCCATCGACAGTTCTTTACTGAAAATTGATAAAAATTGTTTCGTTCCGGTTTTATTTTATATTATAGTTATTTTAATTTAATAAAAGTACCCAGATCCCCGCTTATGGTGGACCATGTGCACATGTCCAACATCCAATATAAAACATTCTTTTTGGCTCGAATATTTTGCAAAGAGGAGTGATAAACTAGCTCTCGATGTGTATACTCGATAATATCCAAAAATTTACGCTGGTACTCGCAAGTGCCCATATTAAACCCTACGCTGACACCCATCAAGAGAAAGAAGCAGATTTACCGACGGCGCCGTCCACTGTGGTAACACTGACAGCGGCTACCAGGGCTGCCAAGGTAGGGATTTGGGTTTCCTCTTTTTTTTAAATGTAACTTCAACTCATATACAATCCACACGCCCAATAATTTTCGCCCATATTTTTGGTCCTTCAAGCAGGATCTTCATTCTTTTAAGATTTATTTAAATAATAATTCCAGGCCAACGCTTTATCTCCTATATTTTCTTCTCTAATCTGCTCAGCATATCGTATGGTATTTACATACCATACATTTAACACAGCTGTATTTATTTAAATGTTTAGTTGTAAAGAATTTATTATTTTTCACATTTCTCAATTTCTCGAACACGCATTCTTTGGGTAATTTGCAGTCATTACCTACAGGGTATATCATAATATTACTCAATACATAATTTAAAATATTCTCAGCCCATTTGGTACTCACTGTCTAGTAAGATTATTGATATCAGCGCATCTCTTGTTTTTTTTTTCTTTGTATTTCCGCAATTTCTCATAATATCTCTATATAAATATATATTCTCTTTTTATCTCCTTAAATACAATGGCACAAGAAGCCAAGAAATTAAAGCAATTTACAGCTAAATGAGACAGCGAAATCACGCAATTGAACGATTTGAAAATCATTGCAGATCAAGCGGTAGAAAGCAAAGAAATGCGTCCTAATTTAATGGTAAGGTACAAGCACATCGAAGCTATAAGCAAAAACTTCAAGGATGTACATCAGAAAATTATTCTTCTGGTGGCAACTGATGATCAGCGAGACTTGAGAGCGCAAGCGGCTATTAAATCGGCATTTATGAATACCTATTATGCTATGTACTACCAACATTTCACAGATACCCCTAGCGAGAATAGTTCTTCTAACACGTCGACGAGTTCCTCATTTAAAAATGTGAGATTACCCAAAATTGAACTTCCTAAATTTAATGGCGATCTTAATGGCAATCATTTATTGATATATTTGATTCTCTCATTCATGATAATCAAAATTTAAGTGATATAGACAAATATAACTATCTCATCGCGTCTCTCAATAAAGAACCATTGTCAATAGTAAAACGTACTCCTCTTACTGCTCAAAATTATTCGGTTGCTTACAATAGTTTAAAAAAACGCTTCAATAATCCCCGGTTGATTGCGACAGCTCATTGGCATGCTATAGAACAATGCAAGACACTCACTCATGATACAGCTCATGGTCTGAGAACGCTATTGATACCTTTGAAAATAATTCATCTCTGTTAGAAAACTTAGGCTTGGAAGTCATCACGTGGGACTTTCCTTTATTCTGTATATTCATGGATCGCTTAGAGTCAACAACGGCTACTACTTTCGAACTAGCACATGGCGCCAGCCTAGAGAAGGGTTTCTATTATCTCACTCTCACTGCTTTTCTTCGGAAACGCTGAGAGGCTCTGGATACAGTAAACAATAATTTCAAGCCCGCTAACACCGCACAAAGATGTGCTAAGCCCTTGTCTTGGGCCCATTACTCTTTTCAAACTTAAAGTCAGTTCATCTCTTTTCTCGAACACTCCCAAAGGCAAGTGTCAGTTATGTGATGGTGATCATTTGATTTCTAGTGGTACAAATTTCATTGCACAATCTCCCCAAGAACGATACGCCTTGATCAAGACTCGTCACTGGTGTTCCAATTGTCTTGGTTCTCGCCACTCATCTAAAGTTTGTACATCCCATTCGCGATGTAGAAAATGCTCTGGTAAACATCACACACTTCTACATTTTGGCGTAGATATTACTGATACTCAAACCAAAAATACTTCTAGTACTGACGTATCTTCCAAATCTATTCCTCCAAGTTGTTCCTCCTCATCCGATGCCACTCCAATCACTAATCTATTTTCTCAGGGCAATTCTACTGTTCTACTCTCAACGGCTATTGTGGCAGTGAAGGATAATTATGGTATGATTCACCCTGCACGGGCGGTACTAGATAGCGGCAGCCAATCTAATTTCATTTCTTCTAGATTTGCAAATCGCTTAGGTCTGCGTCGATACAATACCCATATTGCCATCTCTGGAATTGCTCATACAGATAGGTACATTCTCTCAACAACGTACTAGTTCTATCATCAAACCTAGGGACAAAGAGGATCCCACCTTTTCGTTGGATTTTCTTGTTATCCAAAGCATTTGTCCGAATATGCCTGAAGAACCATTACCTCTTCAAAACTTCTCTAGTTACTCGCATTTGCCTTTTGCTGATCCTAACTTTAAAAGCTTCTTCCTGTAGATATTTTACTAGGAGCTGAAATCGTTGGTCTTCTTTTGACTGGAAAATCCTTATCCTCCGATCAGGATCAACCTTTAGGCTTTAGAAACTGTCTTTGGATGGACAATTATGGGAAAAGTTCGACATTCGAACAAAAGTTGGTCGGTAGATTCTCTTTATTAGTAAAATTACTTGAATCAGGTGTATGCTACTGATGTGGTTTTCTAAAGATTAGAAAAAAAAATTCGTTCGTTTCGTTCGCTTATGAGTGCTTCGTCCAATTAAACTAATTATTCCTTTAAATATTGAGTAGAAATTATGTAATTCGAATATGTGATAAATAAGTACTTGTATGAGCTAGTGGTGAAAGTGGGAGCTGATCAAAGGAAAAAGTTGGTATTTGCCGAAAATACACAACAACAATTACAAATCTGTGAGTAAAATTCCAACATCTTCTCCTACTACAAGCGAAAATCAGCAGGAAACAGCATCTGAAGGTCACACCTGTGTATGAACACGAAAATTTTTATTCTTAGTTTACTGTTGCCAATTTTCTATAAAAAAAATAAAAACAGAAAATACTTTTCGCAAATTTAGTAATTCCTAATTATAACCATGTCAACGGGAACCTGCGACACCTGTACACAACCCACTAATGCAAAGTCACTGGGCCTCGACTGCTATAACTGCAATAAGTATTTCCATATTAAATGTATCAACGTGACTGAACAGAAATATGAGGTGCTTAAATCTATGGATATAGGTTGGAGTTGAACACCATGCAAATCGGATATGCTAAAAGTCCCTGCTGGAGCTGATGTTATTTCCGCCCATACCACCCTCGATACTAATTGTACAGATTGTAGTGAAATACCAAAATTAATTTCATCCATAAATTCCCTTATTCAAACAGTGAATCCACTAGAAGCTAGAATCACTCACATAGATAATAAACCGACAACTATTAATCTTGATGATGATCAAGTGTTTGAAGAAATGCTTTCTGAGCTTTCAGCTCGACAGATAAAGCGTCGAAACTTAATTATTTTTTAATTCAGTCGAAATCAAAGGTTCGAAACAGGAAAGATAGTCTCAAGATAATCAGTTTGCAACACAATTAGATAAAACGCTTGCACCGGAGGTAAATAATATCACTGCAATTCATCGTATTGGTGTATACAATAAAACAAAGAATCATCCAATTAAGATCATTTTTCAATCCGAACGTGATGTTCACACTGTAATGCGTAATGCCAATAAGTTAAGCGACTTGATCCAGTATACAAACATTTAAATCAGATTTGATCGTACAAAAAGGCAAGTAAGGTATTTTAAACACATCAAATCCTCTATGGAACAACGTATTGAAAAAGGAGAATCGCCTTCAATAAAGTACATTGATGGTATTCCAACAATAATCGAGAAAAAAACCAGCAACAGAAGCAGAAATAACACTTTAAACATGTAAAGCCAAACATTCATCCGATCTCTCAATGAGACATTATAATATACTATCAAAACGTAAGAGGCCTACGTGGTAATGTAAATGACTTCTATCGCTATGTATCTGATTGCGAGTTTGATATAATTTGCATTACTGAAACATGGTTGAATGATAGCTTCAACAATAATGAACTTTTTAATGAGAACTACTACGTATATCGTTGTGACAGATCCTATCATATGATGGATGATAATAGAGGAGGAGGTGTTTTAATTGCTGTGCGGTCATCTTTCAAAGTGAGTGTCCTGGAATTTGTTAGTTCTAATAATACCATTGCCGTCTCCGCTTGCAAATTTGGTCTACCCAGTGGCAGTTATCTAACAGTGTTTTCAATTTATATATCTAGAGCCACTATTGAGCAGTTTGAACAATTCTTAGAAGATCTTGCCGTATTTATCCGTGCTTCGTGTGATTTTGTTCTGGTGACGGGTGATTTCAATGCTAGAAACTTTGTGAATACTTCCAATGATGGTAGATCCCGTGCATTACGAATCTTCGCGGAATGTTGCGGGCTTCTACAATATAATACTGTTCTTAATATAGATAACAGACTCTTAGATTTAATATTTTCGAATGTCAATTGTGAAGTTGAACTAGATACTACACCAGTTATAGAACCAGATTTATATCATCCTGCATTAGACATATCTCTTAAAATATCTTCACCACAATAAATAAATCTTCCAACTAATAATAATGATAGGATGTATAACTTTAAAAGAGCTAACTATACCATGCTATTTGATAAACTGTCGGTTATTGATTGATCGTTTTTGGATAATATTTATGAAGTCAATCTAGCTTGTGACTATTTTTATAAGAAAATATATAATATTTTTGATATGTGCGTTCCAACATTCACCAGCAAATTCAATAGAACCAAGCGGTATCCATGTTGGTATAGAAAAGATATGAATAGTACCATAAAAAGTATAAAAAACTAAATAGTGACTTCTATTACACTAAATTTGGCGACTTGCGGGCAGAAACAAAGCAACTTATTAAAATAGCGTTTAATAATTACATAAATAGTATTCAAAATAATATCCAAAACGACTCAAATCAATTCTGGCAATACAGACACAAGAAGAAAGGAAGCTCACGTATCCCAGGGAAAATGTATAACGTAAATAACATATCATGTGACACTTCCTATGCAATTATAAATGGTTTTGCCAATTATTTTTCCAGTGTATACACGGATCTGAAAACTGAACATCACTATAATGATACCGAGTCTGGTTCTATTTCTGTCAGTATTAATGAGATTACTGAAAGGGATGTTTCCTTAGCTATAAGGAGTCTAAGTTATAAAATGACATCAGGTCATGATAAAATTCCCAGTTTTTTGATTAATGACTGCTCTGTAGTGCTGGTTAAGCCTCTATGTACTATATTTAATTTAGTTTTGAAATCTAACAAATTCCTCGATATTTGGAAAATCTCTAGAATATGCCCAGTACTGAAGAACGGTGATCCAAAGCATGTAAAAAATTATCGACCTATCTCTATTATATGTAACTTTGCAAAGTTATTGGAGAGTATACTCCACAAGAAAATATATTCTCAAATTCGCAATTTGATATCACCTTTTCAGCATGGCTTTGTTGAAAAGCGTTCAATAGTTACAAACCTGGTTTTCATCACACAGTACCTATCTGAACAATTAGACAATCATAATCAGGTTGATGTTATTTATACAGATGTAATGAAAGCCTTCGATACAGTTGATCATGCTACTCTAATAAATAAGCTGTCCCAATTTGGTTTTAGCAAAGATTTAATTAAACTGATTATAAATAATCTATGTGATAGACGGTCATTTGTTGAGATAAACAGTCATCGGTCTAATATGTTCACAGGAACATCAGGTATTCCACAGGACTCTAATTTAGGGCCTTTGCTATTTCTGATATTTATCAATGATTTGCCGCAATCACTAGGATGCTTAAACCTCCTATTTGCCGATGATCTGAAGATCTTGAAGCTATCCACCTGTGGTGTCAAATAATAACTTATCGCTAAATATACCAAAATGCAAAGTTTTAACATTTTCTAAGAAATTTAATAAAATATCATACTTTTACAATATTCATGGTGTCATTTTAGAGCGTGTGAATTCATTCAAAGATCTGGGCGTTATTTTTGATTCAGCCGTATCCTTCAATGACCACATTTCCCAGATTTTAAAATCTTCAGGTAAAATCCTTGGATACATCTTTAGAAACTGTAAAAACTTCATTAATATCCATTGAATGAAAGTATTGTACTTTTCTTTCGTAAGATCCAAATTGGAATATGGAGCTATAGTACGGAATCTATGTTATACTAGGCATATCAACAGCAATGAGGCAATTCAGGAGATTTATAAAGTTCTTAGCACTAAAAGTTGATGGTGCATATCCGTCTAGAGGTGCTGATTTATCAGAGTTAATGACCAGATTTGAAATTGTACCACTGAATATTCGTAGGAGAATTAACTCTGTTAAATTTCTGTACAAGTTAACTAACAATTTAATTGATTGCTCTGAGTTACTGTCACAGATTAACTTTTTAGTACCCTGTGGAACTCGGCAAACAATACCATTTGCTATATATCGAGCAAATACTAACATTTTAGATAAGTCTCCAGTACATACCATGTGCAGAAATTTTAACTTAATTTCAGGAAATTGTGACATTAACTTTTCCCACTTTAGCACTCTTGTGAATGCTAATTTTGATGTACATAATATTCTAAATGTAGTTTAGTTTTATTTTTAGTTTAAGAAATACCTTCAACTTTCTATTTATTTGAATGTCCTGGAGGTCTTGTTACTGTTGGACAATAAACATTATTATTATTATTATTAAAATGCAACGAGTCTTCTTATGTTGTGCTTCGACCCAACTTTCTCTCGAGTCTTCTGTCCCTCGATTCTGGGAACTGGAAAATATACCCCACTCATCAGGAGTATCCCCTGAAGATCGGTTAGTAGAATCACACTTCTCAAAAACTCACTGTATTCTCCAAAATGGACGATTCCAAGTAGAACTTCCATTTAGAGGTGATCGGCATTCATTCAATGGCTCTGCTTTTATGTCACATTACTTGACTTTACAACATATGTACCTTGTAAACTATCAGGACCTCTCTAACCCTTCAGCATATTATATTCCCGATGTTTGCATTCTACGTCCTGAAAGCACCATTACCAAACTGCGGGTGGTATTCAATGCTTCAACTAAAGATCTCAATTCAATCTCTCTCAATGACCCCTTACTCACCGGTCCCAAGCTACAAAATGATCTTGTAGCAATCTTAATCAGATTCCGTTTGCATAAGTTTGTTTTAACAGCAGACATCAAGCAGATGTACCGCCAAATATTGATTGCACCGGTCCAACGCCAATATCAACGGATTCTCTGGCGTTCTTCCCCTGAGGAGCCTATAGCTGATTATGAGCTTAACACTGTTACTTACGGTGTCAATACTGCCCCTTTCTTAGCTATTCGAACTATTCGCCAGCTTGCTCTCAAATATAAAACTAATAATCCTCATGCCTCCTCGGCTCTTTTCAACGACTCATATATCGACGACTTAGTTACTGGCACTGACAGTCTGGATGAGGCTCTGAAGTTGTGGCTTGAACTCATCTCGCTATTAGGTTCAGGACAATTTGAACTCCGAAAGTGGGCTAGTAATATACAAGACCTATTGTTTTACATACCTCCCGAGCATTGTCTTGTCATTAATCTCTCTTTTGATAAAGACAGTATCTCTTGTATTAAAATTTTAGGACTACACTGGAATCCCAGTTCAGATGATTTCTCATTCTGCGCTTCTTATTCTGACAGGCCTTGTACGAAGAGGAATGTGTTATCCCAGTTAGCACGTATTTTTGATCCGCTTGGATTCCTAACTCCAGTCACTTTCTACCTTAAATCATTCCTTCAGAAACTCTGGTGTATTGATTTAGGCTAGGACGATGACCCTCCTTCAGATTTCATACACTACTGGAATACATTTCATAAAGATTTGCCGCAGCTTCAGTCCTTAAAAATCTCACGGCTCGTAATCCCCTCGAATCTCGTGTCATGTACCCTTCAGGGTTTCTCTGATGCCTCTGAGCAAGGTTATGGTAGTGTAGTTTTCCTCAGATGTGTCGATACTAACCAAAAGATCTTTGTCCATTTACTCTCTGCCAAATCTCGTGTTGCACCATTAAAACAAATCTCAATTCCCCGCTTACAGCTTTGTGAAGCATTACATTTGTCCCATTTGGTGGATTATATTCTCAATATACTTCAGCCCAAAATCAAGATTGATGATTTCACCGCATGGACTAATTCCATAATCGTAATGTCTTGGTTGAACTCTTCTTCTCGCCGATGGTGCACTTTTGTGGCCAATCGAATTTCTCAGATACAGGCAAAAATTCCATCAAAACACTGGCGTCATATACGCTCACAATATAACCCAGCAGACCGCGCTTCTCGCGAAATGTTGCCTCATGACTTATTGCCCGAAGAGTTATGGTGGACGGGACCATATTTTCTCAAACTTCATCTAATATAATGGCCTAAAGATATAGGTATCAGCCTCGCGGAAATCCCAGATACCACACAGGAATCAAAACAACATATCCTATTCGCACATACGCCTGAACATCCCAATTTCATTGCTTCTTTGTTTAGTCGATTTAGTTCGTTACGGAAAATTCAAAGAATTCTGGCATATGTTCTTAGATTCATAAGAAATAAGCGTTTCAAAGATTCTGCAACTATAAAAGATCGTATTGTAACCCCTGACGAACTTGAACGTTCATTACAATACTTAATCAAATATGTTAAATCCACCACATTTGCTCAAGAACTCAAATTGCTGGAACAAAAAAAGCGTCTGCCTAAAGCTTTTCGCCGATTAACTCCATTCCTTGATGCTGGAATTCTCAGGGTGGGCGGAAGGCTGCCCTATTCCTCTCTACCCATAGACCGAAAACACCCCATTTTACTTCGTCAATCTCATCGCTTCACAGATCTTCTTATAGAATTCACTCTCGTGCATTATCTACATCCCGGTCTTCTCCAGAGATATTGGATCATTTCCGCAAAACAAGCGATTCGCTCAAAATGCTTTAAATATTTCCGCGTTAATCCTGCAGCTCGTCGGCCCCTCATGGGCAATTTGCCTCTATGCCGAATTTCGCAGGTCAAGCCATTTATGCATACAGGTGTTGATATGACTGGTCCTTTGAATATCACACTCAAATGCTTTAGAGGAGCCAGAGTGATGAGAGCTTGAATTTGTCTCTTTGTTTGCATGACAGTGAAAGCTGTTCATATTGAACTCTGCTCAGATTTAACTTCCAAGTGCGTCATTGCCGCTTTACGCCGATTCATATCCCGCAGGCGACGCTGTAATCACATCTACTGCGATTCAGGTACGAACTTCGTTGGCGCTTCAACATTTTTCAAATCTCTCAGTAACGAGGTAGTTGCCGAACAGTCTATAGAATTTCACATAAACTGTCCAAAGGCTCCAAACTTTGGAGGATTGTGGGAATCTCAAATTAAAGTAATGAAGTCCCATCTATTCAGAGTTATCGGAACATAAATTTTAACGTATGAGGAACTCACGACGCTCCTGATCCAAATAGAAGCCATCATGAACTCTCGCCCATTGGGGCCTCTTAGTACCGATACTAATGATCTGCAGCCGTTAACACCGGGACATTTTTTAACGTTAGAGCCTCTCAACTCTCCACCAGACTCAGATCTCAAATATATTAAACTGTCGTGTCTTTCTCGCTGGCAAATGCTACAGCAAATGAATAAATCTTTCTGGAAGACCATATGGACTGAGTCTACCAAACCGATTGAGGTTGGTACTATGGTCGTTATTAAAGACGATCTATCACCTCCATTAGAGTGGAACCTCGGGAGAGTTATTCAAATTCACCCCGGCAATGATGGTATTTCGCGTGTAGTGACTGTAGAAACGGCCAAGGTGCGTTGCGGCGGCCTGTTCATAAAATATGCCCACTTCCCAATTTCTCATAAGTCCGTCCATCTATTTCTTTTTTGTTTTTTTGTTTCTCATGTTTAGTTACTATTCTTAATCAACTCTTTCTTTTACTATATGTTTAATTAGAATGCAGCCATTCTAGGTGTGCGGTATGTTTCGTTCCGGTTTTATTTTAGGGTCCGTCAAGCCCCAACCCCCCTTAAAACAAATATAAAAATTTTTTATTGCAAAATTATGTGCAAATTACGGCCACAAAAAATAATTTTGTGCACAATTCCTTGACCATTTTTTCGTATTTTGAAAAAAGGGGGTGCAGCTTGACGTCAACTGCACCCCTGCACCGGTTTCCTTTGCCGAAATTTGATAATCGATTACACCATAATTATGTGCAAATTATGTGCTCTCCAATGACCTACAGAACAACTATGCTACTATAAGCATACGCCTTCTTTTTTTATTTATAAAAGGGGGTGTGGCTTGACGTCAAGCTACACCCCCGCACCAATTTCTGTTGCCAAATTTAAAAAATCGATCACACTATAATTATGTGCAAATTATGTGCAAATTACGGTCACAAAAAATATTTTGTGCACAATTCCTTGACTATTTTTTCGTAATTTGATAAAAGCGGGTGCAACTTGACGTCGATCTGCATCCCGCACCAATTTATGTTGCCGATATTTGAAAATCGATTACACCTTAATTATGTGCAAATTATGTGCTCTCTAATAACCTACTGAACAACTATGCTACTCTGCTACTCTAAGCATATACCTTCTTTTTTTACTTATTAAAGGGGGTGTGGCTTGACGTCAAGCTACACCCCCGCACCAATTCCTGTTGTCAAAATTTAAAAATCGATCATACTATAATTATCTGCAAATTGCGGCAACAAAAAAATTATTTTGTGCACAATTCCTTGACCATTTTTTCGTAATTAGATAAAAGCGGGTGCAACTTGACGTCGATCTGCATCCCGCACCAATTTATGTTGCCGAAATTTGAAAATCGATTACACCATAATTATGTGCTCTCTAATAACCTACTGAACAACTATGCTACTCTAAGCATACACCTTCTTTTTTTACTTATTAAAGGGGGTGTGGCTTGACGTCAAGCTACACCCCCGCACCAATTCCTGTTGCCAAAATTAAAAAATCTATCACACTATAATTATGTGCAAATTACAGCCACAAAAAAATAATTTTGTGCACAATTCCTTGACCATTTTTTCGTAATTTGAAAAAAGCGGGTGCAACTCGACGTCGATCTGCATCCCGCACCGATTTCTGTTGCCGAAATTTGAAAATCGATTACACCATAATTATGTGCAAATTATACGCTCTCCAATCACCTAAAGAACAACTATGCTACTCTAAGCATACACCTTCTTTTTTAATTTATTATAGGCTTTACGTCACACCCCCTTTAATAAATAAAAAAATAAGGTGTATGCTTAGAGTAGCATAGTTGTTCTGTAGGTCATTGGAGAGCAGATAATTTGCACATAAATATGGTGTAATCGATTTTCAAATTTTTGCAGCGAAAATCGGTGCGGGATGCAGCTCGACGTCAAGTTGCACCCGCTTCTTTCAAATCACGAAAAATTGGTCAAGGAATTGTGCACAAAATAATTTTTTGTGGCCGTAATTCGCACAGAATTGGAACATAATTTTGCAATAAATAATTCTTAAATTCGTTTTACACACCACTTCGTAATTTGAAAAAAATGTTAAGGGATGGAGTACAAAATTTCCTCTTTGTGGTCGTAATTTGCACATAATTATAGTGTGATCGATTTTTAAATCTCGGCAATAGAAACTTGTGCGGGATGCAGCTCAACGTCAAATTGCACCCGCTTTTTTCAAATTACGAAAAAATGGTCAAGGAATTGTGCACAAAATAATTTTTTGTGGCCGTAATTTGCACATAATTTGCACATAATTATAGTGTGATCGATTTTTAAATTTTGGCAACAGGAATTGGTGCGGGGTGTAGCTTGACGTCAAGCCACACCCCCTTTAATATCTAAAAAAAGAAAGTGTATGCTTAGAGTAGCATAGTTGTTCAGTAGGTTATTAGAGAGCACATAATTTGCACATAATTATGGTGTAATCGATTTTCAAATTTCGGCAACAGAAATCGGTGCGGGGGTGCAGCTTGACGTTAAGCTGCACCCTCTTTTTACAAATTACGAAAAAATGGTCAAGGAATTGTGCACAAACTTATTTTTTTGAGGCCGTAATTTGCACATAATTTGCACATAATTTTGCAATAAAAAAAATTATATTTGTTTTATATGGGGTGTGGCTTGACGGACCCTTTATTTTATATTATAGTTATTTTAATTTAATAAAAGTACCCAGATCCCCGCTTATGGTGGACCATGTGCACATGTCCAACATCCAATATTAAACATTCTTTTTGGCTCGAATATTTTGCAAAGAGGAGTGATAAACTAGCTCTCGATATGTACACTCGATAATATCCAAAAGTTTACGCTGGTACTCGCAAGTGCCCATATTAAACCCTACGCTGACACCCATCAAGAGAAAGAAGCAGATTCACCGATGGCGCCGTCCACTGTGGAAACACTGACAGCGACAACCAGGGCTACCAAGGTAGGGATTTGGATTTCCTCTTCTTTTTAAATGTAACTTCAACTCATATACAGTCCACACGCTCAATAATTCTCGCCCGCAAATATTAGTTCCAAATTAGAACTGATTATCAATATGGCTCATCACACTGCGACATACTGATAAAAGGCAACAACCTCGAAATCATGATGTATGTTTGGAAGACTGATGCTATGTTTGATAATCAATCTGATTAAGCAGTGTAGTGGAATAAAACGCATACAAACGCAATATGTAGACGTCAAACCTCGTTCTTATTGCGGCACCCTACGAAATGTAGGTTCAATTTACCAGCAAGGCATGAAATTATTATTCATATTCTAATATGGTCATCTGGTATGGATAGCTCTTCATTTATTTAATTAATTATTCACCTTTGCCGATTGTTCTTATCCACCATTATACATGCTTAATGTATCGATCATACTTGTCTCCACCGACAGTTCTATACTGAAAAGTGATACAAGTATGACTTACAAATTAGGATTGATTATCAAATATGGCTCTTCGATCTGCGATATACTGATGAGAGGCAACAGCCTCGAAATCATGATATATGTCTGGGAGACTGATGCTATGTTTGGTAATCAATCTGATTGAGCAGTATAGTGGAAAAAACACATACAAACGCAATATGTAGATGACAAACCTCGTTCTTATTGCGGCACCCTACGAAATATAGGTTCAATTTACCAGCTAAGCATGAAATTATTATTTCTTGACTAGTTTTATATTAAATAAAAATATTTTTTTGGGGATGCAGTCATGTATTCAATAAAATGCTTAATATTATAATTTTTTTACACAGAACCTGTATCTGCCTTAATAATAATTTTAATATAATTGTGCTCCTTGTTCAAATAGCTACAATCAAATAAAGATCATTCAGTAATACTCATTTATATCAACTAAATCTAGATACTTTCAAATATAAATAATGAAATGTGTAATTGATGGCTATGAAATCTTTCCTGTCTTAAGATAATTTATTCCAAATTAACGATTGTAAGTATTTTTATAATACTATTAAGTTGATGAAATAATTTTGTAGCGATTTGTAGTTTGCCCAGAATAAGAGAATAATTATTCTCAAAAGCTCGGCTTCAATCGAATAATTTTATTGAATACATGACTGCATCCCCAAGAAAATCTTTATATATATATATATATATATATATATATATATATATATATATATATATATATATATACCTATATCAACCAATATTGCTTACTCTGCTAAACCCATGAACTTGACTTCACAACAATATGATGACAATGCAGTACCAGGAATATCATATTTGAACATATCGTACTTCAACTGATTACACTGTCGCGAGTACGCTGACTATGGAATCCTTGAATAGGACGCAATTAGTGGCATTTTCCCATGAGAACATTATATTGCATATTGTACATTTTTTCACTATAAATAAGAAACACTTTATAATTTTAATCATTCTGAAATGTAAATCTAAAGTAAGACGAATCTATGTCAGTTTTCATCATCCTAACCTTACAGTTAATTTCACTTGTATTGTATAATTTGATGGTTATCAAATATTTCTAAATACTTTTATTCTGTCATGTACAGCAGCATTTGGAATGGCTATAGGTAATCAAAGAATTCTCCTTAGCTTACATATTAAAAACAAACTTCGTGGTCGCGCTGCTGAATTAATAAATTCGCGCCACCCTGCTACATGGCATGATATAAAAACGCTACTAGAAAGTCATTTTGGAGATACGAGAGATTTATCATCTCTTATCCAAGATCTACAGAGAATTAGGCAATTACCTAATGAATCTCCGTTAACCTTCATCACCAGGTTACAAACCCATGAAGCTAAAATGTACGCTTCAATAAATCAACAACATTTATCTATCGCGGAAAAGAACGCACAGACACGTCTAGCGGAAACTATGGCCCTTAATACACTCTTGACAAGGTTAGAACCTAAGCTAGGTCAAATTGTAAGAGCTAGTGACCCTGTAGACATACTAATAAAATTAGGAGAGAACTTCAATTAAATTATTTCTAAAATCAGAAACATCATAATGCAATCAAGAATATGGGTCTACAACAACGCAAACCAAATAATCTCCCTCCTAAACATTTTTCAAATTGAAAACGAATTGGTCATGCAACTAATGAATGCAGACAGAGACCTTTCCAACAAAACTTCAATCAAAACTTCCAAGCTTTCCAAGCCAGACCACAATTTCAGTCAAACATTCATCAAAAACCAAATCCTCCAAATAATTTCCAGCAAAATTAATCTTTTACAAATAGACCTTCTGTCATACGTCCTAATCCCAATATAGGTAATATCAGACCAAGCGTCGTCCAACAAAATCCGAATTTCAGTAGATTCCATCAAAACCCTACTTACCATATCAATCAAGCCGATAATTATTATGACGAATCATATCAGTACGAACCTGAAGATTACTCATATAGTAATTACAATCCACAAGAAAACTTCTATAGCTATCAACAAGAAGAAATTATTCCCAGTGAAAACCAAGATTTTCACGTAAGCCCAATAGTTCCAACAGATCCTCCTCCAGAGAAGAAGTCAGACATAGAACAGCTTCAAACCCAAATTCAAGCAATCAATCTTCAATATTACAGCCCCAATCTGAACTTCCCCGAACAGAGCTACTTATGGATTTATGTGAAATCACAAAATTTATTTTACATTACAGACTCGACAAATACTCACAAATTTCTCATTGATTCCGGAGCTGGACTTTCTATCTTTAAACCTCACGTTTGTCAAAAATGTCCCCAGCGATTTCCCGAGAATGTAATAATTCAAGGAATCACTAATCAAAAAGTTCATATTACTGAATCTACACTCGTTCCTTTTTTAACCGTGCAGATCCACACAAAGTCTATATTTGTAATTTAGATACAGAATCTGACATACAACAAGACAGAATTCCCGAAATACGTAGCCAACTTCGATTAGAGCATCTAAACGATGAAGAATCAGAGCTCATAACTAATATGTGTATTGAATTCTCAGACATATTTTACCTCGAAGGAGACAAATTGACTTTTACGAACGAAATTAAACATTCCATTAAAACTAATTCAGACAAATCAACATTCACTAAGTCTTATAGGTATCCGCAAGTTCACAAAGATGAAGTTAAATACCAGATAAATAAAATGCTTGATCAAGGCATTATTAAACCTTCATGTTCACCTTTTTCATCTCCAGTTTGGGTCGTCCCTAAGAAAATGGACGCATCAGGCAAACAAAAGTGGAGAGTAGTTGTAGATTATCGTAAGCTCAACGAAATCACAATTAACGATAAATATCCGCTGCCAAATATTTCAGACCTCTTAGATCAACTTGGCAAGTGTCAGTATTTCTCTACTCTAGACTTAGCTTCTGGATTTCACCAGATCGAAATTGATCCACAAGATATTCAGAAGACCGCCTTTTCAGTCGAGAATGGACATTTCGAGTTCGTCCGAATGCCTTTCGGTCTCAAAAATGCCCCTTCAACTTTTCAGAGAGTAATGGACAATATATTACTCGGTATACAAAATGAGCCTTGTCTAGTTTATATGGATGACATTATTGTATATTCCCCATCAATACATGAACATATTAACAGACTGACTGACGTTTTTACGAAACTCAGACATGCAAATATGAAAATCCAACCGGATAAGTGTGAATTCCTCCGCAAGGAAGTAGCCTATATAGGACATCTTGTTACTAAAGATGGTGTCAAACCAAACCCATCTAAGGTTGAATGTATCATAAATTTTCCAACACCTAAGAACCAAAAAGACATAAAATCTTTTCTAGGTTTAGCCGGTTACTACCGAAGATTTATCGAAAACTTCGCTAGAATTTCAAAACCACTAACCAGACTTCTCAAAAAAGACGTTCCATTCGATTTTGATGCCGATTGTAAACAATCATTTGACGAATTAAAGCAAGCCCTTATCTCTACCCCAGTGCTCATATATCCAAACTTCGAAGAGCCTTTCATTCTCACAACAGACGCAAGCGCTTTTGCGATTGGTGCAGTACTCTCTCAAGGAATAATTGGTAAAGATCTTCCGATAGCTTATGCATCAAGAACTCTTTGCAAAGCAGAAACAAAATACTCCACCATTGAAAGAGAATTACTTGCGATTGTTTGGGCAGTAAAACACTTTAGACCCTACATCTTTGGAAGAAAATTCACTTTAATCACAGACCATCGTCCCTTAACTTGGGTTTTTTTCAATAAAAGATACAGGTATTCGATTAGCAAGATGGAAACTAAAGCTCCAACAATATGACTACGAGATTAAGTACAAACCCGGAGAGATAAACAAAAATGCAGACGCACTTTTCCGCATTAAAGTTAATCATATCCAAAATTTATAAATAATTCAATCTGAATACAATCTAACACCTTATTCAACTTTTGCTTGTAATGAGAACACAGATGAAGATATCCCCGAAGATCAAAAGAACAACCCTGAATTTCTAGTAAACATATATAAAGAATTTGATACATTTGTAAATTTATACAAGACTAAACCCTTTTGGACTATTCGAAAATAGAATCAAGTAACGGACAATTACTAGATAAGAATAATAAAAATATTCTTACATTTCTTAGACAAAACCAACTGAATGAAATTCAAGAAAAAAATATTGATGATATTTTTGAAGAGAACTACGACTTCGAACTAGTGATGCGCAAAGCAAGACCAAGACCAAGACTTGGTATTGGTCTTGGTCTTGCACCCTTGGTATTGGTCTTGCATCAAATCCTTAGTCTTGGTCTTGGGTCTTGGTCTTGCATATACGGTCTTGGTATTGGTCTTGGTCTTGCAGCAAGACTTGCAAGACCCTTTAAAAAATGTTGATCTTTTTATAAGTGTGAAAAGTTGTTGCGATTCTAAACCGTAATTGCTTAATCCAAATGAAGAAGAACCCTGCATATGTATGGGAAGTATGTAATTCAAAATCTTATAAGATTGCCTATAATTATATTATCATTCGAAATGGTTAAATATCGACCTTATGAAAAAATTGTCATTGTCCAGAACAAACACGCCTGGTAATGTAGAATAAGTAATGAGAATAGAACTAGGTGCCTAGAATTAAGTTAGCGCCAATGAGATGCGTAAAAGTTTATAAATTAATAATCACCATTCACATATGAGAATCGTATCTTACTAGCGCGACTTAGTCTGCTTGTGTTTTCTTGGTATCATCCGTCCCAACTGAGCACTCATTTTACTACATACTTCTACTTCATACTTCTATTTCATAACTCATTCTCTTGCTCGTTCTACAATGTTTTTGTACCATTTTCTTTAATAAAATATAAAGAATCACTGAAAGCGATCAAAAGTATTTCTGATAAAACTAACTTCAATTTTTGTAGAAAGCTTTTTCCAACAAATGAAAATTAAAAACAGTTAGAGATTTAATACGCACATTTATAAAACGTGTATATATTTAAAAAGTCAGTCGTGTGATTATCTCAGTTGAGTTAGTTAATGAGCATGATCGAAAAAATAGTTTCAAAATAAGGGCAATATAAAATTTCAAATATCTCCAAAAGTGGCCACTGGATAAATGTCATCAAAAAAAATCAGATTTATAGATGATTTTTAACGTTTGCTTAAAACATTCTGCGCGATAGAAAAAATAATAAAAAACCGTGTACTTAGTTTACCTTCCCCTGGCTACGAACTGTCGGGATTCTTTGAAAACAGCTCGGTAAGGGAAATCCTAAAAGGGTTGACATTACAGTATAGGTATAGGGTATTTAAGAATTTTTTGAAATCCGGAAATCCTGGAAAGGTAAAATGAACTCGCTTTTCACCCAACAACTTTTAATTCAATATTTTTAGAATATGTAAAATAAAGATCGATCATAAGGGAGTTCAAAGATTAAATTAATTAGGTTATTTATTAGCGTTTCTTATCTAATCATTGAGTAAAATAATGTTTCCTACCAATTTGGTGTTTGGTTACGGAACTGCAAGAGCCTTGCAAGTCTTGCAGCAAGACCAAGACCAGGTTAGTCTTGGTATTGTTCTTGCATCCTAGTATTGGTCTTGGTCTCGGTCTTAGTCTTGCAAAATTGCAAGACCAAGACCAAGACTGCAAGACCAAGACCAGTCTCGCAGCACCACTACTTCGAACATCTTATAATTATTGTATTATCTAGCAAAACTGTGAAAAATAGAAAATATTTTATAATAGCAATACCATATAATCCAGATACAGTAACTGAATATTTATTTGGATCCCTTTTCAAAGACCAAGACCTTTTTCAGGACAACCTGTGTTGAAACTAGTATTGATTTACCCATACTAGAAATTTTATCATTTATTACTTCAGAGAAACAACTCAAATTTAAAATCTTTCAAAACCAGACCAAAACTCCAGATACAGACGAAATTCCCCTAATCATTGACCAAAATAATAATGGCAAGATGAATTTACACAGAGTAATAAACGAGACTATTCTTCGAATAAGAGAAAGATATAACTGGAACAAACTTACAAAAGACTTTATAAAAACTTGCGAAATATGCCAGAAAAATAAAGCATATAGGAAAAATCTCGACAGACCACTCGTAATCATAGAAACTCCAAAAACAACGTTCGAACGTATTAACATAGACATATTAGAAGTTCCTAACAGAAATTATGCCTTAACAATACGCGATGAACTCACAAAATTCAGTCAGGCTTACCCTATCAAAGACAAATCTGCAAAATCAGTAGTCAATACCCTTCTCTTATATTTTCAACATTATGGCACTCCCCTTCGAATACATTCCGATTATGGCCGAGAGTTTGATAATTCTCTACTTAGAGACCTCTGTACATTGTATAACATAAAGATGACATTTTCCCGTGTAGGACATCCGCAATCTAACGGAACTCTCCAACTATTTCATTCGACTCTGTTAGAAATGATTAGAGTCAATCTCGCCAAATATCCTAACGAACATCCCTTTAATGTTTTACCCTACGCAGTTATTTGCTACAACAATTCATTAAATAAAACTCATAGTTTCACTCCTTATGGGTTAGTCTTCGGACATACTTCAAGTAGACCGCCAGAGTAGCTATACAATGAAAAAGAATTAATAACAAAATATGTTAGAGATCTGAATAACAGACTTTCACATTTTTATAAATAGCCAGAGAAAACACTGAAAGTAAGAAACAGAAAGTTAAAGATCGTTTCGATAAGCATGTACACGAAAATACTCCAAATTTTCAAATAGGAGATAAAGTATTTATTAAACAGTCGCAACTAAAGAACAAGTTACAGAATAAATTTAATGGTCCATACGAAATTTGAGAAATTTTCAATAATTCAGCTATTTTACTTAATTCTAACACTAATCAACAAACAAAAGTTAATTCCGACCATATGAAACCATATACTGAAAACTAAAATGTTTTCAGGTACCCCCTGTTGGTCAATATGGCCTTTTGCCAATTTCAAATTAATCCTATAAACAACACGATAGGAGTCTTCTATCACGATGAAACAAGAATTATCATCTCCAACGACAAGTGGACTCTACTAGTACACAAGAACATTACAGGACTTTTAGTTGCATATGAAAACAACAACAAAATTTTGGACACTATACGTAATACTTTAAAACCAGATTATCACGCTATGAATATTTTTCGTTCCGACGTACAGACACACGTAAATTTACTAACACAAATATCTAAATCGATACAAGAGAAATTCAAGGAAATCATCATAGATACAAAACGCGTTAAAAGAGGTTTAGTGAACATTATAGGAAGCGTATTTAAAACCATAACAGGAAACTTAGATGCTACAGACAGTGAATTTTATACAAAAAATATAGAAAAACTAAACAATGATCAACATCACATTGAAAACCTTCTTAAGAATCAGATTTCAGTATCATCCTCTCTAATTAGAACTTTCAACGAAACAATACAAAATTTAACAATTGATAGAAAAACATTTAATGACGATATTTATAAAATTGAAAGAGCAATTCATGATATTAACAACCAAGTTAAAACTGTTGAAGCCACACTTAACTTTTTGGAAATATGCGAAAAATTAATGGAGAGTTATTTCATTATTGAAGATAATTTAAATGAAATTATAAATGCAGTAACATTTGCAAGATTGAAAATAATTCACTCTTCAATTATTTCACCACAAAACTTGTTATCAGCTCTTCAAGAGATATCACAAAACCTTGTGAGAAATAATCTCCCTTTACCAGTAAAAATCTCTAAAATTGCACAATATCTTCAATTAATAGAGCTTGAAGCATATCAACAAGATAACCAAATTGTCCTCATTTTGAAAATATCTTTAGTTGAACAACAACTTTATACTGTATATCATCTGTTTCCTATTCCAATTTTGGATAAAAGAACTGGCCTTCATCATATTCTTTCAATTAGTCATAAATACATTGCGCGAAATGATGATTCTCTAATGTATATTCCTATAAAGGAGCCTAATAATTGTAAAGAAATAGGTCCACATAAGAAGTTTGTGTCCCAACTTGTACGCTTACCCCATCGATAACAATGCAGTGTGTGAAGCGCAGTTATTGAAAAGCCGTTAAAATGTGCCCAAAACCTCTGAAAGAGTAATCTACAGTCAAGGCTACAATGTGTTCAAACTCAAAGACAATGTTTGGCTAGTTATCGTAGCAGAGCCACTTCAAATAACCATGAACTGTCCTGAACATAACACGAAAATTGTAACAATAATGCAGAACTCAATTGTGAATTTTACCTACGAATGTCAAGCCTTCGTAGGAATAACAAAAATCCAAGCAGAAAGTCGAAAATCTACCGGCTATGCCTTCAATTCTCATCCAGTATTAATACATTATGAATGTTGTGATCATTTAGTTGAAAGTATCAACATTCCAAAACTAGAACCACTAAAGCTAAATGAAATAAACATGGAAGAATTGGATATTACAAACCACAAACTAGAGCAATATTCAAAAGAATTAGAAATTCTAATGAACGAACCATTCGTGACCAAAAATACTTCCAAGAAGAAGACCTAACATTAAAAATAATGAAGTAATTGAAATTCCTACCATTGGAATATACAATCTACCTTAAAAGTTACTGCATAGCACCAACTTTTTATAAATGATGGGAGCTGTTATATCTACCAATATTGCTGACTCTGCTAAACCCATGAACTTGACTTCACAACAATATGATGACAATGCAGTACCAGGAATATCATATTTTAACAAATCGTAATTCAACTGATAACATATCCAGAAACTCTTCTGATTACACTGTCCCGAGTATGCTGACTATGGAATCCGTGAATAGGACATTTTCCCATGAGAACATTATATTGCATATTGTACATTTTTTCACTATAAATAAGGAACACTTTATAATTTTAATCATTCATGTAAATCTAAAGTAAGACGAATCTATGTCAGTTTTCGTAATCCTAACCTTAACAGTTAATTTCACTTTTATAATAACTATAATTTAAGTCTTATTATTAAATCATTAATAATAAGTGGTGTCAGAAGTAAATAAATAAAATAATTGTTTTTAAAAAGCCAATTAGATACAACGAAATATATATATATATATATATATATATATTGTTTGATTCTAAATTCTTGACTGGTTTATTATTAATTTAATTTATTATGATAAAATAGATTTTTGTTGGGGATGCAGTCATTTAATAAATAAAATTCTTTGGATTATGCCAAGCTTTCGAGAATGTTTATTCTCTTCGTCGGGGCAAACTAAAAATCATTACAAATTTTCTTAACCACATAATAGATTATTAATTAAAGTACTTACATTCGTGAATTTACATAAAATTAACCACAAACACGAAAGATTTCATAGTCATCAATCAGAAATGTCATTAGTTATTTATAAATGTCATGGTAACGGCATATCTAGAGTTGAAAGTGTCTAGATTCAAGTTTTCTTAGAAAAGATCATATAGGAGTTATCTTTGGGTTTGTAGCTCTTTTTTAACAAGTCACACATTAAACTTGAAAATATTGAGGCAGATATAAGTTTAATAAAAAGAAAAAGTTATTATCCAATTATTAAAAAAAATATTTATAACACTTAGAAACACATAATATAAATAAATATATACCCGTACACAGATTAGACTATCTGAATTCGTATGTATTGCAGTATAAATTCACGTTTATTATGTCAATAATATTATCTACTATTTTGTTAGGCATTCAGATTATTTGTTAATTATATATAATCATATTCTCTCACAATACGACATACATAACTTTAAAATGAAACAATGGAAAACGTCAATTACATAAAAAAAAATTATCTCTCTCACAAATTAACCTGAGAAATTTATTAAAATAGCAGATATATCTAATAGAGAAATATTAACATATATAATCTTCATCGTATTCTCTCACAATACGATAGATACACAATATGAAAATTCCTGAAAAGCATCCATTCATTTAATGAAGCTAATAATAATAATAACATATATATAAATAAAAAGATGTTCTTGGGGATGCAGTCATATATTAAATAAAATTCTTTGACTGAAGCCGAGCTTTCGAGAATGTTTATTCTCTTCTTCAGGGCAAACATCGTGAATTTAGAATAAATTAACCAAAAACAGGAAAGATTTCATAGCCATCAATTACAAATGTCATTATTTATATTTTCCTGTTTTTGGTTAATTTATTCTAAATTCACGATCTTTGCCCTGAAGAAGAGAATAAACATTCTCGAAAGCTCGGCTTCAGTCAAAGAATTTTATTGAATATATGACTGCATCCCCAAGAACATCTTTTTATTTATTATAAATCCAGTCAAGAATACAAAATCAATATATATATATATATATATATATATATATATATATATATATATATATATATATATACAGGGTGGGGCACCGTATACGACACGGTCTCTCAAGGGGAATCCATACAATATAATGTTTTTGTGATAAACGAAATAGATGCAGAATTTTTCTGGCCACAATCTAAAATTATTTTTATACATACAGGGTGATTCAAAAAAAAGATACATATCAAAGTTATGTTTTTTTAAATTGAATGTCCTATATTTTTTATTATTTTCGGATATAAGAGTCAAAATAAAAGTGAGTTTCTTCAGTATTCCCTATACCTATCTCTTTCCATTTTGAAAATATCCAAAGATTTGTTGAAATGTAAGGTATGAACTATTTTTCTATAATTTCCAAAGTTGCTCATTTTGAACTTGAGCTAAAGGTTTTATCATATTGATAAAGGTCAAGGTTATAGCCTGTATCATATTTCAATATCAAAAATCATACAGGGTGTTGGAAAAATATGGTTGTAAAATTTCAATATAAGATATTGAAAAACTTCGTTATCTTAAATGGAACACCCTCTATATTATTACATATTTTAATGCAGAATTGAATCCTCTTTCGAATTGTATAAGGGTTCCCTATAACTAAACTCAAGGCATTTCTTGAATTTTGCTTCTTTATCACAGTAGGAACATTACCCAATTAATCTGGACAGCTTTGAGGCTGTTACCATGGAAATGTTTTATAACTGACAGTTTTGAAGCGTTTAATTTATAAATACAATTTAAATCAGTGTACTATTCAAATAAAGCAAAATGAAGACTTATCCTATCGAAGAGAGAATAAATATGCTTCTAATAATTGGTGAGTGTCATGAAAATTGCCTATTGGCTTCAAGAGTATATGCTGAAAGATATCCAACCGTATCACATCCAAATAGAGCTGTGTTTGAACGGTTACTGAGAGAATTTCGGAATTCTGGTACTGTATCCTACAAACAAAAAACTACGCTAAAACCTATTGTAGATGATGAAGAAAATGAGTTTGTGGTCATAGGATCTGTTATAGAACACCCTCATACCAGTCAACGCAAAATAGAAAGAGAAACAGGTATTAGTAGGAGAAGCATTTCAAGAATATTGAAAAAATATCGGTTTCATCCTTACCATATTCAGATACACCAAGAACTTTATGAAATGGATTTTAATCACAGACTTGAATTTTGTGTTTGGACTCTAGACAGATTAGGCGATAATGAACTCTTTCTAGATTCAATTCTGTTTTCTGATGAATCCACTTTCCATAATAACGGCCTGGTGAACAGACATAATTTCCATTATTATAGTGATGAGAATCCTCGAATTTTTCGAAATACTAATTACCAACATAGATGGTCAGTTAATGTATGGGGGGGTGTTCTAGGGTCCCAATTAATAGGTCCTTACTTTTTTGATGGCATTTTAAATGGACAAAAATTTCTAAGATTCTTACGTGATAAACTACCCGAACTTTTAGAAAATGTGCATTTGAATATCAGACAGCAGATGTGGCTGCAGTTGGATGGTGCTCCAGCCCATTTTCAAAGGAATGTTAGAGAATTTCTTGATAGGCGTTTCCCAAACAGATGGATAGGAAGAAGCGGCTCGCAAAATTGGCCACCAAGATCTCCAGATCTAACATGTGTGGACTTTTTTTTATGGGGATACATTAAAAACATTGTATATGACACCCAGCCCACAACAGCTGAAAATATGAAAGAGAGAATAAGAGCCGCTTTTCGATCCGTGACACCACAGATGTTGAGGAAAGTTAAAAGATCTTTTGAAGAGAGAGTTCAATTATGTATTCAAGAAAATGTACGACATTTTGAACATTTACTCTAGTGTTTCTTATTTTATTATATTTTTATACTGTTATTATTTTTATATCATTCAATAAATGTCTTGTTCTTAATACTTTTATACCGCTACGCCTAGTAGCTGTGTAAGGGAAGTATTGTATTCGTGTAAAATTTTCGGTACTCTGTTTCTACGTTCCAGGGCTTTTTGAGTCCAACAAACATATGTTTTGCTATTGGTCTGTCTGTCTGTATGTTTCTCATATTCGTCAGTATTTGTTTGAGAGAGGTAGAAAAGAAGTGTGAGTGGACTTACCACATTTTTCCTTGGGCTTTCATAATAATACGTTATCAATAAATACTTATAGGTATTTCTTTACGTTTCACAGTATCTATGTAAATGTAAAACGCTGATATTCCAAAAAAAAAATATATTAATGGAGTAGTTGTCTTTTAAGGGTAAAACCGACAGCAATAGAATAGTATAGTATCATTACCCGTCAGTTAATTATTTCATATGAGTTTTGAAATTCTAGGAGATTGGATAATAATCGTGAATCAATTAGTACTGTAATAATAATAATGGAATTTAACTATAATAATGATTATTTTAAAACGTCATCCCAATCATAATGGCATTGGGAATATAAGACAGAATTATTAGAGAAGTGCGAAATTGAAGAAATTCGTTGAGTTTAGTTATAGGGAACCCTTATACAATTCGAAAGAGGATTCAATTCTGCATTAAAATATGTAATAATATAGAGGGTGTTCCATTTAAGATAACGAAGTTTTTCAATATCTTATATTGAAATTTTACAACCATATTTTTCCAACACCCTGTATGATTTTTGACATTAAAATATGATACAGGCTATAACCTTGACCTTCATCAATATGATAGAAGGTATAGCTCAAGTTCAAAATGAGCAACTTTGGAAATTATAGAAAAATAGTTCATACCTTACATTTCAACAAATCTTTGGATATTTTCAAAATGGAAAGAGATAGGTATAGGGAATACTGAAGAAACTCACTTTTATTTTGACTCTTATATCCGAAAATAATAAAAAATATAGGACATTCAATTTAAGAAAACATAACTTTGATATGTATCTTTTTTTTGAATCACCCTGTATGTATAAAAATAATTTTAGATTGTGGCCAGAAAAATTCTGCATCTATTTCGTTTATCATAAAAACATTATATTGTATGGATTCCCCTTGAGAGACCGTGTCGTATACGGTGCCCCACCCTGTATATATAAAGGATTCTTTTCAATTTAGTAATTTTATAAATGAATACCAGATTCCAAATGACTATGTAATTGTCAGTTTTGACGTAGTTTCCTTTTTACAAATTTACCTTTCCCAGTTGTTTTAGATTGTTTAACCCGTAAATGGAATCATATTAAACAGTTTTGTTCATTAAATCTCGAAACTTTTGAAACAATTCTTCAATTTATTTTCGATTCTAATTTTTTGATTTTTAATGAGCAATATTATAAGCAAATATTTGGCACTCCCATGGGTTCAACAATATCACCTATTCTTTTAAATTATGTTTTAGATGAATTAATACAAGTTTCAAAAACTAAAGTTTCATTTCCAATACCATTCATTAAAAGATATGTAGATGATTTAATCTCAGCTCTACCCACTAATAGAGCTGATGAAACATTGAATATTTTTAATGCCTATAACGAGCATCTTCAATTTACATTTGAGAAAGAAATTGAACAATGTCTTCCTTTCTTAGATATGATGGTTTATTAAGAACAAAATGGTATAGAAAACCTATATGTAGTAATAGATACATAAATTTCCATTCATATCATCCACAGAAATAAAAATTAACTTGATTATGGCATTAAAAAACAGAGTGATCAAACTTTCGCATCCTATATATAGAAATGAAAGTTTATCAAAATTGAAAAAAATATTAATTGAGAATTCTTTTCCTATGAAATTGATTAATAAATGTTTAATGCAACCTCAAGTCAATATAGAAAACCCTGAAATAAATCATGAGAACTCTTTAAATGATCATAACTATAATGCCTCTATTACAAATATCCTCCCTATTTATAGATCTTTACCTTATATAGATGAGCTTACTAGTAAGTTAGTTAATGTTTTTAGAGGGTATAATGTTATTATTGCAAGAAAAAATATTAAAACCGTATCTAATTTTTTTTCCAAAATAAAGACACCTTTAGAAATGACAGAAATGTCTGGGGTAGTATATAAAATAAATTGCCTTGATTGTGAATTATCATATATTGGTCAAACTTCTAGAAGTATTTTAGGAAGAATAACATCCCATAAAAGTGATATAAGATGAAATAAGAAATCTTGTGCCTTGGCTGCATGTTCAGCCATCAATAAAAAACATAGTATTGATTTTGATAATACTATCGCTCTTTGTTCTGAGAAAAATTATTTTAAACGTGGTTTCTTAGAAACGATAAATATTAAAAAACATAATAATACTATGAATAAACGTTCAGATATTAATGGACTTAGTTCTATTTATTCTTATATAATAAATCTCTATAATAATAAATTTAATAATTTTTCTCAAAATATTTCTCAAAATTGAAATATATGTGTGAATATATTATGTACCTAGCTCTATATGTAGGTACATTTTTTTTCTGTTTTAGTATATTATAATAGATGGGTATATATGCGTATACAGATTATACTGAAGAAGGATAATTAAAAAAAAATATAACAACTAATATTAAGAGTTTTGAGATCTCTAGATCAACTGATTGGTGAGAGAAATTTAGTTGATTCAAAAGGATTTGCATTTCATGTTTAACCTATAGTGAGATATAATACGATGATTTTTGTATCCTTCCTTGTGTTTCGCCATTTGCTTTTTTGATATCACTATTTAAAATATATTAAATAACATGGACAATGTTTAAAATATTCCTACATGTTGATTTGTGAGAGAAATCAGCTTATCATATGTTATTATTATTATTAGCTTCATTGAATGAATGGATGCTTTTCAGGAAATTTTATATTGTGTATCTATCGTATTGTAAGAGAATACTTGATGACTATGAAATCTTTCCTGTTTGTGGTTAATTTTATGTAAAATCACGAATGTAGTAGTACTTTAATTAATAATCTATTATGTGGTTAAGAAAATTTGTAACGATTTTTAGTTTGCCCGACGAAGAGAATAAACATTCTCGAAAGCTTGGCATAATCCAAAGAATTTTATTTATTAAATGACTGCATCCCCAACAAAAATCTATTTTATCAAATATATATATATATATATATATATATATATATATATATATATATATGATATTTCTGAATATGAATTCAATTGATACTTAATTAAGATGATTATATAACATCAGCCGCTTCTGGTTAATAACTAAATTACGCTAGGACGTCTGACTGTGACGACAACAACTACCGCGAGGGCAAACACCCATAACGCTATTGAATAACGTCAACAACTGTTACCTACAATTTCACATGGTAAAAATATTGCATAATACCACTATAAATGTTCAATTAGATTGATTACCAAACAAAGCACCGCCACCCAGACAAATATCATGATTTCAAGGTTGTTGCCTATCTTCAGTTTGCCACAGAGCGTGAAGCCGTGTCTGATAATAAATCCTTATTTTGAACTCATATTAGTATCAATCTTCAGCGTGGCACAGACGGTGGAGACCAATATGAGCGATGCATTGAACACATATAGTGGGTGAATATAAACACCTGGCAAGTGGAATTATTTAATTCAAGATTATCTTGTACCAGTCATATTATGATATTTCTGAATATGAATTCAATTGATACATAATCAAGATGATTATATAACATAAGCCGTTACTGGTAAATAACTAAAATCAGTCACGGCTCGACGCTCTGCGGCAAACTGAAGATTGGCAACAATCTTGAAATCATGATATTTGTCTGGGTGGCGGTGCTTTGTTAGCTAATCAATCTGATTGAACATTTATAGTGCATTTTGCCCATTTTTATTAAATAGTCTTTCATTTTGAAAGAAAAGCTACCTCCTGTCAAAATAACAATTATTTTTTACAGGAAACAAGTAAATTTGTATTACTCAAAAGAAATTGAGGACACAAACGCTGAAATGTGAGGAATGACGCGCCGTAATTAGGCAGAAACAAGGCGGTTGTATGCAAATCCCCAAGTAGAAGAGGCTGTCCTCAACGAAATTGAAGAAAATCGGACCATAAGTTCCAGAAAAATTGCTCACAACTTAAACCTATTTCACTCGACGGTGGAATTTTGAAAAGACAACTTTTATATCCATATGATATCCATGGACTGCAAGCCTTATTGCCTAAATTTAAGTTCGGAGAGAAAAGTACGGTTTTGAGACGCCCATTACGTCTATGTTTTCTATACATAAAATATAAATTATATATACTATTAAAATAAATAAATGCTCAAAGAAAAAGCACACATCAATCGAAACGCCCAATTATTTTTTTGAAAATTTGGGATCTGCTAACTTTAGATGAAGTTAGCAGATCATGGTCAGATATCATAGAATATAAATCGGCATCGTTGTTAAACCTAATAAATAATCAAAGGCTCATTAAATGCTCTAATAAAAAGTCCGAAGCATTTCCGAAGAAAAATTGTTTTAATTTTTTTCTTGACAAAGTTCGAGCTCAGCAGATCCTGACTTAAAATCGTAGTAAACATATCGGGATCGTTGTAAAAACTTATTATTAATTTAAGGCTCATTGAATGCTCTAAGAAAAAGACAAAATTTTATTGAAAAAATTTTCAAAAACTAATAATTTTTATTTATTTCTGACAAAGATCGAACTCAGCAGACCAACAATTTAAAATTTCACACTTTTTCTTAAGAGCATATAATAAGCCTTTAATTACCAATTAGGTTTTACAATAGTCCCGATCTATATACTATAATTTCCAGCCTTGATCTGCTGAGTTTAAACTTTGTCCGAAAAAAATAATTTTTTTTTAAATATTTTGCACTTTTTCTTAGAGCATTTCATAAGCCTTAAATTAATAATAAGTTTTTACAACGATCCCGATCTGTTTACTATGATTTCCTGCCATGATCTGCTGACCTTGAACTTTGTCATGAAAAAAATTGAAACAATTTTTCTTCGGAAAAGCTTCGGACTTTTTCTTAGAGCGTTTAATGAGCCTTTAATTATTTATTAGGTTTAACAACGATGTCGATTTGTATCTATGATCTCCGACCATGATCTGCTAACTTCATCTAAAGTTAGCAGATCCCAAATTTTCAAAAAAATAAGTGGGCGTTTCGATTGATGTGTGCTTTTTCTTTGAGCATTTATTGAGCCTTTAATTACCAATTAGGTTTTACAACGATCCCGATCTGTATACTATGATTTCCTGCCTTGGTCTGCTGAGTTCGATCTTTGTCAGAAAAAAATAAAAATAAATAGTTTTCGAAATATTTTTCAATAAAATTTTGACTTTTTCTCAGAGCATTTAATAAGCCTTTAATTACCAATTAGGTTTTACAACGGTCCCGATATGTTTACTACGATTTCCAGCCATGATCTGCTGAGCTTGAACTTTGTCATAAAAAAATTGAAACAATTTTCCTTCGGAAAAGCTTCGGACTTTTTCTTAGAGCATTTAATGAGCCTTTAATTATTTATTAGGTTTAACAACGATGCCGATTTATATACTATGACCTCCGACCATGATCTGCTAACTTCATCTAAAGTTAGCAGATCCCAAATTTTCAAAAAAATAAGAGGGCGTTTCGATTGATGTGTGCTTTTTCTTTGAGCATTTATTGAGCCTTTAATTACCAATTAGGTTTTACAATGATCCCGATCTGTATACTATGATTTCCTGCCTTGGTCTGCTGAGTTCGATATTTGTCAGAAAAAAAAATAAAAATAAATAGTTTTTGAAATATTTTTCAATAAAATTTTGACTTTTTCTCTGAGCATTTAATAAGCCTTTAATTACCAATTAGGTTTTACAACGGTCCTGATATGTTTACTACGATTTTCAGCCATGATCTGCTGAGCTTGAACTTTGTCATGAAAAAAAATTGAAACAATTTTTCTTCGGAAAAGCTTCGGACTTTTTCTTAGAGCATTTAATGAGCCTTTAATTATTTATTAGGTTTAACAACGATACCCATTTATATACTATGATCTCCGACCATCTAAAGTTAGCAGATCCCAAATTTTCAAAAAAATAAGTGGGCGTTTTGATTGATGTGTGCTTTTTCTTTGAGCATTTATTGAGCCTTTAATTACCAATTAGGTTTTATAACGATCCCGATCTGTATACTATGATTTCCTGCCTTGGTCTGCTGAGTTCGATCTTTGTCAGAAGAAAAAATAAAATAAAATAGTTTTTGAAAATTTTTTCAATAAAATTTTGACGTTTTCTCAGAGCATTTAATAAGCCTTTAATTACCAATTAGGTTTTACAACGATTCTGAGCTGTATACTATGATTTCCGGTCTTGATCTGCTGATTTCAAAGTTTGACCGAAAAAAATAAAAAAATTAACAAAAACGAAAATGTTTTATACTTTTTCTCAGAGCATTTAATGAGCCTTTAATTTTTAATTAGGTTGTTCAATGATTCCGATGAGTATACTATGATTTTTGGCCATGATCTGCTAATTTTATCTAAAGTTAGCAGATCTTCAATTTCCGGAAAAAGTTAAAAAGCATTTAAATCGCGGTTTTCGCACTTAATTAGCATCTAATTAGCCTTTAATTATGATGTTAAGAAACCCGTGATTTGCTGACCTTGCTCTGCTAACTTTATGGACATTCCGATCTGTAAGATGTGTAAAAATGAGGTGAACAATAATGATCAGGGTTTATTCGACGAGGGGAAATTCCAATCTTGCTACCACACAAGCTGTGTTGTTGTTGCTCCCTACAATATAATAAAATGTTTAAAGATATCCTGGATATTCTTATCTGGATGTGTCCTACATGCACGAAACATCTCAGAGATCTAATGAATATCCAAACCTGTAATATTAAAGTGAAATGCCTATATGACAAATTGGCAAGCATCGAAGAGAAGGTAAACAACATATCTGAAACTGTTAACGAATCTAAGCCCCTCTACCCGCAAGTTACCAACTACAACAATGAGCCATCAGTTATAAGAACTGGCAATAAAAAACCAAAATCCTTTTATAGGAGATGAACACTATTATTAAGTTACTTGTATCAAAACCTTCAAAACTAAAAAAATATGACTATATATGCAGAGTGTTCCCCAAGATTGTTTCACATATTTATGAAAAACATGAAGTTATATATATAGGATGGCAGAGATTTTTGAAAATATTATCATACTTAAATGTTTTAAATGCCAGCAATTTAATCATAAATCAAAGGACTGTCCAAATCAGCCCATTTGTTGCAATTGTGCTGGAGAACATGATACATCTGACTGTCTTTGTCCAAACCAAAAACCGAAGTGCAAAAACTGTGATAGCAAATAAAATGTATAAGACAAACAATGATATTCACCATAAAGCAAGTGATGAGGAGTGCCCTACATATCAGTACTGCCTAGTGAACGCAAAAACAAGAATTAATTATGGCTGATCCCACTAGGGAGCTTCTTGAAATTATTCCGGAGTTTTCGAGTTCCACTTTGAATCTTAGTCCTGGCGTTCTGATAAATAGGGTAAATATAGAAACAAAACTGTTAAATATTCTACATATCAATATTAGAGGTTTGACAACAAATTTTAATAAAATACTAGTATTCTTAGAAACATACAAACTAAGTGATATCTGTGATAAACTAGAATCGCTACTGCAATTTGACATACCAGGTTTTTATTCATATTATAATAATGGTAACTACAATGCTTTTGATGGAGTAGTTATATATTCAAAAATAAACTTAAATCCAAAACTTGTCGCCTATAAACTTCAAAAGTCAAAAGATACTATAAATAAAATAACATCAACTGTAAATAATATGAAATATAATATTTTTGCATTATATAGGTCACCCTTATCAAACTTAAATGACTTTTTATGTGATTTGGATGCATTCCTAGATGTAAATGATAATAGCACTAGTAACATTGATATTTTTGAGGGTGATATCAACATTAAAATCCTCAACAAAGACAACGTTGATGTTAATAGATACCTTTCCTTAATGCTATCGCATGGATTCGCGCCGCTATGTCAGGAGGTTACAAGAGACGAGAGCTAGTCCTACCTTGACCATATATTTCTGAGAGACAAAGGCAGAACCGAGGGCAGAACATTGCATAGGAAAGTAATTACATATATTTTAGAACATGATATAACTGATCACCTTCCTCTCATGCTTGATATATGAAATAATTCTATATTAAACTCAAAATTATCTAAATCCCAACACACATTCAAATGCATTGATGTAAATAAATTAAAACAAGATGCATCTCAAGTAAATTGGATGCATAATTTAAGTTTTTATCAACCAGAAATAGCAACTAATTTTCTTGTAAACAGATTAAGTAATTATAGAAAAGTCAGGATTTAATAAGAGCACTTCAATTAATTATAAAAAACTTGAACCGTGGATTACAAGTGTCATAATAAAATCCATCAAAAGTTAGAAAGTGATCTAAAATTCAATTCATCCCCAGCAAAAATGACAGAATACAAAATATACAGAAACCGTCTTAACAATATTATAAAATTGATAAAAAATAACTACTATAGAAACAAATTTATTCAAGAATCCCATGACTTAAAAAAATATATAAATTAGTTAGAGGCAACAAATGAAAAGAAAACAAGGGATTCTTTGACCTGCATTAAGGAGGAAAAAAGTGGTAAAATTTTTGAAAAGAAAAATATTGCTAATTTTGCAAATAATTTTTTCACTTCCAAATTTGTTAAGAGTCCCTCATTTTCAATGCTTGTACTTAAAGCCAACAAATACAAACGAGGTTATTGAACATATTAGGACTTACATGCCCATCTTCTAAATCCTAGTCCATATTATAAATTTAATTTTTAAAACGGGAACAGTACCTCTGCATTTTAAGACCTCAATAGTGATCCCAATTCACAAAGCAGGAGATAAAGAAAACATAAGTAACTATAGACCAATAAGTAAAATCTCAAATTTAGCAAAGATTTTTGAAAAATGTCTTAAGCTTAGATTAAGTGAGTTTCTTGAGTCAAATAGGCTTTTGTCTAGAAATCAATATGGTTTTAGGCATGGTTTGAGTACCTCTCATGCTGTTTATGACATAATGTCTAACGTTATAGGCCATTTAAATAAGAAGGATAAGTGCATTGCCTTGTTTTTAGATCTAGCGAAGGCATTTGACACGGTATTACATCCTTTGTTTCTCCAAGCCTTGGAGATGCATGGGATCAGGTCTGTAGTGTTGAAAGTTTTTGATGATTATCTGAGCCGTAGAATTCATGACGTCAGGATTGAGGAGGGTTTAGGTGAACCAAAGAACTTACAACATGGAGTCTCACAAGGAACAGTTCTTGGGCCAATCTTTTTTAACATCTATGTTAACTACCTCTGCAATCTTGAAGTAGATGGCAGAATTGCCTATGCCGATGACACAGCGGTAATATTCCATGCGGAGACTTGGGATACGGTACGAATAAAATTAAAAACAGGTTTAGATAAAATTAAAAATTTTCTTGACACATTCAAGTTAACACACACATTAAAAAATCTCATTATATTGCTTTTTACATAACAATGGCTAACAGACCAACATTTAGCCAAATTAAGCTTGATGATATAAGTAAACCTTTAAAAGAGTTCTTTCATACTAAATATTTGGGGGTTGTTATTGAGAAACATCTAAAATGGGATCAACACGTGCTGTACCTAAATAGAAAAATCAGGTTTTTGATCCATTATTTTTATATTCCACGTAACATATTAAGCCGAAAGTTGAAAGTATGATCTAGGAAGCACTTGTCGAACCTCTTTTGAAATATGACATAATTGTGTGGGGTGGAATGTATTGTTCACATCTCAATCAGCTGAATGTCGTTCGGAACCATTTTGTAATATTACATAAACCCAGATTATCCTCTTCTGATCAACTTTATTCATTATAAATTAATAATATAAAGATTTTATATATCCTTGCTGTATGTGGTTTTGTACATGCTAATGAAAAACTAAAATCAAATTGTGTTACATGATCATATAACACGTGCAAACATTGAACATAAATTAAACATTCCAAAATCGAATTGTGACTTAAATTTGCGGTTTTTAAACTATCTTGCTCCTAATTTCTATAATTTGATACCTCTCAGGACCAGGAACATAAGTAAAAATCTAGAATTCAATTATTTATTTAGAGAGTACTGTTGGGAAAAAATTTATATAATATACATTTCATGGTGATAGCTTAGTGATATTTAGAGTTGCATATAATTATTTAAATATTTGTATAGTTAGTTAAAGTAGTTAAAATTCATATCAAATATTGATTTAACTAGCAGAATTTAATAAAAATCACTATATGAATGTGCGCATACAAGTTTCTTAAACTTAGGCGCCTAAATTGAAATATATATTATATTTCCTTTAATTTGTACTAATATGCATTTTGATTTTGAAACTAATATTTTGTAGATAATAAATGTGGTAGAGAACAGGGGGTACTGCTCTCTCCAACAACAAAAAAAAATACAAACAACAAATAATGCAAAACCAAAATGACACACGTAAACTCTATTGAAGTTCCAGTTGTTTTAAGTATACTAATACTTGTAGATTATATTATTACAAATTAATAATAACTAACAAACATATAAATAATCAGTCCATTGACAAAAGTTTTCAAAATTATTTCGTATAGCTATTTAATAAATAAATATATAAACATTTAATTTTAAACAACTGTTCAAATAATATTATTGATGCATATTTATCTTGATTTTATTAAAGATTTTGTTGATTTTTAATACCCTCACATGTTTGGTAACGGTTATGATACTTATGAATTTATACAAATGACATTATTATTATAGCATTCTGATGAAGACATGTATTATGTCGAAAGGTTGATAAAAAGAATATAGAGAGTACGAAATTGGCCGACTTATGCTGTTTTTGTCCGACGAACCCAAACGGAGGAGGTATACAATTGTATGCTCTTTTTTGGTTTGTGCGCGATCTCTATATAGTAAAAGTACTCCGATTTTGATGATTTTTGATTAAATTGAAAAAGTAGACTTGAGATATAGTCCCAGAGTCATAAAAACTCAAATCTGAAATCTCCTTTCTTCCAAAAACGCCCCCAAATGGGTTGGAGGGGGCATTTTTTTTCGAAACCGAAAATCTGAGAAGGCATAGTTAAAAATAGATAAATATCCGAAAACGTTTAAATTGAATTTTTTTTCAAAAGTGTTACGGTTTTCGGTTAAAATCTCTAGTAGTTTATATATGTAATGTGGCGAAATTCTTTGGAAAATTGAAGATCTTAGGCAACCAACTCAAAGACCAGGTTATTTGGACCAACATTTATATTGAACTTTTTTTTCAATAGAGTTAGGTCCAGTTTTCAAGATACAGTGGTGGTAAATTCTAGAATATGCTTATTTGCACGGCGATGTTTTAAGATTTAAGAATAATAACAAGAACATCCAAAGAATTAACAAGGATAATAGTAAGTGAACGTTTAACGATTTTCGTGACTAACTTAAAACTGCGAAATAAATATTTTCTATAAAAATTGGACCGACGTTACTAGCAGGTGCACTGAAAGATACAAAATAACATTATTTCTATTGGTGCAGGCACTTGCGAAGTTAATTCAAAAAGTTTTCAATCTAACTGCAACTGCACAACGGTATTCTTGACTAGTTTTATATTCAATAAAAATATATTCTAGGGGATGCAGTCATGCAGGGAATTGTTCCCACACATCTCAGCAAAAATTAGATTATTAATAAACAACAGTATGTGTTTACAGAAGGAACCAGCTCTGGTGATGCTAAATTCAGTCTCAGTTAACAATATCAAAATATGCTTAAATAAGCAAAAATAAAATAAACATCGACATTTTTATTGATTTTGCAAAGGTATTTGACACTGTTCACCATATCAAACAACTAGATGTTCTGGAACGATGTGGTGTTAGGGGTACTACGTTGGATGTTTTTAAAAGTTATCTTGAAAACAGAATCTAGATACTAAAAATAGGTATAGATCAAATGATAGTAAAAAACGGTTGTACTCCAAGGCACGGTATTAGGTCTAGTGCTCTTCTAAACCTAGATAAACTGTTTGTATTATAAGCTGATTCTGTGCTGGCATTTGAAGACTGTGGTTGAAGAAAAGTAAAAGATACAGCCTTCCTTGAAATCAGAAAAGATAAAAACTGGCTAGATTATAATAAATGATTTCTGAATTTTCAAAAAACCAGATAAACTACCTTCTCTGTCAACAAAATTACAAGACCATTCCTTACATTTTCAAAAATTGATAATTTCTCCGACTCCATTAATAAAAGTTCTACTACCAAATATATTGGAATAACAATTGATAACAAGCTCAAAAGACATCCCTATGCTTACGATATAACTAAGAAAATCAGAACATTTTTATATAGATTTTACCATCTAAGATATATATTAGGAAAGAAAAAAAATATTAATTGTTTATAACTAAATCAGTGGTTGAATTCTTGTGTGGTGTGGACTTTATGACAATGTATTGAGTCATTTTAACACAGTTAAAAACTACATATTAAAAGTAATCCTGCTCAAAAATAGAGAGCATCTAATTGAACTACTCTATGGTAATAACAATCTGAATGTGAGGTCAGTATAATTTCTCACAAACTGTTAGTAGTAGTAGTAGTAGTAGTGGTAGTTATGTACAAGCAAAAAAGATATATCTCAAAGCTACATATCTCACCTGTACTCAACTAGAAATAAATTAAAAAATAATCTAGATAGGGACTCCTTTTTTACAAAGGGCATAAGTCAACGGTTTTCTGCATTCCATGCCCCTAGAATATTCCATCTACTCCAAACCACTGTTGGGAATGTCAAAAACATTAAAACGTTTTCCTCAAAATGAAAGCCTTTCATAAATCTGAACTATAATACTTTTATGAAATTACTTTAATAATCAATCTACTCAAGTGGTCTTACTAATAGCCTTCTATTCAATAAAAACAGTATTAATTATAAATCACTCATATATTACTTTAGAATAATATACAATGATAATTCTCATTTGATGTTACGTACTTCTTATCATTATAAACTATTAATGTCTCTTCTTTATATATATATATATGTATATACACATTATTATTACTCTGGTTTATATTATTAGCATCTACAACTACGCACATACAGGTGTCATATTACACCTTACCTTTGTAAAAATATGTAAATATTTTCTAAATATTTTAATAATGTATGCTTCGAAATAAACAAGTATACAAAATAAAAATATACAAATTTAAATGAACGATCTACGTCATCGGATAGGGACTTTTCTATTGATTTTCCAACATATTTGATATCGATTGTTATATAAATAGCGTATACAAAGACTGTTGAGAAAGTTATGAGTTTGAATAGAACAGTCTTACAGAGTTGTCAAATCAATTTATTATTGACGTCTATGATATAATTTTGCAACATTCATTTCACGTGTAAACGTGGCACAAATATATATATTTTAAGAAATTCACGCTATAATAGCACACCTTTCGGCAGGTAGCACATAACCGACGCCTTTTAGATTGTAGTCGGTCATGTATTAAATATATACGAGTCGGTTATATAAAATATGAAAACAAACCCAAGGCAACCGGCTTTGCTGTTCGCTGAACGCCGATTTTTGACCAACGAACCCAAACGGAGGAGGTCGATACAATTAATTCGACTGTCTGCTTTCTTTTGGTTTGTGCGCGCTGTATATAGGTAGTAAACGTACGAAAATCTGAAATGGCAGAAATTATTATATGGCAATATATGGCAATGTTTAAATTGAACAATTCTTCAAAATAGTTACGGTTTTCGAGTTACAGCAATGCTAAGATATGAAATATGTGTATTTCCGCGACAGTGATTCTATTAGATTTCTGAATAATAATAAGTAGTTACCTACAAGTAAAGAATGGGTAATAGGATAAGTAATATCTTCTTTGGTATAAGTGAACGTTCAATGTTTATCATGACTTATGTTAAACTCAAAAGTGTGAAATAAGTATTTTTACAAAAACTTTATTTGTTGGGGTACTGAAAAATACAAAATAATGTTAATTCTATTGGTGCTGGTACAGGTGATTTTCTATAATGTCCATCCTCATGAACTTTTTTGTTTCTTCTCCTTAGAAAAAAATTTTAAAAATGAAAAGTGTAGGATGTATACTAAGCTATCTGCAGGACATATATTTGTTTATACAGGGTGTCACATAAACAAATGCCAAAGCAAAGTAACCTTTTTTAAATGGAGCACCCGGTATATTGTAGCATTTTTTTTACTAACTCTACGGAAAATTATAGATACGTTTTATGCATAATGTCCCTTAACTAGCTTCAACTGTTTTACAAATAATAATAATTCAGAATCAAAATTCTGTTAAACCAAAACTCACACAAAGTGACAGTGGCAGTTAACATTGTCAAGTAATTCAAAAAGTATCACTGTAACAGAAATGCCATATTCGTTAAGAGAAAAGGAAATAAGCAAATAATTTTAGGTTCATTCATTCGAAACAACCATAATGCCACACCAACGCAACGAGTCTTAGTGCGAGAAAATTCAGAGAAAGAGAGAGAGAAATGCTTTATTGTCAAAAAAAATATAAATTTTGTAGACAAAGCAAAATAAAAATATCAAAATTAAACAATACACAAACAAAACAAAGTCAAACTAAAACTAAAAATTAAATTAATATTGAATTAATTTATAAAAATTTAAAGAAAATATATAAAAATATAAAGATGTAAAAATATAAGATAATGAGAATAAGAATGTAATATACAGCTGTATATCCGGTCCGAAGGTAAGTTAAGCTGTATATTCAGTTCAGTACTAACTAAATCACAAAAAACAAAAACAAGTTATGTACAAACAATAAACCAGTGTGTGAACTGAGAAGAAACGTGTCTTAGTGAAAAAAGTCGTTAACTGCTTAAAAGGCATTTTCTAGTAGTAATTTAGTAATTAGTAATAATTTAGTATAGTAATTTAAAGTTTGGCGAAATCTGGGAAAAGCCGTTATAGATTTAATTTCGTGTGACAGATGACTATACATTACCAACGACCCTTAGAATATCAAACATCAAATAATATTCACTAAAACAGTGGGTGTAAGAAGTTCAATATCAAGTATTAACAATTTTTATCAAAAGAGTCGCTTACTGCATACAAGGCTCTCTCCAGTAAGTATGATTTCAAAACCTTGCGAAATTCAGGAAAAGATCTTATGGACTTGATTTTAAATGGTAGAAGATTGTGCATTTTTTCATTGTACAGTATAGAGCTCTGTTAAGCTAGCAGTGACAAGTTAGCAGAAACAATCGAAACCGGCATGGGAATTTGTTGCTAATAAGTTGCTAATTAATTGCTAAAATCCCGATTTTGTTGCTCGAACCAGTTTTGAAAAAAGGGAGTTACTGCTGTCTTAACGTGTAAGATAGCAGTGAAACCACTAAAAACTATTTTTTTTCTATTCTAACACCACCTGAATTTGTTGCTGGAAGATAGTATAAAGAAAATTGAAAAAATATTAAAAATTAAAAAAATGAAAAAATATAAAAAAAAATATATTGAAAAAACGTACTTTACAATACTTCTTCCTAATGCTACGCTAATCCAAAACTCAAAAAAAAAATAGTAAATAGTTGGGATATCCACTGATTAACCTGAGATCAAGTATTGTTGTTGAAGCTATTAGAATTCCTATATTTTCTCTCTTAATTTCTAGCAGAAATTTTGTTGCTCATTGGATAAGTCGTTATTAGTCCTTGAATAACCAGCAACAAAATCCTAACAAAGAATATTACCAATAATAAACTTGTGACAGATTTTTGTTGGTGTCGCTATCAGAATACCTTCCTTTTTCGGTTTTAATTTCTAGCCGAAATTTTGTTGCTCATTGGATAAGTCTTTATCAATGCTTGAATAACCAGCAACAAAATACAAAGAATAATACCAATAATAAACTTGTGACTGATTTTTATTGATGTCGCTATCAGAATACATCCATTATCTCTCTTAATTCCTAGCATAATATTTGTTGCTCAGTGGATAAGTCTTTATCAATGCTTGAATAACCAGCAACAAAATACAAACAAAGAATAATACCTATATTAAACTTGTGACTGATTTTTTTTACTGTCGCTATCAGAATAACTCCATTATCTCTCTTAATTTCTAGCAGAAATTTTGTTGCTCATTGGATAAGTCTTTATCAATGCTTGAATAACCAGCAACAAAATACAAACAAAGAATATTACCAATAATAAACTTGTGACTGATTTTTTTATGTCGCTATCAGAATACCTTCATTATCTCTCTTAATTTCTAGCAGAATATTTGTTACTCATTGTATAAGTCTTCACTAGTGCTTGAATTACCAGCAACAAAATACAGAAAAAGAATATTACCAATAATAAACTTGTGACTGATTTTTTTTTGGTGTCGCTATGAGAATACCTCCATTTTCGGTTTTAATTTCTGGTAGAAATTTTGTTGCTCATTAGATACTTTACTAGTGCTTGAATTACCAGCAACAAAATACAAACAAAGAATAATACCAATAATAAACTTGTGACTGATTTTTTTTGATGTCGCTATCAGTATACCTCCATTATCTCTCTTAATTTCTAGCAGAAATTTTGTTGCTCATTGGATAAGTCTTTATCAATGCTTGAATAACCAGCAACAAAATACAAACAAGGAATATTACCAATAATAAACTTGTAATCATTTTTTTTTGGTGTCGCTATCAGAATACCTCCATTTTCGGTTTTAATTTCTAGCAGAAATTTTGTTGCTCATTGGATAAATCTTTATTAGTGCTTGAATTATCAGCAACAAAATACAAACAAAGAATAATACCAATAATAAACTTGTAATCATTTTTTTTTGGTGTCGCTATCAGAATACCTTCATTTTCGGTTTTAATTTCTAGCAGAAATTTTGTTGCTCATTGGATAAATCTTTATTAGTGCTTGAATTATCAGCAACAAAATACAAACAAAGAATAATACCTATAATAAACTTGTGACTGATTTTTTTTGCTGTCGCTATCAGAATAACTCCATTATCTCTCTTAATTTCTAGCAGAAATTTTGTTGCTCATTGGATAAGTCTTTATCAATGCTTGAATAACCAGCAACAAAATACAAACAAAGAATATTACCAATAATAAACTTGTGAATGATTTTTTTGGTGTCGCTATCAGAATACCTCCATTATCTCTCTTAATTTCTAGCAGAATATTTGTTGCTCATTGTATAAGTCTTTATTAGTGCTTGAATTACCAGCAACAAAATACAAAAAAAGAATATTACCAATAATAAACTCGTGACTGATTTTTTTTTGGTGTCGCTATCAGAATACCTCCATTATCTCTCTTAACGTCTAGCAGAATATTTGTTGCTCATTGTATAAGTCTTTATTAGTGCTTGAATTACCAGCAACAAAATACAAAAAAAGAATATTACCAATAATAAACTTGTGACTGATTTTTTTTTGGTGTCGCTATCAGAATACCTCCATTATCTCTCTTAATTTCTAGCAGAAATTTTGTTAAAAAAATCAGTCACAAGTTTATTATTGGTATTATTCTTTGTTTGTATTTTGTTCCTGGTAATTCAAGCACTAATAAAGACTTATCTAATGAGCAACAAAATTTCTGCCAGAAATTAAAACCGAAAATGGAGGTATTCTCATAGCGACACCAAAAAAAATAAGTCACTAGTTTATTATTGGTAATATTCTTTTTTTGTATTTTGTTGCTGGTAATTCAAGCATTGATAAAGACTTATCCAATGAGCAACAAAATTTCTGCTAGAAATTAAGAGAGATAATGGAGGTATTCTGATAACGACATAACAAAAATCAGTCACAAGTTTATTATTGGTAATATTCTTTGTTTGTATTTTGTTGCTGGTTATTCAAGCATTGATAAAGACTTATCCAATGAGCAACAAAATTTCTGCTAGAAATTAAGAGAGATGATGGAGGTATTCTGATAGCGACATAAAAAAAACTGTCACAAGTTTATTATAGGTATTATTCTTTGTTTGTATTTTGTTGCTGGTTATTCAAGCATTGATAAAGACTTATCCAATGAGCAACAAAGTTTCTGCTAGAAATTAATAGAGATAATGGAGATATTCTGATAGCGACATAAAAAAAATCAGTTTAAATTTTATTATTGGTAATATTCTTTGTTTGTATTTTGTTGCTGGTTATTCAAGCATTGATAAAGACTTATCCAATGAGCAACAAATATTATGCTAGAAATTAAGAGAGATAATGGATGTATTCTGATAGCGACATCAAAAAAAAACAGTCACAAGTTTATTATTGGTATTATTCTTTGTTTGCATTTTGTTGCTGGTTATTCAAGCATTGATAAAGACTTATCCAATGAGCAACAAAGTTTCTGCTAGAAATTAATAGAGATAATGGAGATATTCTGATAGCGACATCAAAAAAAATCAGTCACAAGTTTATTATTGGTATTATTCTTTGTTTGTATTTTGTTGCTGGTTATTCAAGCATTGATAAAGACTTATCCAATGAGCAACAAAATTTCTGCTAGAAATTAAGAGAGATAATGGAGGTATTCTGATAGCGACATCATCAAAAATCAGTCACAAGTTTATTATTGGTATTATTCTTTGTTTGTATTTTGTTGTTGGTTATTCAAGCACTAATAAAGACTTATCTAAGGAGCAACAAAATTTCTGCCAGAAATTAAAACCGAAAATGGAGGTATTCTCATAGCTACACCAAAAAAAATCAGTCACAAGTTTATTATTGGTAATATTCTTTTTTTGTATTTTGTTGCTGGTTATTCAAGATCTAATAACGACTTATCTAATGAGCAACAAAATTTCTCCTAGAAATTATAAGAGAAAATATAGGAATTCTAATAGCTTCAACAACAATACTTGATTTCAGGTTAATCAGTGGATATCCCAACTATTTACTATTTTTTTGAGTTTTGGATTAGCGTAGCATTAGGAAGAAGTACTGTAAAGTAAGGTTTTTCAATATATTTTTTTATTTTTTTTTTAATATTTTTCACTTTTTTTTATTTTTAATATTTTTTAAATTTTCTTTATACTATCTTCCAGCAACAAATTAGCAACAAATTCAGGTGGTGTTAGAATTGAAAAAAAATATTTTTTAGTGGTTTCACTGCTATCTTACACGTTAAGATAGCAGTATTTTTTTCAAAACTGGTTCGAGCAACAAAATCGGGATTTTAGCAACTAACTAGCAACTAATTAGCAACAAATTCTCATGCCGGTTTCGATTGTTTCTGCTTACTTGTCACTGCTAGCTTAACAGAGCTACAGTATAGAGCGTTTAAACAATTCTGAGCGTGGGGTTGGCATGCTCCGTATTTCTAAGCGGATAGTTGTGAGAAGGCCTCTCTGGAATAGAAGATACGTACCTGCGGATTCATACAGATTCAAATATGAATAGGGAAGGAAGAGTGAATATTTTAAATTTTTTAAAGTAATCCTGGCAGTGATTCCTGTTGCTATGTCTCAATGAATACCGAACAGCTCTCTTCTGCAGTTTGAAAATACGATCAAATTGAGTCGCACAACACTTAGCTCTGAATGGAAGGTGCGACTCATAAATGGCATAACAGACTGTTCTAGAAGTGGACAAGTTGAGCTCCTTGGAAAATGATCTCAGCGCAAAGCAGGCAGAATTAAAATTTGATAAAGTATCGATGAAGAGAATTTCACAGATTCAACGGCCTCAATGGTTGTATTATCAAGTACAAAAGATTGCAATGTACTTATATGACAAAACTATTGTTTTAGAAACGTTGAGGCATAGCAAATTTGAATCGCACCATGATTTAATCGTGACTAAGTCACTAGATACAGTCCTATGAAGTGTCGTAATATCCGGGTTGCTCCACTTGAAACTAGTATCGTCAACAAAGAGGCAGATTTCACCGCTAATGTCCAGACTAGCAATGTCGTTGATCAACAGTAGAAACAAAATAGGGCCAGTACTGAACCTTGAGGCACTCCATATTCAATTGGCTTGCAAGAAGACATCGAAGTATCAGCCCTCACGATCTGACTCCTGTTGTTGAGATACGACTTAAACAATTCTAGAGGCACTCCTCTGAAACCGTAGTACAGCAATTTATTTAATATATTATGATCTATACAATCAAAAGCCTTAGAGAATCACAGAAAATTGTTGCTATAGAGTGATGGTTGATCAGGTTTGAATATACATTATTAAAGAGGGAAAATGGCATTATTTGTGCATTTGTTACTTAAAAATCCAAATTGATGGGTAGAAAGTATATTATATTTAAAGAGAAAAGATAGAAGCCTTTTTTCAACCAATCTTTCGATGATCTTTGATAATGTGGGAAGGAGTGCAATTGGGCGATAGTTCGAAGCTTGATCTTCATCTCCTCCTTTGTGCAAAGGAATAATTATTGCCTCGATTATTGCCGTCTTAACACAGTTTGGAAAAACTCTATTTTGGAATGAGTTGTTATTTAAAGTAATAAGATGGTTTAATGTGCATTCCGGCAGGTTCGAGAACATTTTCAGAGTAAGCCCATCAGCCCCAGATGAGGATTTTTTTATGTCATTAATTGTACTGCTAAGCTCTGCTAATACTACGGGGGTAAAGAAAAAATTGTGTAAATTCATATTAGCCTTTGGGAGAAATGAGAGGCTATCATTGGAAGGAGTTATGGTGTTCATTAAATTTTTGCCACATCTACAAAATAATTATTTAGGTTCTCGGGTGAATTAGAGATATAGATCACGTTTCTATAGCAACATGACCGGAATTGGTCAACCTCCTATTATAATAAATGTCCTTGGCAGCTTTTATAGTCTGATGATAGATTTTTCTGTAACGTTTTACGTAATCATGGTAGAAGACGCTGTTCGATGATTTTCTTAGGTAAGATAATGAGCGCATGTTCTTTGCAGATGTACGTAGTAGACCAGGGTTTACGTTGTTTGATTTTCAGAGACCTTAGAGGAAAGGATTTGAACGCCAAGTTAGATAAAGTTTTTTCATAAATCTAGGATATTCGGCGTTGACATCATCAGAGAGGACAACACAGTCTGTTGTGAGACATAGGTGCTTGAAATTACGAAAATTTTTATCAGAAAAAATACGGCATAATTTGCGCGGAGCATTTTTGCACTTAGATCTAGCCGAAAATTTTGTTAATATTGCTTCATGATCCGAGAAACCTCAATTATGGACAGTACAGTCATCGAATTTTGGATCGAAAGATGATACGACATAGTCTATAGTACTAGAACTTGTTTTAGTTATTCTGGTTGATGAGTCAACATGCATGATTATGCCAAAAGAGTCGAAAATGGACTGAAGAGATTCTTCTTCTGTAAATACAAACAATATAAAGATCAGAAGCATTATGATAGACGATGGAAAATTCAAATACTTTTTCAGACAACAGATTATCGAATTTAGTTACAGCCGAAAAGTCGCTATTAATAGACATTATCATAGTACCTCCATGAGATAAGTTACTTCTATTAAATCTAGTTACTGTAGCGTAATTTTTGATAAACACAGGCTCATCAATATTTAACCAATGTTCAGTTATGGCAATGATTTCTGGAAAATTAAGTTCTTCTAATAAAAGAGATAATTCACCTGTTTTACAGAGGGTGCTTGATCCTCTCATCGCGTCATTTTGATTAAAAATTTTGATTTCTTATTGGAGAGCCAGTAGAAAAACGTTTTCTGAAGCTGTTGAAGTCTGTCGGAAGAAAAGAAAGAGCTGAAGGCAGCGAGATCAGCTTCAACTTCGGCTGAGCCAATATCATATACGTTGTGGTAGCGATAATATAGATTACGCAGGGTGTCCACGTCACTAGGAGGTTCCTCTGAAGCTAGAGCTAATTTGATGCTGGTGGTGGTGTGCCCTTCAAAACATATAATGGATATTTGGTCATGGAGATAGGCCAGAAGAAGAAATAGCCGAAGAGCTATGGGAAGAGTCCCAGAGTCTAGCCAGCAAATAACGACCATTAGCCGTATCCGAATTACGGGACAGTCGCACTATAGGTGGAGTCATCGAGTCAATATTTAGCAAATTATCCTACTTTGCATTTTTTCCATCACAAATTCTACATTTTCCTGCGCAAGAGACTTACAGGCAGCTAAAACCTCCCTGTCAGATCCAATCAGATTTGATCTCCCTAGCTTCTACAGGTGTTGAGTCAGAGCATGGTGTTGGGCTACGGCTGTCTACAGCGTTTGGAATAAAATGACAGCCTGTGGTCGAAAAAATTTACGTTGGTGGTGATACCTTTAAGGGTGTAAAAGAGGATTTCAGTACCTAGCGGCATCATCCTTGAGTCTTTTAGCTGCTTTAGGTGACTTTTATTTTGCACAACAACTTTGAAATCGGAGTGTGAACTGTCCTTAATCTTCAATATTGGAAAGCATCGGATAAAGTCAGTAGTTCCAAGCTTTTCCTTCGCATAGTGTGCAAGCATGGTATCTGTATAAGCAGATAGGATTTTGGACACTCCACATAATGCCATTCTTCTTTAATGGAGGATTTGAGAGGTGTTGGAGTAGTGACTATTGGAGAAGTAATAACCACTGTGTTTTGGTTATCCGTATGGTTGATCTGAGTCGAAACGGACATTTTTAATATTGGTGGGTCACTTCTAGTAATTGGTTTATCATTGGCAGCCAAATTTTCAACCGTGTGTGCCATTTGGTTTATATTTTTTCTCATATCGGCCATTTCCTTCAATATCTCATCCTTTGATGAGTCATGAATCTGGACTTTAATAGATTCATCATGATTGTCCATAAAAATAGATGACAGATTAAAAATAACCTGTTTCATTTCCTTGATGGATTGGAACAAAGATTCTTGTCTAATTTCCGCCAAACTGGTGTGTTTACTGTGATCTCATCTATCTTTTTGTATACATTTTTCCATTTGGAGTCATGATGATTTAAAATGTCGTACATTTCAGAAAATATTCAAGAATGTACAGTCCTTGCAAAAAAAACATTGAAAGGATATTCGAAATTTTCTAACGAACATGAAGACTGAATAGGAAGAAGAGAGTGGTGAATGGTAAAGAAGATGCTCAACTGAATATATTACTTTATGGGCAAGAGGATCCTAATTTATCCATAAGGTATATTTAAAAAAGTTTACATGAATGGAACGTATGTAGTACTTCCTATTTAAATCTCAGAGGACTCTCAAGAAAACTGGATACAAGCCTTTCAAGGTCAGACTAACCCGAAAATTGACACAGACGCACAGAGAAAATATAGTAGAATTTTGCCGCCTTATGCTGGAAATAATTAATAATGGTATTAACTTTTTAAGAAACATTCTGTGGAAAAATTACTAGGTATTGGGCTACAGCAAACCCATTCTGTTACAGAGAATTTAGATTTCAAGGGCGCCAGTCCGTTAACGTTTGGTGCGGACTAATAACAAAATTATTGGACCTCATTATTTTAATCAAAACTCAAATGGGGACTCATATTCGAACATTCTCGAAAACAAACTCGAAGATTTCCTGGACGAATTGCCCTTGCAGAACTTAGGAAGTATTGTGCTCCAACAGGACGGAGCCCCACCCCATAGCACCTTAAGAGCGAGTAATCACTTGAACCAACGTTTCGAAATATGAATTGGTAGTAGAAATGCACCACTATATTGAGAATATAGAAAGCCTAAAAAATATTTAGGAATGAAATAAATGATCTGGATGACAATCATTCAGATTTTATAACATGATCTTTAGAGAAACTCTGACGAACATTCATAAAATGTATTGAGTAATATGGAGGCCCTGTGAAGCATCTTATTATTTAACAAAAACATAAATTTTTATATGATAAGTTAATTTGTATTATTATTTAATTTTCTCCAAAAACAGCTTTAATTAAATGTCACCCAGATTGTCGATTTTAAATTATTAATATTTCTAAAACAGATAAGGATAGGTATAGGATATTATACATAAAACGTATCTAGAATTCTCCGTAAAGTTTAAAAATGCAATAATATATAGGGTTTCCTATTTAAAAAAAGTTATTTTAGCTTTGGACTTTGTTTATGTGACACCCTCTATAACCAAATATATATCCTGCAAATAGCCTAAAATACATCCTAAATCTTTCATATTTAACATTTTTTTCTGAAAAACAAAAAAGTTAAAGTGGGGACATCACACGGTACTTGTGAAGTTGGTGCCGAGAGTCTTCTATTTCACTACAATGCTATTTAGAAAATATTTATTTCTTTTGAAGACCACAACTTCGACTAACGATTGAATGCTCCAATATCGGGAAAAATCATTCTGGCATGAAACCCTAGTGCTTATTCTTCAACTAAATTAATGTCATAAAATAATAAAACACTAAGATACGTCAACTTTTTTTTGAAGAGGACACTTATTAGGCGTATAAGCAAACCCGCATCTGCATCCTCTTAGGCAGGTTTAAACTCACCCCTTCTTAAATGGAAAGAGGGGTTGAGTTGCACCTCGTTTAAAAGGTGTTTCAGTTCTCTTTACACTGATACCCAGTTTATGACATTACATTCTATTGTGACGCTGAGAAGCTAACTTTTATTTCTGTTATTATGAGAAGCGATTTACAGAATTAAAAAGATAACATACTTACACACTAGTCAACCAGATGTCAAAACTGCTAAATTAAGATAAAAACACTCTATTTCCAAATGCACGAAATGGAATTTGTTAAGTATTTGTGCCTTTTCCATTTTGTAAACACCTGGAACGTTGGTTCGTCTACGTGTTTTAAATAAAGAAATGCACTCAAAACAACAAATGTATATTGTTAGTTATTTAGTGTTAAGCCAGTCGATAAATAGCGGTGGTTGCAATTTTCAATTATGACGTGGCTTGTGTTATTTTTCCCATCATTTTGTATTTCATTCGTGCATAAAACTGGTTTACTCTATGGCTGAAAGAGAAAGATTTCAATATTCTTTGCAAATCATGAATCTACATTCAGAACAGCTGAAATTTTTAATATGCAGCATCCTGACAAATTATGTCTTAGAATCCAGTAGTCGATGAAGCAGTAGTTAAGTAGCTGTTCTAGGTCGTGTCATTCAAGATCCAACATTGAGAACGAGAAAGATAGCTACTGTCTCAGGGGTCAATCAAACTCGCATACAACGAATGTTGAAAAAATACAAATTCCATCTCTACAAAATACAATTGGTCCACGAGCTCAACGAAGATGACTTTGGTCGACGTCTGGAATTCTGCGAGACGATGAGCGCACGGGTCTTAACTGAAATAGTGGTAATCAATGAACGCTATTTGGAAAGTGTTTTATGATGTGCACGCCCTGTACGGGACTATTTAAATCATAAATTTTCACCAAGGTCGCCCGATATGTAACCGTTGGACTTCTTTTTGTGGGGACATTTAAGAACTAAAATTTACGCCACTCAACCAACTTCTTTACAAGATTTACGGGAGCGAAGTACAAATGAATGTCATCTCATAACACCAAATATGCTTCAAAATATGAGAAACCGTTTTGAATATAACTTGTACCACTGCATGGAAGTTGGAGATCAGCAATTTCAACATCTACTTGACTAATACGGAAGTTTGTTATCTTTTTAATTCTGTAAACCGCTTCTCCTAATAACAGAAATAAAAGTTAGTTTCTGATTGTCATAATAAAATGTAATGTCATAAATTAGGTATCATTGTAAAGAAAATCGAAAGACCTTTCAAAAAAGGTACAATTCAACCTCTCTTTCCATTCAAGATTTTAGGGGTAAGTTCCACCCTGGCCAAGGGAAGGCAGATGCGGGTTTTCTTATAAGCCAAATCCTGTCCGGATGTAGTCAATCAGCATCTGGGAGGAGTGAAGAGCCAACCCGTCGCGTCTCCAGGTGGCGGATAGGTGGGGGCCTCTGACGATGATTTTTATATGAGAAGGGGGCTTGCGGGGAAATAAGGCTCATTGAGGCTAAAAACTCAATTGGCAGCCACGAATACCCTGCCGCAGACAAACTTCACCTGTCTCAGATGTAGTGTCGTGGCTGAGGGAATTGCACTAAGGTACAACGATGCCAGGTGTGCTTTCGAGCTAACCTTGAAACCACCCTGTCAAACCAACGCATCCTGGTCGTCTGTGGTCATGTCTCGCAGGCCAGTGATGCGGGGGGGGTCTTGGCTTAACCGCCCGGACCAAGAGGAAATAACCTCATCAAAAATTCTAAATCCAAGGCGGGAAACCAGGCCGAGGGGTGCATGGCCAGATAGAGGACTGGTGTCTACTGGTTTCGACCTTGGAGCACAAGGGGGAACTCCATTGTATTAACCCATTACTCGTGCATGCGGGGCTCTGCAGGAGTGGACCGATTTATCCCCAGCTACTCGTGGGAACTTTATGGAAAAGTCACATAAACCCAAACTCACCGGAGAAAAGATGGAGAAAGCCGCAACCTCTTCATCCGGGCTCCCTGTAAAAAAGGGAAATGCCAAACGGCAAAGGAATTGTCTGCCGTTCGACCTGCCTAAACTCGGACAGCCGGGCGGCAGAGAGACAGCAGGAGTGCGGAAGTACCTGCGACTCCTCCATCAGGGACTTGCACCTGAGGAGGTCAGAAAACAGGCTCTTCAACACTCCATACTACCTACTGCCCCGACCCCGAAGGTAACACCGACGGGAAAAGAGACAGGCCAGAGAGGCGCGGAGCATATCACTCCTCCGGAATGGCCTCAGCCTAAAAAGCCGAAAACAACTGCAGCAAAAACCGGGCATGCCACTGGATACGCTGCAGCTGCCAAGGCAGTAAAGGCTATTCGTGTGGGTATCATACCCAAGGATTACCCTAGAGTAATCATTGAACCACAGCGGCTCTCAACACTGGAGGATACTTTAGGGGGAGAGATATGCAGTGGAGAGGTGAAGGGAATGCACTTCACCAGTATACATTTCCGCTGAGGAATGATGCTGGTGGACTGCGGTTCTCAGGATTCCGCGAACTGGCTCATTGAGGTCTTGGGAAGGACCCGAGTTAGTGGCGGTGGAGGAGAAAAACATCCCCAAACCCGTCACTGTAACGGTGTACTTCCCAAGAAGCTTCGAAATGGAGACGGAGAAGATCCTACGACTCGTCGAAGTACAGAACACCCGGCTCAGTACCGGAGCCTCGAAAGTTCTCAACTCCAAAAAGGAGGGAACCGGTACTGTCCTCACGATTGGCATCGATCACCAATCAGGAGAGGCCCTGAAGGCAGAAGGATGCGTCTTAAACTTTAGGTTTCGACGTGTGTCTGCCTCGGGGCTAGGACAGAAAAATAATCCTGCGGGAGGTCCAAAAGATGCGGAGATGCCCTCCAAATCTACGGACTCCGGTGTGCAGGATAAAACTGTTAGCTCAGGTCTGGTCGAGGCCTCTGCTGGCTCTTCCAAAGAAGTCGGGGCGGCAGAGAAATTCTCTACAGTCCTGGGGGAAGGGCGAACCCATGCCGAGACCCAGATACCCGCTCGAGCTCCAAGGAGACTACCCTCCCGATGGATCTTGATGAGGGACAGGAGGAAAGAGTGGAGGGGGGAACTAGAGGCTGGACTACCCAGCCCTACACCCCAGACTACAGCACCTTCATCCCTTTCTCCAAGGTGGCGCAAGTGAACTTGCATCACTCGAAGGGAGCTTCAGCAGTGATTGCAAGGCTATTTGCGAAATCCCAAATGGATTTTGTACTGATCCAGGAACCCTGGACAGGCAAAGCAGGCCAAATTAAAGGTTTGGCATCTAAAGACTCAAAATTGATGACCAGAGGCAGGAGTCCCCTCGTGCCTGTGTGATCATAAGAAGCAACATTAATTACACATGTGTTTCAGAATTCATGACTAGGGACCTAGTTCCAATTCTAGTACACCTCAACACTGGGGGCATCAACCGAGACATAGCTATTGCATCTGCTTATTTCGCTGGAGACAATCCTGCAATACCTCCAGTCGAAGCTCAAGAGCTAGTGTAATAATGCAATAGCAGACAACTGCCAGTGATCATAGGCTGTGATGCCAGTACGCACAATGTTATATAGGGAAGCACGAACAACAACCTTAGAGGTGAGTGCTTACTTGAATATCTCTTAGCTAATAATCTAGAAACCCTTAGTGTGGGAACAACCCCCACTTTTGTCATGAGAGCAAGAGAAGAGGTCCTGGACGTAACAATTGCCAGCCTTATTGCCAGGAATAACGTATTTCATTGGAGAGTGATGGAGGAACTTTCTCTCTCCGATCATAGGATTATAGAGTTTAGGATTGCGGGGGAAGTAACCTCACTGTCTCCAACTCGTAACCCTAGAAATACAGATTGCTGTAAATATAAGACCCTTCTGAAGCAAAACTTGGAACAGATCGAAAGTAATGAGGTCAAACACCCACACTGCGATCTGGATCAAGAGGTCGAACTGGTCAGTGTGGCGATAACGGAGGCATTCCAATCAAGTTGCCCACTCTCAAAAGCTTGACCAAGCGAGGAAGCACCTTGGTGGAACAAAAACCTGTCAAACCTCAGATTAGAGGTCCGTCGGCTCTTCAACAGGGCCAAAAGAGACGATAATTGGCAGGGCTACACAATACAATAAGGAGATCAGGAAGGCCAAGAGGCTTCACTTTCAAGCTTTCTGTGACAAGATCACTTCGACTCCTACTACAGCCAGATTGCAAAAAGTCATGGCAAAAGGGGCAATCAGCCCCTTAATGTCGCTCAAGAAGCCAGACGGGTCATACACTGAGGGAGAAGAGGAGCGATCTGCTCTACTTCTCAAAACATACTTCCCAGGAAGTGAAACCCTCAGTAGTATTGACGTAGCAATCCAAAACTAGAATCCTCGCAAGGAAGATTGGAATATTGCTAAGAAGATATTACAAGACAAAGGTTGGAATGGGCAGTCAACACCTTTCAACCTTATAAATCGCCGGGAGTAGATGGCATATTCCCAATACTACTACAAAAAGGAATGGAGGAGATCCTTCCCCATCTCCTGAAGATTACAAGAAGCTGCCTAGCACGGGGCTTTATACCTAGCATATGGCAAAGAGCCAAAGTAATCTTCATACCGAAAATAGGGAAGAAAAATGGGACTGATCCCCGATCTTTCCGACCTATCTGTTTAACATCGTTTCTACTGAAAACGTTGGAGAAAGTAGTGGATAACTACATAAGAACAGAGATTCTGAAGGACAAACCACTTCATAAATGTCAGCATACATACAGGGCGAGGCGTTCAACAGAAACCGCGCTATATCAGCTAAATGAGGTCATTCAGAGTTCTCTGAACAATAAAGAAATCGCAATGTGTGCCTTCCTGGACATATCTGGGGCTTTTGACAACACCACACATGTGTCAATCAGGGAGGCACTCACACGGCGAGGAGTGAACAAGACCATTATCAAATGGATGTATGAGATGTTGAAGACGAGAATAGCTGAGGCCCAAGTAGGTGATCATACCACCTCTGTTAAAGATACTCGTGGAACACCTCAAGGAGGAGTAATATCTCTCCTCCTATGGAGCTAAGTAGTAGACGAGTTACTCCACAAACTCACGGAGCTTGGCTTCACATGTATAGGCTATGCCGACGACATAGTCCTAATAGTCCGAGGAAAATTCGCGAACACCCTATGCGAATTATTGCAGGAGGGCCTCAGAACTATTGAGTAATGGTGCTTGTCAGTGGGGCTTAGCATAAACCCATCCAAGACCACAATTATTCCATTTACAAGGAAAAGGAAACTTCCAGTTATGAAACCTCGCACTTTGAGTGGAGACATAATAAGCTGGAAGGCTGAAGTCAAATATCTGGGATTAACACTAGATAGCAAGCTTCTGAGGAACAAGCATATTGAGGCTACAGCTAGCAAAGCAATAAAGGCCTTAATGGCGTGCAGAAATCTGACTGGTAAGACTTGGGGATGTAACCCAAAAATACTGCGATGGATGTACGTCATGATTGTAAGACCGATAATATCATATGGGTCAATAGCCTGGCATGGCAAGGCAAGTCAGAGCAATACGAGGAAAACCCTCGATAGAATACAAAGACTAGCCTCTGTATGTATCACTGGAGCCATGAGAACTTGCCCGACCAGGGCACTAGAGATCATCACAGATCTCACACCTCTCCATCTAGTGATAGATAGATTGGCCCATGAGGCCATTCTAAGACTATCTAGGGAAGGTTCAGACATTGGGGGAATTCGGAATCAGAGACCTTGGTCCTCTCTGTCCAAATACATCCCATCAGCAAACCTTCCCAGTGATGTAATAACAAAGAAAATTAGCATCGAGAGAACTTTCACCACGGTGCTAAGTAGCAGAGAAGATTGGGACAGGGGACTCACAACCCAAGCTCTCAAAAAGAATACCATTAAATGGTACACTGATGGTTCTAAGACCAAGACGGGAACAGGCGCTGGAGTGTTTGGGAATCGCACCAAATGCTCACTTGCGCTAGGCCGCTGCCCAAGCGTTTTTCAAGCAGAATTGCTTGCAATTGAGAGATGCGTGGAGGTGAACCTTGAAAGAAACTATCAGAAATGTGACATTGCAATACATTCTGATAGTCAAGCTGCAATTAAAGCACTGAACTCTCATACCATTGACTCTAAAATGGTATGGGAGTGCCGAAGGAAGCTCAATGAGCTAGGCAAGAACAACAGGGTCTACTTAGTCTAGGTTCCCGGCCACTCGGGAATCAAAGGCAACGAGGAGGCCAACACACTTGCCAGGAAAGGAGCACAAACTCCATTTACTGTCCCAGAACCCTTCTGTGGCACAGATAAAAGCACCTACAAGAAGGAGTTTCTGGAGAAGGAAAAAACCGTAAGAGAAACACTCTTGCGGGATACCCCTGGATTGGATCATTCCAAAAAGTTTCTTAAAAACTTTGATACTGCAAGATCCAAAGAGTAATTGGATCTCAGCAAGAACAAGCTACACCTACTCACTGGATTTCTTACAGGACACTGTCGCCTCAAGAAGCATCTAATGAGATTAGGTATAGCACAGGATGACGAGTGCAGATTCTGCGGGGAAGAAGAGGAAACTCCGGATCACCTGGTGACGGAATGCCATTGCTAGCCAACGCAAACAGTGCCTTGGACTAGCAACCTGCAGTAGTGAGGAAGTATCCTCCTTGAAGCCAACCCAGATACTGGAGTTCATTAGAACTCTGGAACTGGAAGGCGAGTTGTAGACCGCGTATAGGAGAGTGCAACTCAGGTGGGGGGCACAATAGACCTTATGGTCGCAGTGCAATGTAACCCCCTCTTAAATCTAATCTAAATCTAATCTAATAAGCCAAATACGTGTCTACCTCAAAAATAAAGTTGACGTGTCTGGGCATTTTATTTTTATATGACATTAAATGCCCAAAATCATTGCCGTTTGCTTTTCGATGGGCGACCCTGTATAATGAATGTATGCGAGTATAAAAAATTGAGTGTTGTAATAAGGAACTACTCAAAGTATTGAATTCAAATAAACTTACACAATTCTCTTGGACTTGACTGCCTGATTTGGTGCAGCATTGAATAACACAACATGCTCGCATTATGTTCTTCAATTGTTTTGAAACACGACTCTACCTCAGCAGCCCTAACTTTTGATACTTAAATATCCTTAAATTATAAAGCAACCAATATAATAACAAAAAATGTAAACAGACACAACGCATACCTAAATACAGATTTAATAATAGAATGTGATAATTATTTGTGGAAGTTATACTTTCGTTGGTGCAATCAGTCCCAGATTGATATATTCTGCCAAAGAATAGACATAGGTATGGTTCTGATGTTCTGCAGTCATAAAAGAGTCTAATAAGCCACCATACCTAATCCATAATTAAAATCTGGGAAGGGTACCAATCAGGGTACAGATATTCAGCAAATTTTATATACAGAAACTTATTTTTCTATATGGTAACTGCATCAAAATATATTCAATTATCAATTGCTGAATTCCATTTCTTATAATAGGTACATTATAAAACAAAACTCTCTTATATAAACTCAGTAAAGGTGAATTTATACAGTGAATAAAATAAAATAAGAAACAAATTAAGATAAAATAAGAAAGTTCAACATGCTCATTTCCATGGGAGCGTTTATACATGAAATATGCTAAATTTTGAAATAAGAATAAGAACTAGAGATGGCCAACTTTAATCTTTATTTCTTATTTTATTTTGTTTGGAAATTGATAATGCGCATGACCAATCACCATCACCAGAGAACACTTATCTTGCATACAATACAAAAGTTTTTGTCAAAAAGCTGTTATTTGATTGGTTCTTTCCTATTTCTTATTTCATTTTCATCATCTGTATAAACCAATCTTTTTTGAGGTTATTCTTATTTCAATTTTAATTAGTTTCTTATTTTATTTTATTTACTGTATAAACTTACGTAACTGTTATTCCAAATATCGAATTATTAGAAATAGAGTGTTTATTTATTATACTTAAATCGACCATTAATTATTTTTCGTTTTCAGGTTATGTTTCGAGATCTCAGAAGTGGCTAACGTTAGAAGAAATCAAGCTGATATTCATCAGTCCCATTTTCCCATGAAGGAAGGATGAAGGATGTTATATCAACCAATAATTCTGACTCTGCTAAACCCATGAACTCGACTTCACAACAGTATGATGACAATGCAGTACCAGGAATATCATATTTCAACATATCGTACTTCAACTGATAACATATCCAGAAACTCTTCTGATTACACCGTCCCGAGTATGCTGACTATGGAATCCGTGAATATGACGCAATTAGTGGCATTTTCCCATGAGAACATTATATTGCATATTGCACATTTTTTCACTATAAATAAGGAACACTTTATAATTTTAATCATTCTGAAATGTAAATCTAAAGTAAGACGAATCTATGTCAGTTTTCATAATCATCCTAACCTTACAGTTAATTTCACTTGTATAATAATTATAATGTAATTCTTATTATTAAATCATTAATAATAAGTGGTATCAGAAGTAAATGAATAAAATAATTGTTTTTAAAAAGCCAATTAGATAAAACGAAATCTAAAAATTGGTGTCAGAAGTGGGATCTCATCTACACATCAAGCAAGAAGATTGTGGTGGTTTCCAAACCTTCAAGAAGTAAGAAAACACGCAACAGACAACACAAGTGGCATATCCTCTACGCACCCAGAACAAGGCAACTAACTCGGTGTGGTCAACCCAGATCTCCAGTAGAAGACATTGCAACGCATACGTAGACGGTCTTTCCGACGCCAGGAATACGTACATACTCACCTGACGGAGCAAGCTTCACGGAATCGGATTTCATCTTCTATGTGGAAATTACTGTAAGTCATTTCAGAATCATCTCGCCTTTTAATAATTTAAATTCTATTTATATTTTCAATAAGAAACCTACAGTTCTTAATTCAATAATAAAAGGAAACATATAGAATATAAATTGCAACAAATTTTTATGATATTAAGATCCAAGAAAATCAAAATGAGTCAACAAGGCAATAACTCTGTTAATGATAACGCTAGTGTTAATGCTAAAGCTAACGTAGATAATATTGAACCATACAAGTTGAGTGAAATTTTCCTGAATTTGATGGTAATCAAATATTTCTAAATACTTTTATTCTGTCATGTACAACTGCATTTGGAATGGCTATAGATAATCAAAGAATTCTCCTTAGCTTACATATCAAAAACAAACTTCGCGGTCGCACTGCTGAATTAATAAATTCACGCAACCCTGCTACATGGCATTATATAGAAACGCTACTAGAAAGTCATTTTGTAGATACGAGAGACTTATCATCTCTTATCCAAGATCTACAGAGAATTAGGCAACTACCTAATGAATCTCCGTTTACCTTCATCACCAGGTTACAAACCCATGAAGCTAAAATGTACGCTTCAATAAATAAACAAAATTTATCTATCGAAGAAAAGAACGCGCAGACACGTCTAGCGGAAACAATGGCCCTTAATACACTCTTGACAGGCTTAGAACCTAAGCTAGGTCAAATTGTAAGAGCTAGTGACCCTGTAGACATACTGACAGCAACAAATAGAATTAGGAGAGAACTTCAATTAAATTATTTCGAAAATCAGAAACATCAGAATACAAACAAGAATACGGCTTTACAACAACGCAAACCAATTAATCTCCCTCCTAAACATTGTTCAAATTGCAAAAGAATTGGTCATGCAACTAATGAATGCAGACAGAGACCATTCCAACAAAACTTCAATCAAAACTTCCAAGCTTTCCCAGCCAGACCACAATTTCAGTCAAACATTCATCAAAAACCAAATCCTCCAAATAATTTCCAGCAAAATCAATCTTTTACAAATAGACCTTCTGTCATACGTCCTAATCCCAATATAGGTAATATCAGACCAAGCGTCGTCCAACAAAATCCGAATTTCAGTAGATTCGAACAAAACCCTACTTACCATATCAATCAATCCGATAACTATTATGACGAATCATATCAATACGAACCTGAAGATTACTCATATAGTAATTACAATCCACAAGAAAACTTCTACAATTATCAACAAGAAGAAATTAATCAAAGTGAAAACCAGGATTTTCACGTAAGCCCAATAGTTCCAACAGATCCTCCTCCAGAGAAGAAGTTAGATATAGATCAGCTTCAAACCCAAATTCAAACAATCAATCTTCAAGATTACAACCCCAATCTGAACTTCCCCGAACAGAGCTACTTATAAATCCTCTGCTCGCTGTGAAATCACAAAATTTATTTTACATTACAGAATCGACAAATACTCACAAATTTCTCATTGATTCCGGAGCTGGACTTTCTATCTTTAAACCTCACGTTTGTCAAAAATTTCCCCAGCGATTTCCAGAGAATGTAATAATTCAAGGAATCACTAATCAAAAAGTTCACATTACTGAATCTACACTCGTTCCTTTTAACCGTACAGATCGACACAAAGTCTATATTTGTAATTTAGATATAGAATTTGATGGACTTCTAGGCTCAGACTTCCTCGAACATTACGATTGCGTAATGAACATCAAAACAAGAGAATTAGAAACAAATTTTAAAACCGTCCAACTTCACAAAGCTTCAGATAATATACAAAACATCAAAACCAAGGACACAGAAAGAACAACTAACATAATTAGAATAGAACCAAGAATCGAACAAGTTTATAAATTGAAATGCAATTTATCAAACACTGACGCATTATTAACGGGTATAGAAATAGAAAAAGTACGCCTTCCGCATGCTTTAGTAAAAGTTAATGAAAATGGCGAATTTATAACAACAATTCTTAACGCAAACGCAATTCCTAAAGAAATAAATTTTTCAGATATTAACATAGTACCTATACAACATTTTTCTATTAACAATCTTAGCGAATACGAACACGACATACAACAAGACAGAATTCCCGAAATACGTAACCAACTTCGATTAGAGCATCTAAACGATGAAGAATCAGAGCTCATAACAAATGTGTGTACTGAATTCTCAGACATATTTTACCTCGAAGGAGACAAATTGACTTTTACCAACGAAATTAAACATTCCATTAAAACTAATTCCGACAAACCAACATTCACCAAGTCTTATAGGTATCCGCAAATACACAAAGATGAAGTTAAATCCCAGATCAATAAAATGCTTGATCAAGGCATTATTAGACCTTCATGTTCACCTTTTTCATCTCCAGTTTGGGTCGTCCCTAAGAAAATGGACGCATCAGGCAAACAAAAGTGGAGAGTAGTTGTAGATTATCGTAAGCTCAACGAAATCACAATTAACGATAAATATCCGCTGCCAAATATTTCAGACCTCTTAGATCAACTTGGCAAGTGTCAGTATTTCTCTACTCTAGACTTAGCTTCTGGATTTCACCAGATCGAAATTGATCCACAAGATATTCAGAAGACCGCCTTTTCAGTCGAGAATGGACATTTCGAGTTCGTCCGAATGCCTTTCGGTCTCAAAAATGCCCCTTCAACTTTTCAGAGAGTAATGGACAATATATTACTCGGTATACAAAATGAGCCTTGTCTAGTTTATATGGATGACATTATTGTATATTCCCCATCAATACATGAACATATTAACAGACTGGCTGACGTTTTTACGAAACTCAGACATGCAAATATGAAAATCCAACCGGATAAGTGTGAATTCCTCCGCAAGGAAGTAGCCTATATAGGACATCTTGTTACTAAAGATGGTGTCAAACCAAACCCATCTAAGGTTGAATGTATCATAAATTTTCCAACACCTAAGAACCAAAAAGACATAAAATCTTTTCTAGGTTTAGCCGGTTACTACCGAAGATTTATCGAAAACTTCGCTAGAATTTCAAAACCACTAACCAGACTTCTCAAAAAAGACGTTCCATTCGATTTTGATGCCGATTGTAAACAATCATTTGACGAATTAAAGCAAGCCCTTATCTCTACCCCAGTGCTCATATATCCAAACTTCGAAGAGCCTTTCATTCTCACAACAGACGCAAGCGCTTTTGCGATTGGTGCAGTACTCTCTCAAGGAATAATTGGTAAAGATCTTCCGATAGCTTATGCATCAAGAACTCTTTGCAAAGCAAAAACAAAATACTCCACCATTGAAAGAGAATTACTTGCGATAGTTTGGGCAGTAAAACACTTTAGACCCTACATCTTTGGAAGAAAATTCACTTTAATCACAGACCATCGTCCCTTAACTTGGCATTTTTCAGTAAAAGATACAGGTAGTCGATTAGCAAGATGGAGACTAAAGCTCGAAGAATATGACTACGAGATTAGGTACAAACCCGGAAAGATAAACAAAAATGCAGATGCACTTTCCCGCATTAAAGTTCATCATATCCAAAATTTATCAAAATTCCAATCTGAATACAATCTAACACCTTATTCAACTTTTGCTTATAAAGAGAACATAGATGAAAATATCCCCGAAGATCAAAAGAACAACCCTGAATTTCTAGAAAACATGTATAAAGTATTTGATACATTTGTAAATTTATACAAGACTAAATCCCTTTTGGACTATTCGAAAATAGAATCAAGTACCGGACAATTACTAGATAAGAATAATAAAAATATTCTTACATTTCTTAGACAAAACCAACTGAACGAAATTCAAGAAAAAATTATTGATGATATTTTTGAAGAGAACTACGACTTCGAACATCTTAAAATTAATGTATTATCTAGCAAAACTGTGAAAAATAGAAAATATTTTATAATAGCATTACCATATAATCCAGATACAGTAACTGAATATTTATTTGGAGCCCTTTTCAAAGATCAAGACCTTTTTCAGGACAACCAGACATACTGTGTTGAAACTAGTATCGATTTACCCATACTAGAAATTTTATCATTTATTACTTCAGAAAAACAACTCAAATTTAAAATTTTTCAAAACCAGACCAAAACTCCAGATACAGACGAAATTCCCCTTATCATTGACCAAAATCATAATGGAAAGATGAATTTACACAGAGGAATAAACGAGACTATTCGTCGAATAAGAGAAAGATATAACTGGAACGGACTGACAAAAGACGTTGAGAACTTTATAAAAACTTGTGAAATATGCCAGAAAAATAAAGCATATAGGAAAAATTTCGACAGACCACTCGTAATCACAGAAACTCCAAAAACACCTTTCCAACGTATTAATATAGACATATTAGAAGTTCCTAACAGAAATTATGCCTTAACAATACGCGATGAAATCACAAAATTCAGTCAGGCTTACCCTATCAAAGATAAATCTGCAAAATCAGTAGTTAATACCCTTCTCTTATATTTTCAACACTATGGCACTCCCCTTCGAAGACATTCCGATTATGGCCGAGAGTTTGATAATTCTCTACTTAGAGACCTCTGTACATTGTATAACATAAAGATGACATTTTCCAGCGTAGGACATCCGCAGTCTAACGGATCTCTCGAACGATTTCATTCGACTCTGTTAGAAATGATTAGAGTCAATCTCGCCGAATATCCTAACGAACATCCCTTTAATGTTTTACCGTACGCAGTTATTTGCTACAACAATTCAGCAAATAAAACTCATGGTTTCACTCCTTATGAGTTAGTCTTCGTACTTACTTCAAGTAGACCGCCAGAGCAGCTATACAATGAAAAAGAATTAATAACAAAATATGTTAGAGATCTGAATAACAGACTTTCACATTTTTACAAAATAGCCAGAGAACGCACTGAAAGCAAGAAACAGAAAGCTAAAGATCGTTTCGATAAGCATGTATACGAAAATACTCCAAATGTTCAAGTAAGAGATAAAGTATTTATTAAAGAGTCACAACTAAAAAACAAGTTACAGAATAAATTTAATGGTCCATACGATATTTTAGAAATTTTCAATAATTCAGCTATTTTACTTAATTCTAATACTAATCAACAAACAAAAGTTAATTTCGACCGTATGAAACCATATTCTGAAAACTAAAATGTTTTCAGGTACCCCCTATTGGTCAATATGGCCTTTTGCCAATTTCAAATTGATCCTATAAACAACACGATAGGAGTCTTCTATCACGATGAAACAAGAATTATCATCTCCAACGACAAGTGGACTCTACTAGTACACAAGAACATTACAGGACTTTTAGCTGCATATGAAAACAACAACAAAATTTTGGACACTATACGTAATACTTTAAAACCAGAAAACCAGATTATCACGCTATGAATATTTTTCGTCCCGACGTACAGACACACGTAGATTTACTAACACAAATATCTAAATCCATACAAGAGAAATTCAACGAAATCATCATAGATACAAAACGCGTTAAAAGAGGTTTAGTGAACATTATAGGAAGCGTATTTAAAACCATAACAGGCAACTTAGATGCTACAGATGGTGAATTTTATACAAAAAATATAGAAAAATTAATCAATGATCAACATCACATTGAAAACCTTCTTAAGAATCAGATTTCAGTATCATCCTCTCTAATTAGAACTTTCAACGAAACAATACAAAATTTAACAATTGATAGAAAAACATTTAATGACGATATTTATAAAATTGAAAGAGCAATTCATGATATTAACAACCAAGTTAAAACTGTTGAAGCCAAACTAAACTTTTTGGAAATATGCGAAAAATTAATGGAGAGTTATTTGATTATTGAAGATAATTTAAATGACATTATAAATGCAGTAACATTTGCAAGATTGAAAATAATTCACTCTTCAATTATTTCACCACAAAACTTGGTATCAGCCCTTCAAGAGATATCACAAAACCTTGTGAGAAATAATCTTCCTTTACCAGTAAAAATCTCTAAAATTGCACAATATCTTCAATTAATAGAGCTTGAAGCATATCAACAAGATAACCAAATTGTCTTCATTTTGAAAATACCTTTAGTTGAACAACAACTTTATACTCTATATCATCTGTTTCCTATTCCAATCTTGGATAAAAGAACTGGCCTTCATCATATTCTTTCAATTAGTCATAAATACATTGCGCGAAATGATGATTCTCTAATGTATATTCCTGTAAAGGAGCCTAATAATTGTAAAGAAATAGGTCCACATAAGAAGTTGTGTCCAAACTTGTACGCTTACCCCATAGACAAAAGGAAGAAAATGAAGAAAAATCATCCACCTTCAAAAGAATTACAAGTCTACTTCCAAGAAGAAGACCTAACATTGAAAATAATGAAGTAATTGAAATTCCTACCATTGGAATATCCAATCTACCTTAAAAGTTACTGCATAGCACCAACCTTTTATAAATGATGGGAGCTGTTATATCAACCAATATTGCTGACTCTGCTAAACCCATGAACTTGACTTCACAACAGTATGATGACAATGCAGTAGCAGGAATATCATATTTCAACATATCGTACTTCAACTGATAACATATCCAGAAACTCTTCTGAATACACCGTCCCGAGTATGCTGACTATGGAATCCGTGAATATGACGCAATTAGTGGCATTTTCCCATGAGAACATTATATTGCATATTGTACATCTTTTCACTATAAATAAGGAACACTTTATAATTTTAATCATTCTGAAATGTAAATCTAAAGTAAGACGAATCTATGTCAGTTTTCATAATCATCCTAACCTTACAGTTAATTTCAATTGTATAATAATTATAATTTAATTCTTATTATTAAATCATTAGTAATAAGTGGTGTCAGAAGTAAATAAATAAAATAATTGTTTTTAAAAAGCCAATTAGATAAAACGAAATCTAATATATATATATATATATATATATATATATATATATATATATATATATATATATGTTATATCACTCAACTCCAAGTTAACTTTTTAAATAACAATATTTATTAAATCAAAATATCATTATAAATTTGAACTTAACTTCACATGACTATATGAATCTAAGATGTAGTATTTATATAATCCAAAATGTTTAATCATCAAAAAAATATAAAAAAACGTAAATAAATACAATAGATCTTTTCTCCTAAGGTTAAATCAATGCAAACTGTAGTTTGCAGAGGTGAGAGCGGTATCTCTCACTTCTGGCTACAGAAGCATTATTTACAGAAAAATGTTGGTCACGTAATGGTTTTTCCCGATTAATTTAAAAATATGGCTTGAAATTAACCAGATATTTTATTTAATACAATCCTACAATGATAAGTAATCATTTGAAAATGTTTTCAACTCGTGAAAGGCTGTAATAATTATATTATCAATATATGTAAAACCAAGTAGACGGATTTCACAATTTATTATTTTCAAGACTCTACGGTGTTGCCGGTGCTAAAATTTTACCTGTTTTTAAATACCTCAGTAACATAGATATCGGATAAATGACTAAGTGAAACTAACAAATTAATTATGATCATAATTATAAAATTATTTTTTATTTAAAAAGCAACTAAACTACTTCGCTCTTATTCGAAAGTGGTACATTTTTAACTCATTAATAATATTTTTTGTCAAACGTATACTCCAACTAAATAGCAACAATCAGGTAGAGGTAGCAGTAGCAGAGAACAGAGACGTATATATATATATATATATATATATATATATATATATATATATATATATATATATATATATATCACATTTAATACATCTATTGACTAAGAGATGGCAGAGCGATCGTACGCTGTGCCTTAATAATTATTATTAATATTTGCCACATACCTAGGTATATTTCTTCTAACATTGCCTACTCGTGCATACATTTTTTTTGGTTTTTAATTTTGGTTCAGATCACACGATATAGCTTTTTTTATAATTAGACGCGGACCGCTGTTGATAAATCTAGGTACATTTCAGGTTATGAAATACAAGGTGGGAGATTAGTAGTGTGTAGGTATTCGGACGATTACGGGGTTATTGTAAAGATTATGAGAAAATGTTTATAACTAACCCAATCGTATTTTAAACATTCTACAACATAAAAATATTTTCAATTATACTGGGTGTTTCTAAATAGTTGGAACTCTACACAACTTTGTTTTTTCTTATGGAATGTTTATAGGTAATTTTAATTATTTCTCAGATCAAAATGGAAAAATAATGTTAGTTTATTAATATGACTTTATGTTTATAGCTAATATTTTATGAGATATTAATTATTATTAATCCCAAGGATGAGAGAGTCAGTATGTAGTTATTCGCGATTTCACATTTTTTTTTTTAGTATATCTATATTCATGTCCCCAACAATAATGGTAATGTTGGTACCATTATCAATGTTCCGCAAATATGCTTCAAAATCTGTATTTCATTGCATTTCATTTCTTGGCAAGCGCTGAAAAGAAAGATCGTTACGCTAGACACAAAAATGTTTAAAAATGAGTTTTTCTAAATGGAAAACCCTGTACCTATATTATAAAATATCCTGAAAGATGCCTAAATTTCCTTCGATTTGATTATCATGTTCCTATACCTAAGTAACCAGAATTCCGAGATAAGATCAATTTTCAAAAAAATCTAATTATATTTCTCATATTCATCTAGGTTGATATTAAATGTCATCATAGTACATGACATAATGAAAATTTGACAATTAGTGCATTATTAATAATACCTTTGAGTATTTCTCAACGTTAGTGACTTGAAATGAATGAAATAACAATGCAAACGAAGTTCTAATAAAATTATTTATTCTTCATGGAAAATGTGTAGAAACTATCGCAACAACGTGCAGAAAATTAAATGAAACGTACTCTGGTTTACATCCAATGAACAAGAGAAAGTTTGTACGATCACAAAATAATTTCATTAATTATCTGTTAAAATTTAGAAAACGTTCACAAGTTTTCAAAATGCCGACCACTGGCTTTCAAACATTTCAATGTCCTTTTATTTGTAGATATAGTTGTAGGCCTCCTTATTTTACTGGCATCTAGTTCTTCAATGCAGTTGATTACTCGTTGGCGTAGATCTTGTTTACTGTGTACTGGTGTCATGTATACTTTTGTCTTCAAATGACCCCACAAGAAAAAATCAAGTGACGCGAGATCGGTTGATCTCGCAGGCCAATGCCACGGACCCAAACGTCTGAACCAGCGATCGTCGAACATTTCAAACAACTCCGTTGTTAGTTCCCCAGTGCAATGAGCCGGTGCTCCATCCAACTGTAACCAACTGCTACTATACTCTTCCAATGACAGATTGTCCAAGAAGTCGTTCACAACTGACCTTAGAATTTCCAGATATTTCTCAGAATTCAACGGTGATCCTTTTGCAAAATACGTTGAAACTAAACTTCTCCTGAAATCCCATTTCCTTGACAATATTTGGATTTTGATCAGCCCAGAAATGCTCGTTCCTTCTATTAAAAATTCCTTCTCTGGAAAATTTTGATTCGTCTGTCTAGATAATTTTTTTTTGAATTCAGGATCTTCTTGTATGCGAAATAGGATTCTTTCGCAAAAGTGAACCCTACTTTGATGATATTCTGGTTTAAGAGCTTAAACTTTAGTAAACTTGTACGGGCGCACGTAATAATTATGGATAATCCTTCCAACAGACCCACGATCCAAGCCTAAATCATATTCGGCAATTCTAGTGGAAGCTTGGGGATCAGCACGGAAATAGGCCAAAACATTTATTGTGTTGTCTTCATCTGATGTTATAGGTTTCGGTAGATGTCGTTCCGCTTTTAATTTTTGATCCATTATTAATGAAATTATTTTGTAATCGTACAAACTTCTCTTGTTCATTGGATGTAAATCAGGGTACGTTTCATTGAATTTTCTGCACGTCCTTCTCTCTCTTCCCTCACATTTTCCATGAAGAATAAAAAACAATTATTAGTACCTCAAGTCACTTACGTTAAGAAACACTCAAAGGTATTATTAATAATGCACTAATTGTCAAATTTTTATTGTCATGTACTATGATGACATTTAATAGCAACCTAGATGAGTATGAGAAATATAATTTGATTTTTTTAGACAATTGCTCTTATCTCTGAATTCTGGCTACTTAGGTATAGGAACATAATACATCAAATCGAAGAAAATTTAGGCATCATTCAGGATATTTCATAATATACAGGGTGTTCCAACTAAAAGACGCATTTTTAATCCTTTTTGTATCTAGCAGTAAAATCACTCATTTTGAATGATCCTGTATAACGCAGGACAAATTTCTCTATTCAGAATCCATAAACATTATCTCGATGACCTACTAACAAAGTTACAGCTTCCTAGGAATTGCAAAAACGCAGAAATAAACATTTAATTCGAACTATGTTTTTGATAAGGATAAGGAAAATAATTAATATCTCGGGAACCGTTAGAGATAGATGTAGGTAAGTGGGGCGGAAAATATCAAGAAAGTGAGGACAGATGCAAAAACGCAGTAATACTTATATAAGCGGCAACGCTGCATCGCTGAAAATATATTAAATAGATTATTATTATTATATAAAATAGATTAGAGCAATTACTTAACCAAACTTTCAGAACGATCCTATGTCCCGTTCTCCGTAAACGTCTAAGGTACCATCGACCATATATATATATATATATATATATATATATATATATATATATATATTGATTTTAAGTTTAATTTAAGGTACGGGCACAGTATAGATACACAGACCCGCCTTTGCCGCCGTGTCTCCCTTACTTATAAACGGGAGACACGAAATCGCGGTGTCCTTTGACGAAATCGCGGTGGCCTTTGACAAACAGACGACCGCAAAAAATGATGCTCCGAAACTATCATCTAAGGCGGCCGCCGTTGATTTGGACTACTGGATATATTTATACTGTGGGTACGGGAGACACGGCGGCAAAGGCGGGCCACATCAAGGAATGGCTTGAGTTGGACTACTGTGTTTATCTACACTGTTGTGACAGCTAACCGACTTCCAAAAAAATCCATATCCCCAAAAAACATTCCCAATGTAAGACTTTTGGAGGTGAGAGCTATATTCTGCAAAACTCGACAAAAAATCTCAAATCATTCGCATACGCTCAGTAAGAGCTCCACACCCATACAATTTCTTTGTATACGCATTTTGCTTTAATGGTACATTTTCATCAAGTGATTCTATCGCTTCTCACCGCCCCCAAAATTCCTTCCATGACGTTGAAACATAAGTTGTTCAATTTCTTTTTCAACTCATAATAGGTTTTATAGATACTCCACGCCTTTCTAAGTCTCCTTAATACGGTGTTAGCAATTATTTTCATTAGGTTTAAATATACAGGATGTTTTGTAATATATGCGCAGGACTTGAGGATGTGATAGCTCGTCCAAGAAAATGAAAAAAAAAATATTAACTTATCGTCTAGAATGCACCATTTTCGAGATACAGGGTGTTGGAATTGAAAGAAAAAAAATGTTTTTTGTGAATATCTTGGAATCGTTTATCTTGCAGTAAACAGCTTTTGTAAGCATTTTCCACTCATAATAGGCTAAGTTTTGGGTCAGAAATTTTTTGTGTTAAGTCATAATTGGTGAAGAGTTTGTAGGAGTAGTGCGTGTTTTTCTCCCCAATTCCTACGCCAATGGAAAAATTACAGTTTTGATATGCCCATTTGAACCGCCAATGTTTTCTACACAAAAAAAACACTATTGGTCGTGAGCTTTGAAGTCGACCGTTTTCGAGAAAAATCATTTTTATGTTTAGAGGTTACGACCAACAGTATCTTTTTGGTGTAGAAAACATTGGCGCTTCAAATGGGCGTTCCGAAACCGTACTTTTTCCATTAGCGTAGAAATTGTGGAGAAAAACCCCCACTACTCCTTCAAAATTTTCACCAATCATGACTTAACAACAATGTTTTTCTGACTCAAAACTTGTACGATAAACGGTTCAGGAGATCGTCGCAAAAACGATTTTTTTTTAATTTCAACGACCTGTATCTCGAAAATGACGCATTTTAGAGGGTAAGTTAATGTAAACTTTTTCATATTTTTGGACGAGCTAGCACATCCTCAAGTCCTGCGAATATATTTGAAACACCCTGTATATTAAGAAATAGATCGTATTGCACTTTTGTATGTTTGGTGTGTGTAAAAATATTGTAGATCACTAACAAAGTTGATTTTTTCTCCAAAATAGAACCCTTACAACTTGACCATATAGTTAAATATACACATGCAGTTCGTAAAAACGAATAAAAGTTCCAATGCAATATAATTTCTGTTTTATTTCATCTTCTTTTCCAAGACAGATTCATTTCAAGTATGTATGTAAGGTAGTGACAATTTTATCACTTAAAGTGAGCAGGTGAGTGACTGGAAATGCTAGTGCATATTTAGTGGAACTATGGGTTATGAATATAATACGTCAAGTAGTAATTTCATGGACGAAATTTTGGGGGCGGTGAGAAGCGATAGAATCACTTGATGAAAATATACCATTAAAACAAAATGCGTATACAAAGAAACATAAGAAATTGTATGGGTGTGGAGTTTTGCAGAATATAGCTCTCACCTCCAAAAGTCTTACATTGGGAATGTTTTTTGGGGATCGAAACTTCTAGAAATATTATAAATAAAATACTTAGTAATGTCTTTTTGGAGGCCAAACTGGATTAATAACTAACAATGGACTTTATGGTAACTTGCTGACTAATGGTCGGCATCTCTAGCACGTAAACATCCTAATCACTTATGTTATCTTCTTAAAACTGCGTCTTGCAGATGTAATATGATATTATGAAATATAATATTTAAAAACAATACTTTGTTAATATGACTTTAAATAATATTGCAAATATAACTTCATATAACAACTCCCCCATTTAAGAAAAGTTGGTGGAGTTTGCAACAACTTTTTGAGTGACTGATTTATTTGAATTTATTTCGATGTTTTCTTCTATGGGTTCTCCGACATGGATACTTCTCTTCTTTTAGGAAGAATTCTTCTAATACTTTGCTGGAATGAAACACTGGGACCTGGTCCTGGTGGTGATGGTGGGTAGTCGTTGATTAAAGCTATTCCAATTCGATGATGCTTTCTTATACATTTACAGGCCACATAAAGTATTAGCAATAAAATTATTATTACAATGGTTAAAATGGTAAAGCAATGCGTATATTTACTGATCGGAGATTGTTTCATAATTTTCTCTAACTCTTCTGAATACTGATTTAGTTTGTGTTGTGCAATGTTTAAATCTTCGGAATCATTTTTGTTTAACTTAAGAGGTTCTAGTTCTGTAATTTGTATTTTTTAAGGAATTTCCTTGCAACAGTCAAATGGAATTGTGACTGGATGACTTCGATACTTAATTTCCTTATATGTGTCAATTGGGTATTGGTCATGAACTCTTGTACTTCCAATAAAGGCACTACACTCGAGTTGTAATTTCAGCAAACTGTTAGTTCTAATAATTTCTGATTTAAAAATCCCTATTTCCACATTTAACTGTCATTGGCAGATTGGTCCGAAACAGTAATTAACCATAGATTTAAATCAATTTGGTAGACATTATAATCTTTAACAAAAAGAAGAGATGTTTGACATGTCTTGGGTATCTGAGTTAATCTTCTTAATAGTTGTGCTTCACAAATTGCATCGTTGTCAATTGGATATGGGAGGAGATCAGAACATATTTTAATGCTTCTTTCAAGAGTCTTGCAATTATCCAGGTTTCGCAATGACAAATACAGCAGTGAATCATCATCCAGCGCAATAAATTTTTGTGTAGTCGGTAAAATATGATAGAGACCTGTTCGATCATCTAATATTGGTATTGGAGAGAGTCGATATAATATATAAGCTTCTGGATCAGTGAGAGGAATTTTGAAAACAAATATTATTTTACTTTCTGATTGATATGCTTCTAATTCAATAATATTGAGATAATCAGCTATAATTGATGTATACGGTTGTAGTGGTAAATTATTTCTTATAAAAGATTTTGCTATATCTTGTAATGAATTGATTAAATCTGAAGGTGCTGTTATTGAGCTATGTATTAATCTTATTCGAGCAAAAGTGATAGAATTTAAAATTGTATAAAGAGAATCTTCTAATAAAATATAGCTTTCCATTAGTGATTCACAAATATTCATATCCTTATTTGTGCTTCATAAAATGCGACATCATTAGCAATATTCATCAAAGTATTTTGAATTTCTTTTATATCATCATTAAAAGTATTCTCATCAATTTGTAATTTTTGTATAGTATTATTAAAATTTTTAAAAACAGAAGTTGTAACTGAAATTTGTTTTTTAAGAAGATTTTCCAACTCAAATTCATCATGAGATAATTTGTTAATACAATCATCATAATATTCTCCATCTGATGCATCTAAATTACCAGTAATAGTTTTCCAGACAGTTCCGATTCCATTAAATATACCTCGCTTTGCCCTGGAGTTATATGATTTATTTTCTCCTATAATTTCTTTATACTTTTGACCTATTGAATTCGAAATTTGTGATAATAAACTTATGTGTGTTTGAACCTCTGATTTAAAAGCTATAAACCTTGGAGACGGATCTTCTAAAGTATCCAAAATGTCTATAAGTATTTTATCATTATTTTCCATTGTTTTCTTAATTGGGCCCAGATCTTTGTAAACTAAAAGTGTCCATTTTTCATTCGTAATTTTGATAGTACATTCTTCATGGAAAAAGATTCCAACGGTGTTATTAACAGGAGTAAGTGTGTACTGAGCTGATATAATATTTATCAGCACGAAGAATCTGAAACCAAAGAAACTACTCATAGTAGGGTTTCATTCTATCGAAATTTATTTTTGATTTGTTTGTGGATTTAAAACTATTGCAGAATTATCAAATAATTGCACAATCTCAAAAGGACCATTAAACAAATTTTGACTTTTATCTTTAATTTGAGATTCTTTAAGATAAACTTTATCTCCTACTTTATATTCTGGAAGCTCTCCTGAAATATTTTTTTCTGACTTGCTGTTTTTGCTCGTGCAATTTTATAATAATGTTGCATTCTGTTGTTCAAATCACGTATATATTCGGTAATAAGGACCTTCTCATTATACAGAGTTTCAGGTGGTCTACTAGACGTATGACCAAAAATCAGTTCATATGGGGTAAAGGTATTATTATAACATATAAAAGACATAAAATCTTTCCTTGGTTTAGCTGGATATTATCGTCGCTTTATACCGAATTTTGCCAAAATTTCTAAACCACTTACAAGACTTTTACAGAGAGATGTTCCTTTTATTTTTCATACTGAATGTAAAAATTCCTTCAACGATCTAAAAACTGTACTTACTTCAGATCCTATTTTAAGATACCCTAATTTCGAAGAACTATTTATTCTCACAGCCGATGCTAGTGCATTTGCCATTGGCGCTGTTCTATCAGAAGGTCCCATTGGTAAAGATCTACCAGTAAGTTATGTTTTTAGAACTTTATGTAGTGCAGAAACAAAATATTTGAAAATAGAACGAGAACTCCTTTCTATTGTATGGGCAGTAAAACATTTTCGTCCTTATTTATTTGGAAGAAAATTTAGGATAGTCACTGACCATCGTCCATTAACATGGCTCTTTTCCATTAAAGATCCCGGAAGCAGAATAGCTAGATGGCGACTCAAATTGGAAGAATATGATTACAAAATTGAGTACAAAACCAGGCCAAATTAATAAAAATTCAGATGCGCTTCCTAGAATTAAAATTAATCATTTTAAAAAATGTGCAACTCTACAATCTAAAATTCCAATGTTGGCAACTAATGAAACTAATGAGGTTACACCATCAACAAGTAAAGACCCTAATGATTCTATAGAACAATAACAAAGTGAAACACTTATAGATCAACAGAATGAATTAATGACAGATGAATTTAATATATTCGTCGACCTTTACAAAAATAATCGATTATTCAAAAATTGAAACATCAAATGACCAGTTACTAGATAAGGCTCATAAGAATATTGTTACTTTATTTCGGCAAAATAAACTTGAAGATTTACATTATAAAATAATTGAAGATATTTTTGAAGAAATCTTAGATTTGCAGATGAATTCAGTAAATATTGTTTCTAGTAAGACTGTGCAAGATCACAAGTATTTTATAATACCTCTCACTTACGATCCAGAGTTTGTAGTTCAACAATTATTTTATACATTATTTAGAGAACAAAGTAAATTTGATCCTTCAAAAACTTATTATATAGAAAATAATCTTGAGTTACCTATTTTAGAAATATTCTCTTTTATTTTTGCTAATGTTGATTTAAAAGTTGTAGTCTGTCAAAATATCGTTAAAACACCTGACCGTGATGAAATACCAAGTATGTTGGACCAGTATCATGAAGGCAAAAGTAATTTACATCGCGGAATAAATGAAACTAAACGACGGATTGAATCTTAGTATAACTGAATAGGATTAACAAAAGCTGTGGAACAATTTATTAAAAACTGTGAAACTTGTCAAAAAGTAAAAATCTGAGAATTTAAGCACTCCTCTGGTAATAACAAAAACACCAAAAAGCCCGTTTGAAAGAATCAATATTAAATTACGCTTTAACAATTCGAGATGATTTAACTAAATTTACTCAAGCTTATCCTATTTCAAATAAAAAAGCTTCAACAGTAGTAAATACATTATTAATATTCTTTCAACATTTTGGAACACCTTTGAGAATTCATTGCGATTATGGACGAGAATTTGATAATTCATTAATAAAAGATTTGTGCACGCTTTATGACATAAAGCTTACTTTTTCTAGCGTTGGCCATCCACAATCGAATGGTTCTTTAGAAAGATTTCATGGAACGCTTGTGGAGATGATCCGTGCACATAAGACAGAAAATCCAGACGAACATCCGTTTAATATTTTGCCATATGCGGTTATATGTTATAATAATACTAAAAACAAAACAACTGGTTTTACCCCATATGAACTGATTTTTGGTCATACGTCTAGTAGACCACCTGAAACTCTGTATAATGAGAAGGCCCTGAAACCCGACTATGAGTAGTTTCTTTGGTTTCAGTCTATCGAAATTAATTTTTGATTTGTTTGTTAAAACTATTGCAGAATTATCAAATAGTTGCCCAATCTCAAAAGGACCATTAAACAAATTTTGACTTTTATCTTTAATTTGATATTCTTTAAGATAAACTTTATCTCCTACTTTATATTCTGGAAGCTTTCCTGAAATATTTTTATCAAATCTAATTTTTGCTTTTTCTTTCTGACTTGCTGTTTTTGCTCGTGCAATTTTATAATAATATTGCATTCTGTTGTTCAAATCACGTATATATTTGGTAATAAGGGCCTTCTCATTATACAGAGTTTCAGGTGGTCTACTAGACGAATGACCATAAATCAGTTCATACGGGGTAAAAACAGTTGTTTTGTTTTTGGTATTATTATAACATATAACCGCATATGGCAAAATATAAAACGGATGTTCGTCTGGATTTTCTGTCTTATGGGCAAGGATCATCTCCAGAAGTGTTCCGTGAAATCTTTCTAAAGAACCATTCGATTGTGGATGGCCAACGCTAGAAAAAGTAAGCTTTATGTTATAAAGCATGCAGAAATCTTTTATTAATGAATTATCAAATTCTCGACCATAATCGCAATGAATTCTCAAAGGTGTTCCAAAATGTTGAAAGAATATTAATAATGTAATTACTACTGTTGAAGCTTTTTTATTTGAAATAGGATAAGCTTGAGTAAATTTAGTTAACTCATCTCGAATTGTTAAAGCGTAATTTCTTGTTGGATACTCAAAAATATCAGTATTGATTCTTTCAAACGGGGTTTTTGGTGTTTCTGTTATTACCAGAGGAGTGCTTAAATTCTTACGACAGATTTTTACTTTTTGTCAAGTTTCACAGTTTTTAATAAATTGTTCTACATCTTTTGTTAATCCTATCCAGTTATACTTAGATTCAATCTGTCGTATAGTTTCATTTATTCCGCGATGTAAATTACTTTTGCCTTTATGATACTGGTCCAATATACTAGGTATTTCATCACGGTCAGGTGTTTTAACGATATTTTGACAGACTACAAATTTTAAATCAACATTAGCAAAAATAAAAGAGAATATTTCTAAAATAGGCAACTCAAGATTATTTTATATATAATAAGTTTTTGAAGGATCAAATTTACTTTGTTCTTTAAATAATGTATAAAATAATTGTTGAAATACAAACTCTGGATCGTAAGAGAGAGGTATTCTAAAATAGTTACGATCTTTCACAGTCTTACTAGAAACAATATTTACTGAATTCATCTGAAAATCTAAGTTTTCTTCAAAAATATCTTCAATTATTTTACAATGTAAATCTTCAAGTTTATTTTGCCGAAATAAAGTAACAATATTCTTATGAGCCTTATCTAGTAACTGGTCATTTGATGTTTCAATTTTTGAATAATCGATTATTGATTTTGTTTTATAAAGGTCGACGAATATATTAAATTCATCTGTCATAAATTCATTCTGTTCATCTATACGTGTTTCACTTTGTTGTTGTTCTATAGAATCATTAGGGTCTTTACTTGTTGATGGTGTAGCCTCATTAGTTTCATTAGTTGCTAAAATTGGAATTTTAGATTGTAGAGTTGCACATTATTTAAAATGATTAATTTTAATTCTTGGAAGCGCATCTGAAATTTTATTAATTTTGCCTGGTTTGTACTCAATTTTGTAATCATATTCTTCCAATTTGAGTCGCCATCTAGCTATTCTGCTTCCGGGATCTTTAATGGAAAAGAGCCATGTTAATAGACGATGGTCAGTGACTAGCGTAAATTTTCTTCCAAATAAATAAGGACGAAAATGTTTTACTGCCCATACAATAGAAAGGAGTTCTCGTTCTATTTTCGAATATTTTGTTTCCGCACTACATAAAGTTCTAAAAGCATACCTTACTGGTAGATCTTTACCAATGGGACCTTGTGATAGAACAGCGCCAATGGCAAATACACTAGCATCGGTTGTGGGAATAACTGGAATAAAGGAATTTTTACATTCAGTATTAAAAATAAAAGGAACATGTCTCTGTAAAAGTCTTGTAAGGGGTTTAGAAATTTTGGCAAAATTCGGTATAAAGCGATGATAATATCCTGCTAAACCAAGGAAAGATTTTATGTCTTTTGTATTTTAAGGTTCCGGGCAATTTTTTAGACAGTCTATTTTGGCTGTATTTGTTTTTACACCATCTTGGGTAATGATATGTCCAATATGAGCAACTTCTTTTCTAAGAAATTCACTTTTATCTGGTTGAATTTTCAAGTTGGCTTTTCAAGTCTGTTAAAAACTTCAGTCAGACGAGAGACATGTTCATGAATAGTAGAAGAATAAATTATTATGTCATCCATATAAACAAGACATCTTTCATTTTGAATGCCAAGTAGAATGTTGTCCATGATGCGTTGGAAAGTGGACGGGGCATTTTTAAGTCCAAACGGCATACGAACGAATTCATAATGACCGTTATCAACTGAGAAAGCTGTTTTGGATATATCTTTTGGGTCAATTTCGATTTGATTGAAACCTGAGGCTAAGTCAAGAGTGGTAAAATATTGACATCTTCCTAGTTGGTCAAGGAGATCACAGATGTTGGGTAATGGATATTTGTCATCTACCGTAACTTCATTGAATTTACGATAGTCAACAACCACACGCCATTTTTGTTTTCCTGAAGCATCAAGCTTCTTTGGCACAACCCAAACTGGGGATGACCATGGCGAAATAGAATGACGTATAATACCTTGCTCCAACATTTTGTTCACCTGAATTTTTACCTCTTCTTTATGAATTTGGGGGTATCTATATGATTTAGTAAATATCTGTCTCGCATTATTAGTTTCAATTGAATGTTTAATTTCAATAGTAAATGTTAGTTGGTCTCCTTCCAAATAAAAATATCAGAAAAGTCTAAACATAAATTTGTAATAATTTCTTTTTCTTCTTCGTTGAGATGATCTGTACGCAACTGGTCCAAAATTATAGTTATCCTATCTCAGTTTTATTTCCATTAACACAATTAAAAATAAAAAAAAACATTCGGAATCCGGAACGGGATCTAGATTCAAATTTGGAAATTCAACAATTTTTGGAATAGCATTCGAATTAATAATTGAAGTGAGGAATTTACCTTCTTCATTTACATGTACCAAAGCATTTGGAATTCTAATATTTTCTATTGCTTTTTCGAGTATTGCATCTGTGTTCGTTAATTCACATTTCAACTTTATTTGTAATTTTCAAAATTCCAAGACCACCTTGTTATTGATTTTGACTCAGTAAATTTTCTATGTTTCCAAAACGTTTCCTAAATTCTACAGCAATACCGTTTTACATTTGAATATCTTCTGCTACGCAATGAGTAGTCTTTAGGCATGTCAAAAATATTAATTTCTTTTTCAACTATTAATTTATACCATTCAGTAGTTTTTTCAAATGCTAAAAATTCAGAGTCTGTTTCCAAGTTATCTTGATAATTTTGAGATAAGTTTGATGTTTCAGTTGTACAATTTTCTGTAATTTTATGCAAAGGCAAAGTTTTAAAATTCGTTATTAATTGTTTCGCATTCAAATCAATTACACAATTATAATGTTCTAAGAAATCTAAACCCAAAACTCCATCAAAATCAATATCGAGATTATAAATATAAACTTTAGGAATATCTTTTTCAGCAAATGGAATGATAGTAGATTCTGTTATTAAAATTTTTAGAATAGTTATACCTTGAATAGTTACATATTCAGGAAATCTTTAAGGAAAACTTTTAACAGTGTTTAACAGGAAAATTTGTTCGGGAAAATTTATATTCGGATTCATGTTGTCTAGATTCAAAGTTTGGATTTGGGTTGTTATTTCCGTAATTGACTTTTCCGTTGTTGGACGATCTCGGGGATGGTCTTCGATTAAGAAATGGTAAAATCCTGGAAATTTGAGTTTTCAGGAGATTCAAAATCTTGTGGATAATTTTCAAAATCCGGGGAATAGTCTGATGATTCGGAATAGTTAGTATAATTTTCATGGAATTCATTTTCAAAAACATCTTGATTATTTTCGAAATAATAATCTGATTCGTTTTCACCATTAAAGCCGATTAAATGAGCTCTTTGTTGAAAATTTGGAATCTTTTGAATTACGGATGGTCTTGTCTGGGATTGTCCCTGCGAATTAAAAGGTATTTGTTGAGTAGGAACATTGTTATTCGGTCTATTTAGCACAGTATTTTGTGGTTGATTTTGGAAATTCGTTGCTAGTTATATGCCTAATTTCCTAAAGCTCAGCGACTTATTCGCTTGATTTCTTAAGAGTCAGCATGTTAAACGCCGACTCAACATTTATTTCAATATAAAATTCTTTTCGCAAGTGAGCCTCGCTTACTTGTAATTTTGTACGAGCATCATACTTTACGTGTTATCGACAGTATTGACAAGTTACATTTTATAAGTCTGTTGTGTATAAATAAGTTGAATAAATCTTTTTAAAAAAGTAATTTCGGCTTTGCACAACATAACTTGCTCTGGAAATTATTATTGAAATTTGGGTTATAGCTTGGATCTGATGCTCTTTGCTGTTGGTAGCGACATTGATTAGAAGTATGACCATTTCTACCACATGAAAAACATTTTATAATTTGAACTTGGGGATTTCTGTTGGGTAATAAATTCTGGGGTTTGCTTGCATTATTGGAAAGAGGTTTATTAAATTTCTGATTCTCAATGTAAGGCAATTGCAATTCTCTTCTTATGTGAATTTGTGCTTCCGATAAATTTGCAGGCTGACTAGCACGGATAAGTTGGCCAAGACGAGGTTCAAGTCCGGTTAAAAGGGTATTAAGAGCCATAGTATCAATAAGGATTTCCTGAGCAGTTTTTTTGTTCTGCTGTCAAATACAAGGATTTCTTATATTAGCATGCATTTTAGCATTCAAAACTTGCAATCGATTGAAAAATGTAAGAGCTGACTTATTTGATAATTGCTTTAATCTTTGTAAGTCTTGAATAAGTGAAGTAAGATCTCTTGAATCACCGAAATGGAGATTTAAAAGCTGTCTTATTTCAGTATAGGTTTGAGGATTTCGAGAGCTAATTAGTTGGGCAGCTCTTCCCTTCAATTTATTTTTAATATGAATCACTGATAGAGCTTTTTGGTCTCTAGTAGTCATATTATATGCGTAATCACATGCATTTAGAAATGTTCCGAGAAATATTTGATCACCTTCAAATTCAGGAACGATACAAAATATTTCTGAAATCTTATATGGTTCAACCTCAGCTTCATTAATTCTGTTTTCATTGGCCAGGTTGACTTATATTTAGAATAATAATAAGTACTAATAATAATAGAAAATCGAACAGTATTAGAAAAAACTATTTCTTTTTAATTATGGCGTGATAATTCACTTACAGTAAGATGTACATCAGATTTGTCTTGTTCTATGCGATGCTTTTTGCAAAGGAGTGAGGACGACTCTTCAGATTCTAATAATTCTTCTTCTTCTTTTGGAGTTGTTGATTCTTCACTTGAAGGTTTGGAAACCACCGTGATAATGAGGGGAAACTTGCTGTTTAAGTAGGCCTTGTTTTATCACTTTGAGTTGATCCTACTGACTGCACCAATTTGTTATATCACTCAACTCCAAGTTAACTTTTTGAAAAACAATATTTATTAAATCAAAATATAATTATAAATTTGAACTTAACTTTACATGACAATTTGTCCCGACATGCAAACTGATAATATATTATTTCATAGGCTGGGTAAATATCATCCTAGTTCAAATAAATCAAGGCCTTTAAAAATAACATTGGAAAGGTAGAACTTAGCACATAAACTAACAAAAAATGCCAGTAAACTTAAGAAAAATGACGATTTCAAAAATGTTTCAATTGCATTCGACAAAACCCTGAAACAAACAAGATATTATCAAGAACTTAAAACAGAAACTCTCTGAAAGACAGTGAAGGCGTACTTAATTTAAAAATTAAGTATATACAAGGCGTTCCTAATATATTGTCCTTAAAATTTATTGACGAATTAGTTATATCAAAGCCTGATAACTACCAACCCCCCTTACACGTGACAGTGAATGGTAGCGCGAAACAATATAAACATCACGATGTTTGCAAGGATCTATCAAAATCTTTCAATTCTGGAAAAGCTAATTTCCATTATTGTACAATCAAATACTTAACGCTGACTGGTATAAAATCTATAAATGCTCAAATGTAAACGAAGCTTGCGAACATTTCTATGAGATATTAAACAGCATATTTAGAGTAACTGTACCTTACAAAATAAACAGAAAGAGAAGCTATCCCACCTGGTATACCCAAAGAAATAATTATTCTAATTAAAGAGAAAGATAAAGATAAAGAAAACTTATGCAAGGACAGCACCGAGTTTTGGTCTTTTGTACAGGCAAAGAAGATATTTTCGGGCATACCAGCTGTTTTGAAAGATGGTTCAGCAGAATACTCGACATCTCAAGAAATAGTTAACGCATTATCCACCTTTTTTGAGAGTGTATGTATGGAATCAAACACCGTATTTACACATCATGACATCGAATCAAATAAAACTATAAATGTCCAGATAATTGCAGAATGCGATATTATTACTGCCTCTAAGAAACTGAAAAAAATTAACTACTGGTGTCTATCATGTTCCTAGCTTTATTGTGAAAAATTCTATCCAAGCATTTGCATCACCATTATGTTTTTTGTTCAATTTATCTATCGCCCATGTCACCCAACTTGGAAGACTTCCTGCGTTACACCAATTTTTAAGAAAGGAGACCGATGTGACTTACATAACTACAGACCCATATCAACACTTTGCAATTTTTCGAAATATGCATATTATTTAATCAAATTTACAGTCAAGCAAAATTGAATATCTCCCCAGACCAACATGGTTTTATGGAAAAAAGATAATTTGACACCAATCTAGCGTGCTTATGTCAGTTTACCTGTTCCGTTCTCGACAACCAAGGCCAAGTCGAAGTAATCTATACAGACTTTCAAAAAGCAGTTGATGATATACAGGGTAATTCACGGTGACCATTCATTAGAACTTTATGGAAAACTGAGTAAAATAAAAATCTGAAAGGTTAGGTTAGGTTAGGATCTAACTACCTAAGATATTTTCATTTATGTTCATTTAGTGTTATACAGGGAGTATCAACATTGTTATTTTAAATGGAACACCATGTATATTTTAGCATTTTTGGATTGTCCCAATAAATTTGAATAATTTTTATTCAGTTACCACCATACTTATCTCTTATACTTTTTGAGATAAAAAATATTTATTTAAATTTTGACAGCTAAAATGCATTTAGCGAAATGACTATAAATTCTATTTAAAACAGTAGGATGGTTAAATTTTGATTCAAATTGAAGCTAAAATTTATAAATTCTGTTCAGAAAGTACTTCCAAATTAATAGTTAGTAGTTATTCTAAAAATACCCGAGATTCAATGTATTGAAACAATGCCAACTTGAGGAAAATCAAGACGGCCATGATTTAAACTAAGCACATTATGATGGTTGTGTTGCCATGGATATGTGACAAAAATTTGTACAACAATCATGTGATTTTTAATATATCTCTTATACATGGAAAATGCGACAAAGTTATCAGTAGAACATGTAAAATGTTTAATGAAACATATCCACAGATACCACCGATGACAAGGCCTAAATTTAGAAAACTATCAACAAATTTCCTACAATTTGCAAAAGTTGAAGCTGTGACAACTCTTTCAAGACCTATAACAACGAAGATACGGAGGTAAATATTTTGGTTTAATTTGGGGCTCACCCACAAAGTTCTATTCGAGCAGTTGTGGTGGATTCGGGCATAAGTTTCAGCTCAATTCAAAGAGTTTTGAAGAAACATCATTTTCACGATTTCAAGATCGCACCTGTTCAAGATCTGCACCTTCAAGATTCCATAGAGAGAGTAAATTTATGTGAGATGATTCTACTCAGAATGTCAGATCGAAATATTTAAATAATGTTAGACACATATCCATGGCAACACAATCATCATAATGTACTTAGTTTGAATCATGGCCGTTTTGATTTTCCTCAAGTTGACCATTACTTCAATAAATAAAATTTCCGGTGTTTTTGGAATAACTAAGAAACTATTTGATTTAGGTATAGGTGCATATATTATCAATTTGTAGGAAAGTTTGTTGTCCGTTGAATGAAACCAATCAAAAAGGGTACTTCCATTTAAAATAACAAAGTTTTTGCATTTTCCAATACGTGCGGACATTTAATAAATTTGGAAGTACTTGCTGAACAAAATTTATAAATTTTGTCAATCAGCAGGTACAGGCATCCTTTAGCTTCAATTTGAATCAAAATTTAAACATTTTACTGTTTTAAAATAGAAGTTATACTCATTTCGCAAGATGCATTTTAGCTGTCAACATTTTAGTAAATATATTTTATCTCAAAAAGTATGAGATAAGTATGGTTGTATCTTATAAAAAAATACTCTAATTTATTGAGACAATTCAAAAATGCAAAAATATACAGGGTGTTCCTGTTAAAATAACAAAGTAGATACCAACTACCTTTATAACACGAAGTGACATATATCTAAAAATTTTAGGTGGATAGATCACAACCTGTTACGCTTATGCACAAAATTTCAGATTTTTATCTTACTCGGTTTTCCATAAACTTCTAATGGACGGTCACCGTGAATCACCCTGTAGACCTGTACATTTTATTAGAAAAGTTGTATAAGTTAGGTTTTACTTGAAGACTGCTGAAACTATTAAAATCTTATCTACTGAATAGACATTAGTTTGTTGAGGTAGAAGGTTTTAAATCGTCAGAATATGTTATAAAATGGAGGGTCCCTCAAGGTTCAAATTTAGGCCCTTTGCTATTTTTGTTAATTATAAATTACCTTTCCGATTACCTGACATTCTCAAAGTTACTTTTTGCGGACGACCTAAAAATTTATTGTAACATTTCAACTCTTTCGGAAGGAATTACTAAATAAATGGTGCAACAATAATAAACTAAACCTAAATATCTATAAATGCTTTGTAGTTTCTTACTCCAAGAAAAAATACCATATATTACCCATATATAATTAAAACGCAAGTATTATCCAGGTGCAATTACATCAAAGATCTTGGCATAAATTTCAATCAAGAATTTAATTTTAATGATCATTTGCGGACAACTATGCTATCAGAAACAAAATCTTTAGGGTTCATTATAAGAAACTTTAGAGCGTTTTCAAGTGAAAGAGCACTTAAAATTTTATTTAATTCCTTTGTCAGATGGAAATTAGAATATGTTATTATTGTATGTCACTCAATTTATCTAACTTACATTGATTCCCTTGAATCTGTACAAAGAAAAATTTTCAAATATTTAGCATTTAAACGAGATGGTGTATATCCTGAGAGAGAAACTTCACAAACTCTCCTCTTAAACAGATTCAATTTGCTTTGTCTCGAAGATCGCAAAAAATAATAGCGATATCATTTTTGCCCGACGAACCCTGAACGGAGGAGGTATACAATTCGACTATCTGCTTTATTCTTTTTTTTTTTTGGTTCGTGCCCGCCTTTTATATAGTAAACGAGCTCTGATTTTGATGATTTTGGATTCATTTGAAAGGGGAGGCTTGAGAAATGGCCCCATATTCATAAAGACGCAAATCCAAAATCTCCTACCCTCCGAAAACCGCCCCCGAAGGAGTGTGGGGGCGAATTTTCTCGAAAATCGAAAATCTGAGTTGGTGTAATTAAGGATAGGACAATATCCGGAAACGTTTAAATTGAACATTTTTTTAAAAGTGTTACGGTTTTCGAGATAGACGCATGTTAAATATGTATTTTTGCTATGTGGAGAGGGCACTTTCTTTCGAAAATTGCAAATTTTTCGATACATGAAAGATATAATTATTTGTAGCAATATTTATAATCAACATTTTTTCCTTAGAGTTACGGTTTTCCAGTTAAATCGGTGTTAAAATCGTAACATATAAAATACTCAAGCGTATTTCCGCAGCGATGCGTTGAGATCTCAATAATAACAACTACAAGCAAAGAATATACATGGGTAATAGTATAAGTACTATCTTCATTGGTATTAGTTCAACGATTTTGGTGACTAATGTTAGGTACACTCAAAAATATGAATTTTTTTTACAAAAAATTGGACCGACGTTATTAGTTGATGCACTGAAAAGTATAAAATAATATTAATTCTATTGGTAATGGTACTTGTGAAGTTGGGGCCAAAAGTTATCAATAATATATCAATAATAATAATCAATAACTACAACTGCACAACTTCAAAAGTAACAGCACCAATAGAATTAATATTATTTTATACTTTTCAGTGCATCAACTAATAACGTCGGTTCAATTTTTTGTAAAAAATATTTTTACACAAACTTTTAAATAATAATATTGATTGCATGAGCCTGCTTAATCAACTACGCCTAATTGAATCGTTGTGTGCAGAAACAGCACATGTCCAAAAACGAAGTTGCTGTAAAATCACATAAAACATTCCACAGCTGTAAGGAATGGAATTCTGTTTGGTTTAATTGTTGGAATAAGTATGTAAGTAAGGTCTTGAGTTGAGCGCTTATATATCTTTCTCTCAAACTAATACCTACGCTTAGAGTAGCTGTTTTAAAAAATGGATTTGTGTTGTTTCTGCATATCATCGAAAAAAGCAAACATTTTTTTCTATTGAAATAGCATTATATTACTGAAAGTGTACTAAGGATTTTAACATTTTTGAGGTAGTTGGCCAACGAAGTATTTCATCATAAAACTCTTTATACTCTTCTGATACAAAACTTGCACACTTTCAAATGTGTTCCATTTTTTTTGATTCAATGGGAACCTTGCTAATTGGATAGGCTACTGTAGATAGTAAAACTAGCAGATTGTTTTCTGACATACATAGTATAAATTATTTTTTGGAAAAACCCTCTATGAATTCCAAAATCTGAACACATCCTTTTTGTTTACAATCGTAAATAAACGTGGATTATAAGCTGTTTCTTTGGAAATGCATGTTTTTGTAGAAAATAGGCCACCAAGCGGTAAAGTTAATTATCTCGTCTGTTTGTACTTCCTGTACCGTGAATTTGTTTAATGTGCTGCTGGTTAAGATCACATTTTCATAATTTCCTTTTTACCATTGCAAAATCCTGATCACACGGAAGAAATGAATGACCCCTCACCGAAAAGTAATGAATGATTTTTGAAAAGCTGCCACTGTCAGTTAAGGCAAGAAGCATGCAAACGAGAGTGTGGTTTTTATTTTGTCTCCAACAGTTGTCACCAAATAGATGAAGTTTCCTTGTAGTTTCAGCATTATCCTATATGTAGTTCATTGAGAATGAGCAAATCTCATTTGCAGTTTTCTTAGCTTGACCTTCATGATATATATTCATCTTGGCTGTATTTTCGGTAATGTTATGGATATAAAATACCGAAACGGTTAATTTCTGATAACAGAAAACGTCTCCTACTGGTGTTTTAGGCATCTGGATATTTTGCATAAAATCAAAAGACTACACTATCGTTTTTTGATCCATTTCTTTTTTTAGTTGGAAATAGAATTTATTACTCCTGCGTTTGTGTACCATGAGCTCTGCTACTGCTACCCGTTTGGCAGTTTCTTTCAAATTCTGATCTCTTATTTTATTAGATATTCAATGTTTGGCATGTTGAACAAACATCCATATGTGGCCGTCCAAATCGCAACGAGAAATTCTCTCGGAAATATCGTGTGTAGTATGGATAACTAATTTTGAATTCAGGATGCATGTCTTTAAACAAGTTGAACATTATTTTGAGGTTTAACTGCCTGCTTAGATACTTGAGTTTTCGATTTTCATAGTAGCCTAATTTTACTGGAAATGATTCGATATGGCTCTTTGAGTTGTTCTGAGTTTGTTCATGAATTGCTTAGTTAATGTCCATGTTTGTGCTCGATATTTTAAAACCGGCAAAACACCTTGATCGAGCTCTCGAGAGTGGAGATTCCTTCTCAAACAAATTTTTGATGATACATCGTCTAACTTCAGGATCATAGTGAGGAGTTGTTCTGCTTTTTCTGTTATGAGGACGATATCATCGGCGAATCTCAAATAGTTCAGTCTGCTACCATTATTAATGCCCCTGTCATCCCGCCATTGAAGTTGTCTGAAGACATCCTCCAAAGCAGCTGTAAATAACTTTGGTGACAAGGTGTCACCTTGAAGGATACCTCTTTTTATAAAGATAGGCTTCGTATAGATATGTTCCAACAATATTATATACCGGTGGTGTATTCTGATATTTTTCAGTGATCTATAAGTAATTTACTTAAAATTACAGCAGACCCTTGAGGTTCGAACAACGAACTTCCCAGTACCTATATTATATCTTTTATTGCAAAGACATAACTTGGAATCGTACGAATTTATGGAAGTTATTTTCAATTGCATTTCAATCTTGGATATTTTTTAAAACTAAAAGGAAATCATACTAATTATCTGAATTTTTCTTAGTCAGTCAACGACTAAGTTTGATTTCGCAAATACAAAATATAATTTTTGAAATTTTACAAAAAATATTTTTCATGTAGGAGATTTTTTTCTACATACACATACCTACACACAAAAAACCGACACACGAGACATTTTTCTAAAAACTATTTTATATGACTGAATAACAAAAGCCGTGGAGATTTTTCTGTCACAATTTTCGAAAATCAGAACCATTACAATAACTTTATATTAGGATATTTAATTCTAATTATTAGGTAATATCTTAGAGAAAATACAGAATTGCAATAGCTAGGGCTTTTTTTAAATTTGAATTTTTCATAGGATAATTTATGATAATGATGAGAATTACATAGTTCATTTTACTTCTAATTATTCAACTGTCTCTACTTCAAGAAAGAAGCACTTTTTTAGTCAAATATTATGGCTAAGTTCCCTGAATATAGAATTACTTTTTCGAGCTCAAATATCGTTATAATAAAAAAGTCACTTATTTCTTTTCTATAAGCTAATATGATAGACAATATATATTTTTTACAAAAAAATTGGACCGACTTTATTTATTAGTTGCTGCACTGAAAAATTCAAATAATATTAATTCTATTGGTGCTGGTACTTTCGGAGTTTGCCTACAACAACAAGCTACAATGGCACAACTTAGCTCTTTTGAAAAATTGTTCAATTTAAACGTTTCCGGATATGATCCTATCTTTAATTCTGCATTCTTATATTTTATATTTTCGAGCAAAATTGCCCCCTCCACCTTCTACGTGGGTGGTTTTTCGAGGGAAGGAAATTACGTTTGTTTTGCAAAACGCGCGAACAGCCATATAAATGCAAAGATACAACCGAATTGTGAACATTCTCCTTTTTTGAAGTCGGTCATAATACCTTTATTCCAATTATTATAAAGTACTTATATTTATATTTTAATTGTAATATCGGCTACAAATTACGAGAACAATAAAACATGCGTTGCTAATTAGTTTTCAGTATTTTATTAGAAATATTTTTAATTCATATTCCTGCTCTGGCACCATACATGTAGTAGAAATCGTTCATTTTATTTCGGGAGAATCTTATTTATCCCACAAAATCTGTCACGAGCCCAAATAAATTAGTATGTAACTAAATGTTCTACATTTTTTAACTTCAGGCCTATTGGACTTCATACAACAAAGTAACAAACATTTATTTTTGTAATGTAAAGTTGGCTTTGTATTTTATCATTATTATGGTTTATTCCAGCTGCATGTGCAGATTTTCGTCTGACCATTTTAATACCTACATTCCTAATTTGTTCAGAATGTTCTAACCGGCCCCCGTATAGTAGCTATATAAAATAATCTCGACGGCCTGTAGCCACAAAAAATGTAAATTTCTCAAAATTCATTAAATTGAAATTTCAACAACCTTTTCATTAGTATACTTACATGTCATTACACGCAAATTGCCCGATTTTAACCGCATGAGTCATAGCCCTGCGGTTAGATGTTGTTGTTTTGGCTGTTGAATATAAAACAAATAGGGTTCGCGTTCCGCTTCAACGCAAAATTTTTTTCGCCTATTTCTTATCAATAATTTAAAAATATATTTTTTTAATAAGGGTCTATATTAGGAACACCAGAAAATGTACAATTACATCAAATTTATATTGAGATTTCTTCTTTATTTCTTTATAATTTGTTTTTCTGTGCATTTTATAAAAATTGCTTCAAACAAAATTTGTAGGTACTGATTATATCTATAACGGCAAAATTATTTTTGATACAATTTATACCACGGACCTTTTTTGATAATTTAATTAAATGGTTGAACGGTCGCCTTTTTGAAACTACCAACCCGATAATGCCCAAAAACGAACTCGGCCGAGATCTTTAAGAGATTGATTTTTGTAGCGAATTTTAACTTGATACCTACAAAACTGCGACCTCTATCGTGTTAAGAAATTTAGTTATATATATATATATATATATATATATATATATATATATATATATATATATATATATATAAAGATTTCATAGCCATCAATCAGAAATGTCATTAATTAATGACATTTCTGATTGATGGCTATGAAATCTTTCCTGTTTGTCGTTAATTTTATCTAAATTCACGAATTTTGTCCCGACCACGAGACTAAACATTCTCGAAAGCTTGACATAATCCAAAGTATTTTATTTATTAAATGACTGCATCCCCAACAAAAATCTATTTTATCAAATAATAAACCAGTCAAGAATTTAGAATCAAACAATATATATATATATATATATATATATATATAGGAATTATCTTTGTTTTTCTAGTTTTTTTGAACAAGTCTCAAATTAAACTTGAAAATATTGAGGCAGATATAGGTTCAACAAAAAGAAAAAGTTATAATTCAATTTCGACCCTACTGAATTGATAACTTGATGATCGATTTTTCATAAACATATTGATTTTTGTAGTAACGGCTCTTGAATCTATTGAATCTGCCTATCTAAAATGTACCTATTCTCTATTCAGATGCCAATAAATAGTAAATAATAAACCAAAGCTCTCTCTCTCGCTGCTGCGTAGACACGGACGGACGTAGACGCTTGAACGCCTCTGGCTGGAAATGAATTCGCGCTCTGATAACCATGTTGGCTGACAAAGCGTACATCCGGTAATTGAATAGGTTCTTTCATTAGAAATTATTCCTACCATATTACTCAAAGACTTTAGGATGACAGTTTATTTACCTATATGTATAATAATTTGTGAGTCGACTATCGTCATAATAGACGATACGCTTGGATAAGCCCATTCAAAACCGTCGAAGCTAATAATTATTTACAAACAATCCCTCTAAGTTTATATACAGGGTAGCTAGAAAAACTGGAAAGATCTGATTTATAACACAAACATTTCCGAACCAAAGTTTCTTAGAAATTTTGCTCTTTTTGATTCTTAACAGCTATACTAATATTCGGAATATGACGATATCCGTATTTTTTAACCCTCTATATATTTTGGTGTTTTCAGATAATTCCTCCACAAAAATTTAAATGATATTGGGTTTGACAGGTACTAAATGTTTATTAGTTACTGAAAAGCAGGTTTTATCACAAAAATAGTTGCTTTAACATTGATAAAATAGGAAATATTTTATCTAGTATTTAAAAAACCACAAGTCGCACATCCAACTCTATATCATTTCAACTGTCTTGAAGGTGACAATCTGAAAATGCAAAAATGTATACCTAGGGTGTTCTATTAAAAAAATACCGATGACATCATATCCTGAGAACTATCATGACTGTTGACAATCAAATTACCTCATTGAAAAGAGCTAATGTTGTACAAAAATTTTTGTTTGGATATGTTTTAAAAATATAATAGTTTATTCAGAAGTCAGGTGTTTCCAGACTTTCTTGCCACCCTGTATAGCGAAGGTTAGATTAAAAGTGAATAATCAGAACGTGCTACATGTTTAAAAACGAATGATCAGAACAAACAATAACTTATATAGGAATATAGGGGTTTCTGTGTTCATTTATCTAATTTAGTGACCGTTGAGAGTTTTTATGCTATTATCTGGTTTAAGATGCGTTCATTCTATAACGTACAGTCTGTCTAAAGTGATACATTACGAAGCTCATATGATCGATCATTGGTGCGTTATTGCAAAAGAAGCCTTGCCTGAAGAATGTGTGCTGCTGATAAGTTCTTAATCACAGTGGCATGAACTTTCACATCTGTAGAAAGTTATTCAGATTTATTACCTATGTAAAGTACTCCAGAAATATTCCGTATCTACCAGAATCTGCGATGAAATATTTTATTTTTGCAAAAGCGGTTGCTGCTCCCATTTTGGTATTTTTAATTTATTCACGTATTTCAACAAAACTATTTAAATTTCATGGATAGTACCCTAGAAGAATCTAATATCAATGAGGAACTCCGATGAAATAATTAATTTTCGCAAATTTGGTTGCCAACTTTACAGGACTAAATACTTTGTGTTCTTTCATAATATCGGCCTCGATGATGTTATTCGATATAACGATCATACTTGTGCCATTACAAAGATTTGGTGAGTTCAGATTTCTGAGTAGTATGACCAGAAGATAATTTTAATATCTTTGAGAAGTTCACCCCGTCCAGATTTATGTGAGATTATACACATCGGGAGTAATTCTTCGGCTATATTCCAAGAATGTCGTAATGCCGAATGGGCCATAAGCGTCTCTCTTTTGTAATTTTAAGGTTTAGCATACTGAAAGCATCTTTTCGTGGTGAGGGACATCCTAAGTTGTACTAAGGTTTGGTTTTGTATTTATCCTCTAGGGGAATGAGTGTTTCATTGAAGATGTAGTCATTGAATTCGATGGACAGTTCTGGATGAGCTTGTCAGATTTGGTTTAGTATGTCATCACTCATATTCTCTTTGAAGGAGTCCCGTGGTTGTTTTGGATTCAATGGGTTAACTATTGTTAGAATTATGGCGTATAATAAGTCTCTGATTGGTTCATCTGAGGCTATGATTGATGTATTTCCATTCGTTGTCAATTATCTGTGGTCCTAAGCGTTGGCATGCTTCTTTGTTCGAATGGCATGGGTAACAGTCAAAAGTCTTGAGATCTGTGAAAAAAGTTGGTTCTCTTATTTCTTGTAGCAGCATCCGGGGATAGAAAGTTCGACGTTGTTCGGACGTACTGTGTATACTCAGCCTAGTGTATCTTCAATTTTTTTATTTTCGACAATAACAGATGTTTTTGCTCTGTTACACATGTACCTAATAGATAGGGACGTTTACATATGGATCTGTTTGACACAGTTGGAAAAAGCACTTAATGTGGTGTTCTTCTGTGGTTCGCTTTTAATTTTTCTGGCACTGAGTTTAGAAAAGATAACTCTCTGTCTTTTCTCCCCTTATACTGCTAGTAATGCATAGTTGGATCACGATCGTGTATGGAAAAACCAAAAATCTACCACGCTGCTTCCTTACTGTTGATGTATCTTCCCACTTGGTACATGATGATCTCGTAGTTTCTGTTTTGATGTTTGCTGTCTTTGGCTATTTGAAATACTGTCATGTCACTGCCTTTGTTCACATACAGACATATTTGATGGATTTCACTGAATTTCAGTATTCCACGTTTATGTGTGTTTGGAACATTTAGGAAGGTAATGTATAATACTACCCATTGATTACCTATTTCCAATTCATCTCCGCCTCGTATTTCTGCTGTGAAGCCACCGTTTTTGTCTTAAAGTCTTCTGTATATGGGATAGCCATCTCCGGTTTGTGTGTCGTTCAAATATGGTTAAATATATTTTGTAAATTTTCTATCACTTTTGCATGTCAAAAAGGGGTTTTAAGGCCCGGATGGTCCGTGAATCATGTTTTTCACTAATATGTCAATTGCGAAGTTCAGCTTTCATGATTTTGCCGATATCCGTGGGATGAATTCGGTAGTGTAGCCATATGATGTTGAGTGAGTGAGGCAGTTCTCTTTCATGCCACTTGATTTTATACATCCAGCAACTAACGTTTCCAAAGTTGTGGTATTCTGTGATTTCAATAAATTCCATCCGTTTTTGCCAGAAAACTCAAGATATTATGTCGTGTCGATTCACGGGGACATGTGCATATCTGTACGTTTGGCATAGGTAACCGTCAACAGTCTTGAGAACTGTGAAACTTGCGGTGTTGTTGGTCATAGGGCATCAGTTTTATGATTCCTGGATGTTCATCGAAAGGAATTCCTTATTTTCGTCGTTGTTTTTGATTTCTCGCCACGAATAGTTCCATGTGAATGTTATAAAGAGGTTAGGTCGTCCCTATTTTCTCACGTAAGTCATGGCACCTTGACTGTTCTTGTGCATGTGTCTCGGAGTTTCTATGCATGATAAGGTTAAGATTAAGGTTGCTCCAATTTCGTCAATGCTGACGTCATCTATGATTGCGCCTCGAAGGTATACGAATTCTACTATGTGTAGTTTCTACTGATTTATTTTTATATAAAGCATGAGTTCGGGTTCTATTTTTGCAAACGGAATTACCAGTAATTGTTGGAATAAGTGGCGAGAGGTTTCTTTCTACGCTTGTTCTATGTTGTGGTGTACAGATGGCCGCCGATGACAAGTTAAGAGAAAAGTCATCTGAAAAATCATTGAAATATTATATGAAACAAAAAATGAAAATTGCGGTGAGTGTTCAATGTGAAAATGTATTTCACAAGACTTGTCTAAAATTTTTAAGACATTATCTGATGATTGATGAAAAACGAGTTATTTGCTGTCAAATTTGAAACCAGCGAAATTGTAAAATAATCTAGACCACTAATAGTAACTTTTTGGAGTTCTTACATACAAAAATAATTTGAAACAAGAAATGAACGTATTGAAGTCAATCATTCGAGGAAAAAAGACAAAAAATATGTAGCCATGACAGAAAATAAACGTCTGTTGGAAGAAAAAGTCACATATTTATCAGATAAATACATGACATTGAAAATACAGCATGAGGATGATTGTACACAAACACAAATAAATAATTTACATTCCATGAGGCAAATTAATGAAACTCATAATAATTTGCCACAGAGGAAAGCAACCAAACCGCCAGGTGAGGCTGAAACTCGCCAACAAAATTTAATATTGAGTGTCCATTCTGTCAGTATTATATTTTCTATGTTTTTACATATTACTGAAATGTTTATTGACTTGCGCTGCAGTCGTAGATCGCATATAATTTTCATAGAATTGTCACAGAATATAAAACTGATCTCTGGTCCTAAGATCTATCTGATTACAATGTTGCCAAGATAATTTAAATAATTCTGTATTTTCATTAGTAGATTTGATAGTAGTAGACTTTATATTAGATTTTTTTTTAATTGTTTACCTTTTTTGTACTTACAAGTAAAAGCGTTTGCCATTGAAAAAAAAAAGAATTTGTTGCATAAGTTACCAGTTGAGTTAATTTTTTACAGGTTTTTGTTGTGTTGATTTGTTGTTTTAGTTTGTAATTTGGTGTTATATTTTATACCTGTGTTATTTAGTTCTATTTTATATTTGTATTAATTTTCTAGTTTGGTTTGTGGTATTGTTGTTATATGCAGTATTTTGTTATATTTGAAAAATGGAAATCAACAGTATTGTGGATGTTTTGTATATATATTTGGAAACTGATGGCAATGTATTAGAATATATTTTTTTAAACGTTTTTTTCAATGTGGTGAACGGATGTGGTTCAAATAGATGAATCAGTATTAACTCGAAGAATATATAATAGAGAGATATTATCAAGAAATTTATGGGTTATTGGAATTTATAATACAAGCATTAGAAGAGGATATACGACCAAGTAGTGAAATTAGGACTGATAGCTTTAGAAGTTTGAATAATTTAAATAATATAGCTTTATCTAAAGCTTGCAAAGCTGGCAATTTCCATATAACTATTAGCACTTAATTACTCACAAAATTATTCAGAAAAAGACTCTCAAATAATTTGATTATTAAAGGTTGCTGTGCTGGCTTTATCTAAAGCTAGTAAAGCAGCCATTTTCCAAAAACCTATAAGAGCCATTGATAATGGAATACAGCTACACAAGCACTAAGAAAGTAGTTCTCAAAAAAGTTGATTCTTAAAGGTTGCGGTGCCTTTGCAGAGCAGCCGTTTTACAAAAAACTACAATAGCAAATAATCTCAGAGCACAGCACTTAATTAGCACTACTAGCACTTAATTAGCCCTACATGCCTTAGCAAAAAATTGATTTTAAAAGGTTGCTGTGCTAGCTTTATCTTTTCCATTCTCCTCTGGACTCTCTTTCTAAGATTTAGTTCATCCTATTTGATTTTAATGAAAACTTTACATACCGATTTAACGAATGTTAATCCAAAGATGGGAAAATGCCAGGACCCGTCGATTTTTGATTCGAGGAGGAACAAATTAGGTATTTTTTTCAGTCCCGTAACACTACCACCTGATTTTAAAAAGGGATGAGGGCTATTGCAATACCTTATTTCAAAGATCACATCGAGTACTATCTCACCCTAAAATTTTGCTAAAACTTTCATCTATAACGAAACGACAAGGTGAAATATTTGCATTCGACCTTGAGAAAAATTATTGTTATCAGACTGGCAATTCAGAATTTATTTATTTTATTTTTAGGTTCGAAACAGATTGAGACCATACTATTTACTCCTTTATTTACCTCAGTTCATCGTGAATTTTTACGAATGTAACCACCGTTTTAGCTCTCTTGTGGTTTTCCATCCGGAAAGAAATGTCTCCACTACTTACGTTTTGCAACTAGTTTCCAAATTTGAAGCTACTGGTTCAGTGGAAAATTAAAAGAGGGTGCATGTGAGAGACAAGCGATGGAAGTTGCTGTTTTAGGTCATGTAGCAGTAAGGAGAATCCTTAAATAACATAAATTTCATCCTTTCAAGATACGATTGGTTCACAAACTGCATGAGGATGATTTTGATCCAGTTCTGTGAAGTAATCAATGAAAATATCAACAATAATCAATATTACATGTTTGATATCTGTTTTTCGGATGAGTGCTCATTTTACCTCAATGGAATTGTAAATGGGCATAACTGTCGGTATTTGTCAGACGAAAATCCTAAACTATTTCATGAAGTGCATACTCAACATGTACAAAAAGTAAATGTTTGGGCGGGTATTTATTGAAATAACATAATCGGCCCCTTTTTATACCAGATAACCTCAGTGGCGAAATTTATCAGGATTTATTAGAAAACGCTATTTTTCCAGCCCTTGTGCAAGTATTGGAGAATGAAGAAGATCATACGATAATTTCTCAGCAAGATGGCGCACCACCTCATTTTGTTAAACCTGTACTTCAATTTTTAGATGAAAATTTTCCTCAAAATCGGATTGGAAGAAGGGGACATATTGAGTGCCCGCCCAGGTCACCTGATCTGCCTCCTCTGGACTTTTTTCTGTCCGATTCACTGGAAGATTTGTAAAATCAGATAATAAATGAATGCCGTCAAATTACACCCGACATGTTGCGTAATGTACGGGAACGTTTTGAACAGAACTTATTTTACTGCATGGAAGTCAATGGTGGTCATTTCCAGCATTTCATAAACTAATAGAAAATTATATTTTTTTTGGTTTTTAAGTATAGTTTGTGTTTTCATTGTCTTTTTCCCTATTTCAGCTGTCATTTTTTTATCGATGAAAATTCTCAAGTCAAACTTCAGGATTCGATAGTACCTACTCGATGAGATTTTTCAAATAAAGTATAGCAATACTCCTAATCCCTATTTAAAATCAGGGGGTTGTGCTTAACCTCGTTAGGCGGAAGGAGTTACGAGACTGAAAAAAGTACTAAAGTTGTTCCCGATCGAATCAAAAATCGACGGGTTCGAGCATTTTCCCATCTTTTGATTACCATTCGTTAAATCGGTATGTAAACTTTTTGTTGGCCCACGCCATATACATATATATTTGAGGTGATTAAAATTCAAAGAAAATGTTCAAAACTAATTTATAATTAAAGTTCATAAGAAGGCTTCAAAGCTAATCAATAATTAAAGTATTTAACAAAGGTTCAAAATTGATAAATAATTAAAATTCATAAGAATGGTCCAAAGGAATAATTAGAGTATTTAAGAAATGTTCAAAACAAATAAATAGTTAAATTATACAAAAAAAAGTTCAATACTAATCAATCAATTAAAGTTCATAGGACAGGATCAAAAATAATCAATAATTAACGAGACAAATGGACAAGTCTGAATTCCTCGGAGGAAACATGTGTCGTTCCTGTTACCGTGACTCCCTCACTGGTTTAGGGAATTCAACTACATCCATCTATTTAATTCTGTTCAATACGACTAAACTCACTAGGAAACTAGAACCAAGACCGGGACCCCTAAAAAATATCAATGTCTATAACTGACCAGCAGTAACCTTAAGAATACTTAGGAATTTGACAACGGTTATTAAAACATACCCTATATCTGTGATCAGTAGGTGGCTCCATCAACAAAAACGGCAGCAAATCAGTCGGCGAATGTAGATTAACCTACAACTCCAACGTGCTGGTATGAATCCGCAACAGCGATGGGGACCAAGAAAAAATCCAGTGTTCCAAAACCAATTAACGCATTTTTAACCCTCTAGTTGGTGTAGTCGATTTTAGAACCGTACAAGCGACAATTGGTTAAGCCTTGCCATTTCTGCAAAAAATCTTTACATTTCTAAGTACTTAGAAATGGCAACCAATACAGAAATGCACTGTTCAACTGACAAATTTCGACTCCCTCAAAAATGTCCCTCTAATGTTAAAATCCTTTTCAGACAGGACCGCGATAGGTCAGACACAAATCACACCCACACACAGAATAATTTCCTTACACACGAGCTAAGCACAACGACATGCAGAACATCTCTAGTGTTTCATCCTTAACTAGAGCTCAGGGTCTATGGGTCAGTGCTAACAGGTGCTCCAAAACGAACTTCAACATCGACAACCTACCATCACCAAAAAATAATAAATCAAATGGCAAAATGTACTCCGGTAAAAATCAACGTTAAAAGATATCCGTTTGTTTATTCCAAGGATCACAATGGATAAAAATATATGTGTGTGAATCCTCATAATGCTATAAATTGTGTTATATAGATTAGATATATAACATACTCTATATATTAATTATTGTTATGTATTATTATAACTAAAACATGATAGGTACTATAAATTTAGAGAATTATTTATTGTCAGTAGCAAAGAGTATATGTATTTATTTCAATAATTTCATTTTAATTAATTAGTTAGTAAATAATATGTATCCCTTATTTTGAAAGTTAGGTATAAGTAAATGAAGAAACATCTTTCAGTAAACAATATCTTTTTGTATTTCATAAGAACATGTTTGACTAAGCAGGGATTAATATTAACAGCATAGGAAAACAAAGGTTTGTGATTCTTCTGCCTAAAATCTATTAAGCGGGTAACGTTGTTGTATGTGTAAAAAGTAACAAAAGTATAGTTTCATAGAGAAAAATCAGTATAATTTAAAGCCTTCATAGTAGTTCAGAAGAGGGATTAAGAGAACAGCTTTCATTATGTTTTCTTTGTTTTAAAAGTTGCTTCGACCAAACAGAATGAGTGACACAGGAGAAATTGACGAAGAAAAAATCTGGTGAATGACGATTTGATTGAAAGACACATGCAAAAACAAGTTACGGCTGCCTTCGAAAGGAAGTTAAACTGTAATGTGAGGCCACCAACTGCAACATTAGAAGATTTAAACCTGGAACAAAGTGATGCAATGGATGTTATTACTAGGAAATTAATAGAAAAAAGTGACAAAATTCCGCCATTTGATTCCGATGATCGCCATTACGCTGTAGTATCTTGGCTGAACAAAATCGATCTACTATCACAGATTCACGGATGGGCTCATTATGAAAAATCTGCTTACATGTAGATGAAATTGCAGAGCGCACAATGAGAGTGGTTTCTCCGTTTGCACAACTACGATATGACTGAATGAAAAACGATGCTATCCCGCGCTTTTTCCAAGATGAGTCGATTATGTCACTCTATTGCAAGAACTAGTTATACGAAAAAATAGTCCCGATGGAAGCATGACGAATTACTACCATGGCAAGTTGAATCACACTCAACAATGCCACCTGGATAATGAAGCCACAATATCGTGCATAATTAGAGGAATTCCTTGATTACCAATTATCAAAACCACCAGAAGAACATCATGGTACGGCCCCAGTTAGGAAAGTGACCAATAATTGAGTGCTACGTTTGTCGAAAACTAGGGCTCTTTGCCAAGGATCGTTGGAATCGAAATAAACCATCCACACGACACGAGTAGTATCTGAACCACTGCGATGTGCCGTTTGCCGCCTCTCTAATCACGTTACCAAGGACTGTTTTAAACGACAAACTGGATAAAACCACAGGCAGGACGGAAAGCGATGCAATGTGTGCTAAAAAACTAGACACCGTGGAGAAGATTGTAGGCAAGAGAAGTCAACACTTTAGGGCAAGTACACATTGATTTAAATAAAATATGCATCAAAATAATTAATATTCCGTTTAGAGGGTATGTAGATATGGGAAGTCCTGTAAATGTGACAAATATTTGATATTATTATAGTATAACCCATTTCAAATCAACCTAACTTAATGTTAGAAAAAAAAACCTTGATTTTTTTCAAGAAAATAGTAAAAGTCTTGAAGACAAAAAACTAAACAACATAGAGTCCTCTCTAATAAGGAATATAGGAAACTAAACGCAATTATTAATGAAAAAACCGCTATCCATAACCAAATATTGAAGACCTTATCAACAAATTAGGCGGAAATATATATTTTTGTAATCTAGATATAAAACGGGGTTATTATCAAATTCCGTTAACCAAATATTCTATTGATAAAACTACATTTATAACTCCAGACGGCCAATATGAAATAATATCATGGGCTTGCTGCACGATTCAGAACTTTTTGTTTATATTGATAACATTAGTATACCACCAGAATCAATATCTCAGGGCATGGAAAAACTAAACACTATTTTGAAAATATAGAAAGAAGATGATTTAGAACTAAATTTAGAAAAATGCTATTTTTTAAAACTAAAATTGACATCCTAGTGTATGAAATAAAACCTGGTTCAGAAAAAGTAAAACCGATATAAGATTTTAAAACCCCTTCAAATATTAATGAAATAAGGCAAATTTTAGATATAAGTTCGTACATCAGAGAGTTTATTAGAAACAATGCTGAAATAGTGGCGCCGTTAACAGAATTACTTAAGAAAGGCGTACACTGAGAATGGGGCGAAAAATAAAATAAAGCTGTTTCGAAAATAAAATCTGTTTTATCGAGACAGCCTGCCTTAACAATCTACAATTCGGAATCGAGAAAAGAACTGACGCTAGTCCTGGTGCAAAATGCATTGATGTTATTCTCTTTCCAGAACTATTGCTTATTATAGTAGAACAACAACCGTGGAATCAATAAAACACTTTAGAAATTCGAATGAGCATCAAGTTAGCTAAACAACTCTCACGAATCGACTCGAGAGTAGGTGGATAATTTGCCGCTAATTAATCGTGAATTAGTTGTGAAAATACCGATTTTGTCGTTTTTTGTTTTTTTGTTTTTCTTCGGGTGCTTTGCTAACTTGATATAAAGTTAGCAAAGCACGCCTCCATAAAATGACTTTACAGCGTTCGTAGAAAAATGGAAATGGGATAAGTTGTGAAGAAATTAATTTTCTAAATATTCTTTTTGTTTTATAGGTGCTTTGCGAACTTGATATAAAGTTAGAAAAGCACGATTCGAGAAAATGACTCTAGAGCTTTCGTAGAAGAATGGGAATAGAATAAGAATTTGCCGCTAATTAGTCGCCAATTAGTTATGAAGAAATCAATTTTATTTTTTTTTTGTTTTTTGGGTGCTTTGCTGACTTGATATAAAGTTATCAAAGCACGCCTCGAAAAATGACTTTAGAGCGTTCGTAGAATAATGGTAATAGAATAAGAATTTGCCGCTAATTAGTCGCCAATTAGTTGTGAAAAAATCAATTTTCTATTTTTTTTTTGTCTTTTTTTTATTTTTGGGTGCTTTGCTCACTTGATATAAAGTTAGCAAAGTACGCCTCGAATAATGACTTTAGAGCGATCATAGAATAATGGGAATAGAATAAGAATTTGCCGCTAATTAGTCGCCAATTAGTTGTGAAGAAATCAATTTTCAATTTTTTTTTTGTTTTTTGTGTGCTTTGCTAACTTGATATAAAGTTAGCAAAGCACGCCTCGAAAAATAACTTTAGAGCGTTCGTAGAATAATGGTAATAGAATAAGAATTTGCCGCTAATTAGTCGAAAATTAAATGTGGAGAAATCAATTTTCTAATTTTTTTTTTATTTTTTGGGTGCTTTGCTAACTTTATATCAAGCTAACAAAGCACCCAAAAATAACTTTATATCAAGTTTGAAAGCACCTAAAAAAACAAAAAAAAAATTAGAAAATTAATTTCTTCACAACTAATTAACGACTAATTAGCGGCAAAAACTTATCCCATTCCCATTTTTCTACGAACGCTGTAAAGTCATTTTTTGGAGGCGTGCTTTGCTAACTTTATATCAAGTTAGCAAAGCACCCGAAAAAAACAAAAAAAACGACAAAATCGGTATTTTCACAACTGATTCACGACTAATTAGCGGCAAATTCTTATTCTACTACAATTATTCTACGAAAGCTCCAAAGTCATTTTCTAGAATCGTGCTTTGCTAACTTTATATCAAGTTAGCAAAGCACCTAAAAAAACAAAAAAAAATATTTAGAAAATTTATTTCTTCACAACTAATTAACGACTAATTAGCGGCAAAAACTTATCCCATTCCCATTTTTCTACGAACGCTGTAAAGTCATTTTTTGGAGGCGTGCTTTGCCAACTTTATATCAAGTAGCAAAGCACCCGAAAAAAAACAAAAAAACAAAAAACGACAAAATCGGTATTTTCACAGCTAATTCACGACTAATTAGCGGCAAATTATCCACCTACTCTCGAGTCGATTGGTGACAGGTGTTTAGCTAACTTGATGCTCATGAAATTCAATGCAATTTTGTAAATAATGAATCAGTGCCAAGAATAGCTCCTTCGTGGTTGGCTATTCAAGATTATGATTTTGAGACTGAACATCGTCCAGGATGCAAAATATCGCACGTAGACGTTTTAAGTAGAAACACTGAAAAATATTTAAGATTAGAAATTGATGACGGCGTTAACGGTACAAATGCAAGAAGAACAAATTCGAATATTTCGTGGAAAATTAAAATCACACACGGCGAATGCAATGTATTGTACAACTGAGTCCATTCTCTGCAGTACTCTATACTATACCCAATAGGAAATCTGGCAATCCATCGCTCTCTACAGATCACACTAGGTTTAATCACATTACTCTGATATGCACAGTATTTTGTAGTATTACAGAAAAAATGCAGAGTAAATTTGTAACTTGATTTATTCCAATTTTATTTTATAACAGTAAATCAAATGTGTTTTTTTTTCGAAACAATGCTCGGACACAACCGTATTTAAGGTAAAAATCTAGTAAAGCGACTTTTGCTATAAAAGCCTTAAAAAATCATATGTTTTTAAAAATAGATGTATGTTAGCATAAGTTTTGATAAAATTGAGGCGGAAAACGCTACCTTTAATGGTTTGTGATTGAAAAACGAAAAAAATGTTCTCAGGTACTACGACTTTTAGCTGGAATTTTCCACCTCTTTGAAGTTGGCGTGGCAAATTTGGCAGGCAAACAAACAAAGTATTGAATAATTAGCCGTTAATTAGCCGCAAATTAACCGTGAACGAAAAAAAATAACCGCAAGCACCGCTTTAAGTTGGCATGCAGAAACCGTAAAATCGGTTAGGATCGTCCCAGTCAATACCACCAAGGCTCATAATTTGCCGCTAATTAACCGCTGACGATACAGCCACATACTTATGGCCAATTATTTTTTTTTCAAAACATCGCATGTTTTTCAAAACATCGCATGTTCTTCATAAGCACAATAAAACGAACGTTCTAAAGTCTAACGGGATCATTTTTGGCATGTAAAAACCGTGAAATCGGTTAGGGTCGACCCAGCTAATTCCATCTAGGCTCATAATTTGCCGCTAATTAACCGCTGACGATACAGCCACATACTTAAGGACAATGATTTTTTTTTCTTCAAAATATCGCATGTTTTTTCAAAACATCGCATGTTTTTCATACGTACGATAAAACGAACCTTATAAAATCTAACGGGATCGTTTTTGCTACCTGTAAATGGGACGAAATGTTACTCCAACTATCGCACTAATTAACCAAGAAATAAAAAAAAATATACCGCAAGCATAGAAACCCGAAAATTGGTTTGCATGCTAGATTCAAGCGAAGTTGGCATGTAAAAACCGTGAAATCGGTTAGGGTCGTCCCAGTTAATTCCATCTAGGCTCATAATTTGCCGCTAATTAACCGCTGACGATACAGCCTCATACTTAAGGCCAATATTTTTTTTCAAAATATCGCATGTTTTTCATACGTACGATAAAACAAACCTATTAAGATCTAACGGCATCGTTTTTGCTACCTGTAAATGGGCCGAAATGTAACTCCCTCTATCGCACTAATTAACGGTGTAAGAAAAAATTTAACCGCAATCATAGAAACCCGAAAATTGGTTTGCATGCTAGCTTTAAGTGAAGGTGGCATGTAAAAACCGTGAAAGCGGTTAGGATCGTCCCAGCCTATTACGATACGATAGAGCCACATACTCAAGGCCAATGAAATTTGTCGACGATGCCAACTTCACTTGAAGCTAGCATGCTTGCGGTTAATTTTTTTCTTTCACGGTTAATTAGTGCGATAGTTGGAGTAACATTTTGGCCCATCTACAGGTAACCAAAACGAACCCGTTAGATTCTAGAACGTTCGTTTTATCGTACGTATGAAAAACATGTGATGTTTTGGATGCGAAGTTTTGAGAAACATGCGATATTTTGAAAAAAATCATTGGCCTTAAGTATGAGGCTGTATCGTCAGCGGTTAATTAGCGGCAAATTATGAAACTAGATGGAATTAGCTGGGACGACCCTAACCGATGTCACGGTATTTACATGCCAACTTCACTTGAATCTAGCATGCAAACCAATTTTCGGATTTCTATGCTTGCGGTTAATTTTTTTTCTTTCACGGTTAATTATTGCGATAGTTGGAGTAACATTTCGGCCCATTTACAGGTAGCAAAAACGATCCCGTTAGATTTTAAAAGGTTCGTTTTATCGTACGTATGAAAAACATGCGATGTTTTGAAAAACATGCGATGTTTTCGAAAAAAAAAATTCATGGGCCTTAAGTGTGAGGCTGTATCGTCAGCGGTCAATTAGCGGCAAATTATGAGCCAGGGTGGAATTGGCTGGGACGATCCTAACGGATTCTACGATTTTAAATGCCAACTTTACTTGAAGCTAGCATGCAAACCAAATTTCGGGTTTCTTAGCTTGCGGTTAATTTTTCTCTTTCACGGTTAATTAGTGCTATAGTTGGAGTAACATTTCGGCCCATTTACAGGTAACTAGAACGATCCCGTTGGATTTTAGAACGTTCATCTTATTTTACGTATGAAAAACAAGCGATGTTTTCGAAAAAAAAATTCATTGACCTTAAGTGTGAGGCTGTATCGTCAGCGGTTAATTAGCGGCAAATTATGAGCCAGGGTATGAATTGGCTGGGACGATCCTAACCGATTTTACGGTTTTTAAATGCCATCTTTACTTGAAGCTAGCATGCAAACCAAATTTCGGGTTTCTTAGTTTGCGGTTAATTTCTCTCTTTCACGGTTAATTAGTGCGATAGTTGGAGTTCATTTCGGCCCATTTACAGGTAGCTAGAACGATCCCGTTAGATTTTAGAACGTTCGTTTTATTGTACGTATGAAAAACATGCGATGTTTTGAAAAACAAGCGATGTTTTAGAAGAAAAAAAATCATTGGCCTTAAGTGTGAGGCTGTATCGTCAGCGGTTACTTAGCGGCAAATTATGAGCCAGGGTGGAATTGGCTTGGACGATCCTAACCGATTTTACGGTTTTTGCATGCCAACTTTACTTGAAGCTAGCATGCAAACCAATTTCCGGGTATCTTTGCATATGGTTATTTTTTTATTTTCACGGTTAATTTACGGCTAATTAACGGCTAATTTCTCAATACTTTGTTTGTTTGCCTGCCAAATTTGCCATGCCAACTTCAAAGAGGTGAATTTTCCAACATACTATTTTTTTGCAAATGCCATATTGAGTAAGCTGCCACCTATCATATTATTTATTTTATTTATTATTATTAGATATTGAACTTATCCCTCTGAGGGATTTTCTCGAGCATTGGCAAAAAGAGAAGGTACATATTTCTGAGGATCTTCAATGTTTTCGAATTCGATAATGGCAATTTCAATATACATTTTTGCTGCCGACAGTGACACTCCTGAAGCAAAATATGACTCCGAAACTGTTTTCTTTTCTTCGGTAACTCCCAAATATCCTAATGCTTCTGCCAACTTTCTAAGAATGATCGACATAAATAGTGATTGCTACGTCAACTCCATCTATTAATAAAGCATCATTTTTATCGTGTTTCTATTAATTTTCTTAAGCAAAAAATTAATTGAAATGATGCATTTTTATTTCGTATCGGGCTATTCTTCCTCTTTTGCTTTTTTCTAAGATTTTGCCATGTGACAAATGTTGACATTTATACAATTTTCGAAACTCATATCGAGTAGCGTTTGAAAATCGACGAACAGTTGGTATCAAATAATTTTGAAAACCTTTCAATCCATATATTTTATATTTTGCATCATAATCATTTCCTATTACAAGCTTGCGTTGCAACATAATTGTATATTTTTCATCGCCGCTTCCTTTACTTTGTAGCAAATGCATGTCATCACATAAGCTAGAAAGCATTTGTTTTCTTCATTCATCATGTTCTTTTGTTGTTAAAGTTACTTTAAAAAGAAAAACAAAATATACAGGGTGAGTCGTGAAGAATTGTACATGCTTTAACAGTGTATAGGAGGCACTTAAGGGTAATATCAAATAAACTTTAAAAGTTGAATCCGCCTCTTCTTTAAGGAAATGAGGATTTATGAATTCTTACAACGTACGTACGATAGAAAATATTATTTTAATGTAAAATACTCGATTATACTAAATGTGTAATTTTTCTTAAATGTTGATTGTTAATTTATAATTTAAAAATAAAAGTGTGGCAAGAATTTCTGAATGTCAGGCTTAACGATGTCCATAAAGTTAGCAGAGCAAGGTCAGCAGATCACAGGTTTCTTAACATCATAATTGAAGGCTAATTAGATGGTAATTAAGTGCGAAAACCGCGATTTAAATGCTTTTCAACTTTTTCAGGAAATTGAAGATCTGCTAACTTTAGATAAAATTAGCAGATCATGGCCAAAAATCATAGTATACTCATCGGAATCATCGAAAAACCTAATTAAAAATTAAAGGCTCATTAAATGCTCTGAGAAAAAGTGTGAAAAATTTTAGATTTTCTAATTTTTTTATTTTTTTCGGGTAATGTTTGAAATTAGCAGATCAAGACCGGAAATCATAGTATACAGCTCAGAATCGTTGTAAAACCTAATTGGTAATTGAAGGCTTATTAAATGCTCTGAGAAAAAGTCTAAATTTTATTGAAAAAAAATTCAAAAACCATTTTTTTTTTCTGACAAAGATCGAACTCAGCAGACCAAGGTAGGAAATCATAGTATACAGATCAGAATCGTTGTAAAACCTAATTGGCAATTAAAGGCTCAATAAATGCTCAAAGAAAAAGCACACATCAATCGAACCGCCCACTTATTTTTTTGAAAATTTGGGATCTGCTAACTTTAGATGAAGTTAGCAGATCATGGTCGGAGATCATAGTATATAAATCGGCATCGTTGTTAAACCTAATAAATAATTAAAGGCTCATTAAATGCTATAAGAAAGAGTCTGAGGCTTTTCCGAAGAAAAATTGTTTAAATGTTTTTCTTGAAAGACCTTTAGGTAGATTTTTTTAGGATAGTTTACATACCTACCTACTTATGCAGCTACCCTTCTTGCACACTATGCAAAGGAAAATCTTGGAACTACTGACTTTCCCGATGCTTTCCAATGCTGAAGAATAAGGACAGTTCGCATTCCGATTTCAAAGTTGGTGTGCAGAATGAAAGTCACCTAAAGCAGCTAAAAGACCCAAGGATGTGGCCGCTAGGCACTGAAATCGCAAAATCATCTTTTACACTCTTAAAGATTTCACCACTAGCGTCAAGTTTTTCGACCACAGGCTGTCATTTTATTCCAAACTCTGTAGAGAGCCATAGCCCAACACCAGGCCCTGACTTAACACCTGTAGAATCTAGGGAGATCAAATCTGTTAAGCAGCCATTTTTCAAAAAAACTATAAGAGCAATTAATTTCGGAATACAACAATCATCTAGCACATAATTAGCTCTACAACCACCAAATAAGATTTTCCCAAAAAAGTTGTTTTTTCAAAGAAAAGCAGACTTTTTCGGAAAAACTATAAGAGCGATAAATTTTGGAATACAGCACTTAATTAGCCCCACAAACACTAAAAAGAAATTCTCAAAAAAGTTGATTATTAAAGGTTGCTCTGCTAGCTTTAGATCTAAAGCTAGCAAAGCAGCCATTTTCCAAAAAAATACAAAGGCAATTAATTTCGGAATACAGCACTCAATTAGCTCTATAAGCACCAAATATGTATTTTGGATTCTGCTCACTTTGCTCTGCTAGGACGTTAAACTCCGGCTAAAATTATTTTTAAGTCCTGAGAACACCAGTTTTACATTTTCTATTAACAAATCATTGGAAATAGCATCTTCTATCTCAATTTTATCAAAAGTTATGCTAATATACATCTATTTTTGCAAAACTTTGATTTTTAGGGCTTTTCTAGCATAAGCCGCTAAACTAGACTTTTGCATTAAATACTATTGTCCGATGTTTGGAAAAAAAAGATTAGATTTACTGAAATAAAAATAAATTTGGAATAAATAAAGTTACAAATTTACTGTGTTTATTTACTCTGTATTTATTCTGTAACACTAAAATCATAAAAATAAAAACAAAAGTTAACTATATTTTTGATTTAATGACTAAACAAATTTTAAATTATGTATTATGAATTAAAATTATTCAAGATGTTTGCAGCCGAAAAGGAGACGGATTTTGGTCACACATTAGAATCCACTACAAAATAATGTGCATTTTAGAGTAATGTCATTTTACCTAATGTGATCTGTAGCGAACGATGGATTGCCAGACCACCTATCGTGTATATCATCTCCAAAGCATAGAGCACAGCAGAAAATGGACCGCTCTGTGTTGCACTATACATTGGCAATAAGAATGATAGAGTTTACAGAGAAATATATGAAGGTTTAATATAATGAGAATATATCACGATGAAATAGATCATATAGGTTTAAAACGGTCTAAATAGTTCATAAAAATAAGTTTTGGTTTCCATAAATCACCATCATTTATTAAATAATATGTTGATGCATGTACTGATCGCCCGTATAAAAAAGTCAATAATATGGAAAAAATCATCCTATTCCTAAATCAAAGGAACCCCTTTGTATATGGCATATTGATCACATCTTTCTGTAAAAAAAACAAAAGCTACACATACGTTTATATGATTGTTAATTCGTTTTTAAATATTTGATTGCCAGGTCAACTAAAACAACAAGTTCAAAAGAAGTTTGTTACTGCATAAAATACTTATCCAACATAGTTGGAACATCAAAACCAGTTATTAGAGATCGTTAGAAAGCATTTATATCCAAAACATTTAAGGAGTTTTGCGAAGAAAAAATACATTCATTAAGATTTAATTTAATTCTTTTTAAGTCTTGTGTACTTGTATCTCTGGTTATAGTTTGTCTCCAGTCCTCCAGTCTCATTTCGCTGTGAACGTCCCTGCTGTGAAGTATGGTCGAGTTCAGAGCATGTAAGTGTGTCCTCGTGCACTCGTTCGTTGTGAGTTTCAATAACTTTTGTGAAATGGCTTTATCACAGCTTAGCTGGTAAGCTGTGGTTGTGCATTTTTCAGTGGATGGTTGTTCTTGTAAGATATAAACGACGGGATTGTCGTTGTTTCGATGTACAATAAAACAAGAAAGGTATGTCTTTTTAATAAGTATATACCTACTTACTTGAAAATAGTTAATTCTTAGTTATTTTACCTTAGATTTTGAAATTAATATTTACTAGAGTTATTAATTTATATTTCTTATTTTAGGTAGATTTCAGAGCTGGAAAATTGCATTAGGATTTTTCGGAACTCATCGATATGCTTATTTAACACCTAAAATCTGTAGCTTGCATTTCACCTCAGATGATACGAATACTCGGCTAAATTGTGATGCTAGAGGTTAGTAAAATCAATAATTTAATTCTATTTATTCTTTTAAGAAAATCATAAGCATCATTCATGTTAATTATAATAGAACGTAATAGTATAATCACGTAAATATACCTGTTACGTACTTTATATTCAAATGAATTTAATAAAAAATCACCTAATATTATGTAAAGAAGAGCTCGTTAATATTCTAAAATATTAGTTGCCTAAGAGAAGCTTATAAATATTTTTTTACAATAAATTGGACCGACGTTATAAGTTATTTACAAAATAATATTAATTTTATTGGTGCTCGTACTTTTGAAGTTGTGCAGATGCAGTTAGATTGAAAACTTTTGGCACCAACTTCACAAGTACCAGCACCAATAGAATTAAATTATTTCTTATTTTTCAGTGCACCAACTGATAACGTCGGACCATTTTTTTAAATATGTATTTCACACATTTGAGTGTAACATTATTCACGAAAGTCGTAAAAAGTTCACATATACCATTATTACCCAGGTATACTTTGCTTGTATGTGTTATTATTCAGAAATCTACAAACATTGTCGCGGAAATATGCATATTTTTGACTTTACTACTTCTGTAAATCGAAATCCCCAAAAAACATTCCCAATGTAAGACTTTTGGAGGTGAGAGCTATATTCTGCAAAACTCGACAAAACGCTCAGTAAGAGCTCCACACCCATACAACTTTTTATGTTTCTTTTTATACGAATTTTGCTTTAATGGTACATTTTCATCAAGCGATTCTATCGCTTCTCACCGCCCCCAAAATTCCTTCCATGAAATTACAACTTGACGTATTATATTCACAACCCATTGTTCCACTAAATATGGACTAGCATTTTCAGTCACCTACTCACTTTAAATGATAAAATTGTCACTACCTTGCATACATACTTGAAATGAATGCACTATATTCCTTCCGTCTTGGAAAAGAAGATGAAATAAAACAGAATCAATATCGCATTTGAACTTATATTCGTTTTTACGAACTTCATTTTTATTATATTTTTATCATATTTAACTATATGGTCAAGTTCTAAAGAGTTCTATTGGGAGAAAAAATCAACTTTGTTAGTGATCTACAATATTTTTACAAACATCAAAAATACAAAAGTGCAATACGATCTATTTCTTAATATACAGGGTGTTTCAAATATATTCACAGGACTTGAGGATGTGATAGTTCGTCCAAAAATATGAAAAAAAAGTTTATATTAACTCACAGTTTAAAATGCTTCATTTTCGAGATACCTACAGGGAGTTGAATTAAAAAAAAATCGTTTCTTGTGACTATCTCCTGAACCGTTTATCGTATAAGTTTTGAGTCAGAACAACATTTTTGTCATAAATGGTGAAGATTTTGAAGGAGTAGTGGGTGTTTTTCTCCACAATTTCTACGCTTATGGAAAAAGTACGGTTTTGAGATGCCCATTTGAACCGCCAATGTTTTCTACACCAAAAAGGTACTGTTGGTCGTGACCTCTAATTATAAAATTGATTTTTCACGAAAACGGTCGAATTCAGAGCTCACGACCAATAAGTTTTTTTTTGTAGAAAACATTGGTGGTTCAAATAGGCATCTCGAAACTGTAATTTTTCCATTGGCGTAGGAAATGGGGAGAAAAACACGCAACGATATTCTAGAGGATAAGTTAATATTTTTTAAAATTTTTTTTGTACTAGCTATCACATCCTCAAGTCCTGCGCATATATTATGAGACATCCTGTATATTCAAACCTAATGAAAATAATTGCTAACACCGTATTAAGGAGACTTAGAAAGGCGTGGAGTATGTATAAAACTTATTACGAGTTGAAAAAAAAATGAACAACTTATGTTTCAAAGTCATGGAAGGAATATTGGGGGCGGTGAGAAGCGATAGAATCACTTGATGAAAATGTATTATTAAAGCAAAATTCGTATACAAAGAAACATAAGAAGTTGTATGGGTGTGGAGGTCTTACTGAGCGTATGCGAAAGATTTGAGATTTTTTTTGTCAAGTTTTGCAGAATATAGCTCTCACCTCCAAAAGTCTTACATTGGGAATGTTTTTTGGGGATACGGATTTTTTTTTGAAGTCGCTTAACTGTCACGGACTAACTTTAATTTTCAATAATCATATTGATTGTAAATACAAATATATATGAATAATGAAAATTGACAATTAGTTCATTATTAATAATACCTTTGAGTATTTCTCAACGTAAGTGATTTGAAATGAATGAAATAACAATTCAAACGAAGTTCTAATAAAATTGATTATTCTTCATGGAAAATGTATGGAAACAATCGCAACAACGTGCAGATAATTAAATGAAACGAACTTTGATTTATATCCAATGAACAAGAGGAAGTTTTTACGATCCCAAATTAATTTCATTAATTATCTGTTAAAATTTAGAAAATGTAATTAGTTTTCAAAAAGCCAACCATTGGCTTCCAAACATTTCGATGTCCGTTTATTTGTAGATATAGTTGTAGCCCTCCTTATTTCACTGGCATCTAGTTCTTCAATGCAGTTGATTATCCATCCATAATGCGCCCTTACAAGTTTACTAAAGTTCTAGCTCTAAAACCAGAAGATCATCAAAGTAGAGTTCGCTTTTGCAAAACAATCCTATTTCGCATCCAAGAAGATCATGAACTCTTAAAAAAAAATATTTAGACAGACGAATTAAAATTTCCAGAGAAGGATTTTTTATAGAAGGAACGGGCATTTCTGGGCTGATCAAAATCCAAATATTGTCAAGGAAATGGGATTTCAGGAGAAGTTTAGTTTCAACGTATTTTGCTTAAAAAAGGATCACCGAATAAGTTTTCTTATTTACGATGAACCGTTGAATGAGAAATACTTGGAAGTTCTAAGGTCAGTTGTGAACGACTTCGTGGACAATCTGTCATTGGAAGAGTATCGTTGCGATAGTTTCCACACATTTTCCATAAAGAATAAACAATTTTAATAGAACTTCGTTTAAATTGTTATTTCATTCATTTCAAACCACTTACGTTGAGAAATACTTAAAGATATAATTAATAATGCACTATTTGTCAAATTTTCATTATGTCATGTACTATGATGACATTTAATAGCAACCTAGATGAATATGAGAAATATAATTTGATTTTTTTGAAAGCTACTTAGGTATAGGAACATGATACATCAAATCAAAGGAAATTTAGGTTAAATCTTTCAGGATATTTTATAATATACAGGGTGTTCCATTTAAAAAAAAACACATTTTTAAACATTTTTGTATCTAGCAGTAAAATCACACATTTTGAACGACTATCACGCAGGAAAAATTTCTAAATTCAGAATCCATAAACATTATCTCGATGACCTACTAACCATCGACCATGAGCCACCCTATATATATACCGGGTGTCCCACCGTGAATCCTACGACTTCGGAAAAAAAATTCATAAGCAAAACGGCTAAGAGAAATTCAGATATTTTCACTTTTCTAAAATGGCCGCTAGGTTGCGTAATTACCATGGTGAAAATATTAAATTTAACTTTTTCTCAAAAAATCGATGCATTAACGTATTGTTTCAGTACCGGAAATGGAAAGTTCATGAAATTTTGCGTAATTTTGGTCTGCATACTTTTCCGTATTTTTGATTATAAGGGTGGGGGGAGCTGGGAGACAGTACTTTCTTAAACCGCTGTAATCTCCTAGACGCGTTATCCAAATTTAAGGACTTTAGTCTTGTCTGAAAGATAATTCAACGCTTATTTCAAAAATAATGTCGGATTTGTACGCAAATTCACACTTTTACTCCTAGAGAGCACTGAATAACCAATATTCACTTTTCATCGTTTTTTGTAAAAAATTAAATAGCAAGATACATTTTTCTCTTACTGGTATTAAAAGCCATATAAATAGCCACAGTTTAGCGACGCGATATCTTTACTCGTTTTTGAATTATTGTAAAATGTAATCTCAAACGAAACAAAAATACTGATAGACTGATTAGAAAGAAAATAAATAAAAATGTTTGTCTGCTTTTGTTAGAAAATAGCAAATCCGAAACCAGCACATAGTTGTTATCATTACTTGTTGTTATGAGCAGTGGCGTGCGGTGGAATCTTAAGTAAGAGAAGCACATACAGTACACATTTACAAACACTCTTTTTACTTAATTGTCCAACGTTTTCAATGTTATCCCCAACAGCCGAAGCTGACGGTAGTTTTGTGGCCATGTCCGTATTATTAAAATTATTAATTCACTCAAATAATTATTTTTATGTTTTACTTTACATTGTTATTAATCCACTAATATTGCTTAAATATATATTTATGTTTTTTTTTTCTCGTTTTTTCGTCGATCAAAAAACCATTTGTTTCTATGGCCCCAATTATTTTTTCATCAAAAATTAATTTTACGCTAACTTAAGAACGAATAAAAATAATCCAATGGTCTATGGGCAAAGTAAAATTGCGCAGCTATCAACATTTTTAGGGATATTATGATTAAAGTACCTAAAGAAATAGTTTTTTTACTCAGTGGTAACCTAACCTAACCTAACTGAATAAGCAATAAGTAACTTATATCTTTAAATAAGTAGTGATAATGATTATTACTTTCTTAATAAAACAAAAATATAAATTTTACATTAACTCAAAAACGAGTAAAGATATCGAGTCGCGGTTTTCGCCAAAATGTAGCTAATTATCTGGCTCTTAGTACCAATGATTAATAAATGTATCGTGTCATTTAATTTTTTAACAAAAAAATATGAAAACTTAATTTTGGTTTATCAGTGCCCTCTAGGAGTAAAGTTGTGAACTTGCGAACACATCCGACATTATTTTTAAAATAAGCGTCAAGTTATCTTTCAAACATGATTAAACTTATTAGATTTGGATAACGCGTCTAGGAGATTACAGCGGTTTAATAAAGTACTCACCCCACCCATATAATCAAAAATACGGAGAAAGTTTGAGGACCAAAATTACGCAGAATGTAATGAACTTTTCATTTCCGGTACCAAAACAATACGTTGATATTTCGATTTTTTGAGAAAAATGTAATTTTAATTCATACCACGGTAATTACGCCACCTAGCGGCCCTTTTAGAAACTTGAAAATATTTTAGCTGAATTTCTTTTAGCCGATTTACTTATGAATTTTTTTCCCGAAGTCGTAGTGTTTACGGTTTCCCTATTATCCTACCTCGCTTACCTTAGTGGGACACCCGTATATATATATATATATATATATATATATATATATATATATATATATATATATATATATATATGCTGCATCTTTCTTTTCAGCGCTTGCCAAGAAATCAAATGTAATGGTACAGATCATGAAGCATATTTGCACAACATTGATAATGGTAGTAACATTACCATTATTGTTGGGGACATGATTATAGATAAACTAAAAAAAAATGTGAAATCGCGAATAACTACATAAGTACTGACTCTTTCATCCTTTAATTAACATCTCATAAAATATTAGCTATAAACATAAAGTCATATTAATAAACTGACATTGTTCTTCCATTTTGATCTGAAAAATAAATTAAAATTATGAACATTCCATAAGAAAAAACAAAGTTGTGTAGAGTTCCAACTATTTAGAAACACCCGGTATAATTGAAAATATTTTTATGTTGTAGAATATTTAAAATACGATTGGGTTAGTTATAGACATATTCTCCTAATCTTTACAATAACCCCGTAATCGTCCGAATACCTACGCACTTCTAATCTCCCACCTTGTATTTCATAACTTGAAATGTACCTAGATATTTATCAACAGCGGGCCGCGTCTAATTATAAAAAAGCTATATCGTGTGATCAACCAAAAGCTAAAACCAAAAAAATGTATGCACGAGTAGGCAATGTTAGAAGAAATATAACTAGGTATCAAATATTAATTAATTAGTTAATAACCCACAGCGTACGAAAACCATAGACTAATAAATAGAATAACGAAAACGTCTAATTCCTGATCGCTATGCCATCTCTTAGTAAATAGATGTATTAACATTAAGGATTGCAGTTCTATATACGTCTCTGTTCTCTGCTACTGCTACATATACCTCATTGTTGCCATTTAGTATAGTATAGTAGCAGTATACGTTTGACAAATATTATTAGTGCCTTAAAAATGTACCACTTTAGAATAAGAGCGAAGTAGTAAATAAATAATAAATGATTTTACAATCTTGATCATAATTAATTTGTCAGTTTCACTTAGGTATTTATCCGATATCTATATCTGTTAGGTATTTAAAAATAGGTAAAATTTTAGCACCGGCAACACCGTAGAGTCTTGAAAATAATAAATTGTGGAATCCGTCTATTTGGTTTTACATATATTGATAATATAATTATTACAGCCTTTTACAAGTTGAAAACATTTTCAAATGATTAATTATCATTGAAGGATTGTATTAGATACAAGATCTCGTTAATTTCAAGCCATATATTTAAATTAATCGGGAAAAACCATTACGTGACCTTGATAATCCAACATTTTTCTGTAAATAATGCTTCTGTACGCAGAAGTGAGAGATACCGCTCTCACCTCTGCAAACTACAGTTTGCATTGAACCGTAACTCAATGGAAAAAATGTTCAATATAAATGTTGCTACAAATAATCTATTAATATTGTAACGGGAATTCTAATTAAACTGCGTTCGATTTATTTTCACTTATTTATTTAGCTACACTATAATTACACAACTATATACGCAGTTATGTTCACAGCATTACTTAGCGCTCTATTTATATTTACTGTTCTATGCAAACGCTCAGCTGACTGAATGTCTCCTCTGTGATTGACGCGGGTATTATATATCTAACCTAAAACTCTCGATTCTTCGTGTTGATACCAGTCTTCTATTTGCTGTATGTTATTTCCCAATATATTCCTTCGAGAATAAACCAGTTCAGTATATTCTCCATGCTTCTGGAGTTCCAGGTGTTATTTCCGATACTGACAAAAGCAAATAATCTGGAACCCTCGGATATGCATGTGATGTGTTCAAAATTTGTTTGCCGCATATGCACCGGTCTTAAAGCTTAGGAGATTCGGTGCATACCAAGTTCTTCGAGGACGTTGATCTTTGCCTTCCCAGACTGTAGAAAATCAATTGGAGCTCCCATCTGCTCCAGAGCCTCAATTGACAGCACTGATGAGGTATTTGTTGTCCCAGACTCAGTCTCAAATCAGGAATCGTTAACAAGTTGTCTAAAAAGTTTGATTGAATCCGAGCTGAATCCAAAGTTCAATGCATTCATTGCATCATTGAAAAATTAAATTTTGTCGACACTATCTTCAAAATTCACGGAACTTCAAACCACCTCGACAATTCACCATTATGATTTGATCAAAAAGCAATCCGATCAGCTGGATATGCTAAAAACTTGTTTAAATAATGCTAAAAAGGAAGTTGTCAAATTAATCCAATCGAATAGAAGAATTTTCCTACTACAATGCAGAGCCCGGAGTATTATACCTAAATTTCTAGAAGTGAATTTCCCTCACATATCATTCTCAACTGTGAACCTGAAACACAGGTTCAAGCAGACTTTATTTTATCTGAAGAAGTTTGGAGCCCCAAACGAAACGTCATGTAATTAATAAACATAATTTCCTGAGAAATATTATTTCTATCCACGAACCAGAAGCCCAAGATACCCTGATCAAATAAATAAATGGTTCAAGATTTTCCATATCTACACGTATATGCATGGGTGAAAAAAAATGCAGAACTACTACCAATCAATACAAAGGAACTACGGTGAAAACACAGCGAAACTAATGAAAAGTTTCACTAAAATCTCCAAAAAATTGATAAGCCAATCGAATAGAAGAATTTTCCTACTACAATGCAGAGCCCGGAGTATTATACCTAAATTTTTAGAAGTGAATTTCCCTCACATATCATTCTCAACTGTGAACCTGAAACACAGGTTCAAGCAGACTTTATTTTATCTGAAGAAGTTTGGAGCCCCAAACGAAACGTCATGTAATTAATAAACATAATTTCCTGAGAAATATTATTTCTATCCACGAACCAGAAGCCCAAGATACCCTGATGAAATAAATAAATGTTTCAAGATTTTCCATATCTACACGTATATGCATGGGTGAAAAAAAATGCAGAACTACTACCAATCAATACAAAGGAACTACGGTGAAAACACAGCGAAACTAATGAAAAGTTTCACTAAAATCTCCAAAAAATTGATAAGCCAATCGAATAGAAGAATTTTCCTACTACAATGCAGAGCCCAGAGTATTATACCTAAATTTCTAGAAGTGAATTTCCCTCACATATCATTCTCAACTGTGAACCTGAAACATAGGTTCAAGCAGACTTTATTTTATCTGAAGAAGTTTGGAGCCCCAAACGAAACGTCATGTAATTAATAAACATAATTTCCTGAGAAATATTATTTCTATCCACGAACCAGAAGCCCAAGATACCCTGATGAAATAAATAAATGGTTCAAGATTTTCCATATCTACACGTATATGCATGGGTGAAAAAAAATGCAGAACTACTACCAATCAATACAAAGGAACTACGGTGAAAACACAGCGAAACTAATGAAAAGTTTCACTAAAATCTCCAAAAAATTGATAAGCCAATCGAATAGAAGAATTTTCCTACTACAATGCAGAGCCCGGAGTATTATACCTAAATTTCTAGAAGTGAATTTCCCTCACATATCATTCTCAACTGTGAACCTGAAACACAGGTTCAAGCAGACTTTATTTTATCTGAAGAAGTTTGGAGCCCCAAACGAAACGTCATGTAATTAATAAACATAATTTCCTGAGAAATATTATTTCTATCCACGAACCAGAAGCCCAAGATACCCTGATGAAATAAATAAATGGTTCAAGATTTTCCATATCTACACGTATATGCATGGGTGAAAAAAAATGCAGAACTACTACCAATCAATACAAAGGAACTATGGTGAAAACACAGCGAAACTAATGAAAAGTTTCACTAAAATCTCCAAAAAATTGATAAGCCAATCGAATAGAAGAATTTTCCTACTACAATGCAGAGCCCGGAGTATTATACCTAAATTTCTAGAAGTGAATTTCCCTCACATATCATTCTCAACTGTGAACCTGAAACACAGGTTCAAGCAGACTTTATTTTATCTGAAGAAGTTTGGAGCCCCAAACGAAACGTCATGTAATTAATAAACATAATTTCCTGAGAAATATTATTTCTATCCACGAACCAGAAGCCCAAGATACCCTGATGAAATAAATAAATGGTTCAAGATTTTCCATATCTACACGTATATGCATGGGTGAAAAAAAATGCAGAACTACTACCAATCAATACAAAGGAACTACGGTGAAAACACAGCGAAACTAATGAAAAGTTTCACTAAAATCTCCAAAAAATTGATAAGCCAATCGAATAGAAGAATTTTCCTACTACAATGCAGAGCCCGGAGTATTATACCTAAATTTCTAGAAGTGAATTTCCCTCACATATCATTCTCAACTGTGAACCTGAAACACAGGTTCAAGCAGACTTTATTTCATCTGAAGAAGTTTGGAGCCCCAAACGAAACGTCATGTAATTAATAAACATAATTTCCTGAGAAATATTATTTCTATCCACGAACCAGAAGCCCAAGATACCCTGATGAAATAAATAAATGGTTCAAGATTTTCCATATCTACACGTATATGCATGGGTGAAAAAAAATGCAGAACTACTACCAATCAATACAAAGGAACTACGGTGAAAACACAGCGAAACTAATGAAAAGTTTCACTAAAATCTCCAAAAAATTGATAAGCCAATCGAATAGAAGAATTTTCCTACTACAATGCAGAGCCCGGAGTATTATACCTAAATTTCTAGAAGTGAATTTCCCTCACATATCATTCTCAACTGTGAACCTGAAACACAGGTTCAAGCAGACTTTATTTTATCTGAAGAAGTTTGGAGCCCCAAACGAAACGTCATGTAATTAATAAACATAATTTCCTGAGAAATATTATTTCTATCCACGAACCAGAAGCCCAAGATACCCTGATGATATATATATATATATATATATATATATATATATATATATATATATATAATAAAATAGATTTTTGTTGGGGATGCAGTCATTTAATAAATAAAATTCTTTGGATTATGCCAAGCTTTCGAGAATGTTTATTCTCTTCGTCGGGGCAAACTAAAAATCGTTAAAAAAATTTTTTAACTACATAATAGATTATTAATTAAAGTACTTACATTCGTGAATTTATATAAAATTAACCACAAACAGGAAAGATTTCATAGTCAGCAATCAGAAATGTCATTAGTTATTTATAAATGTCATGGTAACAGCATATCTAGAGTTGAAAGTGTCTAGATTCAAGTTTTCTTAGAAAAAATCCAAATAGGAGTTATCTTTGTGTTTGTAGCTCTTTTTTAACAAGTCACACATTAAACTTAAAAATATTGAGGCAGATATAAGTTTAGTAAAAAGAAAAAGTTATTATTCAATTATATATAAAAAAAATATATTCATAACAGACTTAGAAACACATAATATAAATAAATATATACCCGTACACAGACTAGACTATCTGAATTCGTAGGTATTGCAGTATAAATTCAAGTTTATTATGTCAATAATATTATTTACTATTTTGTTAGGCATTCAGATTATTTGTTAATTATATATAATCATATTCTCTCACAATACGACATACATAACTTTAAAATGAATAATGGAAAGCGTCAATTACATAAAAAAAAAAAAAAACAAGTCAATCTCTCTCACAAATTAACCTGAGAAATTTATTAAAATAAGATATATCTAATAGAGAAATATTAACATATATCATCTTTATCGTATTCTCTCACAATACGATAAATACACAATATAAAATATCCTGAAAAGCATTCATTCATTCAATGAAGCTAATAATAATGATAAGCTGATTTCTCTCACAAATCAACATGTAAGAATATTTTAAACATTTTCCATGTTATTTAATACATTTTAAATAGTGTTATCAAAAAAGCAAATGGCGAAACAAAAGGAAGGAAAAAATCATCGTATTATATCTCACTATAGGTTAAACATGAAATGAAAATCCTTTTGAATCAACTAAATTTCTCTCACCAATCAGTTGATCTAGAGATCTCGAAACTCTTAATATTAATATTAATATTAATCTATTATGTAGTTAAAAAAATTTTGTAACGATTTTTAGTTTGCCCCGACGAAGAGAATAAACATTCTCGAAAGCTTGGCATAATCCAAAGAATTTTATTTATTAAATGACTGCATCCCCAACAAAAATCTATTTTATTAAATAATAAACCAGTCAAGAATTCAGAATCAAACTATATATATATATATATATATATATATATATATATATATATATATATATATATATATATATATATATATATATATAATTGAAGATTTCTATATTTCATAAATGAAAGAGTATATAATATATAATAATGTTTAGTTGGATACAGCTTCCACTTATGTGGCGCTGATGAAAGCTAACAAGCTTGAAATCACGTGATCCGCTTCTAGTGGTGGTTGTGTCCAACTAAATAAAAGCACAAAGGTGTAGAGCATCTCCATTATATATATATATATATATATATATATATATATATATATATATATATATAATAAAAAGATGTTCTTGGGGATGAAGTCATATATTCAATAAAATTCTTTGACTGAAGCCGAGCTTTCGAGAATGTTTATTCTCTTCTTCAGGGCAAAAATCGTGAATTTAGAATAAATTAACCAAAAACAGGAAAGATTTCATAGCCATCAATTACAAATGTCATTATTTTTTAAAATTAAAATAACGTTTTTATTTTTAATTATTTAATATTGTAGCCAAGTAATTCAACTTATATATTCAGTTATTCAAACTATTATGTTAATTTTACTCCACTTAACCTTATGTTTTATAATGTTTAAAAAAATTGACGTATAACATCAATTTTTTCAAATGGGGGATAGCTGTTATATTAGAAATATTCAGATAGTTGTTATATTACAAATATCCAGATATATTATATTTAAATATTTAATATTCTCGATTTATCCGTCGTGACAGTCTGTCGCTGGTATTTTTATAAGTCACGTACAATTATTAAATTTCATCTTTCAAAGCTAACATATTGCCTTACAGTATGAAACCTCATATTTCAGCTTCCTGTCATAACAATCATATCATGTAACATAGGATTATTCCTAGAAATTGTAACGGTGCAATCTAAATCGTTTATAACATTCTAGAAACTGCGTAGCTTGCACCTAAAAAACTATTTAATTAGACATCCAAGAGCGATCGTCGGATTAGTACGTAAAAAATTTAGTACAGTAGAACTATTTGCTGTAAATGTTGCCTATCTTCAGTACGTCGAGCCGTGTCTGATAATCAATCCTTATTTTGAACTCATATTAGTATCAATCTTCAGCGTGCCGCAGACGGTGGAGACCAATATGAGCGATGCATTGAACACGTACTGTGGGTGGATATAAACACCCGGCAAGTGAAATTAACTAATTCAAAATTATCCTGTACTAGTCACATTATGATATTTCTGAATATGAATTCAATTTATACATAATCAAGATGATTATATAACATAAGCCGTTACTGGTACATAACTAGATTACGCTAGGTCTGTGCCGACAACAACTACTGCGTGGGCAAACACCCCTTCTGCCGTTGAATCACATCAACAACTGTTAGGGCAATACCTACAATTTCACATTGTCACAATATTGTATAATACCACTATAAATGTTCAATCAGACTGATTATCAAACAAAGCACTGCCACCCATGTTATCCTGATGTCAACTAGACAAATATCATAATTTCAAGGTTGTTGCCTATCTTCCTCTGCCTCTATGAATTAATATTATTGGTGTATTCAAACTCGAAAAATATACGATGGCTGACGATATATATTTGTATATGTTGAGTTGGAGTCGATCAAATTTATAGAATTAGTTTCTGTGATCAAACTCGTCCCTGGTCGGTTCCCACCAGAGAGAACGCATGTTCTCCTTGAAAACACGGTTAAGAGACAAAATTAATTAAATAAGTTGAATTACAATTTTTGTTTATCTGTTGCTAAATATTGAAAACAGTAAATGAAAAGATAAACAAATCTATTCATAATAATCCACATGCACAAATTTAATGTAAATGTATCTTTGGCAGATAATTAGAGCATAGGTATATTTGCACATAAAAAATGAAACTAATCAACATAACTAAATTATTTTGTTCATTATAAAACTGAGCAAAGTACATACAACTTTCAAGTAATATGTTCCTACGTTGAAGTTATTACTTAGCTCTGTTAAGCTAGCAGTGACAAGTTAGCAGAAAAAATCGAAACCGGCATGGGAACTTGTTGCTAATTAGTTGCTAATTAGTTGCTAAAATCCCGATTTTGTTGCTCGAACCAGTTTTGAAAAAAATTAGTTACTGCTATCTTAACGTGTAAGATATGTAAGAATTTTTTTTTCAATTCTAACACCACCTGAATTTGTTGCTAATTTGTTGCTGGAAGATAGTATAAAGAAAATTGAAAAAATATTAAAAATATAAAAAAGTGAAAAAATATAAAAAAATAAAAAAATAAATTGAAAAAACGTACTTTACAGTACTTCTTCCTAATGCTACGCTAATCCAAAACTCAAAAAATAGTAAATAGTTGGGATATCCACTGATTAACCTGAAATCAAGTATTGTTGTTGAAGCTATTAGAATTCCTAAATTTTCTCTCTTAATTTCTAGCAGAAATTTTGTTGCTCATTGGATAAGTCGTTATTAGATCTTGAATAACCAGCAACAAAATCCAAACAAAGAATATTACCAATAATAAACTTGTGACAGATTTTTGTTGGTGTCGCTATCAGAATACCTCCATTTTCGGTTTTAATTTCTAGCAGAAATTTTGTTGCTCATTGGATAAGTCTTTATTAGTGCTTGAATTACCAGCAACAAAATACAAACAAAGAATAATACCAATAATAAACTTGTGACTGTTTTTTTTTTATGTCGCTATCAGAATACCTCCATTATCTCTCTTAATTTCTAGCAGAAAGTTTGTTGCTCATTGGATAAGTCTTTATCAATGCTTGAATAACCAGCAACAAAATACAAACAAAGAATATTACCAATAATAAACTTGTAATTATTTTTTTTTGGTGTCGCTATCAGAATACCTCCATTTTCGGTTTTAATTTCTAGCAGAAATTTTGTTGCTCATTGGATAAGTCTTTATTAGTGCTTGAATTATCAGCAACAAAATACAAACAAAGAATATTACCAATAATTAACTTGTAATAATTTTTTTTTGGTGTCGCTATCAGAACACCTCCATTTTCGGTTTTAATTTCTAGCAGAAATTTTGTTGTTCATTGGATAAGTCTTTATTAGTGCTTGAATTATCAGCAACAAAATACAAACAAAGAATAATACCAATAATAAACTTGTGACTGATTTTTTTTGGTGTCGCTATCAGAATACCTCCATTATCTCTCTTAATTTCTAGCAGAATATTTGTTGCTCATTGTATAAGTCTTTATTAGTGCTGGAATAACCAGCAACAAAATACAAACAAAGAATAATACCAATAATAAACTTGTAATTGATGTTTTTTGTTGTTACTATCAGAATACCTCCATTTTTTCTCTTAATTTTCAGCATGATTTTATCTCTCCTTAGACACGACATTGTAGGTGATATCTAGATATTTTTTCGGAAACAAATGTGATTAAACATACGTCTAATGTTATGTACAGTTTTATTATAGTTACCTCACGCCGGCCCCAATAGGCAACGAGGTATATAACAATATCGGATCTCTTTTTCTGGTTGTTAGCTGTTCTGTGACAAAACACTTATTTTGGAAAGGTCACCGCTCCCCTCATTCGATGAACGACCAATTACATACGACTGCTTCTTTGATTTGGGGAACCACACAAATTCGGTTTCTTACGAATGTCGCAACCATCTCATCATATTATAATAGAGAAATAGAGATATAATACGTATTTGTATCAAGTGCGGTAATCATCTTTGCTCAGATTATTCATTGGATTTATATAAGATTTTTGAATTTGTGTGTGTGTGCTTGTGTTATTTTATATAACAAAATTTCTGCTAGAAATTAAGAGAGATTATGGAGGTATTCTGATAGCGACATCAAAAAAAAATCAGTCACAAGTTTATTATTGGTAATATTCTTTGTTTGTATTTTGTTGCTGGTTATTCAAGCATTTATAAAGACTTATGTAATGAGCAACAAAATTTCTGCCAGAAATTAATACCGAAAATAGAGGTATTCTCATAGCAACACCAAAAAAAATCAGTCACAAGTTTATTATTGGTAATATTCTTTTTTTGTATTTTCTTGCTGATAATTCAAGCACTAATAAAGACTTATCCAATGAGCAACGAAATTTCTGCTAGAAATTAAAACCGAAGATGGAGGTATTCTGATAGCGACACCAAAAAAAAATGATTACAAGTTTATTATTGGTAATATTCTTTGTTTGTATTTTGTTGCTGGTTATTCAAGCACTAATAAAGACTTATCCAATGAGCAACAAAATTTCTGCTAGAAATTAAAACCGAAAATGGAGGTATTCTGATAGCGACACCAACAAAAATCTGTCACAAGTTTATTATTGGTAATATTCTTTGTTTGGATTTTGTTGCTGGTTATTCAAGATCTAATAACGACTTATCCAATGAGCAACAAAATTTCTGCTAGAAATTAAGAGAGAAAATATAGGAGTTCTAATAGCTTCAACAACAATACTTGATTTCAGGTTAATCAGTAGATATCCCAACTATTTACTATTTTTTTGAGTTTTGGATTAGCGTAGCATTAGGAAGAAGTAGTGTAAAGAACGTTTTTTCAAAAAAAATTTAATTTTTTTTATATTTTTTCACTTTTTTATATTTTTAATATTTTTTCTATTTTCTTTATACTATCTTCCAGCAACAAATTAGCAACAAATTCAGGTGGTGTTAGAATTGAAAAAAAATATTTTCATGGTTTCACTGCTATCTTACACGTTAAGATAACAGTAACTCAATTTTTTTAAACTGGTTCGAGCAACAAAATCGGGATTTTAGCAACTAATTAGCAACAAATTCCCATGCCGGTTTCGATTGTTTCTGCTAACTTGTCACTGCTAGCTTAACAGAGCTTTATAGCTCCTAGATCTAGGGGCTCAAAAATAATTAATAACCGATTACGAATATCATTCGGTTATGAATATCCTCGAATCGCCATAATTCGATTATTGAAATATATCAATTATGCCCTTCACTAATTATAACGTATCAATAATATCTATTGGAAACTACATTAACTTTAACTGAATATAGTAAACAGAGCGACACAGCAGTGAAGAGCAGCTGACTGTATCTTTCTCGCTCGGGTCAACAGATTCGGCTCACCTCCTAACGTGACGGATCAGCCTCACTTACAGCCCACGAAAAAATGTGTGTGTGATGCGCCAATAGAAGTTTTCACTTCAAAAATAAAACTGAAATAACTGATAATAATAGCATTTCTATCAAGTTACTGAAAAGCAATGACTTAAACTCCTTCTGCATTGGCATACCCATTGAATATGATGAAACACTAAACCATAGCGACTTTTGGCGTCCTGACATTATTTTCAGAAAATTCATTTTCCGTAATGTCCCAAGGCAAACAACACCTCCTGGAGATACCTCCCAGCATTTGAATAGCAACTCAACAAACTTCCAAGTCTTGCCCGCAATACTATTAGAGGGTACTTCCATAATATTGGTGGACTCCGCACAAAACTACACCAACTGAAAACCTCTGTATTATTGAATGATTATGATGTCATTTTGCTAGAATCATGGTTGTCTGAGAAGTTTACGATGTCCGAAACCGATCTCCCTGGGTTCAACATGTTTAGGCAAGATCGATACGAAAATGCCACGGACATTGTGGGTGGCGGAGTTTATATTGCAATACGAAATGACCTTCCATCGAAAATCTTATGCTCATAATCTGGAGCAACTGTTCATTGATGTAACCCTTGAGAACAAACAATATATCATTGGAGCTGTCTACAAACCACCTCAATCTATGCTTGAGGCATATGAGTTTCACTGTACTGTTGTGGATCAACTGTTAACACAAAATCCACAGGGTTAGTTGGTATTAGTTGGTGATTTCAACATTAGAGAAGCAATATGTGCAAATGACCAAAATGGTGTATATCTCGTCACACCAGTGCCTGAAAATACCAACGCAATAAAACTTTGTGATTCTTTTGCTTACCATAACATCATCACAAATCATAACTTCATAACATCAATGCAACTTCATACCTAATCAATATGGAACATTTCTAGACCTCTTATTTTCACTCATGCCAGAAGTAACTGTTGACATACCTTTACACCCTATTATTGCTGAGAGTTTTAGGCGTAGACCATATGAATTTAGTTCACCACAAAGTCAATTCCATGAGAGAGTTAGTTTTGTGGATTGCATTTATGATTTTAAAAATTGTAACTTCAATATGATTAATATGTACTTGTCTATGATCGATTGGACTGCCTTATATGAATGTAATGATATTGAAGTGGCCATAGAAATTTTCTATGATCATTTATATCGATGTCTAGACCTATATGTTCCTAAATCTGTCAAGTGCTCCTACAAGTTCCCAATCTAGTTTTCTAGTCAACTAAAAAATCAAGTAATCCAGAAAAAAGCAGCTCACAACAAGTTTAAATTGTCTCAATCTGAGAGAGTCTATCTACTATTTTCTCAACTTCGAGAACAGGCTAAAATTGAGCATGACATATGCCAGAACAATCATTTTCGGTCATTAGAAGATAGCTTATATGATAAACCTAGGAACTTTTGGGGGTACATTGGTAGGCTGAGAAAATCCTCGAGTTACCCCCAAGAAATGTATCTTGGTGGCAGAAAAGCTCAAGGAAACACCAATATAACCAAACTTTTTGCTGACTTTTTTGCAAGCGTGTATGAAACGGATAATAATGAGCCTGTGCCAAGCTTCGAAAGTGCTGTCAGACAAATTGACAATATTGAATTGGTCCAGCTAGACATATCATGAGTCTTTAACGAGCTGACAAAATTGCCAAATAAAACCTCAAGTGGTCCAGATATCATTCCACCAATTTTAATGCGTAGCTGTCATTGTTCTTTTGTCAAACCTTTGCACTTTCTTTATAACCTTTCTCTTAAAACAGGTGTTTTTCCCTCATTTTTGAAAAATAGTTATATTGTGCCTATATGTAAATCTGGCAATAGAGAAAATGTAGAAAAATATCGGGGTATTTGCATTCAATCTGCCATTTCAAAAATTCAAGACAAGTTGAAGACAGGTCATTTGTCCAAACTAACTTAGCAAATAACTATACCACAACAACATGGGTTTCACACTGGCAAAAGTACCGTTTCAGATCTTTTGGTATATCAGGATGATATTTTAAATACATTTGTGAACAAAAATCAGGTAGACAGCATTTACACTGATTTATCAAAGGCGTTTCATAAGGTCAATCTTAGATTTTTAATGAGTAAACTAGAAGCGATTGGCATAAGGGGTAGTTGACTATATTGCTAAAAGAGCTTTTTGGTAGACAGTTTCCAGTATATAAAGGCCAATGGTGCACTATCTTACTCTATCAAGGTCACCTCAGGAGTCCCTCATGGGTCTCACAATGGTCCTTCTCTATATATTTTGTTTGTGAATGATGTTGAAAATGCTATAAAACACTCAAAGTTTAAAATTTTCCCAGATGACAATAAACTGTATAAGGAAATTACTTGCCCTATGGACGAGGTCCTGCTTCAGGGTGATCTAGTCAGATTTGTTGAAGGTGTAGGCAGAATGCTTTGAAGCTGAATATCGAGAAGTGTTGTGTCATTACTTTTCATAGAAAATAAAAATGCTTTGATTGCATCTTCCGAATAGACACTACGTCGCTCGACAGAGTCGAGAGTGCCAAATATTTAGGTGTTTACTTTGACTCAAAGTTGTCATTTCATAAGTTGGCATGACAAATTTGCCAGCCAAACAAACAAAGTATTGAGTAATTAGCCGTTAATTATCCGCTATTTAACCGTGAAAACAAAAAATTAACCTCATGCAAAGAAACCCGAGAATTGGTTTGCATGTTAGCTTCAAGTGAAGTTGGCATGCAAAAACCGTGAAATCGGTTAGGATCGCCCCAGCGAATTCCACCCAGGCTCATAATTTGCCGCTAATTAACCGCTGACGATACAGCCACATACTTAAGGCCAATTTTGTTTTTTTTTCAAAACATCGCATGTTTTTCAAAACATCGCATGTTTTTCATACGTACGATAAAACGGACGTTCTAAATCTAACGGGATCGTTTTGGCTACCTGTAGATGGGCCAAAATATTAATCCCACTATTGCACTAATTACCCGTAAAAGAAAAAAATTACCGCAAGCATAGAAACCCGAAAATTGATGAGCATCAAGTTAGCTAAGCACCTGTCAAGAATCAACTCGAGAGTAGGTGGATAATTTGCCGCTAATTATTCGTGAATTAGTTGTGAAAATACCGATTTTGTCGTTTATTGTTTTTTTGTTTTTTCGGATGCTTTGCTAACTTGATATAAAGTTAGCAAAGCACGGCTCCAAAAATGACTCTAAAACGTTCGTAGAAGAATGGGAATAGGATCAGTTTTTGCCGCTAATTAGTCGTTAATTAGTTGTGAAGAAATAAATTTCCTAAAATATTTTTTTGTTTTTATTTTTGGGTGCTTTGCTAACTTGATATAAAGTTGACAAAGCACACCTCCAAAAATAACTTTAGAGCGTTCGTAGAGTAATGGGAATAAAACAAGAATTTGCCGCTAATTAGTCGCTAATTAGTTGTGAAGAAACACATTTCCTAAAATATTTTTTTTGTTTTTTTTGGGTGCTTTGCTAACTTGATATAGAATTAGCAACGCACGCCTACAAAAATGACTTTAGAGCGTTCGTAGAAGAATGGTATTGGGATAAGTTTTTGCCGCTAATTAGTCGCTAATTAGTTGTACAGAAATTAATTTTCCAAATATTTTTTTTTGTTTATTTTTTTGGGTGCTTTGCTAAAATGATATAAGGTTAGCTAAGCACGCCTTAAAAAATTACTTTAAAGCGTTCGTAGAAGAATGGGAATGGAATAAGTTTCTGCCGATAATAAGTTGTGAAGACATTAATTTCCCAAACTATTTGTTTTGGTTTTTTTGGGTGCTTTGCTAACTTGATATAAAGTTAGCAAAGCACGCCTGGAAAAATGACTTTACAGCGTTCGTAGAATAATGGGAATAGGATAAGATTTTGCCGCTAATTAGTTGTGAAGAAATTAATTTTCCAAATTATTTTTTTTGTTTATTTTTTGGGTGCTTTGTTAACTTGATATAAAGTTAGCAAAGCAGGCCTTCAAAAAATGACTTTAGAGCGTTCGTAGAAGAATGGGAATGGGATAAATTTTTGCCGCTAATTAGTCGCTAATTAGTTGTGAAGAAATTAATTTTCCAAATTAATTTTTTGGTTTATTTTTTGGGTGCTTTGCTAACTTGATATAGAGTTAGCAAAGCACGCCTGCAAAAAATTACTTTAGAGCGTTCGTAGAAGAATGGTATTGGGATAAGTTTTTGCCGCTAATTAGTCGCTAATTAGTTGTACAGAAATTAATTCGAGCTCGAGATTTTATTTCTTTCCGTGATTTCAAAATGTCCTGCAAAGTGAATTAGAAATGCCAATTCATAGAATCTGAGAATTTTGTACGTTTTGAAAAATACTTTTGCTTTTTATTTTATGAATACATTAAGTGCTATGTTTATTTTATAAACTACTATAAATATCTGAATTATCATAACCTTTAAATGATTTTGTTTGGTAATAATACGGTTTTTGGTAAAAGAGAATTCGTCTCAGCATTAAAGATATATTTCTCTCAGTATATCAGTTTCTGAATTTTTCAACCAATCTTAACAAATTTCCTTAAAATACTAAAATACTAAAACAGGTACTAAAATCGAGAAAAATACATCAAGGAATTAGGTACTTGGAAGAATTTCTTCCTGGATTTGTTGAACTGGGGCTATTATAATAATCACTTCCTATCACAATTCTTATTTCAAAATTCTCAATTTGATATAATGGCAGAGCTATATGAGGTTACTAAAAAGGATAATTTCTTCAATATTTATTCAAGATTCAACTTTGTGGTTGCAACACTGCAAGATTGACTTCAATTTTTTGCTGACAAAGTTTGCCTTCATTTTTTTAGGTTGCAATATTTTGGTTACTACTCTAAAAGAATAATCATGCCTAGAGGGCGCCCACCTTCTGTCGAAAATAGTACTGTAATTCAGGCTATTTTGAATCACAAAATCGATATCATTTGTGATGATAAACACAATGATATTGCCTTAGAATCTGATCCCGTGTAATTAGCGACTAATTAGCGGCAAAAACTTATCCCAATACCATTCTTCTACGAACGCTCTAAAGTCATTTTTGTAGGCGTGCGTTGCTAACTCTATATCAAGTTAGCAAAGCACCCAAAAAAAAAACCAAAAAAAATATTTTAGGAAATTTGTTTCTTCACAACTAATTAGCGACTAATTAGCGGCAAATTCTTGTTTTATTCCCATTACTCTACGAACGTTCTAAATTTATTTTTGGAGGTGTGCTTTGCTAACTTTATATCAAGTTAGCAAAGCACCCAAAAATAAAAACAAAAAAATATTTTAGGAAATTTATTTCTTCACAACTAATTAAAGACTAATTAGCGGCAAAAACTGATCCTATTCCCATTCTTCTACGAACGCTTTAAAGTCATTTTTGGAGCCGTGCTTTGCTAACTTTATATCAAGTTAGCAAAGCATCCGAAAAAAACAAAAAACAATAAACGAAAAAACCGGTATTTTCACAACTAATTCACGACTAATTAGCGGCAAATTATCCACCTACTCTAGAGTCGATTGGTGACAGGTGCTTAGCTAACTTGATGCTCATCGAAAATTGGTTTGCATACTAGCTTCAAGTGAAGTTGGCATGTAAAAGCCGTGAAATCGGTTAGGATCGTCCCAGTTAATTCCATCTAGGCTCATAGTTTGCCGCTAATTAACCTCTGGCGATACAGCCTCAGACTTAATGCCACTGAATATTTTTTTCAAAACACCGCATGTTTTTCATACGTACGATAAAACGAACGTTTTAAGATCTAACGGGATCGTTTTGGCTACCTGTAGATGGGCCGAAATGTTGCTACAACTAACGCACTAATTAATCAACCTTGAAAGAAAAAAATTAACCGCAAGCAAAGAAACCTGAAAATTGGTTTGCATGCTAGCTTCAAGTGAAGTTGGCATGTGAAAGCCGTGAAATCGGTTAGGATCGTCCCAGCTAATTCCATCTAGGCTCATAGTTTGCCGCTAATTAACCGCTGGCGATACAGCCTCGTACTTAAGGCCAATAATTTTTTTTTCCAAAACACCGCATGTTCTTCATACGTACGATAAAACGAACGTTCTAAAATCTAAGGGGATCGTTCTGGCTACCTGTGGATGGGCTGAAATGTTACTCCCACTAATCGCACTAATTAACTGAGAAAGAGAAAAATTAACCGCAAGCAAACAAACATAAAATGTTCCCAACTCGGTTCCCAAAGCTAACTAGTAACTAGTGAGCCAATGACCGCTTCGAGTAAATATAGATAAGCAATAAATATTTTTTACTAAAAATTGGACCGACTTTATCAGTTGTTGCACGGAAAAATACAAAATAATATTAATTCTATTGGTGCTGGTTCTTTGGAGTTGGTGCCTACAACAACAACAACAAACTACAATGGCACAACTTCAAAAAATGCGATTGCGAAATGACATTGAAAAATAATTTACTGATCTTGTCTTTAAATTGTTGAAAGCAATACTCTCTCAATAAATGATATAATATCGTATATAAAATAACATGTAATATACAAATTTCTAATTTGTAGCGCAACTAGGTTGTAAGAAGTACAGCATAAATGATAAGATAGATAGATAAAGATTTATTAGCTCCAAAAACAAAAAAATATACAAAACCCTATAAGGGTGTGGAACCAAGTCAATAAGAAAATAAATATAGTTGTAAAACAAATAAACATACTAAATAAATTAAACATAGGTGCAGATAACAAATAAACGAGTTCTATGATATTTCATTTCTATATAATTAGATTCTTTCTTTCTTTGTCATTGAAAAAATCATTTATTTTGTAAAAAGCTTTAGCTAAGAGATATTTTTTATTATAGTACGCAGTTTAACTTTGGGCAGTGTACGGATGGATTCCGGAAAGGAATTAAATATTTTAATTAGTATGAGTATGATGAGTATTTGACGTTTCTTTGTATATAAGAGAAATTACACTTTTTACAAGATAGCTAATTTTTATCTCTTGTGTAATGATCATGGTTTATATCAAAGTCTGCAAATAAATCCATATTATCCTTTACAAACATAACTGTGTCCAAGATATAAAGACTTATAAGCGTAAGTATTCTTTTATCAATGAATGCTTTTTTACAGCTTTCGGTATGCTTCATTCCATATATATTTCTTATAGAACGCTTTTGAAGGACCATAATTCTATCTATTTCTGAGGAATTACCCCAGAATACTAATCCATATCTCAATCTAGATTGTATATAAGCATGATATGCTGTAGTAGCTGCATCTATACCCACATTTTCTGATATAATTCTAAGAGCATAAGCATATCTGGCAATTCCCTGTGTGCCTTCCAATCTAATCTACGATCCATGTGTACGCCCAAGAAGAGAACATTATCAGATGACACAACCTCAATTTCATTATAGGCAACGTTAATTTTGTTGTTCACTTTGTTTCCAAAATATACTATTTGTGTTTTACTCATATTTAATGATAAGTCATTTTCTGCAAAGTACTCGTCGAGATCTTTCAAAGTATTTTTTATATTTGTCATTAAGAGTCTTTCACTTTTTTCACTGAAAGTTAGAGTTGTGTCATCTGCATAAAGCACCATACATTCGGGCGATACCCTAGGTAATTCATTAGTATAAATTATGTATAAAATTGGCCCGAGCACGGAGCCTTGAGGAACACCTTTTACTATTAATACTTTTTCAGATTTTAACAAACTGCCACATTTGCCATACTCTACTACCTGTTGAGATCTTCCTGTCAAATATGATTTAACCAGCGCCAGGGCCATACCTCTAATTCCATATAGGTTCAATTTACTAAGAAGAATATCATGATTAACGCTGTCGAATGCATTCGAAAGGTCCAGGCACATAGCTGCTGTTGGATATTTATTATTTAATGAATCTAGGATTTTTTCAAGAGCTTGATATATTGCACGAATTGTGCTCTTACCCTTTCGAAATCCATTCTGTTTATCTGACAATATAGAATTAGTCTCTAAGAAAGAAATAAGTCTATTATAGATACATTTTTCAAAAATCTTATTTATATTTGACAACAAAGATATGGGTCTATAGTTATTTTCCACGTCTTTCGCTTCCTTTTTATGTATGGCTTTAATAAGCGAATTCTTCAATAAGCTTGGATATTTACCAGTAGTGAAACATAAGTTGCGAAATTGGTTCTGCTATTATATTTGAAACAGTTTTTAACAGTTTAACAGGAAATTCATCGTCACCGACCGATGTTTTATTTGCAAGTTTGTTTATTGTTATTTTAATTTCGTCAGGTGTGACAGGTGTTAGAAAAATTGTACTATTAACTGTTGAGTTACAATATTTCTTCCAGTCATTACTGGAGAGTGACGGACATACCTTCGCGAAGTAAGTATTCAATTTGTTTAGTACTAATGTCTCATCACCATATTTTTCTGCAAAATTTGAAATTACACTGGTCGTTTTTCGTTTAGATGTGATCTCTTTAATAATATGCCATGTTTTATTTTCCGAGGTCTCGATTATAGATTGATTATGAATCTGTTTGGCTTTCTTGATGACCTTTCCTAGAATCGATATATATTTCTTAAAATATGCTCTTGTTATGTCTCCTCTCAATTGGCTATAGAATAGAACTCTTTTCTTTTTACATGAGATTTTTATACCGGTTGTAATCCATGAGTTACTGTTATTTGTTTGATTGATTTTTTTCATTACAAATATATTTTTCAACAAAGTAGTGATAGTATTAGAGAAATATCGGTATGCTAAATCAACATCTTGAATATTATAAAGAGAAAACCAATTTACTTGTGCTAATTCTTCTTTAAAATGATATAATTTATTACTTGTGTAAACTCTTTTTATTTTACAATTAGATGTATCCAAACTTACATCTGATATTTCTAGGACTTGAGCATGGTAGTCAGAGAGGGTTGTATTTAGTACATAACTATTACACATACCTGCTTCCAGATTACAAAATATATTATCTATAAGTGAAGATGTAGTTTTAGTTACACGAGTAGGCTCAGATATGAATGGAGATAAATTATACGAATGCATTAGGTCTATGAAAGTCTTCTTATGCTCATTTTGCTCATAAAGATTAATATTGAAATCACCTCCTACTACTACTGTATAAGATAGATACTTTAAGAAAATATAATCTACTACTTCTTCTAAACTCTCAATAAATGTATTATAGCATCCTAAACCTCTTCTGTAGATGCACACTACAATCAATTTTATTCTTTTATTCACAACACAGGAATATTCAACAGTACCTTCAATACTCCTCTCGACAATCCATTTCACCTCACTAAAATCTTGAGAATCTTTGCAAAAAATACATACTCCTCCATGTTTCATTGCTTTTCTGGTATAACATGAGGCCATTGTGTATCCACTGAGATTTGCATAAGAGGATTCCATTTCATCTAACCAATGCTCAGTAAAAAAAATAATATGTGGTTTATTTTTAAGGTTCTCGATTAGGACTTCGATATCAGAAACTTTGTTGCGTAGGCACTGGATGTTTTGGTGCATAATGTAAGTGTGGAAGTGATTTTTCTTGTAATTGTTTGTTATGCTGTGGAGGCAATTTTCACCTGAGGATCCATGTGGTCTGCTGGCATCCTCTTTTTTGATAAAAAATATGACACGAGTGCGCCATTTGGCCAGCTCTTTCGCTTCCAAGCCTTTCTTAAGTCTTCTCTCTTTATTGTAGCTTTCATAGAAGAGTACAATTCAGGGTATTTCGAGGTACGATCTTCTCATTGCACTTCCGAGAACACAAGATTTAGGGACTTTTGTAGGTCAGATGATTTTGTGCAAGGTGCCAGTCTGGTCACGTGCAATGATATGTACCTTGGAACCGTGCGAATCCCTTCTGCTTGGTGATTATTGAATATTTCTGTGGTAGTATGTACCTGTTTACAAAAGCCTATAAAAAAAATTAAAATTTACTAACCTGACACGCAAAGCTTCAAGAAATTTTTTTCTTATTTTGTGAATATTTCTTGAACATCTGTAGCTTTGGGAACCGAGTTGGGAACAATTTATGTTTCTTTGCTTGCGGTTAATTTTTCTCTTTCTCAGTTAATTAGTGCAATTAATGGGAGTCACATTTCGGCCCATCTACAGGTAGCCAGAACGATCCCGTTAGATTCAAAAAGTTTATAGTACGTATGAAAAACATGCGATGTTCTGAAAAACATTCGATGTTTTGAAAAAAAAAATATGCATTGGCCTTAAGTATGAGGCTGTATCGTCACCGGTTAATTAGCGGTAAATTATGAGCATAGATGGAATTAGCTGGGACGATCCTAACCGATTTCACGGTTTTTACATACCAACTTCACTTGAAGCTAGCATGCAGACCACGTTTCGGGTTTCTATGCTTGCGGTTAATTTTTTACTTCACGGTTAATTAGTGCGATAGTTGGAGCAACATTTTAGCCCATCTACAGGTAGCCAAAACGATCCCGTTAGATTTTAGAACGTTCGTTTTATCGCACGTATGAAAAACATGCGATGTTTTGAAAAACATGTTAATTAGCGGCGAATTATGAGCCTGGGTGGAATTGGCTCGGACGATCCCAACCGATATCACGGTTCTTGCATGCCAACTTCACTTGAAGCTAGCATGCAAACCAATCTTCGGGTTTCTATGCTTGCGGTTATTTTTTTTCTTTCACGGTTAATTAGTGCGATTGGCCATCAGGAACAAATGGATGCACTGATCCTAATCTCTGATGTTCTGAGACAACCTTAGAGAGGTGCTTGCCCATGGTTCGGTTCATCCGCTCTACCATTCCTTCCGATTGAGGATGCACAGGGGTTGTTCTAGTCTTGTTCGCACCTAGTAATCTGCACACATCTTGGAACGGGGCTGACTCGAAGTTTCTTCCTTGCTCTGAATGAATTTCAAGAGGAACACCAAAACATGAAAATAATTCTTTCACCAAGGCCTCGGGTACGGTCGATGCTTCTTGGTTAGGGATTGCGTAAGCCTCCGTCCACTTTGTGAAGTAATCCATGGCTGACAGGATATACTTATTTCCATTGTCCGATACAGGAAATGGCCCCGCAATATCTAAAGCAGCTAGCTCCATGGGACTCCCAACATTATACTGCCTCATAGGTGCCCGCTTTCTGCCAAATGGTCTATCGGTGACTGCACACACTTCACACTTCCAGCACCAGCGTCGCACATCTTTGCAATTCACCCAATAGAATCGCTCTCAAACCTTCTGCAGAGTCTTGGTGATTCCGAAATTCCCACCCGAGGCTCCATCATGTAGCTGACGTAGTACGTCTGGTACTTTGCTTCTTGACACAACTAGTTGTAATCTGGATTCAGTGTCATCTTCAGACTCAAGGGTTCTATATAGCAGATCATTTCTTAATACAAGACAGTCGCATTGGCTCCAATATGCTTTCACTTCCGGGCTTCGTAAATTTATATCCTGCCAAGGCGGCCTCTCCTTACGACGCATCCACTCCAGGACTACTTCTAAACATGGGTCCTCCTCTTAGGCCAGTTTCATTTGTTCTGGCTGCCATTCCCTATTTTCCAAGGTTGTTAGTCGTATAGGACAAAGCTTGTCTTCCATCTCGACCCATTCTAGTTTTTCAGACAGTGCCGCCTTCTTCTTACAGCGTACATGTCCTAGCTCACCACAGTTCCAACAACTTGGCTCTCTTTTCTTTGATTGTGCTCCCGTAACTAGCTTTCTTATCATGTCTAACAGGGACTCTCTATAGGATTGGTCTTCTTCCCCTCGGGAAGTTTGGCTGGCGGCTTCATGCTCCAAAGCAATAGGTAGTGCTTCTTCTAGCAATTTTAGTCTCGCCAGCTTCAACGCCTTCTGTAGCTCGCTCTCTCTCAATCCATTTACAAATGTGTCACAATACGAGCTATCTCTCCCTCAAACTCTTGCAGACTCTCATTTGCACGTTGCACCTGAGTTCGTAATTGTACTTTGCATACTTGCTGAAGATGACTGTCTCCAAACCGATTCCCCAATTTAGAAAGCCGCACTTGGTAGTATGCCTGGCCAGTCGGAATAAACCCTAGGATGTCTGCTGCATTACCTCGTAAAGCGGTAGTTAAGGAAACAGCTTTTTGTACTTCGGTCCACTGGTTAGCCATTGACGCTGCTGTAAATTGCTTTCGATAGGTTGACCAGGAGCACTTTCCATTAAAGTTTAGCAGCATAGCTCTCATACTACCTGCGACAAAGTCCCTTCTCTCTTCGCCTTTGAGTGTCTGGCTCGCACTGCAGTTACCATTCTTAACTGCCATATCCAATGTCCTGATTTTTTGTTGCAGCAGCTGAATGTTCTTCTCTGTTATGAGAAATTTTTCGTAACTGTTCTCGAGATTCCTTTTAACCTCGCATCAGTTTTTCTGGAAACATCTTTTATTTCATCTTGAAGAGTTCTAGTAACTTCTTCAAACTCTTTCGCGAGTTCATCGAGTTTTTCATTATAATTTCTTACTTCATTCAGTGAAGGTTCTTCCGGAGAGTGGAACCCGAACATGTCAGGATCTTCTCCATTTTCTATCAAAGTTTCCCTCAACCGTTTCTGGAGGGTCGTTTTATTACCGGAATCATCACAATCCCGCTTCACCAACTGTTCCTTGAGTTGTTTCACGGTTAAAACCACTAATTTCAATTTAATTGTCTTTATTAACAAAGTCAATACAGTTTTTAAAGTCTTCAACACGAAAACACTTACACTCAATTTATTGTTCGAAAACCAATTATCAACATCCAGCATTACAATGCTTCCCTTGTAGGATAGCTCTGTGAAACTTGATGCATTGTGAAATAGTGTGCTATCATCGGCATAATTTATTAGAGTTTGATCATTATGTTTAACCGATACCAGATCACTTACGGATGTTAAAAATTAGAGGTCCTGAGGAACTCCCCTGGTTACCCGCAGGAACTCTGATTTTAGATCACTATTTGTTTTCGAATTTTTATGTTTCATCGATTGAGATCTGTTGTTGATGTAGGTATTAAACAAGAGTAGCTCTTTATTCCTGATACCGTAGTGTTTTAATTTTTTAAATAATATGTCGATACATTCAAAGACACTGAACAGATCCAGGAAAATTTCACAGGAAACATTACCAGAGTCCATAACTAGCATATATTTTAATTAAAGTCTCAAATAATGCGATTTCTGTCTGCAAAAAAGCCTTATTGGTTTGCGCAGAACAAATTCTGACTTTTGAAATAATTAAATACATGTTCATATAAAACAGTTTCGAAGAATTTTGAGGAGGAACTGAGTAGGCTGATCGGTCTATAGGTATCAAAAGAGTAAGGATCTCCCTTTTTTAATATGGGTTTAATAACAGCAAGTTTCAAGTTTGATAAAAAACACCTTGGCTGAGAGAGCAATTGATAACATGAATGAGAGGGTCATGTATGAAATTAATACATTCTTTCTTCTAAAGTTGTGGGGAGGTTGTCGTAGCCAAAGCTTCTTTTGCCTTCAATGTTATTCATTATTTCTAGTAATTTAATTGAGTCAGTTGGCTCGAAAGAAAAAATATTCTTGGTATATTGCAAACGTAATTTTCTTGTTAAGATAGTTATTCCAAGACTAGTTTATTTGTAATTTCATTGAAAAAAGTATTGAACGCATTTGCACCATTTTGATAATCCTCAATAAGGCATGAGAAATTTTAGCCGAACTATTTAAAAATACACAAGTAATAATTCGTAATCACGTTATGGCTCTCTTTGAAGGGCCTTCTAGTACAAAAGAATCATACAAACCATTATGAAAAATATTAGATAGTCTAGCACAACATTATGGGGCACTTCAAACACTCGGTGAACCGATCGATACACTCATAATTTTGTTATTCGCATCAAAACTTGATACTACCACTAATTGTGAATAGGAAAAGCCATGTGTTAAAAGGGTAATGCCCCCATATGAGAATTATAAGACCTTCCTCAACAAAAAGTACCTGGTACTAGAATCGTTGGATTCCAGTTTGAATGCTGTGGTAAAGTCAAAACTTACACAAAAAAATCAATCTCCCGTACCTCAGTCAATATCTCTACATTTATTCCAAACTGCCACTTCTATAATGACACCCATCACATATTCAATTGTCGAGATTTTATAAATTTGTCAACGTTCGCTCGAAGCAAACTTGCATCCAGATTAAAGTTATGCCTTGATTGTCTCAAAACAGGTAATATGGTAGGAAACTGTGCAATACCTGACAGGTGCAAGAAATATTGTAAAAAACAGAACACCTTACTACAGGTTGACACATCCCAGATTCCATCATCTCAACTCGAGAACAAATGCAGCGGGTTCAAACTCTACACACACCAGAAATAACAGAAGACATACCGACATATGAATCATGTCACAACCAAAGATTAGAAACACCTTAATCTTTGTTACAACAATCAAACAGTACGCAACCTCATACACAGCAAACATCAAATTCTCAACACGGTCAAAGAAATTACATAAACATCAATACGCATACCTCACACATTACATCCTACAAAAAGGTAACATGAGCATCAAGTTAGCTAAACACCTGTCACGAATCGACTCGAGAGTAGGTGGATAATTTGCCGCTAATTAGTCGTGAATTAGTTGTGAAAATACCGATTTTGTCGTTTTTTGTTTTTTTGTTTTTTTTCGGGTGCTTTGAAAACTTGATATAAAGTTAGCAAAGCACGCCTCCAAAAAATGACTTTACAGCGTTCGTAGAAAAATGGGAATGGGATAAGTTTTTGCCGCTAATTAGTCGTAAATTAGTTGTGAAGAAATTAATTTTCTAAATATTTTTTTTGTTTTTTTTTTAGGTGCTTTGCTAACTTGATATAAAGTTAGCAAAGCACGCCTCGAAAAATGACTTTAGAGCGTTCGTAGAATAATGGTAATAGAAAAAGAATTTGCCGCTAATTAGTCGTAAATTAGTTGTGAAGAAATTAATTTTCTAAATATTTTTTTTTGTTTTTTTTAAGGTAATTTGCTAACTTGATATAAAGTTAGCAAAGCACGTCTCGAATAATGACCTTAGAGCGTTTGTAGAATAATGGTAATAGAATAAGAATTTGCCGCTAATTAGTCGTAAATTAGTTGTGAAGAAATTAATTTTCTAAATATTTTTTTTTGTTTTTTTTTGGTGCTTTGCTAACTTGATATAAAGTTAGCAAAGCACGCCTCGAAAAATGACTTTAGAGCGTATGTTCCAAATTTTTTTAGCAGCTGCGACAGACAATAAGAAAATTCTGAAATACGTCGAAAATAACAAAGCAAAAAATCCATTATTTGAAATGATTGTCGGCGTAACGAAGTCGAAAATCAACCAAAACACTTATAAAAAGAGACTGGAAATATTTTTAATGTACAAAAATAAGTCGCAAGAGTCTGATCGATTCGATAGTGACAACTCTGAAATGGATTTGCCTGAAGAATTCGAAAATTTTTCACGAGCTACATGCAGAGGTGCCAGTATCGAGTCTATTGAAGGGGGCTGTAACATCGTTTCGTTGGCCAATTTCCTTTTCGAAAAATGTGTCAGATTCGAGGAAAGATCATCGTGCGACGCTGGCTGTCCTTCGCGAATAAAATATTTACCGACTATAACAATAACAGAAAAAGAGATCAAACAATCTCTAAGCAAAGTTCTGAAGGATCATCTCATTCTCCCAGGCATTTACTGTCAAACTGAACATTGCAGTGGAACTGAAAAAAACGAAATTAAATATTTTTTATTATATATATATATATATATATATATATATATATATATGTATATATATATATATATATATATGTATATATATATATATATATATATATATATATATATATATATATATATATATATATATATATATATATATATATATATATATATATAAAAAGATGTTCTTGGGGATGCAGTCATATATTCAATAAAATTCTTTGACTGAAGTATCAGTGCACTTTCAGAATAATCATGTTTATATGTTTCGTATTGTGAGAGAATATGATTACACTTATATAGAAGTTTTAAATAATATTATGTATCTTTTTCTTTTAACTGTCAGTTCAAGCCTAGATTAAACGTAATTTAGTCTATGTATGGGTATATATATATATAAGTATTTATGCAATATTCTTAAATTACATTTTTTTTTAAACTGAACCTGTATCTGCCTTAATAATAATTTTAATTTAATTGTGCTCCTTGTTCAAATAGCCACAAACATATAAAGATCATTCAGTAATATTCATTTGTATCAACAAAATCTAGATACTTTTTTACTTATTGTGTTACCATGACAAATATAAATAATGACATTTGTAATTGATGGATATGAAATCTTTCCTGTTTTTGGTTAATTTATTCTAAATTCACGATTGTAAGTATTTTTATAATACTATTAATTTGTTGTTGAAATAATTTTGTAACGATTTGTAGTTTGCCCTGAAGAAGAGAATAAACATTCTCGAAAGCTCGGCTTCAGTCAAAGAATTTTATTGAATATATGACTGCATCCCCAAGAACATCTTTTTGTTTATTATAAATCCAGTCAAGAATACAAAATCAATATATATATATATATATATATATATATATATATATATATATATATATATATATATATACACAATATATTCATAAGACAATAATTTGGCTTGGAATTGTATTTAAAATGCTCATAAAGATTGGATGAAAAATGTTCATCTATTATCTCTATAAATTCGTTGCATTATAATTAAAAATTTGTTTAAATGTGTAAATGAAATACATATTCAAAAAATTGATATGTGGATTGAACAATTGATTACGAGATTAAAAAATTGAAACCACAGTAATAGTTCAAAATATATATATATATATATATATATATATATATATATATATATATATATATATATAAATAATTTTGTTACTATTACAGAGGACATAGTAGTGATTGGGGTCGACATGGACGTATCAACTGCACTAGGAACGTTTTCAAAATCATTTTCCTGCCCGAAAACCAAGGCAGTTTACAAAATTTTAGGCGTCGTGGAATATCGAGGACCACCAGTGACTAGAAGATCAAAAAGTGCCATGGGACATTATATCGCCATAACGAGAAGACAAACAAACTGGGTAGCTTATGACGACAACAAGAAGAAATCTTATCCAGTTTATGATAATACTCAAATGAAAGTCGAATTAATGGTTTATTCAAAATTATGAAACCAATTATGTACTAACTATTTTTTAGCTAAATAAACTATTTTGTATGCATACTGTTAAACTATATCCTTGAAAAAAAAATCCTTCACAAATAATTAGCGGTAAATTCTTATTCGATTTCCATTCTTCTACGAACGCTCTAGAGTCATTTTCTCGCATCGTGCTTTGCTAACTTTATATCAAGTTAGCACAGCACCTAAAAAAACAAGAAAAAATATTTAGAAAATTAATTTCTTCACAACTAATTTACGACTAATTAGCGGCAAATTCTTATTCTATTACCATTATTCTACGAATGCTCTAAAGTCATTTTTCGAGGCGTGCTTTGCTAACTTTATATCAAGTTAGCAAAGCACCTAAAAAAAAACAAAAAAAAAATTTAGAAAATTAATTTCTTCACAACTAATTTACGACTAATTAGCGGCAAATTCTTTTTCTATTACCATTATTCTACGAACGCTCTAAAGTCATTTTCTCGCATCGTGCTTTGCTAACTTTATATCAAGTTAGCACAGCACCTAAAAAACAAGAAAAAATATTTAGAAAATTAATTTCTTCACAACTAATTTACGACTAATTAGCGGCAAATTCTTATTCTATTACCATTATTCTACGAATGCTCTAAAGTCATTTTTCGAGGCGTGCTTTGCTAACTTTATATCAAGTTAGCACAGCACCTAAAAAAAAAGGAAAAAAATATTTAGAAAATTAATTTCTTCACAACTAATTTACGACTAATTAGCGGCAAATTCTTATTCTATTACCATTATTCTACGAATGCTCTAAAGTCATTTTTCGAGGCGTGCTTTGCTAACTTTATATCAAGTTAGCAAAGAACCTAAAAAAAACAAAAAAAAAATATTTAGAAAATTAATTTCTTCACAACTAATTTACGACTAATTAGCGGTAAATTCTTATTCGATTTCCATTCTTCTACGAACGCTCTAGAGTCATTTTCTCGCATCGTGCTTTGCTAACTTTATATCAAGTTAGCACAGCACCTAAAAAAACAAGAAAAAATATTTAGAAAATTAATTTCTTCACAACTAATTTACGACTAATTAGCGGCAAATTCTTATTCTATTACTATTATTCTACGAATGCTCTAAAGTCATTTTTCGAGGCGTGCTTTGCTAACTTTATATCAAGTTAGCAAAGCACCTAAAAAAACAAAAAAAAATATTTAGAAAATTAATTTCTTCACAACTAATTTACGACTAATTAGAGGCAAATTCTTTTTCTATTACCATTATTCTACGAACGCTCTAAAGTCATTTTCTCGCATCGTGCTTTGCTAACATTATATCAAGTTAGCACAGCACCTAAAAAAACAAGAAAAAATATTTAGAAAATTAATTTCTTCACAACTACTTTACGACTAATTAGCGGCAAATTCTTATTCTATTACCATTATTCTACGAACGCTCTAAAGTCTTATTCGAGGTGTGCTTTGCTAACTTTATATCAAGTTAGCAAAGCACCTAAAAAAAACAAAAAAAATCTTCACAACTAATTTACGACTAATTAGCGGCAAATTCTTATTCTATTACCATTATTCTACGAATGCTCTAAAGTCATTTTTCGAGGCGTGATTTGCTAACTTTATATCAAGTTAGCAAAGCACCTAAAAAAAACAAAAAAAAATATTTAGAAAATTAATTTCTTCACAACTAATTTACGACTAATTAGCGGCAAATTCTTTTTCTATTACCATTATTCTACGAACGCTCTAAAGTCATTTTCTCGCATCGTGCTTTGCTAACTTTATATCAAGTTAGCACAGCACCTAAAAAAACAAGAAAAAATATTTAGAAAATTAATTTCTTCACAACTAATTTACGACTAATTAGCGGCAAATTCTTATTCTATTACCATTATTCTACGAACGCTCTAAAGTCTTATTCGAGGTGTGCTTTGCTAACTTTATATCAAGTTAGCAAAGCACCTAAAAAAAAACAAAAAAAATATTTAGAAAATTAATTTCTTCACAACTAATTTACGACTAATTAGCTTCAAATTCTTATTCTATTACCATTATTCTACGAACGCTCTAAAGTCATTTTTCGAGGCGTGCTTTGCTAATTTTATATCAAGTTAGCAAAGCACCTAAAAAAAAACAAAAAAAATATTTAGAAAATTAATTTCTTCACAACTAATTTACGACTAATTAGCGGCAAAAACTTATCCCATTCCCATTTTTCTACGAACGCTGTAAAGTCATTTTTTGGAGACGTGCTTTGCTAACTTTATATCAAGTTAGCAAAGCACCCGAAAAAAACAAAAAAACAGAAAACGACAAAATCGGTATTTTCACAACTAATTCACGACTAATTAGCGGCAAATTATCCACCTACTCTCGAGTCGATTCGTGACAGGTGTTTAGCTAACTTGATGCTCATAAAGGTAACAGACATTTTATTATGTACTGCGTTAGCATATATTCATGATATATTCGGTGACAGATATGAATGCAGAGTATTAAATTAAAATTAAAGTAAAATTTTCTATCCACAGAATTATTTAACAGGTTACAATTGAATAAACAAAAAATACATACAACCATAAGAGGCATACAACAAGTAGAAACATACATACATCAATACAGATCGAAGGCTATAATTAGTTACAAATTTTATGCATTCAGAGCATTGCCATTCTTTGTGTTAGACAAAATCACCCATGACTTACCCAATACCAAAATAGACATAAGTAAGCTAAACTTGCCTGAGGGTATAACACTAGCAAATCCAAGTTATTTTCAACCAGGTTCAATTGATATTTTGATCGGAGCATCCATATTTTTCGACTTACTATGTGTAGGACAAATCAAACTGGGAATCATCCGTCTTTTTGCATAAAAAACATTTGGATGGATCTTATCTTGCACAGCTCCCTGTTATTCACCGGATAACATTCAGATTCATAATAAATATCAGAATTAAGTATCAGTAGGAGCAGTCACATGCAACCTATCAACTTTATTGCAAGGACAGCTGGAAAAATTCTGGATTATTGAAGAATGGCACAACAACCTAACTAAGTAAACAAGAGAGGAAAGTGAATGTGGAGAAAATTTTACTCTACTCGCAACATTTCAAGAGATTAATCTGGATATTTCAAGATACGGATGCCAATGAAAACACCATGAGCTTGCGAGCTCATATGATGTAGCACTCAAGAGGTTTCATAACTGGATAAAACGGAGCACTAAAAACAGAATACTCAAAATTCATCATGAATACCATGAACTTGGTCACATGATTCAATGGGTCCGTCAAGCTACACCCCCGATAAAACGAATATGAATTTTTTTTATTGCAAAATTATGTGCAAATTACGACCACAAAAAAATAATTTTGTGCACAATTCCTTGACCATTTTTTCGTAATTTGAGAAGAGGGGGTGCACCCCCGCACCAATTTCTATTGCCGAAATTTGAAAATCGATTACACCATAATTATGTGCAAATTATGTGCTCTCCAATGACCTACAGAACAACTATGCTACTTTAAGCATACACCTTCTTTTTTATTTATTAAAGGGGGTGTGGCTTGACGTCAAGCTACACCCCCGCACCAATTCCTGTTGCCAAAATCTAAAAATCGATCACACTATAATTATGTGCAAATTATGTGCAAATCACGGCCAAAGAAAGGAGATGTTGTACTCCATCCCTTAACTTTTTTTTTCAAATTACAAAGTGGTGTGTAAACGAAATTAAAAATTATTTATTGCAAAATTATGTTCAAGTTATGTGCGAATTTCGGTCACAAAAAAATAATTTTGTGCACAATTCCTTGACCATTTTTTCGTAATTTGAGAAGAGGGGGTGCACACCCGCACCAATTTCTATTGCCGAAATTTGAAAATTGATTACACCATAATTATGTGCAAATTATGTGCTCTCCAATGACCTAAAGAACAACTATGCTACTCTAAGCATACACCTTCTTTTTTTTATTTATTAAAGGGGGTGTGGCTTGACGTCAAGCTACACCCCCGAAGCAATTCCTGTTGCCAAAATTTAAAAATCGATCACACTATAATTATGTGCAAATTATGTGCAAATTACGGCCAAAGAAAGGAAATTTTGTACTCCATCCTTTAACTTTTTTTTTCAAATTACAAAGTGGTGTGTAAACGAAATTAACGATATCGCAAGAGCTCACAATCATGTACACAACTGTATTGCCAAGCGTTATCAGCTGATCGCGAGAGAAATTTTAATACATTGAGTTTTTGATAGTATGTTCCTTGGTGATCTATTTTTTCAACCTTTACAGGGTCTTTTTTCACAATTGATGTGTATACACCTGGATATGCATTGAAGTGGATCAAGGTGAAAAAAATCCCGAAAGAAATAACTGTAATAACGGGCTATAATCCTGACAAAGCTGGTAGTGCTATCAATAATAAGTTAGAAGGCTTCGTAAACTACAAACAACCATCAATGGAAACAAGAAGATAATCGGAGGAAGGAAATTCGCTCTTGGCGTTGAGCGCCCAAATATACCATTACACGGCGGTGCTTTCCAATGACACTGACAAATGGACAGACGTTGATGACCTCACTGCAACCGAATCTTTGTTGAAAAAGAAATCAGTCATTACTCATTTGTTAATATATTCACAAAAATGTTAATAAATATTTCTGGCAGCGTTGTCCTACAGTTTTAACAAATTAGTGATATTATGGAAAAAGAATGAATTGATGAATGAAAGAAACCATACTATCGACAATGAAACATGTGTTTGCATCTTAATTTTTCCTGCCATATAATAAAGATCTTGTCTAAGACAGCAAGCTTACGGAAACAGCCACTTGCTTAGAGTAGCATAATTGCTGTGTAGGTCATTGGAGAGCACATAATTTGCACATAATTATGGTGTAATCGATTTTCAAATTTCGGCAATAGAAATTGGTGCGGGGTTGCACCCCCTCTTCTCAAATTACGAAAAAATGGTCAAGGAATTGTGCATAAAATTATTTTTTTGTGACCGTAATTCGCACATAACTTGAACATAATTTTGCAATAAATAATTTTTAATTTCGTTTACACACCACTTTGTAATTTGAAAAAAAAAGTTAAGGGATGGAGTACAAAATTTCCTTTCTTTGGCCGTAATTTGCACATAATTATAATGTGATCGATTTTTAAATTTTGGCAACAGGAATTGGTGCGGGGGTGTAGCTTGACGTCAAGCCACACCCCCTTTAATAAATAAAAAAGACGGTGTATCTTAGAGTAGCATAGTTGTTCTGTAGGTCATTGGAGAGCACATAATTTGCACATAATTATGGTGTAATCGATTTTCAAATTTCGGCAATAGAAATTGGTGCGGGGTGCACCCCCTCTTCTCAAATTACGAAGAAATGGTCAAGGAATTGTGCACAAAATTATTTTTTGTGGCCGTAATTCGCACATAACTTGAACATAATTTTGCGATAAATAATTTTTAAATTCGTTTACACACCACTTTGTAATTTGAAAAAAAAAGTTAAGGTATAGAGTACAAAATTTCCTTTCTTTGGCCGTAATTTGCACATAATTATAGTGTGATCGATTTTTAAATTTTGGCAACAGCAATTAGTGCGGGGGTGTAGCTTGACGTCAAGCCACACCCCCTTTATTAATTAAAAAAAGACGGTGTATGCTTAGAGTAGCATAGTTGTTCTTTAGGTCATTGGAGAGCACATAATTTGCACATAATTATGGTGTAATCGATTTTCAAATTTCGGAAATAGAAATTGGTGCGGGGGTGCACCCCTCTTCTCAAATTAGAAAAAAATGGTCAAGGAATTGTGCACAAAATAATTTTTTTGTGTCCGTAATTCGCACATAACTTGAACATAATTTTGCAATAAATAATTTTTAATTTCGTTTTACAGACCACTTTGTAATTTGAAAAAAAAAAATAAGGGATGGAGTAAAAAATTTCCTTTCTTTGGCCGTAATTTGCACATAATGAGCACATAATTATAGTGTGATCGATTTTAAAATTTTGGCAACAGGAATTGGTGCGGGGGTGTAGCTTGACGTCAAGCCACACCCCCTCTAATAAATAAAAAAAGAAGGTGTATGCTTAGAGTAGCATAGTTGTTCTTTAGGTCATTGGAGAGCACATAATTTGCACATAATTATGGTGTAATCGATTTTCAAATTTCGGCAAGTTATGTGCGAATTACGGCCACAAAAAAATAATTTTGTGCACAATTCCTTAACCATTTTTTCGTAATTTGAGAAAAGGGGTGCACCTCCGCACCATTTTCTATTGCCGAAATTTGAAAATCGATTACACCATAATTATGTGCAAATTATGTGCTCTCCAATGACCTAAAGAACAACTATGCTACTCTAAGCATACACCGTCTTTTTTAATTATTAAAGGGGGTGTGGCTTGACGTCAAGCTACACCCCCGCACTAATTGCTGTTTCCAAAATTTAAAAATCGATCACACTATAATTATGTGCAAATTATGTGCAAATTACGGCCAAAGAAAGGAAATTTTGTACTCCATCCTTTAACTTTTTTTTCAAATTACAAAGTGGTGTGTAAACGAAATTAAAAATTATTTATTGCAAAATTATGTTCAAGTTATGTGCGAATTACGGCCACAAAAAATAATTTTGTGCACAATTCCTTGACCATTTTTTCGTAATTTGAGAAGAGGGGGTGCACCCCCGCACCAATTTCTATTGCCAAAATTTGAAAATCGATTACACCATAATTATGTGCAAATTATGTGCTCTCCAATGACCTACAAAACAACTATGCCACTCTAAGATACACCGTCTTTTTTTTATTTATTAAAGGGGGTGTGGCTTGACGTCAAGCTACACCCCCGCACCAATTCCTGTTGCCAAAATTTAAAAATCGATCACACTATAATTATGTGCAAATTACGGCCAAAGAAAGGAAATTTTGTACTCCATCCCTTAACTTTTTTTTTCAAATTACAAAGTGGTGTGTAAACGAAATTAAAAATTATTTATTGCAAAATTATGTTCAAGTTATGTGCGAATTACGGCCACAAAAAAATAATTTTGTGCACAATTCCTTGATCATTTTTTCGTAAATTGAGAAGAGGGGGTGCACCCCTGCACCAATTTCTATTGCAGAAATTTGAAAATCGATTACACCAGAATTATGTGCAAATTATGTGCTCTCCAATGACCTACAGAACAACTATGCTACTCTAAGATACACCGTCTTTTTTTTATTTATTAAAGGGGGTGTGGCTTGACGTCAAGCTACACCCCCGCACCAATTCCTGTTGCCAAAATTAAAAAATCGATCACACTATAATTACGTGCAAATTATGTGAAAATTACGGCCAAAGAAAGGAAATTTTGTACTCCATTCCTTAACTTTTTTTTTCAAATTACAAATTGGTCTGTAAAACGAAATTAAAAATTATTTATTGCAAAATTATGTTCAAGTTATGTGCGAATTACGGTACAAAAAATAATTTTGTGCACAATTCCTTGACCATTTTTTCGTAATTTGAGAAGAGGGGGTGCACCCCCGCACCAATTTCTATTGCCGAAATTTGAAAATCGATTACACCATAATTATGTGCAAATTATGTGCTCTCCAATGACCTACAGAACAATTATGCTACTCTAAGCAAGTGGCTGTTTCCGTAAGCTTGCTATCTTACACAAGATCTTCATTATATGGCAGGGAAAATTGAGATGCAAACACATGTTTCATTGTCGATAGTATGGTTTCTTTCATTCATCAATTCATTCTTTTTCCATAATATCACTAATTTGTTAAAACTGTAGGACAACGCTGCCAGAAATATTTATTAACATTTTTGTGAATATATTAACAAATGAGGAATGACTGATTTCTTTTTCAACAAAGATTCGGTTGCAGTGAGGTCATCAACGTCTGTCCATTTGTCAGTGTCATTGGAAAGCACCGCCGTGTAATGGTATATTTTGGCGCTCAACGCCAAGAGCGAATTTCCTTCCTCCGATGATCTTCTTGTTTCCATTGATGGTGGTTTGTAGCTTACGAAGCCTTCTAACTTATAATTGATAGCACTACTAGCTTTGTCAGGATTATAGCCCGTTATTACAGTTATTTCTTTCGGGATTTTTTCACCTTGATCCACTCCAATGCATATCCAGGTGTATACACATCAATTGTGAAAAAAGGCCCTGTAAAGGTTGAAAAAATAGATCACCAAGGAACATACCATCAAAAACTCAATGTATTAAAATTTCTCTCGCGATCAGCTGATAACGCTTGGCAATACAGTTGTGTACATGATTGTGAGCTCTTGCGATATCGTTAATTTCGTTTATAATTATAGTGTGATCGATTTTTTAATTTTGGCAACAGGAATTGGTGCGGGGGTGTAGCTTGACGTCAAGCCACACCCCCTTTAATAAATAAAAAAAAGGTGTATGCTTAGAGTAGCATAGTTGTTCTTTAGGTCATTGGAGAGCACATAATTTGCAGATAATTATGGTGTAATCAATTTTCAAATTTCGGCAATAGAAATTGGTGCGAGTGTGCACCCCCTCTTCTCAAATTACGAAAAAATGGTCAAGGAATTGTGCACAAAATTATTTTTTTGTGACCGTAATTCGCACATAACTTGAACATAATTTTGCAATAAATAATTTTTAATTTCGTTTACACACCACTTTGTAATTTGAAAAAAAAGTTAAGGGATGGAGTACAAAATTTCCTTTCTTTGGCCGTAATTTGCACATAATTATAGTGTGATCGATTTTTAAATTTTGGCAACAGCAAGTAGTGCGGGGGTGTAGCTTGACGTCAAGCCACACCCCCTTTAATAATTAAAAAAAGACGGTGTATGCTTAGAGTAGCATAGTTGTTCTTTACGTCATTGGAGAGCACATAATTTGCACATAATTATGGTGTAATCGATTTTCAAATTTCGGCAAAATAAATTGGTGCGGGGGTGCACCCCCTCTTCTCAAATTACGAAAAAATGGTCAAGGAATTGTGCACAAAATTATTTTTTTGTGACCGTAATTCGCACACAACTTGAACATAATTTTGCAATAAATAATTTTTAATTTCGTTTACACACCACTTTGTAATTTGGAAAAAAAAGTTAAGGGATGGAGTACAAAATTTCCTTTCTTTGGCCGTAATTTGCACATAATTTGCACATAATTATAGTGTGATCGATTTTTAAATTTTGGCAACAGCAATTAGTGCGGGGGTGTAGCTTGACGTCAAGCCACACCCCCTTTAATAATTAAAAAAAGACGGTGTATGCTTAGAGTAGCATAGTTGTTCTTTACGTCATTGGAGAGCACATAATTTGCACATAATTATGGTGTAATCGATTTTCAAATTTCGGCAAAATAAATTGGTGCGGGGGTGCACCCCCTCTTCTCAAATTACGAAAAAATGGTCAAGGAATTGTGCACAAAATTATTTTTTTGTGACCGTAATTCGCACATAACTTGAACATAATTTTGCAATAAATAATTTTTAATTTCGTTTACACACCACTTTGTAATTTGGAAAAAAAAGTTAAGGGATGGAGTACAAAATTTCCTTTCTTTGGCCGTAATTTGCACATAATTTGCACATAATTATAGTGTGATCGATTTTTAAATTTTGGCAACAGCAATTAGTGCAGGATGTAGCTTGACGTCAAGCCACACCCCATTTAATAATTTAAAAAAAAGACGGTGTATGCTTAGAGTAGCATAGTTGTTCTTTAGGTCATTGGAGAGCACATAATTTGCACATAATTATGGTGTAATCGATTTTCAAGTTTCGGCAATAGAAATTGGTGCGGGTGTGCACCCCCTCTTCTCAAATTACGAAAAAATGGTCAAGGAATTGTGCACAAAATTATTTTTTTGTGACCGTAATTCGCACATAACATGAACATAATTTTGCAATAAATAATTTTTAATTTCGTTTACACACCACTTTGTAATTTGGAAAAAAAGTTAAGGGATGGAGTACAAAATTTCCTTTCTTTGGCCGTAATTTGCACATAATTTGCACATAATTATAGTGTGATCGATTTTTAAATTTTGGCAACAGCAATTAGTGCGGGGGTGTAGCTTGACGTCAAGCCACACCCCCTTTAATAATTAAAAAAAGACGGTGTATGCTTAGAGTAGCATAGTTGTTCTTTACGTCATTGGAGAGCACATAATTTGCACATAATTATGGTGCAATCGATTTTCAAATTTCGGCAAAATAAATTGGTGCGGGGGTGCACCCCCTCTTCTCAAATTACGAAAAAATGGTCAAGGAATTGTGCATAAAATTATTTTTTTGTGACCGTAATTCGCACATAACTTGAACATAATTTTGCAATAAATAATTTTTAATTTCGTTTACACACCACTTTGTAATTTGGAAAAAAAAGTTAAGGGATGGAGTACAAAATTTCCTTTCTTTGGCCGTAATTTGCACATAATTTGCACATAATTATAGTGTGATCGATTTTTAAATTTTGGCAACAGCAATTAGTGCGGGGGTGTAGCTTGACGTCAAGCCACACCCCCTTTAATAATTAAAAAAAGACGGTGTACGCTTAGAGTAGCATAGTTGTTCTTTACGTCATTGGAGAGCACATAATTTGCACATAATTATGGTGTGATCGATTTTCAAATTTCGGCAAAATAAATTGGTGCGGGGGTGCACCCCCTCTTCTCAAATTACGAAAAAATGGTCAAGGAATTGTGCACAAAATTATTTTTTTGTGACCGTAATTCGCACATAACTTGAACATAATTTTGCAATAAATAATTTTTAATTTCGTCTACACACCACTTTGTAATTTGGAAAAAAAAGTTAAGGGATGGAGTACAAAATTTCCTTTCTTTGGCCGTAATTTGCACATAATTTGCACATAATTATAGTGTGATCGATTTTTAAATTTTGGCAACAGCAATTAGTGCGGGGTGTAGCTTGACGTCAAGCCACACCCCCTTTAATAATTTAAAAAAAAGACGGTGTATGCTTAGAGTAGCATAGTTGTTCTTTACGTCATTGGAGAGCACATAATTTGCACATAATTATGGTGTAATCGATTTTCAAATTTCGGCAAAATAAATTGGTGCGGGGGTGCACCCCCTCTTCTCAAATTACGAAAAAATGGTCAAGGAATTGTGCACAAAATTATTTTTTTGTGACCGTAATTCGCACATAACTTGAACATAATTTTGCAATAAATAATTTTTAATTTCGTTTACACACCACTTTGTAATTTGGAAAAAAAAGTTAAGGGATGGAGTACAAAATTTCCTTTCTTTGGCCGTAATTTGCACATAATTTGCACATAATTATAGTGTGATCGATTTTTAAATTTTGGCAACAGCAATTAGTGCGGGGTGTAGCTTGACGTCAAGCCACACCCCCTTTAATAAATAAAAAAAAGAAGGTGTATGCTTAGAGTAGCATAGTTGTTCTTTAGGTCATTGGAGAGCACATAATTTGCACATAATTATGGTGTAATCGATTTTCAAATTTCGGCAAAATAAATTGGTGCGGGGGTGCACCCCCTCTTCTCAAATTACGAAAAAATGGTCAAGGAATTGTGCACAAAATTATTTTTTGTGACCGTAATTCGCACATAACTTGAACATAATTTTGCAATAAATAATTTTTAATTTCGTCTACACACCACTTTGTAATTTGGAAAAAAAAGTTAAGGGATGGAGTACAAAATTTCCTTTCTTTGGCCGTAATTTGCACATAATTTGCACATAATTATAGTGTGATCGATTTTTAAATTTTGGCAACAGCAATTAGTGCGGGGTGTAGCTTGACGTCAAGCCACACCCCCTTTAATAATTTAAAAAAAAGACGGTGTATGCTTAGAGTAGCATAGTTGTTCTTTACGTCATTGGAGAGCACATAATTTGCACATAATTATGGTGTAATCGATTTTCAAATTTCGGCAAAATAAATTGGTGCGGGGGTGCACCCCCTCTTCTCAAATTACGAAAAAATGGTCAAGGAATTGTGCACAAAATTATTTTTTTGTGACCGTAATTCGCACATAACTTGAACATAATTTTGCAATAAATAATTTTTAATTTCGTTTACACACCACTTTGTAATTTGGAAAAAAAAGTTAAGGGATGGAGTACAAAATTTCCTTTCTTTGGCCGTAATTTGCACATAATTTGCACATAATTATAGTGTGATCGATTTTTAAATTTTGGCAACAGCAATTAGTGCGGGGTGTAGCTTGACGTCAAGCCACACCCCCTTTAATAATTTAAAAAAAAGACGGTGTATGCTTAGAGTAGCATAGTTGTTCTTTAGGTCATTGGAGAGCACATAATTTGCACATAATTATGGTGTAATCGATTTTCAAGTTTCGGCAATAGAAATTGGTGCGGGTGTGCACCCCCTCTTCTCAAATTACGAAAAAATGGTCAAGGAATTGTGCACAAAATTATTTTTTTGTGGCCGTAATTCACACATAACTTGAACATAATTTTGCAATAAATAATTTTTAATTTCGTTTTACAGACCACTTTGTAATTTGAAAAAAAAGTTATGGGATGGAGTACAACATTTCCTTTCTTTGGCCGTAATTTGCACATAATTATAGTGTGATCGATTTTTAAATTTTGGCAACAGGAATTGGTGCGGGGGTGTAGCTTGACGTCAAGCCACACCCCCTTTAATAAATAAAAAAAAGAAGGTGTATGCTTAGAGTAGCATAGTTGTTCTTTAGGTCATTGGAGAGCACATAATTTGCACATAATTATGGTGTTATCGATTTTCAAATTTCGGAAATAGAAATTGGTGCGGGGGTGCAGCTTGACGTCAAGCTGCACCCCCTTTTTTCAAATAACGAAAAAATGGTCAAGGAATTGTGCACAATTTTTTTTGTGGCCGTAATTTGCACATAATTTGCACATAATTTTGCAATAAAAAAAGTTCATATTCGTTTTATCGGGGGTGTAGCTTGACGGACCCTGATTCAATTCGAGGATGAAGCTTATAGCACTCCAGACACATCCATTTACTATATCAGTTTTAAAATGTTTGGCTCACAAAATTCTCAGATTTCTTATGATTCAGAAATTACAAAGTGCTAGAAATGTAAACGTAAAGTTGTGAACAGTGTCAAGTGTATCTTGTGCAAACAAATAGTACATAATAGTGGAAATTGGGTGAAATATAACACTGAAAATGAACCAATATGCCTTATCTGTGATATAGAATAAGACGAGAGAGAAGACGAAGCTGATTCATCTTTTTCCAGTTCTACATCAACATCGAATATAAAGATATCTTATAAAATGTCTGAAAAGTCGTATCTTAGGGAACTTCTAAGACAAAGAAATCATGATCACAAACCTTCAAAATACAATTATTGCTCTAAAACAGCAAATACTTCTTATAAATAAACTAAATGAAACAGGATGTAATATCCAAAACGCCCGCTGAATGTTCAACTAGTTCAACATGTGTTGAAAATAACTTAAATACCTCGTCTGTCTCAAATGTTTATATTTAGGAGACCAATATGAAATCAGCTATAAATATTTATTCAAAGAAAAATGGCAAATCAATTAGTCCCAAAAATATTAGTGTACTGGAAAAAAGACGTCACAATGCAACCCAAAAACCGGATAGAAGCAATGAAGAAAAGGCGAAGGTAAACATAAACATCCACTGACTATTGGATGTGCCTCTTCTAATCAAGACCATGTGGTAGCTGTTCCAAGAAAATGCTGGTTATTTGTAACTAGATATAAGAAATCGTTTACTAAACAAAATTGAAATAACTATTTAGTGGAAATTTTCCCAGATAAAGAATTCATATGTGAAAAGATTAGTTACTCGAATGATTACAACTCTTTTAAAGTTGGTGCTGATATCTCTTTGAAGGTCCGTACCTTCCTTTTTCGAAAATCTCAATATAAATGTAATAAATAATTTAAACAAAATAAACTTCAGTGCTTTCCATATAAATATTCAATGTTTACGTAATAAAATTTTAGAGATTGACGCTCTAAGATTTCAAGATAATTTTCTAGGCTTTAGCGAACATTGGTTAATTGATGGCCAATTACTCAGTTGTTCTTTTAATAACTATATACTCCTGACTCATTTTAGTAGATCTAAATTCCGGCACGGTGGTGTGGCAATTTCTGGAAGATATGAGATCGCTAACCCCTGATATCCTAGAAAAAATATAAGCGAGATATCACAAGAATTACATTGTGAGCTGTATGCGGTCGAAATTCCATATATGAAACTTATACTAATGTCACTCTATAGGTCACCTAATGGAGATTTTCCTTCATTCATTGACATTATAAATAATCTGCTCAGTATAAATGTAAAATGTAGCCAATAAACGAGTTGTTATGATGGGTGACTTCAACATAAATTTTAAGAATTACAATTCTCAGATGACTTTTGAGTCATTCATTCTGGTCCACTTCATTCGCTTAATTGTTTTTTAGGAGGTGCACCACCATCTTCGTGTGAATTTACCGGTGCACCTCATTTTTTCAATAAAAAAAAGAGAAGCAAGATATATCACTTCACGAATAATGAGCGGATAATTAACTGCAAATTACACAATTGTTAATTTCTCCCTGGGCATTTTATTTCGTCGTTTTTTACAGGGGTTCACCGCTAACTTCACGCGAAGTTAGCAATAAACCTATGTTTTTTTGGAAAAATTAAAAATTCGAAGTATCTGACTTAACAGATAATTAACGGCTAATTAACGGCAAATTGCCCAATCATTAATGTTGGTCGACCTCATTCGCTTCTTTGCTTTTTACCAGGTGCACCGCTAACTTCACGCGAAGTTGGCGGTGCACGTCTTTTTTCCAAAAAATAATGCTACGACAAATTATTTGACTTAACGGATAATTAACGGTAAATTAAAGGCAAATTAAGCAACAATTGGTTTTATTCTCCACGAAAAGTGCACCGCCAACTTCACTAACCTTTAATGTCCAGAATAGTAAACATTTTTTACTATAATAATTTATTCAATTCATCTCAGTATGGTTTTAGAAAATATTTTTCCACATCTGATGCCATAAATAAATTAATTTTAATCATTGAAAACAGTTTTGATTACAAACAACATATTGGGAGTATTTTTGTGACTTAACAAAAGCGTTGGATTGGGTGTCCCATAAAATAATATTGGATAAACTGAAATACTATGGTTTTACATCTAAAAGTATCAACCTCGTTAATTCATACCTCTTTGAATGAAAACAGAATGTATCCGTCAACGATACTAATTCTAAGTTTTTGAGAGTTCATCATGGAGTACCTCAAGGATCTGTGTTGGGGCCAATTCTTTTTTAATATATTAACGATATTACTTCTTGCAGCTCTAATGTAGATTCTATATTATTTGCTGATGATACTAGTATCTTATATAAAAGCCCTGATGAGTTGAATGTATCTAGTATTATCCAAGAAACAATTCCGAAGCTACACGAATGGTTTTCCAGTAACCACCTATCATTGAATATGGAAAAAACTCAACTGCTACACTTTAGGCTACTGAATCACACCAACTTAGTGAATTCTTAGGGCTTTATCTAGATCCAAAACTCAATTGGTAAAATCATGTAAATGTTTTATCTAAAACAATCACTTCTTCTATATTTATGCTAAGACAACTATCGAATCTTGTCTCTAAAAGTGTCTTAATTAATGCTTACTATGCATACATACATTCGAATATAAATTATTCAATAATTGTTTGGGGTCATTTTACATCCGCAACTAGGATTTTCAGACTACAAAGAAAAGCTGTCAGAATTATTGCAGGCCTACTAGTTGATAGAAGGACTATATTTGTTCGCCTCAAAATACTGACTCCCATCTCTATTCTTCTACCAATCCTTGTTGTTTGCGTTTAACAACAAGGGACTGTATATTAGTCACAGTGAGATTCACTCTCATGACAGGAATACAAATCAAATATGTTTGGAATTTCGGCGACTTAGCGCAACCCAAACAAGTATGAGTCATCTTGCTCCTAAAATGTTTAATAAATTGTCCACCTGAATTAAAAATATGAACATCAAAAATTATAAAAAAGCGATAAAGGAATATTTAACAGTAAAATCCTTTTACTCAGTTTCTCAATTCTTTGCTGACGACTTCCGGGAATGTATTCATTAATTTTATTAATTGAATTGATTCTATCAATTTATTTATGATGTAAACCCAGTAAACACAGTACATACATAAGACGTACATTTCATGTCATATTTACGTCCGTACGTTGAATGTACGTAATATGTACGTACATTTTTTTTGTATATAGGTCCAAAATTATAGATATAAACTTTTCTGTTATAACTGTCATAGGTAGTCATGAAGGATAACTCATCTCTTAAAAATGTTCATTTATAAGATTATATCAAATAAAATCATTCACGTATATTTTTATTTTTACTTTTTTGAAATACTTTTGGCCATTTTTGGCAGAGACCTCTTATTCATTATTTTATTAATTGCAAATTGGAGCGGAGCTGCGATGCCAAAGGCCAAAGAAGGTAAGACTGAAAAGCAAACACCCTCTTAATAGTCTTAATGTCATTTTTTGGTGCAGAGTATTCTATAGATATTTATAAAACCTATTTCAAAGTGACTTCATGAATTAAACCGTTTGTCGGCCAAACGTTATAGGTTAGGTCATTTATTTTTGTTGAGCTTTCAAATAGTATGGATAAAATTATGGTTTACAACCCCAATCTTACACTTGTACCTCCTTTTTATCACATAACAAGGTGTTATATGTTTCTTATTTTCTTATTATTATTTTTACGACCCAAGACTATGCAAAAGCAGAGCCATCTTTAAGCAGTGTTGTCAGTTGGCTGACTTTCCCCTGCTTCGGAAACGAAATCAACAAAATGGATATTAATCTTTGATACATTTCAATTATTACTTAGATAATTTTGTTAACGTAAATATTGGGGTAATGGCTTTTACACGGTCATTGAATAAGCAGCGAACTTTTGATTTTATTATCGTATACTTTGCGAAAAGTAACGAAAATAGCTAATTAACTTTGAATCTGCCAACATTGGCTCTAGACTGACGACTGACAGTAGACAGGAGATTAGTAATTAATTCATTTGAAACTTTTGAAAAGATTGGTTATGATTTAAAAAGTTGTGGGTGGTTTTGTTTTTAGTCTATAAAAAAGGGAATATTAATCAATGTACAGGTAAGTAGACTTAAGCTTTGCATGGTATAAATCTAATAATTTCATAGAATGTAAGCCACTTTATATGTATTATAGTTAATGTTTAACTGCGGCTTTTATACTTTTGCTTCAAAAACAAAAGCCATACATTGATAATTAAATTTAATAATTAAATTGCAAAAATAGAAATAAATAGACAATAACAAGCCAATATAATAAAAAAATAACAAATCTGTTTGAATGCGAAAAACATAATTGGTTAACTCTTGTAGACAATGCCATAAGCGAACAAGATTCATTGCATGAAGATATGTCCTGTGCTGTAGCATGGTCAACACCAAAGAAAACAAGCATAACACGGACCATTGACAAAGGTAAGCTGAAAAACTTGTGTTTCATACATGTCATTGTGTATTCTTTAAGCAGGACATACATCCTATATGATCATGTTTTTAGGTACAAAGAAGGACACATGCACTTGCTGTCCGCATCATGGTAAGTGAAAATGACAATGTTTGATATTAACAGCATATAAACACATATAAACGCCTGTGTTGCGTCTTAAAAAATAATGTATACACTGCGCGTTTTTTAGATAACTCGACGGCATTTATAATTTAGAGTAGAGTAATAAGCAAAATTTATGGGACACTTGAGACATTCTAATATGGAATTTAAGTATAGAAATCTTTACTGTCTGGTTTCAGGTTTCTTAAGCCCGTGTGGCACGAAGCACGTTCACAAATATAGCAACAAATTGCATCATAAATATACAATGTGCATGTGCACATGATATTTTTCATATGGAAAATGTGACCTGTTCTATATTCGCTATTCACTAGAATGCTACGTTTTATAGAACACAATTACGTGTTATCAAGAGATTTAGAAAAAATGTACAGGCAAATCATCTTTCAAAAAAACAGAGAGATTTACTCCGTATCTTATGGAGATCACAGACAGAGCGACCCATTTAACATTTTCGTCTCTACACCGTAACCTTATGGCACTATTTTATATTAAAATATGTTTCAGTTGTTTTGGAGATGAACCCGTTCCATTGAAAATAATGAAATTATTAATATACCTTTTATAATATTGACAAAGACGAAGATTTGAGTAAATCCAAAAGCCCTGGTTTCCATATCAGCCCCTTGTCTTCCAGCAGCACACTTTTAAAATCGTCAAACTATTTCACAATCAACTAATCTTCCCTGTCAAAAAAGATAACACTTAACATCACACTCTCACAGATAAACACAATCGGTCATTTATATGAATAAGATTTTGTCTTGACCGAATATAAGTTTGGGTAGATGTAAATGCTCCTCAAACGTCGGTAGACCGCGCGAAATCTTTAGCAAGCTTGCGTCTTGCGTCTGCTACTGCTATCCACGCGTTACTGAAGAAAGCAAAAGCAGCAGCAAGCAGCAGCAGCAGCATAGCGGACTGCGGACGCACGACGCACTAGGCTGTGTAGGGCGCAGCGCGCCTCTTTGTTGGCTACAAAAACACGGCGCTGGCCATCATGAGTAGTGCAAAGAATTGTCTGTCAGTCCGTCTCTAAAATACCGTGCAATGATGCAATCGTATATAGCGAGAAACGACCCGTAGAAGGCTATGTATCGACTATGGAGATGGACTATAGACGTAGAAAAAAAAAGTTTACAGAATTGTATTCTGTACTTTGGTAATATAGGGTACCTATGGCATATGGTCATCACGTCGCACACATCCGTATTCGGCTATTCAACAGTAGTTTATCACTAAACAATAATCATATTAGAAAAAAACATGTTATTCTTCATCTTCTTCATCATTAATGACAAGGTACAGCTTTCGATCTCTTTACGTTTAAGACGGAGGAATGATTTCCTTAAGGATATACCTAAGTCATAGATTAGAAACACCTAATCTTTGTCGCCTAAAGGCAGCCCAAGCTAGAGATATTCTTCTTTTGTGTTCACAAAATTGATGTCTCTATCTATTCCAAATTCATGTCCCAGGTACACAAAGGATGTAACTTGTGTGATTTGAGAGTTTCATAGATTGATATTGTTGTTAGGAACAAGGTTTTTCATAATTTTAGTTTTGGAAACATTAATTTTTAGGCCTCTCTCTGATGAAGCTTTATGCAGCATAATATCAAGCATTCTCAGTCGTTCTGTCTAATTGATTGACTATTAGAAAGATGTCATCCACGAAGCTCAGATGTCTTGAATTTCTACCGTCTATATTATTACCCATCCCATCAAAGTAAATCCTCTTAAACATATATTCTAGAAGGGTGGTAAGTGGTAAATAGCTTTGGAGAAATGGTGTCGCCTTGCCTGCTACCTCTTTCAATCGGACTTTTGTTTGTCTGTTCGCATAGTTCCACACATGCTGTTACTCCAGCGTAGATATTTTTATGAGAGTTGTATACCTGTGGCCCATCCTGGATTCAGTTAATGATTCCAAGATTTTGTACTGGATAGTTTCGAATGCTTTTCCAAAGTCTACAAAAATAAGGACTAGAGGCTGGTTATAGTCCACGAATTTCTCAATAAGAATTTTCATTGCCTGGTGATGATCGTTTGTACCAAAGCCCGTTCGGAATCCTGTGTGTTCAACAGGTTGATAAAAGTTGCTTTGTCAATATCTTTGTTGTAACATTCATGAACAGTTTATATATTTGTGATAGTTTATTTTTCCATTGTTTTTACAATTACATTTAAAACATTCGTGACAATAACTAGAATTTTGAAATCAGTGCCTTTTAGCTCTGGCCTCGAGAACCATATTATAAATTTAAATACTTAACAATGTTGGATATTTATACCTACTAGCTGCGAATACCCGCTTCGCTGGCTAATTTTTATCAGAAAGCTGAGATACATTTTGGAGCTTTCTAGTTCATTGGACGAATTTCTATATTGATCAGAAAATTGGCATTCAGTCTAGATCAATCCAGAAATTTCTAGAACCGTGGCATCTATTTTAGAGCTTTCTAAATCATTTCTAGAAATTTCTAGGTCATTCTAGACCTTTTTCGAACATTTCAAATATGCTCGATCAGAGCCTTGGAATACTACATTCCAGAAATTTCTAAATTATTCTGGGATGTTCTAGATTGTTCAAGAAATTTCTAGAATATTCTAAAATTCTTTAAGACATTCTCCTGCATTTGATTAGAATATAGGCTTATATTTGAGAACTGTCCAAACAATTCTAGAAATCTCCAGATCATTCTAGAGTTTTCTCAAACAATCCAATTCATTTTAGTTTAATGATAAACACACATTTTTACAAATCACATGTTTCAACACCCGTATCTTCTATACCCTTAGGGGTATCAACTTGCAACCACCACGAGGTGAGCTGTGATTGGAACCTTGTACCTATTGCAACATAAAAACTCTACCGATGCATCTGCGATGTGCAACAATCCAAATCATTTTTGATTAATGATAATAACACATTTTTAAAAATCACGTGTTTCAACCCCCGTATCTTCTACACCTTATAGGTATCAACTTGCAACCACGATAGTGCACAATGGGAGCCTTGTGCCTATTGAGACATACAAATACTATGTATCTGTGATGTGCAGTTTTAGCTGCAAAGTGAAATATAGGGATACACAACTGTCATTATATATATATATATATATATATATATATATATATATATATATATATATATATATATATATATATATATATATATATATATATATATATATAAGAATGAGAGGATGTCTTTGCTGACCAGTTAGGAAACCAAATGATGATATTGGGGATAGCAGCAACAACGAGAATGTGTACTCTTTTAAATATTTATTCCGAGCTTTCGAGTATATTTGTACCCATCTTCTAGGAAAATGCAATAACTTAGTGAGATTGATCTCGTACAAACTGGCAAGGCAATGATGATATAATAAAACTACAATATGCCCACAAATATAAAATATAATGGTTGTAGAAGTCCATTCTCGAAGTGGAGTGAAATGGTAAGACCAAAAAAACACAAAGTCTTCTCCACAGTTTATTATTAAAGGTTAATTACTGATGAGACATGTTTCGAGATTGTACAATCTCATTTTCAATCGAAATGTTGAAAGTTCTGTAACAAATTATATTATAAGATCTTGAAATATGAAGTGAAAAATTATGTAGTTAAGATACAAAATGGTGGATAGTATACTCACATGGAGATGAAAATATGAAAAATTTAAGAGAAGAAAAACATTATGTAAACAATCCCAAAACCAATGCAAAAAATTGAAATTAACATATATATATACTTGAAAAATAAAAATAAATAAATTATCCCGTTATAAAATTAAAATAAAGTAAAATAAAGTCACATTCTAAAAAAAAACAAAAAACGAAATTCCACGTCACATCACATTGTCAGAGTATGAGTGCCCGTGCCCGGTGACTACATCATTGGTCAGCTGATGGTAAAAGAGATATATTTCTGGTTGGGGATCGTTTAAATAGTTTTTCAATTACATGTAACTAGAGCCATCTAATGTTGGATAGTGAATATTTTAATAGATATCAAAGATAATTTAAATGGTAGAATACTGTTAAATTTGACATAGAATTATAGACAAATGGTTAGGAGAAGCAGAACAACTATAATAAAATGTTTATAAACAAGTTCAAAAGTTTAAGGAGTTGAAGAACTGTATGCAGTCAAAGTTGCTTTGTTCATTAAGTGATATAGTTCGTGGGTTATTATTGTTGGAATTGATCTCGAAAATCTCAAGAATGTTCAACAACCGGCCTTTTGGAGCAAGGTGTAATATTTTAACATCATTGTTGATATTGAAGGAGTGTTTATTATTGATTACATGATTTGCGAAAGAACTTTTCGAATTGATATGGTAATAAGGTGTAGTAAGAAACAAAGATTTATATTTATCTATTATTTTAGCGTGTTCATCTATTCCAATACTTATATTTCTGCCAGTTTGACCTATGTATTTGGCTGGGCAATCAGAACAAGAGATCTCATAAACTACGGATCTATCAAGAGGGTTGACCTGATCTTTAACATCTTTAACATAGGGAAGAGATTAACTACATCGAATGGTACTAGAATAGAATTATCTGGTATGACAACGTTTGAAATTTTATTAATTAAATCTTTGGTGTTTTTTATGGAATAAGGGTTATGGAATTCGGTTAAGTCTCTAATTAGTTTGTTAAGCCATGAAGATAATTTCGATGTGGGTGAGTTACAATAGGATACATGTCTAATAGGAATGCCTGTTTTGTGAATTTTTGGTAAGCCATATAATAAGGGTGTGGACGGGTTCATGGGGATTAGTCCATCTTTATTAGATTCGAAGTATATGATGGTAGTTAACGTAATATCTAGATCTTTTTTCACCTGTCTAATATATTTGGTTGTAGGATCAGAATCTAATTTTTGGAAGCAGTCCGAGGACAGTAAGTTGATGACTTTGCTCACATAGTCCGGCCGATCCAGGATAACAAGACAATTACCTTTATCTGCTTTTGAAATTACTAAATTGTTATGTTTGACTTTATTTGTAATATGATTCATAATAAATCTCAGCTTCTTATCCTCATTATTATATGTAATGTTTGAATTAAAAGTGAAATTCCTGTTTAACACACGTGCAATATCACTTCTGATTAAATCTTTATTGTTGAAATTTACACCTTGCTCCAAAAGGCTGGTTGTTGAACATTCTTGATATTTTCGAGATCAATTCCAACAATAATAACCCACGAACTATATCACTTAATGAACAAAGCAACTTTGACTGCATACAGTTCTTCAACTCCTAAAACTTTTGAACTTGTTTATAAACATTTTATTTTGTTGTTGTGCTTCTCCTAACCTTTTGTCTATAATTCTATGTCAAATATAACAGTATTCTACCATTTAAATTATCTTTCTCTTTATTAATTTTCACTATCCAACATTAGATGGCTCTAGTTACATATAATTGAAAAACTATTTAAACGATCCCCAACCAGAAATATATCTGTTTTACCATCAGCTGACCAATGATGTAGTCACCGGGCACGGGCACTCATATTCTGACAATGTGATGTGACATGGACATTTTTTTTTTTAATGTGACTTTATTTTACTTTATTTTAATTTTATAACGGGATAATTTATTTATTTTTACTTTTCAAGTATATATATATATATATGTTAATTTCAATTTTTCGCATTGGTTTTGGTATCGTTTACATAATGTTTTTCTTCTCTTAAATTTTTCATATTTTCATCTCCATGTGAGTATACTATCCACCATTTTGTATCTTAACTACATAATTTTTCACTTTATATTTCAAGATCTTATAATATAATTTGTTACAGAACTTTCAACATTTCGATTGAAAATGAGATTGTACGATCTCGAAACATGTCTCATCAGTAATTAACCTTTAATAATAAACTGTGGAGAAGACTTTGTGTTTTTTTGGTCTTACCATTTCACTCCACTTCGAGAATGGACTTCTACAACCAATATCAAGATGCTGTTCGAGCAATATTAGTCCGACAATACAAAGTTCTGTTACTAAGACGGAAAACATGTTCCCTGGACATATGGTTTAATAATGAATGCCTCAGGAAAGGACTCACCCCCAAGTACATCTCCCTACAATCCAGGATTACCACTCCAGCAGCCAAAAAAGCCATCCGCATTGGTACAACGACATAGCTCAAACAAGAAGTAAAATCATTATACCACAAAATCAACACCATCAACATCCATCTCAAATGGCTCTATTTGAAATTGGCATCTACCCTGGACTTTTTGGAACTGGATGTACTTCATAGAAACCTCTTGGACTACATTGAACATGAAGGTAAGGAGAAGCACCAACAGGTAATAAACAAGCTATCCATGTTAAACTCTAACTTATCTCAATCTAATCATACAACTAACAAGTTGTCGGATCACACTTTCCATCAGAGAGTGATGAACAAATCCTCAACCACCTTTAGTGAACGTGAATTGAATGTTCTTAACCTAGGCTTAAAATTTAACATACATAAACCCAAAGATAGAAAAGATTTTCAACTACTTGCCATACAGAGTGAAAAAATAATTGAGACCTCAAATTTCAACAACAAAGATTTAATCAGAAGTGATATGGCACGTGTGTTAAACAGGAATTTTACTTTTAATTCAAACATTACATATAATAATGAGGATAAGAAGCTGAGATTTATTATGAATCATACTATTATTAAATAAAGTCAAACATAACAATTTAGTAATTTCAAAAGCAGATAAAGGTGATTGTCTTGTTATCCTGGATCGGCCGGACTATGTGAGCAAAGTCATCAACTTCCTGTCCTCGGACTGCTTCCAAAAATTAGATTCTGTTCCTACAACCAAATATATTAGACAGGTGAAAAAAGATCTAGATATTACGTTAACTACCATCATATACTTCGAATCTAATAAAGATAGACTAATCCCCATGAACCCGTCCACACCCTTATTATATGGCTTACCTAAAATTCACAAAACAGGCATTCCTATTAGACCTGTTGTATCCTATTGTAACTCACCCACATCGAAATTATCTTCATGGCTTAACAAACTAATTAGAGACTTAACCGAACTCCATAACCCTTATTCCTTAAAAAACACCAAAGATTTAATTAATAAAATTTCAAACGTTGTCATACCAGATAATTCTATTCTAGTAACATTCGATGTAGTTAATCTCTTCCCTAGTATCCCTCCAGATTATTGTATTCAACTAGTTAGGAACCTCCTCTTTGAGTATACTATCCACCATTTTGTATCTTAACTACATAATTTTTCACTTTATATTTCAAGATCTTATAATATAATTTATTACAGAACTTTCAACATTTCGATTGAAAATGAGATTGTACAATCTCGAAACATGTCTCATCAGTAATTTACCTTTAAGAATAAACTGTGGAGAAGACTTTGTGTTTTTTTTTGGTCTTATATATAAAATATGGTCATCAACATGGACTGATATATTAAAATATTACAGAATACAATTAGATGTTAATGGATATAAGACTGATGCGGCTTAATTATGACAAGAAACAAACCGCTATTTGATCGATAGGAATCAATTGTCTATCAACTATCATAATCGTCAACTTAGACAATATTGACATTTCACAACTGTCATAAGTCAACACACATAAAACAGACAAATAAATCAGAGAAGTTACGATTGATGAGACCTTATTAATATATGTTGTTTAAGTCTTACTTTTATAGTTCTACACTTATAAATGTATTATTCAACAGATTCTTAGTATGTACACTGAAATTCATATAATATTAGGAATCAGTGATTATCATTGATATTACCATTTTTTTCAATATTCAATAAATATGAGAATATTTCACTTAAGTGACCTATATCTGCCTTTCTATTCATGGTATTCTCTGTCATATAAATGTGTGACATTTCCAAAAATAATCGTTTGTTTTCATTTCTTTCAACGTCTAATATTCTAATTCGATTAAAATCTATTCTGTGGTCTTTTTTATTTACATGGTCAGCCAAAGCACATCTTTCAGGATGTAATCTACAGTCACTCCTGTGAAGAATAATTCGGTCACTTAGGTATCTAGTTGTATGGCCAATATAAGTTTCGTTACAATTTTCACAGGCGACACTATATACTACATCAGACATAGACAGCATCGGTGTTTTGTCTTTAATTTTAGTATGATATTCTTAATTGTTAGAACAGATCTATTTGCTATTTTTATATGTTTTGTTGTTTGTTTAAATATTTTCGTTATGTGTGGTGATATGTCTTTGATGAAAGGAAAAGAAATGTATTTAATTATATTATTAGGTATCTGGATATCCTGGTTAGTCATTGTTCTATTTAGATCATTGACATTATTATTCAAATTTGGATTGTTCCCATCTGAATTGAAAATAAGTTTGTTTAATAATTGAGCGGGATATGCATTGTCTTTGAAAAGGTTAAACAATATTTTTAGGTTTTTATTATGAAAAGATCACTTATTTTTATGACTCTATTTTTCATTTGGGTAATTACGTTCACTTTCAAAGAATGTTTATGATATGACCAATAATTAACATATCCTCCAGAACTGATGGGCTTTCTGTACCAATCTATTAATAAAGATACTCCATTCCGTATTACCCTCGTGTCAAGGAACGGTATGGAATTATTTTCATCTACACACTCCAAAGAAAACTGAATATGTGGATCAAAACTATTAAAATACCACAATATATCGTCCTAATAAGCTTGTGGGAACGATAACAATATATCATCAACGTATTTTTTGATGAAAAAAATATTGAAAGGTAGGACAGGTATAATGGTATCTAAAACAAAGTCAATCACATACGCTGCTAATATGGGTGAAATAGTACTCCCCATAGGGGTACCAAAGGTCTGTTTATAGAATTTTCCATTAAAAGTAAAGTAATTACTATCAAAAAGAAGGGTTAATAATTCTAAAAAAGTTTGATTGTCAATAGTCTTGCGATGTCATTCCATTTTTTATTAAGAGCTACTTTACATATATTGAGGTATACATTACTAAAAAGAGATACCACATCAAGACTAGCAATGACATGATTTTCTGGCAAAAGAGTATTGTTAAATAGTCTATTCACTTCAAAGTGGCTACTAATGAAGTATTCATTATCTACATTATAAGCTTTTGTTAAAACTTCACAAAGGAAATTAGCAATGTTATCAGTTGGTGTCCCTATAGACGCTATAATTGGTCTCACACTTATTGGATTTTTGTATATTTTTGGTAGTGCATAAAACTTACCGGGGATGCCCTTATAGCAAGTTAGACGTGTTTTTTCTATTTTACTAATCAACTTTTTTTCTTCTAAGTTTTTTAAAAGTTTATTACTCTTGTTTTGAATGATAATGGTGGGATCCTTATTAAGTTCTAAATATGATGAATCATTAATTATAATATCTTCTGATAGTTGTAGATATTGTTGTTTATCCATAATTACAGTTACAATACCTTTATCTGATCTAGTAACGACTAGGTTTCAATAGAAACTACTAAGATACTAATAAGTATCAATAAATTCCTTGGCTTTTTATAATATGATCGAAAAATAGAATTCTTATTATGAACTTTTTTGTACTGCATTAGTTATACATTTGTAGCTCTTGCGGTAAGGATCTCTTTGGTGCGTTTATCTTTAATCAATGTCACTGAGTTATCTAAGTCTACCAATATACGTCTAATCGGGATATCAATCCCTATTATTGGTTTTATTGAAAATTTTGGGCCGAGAGCAAGAAATTTAAGGATGTTATCTGGTATGTTAATGGTGGAGAGATTTTTAATCCAATGATTTTTAGTGTTTAATTTTTTATTAATTTCATCAGACATCATTCTTTCAATCTTTCTTAAATTTCTTGCTTTTGTGTCATGGAAAACTTTGTTATACTTTCGTCTTTGAAATGACAATCAAACTTTTTTAGAATTATTAACCCTTCTTTTTGATAGTAATTACTTTACTTTTAATGGAAAATTCTATAAACAGACCTTTGGTACCCCTATGGGGAGTACTATTTCACCCATATCACCAGCGTATGTGATGGACTTTGTTTTAGATACCATTATACCTGTCCTACCTTTCAATATTTTTTTCATCAAAAAATATGTTGATGAAATATTGTTATCGTTCCCACAAGCTTATAAGGACGATATATTGTGGTATTTTAATAGTTTTGATCCACATATTTAGTTTACTTTGGAGTGTGACGATGAAAATAATTCCATACCGTTCCTTGACACGAGGGTAATACGGAATGGAGTATCTTTATTAATAGATTGGTACAGAAAGCCCATCAGTTCTGGAGGATATGTTAATTATTGGTCATATCATAAAAATTCTATGAAAGTGAACGTAATTACCCAAATGAAAAATAGAGTCATAAAAATAAGTGATCCATCTTTTCATAATAAAAACCTAAAAATATTGTTTAACCTTTTCAAAGACAATGCATATCCTGCTCAATTATTAAACAAACTTATTTTCAATTCAGATGGGAACAATCTAAATTTAAATAATAATGTCAATGATCTAAATAGAACAATGACTAACGAGGATATCCAGATACCTAATAATATAATTAAATACATTTCTTTTCATTTCATCAAAGACATATCACCACACATAACGAAAATATTTAAACAACAAAAACATATAAAAATAGCAAATAGATCTGTTCTAACAATTAAGAATATCTTTACTAAAATTAAAGACAAAACACCGATGCTGTCTATGTCTCAGAGAATATATACCTGCTATGCTATGTCTGATGTAGTATATAGTGTCCCCTGTGAAAATTTTAACGAAACGTATATTGGCCATACAACTAGATACCTAAGTGACCGAATTATTCTTCCCAGGAGTGACTGTAGATTACATCCAGAAAGATGTGCTTTGGCTGACCATGTAAATAAAAAAGACCACAGAATAGATTTTATTCGAATTAGAATATTAGACGTTGAAAGAAATGAAAACAAACGATTATTTTTGGAAATGTCACACATTTATATGACAGAGAATACCATGAATAGAAAGACAGATATAGGTCACTTAAGTGAAATTTTCTCATATTTATTGAATATTGAAAAAAATGGGAATATCAATGATAATCACTGATTCCTAATATTATATGAATTTCAGTGTACATACTAAGAATCTGTTGAATAATACATTTATAAGTGTAGAACTCTAAAAGTAAGACTTAAACAACATATATTAATAAGGTCTCATCAATCGTAACTTCTCTGATTTGTTTGTCTGTTTTATGTGTGTTGACTTATGACAGTTGTGAAATGTCAATATTGTCCAAGTTGACGATTATGATAGTTGATAGACAATTGATTTCCTATCGATCAAATAGCAGTTTGTTTCTTGCCAATAATTAAGCCGCATCAGTCTTATATCCATTAACATCTAATTGTATTCTGTAATATTTTAATATGTCAGTCCATGTTGATAACCATATTTTATATTTGTGGGCATATTGTAGTTTCATTATATCATCATTACCTTGCCACCTTGTACGAGATCAATCTCACTAAGTGGTAAGTTTTGTATAAGAATTTCTGTCTTAGATATGTCCTTGTAATTATATTCGGATATCTTTTGATGTACTGTTATTGTAGTTTCCTAGAAGATGGGTACAAATATACCCGAAAGCTCGGAATAAATATTTAAAAGAGTACACATTCTCGTTATTGCTGCTATCCCCAATATTATGTATTGTTTTATGCATCATTATCACTTGTTCGAAAGTCAAAAGAATGCTCAAGTTTGCAAGATTCAATTCTCTATAAATTGTTTCGGTGCTAGTCAACCTATGGTAATTGAATAAAACCTTAAGCGCCGTATTCTGAAGTATTTGCACTGCTTTAAAGTTTTGATTACTACATGTTCCCCAGATCGGTAATAAATATCTAAAACATGACAGAATGTAGGCAGTATCGACAATGTGTTTGGAATTGTGAGTTAAGTAGCTTCTACACTTATATATCTTAGGTGTCATTGATGTTATTTTATGTGTCATGTGATCTATATGCTGCGATCAGTTTAATTTATTGTCAACTATTAATCCTAGATATTTTATTTGGTCTACTTCTTCTAATTTTCTACTATTTATTGTAATATTAAGTCTATCAATATTTTTATTTGATTGTTTAAATATCATATACTTTGTTTTTTTAACATTAATTTTCAATTTGTTAGCCAATTTGCGTACCTTTTTAGGTCTTCGTTAACAATACTATTTAGTGCCTCCTGACTGTCACCCTTATATATTAGGACTGTATCATCAGCAAACGTGAAATAACGTGCTACCAGGTTTGCTTGTCTTAAGCTTAGTACGTACAGGGAATATAGGAGTGGCCCCAGTACAGATCCCTGTGCCACTCCGTACTCGCTTGTAAGTATTTCACTTTTAACACTTCCAAGTGTGACATACTGTTTTATATCCATTACGTATGTTCTAAGTAGCTTGTAAATAGCTCCCCTAAAACCCATGCTCTCCAGTTTTCCCAACAGTACGTCGATGTTGACAGTGTCAAAAGTCTTCTTAAAGTCTATAAATATAGCTAAAATTATTTGTTTATTATCGAGCGCTCTCGATATGTTATTTGTAAGATCCATTGTTGCCCTAAGAGTATTACTGTACTTAACGAAACCATATCTATACTGATCTTTTATAATATATTTATGTATGAATGATAGCATTCTTTTTTATCAATTTCTCTGTAATTTTTAAGAATATACTTAGGAGTATTATTGGCCTGTAGTTACACATGCAATTTTTTCTCCCCATTCTATATATTGGAGTTATTCTACCGATTTCTAAAACTTCTGGAAAAATTCCGCTTATTAATATGTTATTGACCAAATTTAGAAATATTATTGAAATATCATCGATCACTATCTCGTCTTCTTCTGGTGCCTTGCTCTTTATCATCTTAGACATTGTAGCTTCAACTTCAAATATAGTGATATCAGGAATATCTTCTGTGCCTTGATTTTGGATAATTGGTAATTTTATGTCGTTTGCTTCATTCATTTAAAAGTATAACTCTTCGATGAACTCGTCTACAATATTTCAAATTTTCTCTCTATTTTGAGTGAACTAGATGTTTTGAAATCCTAGACTTGCACGCTTTCAAACAAAATACTCTTTACTGCTCTTTCAAACATTCATAAATATTAATTATTTTCTTCTTCTTCTAATATATAAAATTCTCTTCTCAAAGTGTTTGTAAATAAACTCCTCCGAAACGGCTTGACCGATTCCAATGAAAATTTTGTGTATATTTGATTGGTCTGAGAATAGGATGTAAACTATTTTTTTATACCCTTAAATTGTAAGGGTGGCCCACCCCAAATTTTTGAAGTGAAACTTTTATAGCGAGGGTAAATCCATTTTAAAATGTCACAAAATAGCGACACGAAATTGGAACATTTCAAGATCGAAAGCTTAAAAAAAACAATGTTAACCGCGTTTGAACCCAGTGACTCGAACACACCAGTCTTATATATGTTATCCATTAAGCCAACCAAACTTTTATATATAGTAGAAAGCTTGGGTATTGACAGCATTTATGTTCTGAATCAAATTTAATTATTCAAACACACATGATATTTTGTAATAACCAAATAATATATAATTTACAAACAAATCGTAGCAGAATAATTTTTGATGATATATAAGTTCTTTCTGTCTACGTTTGTTTCATACACAGTATAGGTAAACACAGTAAATCAAGCATCATTTTTTGCGGTCGTAAATTATAAATGCGAGGACTACAGTGTTTCAACTATGATGTGGTTTCATATTCACGAATTTTTAAACAAGTTGGCAAACATTGCTTGCTTTTCGTAGAGGAGAATTCTCATTCTCATGAAAATAATAAAATTAAATAAGATATTATTTCAAATAAAAAGAAATTCCTCTTTCCTATTGATTTTATTTATTATACCCCTAGCAAAATACGTTTATGCGTACATAAAAGTTTCATGTTTTTTTAAATTTAAAAAAAAAAAAAATGTATTCTAATTTTTTATGATTTGGCATTGAGAAATAAATATAACCCTTAATTTTCACCATTTTAACACCAACCCCCATTTATTCATAGCGATATTAGTACTGTAATATTCTTCTCTCAGTGGTTGATAGTAGTTATACTAAGCAAGATGTGGATCACCATAGTCTGCATGATTTTTCCAAGGGGGTTCAGAATAATGTAATAATTGTGTGGGCGTGCAGTATAAATTTCCAAGGGGATTTCAAGCATCAGCGCCATCTAGCCTAGCATCAGCGCCGCAGAGAGAGGATGATGATAATTTATATTCCTACTTTTCCTTGGACATCATCTAGCAGAGAGAGAATATAGGCGAATCCAGCCAAGCGTTGGCCCTCTGCTGGTAAAAGTGCCAACTGAGAACAGATAGGTAATCGTTTGTTTACATTCGTATTTGTTAGCACGTGAATTTCACTCATCATGCCGAAGAAAACTATTTCTAATACAAATTGTGGTGTAATATAGTTGTCACAGCTGAAAAATAAGTACAGGACAATCCATTATCATCGTTTTCCCAATAAAGGATCAGGATTTGTCTATACTAAGAACAATTTTGGAGAGGTCGAGAAAGTGGATAGAAGGTTAGCTCAGGAACCAGTTTTATTAAAGTAACTAACTCATTTATATTATTTTCCTTAATGTATATATAATATCTACTATGTATTATGGCTCAAAATTTATTAGTAACTTACTTGCTCTGTTCAGGAAATTTGCGAAACATCTTATTTGGATCACTGTACTGCTTAATTGATTTTTGTTTGTAATAAAAATGTTTTCTCACATAAAAATACTTGCTCTTTTAAGGAAATACGATAAACATCTTATATTGTATTTCTTTAGATTTTGCTGTATTTTTTATGTATATTGATTCTCTCATCTTTAAAATATCTCTTGTGAATGCGGGAAAAAACTCTAATTAAAGTTTATACTCGAAGAGTTGTCTTTTTAAAAACAATTTATTGTACTAAAATTACATATAGATGTTTAAGCAACGAATTATAATTACTGACTAACTACAAATAGCGTGAAGCGCCCATATATAATAAAATAGGATAATGCTGCGTAAGCAGATCTTGCTGGATGGATGGTACTGTAATTCCTCCCCCATTAGATTCAGCTTCCGGTTTTTAAAGAGGAAGTTGAACATCTTGGAGTTCCATGGATCGTCTTCTTTGAATAGGTACATCGTGCTGGTTGTGAATGCATCTTTATAGGATTTTCTTGAACAATGCATATGACAAAACAGATGCAATAATTCCATACGTCAGAATGGTCCAGGCGCTAGGAATCAACGAGACTTCATCGGGATTCTGGAGTATCGGATTATTTTGGATGAATGATGGTTTAATCTTCTGAAGGTCATCTAGTTCCAGGTGTTCTAGATGGATATTGGCTAAGTTGACAGTTTGTAAATCTTCCTCAAAATGTATTTCGGGAAGAAGGATGGGTTGGCCTGAAGATTGAGTTTCTTCATTTCTTATTGACCCGAATTCGCTGATTGCTTGACAATTTTTGGGAATGTCAAAGAGGTGTGTGCCTATAAGTCGTAGGATTTCTTCTTGTTCGTTGCATTGTAGATGAATGGTCTCTTAGGATGGGAATAGGCAAATCCATTGATTTTTTTAAGTTTTCTAAAGGCTGTGGTATTGTGATTAATGTTTGTTGGCATTTTGAAGTATTTCTGGGGTCAAGTATTTGAACTTCGCAAGGTCTATTTGGGATGATATTTTGAAGTTCAATATTGTCACATATAAACATCTTTTGGTTGAGTTCCATGCAAGAGTTGTCAAATAATGAATATTGCAATCTATTTCTTACAACAAATTTAGTTCTTGGAATAATTGCTTTAAACTGACCTTTAAAGAAAACTGGGATAGGGTACAAGTAATATAGTTGGAATTCGTCAGGAAAAACAATAGGAATTCGTAAAATATAATTGATTCTATTTCTAAGAATAAAGCAATCTACCTTTATGATTATTTCAAATAATAGTGCAGTTTCTAGAGGTAGTTGGTTTTTATCAAATTTTGACTCCAAGGATTTAAGTTCGTGATATAAATCTCTGTTCTTAATTATACTAGGGTGCATAATAACCAGCTGAGAGAAAGAAAAAGAGTTCTCAATATCTTGCATGATTGAAATTATGATTTCATATAGGTTAATGAGTTGAATCAATGTATCTTTTATATACATACTATTCTCTCTATAAGTAGTGCTTTGGACTATTGTTGAAATTTGATCGAGATTAGTATCCAATAAATTTTCATTATGACTTATTTGCTGAATTGTCCGATTAAATTTATCTATAAGAGATATTGCTAGAGTGTTTTGATTCTTTATATTTATTGCCAACTTATTTTCATTTGTCTGAAGAGATTTGATTAACCTTTCATAACGTTCACCATCATTAGCGTCTAAATTTCCAGATATGGATTTGAATATTGAGCCAAGTACATAAATCATTCCTCTCTTGATTCTTTGAGGGTGAGGAAGAATTTCGTTAAGTTTATTTTCAGCTTTTTCTTTAGTGAAATTCAATATTTTTAAATAGTTAGATGCGTCCTCAAGATAATGTTCATTCTGGTAAATTAATTTTGATAAGTTGTTGCATTTTCTTTCTAGTTTGTTGACTTCGTTGATAACTGGATTAAGGTCAATCTAATGGTATAATGAATAACGATGGTGTATAATTTTTGCTGATCCGAGTTTGAGAGGAATCCACCCAGGGATATGTTCGAGGTTGCTTACTGTGATGGATTCCCGCATTGCGAAGATTCCGGGTAATCTGAAAACAGGATCGTGCTACTTATTTTTCAAATGAATATGATACTTTAACTGGTCGTTTTATGTTCGACATATGTATCTTATCATGTTCTTTAGATTTTACAGTTTTTCTAGGGTAATTAATACTTGTGAGATAAGTGGCCTTTTTGAATTTGTTAGCCTGTTTCTGACGTATATTATTTTTCACATATACTTTTTGCTGCAACTGAAATAGATCTGGCGTATCCTATATCCTATATTTGTTCTATTTTCAATATTATAAATATTATACCTCGATCTGGTCTGATGGTTATGTACTTCATTTGTAATTAAGATGTGAATATTGCACCTCTGGTTATTATGTATTATTTTATGCATCATTTTCACTTGTTCGAAAGTCAAAAGAATGCTCAAGTTTGCAAGATTCAATTCTCTATAAATTGTTTCGGTGCTAGTCAACCTATGGTAATTGAATAAAACCTTCAGCGCCTTATTCTGAAGTATTTGCACTGCTTTAATGTTTTGATTACTACATGTTCCCCAGATCGGTAATAAATATCTAAAACATGACAGAAAGAAGGCAGTATAGACAATATGTTTGGAATTGTGAGTTAAGTAGCTTCTACACTTATATATCTTAGGTATCATTGATATTATTTTATGTGTCATGTGATCTATATGCTGCGACCAGTTTAATTTATTGTCAACTATTAATCCTAGATATTTCATTTGGTCTACTTCTTCTAATTTTCTACTATTTATTGTAATATTAAGTCTACCAATATTTTTATTTGTTTGTTTAAATATCATATACTTTGTTTTTTTAACATTAATTTTCAATTTGTTAGAGTGTAGCCAATTTGCCTACCTTTTTAGGTCTTCGTTAACAATACTATTTAGTGCCTCCTGACTGTCACCCTTATATATTAGGACTGTATCATCAGCAAACGTGAAATAACGTGCTACCAGGTTTTCGGTGATGGAATCCGGCATTGCGAAGATTCCGGGTAATCTGAAAACAGGATCGTGCTTCTTACTTTTGAAATGAATATGATACTTTAACTGGTCTTTTTATGTTCGACATATGTATCTTATCATGTTCTTTAGATTTTACAGTTTTTTCTAGGGTAATTAATACTTGTGAGATAAGTGGCCTTTTTGAATTTGTTAGCCTGTTTCTGACGTATATTATTTTTCACATATACTTTTTGCTGCAACTGCAATAGATCTGGCGTATCGCGTTTTTCATTTACCTTCTCTGCAATTTCTCCTTTCTTATCTGTAATATCTCTGTTGATTTTAGCATAGAGAATTTTAGATCGCTCCTTATGCTGATTTACATAATCATTAAGAAGAATCTTTTCAAGATCTAAATTAAAAGGTTCATTATCAGAAATATGGCCACTTATGACGTTTATTGGTTTTAATTTTATTACTGAATGTATTGAGTTGTTATATGCAAGTATCGCGTAAATCATTTTCATTTTTGCAGGGGTTTTCAGGAAGCCTCTGGTATTCAATAGACGTAAATGCTCGATGATTGTACTGTGGAATCTTTCAATAATCCCATTTGACTGTGGGTGGTTAGGAGAACAGAAATGGGTGTTGATTTTATGAAGAGCTAAAAGCTCGGTATCCGTAATAATTAATTTAGGTATACCATGATGAGAAAAGTATGTTAGTATATTATCTGCGATTTCTGTAGCATTTAAACTATTTACAACGTATGCTTGAGCGTACTTAGAAAAACTATCAATTATTGTTAAAAATTTGGTTTGTTCAAATGTAAAAGAATCTAAGTGGATAATTTCAAATGGTTTTGTGGCTGTTGGCGTGACGTTGATCTGCATTCTTATTGTATTTCGCTCATACTTAGACTATTGACAAGTTTCACATTGATTTATAAATGTTTGGATAGAGTTTCTCATACGCGGCCAGTAATACTTATCCTTTAATTTTAGCAAGGTTTCATCTATTCCACGATGGTTTGATTTTCCCTCATGGTAATTTCGAATAGTTTCTTCTATGTTATTTTTGTCCGTCACATCTATCAATTTCTTCCCACATTTTTTGAATTTGATCGAGGGCCATTTGAAATTCACCTGAACTGCTGTAGCAAAAGGCTCGTACATACAATGATCTTCAAAGTAAAGGTGATATTGTACGCCAGGTGCTACATATTCCTTTATAAAATTTACGATGTCTTGTTCCATATTATTTTCTGATATTTGTACAGTTATCCTTTGTTTTTTTATCGAATAATTTCGTTATTTTAGGCTTAGCAGGAGAATGGAAGACACTATTAATAATAATTTGGTTATTGCCATAATTGACTGCATAGTTCACGATTGGGATAAGAGTGGTGGGGTTCTGTTCTGCATTAGAATGGATGGTATTGTCGTCAGATTCTTCTTGATTTTCATGTTCATCGTAGTCATCCATAATTTCATCATCTTTGTCAAAGTTCACGTTCACTGAAAGATTGTCCATTTCTTCCTGTCTTGATGACTGTCCATATTGTCCAAGTTCTTCGTTGGTATGAAGAGTTTCCGGTTGAATATCGTTTGATTGATCTACGCGATCCAAAAATTGATCTAGGTCTGGATATTTTCAAGGAGATGGTATAGTTATGGTGTCGCTGTTTAGATATTGAGGACGCAACGGTGTCTGACATTCATTGTTCTGAGGTGTTCCAAAAGTTATGTTTTCGTGGTTTTGAAATCCAGGATATTCCTTAAGCACATCGTCGAGCTTATCCCAAAATGTCTCTTTAGTATGAAGTTCTACTCGGGACAAGGCATCTGCATTTGTATTCAATTTTCCTTTCTTATATTATAGTACAATCAAATTCTTCAAGTTTTATTCTCCAGCGCATTAGTTTCGAAGAGGGATCTTTTATTGAAAATAGCCATTGCAAGGGTTTGTGGTCAGTGATAATGTTGAACTTGCGTCCGTACAAGTATGGTCTAAAGTATTTTGTTGCCCAGACTATAGCTAGGAGTTCCCATTCGATGGTAGAGTAATTTTGTTCTGATTCGTTTGAGGTTCTGGATGCGTATGCTATAGGAAGGTCGTTATTTATTTGCCCTTGGGAAAGAACTGCACCTAGAGCTACGTTTGATGCATCTGTGGTAAGGTTGAAAGTTTTTGTAAAATCAGGATACTGAAGAATTGGTTCGTTAACACATTTTTACATTGTTCGAAACAAGTAAGGTACTCGACATTTAATTTGATTTCAGCTCCCTTTTTGAAACATTTGATAAGCGGTTTAGTTAAATTTGCAAAGTTTTTAATAAAGCGGCGATAATATCCAAGAAGTCCTGGAAAAGCTTTTATTTGTTTGGGGGTCTTAGGTATAGGCAAATTTTGAATAGCTCTAATTTTGTCAGGGTTTGGTTTGACTCCGTCCGGTGTGATGACATGTCCTAAGAAAGCGACTTCTTTCCGGAGGAATTCGGACTTATCCAATTGTATTTTGAAATTAGATTCCCTGAGCCTGTCGAACAAGCACTTTAATCTCTCAATATACTCTTTTAGCGAGATAGAAAATATTATGATGTCATCTTGATACACCAAGCACTTTTCGTTCTGGATTCCACGTAGTATGTTATCCATCACGAAGAAATTCGTAATGGTGATTTTCAGTGTTGAAAGCCGTCTTCTCTATATCCTCGCTATCCATCTCGATCTGATGGAATCCACTGGCCAAATGTAAAGTTGTAAAATACTGACAACGTCCAAGCTTGTCTAGTAGATCATGGATATTGGGCAGAGGGTATTTATCACCGATGGTCTTCTCATTCAAATTTTTGTAATCGATGACTATTCGCCATTTCAGTTGTTCTGTGGCATCAACCTTTTTAGGTACTACCCAAATGGGTGATGAGCATGGAGAGTTACTGGGTCGGATGATGTTAGAGTCGAGAATTTATTTATTTGCTTCTCTACCTCATTCTTATAGATAATTGGATATCGGTATGTCTTACTATATACAGGCGTTTCATCGAATGTTCTTATATGATGTTTAACTCTACTGGTGAATGTGAGTGGCATATCTTCGATATAAAATATATCTGAGCATTCATGGCATAGGGCTATAATTTTCTGTTTCTCTTCAATGTTTAAATGATTAGTTCTAATTTTTGAAATATCAAATTGTTTATTCGATTCTACGTTATAATCATTTAATGAGGTGTTTATATCAACATTTTCTTGATATTCTTCTACATAAATAGGTTCTGAAAGATCAAGCACCACTGTTTCATATGTATTATTGAGAATAGTTGTCACTTGTTCTACACGAGGGGATAAAGTTACATTGTATGATCTTGGATTTCCAACTCTCTGATAATTCAGTATTATTTTCGCATAAGGCGTAATTAATAAATTATTATTGAAATCAAGATTCGCTTTTAATAATTTGCAGTTATCGAGGCCAATCAAACCATCAAATACATTATGAAATTTGAAAAGGAAAAATTTCAAGCTACCTTTCAAATTAAATATTTTGGAAATAGGTATGTCTGCGCTATACTTATGGGCAGATTTTTGAAAAACTGTTGACACTATAAATGGTTCATTACGAATACAATTTGGATAAAGTTTAAATGCTAAATTGGGATCGATGAATGACTCAGTCGATCCTGAATCAATTAGGAATTTGAGATTATATTCTGGAAATATTATAAATGGTAATTCATTTGATTCAGTTAGATTTAATGATACAATTTGAGGTGTTATGTCTGATTTATGGAAAGGCTGGAAGATTGAAAATTTTCATCTGAGTTTTCTTTGGGATATGAGGCTGTATCATACCCTACAATATCGCAGGTTTGTTGAGAATCAAAATTATCAGGATATTCGTCGTATGTTCAAAATGTTCGATTTCATTATACGTTTGGGATTGGTCTACTTCTGTATTATGTAATTCTTCGAAGGTAAAATTCGGAGGGCGTCTATCTGACGTGAAGAAGTTTCGCGGTTGGGTGGTATTTCTAGTAGAAATACTCATTGGAGTAGTTATATTTGGATTAGAATTTTGAGATTGTCTGAAGGTATTTCTCGTGGAGACACTCATCGGGGTAAGTTTATCAGGTTTGAAATTCGAATTGGGTTTGGATACGTTATCCCGTCTATTTGGGCCAAATACTTGGGCATTTGTAAAATATTTGGGTGGTGGCAGATTGGGCCTAGGACGAATCTGTATTGGCTGTTGAGGGGAATTACTTTGATTCCTAAAGAAGTTGTTGGGGGAGGGTGTATAAAAGGGGCCATCTGATATGGTGGATTGAAGTTATGTGGAGGTTGTTTTTGGGCAATATTAGTTTTATATGTGGGAGTGTCCTTCGAAATGGTTTTATTGGTATATGATTGGAAGTAGTTCACATTTTCTTCTTGTAAGACAAATTGAAGAGCTTGATTTAAGGAAACAAGCTTCATACATCTCATAGAACTACCTAAGGGCTCTCGGATTCCTGCTAGGAATGTTCTCAGAGCTAAATTTTGATAAAGTAATCGTTTAACTGCTTTTGCTTCTTCAGTACGTTCATGAAGCCTTACATAACTACAAAGTAAATTTAACATATGAAGGATTCGGTCATGGTACTTTTGTGGGTGTTCGTTGTGTGATTGTCTTAGCATTATTAAATCTCTATGAAGACATATCTCGTCTCTCTGATCGCTGAAGTTTCTAGTTAAAATATCTTTGAAATCATTCCAAGTAGTTGGACATTGTATGTTCACAACTGACATAGCATTACCTTTAAGTTTTGAGAATATACTATTCAATAGATAGACATTATGATAGCTATTTAGATTTGCTTGATCATGAAATTGGGCGATTATAGATTCGCTTGCAGAGAGAAACCTATTCAGGTCATTAGGATCTCCCGAAAAATCCGGAATGCAATTTAAATATTCGTGTTTGAATTGTGATTTGTCTTCTGTTATTGAAGAAATGATCTTGGGAGTCAATTAAAGGTATTTCCAAGTTCAACTCTTCTAAAATTGTTGATAGATTTTCAATAAACATAAAGAAATTAAAGATTGCAACTCACAGTAAAAGAAAAACTCTGAGCATGTCTAACCAACTATAAGGAGTCTCAGCCGATCCAGCGATGTGGGTCCAAATCAGGTTGATAGTCCTTGCAAATCTGGGCGATGCGATCCCAAATTTCGGTGATTGGGTCGTGGTAGGCCTTGCCTGTTCTTCGATAGATTGGGACACCAGCGGTTGATGGTCCTCTCAGGAAAACTTAACACTTCACAATTTACCAATTTTTCGAAAGTCCAATTAATCGTAGAAACGAACAATGATCAATCGATTTGATCAATTCCGGATAATCCTACTGACTGCGCCAATTAAAGTTTATACTCGAAGAGTTGTCTTTTTAAAAACAATTTATAGTTCTAAAATTATATATAGATGTTTAAGCAACGAATTATAATTACTGACTAACTACAAATAGCGTGAAGCGAGTATATATAATAAAATAGGATAATGCTGCGTAAGCAGAACTTGCTGGTTGGATGGTACTCTAATTCACTCTTGTTTTCAAACTGGTCGTTTATTATTATTTACACGGAAAAACAAAACTGCAGGTATGGCAAGTCATTTTAATTTTATTTATATCACCAGTTATTATAGATTTAAAGTGAGGATAAAAATAAAAACACTCATTGTATCTCCGCTTCCATGATACTAGCAATTATATCTGCAAGATAAGCTAAATTTACGTGTACATATTTGTTTCGCTTTTTAATTTTAATGAATGATTTTACTTACTTTTCATTACTGAATCCTTATATTATAATAACCAACGATTATTTTTATTCCAAAACACAATAATATTACTTAAACACAGATCAAACAACTCACACTAACGTACTCTCATAAAGATTGCATAGGATCAGCTTTTCTTTCCGATAAACATTACCTATCTACAGTGGCGCCCTTCCACGAGGTGTGATAATTGGATTCGCCAATATAACTGAATTATTTATTTAATATATATTAAATATTTACAAAAAAACAGTTCACCTCATCGCGAATCGAACGCACTCTCCCACAGTTACTATCCCGGATCTTCACACCAGCTAGCTATCGCGCCTCTAGAATTTATATTTATATTTATAATTATATAAATTTATACAGGAAGAATATTGAGACTTGTATACAGGGAAAGAGGCACGGTTTAATGTTTTGTCTTTATAGTAATATGTCGAAAATAAATTTAGGATGGATGAAAAAAATTGCAAGAAACCATTAGTAATACTTTAGTAATATAAATTGGCAGTTAGTAGAGGAAATGCTCTTATGTTGCTGTTCAATTCCAAATTAAGTATTTCTGCAGAGAATATTGAGGATACCAAACACGCTAAAATTATGTATGTACTATCATTCAGAACTGATATAAACAAATTGTTGTCTATCAGGAAGCCTAAAAATCGATTAAACAAATACTACGAACACGTCGATATAAGATATGAAGCGAGCGAGCGAAATTGGTGGGTCTACGGGATAAAACTTGTTTGTTTGACAGTGAAAATGAATGAGCAAAGTTTATTTTAAGGCACGTTTGATGGAGTATCTAGAGAACTAAGCACGGTCTTCACTTCTTGTACTGTTATTGAAATTATTTATTAAAAATGTTCAAAAAGTTCTTTTCCAAAAAAAGTTTATGAACATTTTCTATGATTTACTATTAATAGAGAAATCATTAACATAAAACAATTATATACTATGTCGAACTTTCCCTCTATATAACTTTCGATCTGCAGTAATATCGCGAAAACGTGTAGGATTCTTAAAGACCTTTTCATTTCACTCTTCTTTACTGCTGGAGGTTATGATCACAGATTTTCCCACCACTCCTTAAATTGATCAGTGTTTTAGCAACCTTTTCAGAAACTGCAGTTTCTGAATTGTCCGATATTATTGTACATGTATCGTCGGCATACATAAGAACTTTCGCTTCGTTTAAATGGGCCGGTAGATCGTTGATGAATATCAGGAAAATTAACGGTCCAAGGACACTGCCTTGAGGAGTTCCTAGATCAATGTCAATTTCGTTTGAAAATACATCATCAATTTTTATTTTTATTTTACGGTATTCTAGAAAAGAGAGGAACCATTCGTTGATGCATCCACGAATGCCCAGCCTATCTAACTTTTCAGAAACACAAGATCTTTCGACTGTGTCGAACGCATTCGTTAAATCAAATAATACTGACACAACATATTCCCCACGATCTGTCACAGACGTGTTGAGTGTATTCCGCCACACTAGTTTCGGTCGAGAAGCCACTTCTGAAGCCGTGTTGATTGTTCGTGATTATATTAAATGAATTCAAATATGCTTTAATCCTTGGAGCAACCACTTTTTCTATTATTTTAGAGAAAACACTCAATAGGGATATTGGTCGGTAGTTTTCGACATTACTTGGGTCATTTTTTTATGGAGTAGAATGACAGAAGCAATTTTTAAGGAAATTTACCCTGTATAATTGACTGATTTATAATAAGTGCAAGGACTGGAGCAATAATATGCTTACAATATTTTATAACTGACGCCGGAATTTCATCTAAACCAGTAGATTTTTTGTTCGGTAATGAATCGATAGCTTTAATAACATCTTTTTCAGTTACCGGTATGAAGAACATGGTTTGTATAGAAGGTTCATTTTTAGTGCATTCAGTACTCAAATTTCCGCCGAAGTGATCAGATATTTTTTTTTGTATAGATGTGGATAGATAATCACCGAAGGCATTAGCTTTTTCGGTTGCATCAGTTATAACTTTATTGTCGTAAATAATTTCGTTTATTTTATTAGTTTTCTTTTTGCCTTTGCTTTATTTACCATGGACTAGATCGTTTTATTTTTGTTACTGGAGTTGTCAATTTTTTTTTTTTGTATTTTTTCTTCTCGAATTCGATCTGTTTATTCTCATCTTTTCTCAAAAGTACGTAGTTTTTATTCAAATTATCGTCTGATACTCTTTTTCGAAGCCAGTCTAAGTTACATAACTGTTTTCTTTTTGCATTCAGTTCATCTGAGAAATTAATTTTTGTTTAATATTCACTTTAGTTTTATTTTTTTTTTTGATTTTCTTCTCGAACGCTATATTGAAGCACCAGAGAAATCCGTTAAGAAAATTTTCGAAAACATCATTGACGTCTTCATTACATTTTTTTGTTATGTAGTTGTGCTCGATTCCTTCACTATGCATTAGTGTGGTAAGTAGAATTTACTGTTTTGATTTGGTGATTTGTTATTGATTTTTGCTATATGTCCTAGACTGCAGTACTCGTTAATAAATTCGTTATATTACCTCATACTCTAACGGGATTTTATATTAAAACTGGGTTCGTTTTATTTTCACTTATTTATTTACACCAATAACTACACGACTATATGCACATTTATATTCACACTTATTTCTCGGACTATATACTTCTTACTAGGAATTGCGTACAAATAATCCATGGCTACTAGGATATACTTATGCCCATTGTCCGTTTCAGGCAATGGCTCCGTAATATCCACAGCAACTCGCTCCATGGGACTTCCAACATTATACTGCTTCATAGGTGCCCGCTTTCTGCCAAGTGGTCCATTGCTGGCTGCACACACTTCACATTTACGGAACCACTGTCTCACATCTTCTTTGTAATTCACCGAATAGAATCGCTCCCGAACCTTCTGCAGAGTCTTGGTGATTCCAAAACGCCCACCCGAGGCTCCATCATGTAGCTAACGTAGTACCTCCGACACTTTGCTTCTTGGCACAACTAGTTATAATCTGGATTCAGTGCCATCTCCAGACTCAAAGGTTCTATACAGCAGATCATCTTTTAACACAAAAGAGTCCCATTGGCTCCAATATGCTTTCACTTCAGGGCTTCGTAAGCTTATATCCTGCCAAGACGGCCTCTCCTTACGGCGCATACACTCCAAGACCACTCTCAATCATGGGTCATTCTCTTGGGCCACTTTCATTTGTCCGGGCTGCCATTCCTCATTTTCTACGGTTGTTCGTCGTATAGGACAAATCTTGTCTTCCATCTTGACACATTCCAATTTTTCCGACTGTGCCGCCTTCTTCTTACAACTGCGGCGTACGTGTCCTAGCTCACCACGGTTCCAACACCTTGGCTCTCTCTTCTTTGACTGCGCTCCCGTCACTAGTTTCCTTATCATGTCTAACAGGGACTCTCTATTGGATTGCTCTTCTTCTTCGATTGCTTTTACACGGCGCCCTCGGGAAGTTTGGCAAGCGGCTTCATGCTCCAAAGTAATAGCTAGTGCTTCTTCTAGCAATTTTGGTTTGGCCAGCTTCAACGCCTTCTGCAATTCACTCTCTCTCAATCCATGTACAAATGTGTCCACCGCAATTTCATCTAGGAAGCTATCGGCAGCTGTAGGATATGCTAGTCGCACAATACGAGCTACCTCTGCCTCAAATTCTTGCAGACTCTCATTTGCACGTTGCACCATACCGATTCTTCAATTTAGAAAGCAAGACATGGTAGTTTACTTGGCCAGCTGGAATAGACCTTAGGATGTCAGCTGCATCACCTCGTAAAGCGGCAGTTAAGGAAACAGCTTTCTGCTCTTCGGTCCACTGATTAGCCATTGCCAGAGCTTCAAATTGCCTTCGATAGGTTGACCAAGAGCACTTTCCATCAAAATTTGGTAGTTTAACTCTCATACTACCTGCGGCTAAGTCCCCTATAAGCCTTTGAAGTTCTAGCTCGCATTTTCATCTTTTTGTACACTGCAGTGACCATTCTCAGCTGCCATTTCCATCGTCTTGATTTTCTATTGCAGTAGCTCCATGTTCTTTTCTGTAGTGACAAATTTTTTGTCAACAGCTCTTGAAATTTCTTCAAGTCTTTTGTCACTTTTACTGGAAACATCTTCAATTTCATCTTGAAAAATTCTAGGGACTTCTTCAAACTTTTTCGAGACTTCATCGAACTTCTCATTATTATTTTTAGAAATTTCTTCAAACTTGTTCGAGACTTCATCGAATTTCACTCCAAATGTCCTGGTTACTTCCTCGAATCTTACGTTATTATTTCTCACCTCTTTCAGTAACAGTTCTTCCGAAGAGTGGAACTCGAACATATCAGTATCGTCTTCATTTTCAATCAGAATGTCCCTTAACCGTTTCTGGAGGGTGGCTTTATTACCGGAATCATCACAATCCCGCTCCACCAACTGTTCTTTGAGTTGTTTCACGGTTAACTGCACTAATTTCATTTTTAATTGTCTTTATTAAGTCAATTAGTCAATACAGTTTTAAAGTCTTCGACACGAAAACGAACAAAATTCTTCACACAAACACGAGAAAAAGTCTTTACATTCACACGAAAACAAACGAAAAGACTTTACACGAAAACGAACTAAAGAGTCTTCACACTAACACAAAAACGAACAAAAAGTCTTTACACCAACACGAAAACAAAAAAAGAGTCTTAAACTGAAATCTAACAAAAGTCTCAAAAACACTCAAATCTGCAGGAAAACGCAGTCTCTTAAAGTCTGTCCAATTTTATAATCACTCACTGATCCCACTTCTGACACCAATGTAACGGGAATTTATATTAAAACTGGGTTCGTTTTATTTTCACTTATTTATTTACACCAATAACTACACGACTATATACACATTTATATTCACACTTATTTCTCGGACTATATACTTCTTACTACTGTCTGATCTATGACCGATTGTGATCTGTGACTAACTAACTATCCTGTCTATGCCATCAGCATTATATATCTAACCTAAAAAGCTCCAGATGATTCCAGTGTTGTTTTCGTTGTTTCTGGAGGTTATTTCTCAATACATGGCTTCGAGAATAGACCAGGACTTATTCTCGTTGCCCCTGATATCTCCCGTGTTCTCTGGAATGTTTGTGACATTTGTGAGTGTGTGTAGTTCATTATTCGGGTAAGTCTTCAAGTTACAATACGTTAAATGGCTCAAATTTGTTCCATTTGCTCTTGAAGAGAAATTTCATTAGATAAATTACAGTGAGTTCTTGCAATGAGTGAGATGCTGTTTGAGTTGATGACTTCTGCCACGATCCAACCCAATTTGGAATTTTGCAGTATTGGTTTGTGAACTCCGAGATTTATCTAGCCATAGAAGTATATCCCAAAATATTCCTGCTCCGAGAAGCAGATCTATGCTACCCGATGAATTGAAAGAAGGATCCGCGAGACTTAGACCATCTGGAATATTTAAATCGGCAATATCAAAATCCGAAGCTGGCATTTTGTCAGTAATTTTGTCAATAATCAAAAAGGACAACTGCTTGCGATCATTATTTTGCATGGATGAAACAGTTGCATCCATAATTAGATTTATTTTTGTTTGAACTTGACCTATACCGGTGTCTGGTAAATCAATTTTTCGTCCATTTAGGCCTAATTTTGAATACCTACTTCGGCTGAGAAAATTAGATTGCGAGCCTGAGTCCAATAAAGCTCTGCTTGTGATAGGCTTTCCTTTATTCTTTGAAATGTTAACCAATGCAGTTGAAAAGAGAACTTGAGAATGTTTTATGTTTGTATTGTGCGTTGCTAAGAAAGAAATTTTATTCTTATAGTTTGAATGAGATTCAGTTTCGCTTAGGCTTACATTTTCTGATTGAGGTTTTCCTACGCCCCTGTTGCCAATCCTTCCATTATCTACGTGAATGATCGAGTTATGTCGCCCGTTACATTGTCTGATGCCTCGATCGTAGACAATTTGTGCACAGCTTCAATCTTTTCAATTCAAGTAATCGAGATGAGACTGGTAGTTTCAATAATTTAAAACATGAGAATATGTGATGAGAACCCTTGCACAGTGCACACCCTGGATTTTCCCAATTGCGCTTTGTGATCATTCGCGTTTTGTATAAATCAAATATAATAGAAAAGAATCCCATGTGTCAACTGATTCTCCAAAATTGTTCAATGCCCTTACATGTTTATTGACTTCGTCTAAAAATTTGCGTAGAGACTAATAAGATTCCTCAACGAGTGTTGGAATATTGAAAAAGATGCGATAATGAGTCGTTTGTTATCAAGATTTGAGAAGGACTAATGCTTTCTTATAATTTTGTTCTGAAATCTCAAGTGATTCAATTAACTGCTTGACTTTATCTCGCAATGCTTCCTTTAGATAATAGAATTTTTGCGCATGTGAAAATGTGATATTCTTGTCTACAAGTGCTGGAGAAGTGTTAAAAAAACCCGGCCATTCCCGATAATCATCATAAAAATTGGGAACTGGATTAACTGGCAACTTTATATTTGCGTTGGAATGTCACTGGCCTGCGCCGATTGGGTGAATGTACTTGTACCGAATGTAACGGTCTGTGTAGGAATATGAGTTGTATTAAGCGTCTTAGCCCGTGACACGTAAAATATGAATCTTCAAATTAGCAATGATACTCTTCATGCGAGGTATCCGTTTCTAACAACGCAATTTCTGATTATTATCAAGTTGTTGCCAAAGTGGCTCCACCTTGTCTAAGCGAGTTTGCAACTCCACAACGGTTTTTTGTTATATTAAATCCCTAAAACCCTTCCCAATGTAAAACTTTTTAACGTGAAACCTATATTCTGCAAAACTCGACAAAAAAATCTCAAATCATTCGCATACGCTCAGTAGGAGCTGAACCACACCGATATAATTTTTGGTAAGTTGCTTTGTATACGAATATTGCTTTAATGGTACATTTTCACCAAGTGATTATATCGCTTCTCACCGTCCCTAAAATTCCTTCCATGACGTTTAACACATAAGTTGTTTTGTTTTCAACTCATAACAAAGTTTTGTAGACACTCCACTCCTTTCTAAGTCTCCTTAATACGGTGTTGACAATTATCTCCATAAGTGCCCATTTATAATGTACGTAAGACGTAGGACGATATAACGCATAAGATAGACGTAACATTTTTCTATTTATAATGAACGTAAGAACTTGTTGCTACGCTTGCGTGAAATAATTTGACGGCTATAGTTCATCTGGGCGTTTTCTCTGGTGTAGGCATACTAACTTTAACGCCATGACATTAGAAATGCAGTTAGTGGTTTTGTTATCAATGCTTAGAGTACAAGGAAGATATTGTGTAAAAAAATCTAGGCGATGGATTGTACGTCCAGTAAACAGGGATCAAGAAAAGAAATGTGAATACCGACGTTTAAAACTAGAACTAAAATTTCGTGATGAAGAATGATTCTTTAAATATACAAGAATGCGAAACGATACTTACCAACCAACGAATAATTCAACCCAAAAAAATCCAAACCCCCTAAAAATGTTCCTAAATTTTCCATAAGCCGCACGTAAAGTTGAACATTGTCCAACTTTATGTCCGCCTAACGTTCGGTCGTAAGATCTTACGGTCTAACACATAAGTGTTACGTTCGCTTATTGTGAACGATCCCACTTATTTTCCAGTGTTCAACTTTATCTATTACGCATATTTTACGCCTTACGTCCATTATAAATGAGCACTTAGGTTTAAGTATATAATAAAAAATAGATCGTAACGTAATTTTGTATGTTTGGCGTGTGTCAAAATATTGTACTAACAATTTTTTTTTTCTCCCTTAGAACCTTTAGAACATGACAATATAGTTGAATATATGCATGTAGCAAAAACGGATAAACACTACAATACTAATTCTGTTTTATTTCATCTTCTTTTCTAAGACTGAATATAGTGCATTCATTTTAAGTATGTAGGCAAGATATTGACAACTTTATCATTAAAAGCGGGCAGGTGAGTGACTATAAATGCTAGTCCAGATTCACTGGAAACATCATAGAGATATAATATTTAACATAGAGAAGGCAAGTCCTATGCAGCTCTGTAAATGCGGCCCATAGATAGAAACATAGAAAATATCGTGTCCGTGTCTGACTTTGTTTCATGACGCATACAGAGGGAAGAGTTCATAGACAAATATAAAGAAGAGTTTATATTTGCGCATAATTCAAATTGAAAAAAATGCACACTTTAATAATAAATTAATTTTATTGTTTTGTACTATACATGACACATTAAAACAATAAAGTAAGTACCTAAATGCTAGATACAATTTGAGAAAATTTTATTGAGAAAACCTGTAGATATTCAGCAGCTGCAAAATCTTTCGCCTTCTTCAGTTTTGGCAATCCAATTGCCAAGTCTGCAATATTTTCGTTGAAAGTTATGATGAATAGCTGTAATATGATCATTTTTAATCTTCTCTCTTGGTGACTTCTATAACTGATTAATATTATTCAAATATAAGAAATATATCATGGAAGAGAAACCTTTTTCTTGTTTATCGTTATCTTTGTTTGTGGGCTCAGCACATATATTGTTAACGTCTGCTATTAATTTCTGTTTCGGTTTATTTAGTTTGCTTATTGTGCTAGGAACTGCAAATGATAATAATCGTGTTACAGTCTTGTATCTATCAGTTTGATGAAACGACTCAAATGTGAAATGATCACTACAGATGCATGCATACTTTGAAACCGAAGTTTTTTCAGGTGGTAATTAACCATTTTTGTTACAAAACATCATCTTCAGGAAATCTGAATTACGAAAAATAGTTTTCACTTATGATAAAATAACAATAGGCCACAAATTATTTCTTACTTGTGAAAACTTCTGCTGTTGTCTTGTAATCCTTTGGAATATGCTTTTTATTACAAATGGCACAAATGCTTACCATTTTTGTATTTTTAGTGTAGTATCTAACTATTCTACTATTAATAAATTTTATAAACACAACCGCTTCAGATTTTCTATTTGAGTTTGGATAACGGCCAGTGACGGCTGAGACGGATCCGGATAACAGATAGGTACAGCAATCCACCAATCACGAGTGTTCAAAATAAAAGAGATAGATACTCTTGCATTATTTTATGTTTCTTTCTATTGAGGGTACGCATTTTCGATCGACAGGTATGGATTGCAATGACAACTGAAATTAGAAACGCATATTTTGATGAAGAAGGTAATATGCAGTTTAAATGATACTTGTTGGAAGAATCAACACAGGAAATCCAGAAACCGACACCGCTATCAACTAGAATAACAGAAGAAACTTCAACACGAATCTTAGGAAACTTTGCCGGAATTAAAACTGAAAATTCAACCATAATGGAGAAAGATAAAGTAAAATCCTATAATATAAAAAACTTTACAGATAACTTTATAATTGAGAAATTTAGCAGGAAAAAACCAACGTCAATCAGTGGATAGAAATTTTTGAAGCGGAGGGTGCACGATTTGATATAGAAGGAGGTATTATGAAAATTGAAGCCCTAAGACTATTTTTGGATGATTCTTGTCTCGATTGGTATAGCTCTATGCTAATAAAACATACAATACATTCAAAATGGTCTATATGGAAACAAAACCTCAGCGAAACGTATGCAGACAAAGGCTGGTCGCAGATTAGATATGCAATTTTATTCAACTATAGACACGGATCCCTGCTGGAATATGCTCTAAAAAAAGAAGGACTGTTATTGGAAGTTAATAATTCAATAGATACAAGCACCTTGATTGATTTAATCGCTACAGGATTTCCGAATTTTATAGCTGATAAAATTGATAGAAACAACCTAGAAGGAACCAAAGATTTATTTAATAACATCAGAGGTGGAATTGAAAACAAAATAAAAGAATAAGAGGCAAAAGAGAAACCATGTAGAATTTATGAAAAAGAGAATAAGGGGAATCGGTATCATCCAGAGTCTGTATGTTGGTTCAGAAACAAACATAATGAAATACCGAGAAGAGAATACATTAGAACTGTTAATAACTCAGAACTAGAAACCGAATTAAACAAAATAAATCCAAAAAAAACTAATTATTCCACCATTAATCAACTATCCAATGGGAAAGTTACATTTAAAATAAGAATTTTTGATATAAAAGACACTCTAAATGTTTTTGTGATAGACGAAGAGAATTTTAAATACGATTTCTTAATTGGATTAGACTGTATAAAAAAATTTCACTTAATACAAAATGACAAATTAGAAATACAACAGAATTGGAAAGGCACCGGGACAGTTTCTAATAATAACTCAGAAAATAATATGAAATCCCAGAATGGGGACAACAAAAAGGATAAAGGAAAAAAAACAATTGAAGAATACAAAATTGACTTCAACGTTTCATGTAAAAGAGGAAAAATTCGATATTTCAATTAACCATCTAAATTTTCAAGAACAGACAGAAATAGAAGATTTAATATGCAAATATAAAACACTTTTTGCTAAAGATAAATTTGATATTGGCACTGTAAAGGGATATGAAGCACATATTGATCTATAAGTAGATAAATACTGCAGTAAAAGTCCATACCGGTGTACAATTGAAGATAAAAAAGAAATAGAACAACAAATATCAAAATTATTGGAAAAGGAACTAATTAAAGAATCTGATAGCCCTTTTGCTGCCCCAGTAACACTAGCTTACAAAAAATAAAAAGGAAAAAAGTCAAGATTGTGCCTAGATTCCCGTGATATAAACAAAATTGTCGTACCAAAATCACAACCTTTCTCATTAATTGAAGACTTAGTGGTGAAAACGAGAAACTGTAAATTTTTTTCTACTTTGGACATCAATTCAGCATTTTGGTCTATCCCGCTAAAGATTTCAGACAGATGCAAGACAGCATTCGTTACCCAAGAGGGACACTATCAATGGACTTGTTTACCGTTTGGTTTGAAGACATCTCCGGCTATTTTCCAAAGAATACTCAGTAATATCATAAGAAAACATAAATTATCAGAGTTCGCTGTTAACTTTGTCGATGACATATTGGTGTACTCAATGAAATTTGAAGATCATGTTAAATACCTATCTTTGTTATGAAAAGCAATATTAGAGCAAGGATTTATATTAAAATTTTCGAAATGTAACTTTGCAAAAGACATAAATATTTAGGACATATAATCAAAAATAATACAATCACTCGAATAAAGGACAATTAATTGCTATAAAAGATTTTTCTGTGCCAAGAACACAGAAACAGAAGACTGTTCATAGGTAAAATAGTTTTTTATGGAAAATACATACAAAATTTATCAATTATCTTGGATCGTCTACATAATTTGTTGAGGAAAAATCCAAAGTTTATTTGGTCGAAAGAATATGAAGAATTTGTAAAGAAATTATTGTGTTCAAAACCAATATTGATAATTTTTGATCCAGATTTACCTATACATATCTATACAGATGTCAGCATTCAAAGCATAGGTGCAGTACTAAAGCAACCACAAAACAATGAAGAAAAGCCTTGTGCATATTTTTCGGGGAAACTAAATGAAACACAAAAACAGAAGAAAGCAATTTATTTGGAATGCTTAGCAATAAAAGAAGCAATAAAATACTTGCAATACTGGCTCCTAAGAAAAAATTTCACACAGACCATAAGGCATTGGAAAAAATGAATATAAAAGCTAGAACAGATGAAGAGCTAGGAGATCTTACGTATTATATATCACAGTATAATTTCGAAGTAATATACTCGCCTGGTAAGTACAATGTTGAAGCATATGGTTTGAGTAGAAACCCTGTTTTGGAACCAGATCAATATCAAGATGAAAAATTAAAAATTGTTAACCTAAATGATTTAAAAGATATTAAAAATGACCAAGACATAAATGAAGATATAAGAAAGAATGCTGTGAAACTTAAAGTAAAATATGAGATTTATTATAAGAATGAAAGAAAACATAAAATAATTTTAACAAGTGAAATTAAAAATAGTTTTTATTAGGCATTTAAGATTTAAACCGTACCGATGAGTACCTACTACTGCTATCCTTTTCTCGATTTTAACTATACTTATGTATATGTGTTTGCCAGCAACAGCAATTCCATAACAAAGACGATCTTCCAGAGAGTACCTATATACCAGAGAACGAGACGTATATATACGCTCCATGCTCGTGCGTAATTCCAGTGACGGATCCCATTGTCCGACATTGTTGTTCCATGTCGAAAAAATAATGATCTTGGTTGAATGAGATAATTATAATTACCAATATTGGATCACACTTGGAGCTTAACAGGCGGCGAGATGTCTGCGATCTAAGTACGAATTAGAAATTTCCAGTCTCTAGACCGTAAGGGGCCTGAGAAATCGATGCGGAGTCCATTGATACAAGAACTGAAAGTAATAAAAACTATTTAAAAATACCTACTACTTATTGTCACATAGGAATACAGCAAATTAGAAACAAAATCACTTCATACTACACAGCTAAAAGCTTAATAAATAATATAAAAAAATATGTAACGAATGAGATTTGCATTAAAAATAAATCAAGACGAAGAAATAAATTTGGATTAATGTCTCACCTGGGTCCGGCTACCTATCCATATGAAATAGTATCAATAGATACAATTGGTGGATTCGATGGGTCACGTTCTACAAAGACATATTTACATCTACTGGTCGATCAATTCACAAGATATGCACACATACAGACATCAGAAACACAGAATGCAAAAGATTTTATAAAATTAATTCAAAGAGTATCTAAGGAACATAAAATAGGTCTGATTTTGTCTGACCAATATCCAGACATAAATTCAAAACAATTTAAAGTATATCTAAACATAAAAATATGCCAATAATCTTTACAGCAGTAAATGCGCCATTTTCTAATGGTTTAAATGAAAGATTAAACCAGACACTGGTCAACAAAATTAGATGTAAAATAAATGAAAGGAAGAACAAACTAGCTTGGACTACTATCGCTCATGAATACACTCAGAAATTAAATGAGACGGAACATAGAGTAACAGGTTTTACACCAAAATATTTATTAGAAGGAAAAAAGATGGATGTTTTACCCGAAGAATTCAAACAAGATACAACAGAAAATGATTTATTAAAGGATAGGAAGATTGCTTTGATAAATACTATAAGATCTCATGACTACAACAAACAATACTTCGACAAGACCAGAAGACATTTTGACTTTAAAGAAGGAGACTGGGTGTATGTTGAAAATGGAAACCTATTGAACAGAAAAAAATTGGATGAATTGAAGATTGGACCGTTTAAGGTCATAGAAAAATTATCAAACTCCATTTTCAAAATAAACACAGGACATAAGAAATCTGAATCAAATCTTTTCCATGTAACTAAACTTATTCCTATTTTGGATAGGGATTTTTAGGAGGGGAGATGTAATGAAGCTTAACTATACCTTCATCATAATATTTAAATGTTCCCGCCTAATTCTGGCAGACTGGCAATTAAGAAAATAATCTTAACAGAGACGAAAATAAGAGACTTATGACATGACATGTGTTATTGAAGTTCTATTTTGTAAAAGTTTTGTTAACTTTGATATTAACTACTGGAATAGAAAATTCAAATGTTGTTTCTCTACTTTTCAGGTGAGAAACAAGTTAATGTAACTTTAGGTAAAAATAAAAATATCTACTTTTCAGAGGAACAATTTGGTTTATATTTCAAAACAAAATACACAATAAATACATATTATTGTTTATGAAAATAGTATAAATATAATTTAGAAATAGCACACAATATAAATTTGAAACGCTAGTGCTTCAGTATGATATTTTTAACTTTCAAACAAAGTGTATGCTTTTTCAAGGAATTTCAGCTGCTTCTCCGTACCCATAAAAGCCTTTCAATTTTCAAAATTACATGAAATCATTGCGTTAAAGAGATTATTCATTTGCTCAACAGCTTTAGAAAAATGTTTTTAGTTTCACCTTAATTGAGAGAAAAATTATAAGTGATATAATTTCAACAAGTGTATAATATCAAATAGATACACTAGTTCTTGATCATCTACAGAGAAGTGCTTTTTTCTACTGACAGTTCCAAGGTTGCTTTAACTAGCTTCAGAAAATTTGAACTTATATTTCTAGATCTGCGTACTATTGTGAAAATAATTTCCTTCAATTCCGGAGAAGTTGCGGATGTCTTGTAAAAAATAAGCAAGAGGTAACTTCCAACTACTTGCTAAACCTCTAACCATGACAGTCAAAGCACTACCTGCTATAACAGTAGAAGTTTGATTGAAACCTTCAAAACCAACAATTTTATCTTTTGAAATATCATAATACAGATTTGACTTCAAAATATTTCATCTAAACACAATATACAGTCTCTTTCAATCTTTCATCATCTAGCCCTGGTAGTATAGTATAGGTAATCAAATTATGTATCAATCGTTGAAGTTTATTTGCATGTAATCGGCAAAAGTTTGAAAGTTTTTTATAAGCTTTTGGACAAAGAGAATAAATACTTATCGCTATCTGCTTAAATTCATTGGTATACCGGAATCTTTCTGGTGATTTTTTCAATAATGAAAGCTGCGGTTTGATTGGTTGAGTATACTGGCCAGGGTATTGTATTCCAGGAACTTCAAAATATCTTCTAGAGTAATTTCTGATTGTGATAATGCGCAGTTCTGCTGCTGATTTTTTTAGGGACTCAATTTTTTGGCGTAAAACATATTCTCTGGGCGATTTCGCGGAGAGTTTCATCGGTGTTTGGCAGCTTTTCTCTGAAATATTTGAAAGTTTAGAATCACATCTAGTTCACGACAAAATACAGAAAGAAAAGTTGAATAATCGAATTAACCTTAATATTTTTTTACCTAACTATATAGGTAGTTATTACTTTCTTGAAAAATTTCCTTTTGAACTTGGACATCATGGTAAATGAAATCCGTACTGTCTCCTGCATTTTTTTCAACTAGAATAATAGAAAATATATTATTAATACTTTGTGTAATCTTTCATATAACAAAGAATTCCCAATATTACCATTACCATAATTATTCCATTCTGCAGGTATATACCAGATGATCAAGAATAAATTTAATTATAAGGTTCTGTTAGGCAATTAATATATTAGACCATTAACGACTTCTGGTTTAAATACTATTAGGTGATATATTTTATTAAATTCATTTGTATATAAAGAGCGTAATATTTATGTGATTATACTATTATGTTTTATTATAATCAACATTAATGATGCTTATGATTTTCTTAAAAGAATAAATAGGAATAAATTATTCATTTTCCTAACCTCTATCAGACACTTGGGGTAGCAATGGCGATGAAACAGCATCACAATTAAGCTGAGTATTAACGTAGTCATCATCTGAGGTAAAATGTAATCTATAGATTTCAATTCTGACAGATATCTGTTCAGATGTTAAATTAGCATATCGATGAGCTCCAACAAATCCTAATTCATTTTCCAGCTCTGAAATCTACCAAAAATAAGAAATATACCATCCTTAATAAATAATAATTTCAAAATCTAAGGTAAAATAACTAAAAATGTGCTATTTTCAAGTAAGTTTACACTTATTAAAAGGACATACCTTTCTATTATTGGAGAGCGAAAAAACGACTTTCCCGTCATTCCTATCTTACTAGAAAAACCATCCACTGAATAATACGCATCTATTTTACAATATTGTAATAGATATTGAAACTCACACCGCACGAGGACACACTATATGCTCTGAACTCGACCACTGACCACAGTTCACAGCGGAATCAGACAAATCAGAGACCAGAGAGAACATTCAATCTTCTCTTTGCCAAAGATAGAGACGACAAACTATATGCCCCTAGACTCTAGACACTAACTGAATTCGGCGTATTTCTTATAAGTCGTTTTGGGTGAGAGAGCAAGTATTCTATAAACTTTTCTGTAACCGAGACATAATTATTTTTCATTTTATTTACGACGTTCACGACATTCGTCTGTTGTATTCAGAGAGCACTACCTCCAAGTTGTATTATGATTATGACATTTGTCAAGTGATGGTCTCTAGTCAGTGTCAGTTAGGAGAGAACTACTGCTACCTCCATATTGTTGCCATTTAGTTGGAGTATACGTTTGACAAATATTATTTATGCGTTTAAAATGTACGACTTTCGGATAAAAGCGTAGTTGTTTGCATGTTTCTTAAATAATAAATGATTTTACAATCATGTCCATTATTACATTGTTGGTTTCACTTAGATATTTATCCGACATTTATATCACTAAGGTATTTATAAACAGGTAAAATTTTAGCACCGGCAATACCGTAGAGTCGTGAAAGAAATAAATTGTGAAATCCGTCGATTTTGTTTTACATATATTGATAACATAAATATTACAGGATTTAACGAGTTGAAAACATATACAAATGATTACTTATCATTGTAGAAATGTATTATATACAATATCTCGTTCATTTCAAGCCATATTTTTAAATAAATTGGGAAAAACCATTACGTGACCCTGAAAATCCAAACATTTTTTGTAAATGCTTCTGTAGGCAGAAGTACGAGGTACCGTTCTCACCTCTGCAAACTACAGTTTGCATTGATTCATCCGGAAACTTCGTCAAACGAGTCATTTGACCTTGGGTTTGCCCTCATTTCACTATTAGATCGTTCAATTATGTCACTTTCGAATAGAATCGTTGAAACTGTAGGTGTTGATATATAATGTTAATAATAATAATAATATCCTCTATTTCCAAAGATACAATAAAACATTGTGTATGGAATGCGTCAATCTAAGTACATAAATACAGTTACTATTACTTATAATCTATGGCTTATAAATAAAACTATAAACAAAGCATAGAAATACATAGCAATAGGTATAAAAAATATAAACATTCATGTATAGGGACAAAGACTCATCTGAAGAAACGTGAAATAAAATTAAAATATACCTTTTATTCTAATATTGAATTGATACTCATTTAAATTATAAAACTGTTTCTTTATCAGATATTCCTTGAGTTATTTCTGAAACGAGAAAATGTATGCCCAGGTGGTTTGGGGAATTTTTGCTGATTTCCAGCCGACATTTGACCGCACGAAGATTATTATTTGCTCGAGTAGAATGTTCATGAAAATCAGAATTACAGGGGAATTTCGACTTATTTAGAAATATATATTTACATATCTAATAAATAAATATGCCTGGTAGAGTCATTACACCTAATTTTGTAAACATTGTACGACATGATTCCTGTTGCGTAAGGCCCAGTAACAAAAATTTGAATAGAAGCATGTGAATTACCCCAGAAACATATGCTACAGTGCAGCCTAGATCCTACATAGACATTACAAACAAATATTAGTTGTTTCAAATTTAAGACACATTTTAAACTTCTCATAATAAAACAAAGGCTGTTTAATTTAGAATTTAGTGAATCACACTGAGCCTTCCAGTTTAAATTTTCATCTAAAATCAATCCTAAGAACTTGGTGTTGTCAGATTATATCTAGATTCTGATGATTCTGGGCAGTATGAAATATTATATAGGTGGTTTTTGAGCTATTGAGATATAATTCATTATTACTAAGCCATCTAAAGAGAGGCCGACAGTACAGGCCCCTTCTATTTCATTGTTTTTGGTTGACACAATAAATGATGAATCATCAGCATATAATGTCACAAGCCAATCAGGATCTGCTTGGCGCATTATGTCATTTATATAAGAAATAAATAGAATGGGCCCCAGCACCGAGCCCTGAGATACGCCTATATTAATATTTAAGGGATCAGAAGTACATTTTCCTTTTCCCATAATAGATGGTACAGAGACAAATTGTTTTCGATTTTTTAAGAACCCATTCAACCATTCAGCGGCAGGTCCCCTTATACCATATGCCTCGATCTTGTTCATAAGGAGGGAAATATCCACACAATCAAATGCCCGGCTAAGATCACAGAAGATTCCAGCCGGACACTCTTTATGCTCAAGGTGTTCTATCACTCTTTCATAGAAATGGTGAATAGCAGTTAATGTTGAACATTTTTTCGTAAATACAAATTGCCCTGAAGACAATATATCGTGTTTCACAAAAAACAATTCCAAACCACTCAAGAAGCAATATTCTAAGACTTTAGAAAAAACAGAGATCAATGCTACCGGCCTATAATTTTCCGCACAATGACTGTCACCTTTTTTGAGTATAGGTATAATTTTATTTGTTTTCAAAATAGAAGGAAAATAACCGCTGTTAAAGGTAAGATTTATTAGATATGTTAATACTGGTGTTATGGGGTCTGCTATTTGCTTTAATAAAAATCCTGAAATATCATCAAATCCAGATGATTTTTTGTTTTTTTGTATTCTTGTTTAAAATCGCTTTGACTTCAGTCACAGTCACTGGGCGGAGATACATACTTTTAACATTTCTCTCTATATTAGGTTTATAATTGGCATCCCTTCTGATATTATTAACTATATTTAAAGGTTCTTGTTGGAAAAATGTATTTAAAAAATTTTAGACAACCTTGGGACCACACTCTCTACTACCATCAACATTTATTTCTAGATTCCTAAAATGTTTTGATTTATTTGTCACTTCTGACACTATCTTCCAAGCTTCTCGAATTGGATTCTCGGATACGCAAATTCTATTTTCATAAAATGATCGTTTTGAGGCAGTTACCAACTTTGAATGTTCTTTCTTTTTTATTCTATAAAATTCATTTAATTCTGGGAATTTTTGTTTAAGTTTATTAAGTTCTCTCAATTCTGAGCTAGATCTTATCTGACTATTGACCCACCGATTTGATGAATTTCTGAGTGTGATCTTTTTTAATGGAAAATTCACATTGAAGTAATGCAAGATAATGTTAAATACTACGTTCGTAATAAAACCACAGTATAAAAACTATACATTAGTCCGACTCTCGGCGGAACCTTTGAATTTTTTTTAATTTGATAAGAGCTGGCGGCGATGTCTTAATCTTAAAAAGTCAGGTCTGTACTGGAAATTAACAAGAACTGTGCCAGGACCGTAATTAAAACTTATCGACAAAAAACTAATTCATTGAACTGATATAATAGATTGTAGTAAAAAGTTCATTTCTCGAAGTGGAGTGATGTTGAAGTAGAAGTAAAACTCTCATCTCCACAATTTTATTTACTTAAAACATATTAGGGAGGGGTGTGAGACATGTTTCGGGTCTTTAAAGACCCATTATCAATCAGTTGGTTCTATAATAAAATGACTGGAATGAATAAATTACAGGTAATAACTACAAAATGGCTACTTACGTGGAGAAGAAAATATTATTTCTCACACCACAAAAACCAGGGAATAATAAAATAAAACTTGATTTTGACTTTTTTAGAAAACAAACTTAATTACTTACATTCTGAAATAAAAATTAATTCTAATAACAAATAAAATTAAAAAATAAAAGTTACATTCTACGTAAAGTAGACAGATCTGTAGAGCTACATATTTACTCGTTGAAGGTCGAAGTAAGAAGAGAGAACATGTGACTTGAGATTCAAATATATAGGTCAAAAGAATTAATTATATTAGTAGTGACATCTATTAAAGTTAAATGAAATAGTAGAAACTTAAAAATTATAGAATTTTATGTGTGTAATTAAAATTTGAAATGAATGAGTTAATTACGTGGTTGGCAAATGGACTATTGGAATTAGTTTCATAAAAAGGTGACGTAAGAAACATAGTTCTATATTTGTCTATTATCTTAGCATGTTCTTCTACTCTAATGATTATTTCCCGACTAGTTTCGCCTACATATTTGGCTGAACAAGATATCTCTATAGACACCAGATTTTTCAAGGGGGCTAATTTTGTCCTTATTATTGACCAACTTCCAGCGTAACGTATTGTTCGTGTAAAAACAAACTTTTTATTCTTGGTTGTAGCGCTGGAATATGTTTCTAACATCTTGGGAGACCTTGCTCATATAAGATATTGAGAAATATCTTGATGGTAAATTAGGGGTGAGTAGATTTCTATTAGAATATTTAGTAAAATGTCTGTGGTATATTCTGTCAAAGAAGTGAAGAGAATAATTGTTAATAATACCAATTTGTTTGATGATGTTTAGTTCTTCATTGAAATTCTAGTTATTCATGGGTATTGAGAAGAGTCTATGGAATAATGAGTTAAAAGAACTTAATTTTTGAGCAATAAGGTGGTATGATGCGAGTGGAATAACATTATCTGTGTGTGTGGGTTTTCTATATACTGAAAAAGTAAAATTGTTCTCAGTTTTTTCAATTAAAATATCTAAGAAAGGTAGACGATTATTGGTTTCTATTTCCATAGTGAAAGAAATAGCTGAATGTAAAGAATTCAAGTAGGTGGGTAATAGATTTAGTTCATTCAGTGTACCGTTAAAAAGTACAATACAATCGTCTATATATCTGTAGTAGAAAATGATTTTACCATAATGAATGAAGTTAATGTAATTTCTTCTCTAAATTATTCAGAAAGACCTCTGCTAAAAGAGGGGAAAGATTACTGCCCATGGCTAAACCTGATAGTTGCGCAAAGAGTTCATTATTAAACCTAAAGAAGTTTTGTTTTAGGACAGTGTCCTATAACTGGCAAATATTTAAGCAATGGTGGAAATTAGTGCTCAAAGCGAAAAGAAGATCTCTGACCAGTTTTATGCAGTCATCAGGAGGAATGCTTGGAAAAAGGTTAACAACATCAAAAGATACTAATATGGAATCTTCAAGAATAACAGTATTTGATATTCTAGTGATAAGGTCTTTTGAGTTTTTTATAGAATAAGGATTTGTGAATTCAGTTAACTCTCTGATTAATTTGTTTAACCAAGCTGCTAGTTTTGAGGTAGGAGAATTGCAATATGAGACTACAGGTCTGATGGATATATTAACTTTATGGATTTTGGGTAAGCCATATAACAGTGGGGTGGAAGGGTTCATGGGGATTAATTTATCTTTATCTGAGTTGTAATATCTAATTGTATCAATAGTATTATCCAGATCTTCTTTAACGCGCTTGAAAAATTTAATTGTAGGGTCTGAATCTAGTTTTTATTATTAATTATTATCTGTCAAAAAGTTTAAAACTTTATCTACATAGTTCGTGTGATTTAAATAATAGACAAATATAGAACTATGTTTCTTACGTCACCTTTTTATGAAATTAATTCCAAAACTTTATTCGCCAACCACGTAATTAACTTTAACCACAATTTTGATAATAATAATGACATAAGAATATTACAATATGCAGAGAAGGGCCGATTGTTGAACGTATTATTTAGTCACTTCACTTAACGAACAGAAAAATTTTGATTGAATTGCCTTTTTGATTCTCTTAATTTTTGATTTTGTTTATAAAAATAGTAATCAAATGACATTGTGTGCTTTTCCTCAACCTCATTCATTTAAATTTTTAATTTTACACATAGAATTCTATAATTTGTAAGTTTCTACTATTTCACGATAACTTATTTCACTTAACCTTAATAGATGTCACTACTTTATTTCAGAATGTAAGTAATTAAGTTTGTTTTGCAACTACTATTGTAAGCAACGTAGTAGAATGAATAGCTAATAAAAGAATAACAACCGTAAGTACATGTCTACCTATCCACATTCTTTTGACCTATATATTTGAATCTCAAGTCACATGTTCTCTCTACTTACTTCGACCTTCAACGGGTAAATATGTAGCTCTACAGATCTGTCTACTTTACGTAGAATGTAACTTTCATTTTTTAATTTTATTTGTTATTAGAATTAATTTTTATTTTAGAATGTAAGTAATTAAGTTTGTTTTTTAAAAAAGTCAGAATCAAGTTTTATTTTATTATTCCCTGGTTTTTGTGGTGTGAGAAATAATATTTTCTTCTCCACGTGAGTAGCCATTTTGTAGTTATTACCTGTAATTTATTCATTCCAGTCATTTTATTATAGAACCAACTGATTGATAATGGGTCTTGAAAGGCCCGAAACATGTCTCACACCCCCCCTTAATATGTTTTAAATAAATAAAATTGTGGAGATGACTTAGAGTTTCACTTCTAATTCAACATCATTCCACTTCGAGAAATGGACTTTTTACTACAATTCCAAAATGCTAGTCGAGAATCTCTTGTCGGAAATTACAAGGTTCTCCTATTACGCTGGAAAACAGTCTCTCTGGATATTTGGTTCAACAAAGAATGCCTGCTAAGGAACCTCATCCCCAACTACGTGTCACTACATACCAGAGTCGCTTCACCATCAGCTAGAAAAGCTCTGTCCATCGGCCAAACTACCTGGATTAAGCACGAGATCAAATCGTTCTACATCAAACTCAGCACAACTAATTCCCAAATCAAATGGCTTTACATGAAACTCTCCCACACCTTGGACTTCATTGAATTGGATACCCTCCACAGAAGCCTCCTAGACTACATCGAATTTAAAGGTAAGGAAAAGCACACAGATTACCTTCTAACACAGTTCAACATAAAAATACACACCAAAATAATACATTTTCGGATTTTGTTTTTCACCCCAGAGTCATGAATAATTCATCTACCTCTTTTAATGATCAATCAATCTGAATCAAGGCTTAAAATTTAATATACATAAAGGAAACAAAGATAAGAAAGATTATCAATTTCTAGCTATAGAGTGCGAAAAAGTTTGGTTTATCAATTTTCCAAACAAAGATTTGATTAGAAGTGATATTGCAAGAGTTTTGAATAGAAATTTCTCATTTAACCCGAATCCTCCATACAATAATAATGACAAGAAACAGATTTGTATTGAACCAAATTACTAATAAAGTCAAACATAATAATCTAATCATCACTAAGGCAGATAAAGGGAATTGCTTAGTTATTCTAAATCACACGGACTATGTACATAAAGATTTAAGTTTTTTGACAGATGATTGTTTCCAAAAACTAGATTCAGACCCTACAATTAAATTTTTCAAGTACGTTAAAAAGATAATACCATTGATACAATTAGATATTCAAACTCAGATAAAGATAAATTAATCCCCATGAACCCTTCCACCCCATTGTTATATGGCTTACCCAAAATCCATAAAGTTAATATACCCATCAGACCTGTAGTCTCTTTTTGCAATTCTACCTCAAAACTAGCAGCTTGGTTAAACAAATTAATCAGAGAGTTAACTGAATTCACAAATCCTTATTCTATAAAAAACTCAAATGACCTTATCACTAGAATAGCAAATACTGTTATTCCTGAAGATTCCATATTGGTATCTTTTGATGTTAATCTTTTCCAAGCATTCCTCCAAATGACTGCATAAAACTGGTCAGAGATCTTCTTTTCGCTCCAGGCACTAATTTCCACCATTGCTTAAATATTTGCCAGTTATTGGACACTTTCCTAAAACAAAACTTCTTTAAGTTTAAAAATGAACTATTTGCGCAACTATCAGGTTTAGCCATTGGCAGTAATCTTTCCCCTTTTTTAGCAGAGGTCTTTCTCAATAATTTAGAGAAGCAATTACATTACTTCACTCATTATGATAAAATATTTTTTACTACAGATATACAGACGATTGTATTGTACTTTTTAACGGTACACTGAATGAAATAAATCTATTACTCACCTACATGAATTCTTTACATTCAGCTATTTCATTTACTATGGAAATAGAAACCAATAATCGTCTACCGTTCTTAGATATTTTAATTGGAAAAACTGATAACAATTTTGCTTTTTCAATATACAGAAAACCCACACACACAGATAATGTTATTCCATTCACATCATGCCACCTTATTGCTCACAAATTAAATTCTTTTAACTCATTATTCCATAGACTCTTCTCAATATCCATGAATAACTAGAATTTCAATAAAGAATTAAATAGCATCAAACAAATTGGTATTAATAACAATTATCCTCTTCACTTTTTAGATAGAATACACCACAGATATTTTACTAAATACACTAATGGAAATCTACTTACCCCTAATTTACCATCAAGATATGCCTCAATACCTTATATCGGTAAGGTCTCCCAAGATGTAAGAAGCATATTCCAGCACTACAACCAAGAATTGAAAGTCTGTTTTTACACGAATAATACGTTACGCAGGAAGTTGGTCAATAATAAGTACAAAATTAGCCCCCTTGAAAAATCTGGTGTCTATAAAATATCTTGTTCAGCTCCCAATTGTCTCGCCAAATATGTAGGCCAAACTGATCGGATAATAATCATTAGAGTAGAAGAACATGCTAAGATTATAGACAAATATAGAACTATATTTCTTACGTCACCTTTTTGTGAAATTAATTCCAACAGTTCATTTGCCAACCACGTAATTACCTTTAACCACAATTTTGATATTAATAATGACAAAAAATATTACACTATGCAGAGAAGGCCGATTGTTGAGTTGAACATATTAGAAATTTTTGAAATTAATTCCAATAATAAAAATCATATAGTCACTTCAGTTAACGAACAGAACAATTTTGATAGTATTGCCTTTTTGATTCTCTTAATTTTTGATTTTCTTTATAAACGTAGTAATCAAATGACTTTGTGTGCTTTTCCTCAATATCATTCATTTAAATTTTTAATTATACACATAGAATTCTATAATTTGTAAGTTTCTACTATTTGACGCAAACCTATTTTACTTAGCCTTAATAGATGTCATTTCTAATATAATGTAACGTTTAACCCTGTGCTAAACGTTGTGGGGTGAGTTCACTTGCGTAGCACTCAAAATTCGCAGATTGCTTCCAATGGTTTATTTTCAAACACTCTGTACACGAGCTTCTGTTGTAGTAGAATTGTCACCACTTGTCTCCTTGACAAACTATACTGTCACTGTCTTCACCGACAGAACTACTATTAACCTCTGATTCCACAGATTGACTGTTATCAACTGACTTTATAAGACTCACTCCCTGTGTCCAACACATATCTAGCTAAGAAAGCGCTGCAACATTTTTGACATGATTTGCTGTTAGACGTCTTACGCTTTTAAGCTGGTTTATAAAGAAGCTTTTAAAAATAACTGTTGGGGTATTTCTGATGCTGCAGTTTAAAAAGCGCAAGCGTTTTCTACCAAAATCTTTCAAAAATTTTGCAGCGCTTTTTTAGCTAGATGTGTGTTGGACACAGGGACTGACTTCATAAGACTGACTGACTCTGTCCCGTGATCGACGCGGCTCTATATACCTGAATCATGACATGACATTCATCGAGAATATTCTATGATTATCTAGACGCACATAATAATGTTGTAGAGCCTTGTCAAACTGACAATAGTATGACAAATTGTACTTCACATATAGTTTCTTGAAGGATCCAGAATGAATCTACTATAATTCTGGAACTACATAAGGAAATATACATGCAACTACTATTGTAAGCAAGGTAGTAGAATAAATAGCTAATAAAAAAATAACAACCGTAAGTACATGTTTACCTATCCACGTTCTTTTGACCTATATATTTGAATCTCAAGTCACATGTTCTCTCTACTTACTTCGACCTTCAACGGGTAAATATGTAGCTCTACAGATCTGTCTACTTTACATAGAATGTAACTTTTATTTTTTAATTTTATTTGTTATTAGAATTAACTTTTATTTCAGAATGTAATTAATTAAGTTTGTTTTTTAAAAAAGTCAGAATCAAGTTTTAGTTTATTATTCCCCGGTTTTTGTGATGTGAGAAATAATATTTTCTTCTCCACGTAAGTAGCCATTTTGTAGTTATTACCCGTAATTTATTCATTCCAGTTATTTTATTACAGATCCAACTGATTGATAATGGGTCTTTAAAGACGCGAAACATGTCTCACACCCCCCTTAAATTTTTTTTTAATTAATAAAATTGTGGAGATGACTTAGAGATTTAATAGATATTATAGATTGGTCCATAAAATAATGTCGCCGCTATTTGTTCTTAATCTGAAATTTTTGGTATAGTTTTCAGAGTATAATACAATGAAACCCTAATAATTTTATTCAGTTAACAGAAAAACTTACTAAAAAGGGTCTATAAAATCTCAAGTTGTATTTGTTTTGATTGCTCTACTTATCGATCGGAAAGTATAATAATAATAAATGCCTGTGGATGTTTAAAATTACAAGTTGAAGTCAGAGTCCTAGTGAAAAATTAATGGATAGTAATAGCTCTGTTAGTGGGCCAAAAGTTTTCAATCCAACTGCACATCTTCAAAAGTACCAGCATCAATAGAATTTATATTATTTTGTATTTTTCAGGGCACCAACTAATAACGTCGGTACATTTTTTTGTAAAAAATATTTACCTTTTGAGTGTAACATTAGTCACGAAAATCATTGAGCGTTGACCAAATATTAAAGTGTTTCTAATCTTTGCAATGACCATGTATATTCTTTGCTGTACTTTTTACGAGAATTATTTTGAGATATTAAAACATCGAGAGTCATGTTGCCAGACCACGGATGCATAACGTCTTACTATATCATATTATAACTTAATTCTGATCTTTCATTTATTTCAATATAAAAGCCATGTAATGCCTATAATAATCTCAGATATAATCTTGTCCTATTGATGAAATCTTTTATGTTAAAATAAACCTTTTCAAAAAAGTTATTTTTCGATCATTAAAACTTAACTGGCGCTGCGAACATGATATCGTCGGTGAATCGATTAAAAACCCCTTCAGTGAGGTAGATGTTTTACTGTTTTCTGTAAAGAAATTATATACATAAACGATATCTCGAACAATTTTGGATAAGACATTAGTGACTGTGTTCGACTACGAGGTGCCTCAAAGAAGAAATATCTCCGGCCCACATCAGATCCCTTCAGTGGAATCCAGGTCATCAAACAGGTTCCAGTTCCTTCAGTGAATCTAGAGACAAGGAAGAACCTTACGTTTTGGAGATCCTAGGTCCGAAGAGCTACTAGCTCATGATCTTAATATCATGATTCAAATCTATCCACACACCTTTTCAGAAATCTATGAAGAAGTTATTTCTAAAAATTCTTAAGGAACACTTAGCAATCAATACAAATGAAGAAAGTGTTCGTAAGTCCCAAAAAAATATGTACACTGAACAAGCCCTTGCAATATTTAAAGCAGGTCTATTAGAACCCTACCGAAATCATCTTCTTCACATTTCAATTCCAAGCCTTGAACATGCTCTATTTGAGTGTAAGAAACTAGATAACGAAAGGTCCCAGATAGAATTTGTAAACTTCCTTAGAGCTCAGAAGTCAACAAAAACACGCCCACCCCAGATATCTCAATCGACAAATTATCAGAATAAACAACCCCTCCACTTCCAACAATTCAGATCTCAAAATTCACATTTTCCCGTTAAATATCAACAATTCAGGCCAACAATTTCAACCACAAATGCCAAATCAGTCCTTTCAATATCAGCCATTTAGTCCACAAATATTTCCAAATGAAAATCAACCCATCCCACCCAAACAATTCCCTTCTTACTCACAAGTTTTCGAAAGGCACCAGAAACCACGTGACAATTACAAACCCACACCGATGAGCATATCAACAGCTCATACTTTCAGGCCCCAAAACAGACCACAAAACCATTTTAAAAAAACCGGTCCCCCTAGAGTAATGGTAGAAGAACTATTCAATGTCGAACAAGACTATAACGAAGATGAAAATCAAGATTACGGTACTTATCAAGACGAATACACATATAACGAACAGACATACATAGATAATACAGACGATCAGTTCCAAAATTTAAATATCGGAGAAAATGAAGACACTGAAAATTTTTAATTAATAGCCTCGGAATAGATCAACAATATAAACTCATCACGAAAACTACCTTTCTTTTACCTTCCCGGACTAGATCTTAAGATATTAATTGACCCAGGAGCAACCAATTCGATAATCAATCCAGAACCAGCCTCTAGACTATTCTCCAATCACATTTACAAGTAAAAATTTTCTGTCAAATCAATTAAAACCATTTACAATGGTTGTCAATATCCTTTATTAAACGATTTTGGAATAGAACACATTTTCGACATGTTTATAGTCCCATGGCACGAAAGACTCGATGCTCTTATTGGTATCCAAGATTTTGATATTCTTAAATCTCTTATAGATTATAAGAATCATAAAATACCAATACATAACGATATCGTTATATTCTCTAGATCACAGCAAGAACGTATATTACAACAGCTTCAAAATTATAATTTAAAAATTCAGTTAGATAAATCCGAATTCCTGAGAAAGGAGGTAGCATTTCTAGGATATATCATCACTCCAGATGGAATTGAACCTAACCCAAATAAAATTAAAAAAATCCCGATGGCCCGTAGTCAGCGGAAAGGTAAATTTTTCAAAATTCATTGAATTGAAATTTTAACAACCTTTTCATTGGTATACCTACATGTTATTACATAAAATTGTCATAGCCTTGCGGTTAGAGGTTTTTGTTTTGGCTGTTGAATATAAAGCAGACAGGGTTCGAGTCCACTTCAGGGCAGATTTTTTTTTCGCCTATTTCTTTTCAATAAATATACTATATATTTTTTTAATCAGGGTCTATAATAAGATCTCCAGAAAATGTACAATTACATCAAATTTATATTGAGTGTTCATGTTTTATCAATATTTGTTATTTTTCTTTATTAATTTTTATTTTTTTACCTTGTTACGGTCCAAAATATTTCTTTGGAAACCTACCTCCGGCCTAGCTCAGTGGAGGCCTGTCGTGAATTCTGGGTGGTTACCGATGGCAGTGAACTTAGTTAAGTCGGTCTCTCAGACCGTAAGGGCGCCACCAGTTTTTTCCTTTGTTTTAAACAAAATAAAACAAAAAAACTGGAAAAGATATTTACTATGTTCTAAGTACAAGAAAAAAAAAACAACGCAAAAAAAAATAACAGAAATTATATAAATCTAAACAAACTATCTGTCAGAATCATCAGTTGTGTCTGGTGTGTTTATTAAAAATGAAATTAAATAAATCGAGTTGATAAAAGTAACAGTAATGACATCTGTAAATCATAAACCCAATAAAACAGCTGCTTTCTTGGTTGTCGAAATAATTGGAATAAAATATAACTTAATATAAATATATATAAACATCGATCATATAAAGAAAGGCTGTGATGACCTAAAGGGTACGTACGAATTTTGGTAAAATATTTGTTATCTTTGCCGCTCTATCCCACTAGATAAAATAAATATGCACAATGACTGTTACAAATTCAATATTACCACTTGAAGAGTGAATGATAGCAAAACAAAATATACATATATCAACAGGTGTCGACTTATCGTGTGGAATCTCCAGGCCATTTGCCGTCCACTCGAAGATGGTGTCGAGCTAGTTGTTCCGGCGTCGATGTATACGCTCTCGGATATCGATCAAGGGCATCTAGAACCTCTGCGAGAAGATAATGCGATCACCATTCAGGGGGGAACAGGTACCTCCGGGTTCCTTATCAGCAGACTGTTAAGGAAATAATTTTAGGAGATCGCAATCGGGCGTTGATGAAATTGATCCCACGAAAGTAGCCTGAGATGTTGTGCGGCTACTTAGATGAGGGTGGAGATAGCTTTCTAAGAATCCGACTCGATGTCGAGCGCTCCAGGTGCGCAAATTCCTAGGGTCTGAATCCGTCACTGACGATATGAATTAGCAAAAGCTTCGAAGTATACGAACAACAAACTCACGACAAGCTAATTCTTTAGATACACCACTAGAAATTAAGAAAACTACGTCTCCACGTCTTTCACTTTTCAACAGCAGAAGCTCTAATGGCCACCGGAATTTCGTAGGCGGAGAATTTCCCACTCTGAATTTTGACTCTCCTTGGTATCAGATTTTGCTACTCTGAGGCGCGAATTTCAAATTTCGCGGGGAAGAAATGTACAACTAAGAGGATAGTAATTTTCCAATGACAATGTTTGTTGTAAAATTAAAACAAGGAGTTGAAACAATAACTGTTGACGAAAACCCAAAAAAAAAATCCAAACCGTAACACTCTCCTCTTACCTCCTATCGGAAATTTCCGAGAAATTTCACTTCTCGCCAACAAGAGAACTTGGCGATTGATCGAAAATAAACCAATGAGAATGAATGATCCATAAACTAATTGAATCGACAGCTTAAGCTAATCGGAGTTATCGATATAGGCTTTCAGGTCTTTTACGTGCCAATGTCGTCGGCCGCAGTTGTCATCACCCTCGAGCACATAAGTACCGTATCCGATTCTTTGACGTACCCGGAAAGGTCCGACATATCGTGGTGCTAGGGATGCCGAGTAGTTGTTTGTGGCGTCCGACAATCGATAGTTCTTACGCCACACCAAGTCACCAGGGGCAAATTGAACATCCCGACGTCGAAGATTATACCGTTGGGCGCTTTGCTGCTGAGCCTTCTGCAGACGCTTATGAACAAGTTGGTAATGCCCCTCCAACTGATCTGCTGGTAACTCCAACCGTTCACCAAACTCTACATCGTCAGTTGATTCCAGTGCACCGAACAGACGACCCGATCGTATGAATTCACGTCCAAAATTTAATTTGTACGGTGTGAACCCGGTGGTTTCATGCCTTGATGTTCGGACTGCGCAGGCTAATTTCTTAATCTCTACGTCCCACGTTCGATGGTCCGCATCCTTAATAAATGAAACTAACATAGACTTCAGTGTTTTATTTACCCTTTCCGTAGGATTCGCCTGCGGATGATAAACGGGATTGTACCTTATTTTCGAACCGTAGCGTTGCGCTAGGTTTTTAAACTCGCGACTGATATACTGGACACCATTATCGGCAAGAATAAGCTGAGGTGCACCGAATAGGAGAAAAATCTCTTCCTCTATTAACTTAGTCACAACTTTAGACGACGCCGCACGAAGCGGAAAAAAACGAACGAATTTGGAAAATGTATCCACCACAACTAAAATGTAGTTGTGACCTTGTTTCGAGCGGGGAAGAGGGCCTATCAAATCGGTCGATATGATTTTCCAGGGTCGGTCTGCAACAGGATTCGGTGTCATAAGACCTTTCGGAGCAAGTTGTTCAGGTTTCGACGACTGACAAGTACGACAACCACGTACATACCGAGCAATATCGGCGCGCATCTGGGGCCAATAGTACAGAGACTTTACTCGATGATATGTTTTATACATTCCAAGGTGCCCACACTCAGGCATATCATGATTATCCTTAATGACTTGAAGGCGGGATTCTTTGGGAATTACCCGTTTCCACAGCAAGAGTGGATCGTTCTCATCACCGTCACGCAGGTTCGGATATTTGAACAATTGAGAGCCCGTAAGACGCCATTTGTCTAACTTTAAGGGATTCGCTCGAACCGCGTCCATCATCCTGATATACCACGGATCGCAGATAGGTTCTGCCACGGTAAACAATCCTGCATCGATCGCATCGATTTTCGGTGGTGAATCCTCCGAAGCAGATACCGATCGGCTGAGAGTGTCAGGAACGACATTGAGGCGACCTTTTCGATGCACGATCTCGAAATCGAAGGCCTGTAGACGAAGAGCCCATCGACACAACTTCCCAACCGGATTCTGTAGACTCTGAAGCCACAGAAGCGAGTGATGGTCTGTTATTACCGTGAAGTGATAACCTTCCACGTATCCCCGGAATTTTTCGATCGCCCAGATGACCGCTAGGCATTCTCGCTGAGTAGTACTATAGTTCCTTTCAGCGCCGGATAATGAACGACTGGCGTAGCTGATGACATGCTCGCCATCAGGATAAGTCTGCGTAAGCACCGCTCCTATGCCGTAACCGCTCGCGTCCGTCTGGATGGTAAAAGGTCTTTCGAAATCTGGACAGTATAATACCGGTGCCGTTATCAAAAGTTCCTTGACCTTCCGAAATGCTTCTGCACACTCGCAAGTCCAGACAAACTTATGATTTTTACGAAGAAGACTGGTCAGAGGTGCAACGAGGCTCGCGAAGTTTGGCAGAAATCGTCTGTACCATGACGCCATGCCCAAAAATTGACGAACACCCCTCACCGTCTTCGGCGCTGGAATATCAAGAATGGCCGAAACCTTTTCAGGATCTACATGCAGTCCTTGGGAGTCGACTACATACCCTAAGTATTTTAAACTGGGCCGACAGAACTGACATTTTTCCCGATTTAAAGTTAAATTAGCCGAAGACAAGCGTTCGAAGACCTTAGATAGGGTGTCCATATGCTCCTCAAAAGTAGACGTAACGATAACGAGGTCGTCGAGGTATTGAAACACATAGGGCTCAAGGTCGTGACCAATTACCTGGTCCACAAGTCGTTGGAAAATGGCTGGGGCGTTGGTCAAACCAAAAGGAAGTCGACAAAATTGGAATAAGCCCCGTCCACTCACGGCAAACGCGGTATACTGGCGACTATTCGGCGCAATAGGAACCTGCCAATACGCCGACTTAATATCCAGGGTGGTCAGGTATTTTGCGTTACTCAGCTGATCTAAGATGCTGCTTATACGTGGCAGAGGGTATGCATCCCTCTTAGTGACCCTGTTTAGTTTCCGGAAGTCAACGCAAAAGCGATAAGTCCCGTCTTTTTTCCGGATCATCACTACTGGCGACGACCACGCACTGGTCGATGGCTCAACTACGCCGTACTTCAACATACGATCTAGCTCTGCGTTGATTGCGGCCTGAATCAGCGGTGACACGGGATAATTGCGCTGTTTGATCGGTGTATGGTCGACTAACTCAATTTGGTGTTCGACAGCTGTTGTGCAACCGAGTTCGCCTTTTATACTGCTGAAATACTGCTGAACAGCCGAGTCGAGTAGATCGCGCTGAGCTGCACTCAACCGATGACTCGCCAAAATTTCGGCACAATCCGTAGGTGAGGACGTAAAATGCCAACATTTGTTTTTCAAGTCTGGAACGATACCGGAGAGAATCCAGAAATCAACGCCGAGGATAAGCACGTGCGGTAACGATGGTACTACAGCCACATTTAAAAGTGTTATTCTATGTTCAAGTTTTATTGGCAACGACAATAAACCGATTATTGGATGCGAAGTGCCGTCCGCCACAGTACAGGCATGGGTCGAGGATTCCCGCATAGGCAGTCGAAGATGTTCTATGAGCGAGAGACCTGCTCGTCCGAGAATCGTAGTACTTGCGCCGGAGTCGAGAAGTCCTTTCATAGCAATCCCATAACAAGAAATCCCAAGATGAGGTCGTTGATCGTCTGAATTTGTCTGTAGCAGGTAATCGAGGATAATTTGTACGCGACTAAGTTCCGAAGAATTGGTCTTATTGACAAGTGAGCAGGGTCTTTGTTGACCACTCAAAAACCCTGCTTTTAGTTTCCCGACGAGGACTGTTTCGAACATGTTGGGCACGTCCTCAACGTTACATTTGGTGCTTTACACTTATAACACATTACACCTCGTTTGGATCTACACTCGGAAGCGCGATGCCCTATCTTGTCACACTTCCAACAAGTGATAGGTTTGGCTGATGACTTCGAAGAACTCGCTGTAATCCGTGCATCTACCGCATCAACCATCTTAGAGGAATTCGTCTTCGTTCCGCGTTGGTGGTACGCGAGGTCAGGTTCAACCAATTTATGATATGAAGTGGCCGGTGGTTTGTACGCTTCCGCACTTACCTTACAGCGTTCGAGCTGTTTGCATAGGTCGACCAATTCAACGACAGATGTGATTCGCGCAAGCCCCAAATGCGTTTGGAAGAATGGCGTCAGATTCTTCCGGAGGGTCTTGACCATGAGCGCTTCCGGTATTTTTGTACTCAGCCGCGCGAAGAGATTAGTTATATGCGCAACATACAAATCTATTGACTCGTCCGATCCCTGCGTTCGCTGACGAATTTCGTCCCATAGACGATCATCGTAGTCATGAGGCAAAAACGCGTCTCTCAGGCGCTTAGTCAACATACTCCAACTGTTAAATGAAGCCTTGTGTGCCCTGTACCAAACTCGAGCTTTACCTTCGAATAAAATTATCGCCATTGGTAGAAGCCATTGTTTATCTATTTGGTAGGCCCCACAAAGGTCATCGACTTTTTCCAAGAAAGCTACCACGGTCAACTCGCCTTCGCCGGTGAACTTGAGGTTCCAGGCGATAATATCTTTAGGTTTAATCGAAGGTACTCCGATTCCCGAAACAACCGACCGCCGCGAAACATTCGGTCCTTCGTCCTGATCTACGTCATTGTCTTCCGACTGGTTATCATCGAGTTCAATCCGAGTCGCTAAGTTGGCATGAAATTGTACAGAAGAGTTTATTTCGGATTCGCGGCCCAGTTTTTCTTCCAATGCGGCTTTAATATTTAACACCTCAGCTATAATTCCCGAGCGCGTCTTCTTTTTCTCCGCAGTATCCGCGGACGGAACTCGACTTACGCGCCCGAACAGATGAGCCAACTGGGCCTTAAGCTTTAAGCACGTACTGTCAGTCACCTCTCCCGATAAAGCAGTGACCCCTGCCTTAAGCGTTTCGACCTTTTGAGTGATAACCCTTATCTCCTCATCAAAAGTACCCGGTACATCGTGTTTCACACCAGCCCCTGATCGCTCTAACCGCAACAAACTACGCAACCAACTACGCATGGAATCGACAGTACCAGTCTCCGAAAGACGACGAACTTTGAGCTCGTACATCAGTTCATCCTGCGTGAGATAGTTGATGTGTCCACTAACAAGTTGTAACGACATATTGAATAATGTCAAATCAGTGCACGTTAGATAACTCAATCGTGGTGCGCAAAAAAAACAAAAGATCTAGCAAGGCAACAAGTCTCCCTTAACAAATAATGAAATGGATGAGGTCCAATTCGGAAGAAAGAAGAGAAAAAAAAAAAAAAAAAAATAGAAATAAACACCAGCCACAACTGACTAATCCACTGCCAAAGAAACCCACAAAAGAAGAATGGAACAAGTCAAGCCCCACGTTGGGCGCCAAAAATTCTGTTACGGTCCAAAATATTTCTTTGGAAACCTACCTCCGGCCTAGCTCAGTGGAGGCCTGTCGTGAATTCTGGGTGGTTACCGATGGCAGTGAACTTAGTTAAGTCGGTCTCTCAGACCGTAAGGGCGCCACCAGTTTTTTCCTTTGTTTTAAACAAAATAAAACAAAAAAACTGGAAAAGATATTTACTATGTTCTAAGTACAAGAAAAAAAAAACAACGCAAAAAAAAATAACAGAAATTATATAAATCTAAACAAACTATCTGTCAGAATCATCAGTTGTGTCTGGTGTGTTTATTAAAAATGAAATTAAATAAATCGAGTTGATAAAAGTAACAGTAATGACATCTGTAAATCATAAACCCAATAAAACAGCTGCTTTCTTGGTTGTCGAAATAATTGGAATAAAATATAACTTAATATAAATATATATAAACATCGATCATATAAAGAAAGGCTGTGATGACCTAAAGGGTACGTACGAATTTTGGTAAAATATTTGTTATCTTTGCCGCTCTATCCCACTAGATAAAATAAATATGCACAATGACTGTTACAAATTCAATATTACCACTTGAAGAGTGAATGATAGCAAAACAAAATATACATATATCAACAGGTGTCGACTTATCGTGTGGAATCTCCAGGCCATTTGCCGTCCACTCGAAGATGGTGTCGAGCTAGTTGTTCCGGCGTCGATGTATACGCTCTCGGATATCGATCAAGGGCATCTAGAACCTCTGCGAGAAGATAATGCGATCACCATTCAGGGGGGAACAGGTACCTCCGGGTTCCTTATCAGCAGACTGTTAAGGAAATAATTTTAGGAGATCGCAATCGGGCGTTGATGAAATTGATCCCACGAAAGTAGCCTGAGATGTTGTGCGGCTACTTAGATGAGGGTGGAGATAGCTTTCTAAGAATCCGACTCGATGTCGAGCGCTCCAGGTGCGCAAATTCCTAGGGTCTGAATCCGTCACTGACGATATGAATTAGCAAAAGCTTCGAAGTATACGAACAACAAACTCACGACAAGCTAATTCTTTATATACACCACTAGAAATTAAGAAAACTACGTCTCCACGTCTTTCACTTTTCAACAGCAGAAGCTCTAATGGCCACCGGAATTTCGTAGGCGGAGAATTTCCCACTCTGAATTTTGACTCTCCTTGGTATCAGATTTTGCTACTCTGAGGCGCGAATTTCAAATTTCGCGGGGAAGAAATGTACAACTAAGAGGATAGTAATTTTCCAATGACAATGTTTGTTGTAAAATTAAAACAAGGAGTTGAAACAATAACTGTTGACGAAAACCAAAAAAAAAAAAATCCAAACCGTAACAACCTGTGTATTTTATGAAAAAATGCTTTGAACAAAAGTTGTAGGTACTGATTATATCTGTAACCTAAAATTATTTTCAATAATATTTAAACTACGGCTCTTTTTTGATAATTTTTTTAAATGTTTGAATGGTCGCCATTTTGAAACTACTTACCCGATATTGCCCAATAACGAACTCGACCGAGATATTTGAGAGATTGATTTTTGTAGCAAATTTGAACTTGATACCTTCAAAACTGCGACCTCTATCGTGTTAACAAATTTCGTAATATCCCATATATATATATATATATATATATATATATATATATAAACTTTTGAACCAAATGTTTTTTTGGACTAACTTATAGACATATAACAACATGCCGTTGAAATTTTTTCGAAATTCAAAAGTGTGAACGATCGCAATAGGTATATTTCTATAAGAAATTTACCTAACAATTCAATCGTTTCCCAAGATCATTTCTTGGTATGATTTCATATTACCGAAAGTTTATTAAAGATTTTGCCAAAGTTTCCCATCCGATCAATAAATATCTTAAAAAAGGTACTAAGATAAACCTTAAAGATCAAGAATATATTGATTCATTCGAAAAATGTATACAAATTATTTGCAATGCCCCTGTTCTTGCAGACCCAGATTTTTCTAAAATATTCACTCTAACTACAGATGCTAGTAATGTTGCCATAAGAAGCGTTATCTCTCTAAACTCTCACCCATTCGCATTCTACTCAAGATCATTGAATTCAGCCGAAAAAAATTATGGTACTATTGAAAAAGAACTGCTTGCAATTATCGACAGAAGTATACATTTCCGTCCCTATCTATTTGGTAGAAAATTCCTTAAAGAAACTGACCATAAACTCTTAGTTTGGTTACATTCATTGAAAGAACCAAATCAACGACTTATTCGATGGAAACTAAAACTTGAAGAATTTAATTTTGAAATTAAATATAAGAAAGGTAAAGAGAACTACGTAGCTGATGCTCTCTCAAGAATTGAGATAATTGCTATATATGAGATCATCCCCAACAGACGCAATAGAAAAAAAAATAGCTCTTATGAAATCCGCTAGAAAAGAACCTAAAGTGAACATTATTAGTGACATTCTAGTTGTGCCCCCTATGAATACCAAAAAGAAAAATTTAGACTTAATTAAAGGTGATCAAAATAAAGATATCGACCTTCTGTCGGTATAGTGTAATAGTGAAGCAGACAATATTTTGAACGCTAACTCTTCCTCAAATCAATCAAGTGCGCAACCTGACGATGATGAAAAGTGTAACAATTCAGGTGAAACTAGACGCACAGCACAAGAAAATCCAGCATTTAATTTTCCAATATCTGAAAAATCTTTAAATTTCGCTCATTATCAAATGTTATTAAAATGCGGTGACAAAAACGGTATCAATAGTTACGATCGTTAACATGCGCCAAGTCTCCGCCCTGTATATGCACGAGACTTGATAAACGATAGTAAGTATTTATACACGAATTATTGGGTGGGACATGAGGGGAAAGCAGTTAAAATGATCTAATTAGAGAAACCTGCAGCATATACAAACATCCCTGGAACATCCCTGAAGTTGTACAAAAGATTTCATTTGAAGTACAAACGAGTCTTTTTCATCTTATAACAATAAAGTTACTAGCAAAAGAAGTTTTGCTTTCCGAACTTTTCTAAAAAATATTTCTTTTGAGGACATAGTCGATCAGAGAACAGATAATACCGTCAAAGAGTAAAGAGCAGATAGAACATACAATTTGTGTTTGTTGTATGTTCCCTCTGGTAAAGACGGAAATTAATTGGATATGACTAATAACATATTCGAAATTGATTGATTCTACGAGTGGACTTTACAATATTTATAATTCTGTTTTCTATAACAGAAATTCTGCCTAGCATTCAATACCTACGTAATTATATTGTGAAGATATGTTAAACTAAGTATGTTACAAGTGAGTTTTGTAATGTTTTGATAATTTTGAATAACTATATAAGTACTTTGCAGGTGGACCTTTGGAAATACTACGCAAGAATATCATCGAAATTGTACAACAGGAAAAGGATTATGCTCTAATGAAGGAAGAAATCCTTCAAGCTACACTACGGTGAAACTTAGGATTAAATATTGAAAATTTCATGTGAGTACATACGGATTTAATACTAGATTTTGAAAATAATTTGTGTATATTATACTTACGCAGATTGAATCAGTCGCAGATTGATATATTCTGCCAAAGAATAGACGTAGATAAGTATCTGTCTTTGATTCTGATATTCTATGTTATGAAAGAGGCTAATAAGCCACCATAATTAATATCTGAGAATGGTATCCATCAAAATACAGATATTCAGCAAATTTCATGTACAGATGGAAGAATTGAGTGTTTAAATTTTACAGTTTTTTTATATGATAATTGCATCAAAATATATTCAAGTATCAATTGCTGACTTCAATTATCTCTTTCATAAAAGAAAACTCTCTTATCGAAACTCAATAACTATTATTCCAGATATCGAATTATTAGAGATAGAGGGTTTATTTTAATATTTATTATACTTACTGAGATCGACAATTAATTATTATTTGTTTTTAGCTTATGTGCCAAGATCGCTAACGTTAGAAGAAATCAAGCAGCTATTCATCAGAATCATCAGATGAAAAGTCTCCATCTTCTACGCAGAAAGGATAATGCCAACATGAACATTCAGATATCTTTCTATCAAGTGGTTTGTACTCTCATAAATCCATAGTCTATTTCATGTCTATATACAGGGCGATTCACAGTCGATGGTACCTTAGACGTTTTAGGAAAACTATTCGTAGGATCGTTCTGAAAATTATATTATGTGGATTATACCCACGGTCCGTAGAGAGATACGGTTGTCTCGATCCGCAGTTAACCAATCAGGAGCGAGCGCGCGTGTGACCTATACCGTAGACCTGAATTTAAATCGGTTGCCACTCTCTCTCACTATGTATTGCCTATATGTTTACTATATATATCCTAGTTTTTACATTTAATAACAGTAACAAAAGCAAGCAAACCAGTATTTTATTAAGGTAGGTACATATAAACATAAAGAACGGTAGTAGTAAATGTTACCGGCAGACAAAAAACCGGACTCCTTGATAATTGCATGCAATCCGCTTAAAGCAAAAACTTGCCCTACAATTTCGGGAAGCATTGCTCATAAATTGTGGAAAATCAATCAATAAACGAAAAACAGCTGAAAAGGAAATCACAAATTGTTGCGGATCGAAAGTTTGAGTTGGGTACAAATCGAAAAACAACAGGGTCGACAAGTTTTCCAGTTTAAAGAAGAATAGGTACCTACCTCATTGAAATTTTGATTCAGATATCTCTTAATATTACAACTTGAATGACCAAATTAGCTGAATTGTGCGAAGGTATTAGTTAAAACCGAAAAAAGTCAGGTCTCCGTTTTTTTGTGTGTGAAATCAAGTCACGATTTTTTTCATTTTTAACCGACATACCCCGAACGGAGGAGGTATTCAATTCGACTGTTTCCTTTTTTTTGGTTCGTACGCGCATTTTATAGAGTACCTAAACGTACTCCGATTATGGATTTTTGATTGATGTTAAAATCTGAAATATGTGTATTTTCGCTATGTGGAAGAGGCAATCTCTTTCGAAAACTGAAAATCTGAGAATGGGAAATCAATGAGCAGATTATTCTTCTTAGTTTTCTGAATAATAGCAAATAAAAGCAAAGCATATATGGATAATGGCGAACGTTCAACGATTTTCGTGACAAATGTTCCTAACATTCAAAAATGTGATATAAATATTTTTATAAAAAAATTAGAGTTATCAGTTGATGCACTGAAATGTATAGAATATAATTCTATTGTTGCTGGTAGATACTTGTGAAGTTGGTGCCGAAAGTTTTCAACTGCACAACTTCCAAGTACCAGCACCAATAATATATTTAATATTATCAAAGTCTATCTAGGTTGATTTTAATATTATTTTGTACATTTCAGTGCCCCAACTGATAACGTCGGTAATTTTTTTGTAAAAAATGTTTATTTTGTTTCTCCTTTAATACTTGTTACGTAATTGCATTCTTATGTAAGTTCTCTGTAGCAGATATGATTGTATTACTTCTAACGGTAAATGTGGATAGATTACTTTTTCCAATATTAGTCATTTTCTTCACAATATTATTGGTCTTTTGAAATGAAATGGTTTTATTGAAAGGTAGAAAAATTTCGTCTAAAAGCTTCGCGCCTGGCGCCCGTTCACCGTAGACCGAGAATCAAAATACCTTTGAAATGATATCTCATGTTCCTATACCTATATGGTCAGGTTTTGAAAATACAAGCAACTATCTATTAAGGTGAAATAATTTGTAGCATTTTTATTGTAGGTATTTGCTGGTTGCCATGGTGATAAAACACAATTATTATTTGAGGTATTCCTTAGAATAATTAATCTGAAACGCAAAGATTTGAAGAAAAAAGTGTATTCAACACCAGTACAAAGGAAGAACTGCGTCAACGCGTAATTAAATGCATTGATGAGATAGATGCACGTGAAATCAGAAAAACTATTTTATTGGTGTACAAATATATTCTTAGATGTTTAGAAAGAAACAGTTGTCATTTTGGGAATGTATTATAAATGTTTAATGATTTATATTTTTTTACTAATTATTATTATTATTGAAATCTCTGTTCTTATCACTTGGTTTTTGATTATTAATTAGATATTATATTGTTTCAATTAAGTCTTTTGCGTAAATAATCTAAAAAAAGATCACAAAATAAATATGTATATCGCTGAACTGGATTAATTTTCTCAATATCAGTAAATGCATAGTTATTGTTAATTTTATCTCGAAATTGAGTTCAGGTTCTGATGAATCTACTTACTCATTATTGTTTTGCCAAGACTGAGTATGATATCCATGAAAGTTTATTATTATTTTTAAATGAATTGACAGAGCACGGTAAACGAATCGTGTCTACTTATCATCCCAAAGATGAGTAACGAAAACTGTTTCGTGAATCAACATTTTGAATGAGCTTCTAGGAATCAGAAAATCAATTATTTGTTCTGTGAATAGGTTTATTCTTGTTGTCTTTTTTGTACTTTGTGGGTATCTTGCATTAAACTTTCTGGGTGTTTTTGCAATAATTTGATCACATTATCTATGAAGAATGAACAACACAGCAAACACTTATTCTTTCTCTCGATAATTACTTGTCAAACTTCCCATCACCATGGTAACCAGCAAATAACTACTATAAAAATGCTAGAATTAATTCACTTTAATAGATAGTTGCTTATATTTTGAAAACCTGAGCATATAGGTATAGGCATATGATATATCATTTCAAAGGTATTTTGATTCTCTGTCTGAAGAAATAATAAAATATAGGTTGTTCCATTTGAAGAAAAAAAAACGCATTTTTGGGTCTTTATAGATCTGATGGAAAGATCAAGAGTTTTGAGCGACCCTGTGTAACATAAAATGAAAATCTTTAATAAAAACTAAGAAAGAAGTCATTCTAAAGCTATTACTGGAATTTCATCGCTTAGCAATTCTAAAATTCAGAGTAATGGGCTAATGATTGGAGCTCTGTTTTGAACAAAACAATATTAATTAATTCACTGGAACTGTTAGGGATGGGTATCTTATGAAAAAATAGCCAGAAGGCGATAGAGAATCTAATAAATTGATAATATATAGGGTGTGTTATTTGAAAAATCAAGGTTGTTAATACTTTTTGATATAAGTGGCAACGTCGCAAAGCTGAAAATATTATCAGTCATAGATCTATAGGTATAATCTAAATAATTTTCAGAACGATCCTACGAATAGTTTTCCTTAAACGTCTAAGGTACCATCGACCGTGAATTACCCTGTATATAAAATATATATTTGGAAGTTTCTTGGGTTAAAACCCAAGCCATTTATCAATGATTCGTATTGAAAAATTCATTTATTCCATCATAAATAATATAAATCCATACAAGTGGTAGGTATAAAGTTTTCGGGGTTACATCAAAACGTTTCGACTTTTTAACATTACTAAAGCTTGTTTAATTGAATAAACTATAGAGATGAAAACGGGAGAATTAATTATATTCTACAAATATTTAAAAAAGAATAAAATTAACCACTGACCTTAAACTTTGAAATTGAAAGAAAAAAATAATTCTTGATAAAAAAATATTGGTCCTTGTTTTATCATAGTCTTGGTAACTTTTTTCTTCTTTTTCATATTGTTCTTTTTAAAGTAAAATTATTGAGATGTCTTTCTTCGTATATTTTACAATGGATGGAGAATATTAGTTACCGGAACTTTTAAATTAGGCTAGGATAAATTTTTGACATTTTGTTTTATATATTTTATAAAATATTGTTGTAGATGATATTTAGTCAATTTTTATTGCTTTTATAGTTTACTGTGTTTTATTTCTTCTTTATATAGATCATTTCAAGAATTAAGCGTTTATATGTATTTTGTGCAATAGATAATATTTTGGTTTCATCATAATTTAAAGTATGTTTTTTCTTCTTCATGATTTGTTAATGCGGTTTTATTTTTTTGTCATATTTATGATCTCTGATACGATTTATGAGGTATTGGTTAGTTTGTCCCACATATGCGCTATTGCATGGTTTCTTATAATAATATACGCTCTGGGTGATCTTATTCTTTTCGTCTTGAGAGTTTGTGTATATTGTACGTTGCTTGTATTTTGGCGTTAAAAATTGAGTGAATAACTTTAATCGGATAGTTGTCTTTTGTTAGAATTGTTCTGCTTTAATTATTTTCTGGATTTGTAAAATTGATTTATCTATATGCTTATTGATTACTGATTTTTTGCAATAATGGGTGTTCCGAGCTAAAATTCAAATATCTCCCTGACCAAGTATCTTTAGTGTACCATTTTGTGTGCATATTCTTTGATTGTGTATTAATGTTAAATCTAAAAAATTGATTGTATTGTTTTGTTCAGTTTATATTATAAACTTTATTTCATTGTTATGTGTGGAAAAGATCTTGTATGAAGGTTTCTTGATCTTTGGGAATGGTTGTTAAACCATCGTCAACGTATCTAAAGAAAAATAGTATTGGGAAACCTCATTTCGGTAAAATTTCGTTCTCTGAGTCTTCGAGGACTAGTTGTGCAATACAGCATGAGATGGAAGAACCCATGGCACAACCATAGATTTGTTGATAGAATTCTTTCTTGTACTTAAAGTATCAGATTTATAGTTTCTTTAAATTCAGTCTTAGAGATGTCCTTTTATTGTTTTATATCGTTCCGCGTTCCATTATTTTCGATAATTTTCAGAGCTATGTCTGTAGGAATATTTATGTAAAGAGATATTACATCAGCAGCCTGTTCTTAAATACAAATCATTAGCCTGGCTAGGCTTAAATTAATTTTGACAGATATGCGGATTCAATATAGAAATATGACATTGACTGTTGACATTTATTATATAGTTCTATGATATTAAATTCAAATTGATAAATTTTAAATAGAAGAATCTCGAAATCAAATTGAAATTCATAGAATTGAAGTAGGTATAAGTATATTTTGTTGGTTTTGATTAAATGGGGTTATTGATACAAAACTTTGATATATTCTAATCAAAATTGCTCACAAGTAGGTACTGTTTCATATTTTATTAATGAACAGTTATGTTAATAATACTGTATCGAAAGATAACCCTTATAATATATGAACATAACAAATAAAATAACTTTTCTATCAAAAATATGATATATTTAAAATTAAAACCACAAAAATAATTGAAATACCACCAAAACCGACATTTCTGGATGTCGGTGAAACTTTGCGCCGTTTACATATTTTGAGTTACTTTGGAATTGAAGAATTTTTTTTTTAAATCAAATGAAATGCAAAGATATTCATAAATTATGAATAACCATTACCATCCTGTGTGATAATTTAACCAATTTCAATTTATCTAAAATAACTATTTTCATAAAATAACAATTAAATAAATAATTACTTTTGAACAAATTTTCAATAAATGTAAAGAAATATTTATTCAGAAAAAAAAATTGATCAGACGGCCCAATTTTAATTAACTTCTATAACAATAATCCGTTTCAAGATTGCTCAAGTCATAGAAATAATAAATAATACAATATGATAAGAATGCTATGTGAAAATTAGAGTGTGGTGCTCTGTCCTTTCTCATTAGAACATACGCGGCTGTTGTCATTGTTGAAAGGATAACTCAGGACGAACCGCTTCCCCAGAATATGAATAAAGAGGTAGAAAATATGAAATTTTAATTGAGCATAACTTTTTTTCTCAGAGAAGGCATTTTGACAAGGTGGTCAAGGGCGATCAGAAAAATATTGTAGAAAAAAAGTTTAATCAAAATACTTTAGGCCGTTCTCACGCTACAGTCTTGAGCAGAACAAAATTTTCGACTATTGCGCTGCAACGAGTACGATCAAGATTCTCATTCAGTGCAACCGGCGAGCGGCAACGAAAAAAAAAAACAAAAAAAAAACAGAGAAACAAAATCCATGGATTTATTCACGAGATAATCGTGCCACAGACAGACTGTGAAAATATGGTTTTTGCCTCAGAAAACTCTGAAATGTCAACATTTGTTGAAATCTCGACAACAATTTTTTTTATGAATACTATAGGTACTTTCCTTACATAAGTTACTATAGTAGCGGTAGAAGAGTAAAAATTGGGCCAAGCACATGCATAAAATTTTTATAAAGACTTATCAGACTTAGAGGATAGGTTGAATAGTGAAATAATTATTCACATAGAGCTAGAACAGATTAGAAATGGCGAAAATATACAGATTTCAAATTTCTCATCTTCTCTCTCAAATAAAAAAACATACAAACATACACTCGAATTGTATACCTCCTCTGTTTGGGTTCGTCGGTCAAAAATGATCCAGTTTACTAATCAGTGTTATAAAGCTATCATCAGGCATCATTTTACCCCCAAAGCAACTGGTGAACCTTGAGAAAGAAACAAGTTATATTTGTATTATAATAGAAACGATAGTACCAACAAATAAATGTGAATTTAAGTTGTTACCCATCCTTATCTTTCGGGAAATCAAAGAAACTGAAGCCACAATTGTAGCTTTTGTTATTACAATTTTTCGCAACACACACATTTCCACCTTTCGACATTTAGTGAAAACAGATTGTACTTATTATAAAATAAAAACGAGATGATAGTAAATCAGTATAGAAAAGAGAGTTCAGGGACGTCAATGTACTAGCAGGTAGCGTAGTAGCAGAAATACTGCTCGTATGCATCTGAATTCTCAAGGCTTTAAGATTAAAACAAGGCCGCCACATGCGCGCTTGGGAATGCGCGGTTTTACCACTTCGATGCACAAATGTTGAAAGATGGAAAATGAACAGCATAGAATTAATACTCCTAGAAGGCTGGTATATAAGAGTATAGAAGCAGATCTACTCACAAAAAAAGAGAAACAACAAATCTATGTATTAGATAGAAATGCTAGGCCTGTGTCAAAGAATGATTGCATGTTTGCTATTATACGAGGGCATGTCAAACGTTACCTACAGGGGTCAATAAAAAAGTTTTGTAGTAGATATACAAGGGGGTTCTATTACAAAGATAGGGCAAACATTGAGTGCGAGAGTGAAAGTATGTGGCGTCTGTGGCAGCATAGCATAATTAACTACTTTGCCATGTCACCAGCGCCATCTGTGAACGGATGGCCCACATTACATTTGAAGATACCTATTGGAATAATTTAAATGGGTATTTATTAAATTTATAAAATTAATTAGAGAAAAAAAAGTTCTGCCGCCAGCGGGGTTTGACCGCGGATCTTCTGTTTACCAGGCAACACTCTTGTAGCCAGAGCCTCCGTACTTTCCATTTGGCTGATGCACAACAATGCTACTGTTGCTGATCATAACCTTATAACAACCATGTTGGAAGATTGTTGTGTAAGAAAGTGTGTCTCCATAGCTGATGATCAAGTGGATGGAAGAGCATGCGGAGTATGCAATCATTTTTGCTACTGCGTATGTACGTGTAAATCAAGGCAGCTTAAATATAGAGTGGTAGATTGTTTGATGGCATTTGACCAATATCTACGATCCAGTACTAACTTCAGATGGAGAAAGAATTCTAAGAAAGAGATAAACAAAGGATATTTATTTCTGGTTCAAATGTATTGCGATCGGTAAATACTGCTTTTATTGTTCACATATTCGCAAGTTATATGATTTCGAACTAAATATGAATATGTAATATGAATGATAAATATACCAAAACTCTTGAAGTAGCTAGTGTGGACCTCGAAGGTCACACCAATTAAATATGAAAATATCGTCAATCGATTTCTCGACTCTGAAAACCCGTTTTGCTATTTTTTACCAAAATCTGCTAACCCTTCCTTGAAATAACTAATGTGTACCTTAAGGGTCGGAATATATTAGATATGTAAAAATTTTTATTGAAAATTTCAGATTAAATTATTAGAGACTCATATTAACATATTTTATTTTAAAAAATGGGTTTTGTTAAAAAAAACTTAAAGGTGATCAGAATTCGAACCGACGAACTCTAGATTAGTACCCCGAAGCTTAACCATACTATTTTTTCCTATGATATTATCGTGTTCAGATTGATATCTGAAATATAATCTGTAAAACAACTAAAATGGGAATATTAATTGCTGAAAACGATTTTTCTTGTGAATGTGAATAGAACCAATAGATTCAATACACTCTAAAACCCCTACATATGAATTTTCATTCGAAATCGGTAGATCAGATTCCGAGATAAAATTTGCATATATATATATATATATATATATATATATATATATATATATATATATATATATACAAGCATTGCTCGTTTGATATAATTAGATAAGACACTTGATGAATTAGTTCATATCATGGGCTATTTGAATGATGGCGGTGTAGTAGAATGCAGTAAACATGGGGCTTTATTACCACACTCATTTCGAGCATTCATATGCTGACCGAGTGGATATAGAAAAACAAATGCAGCACTATCTTTATTGTTTCATCCCAATGGAGCTAAATTTGTAAACGTGTACGTATATTTAATGTCGCCATATCAGCCCAAGTATCAGTTGCTTGAAGAAGTACTGAGAAAAATTAAAGGTGTCACTTATTTTCCTTTCAAAGACAATGATGAAATTATAAGCCCTAATGAAGCAAAATCAAATTCAATATTCATTATTGATGATATAGTTTGCGATTCACAACAGAAAATTAGAGAATATTATTCCATGTCGACATCGAGGAATTGATGCTATATACATAGGGCAATCGTACACTAAGGCCCCAAAACAAATGTTACGTGATAATTGTAATCTAATTATGTTGCTCAAGCAAGATGAAATCAATTTGAAACATGCGTATGATGAGCACTTTTCACCGGACATCTCATTCAATGAGTTCAAGCATATGTGTGCCGATTGTTGGAGCGAAAATTATGGATCGATGGTTATTGTGAAGTATTTTGATCTAAATACAGGTCCATATCGTCAAGGTTTCGATAAGTTTATAAACCCATGAGCCTAATACAATGTCTGGTATTTATCAACATGAAACCGCTCAGCAAAAGGTTGATGTTCGCAAAAATAAAGTTAATGAAATTTCAAAGATCATAAGAAAGAAATATTTAGCTTTGAAATTATGTAAGTCAGAGCAGGAGGAAGTATTACAAAAAAAATTCAAACCCATATCTGTACGTCTAAAAAGATTGGTTACGAATAAAATTTTGTCATTTAATGTTATTAAGAATGAACCCTCACCACTACCACAGCTAAAAAAGGAAAAAGAAGTACCACTTGATGAAACGCAATTTCAGTAACTCGAAAATGTTGCTAGTAGTAGTGTCGGCGGCTTTGAAAGCGATGATAACAATACATTCAAGGATGAAGAACTGACTTTTGAAGAAGACACAACTGATCCCACAGTAATTAAAGAATATATCGAGCAATACCCTGAAGTGAGTCATAAATACATGGCAGAATATTGGTCATATAATGAAAAGATTGAAAAAATTAATGGTCCCAAGTAAGGAGATATTGATTCAAAATGGAGGCTTGGAAACAAAGAAATTGATTTTGATCGTCGAACTGGTTACATCAAAGTTGCTGGAAAACAAGTGAGGGGGACGCCTGGGCTATATGAGTTATTTTCTACGATGAACCTGAAAGTTATAATGCTGAAGATCTGATTGGATATAAACAAATCCTAGACTTATCCGATGTTCATAAGAATGTTAGTGGAAAATTGAGAAGCAGTACAAAATGCAAATATAGGGAAGTCATTAGGCCTTTGTTTTAGCGACGAGCACAATGACGTCGAACCACAGGATTCGGTTTAAAACCTTGCAATATCAGAGGAGAAGATTATGTGATGATTTACAATACTAAGCCTGTGGAATACATTTATTGGGATGATCCAAATGAATTATGTGAACGTTTGCGATTATTGTTAGCATCAAAAAATGCTGGAAACACATTTCTCGACAACGAAATTGTGGCCATCATCAATGAATTAAAGGAAGCTAAAATTATACAATAGATTTTTATATTGCATTATAATTTTTTATTTATATTAAAGGACAAAAACTATTTTTTATTATACATATTATCACATAAGCTTTCAGATAAGAATCATTTCAAAGATGACCATCGACAAGTTCGGACTTAGTTAGCATGGAAAACGAAAGCTGTTGATACTAGCATCGAGTGATAATAGCTTAGCACATACTCCTGATGGCAACATCGATTTTGGTAATTTGAATTTGTGCAATGTCAAAAAGCCGATTTTGAAAAACGATGCTACAAACAAGGAGTACGTAGATTCATCCAATGATGCAGTAGCATTCGAGCTTGACATACAATTACTAGATGTCAGGAAAGAAGAGGAAAAATATATCGAAGCATTGACAAATAAACAGAATCAAGTTACAAAACAACTGAATGATTCCATACAAGCATTAAAGTCTGAAATATTTTTAAAACATGAATTCGAGGATAAATTGAAGAAAAGTGAGGCTGACTGAATCAATATCGATTTACCATCGCACCAAAAATATCTGAATCGGGATTATATATAAAAAAATTGGAGTTCGAGAACAATAAAATTCGTTTATCATTAAAAATTAAATAATTATATAACATCAACGTATCCCATCATTATGGGCAATCATGGTTTCAAGGGAAAAGATTCAAGCTGTTAATGAGCTACATAAACCTGCTCGTAAAAATTATCCTAGACGATATATAATAATCAGATGTTTAGATGATTTATGGCAAATGGATTTGTCTGAAATGAGACCTTATGCTCAACAAAATAAAGGATAAAAAATGATTTTGGTGGTGATTGATTGTTTTTCGAAATTTCTATGGACACGACCACTCAAAACTAAGACGGGTGAAAAAATTACAAAGACTTTCACAAATATACTGCAAGAAGCGAGTCGTGTTCCAAAAAATATACAATCAGACCAAGGGACGGAATTTCCAAAAATTGATGGAAAAACATAATTTAAACCACTATAATACGTTTAGCATCAAAAATCTGTCATTGCTGAACGTGTGATAAAAACGCTGAAAAATAAAAGTTATAAACACTTTAGCTTGAATGGTAAGTACAAATGGATTGATGTTTTATCGAAAATAACTAATGAATACAATGACAGCAAACATAATACAACTCGAATCAAACTATCCGAAGTAAGCAAGCCCAACAAAAATGATATTTTGCAATAAAGATATAGTCATCTGAAAATTTTGGGTCCACACAAACTCAATGTGGGTGACATTGTGCGCATATCCAAGTCGAAGCATATTTTTGAAAAATGTTTCACTCCGAATTGGACTACAGAGTCATTTAAAATTACAAAATTAAAAATAACGAGTCACGTCACATATTTACTTGAAGATATGCATGGTCAACCAATCAGCGGTGCTTTTTATGAAGAGTAATTGCACAAAACTAAGAATCCAGACATCGATGTTGTGGAAAATGTACTTAAAAAAGGGAAAGAAAATGTATAATAAATGGCTAGGACTAAATACAAAACATAACTGCTGGATCGAAAACACCAATTTAGTATGACAATTCCAAATATTTTAACAAGTTTATGTGATAAATATTATATTATTACATATATTCTTATCACCAAGTGAGCACAAATTTCTAAAAGTCAGAGGCCTTTTGGAAAATAAATGAAACCGTTCAGTTTTTAGTCCAACCAAAATAGTAGTTATACCCGTAATTTCTAATCTCTTCCTCAGCCTGCAGAGGAGGCTTGGTCCCCTACAGCAGGCATCTTTTATTAACTTTTATTAACGTTAAGTAACAAATAGGAAATAAACGTTTTGAACTTGAACTTAATCTCTTCCAAATCGTTGTCACAGTATCATAGAGTAAACTAATAGCTTCACGACACAGTTCAAAATGTCATAAGGTAGTGAATTTGGAAGCAGTAGCAGTAACAATATTTCCAAAATGAATGATGAAAGTGATTACGCGCAAACTCTCAAAGTCATCCATCAAATCTTAAACAAGGAACAATTTGGTGATGGTGATGATGTTAAACCTTTGATCCAGCAATACGAAATTCAAAATCTGGTTTATGACGCTGATATGACATTATCTCAATATGAAACTATTGCACAAACTGAAAATCCTTTGTTGTTGATGACGTTTCCCCTGGGGTACAACAACTATGAAATTCGATGTGGTCCGACAAGAGACTTTGGTTTTTGTGATTTTGAAACAAAAGTTTTCATTCAGACACATATCCTTTTCTACCTACGAATGGGCTTCTCTGATAGACATGTTGAGTAAAATTACACTTTCCTTCCTCGAAGATGAAGATGATAATATCGGCTATCTGGATGAATATGAAACTGTGACGAAAGAGTGTGGGGACTTTATTGAAGTACATCAATACATCGAAAGTAATGTAAAGCAAATTTCTATTTCTAAGTGTTTCAACGACATAAACTTATTTGAAGAAGATGTCAACCAAATTCTACAAACACATATGGGTGTGGTGTCTGATCGAATTGCCATGTTGGAAGTTTTGAAATTTAATGAATATTTTCATAGTATTTTTGATGTTATTAAAACATGGTTATATTAAAATGAAGTCAAGCTAACGGTGGCAGAAGTCATTGATGGCTTCCACATTGCATCATCTATGGATAGCTTATATGCTAGTGCTTTAAAAGAATATTTATTCTATTATCGTAGTAAAATAGAATATGCTTTATGTAATACAAAACATATATTATGTATTTGATTTATGTAATAAAAAATTTATAGCATATGATTTGTTTTATTGACTCTCACTTATTAGAAAATAGAGTATAATAGAAATATATATATATATATAGAGGGTGGGGCAAACCCCTGGGGATGGACGATATAGCCATACAGTTATAGTTACAAAGAAAAACTTATAACAAACCGTATCTCATTTCAAAATTCTATTTCATAAAAATATTTTCAAATATACCAGGTGCGTCCAAATAGTTGGAATTGGGTACAACTTTGTTCTCTCTTATGGAATGTGTATAATTTTATATTTTTTATGTCTTCAAAATAATGATTTAATGTGACTTTGATAATATGATTGTATGTCTATTGTTAATGGTCCTTGAGAAATATTTTTTTCCCGAAAATTTTGAGATAAATAGTACATTTTAAAAATTTATATCTCGGGATTGGTAGAGCTTAAGAAAATTAAATTTTTGTCTCATATGGTAAATGTCATGTTGTTTTTGAAAGATTTTTTAAGAATTGTTCCTCATAAAAGGAGAGAAAAACATTTTTTATACTTACATTCACAACACGTAGTTGTAAAAAACAAACAATTATTCACAAATAAAGACATATATTTGTAAAAATAAAATAATAATTTAATATAAATAAAATTGTTAAAATATAGATAAAATTTTGTAAAATAGAACTTAATACTAATAAAGGTTGATGTAAAATGAATTGTAATATTTAATTTTTAATCTATGTGGTATTTATTCTACAGAATGCCATCTATGAGATTTTATGTTAATGTTGAGAATCATAGAGCTGATAAAGATACATGACATTTAAGGCTTCAGGCCCAACTGGATAGATGTCTCTAAGTTATGGTGTTTATTTTTATTCATACGTAATGAAATTAATAAAACAAAACATTATTATGGAAGTCATCAATTGGTAATCGTTATCAACTTCGATCATTATCAAAGAAAAGTGTGTAAATTGGAGGATCAACAAAGGTTAGTTGATTGTTAATTAAATCATTAGCTCTGTTGTGCTTATGTCGCATTATTTCTAGTTTTTCAAGATTATATAGTATGGTTCCGTTATTGGCAAAATGTAATGGTTGAAAACCTGTTGCATCATCATAGCTGTGTTTGGATACTAACAAATGGTCAGAAAATTTGGAGAAACCCGTACCACAGAAAATCTATTCCAACACAGACGGCTATAATATAGGACCTAATAGTCGCGGAAATAATAATTACACAGTAATATGCCATGTTTATTTATAAAATATATTTTTTTTTGATTATTTACCTGTGCCTATAAATAAGTACCAATTAAAAAAAATATTTTTATGGGAAAGGCGCATTATGAAAAATGAAGGATTTTTCATATATAGGTATATAAAATTAAAGAAATTTAAAAAATTGTAAATATGCAACTATTTTACAAAATTTGAAGAAAAATTCAATCTACAAAAATGTTCAATGTACAAAAATGTTCAATTTTCAATATTTTCGATTTATCCCAGAATTTTCGAAAATTATAAAAAACTTCGAAATATCTTAAAACTATGAAAAAAATTGACAATAGTCTCATTGATAATTTTAATATTTCGACCTCGATTACAAAACATAAACAATACAAAAATATTATCTAACCATCAAATACGAAATAATAATTAATTTTCACTCGATTAAGTAAAAACAATGAAAGTTAATATAAAAAAATAATGCAGCTGTTTTGGATTCTCTAATGTTAATATTAAAAAATAAGAAACAATATACAAAATATAAACTATATAAAATTGTTATAAGCATTTTCCAAATATACATTATACAGGGTGATTCACGGTCGATGGTACCTTAGACGTTTAAGGAAAACTATTCATAGGATCGTTCTGAAAATTGTATTATGTAGATTATACCTAGAGATCTATAGACTGAAAATATTCTCAGCCTTGCGACGTTGCCACTTATATCAAAAAGTATTAGCAACTTTGATTTTCCAAATGAAACACCCTATATATTGTCAAGTTATTAGATTCTCTATCGCCTTCTGGTTATTTTTTCATAAGATACCCATACCTATCTTTAACAGTTTCTAGTGAATTAATTAATTTTCAGTTGTTTTGTTCAAAACAGAGCCCCAATCAATAGCTCATTACTGTGAATTTTAGAATTGCGAAACTATCATATTCTAGTAGTAGCTTTAGAAGACTTCCTTCTGAGTTCTTATTGAAGATTTTCTTCTTATGTTATACTGGGTCACTCAAAATTTTTGATTTTGAGCGACCCTGTATAACATAAAAACAAAACCTTCAATAATAACTAAGAAAGAAGTATTTCTAAAGCTATTAGCGGAATTTCATCGTTTCACAATTCTAAAATTGATTGGGGCTCTGTTTTGAACAAAACAAAAGAACATTAATTCACAGGAAACTGTTGGAGATAGGTATGGGTATCTTATGAAAAAATAACCAGAAGGCGATAGAAAATCTAATAAATTGATAATATATAGGGTGTCGCATTCGAAATATCAAAGTTGTTAATACTTTTTGATATAAGTGGCAACGTCGCAAGGCTGAAAATATTTTTAGTCGATAGATCTCTAGGCATAATCTACATAATACAATTTTCAGAAAGATCCTACGAATAGTTTTCCTTAAACGTCTAAGGTACCATCGACCGTGAATCACCCTGTATACACAATATTAAGCACTATAAAAAAAACTAATTTTAAAGCAGTGTGGAATTAATGCTAATGAAAGTTATTTATGCTGCAAAATTTTCATGGGTGTTCCTTATAACCCTTACTTTTGTTTAATATTGTCCATTTACAATATTTAAACAAATTTGTCCTAATTGAGGTTTGTAACAGAAAGGTTTTGTGTTCAACACAGTCGCTATTCTGTTCAATCCAGTCTTTTAAATTACGATTTTTCCTTAGAATAGTTTTCGTTAACCTTATTCTTACAAATTACGTTTTTAATTTTATTATTGAAAGTTTGGAATGATAAATTGACTACATTATAAATAATATCTAAAGGTACTTTCAGATGTATTCCAGTTTTGCCCCTCTTAGATTCATAGTTTTTGTATAGAATAAAAAAATGTTTTGGATCCTTCAATACATCGTTTGTTTGCATTGCACTAATACACGTATTACACTTGAATTTTTCAATTGTCTTTTTGACCAAATATCCTTCATAGAGCGGAACAGCCCTGTAGTAATACGACATTCTTTTTTGGTAGTTGGTCAGAGATGAAACAGAAGACGTGCTTACATTACCATCTGTTCCTTCTAATTTCGTTTCAACAGAACATTCTTCTATATTAAGGATCTCGTCTTTGTTCATACATTTTCGTCATAGGTGCAATCATGTTATCAAAAATTGTTGTTCTGAAGTTTGTCCTCAATTCTTTCACGGAGGGATTTTTATTAAAGCCGCATCGTTGTCTGAAAAGTGAAAATAAGTTTTCAATAGAATCTTGGTTTATTCGGCTGGTTAATATAAACGAACATTTTCCCTCCGCCTTTTGCGTATTATACAATAATTTAATTCCTTTTATTGTCTGGATTATACCTTCAAACGAAGGAGGCCTCTTTTCTTTTCCGGTAAAACTAACTTTTTTTATATTTTGGAATACTTCAGTCCCTTTATCCAGTATTGCCATTATTTGAGGATTTCTATCACACAAAGCGCAATTATATTCATTTTTAGAAAATAATGTTCTGCTGTTCAGTGCGTCAAACAAATGGTTTAAAAATTCCACAAAATTTGCTGTAAAGATGGCTGTTTTGGATTGCAGTTGCTGTGTTTTTACCAGTATTTTTAAAGTGGCTGCTACTGTACGACTGAAAATTTGCAAAGCTAGCTTGCAGGACATTTTTTGGAAATTGTTGGGGTTGATATGAGCATCAGTAATTTTTACCATGGCTCTAGCACTTGCACTTGTTTTGTCTATTTCGTATGCTTTTACTATATCAGAAAATGATACACTTCCATCGTCAGTACGAAAGTTTCCATTTAGTAAATTATTTCTGAAGCTTTTGAACAAATGTAGAGTATCATACACGCAAATAATTAACTTATCCTTGTTTTAAAGTACGGTTGGTCCATGGTTACTTTCAACTTCCGCAATGCTCTTGGATTATTTGTGCCTTGGTCGCTTAGACATATAGTAGGTTCAAACTCAACATCAATAAGTGCATCTATACATGTCAATATTATCATCGTCACTTTTAATTCCATTTTGATTTATGTAATAAGTTAATGGCAATTTCCAATTGCAATATAGTCCTCTTATCATGGTTGCCAATTTTATTTGATCGTCCCAAGCTTCCTAAATCTTGAAAACTCTCTACAATGTCTAAATTTTTGGAATATTTTAAGTTATCTTTTATGGACATCTCGTCCCACATCTCATTTATTTGATAATATATTCAGAGGATACTTTAAATTCAATGGCTTACTACTTTTAATACAGAGTATTAATTGCACTCAAATGTAATAAAAAAAATAGAGAAGGCAAAGATATGGTTTTTAGAAATTAACAAACCAGCTAAAATTTTAAAATCCCTATACGGCTGTATTGTCCTCTAACCTTAGAGGTCAATGGTACCAACTCATGCGCCTCGGATAAAACTGACTAAGCTATTAGAATTACGAGAAAAAAGTCTTCAGGAAAGTTGTAAGGTTTCATGTTTTCTATAAATTAAAGTAAGTATACAATATACTTACTACAAGTAACATAATCTCAATTTGTTATTTCTTATGGAACACCCTATATATTATTTTATTTTCCAATTCCACATTAAATTTGTAAGACATTTCACTAAAATAAAAATGTAGGTACTCATCTCTTTTACTTTTTGAGACATAATTTAATGCGTGCTTTTTTTACGAAAAACCTGTCCCTACTTAAACTTTTATAACTTTTTTATAACGAAGACAGATACCATTATCGTTTTATTACCAAACTATAGCTGAAATAATAAAACAACCTGTCAAACGTGATCACAAAAACAAAAAACCCCTTGACAAGGTGAAAAGTATCAACGCAAAATAATTCATTTCCAAAAAGTACCTTCTGCAAATGAAGAAACTCGTAAGAAACTTGAAAATTTCATTATTTCAACTCAAGACAGCAAAGACTCGGGGCCATCTAATATTTTTCATTGTGGATAATATAACATTCAAATAAAAACAAATCAAACAGCTATAGAATGTAAAAATATATGCGGTGGATGGTATCACATAAAATGCAGCCAACTACAAAGTAAGGGTTTCGAGTTTTATTCCGGAGAATTGAAAAAAACGAGAGTAAAAGTAAAATAGATGGTCTTGCAGAAAATGTATTACACAAAAATTGAAAATAGTCACGCAACCATTAGAAAATCTAACGAAAATTGTTAGAAAAATATGTTAATAAGGAAACATTATTGAAAAAAACTAAAAAAGATAGAGATAATTTATGGAAAGAAAACAAAATAATGAAGAACGAAATCAATGAAAAGAAAAAATAACATTTAAAACCAAAAGCTGATTTTTATGAATAAAATATACTAAAAAATAATATTGAAATTAAGGGTGTTGAAAACAAGTCCAAATGAAAGATGAAGAAATTTCCAAGTCCATTTATAGAAGACTTAGAATTTACTTAGAAATAAAGATATAGTCAGTGTTAAGCGAAGCCCTTCTTTAACTGGAAAACCAAATAATATAATAAAAATCACCCTTTCAACCAATAAAATCAAAAATAATATCATTCAAAGAGCCAATACTACAAAACAAGTGGAAAATTTACAACGAACGACATTAATCTCCCAGGAGGATTAGAATTCACAATATTTATTAATGAAGAACTAACACGAAAAAACACATTTTTACTGGGAAAATGCAAGGAAACTCAGAAAAATTCGTTATGAAAGAATATTTGTGAGAAGAAGTAGTAAGAAATAATTATTATAGAAAATGAAGAAAAATTTAATGTCTAAGAATGAAAATAAGAATAATACGAGAGAGATATCATTTAAAAACATCTAAAAATCTATTTTTATGAACTTATTCATTAAACAAATTGAAGATTGCGATCTATAGACACACAAATTGAAGACAGTTTTGAAAGGTAATATTTTGATAAAATATCATAAATTTTAAATTGCTCATAATAATATTATGAAGTATTGCCAAAAATTTAAATGAGATATTACTATTTATCTATCAGTTAAATGAGAATTTTGAAAATTTTTACAAAATACCAGGTTATCAACAAATTTATAATAATGGAAACTTAAACCAAAACGATGGTGTAATGATTTTCATATCATTTCGTACCATATTATAGTTTCATTTTGTAATTTCAAAATAAACAATATACAAAGGAAATAAAAAATCTCTTTAATTAACATATTTTCAATATACAAACCAACTTCTTTCGATCCATATTTATTCAATTATTACACTTAAACTCGTTCTTTCATCAATACAAAAACATCGTAAGGTTTTTTCAGTTTATTTATGCATAAACTGATATAATGTATTCAAAATTGTTATGAATTCAAAAAGTAAAAATTGCTTCATCGCCCTTTTTAACTTCAGGAGTTATAAAGAATATTTTCTAGTTTCTGAATTGAATTTGAATTAAATTATAAATTCACTATACTCATATATATGTGAGTATTTTTGATAACAAAATAATATTTTTTATTTCTAGCACTCCTTTCATAGGCATACATGTTGATTTGGAACTTGCCATATCCTCTGTATAGTTACTCATTACAGAACAATCCATTGAAAATATATTATTTTTATAGTAATGCAAATGAATAAAAAAATTATACATACCACAGTTTCTGATCCATTGGGTCACAAGCTCTTTATTTTTGATGGGGAATAGACACATAACTAACTGTGGATACTTCCTTTTGGATTTCCCGCAGTTTAAATAAGCACATTTTTTACCAGACATGGTTTCGAGACACAAATCAAATTAGGTATAACAGAACAGATAGTAATAACACTTGTTGCGACACACAGAGTATTTTTGCAAACTAACTACTAAGGTGCCTAGTTATACACTGTAGAATATTAAAAATACATTAAGGTTCTAATGCTGATAAAGGGCTGGAAAACCCATCTAACTAATCGTTGAGGAGATTACCCGAGTGTTTCTATACGATAATTTTTAATGCTTCTAATAGGTTTAATTTTAATTCTTTATTCTCAACATTCCTCAGAGTTTTAAGATTATCATTAAATGTATGACCATATTCTATATGATGTAATGCATAATTACAATCTTCTGTTCATTAATTCTAGTTTCAAAATCTAAGAAATTAATAGAGTTGTTACTTTAAACTTCTATAGTAAACTTAATGGAAGGGTGGAGACTATTAATGAATTTGAAAAATCTGTCTAAGTTGGACAGATTTGAGCATTGAGCATCGAAACTTCTGAATTCTCTTCTTTGTCTCTTCATTTCCGTGGTGGTGGACGATTTTTTTCTAATAAATAAACAAAAGTCTTAATTCCATTGGCAGCGTTGTCGATTTGCTAGTAATTACTGGTATTTGATATTTTTTATAGTTTCCGATCTCTAACTTTCGTGAAAATTTGAAAGCGTATGGTCCATTTTATTACGAAATTATTTAATAAAGGGCGCTGATTGATGTGTAACACAGTCAAAAAAATAGGGAATAATTTTGAGAGTCTTTATTGTCAACAATATACAAATATTCATCATCAATCACATAAATTTATTTTTTGCACGAATATCAGGACCCTAATACCATCTTAACGTGCCACAACTGCTCGTCCCAGGCGCTGGAACCCAAGCGCGATTAATTTTGACAGCGCCATCTAGTTTTGTATAGCTGTACTACTAGTCAAATTTAATTGCTTGCATCCACTTCAGCCGATGCTAGCACCCAAAATCCGCGCAACACATTAAAGTATAGGAACGAGCCGTCTGTGTTGGAATACATTCCCTGTGTCCAACATGTTAGGATGTATTATTATTTTATAATCTACTGTTCTGTAATGTATCTTGTTCTGTAGTTCTGTAAGTGTTATTCTATGTACTATGTCATTGATAAGATATCCGTTTCCTGTTTAATTTTAATTCATTATTATTATTATTCATTCTTGTTAGTTATTACAACCATTTGTTAATTTCTTCAATTTCCATAAATATATTTAATTGTGAGTACCTGCGCTATATTTTCTCTGCCCAACAGGTTATGGGCCCAGAACATAACTGTTAATTACGAAACGATATTTAATTGTTCGTTTATAATTTTGAGAAATAGTAAAAAGCATGGCCGGCGACGACAAAATGGTGACCACGCCATCCGGATCAATGCTTACACAGCAGGGAACAATGCCTACTAGTTCGAGTGTAACTGTATCATCATCAGTGCCAAATATAGAAAAACTAGAAGGACAATTTAACTATGGAAGCTGGAAATTCGCAATGAAAATGTGTTTGATGCTCGAAGGACTTTTTGGTTATGTTGATGGCACAATGCCGGTTAGCACTCCAGCAGACATTGTTCGTGATCAGAGTGCACTTGCTAAGATATGTCTTTCGGTTAAGCCTAACTGTTATGTGCATGTGCATAATGCGAAAAATTCTCAAGAGGCATGGGTTAACCTCAAAAAAGCGTTTGAGGGATGCAGCATGGCCACAAAGTTTGAACTCACCCGACAATTTTTTAACATGAGACAAGATGGAAGCACAATGGAAGAGTTTATCAATAATATCTTAACTACGGTGCAGAAACTTGCTGATATTGGTGAGGTTCTGGAAGACAAATGGATCTCTTTTGTCATGAGAAACGGTGTTTCCGACGAATATGAGAATTATGTGACAGCTTTGAATCAGCAGCTGAAAGAAGATTCCACGTCTGATGATGTTAAAATAGCTCTTCTTGGTGAGAGTGAGAGAAGAACAGTGAAAAGTACTGTGTCATCGACATCAGCTACAGCATTCATCTCTAAGCAAAACAAATATAAACATAACCAGTATCGGTACAAGAAGAAACCAGTTCCTCAAGAGATCCGATGCTATGAATGCGGTAGCCCTTCGCACCGTCGACCAGACTGTCCCAAGCTGCTCAATCAAGAAAACCACAAACAGAAGCAGAAGGCCCACCAGGCGTCAACTAAGAAGAATGTAACTCTACTCACCAAGGCCCTCGCTGCAAAGATGTCTCCCACAGCATGGATAATCGATTCGGGGGCAACTTCACATATGACTAAAGATAAGAATTCTTTTTATGATTTAAATTCTAATATTAATATTCCTATATCTGTAGCTGATGATTCTGAAATTGCATGTGAAGGTATTGGCAATGTTGTACTTCAAGTAGGTGATAACAATGTAAAAACTGTTACTGATGTTTTGTATGCACCAACTTTATCATTTAATCTATTGTCTGTAAACAAAATGACGGATAAAGGTTATAAAATTGTCTTCGATAACATATCTTGTAAAGTTTATGATGGGACAAATTTTTCTGTACAGGGTGATCTGGAGTTTGAGTGTTCCAAGACAAATGGTCTTTATGCAATAAACAAATTTTCACAGGAACCAGTGAGGGCAATGTCAATCACCACTATCTCTGATCATGAACTTTGGCACAAGAGACTTGGTCACTTAAACCGCAAGGATATGAAAAAACTGAAGGACATCGTATCAGGTATCTCATTCCGTGAAGAAATAGACAAGGTATGTGTGACATGTCTTGATGGTAAGCAAACGATTAAACCATTTCCTAAAAGAGGATCCAGGGCCAAAGATATCTTAGATATTATTCATAGTGATGTACAAGGACCTATGGAGGTACCGTCATGGGGTGGTGCTAGATACTGTTTAATTTTTGTAGACGATTTTACAAGAAAAGTTTTTGGTTACATGATTGCGAATAAATCAGATGTACTTACTTATTTTCGCCTCTTCAAGGCATTGGTTGAAAAACAGACTAGTAAAACAATCAAATGTTTAAGGACAGATAATGGTGGAGAGTATACGAGCAAATCATTCGAGTCATATCTGAAGGAGCATGGGATCATCCATCAAACCACAGTACCATACAGCCCTCAGCAGAATGGTATTGCTGAAAGAACCAATAGAAGTTTGACAGAGAGGGCTCGATGTATGCTATTTGAGTCAAATTTGGACAAACGATTCTGGGCTGAAGCCATGAATACAGCTATTTACCTCAAAAACCGATCTCCCACCGCAGCAGTGAAGGGTCTAGTACCAGAAGGAGTATGGTCTGGTAAGAAAATTGACCTATCTCACTTAAAAGTATTTGGGTGTAAAGCTCAGAAACATATACCTAAGGAAAAGAGGCAGAAGTTAGATAAAAAGTCAATTGAAATGATTTTTGTCGGTTATAGCGAGGAGACAAAGGGATATCGCCTTGTTGATATGAATAATCCTACTCACGTTGTTATTGAGAGAAATGTAGTGTTTCTAGAAAATAATATAAGTTCTTCATTGGCCCAAAAAGAAATGCCAAGTACTTATGATTCTGAGCAAATCACTACAAATGATGTACCAACCAGAACTGTGAATTTGCCTGTTCAAAGAATTAATGAATCCTCGAATAAGTCAATAATGGAAAATGAAATACAATGTATTGAAAATGAATCCACACAATCTGTACCTATTGGAACAACATCTGATATTGTTAGTAGTAGTTCTAATTCAAGTTTCAATGACGATACTGATTTAACTAAGAACGCTGATAATTTGGGGATCCAGAATGAGCCAGTTGGAGGAAGGTATCCACATCGTGCTAGAACTGCAAAAAGGTACGAGGATTTTGAATATTCATTTCTTTCCGTGGGGCCACGCGATCCTAAGAACTATTCTGAAGCATGCTCTAGTTCGGATAGAAAACTCTGGATTGAAGCTATGGAAGAGGAAATGTTATCTCTCACAAATAACAAAACATGGATATTGGTGGATAGACCCACAAATCATAACATTGTTCAATGTAAGTGGATCTATAAACTCAAGAAAGGTCTTGATGGATCAAAGCGTTACAAAGCAAGACTGGTAGCGAGAGGATTCACTCAGGTGCCAGGAAGGGACTATGATCAAACCTTTGCACCTGTTGTAAGATTGTCATCTTTAAGAGTACTTTTTGCCTTGGCTTCTGAGTTTGATTATGAAATAGATCATGTAGATGTCACAACAGCGTTCTTGAATGGTAACCTGTCTGAAACAATCTATATGGAGCAGCCAGAAGGATTTGTGGAGAAGAACAATGAATCAAAGGTTTGCAAATTACAGCGAGCTTTATATGGTCTCAAGCAGGCCGCAAAATCGTGGAATGATAAAATTCATAATTTTCTCATTGATCATAAATTTCACAATTCTCAGCACGATGCATGTGTCTACACTAGAAGTGAAGGAAATTTATTTATGGCTATTGGACTTCATGTTGACGATTTTTATATTTTTTCAAATTCAAAGCAGGAAACTGAGAACCTCAAGAAAGCAATGTCTAAATGTTTTAAGATAAGAGATCTAGGTTCTGTCAGTGAATGTCTCGGCATGAAAGTTACAAGAGACCGAAATAACCACACAATAAAATTGGATCAGGAGAGTTATTCCCAGGATATTATCAAGAGTTACGGCATGGAGGAGTGTAAATCAGTGGGCACCCCCTTACCACTAGGTGTTAAATTGACTAGACCGACGAACTGTGCAAACAATCCAGTATATCAAAAGTTGATAGGAGCATTAATGTACCTTGCCGTGAGTACTAGACCTGACATTTGCTTTGCAGTTAGCTATTTGAGTCAATTCAATAGCTGTAATGATGATGATCATCTCAATGCAGCCCTTAGAGTGGTAAGATATCTGAAAGGAACAGTAGGATTGGGCTTGAATTATTGTAAAGGCAAATTAAATTTAACTGGTTACGCAGATGCCGACTATGCTGCCTGTGCAGTTGACAGAAGATCATTTACTGGTTATGTTTTTACACTTGCAGGTGGAGCAGTTAGTTGGAAAGCTAAAAAACAGAGATCAGTGACATTAGCGGACAGCACAACGTTTGCAGAGTATGTTGCCACGAGTGAATGTGGAAAAGAGGGTATATCTTTAAAGGGTTTGCTTGAAGAATTGTCGTTTCCGATTGAGTGTATCAAGATATACAATGATAATCAAGGAGCTCAAAAATTATGCATGAATCAATCGTCTGGTAGCCGAAGTAAACATATTGATGTCAAATTTCATCAAATAAGACATTGGGTGAAATGTGGCGTTGTGAATATTGCCTATCTGCCAACAGATCAGATGATAGCTGATGTATTGACAAAAGTTCTTTCAAAAGTTAAACATGAATTTTGTGTCCAATTCATGGGTATGATTAATTGAGTAATCTTTTGTTACAGGCAGTAGATTAAGTGAGGGTGTTAGGATGTATTATTATTTTATAATCTACTGTTCTGTAATGTATCTTGTTCTGTAGTTCTGTAAGTGTTATTCTATGTACTATGTCATTGATAAGATATCCGTTTCCTGTTTAATTTTAATTCATTATTATTATTATTCATTCTTGTTAGTTATTACAACCATTTGTTAATTTCTTCAATTTCCATAAATATATTTAATTGTGAGTACCTGCGCTATATTTTCTCTGCCCAACACAACACACATCTAGCTAAAAAAGCGCTGCAAAATTTTTGACAGGATTTGCTGTTAGACGTCTTGCGCTCTCATACTGGTTTATAAAGAAGCTTTTAAAAATAAGTGTTGGGGTATTTCTGATGCTGCAGCTTAAAAAGCGTAAGGGTTTCATACCAAAATCTGTCAAAAATGTTGCAGCGCGTTCTTAGCTAGATGTGTGTTGGACACAGGGATTGTATGTGCCCGTACTGTTTCTGTGTTTGAATTTAGTATGCTCATACAAACTTTTTCTAAATGTTCTATAAGTTCTTCCTATATATATATATATATATATATATATATATATATATATATATATATATATATATATATATATATATATTGCGGAGCATGAGTTACAGGTAAGTTTATATACTCCTGTTTTATCAAGTAAATCTATCTTGTATTTGTTATTGAAGAGTATCCTCTTTATAGAGTCTGAGCTTCGAAATGAAACATGAAAATGATTATTCAATACTTTCGCTAATTGATATGATACATTGCTAATGAATGTAATGGATATATATTTTTGCTGATTCTATTCGGTGTTATAATTGAATTATCAATATATATTCTATTTAGAGCAATTTTATTTTTAGGGAGAAGTTTGTCTATGAGTAGAGGATTATAGCCGTTGGCTACAGCTAGCTGTTTTATGATATTAAGTACTTTTTTTAAAGCAATTGTGCTCATGGGCAATGATATTAGTCTATGGATGTAGGATGTAGAAACAGCTACCTGTTTTGTGACTAAATGGATGGTGAGAATCATTATGTATTAACGCATCAGTTTGTGATGGTTTCCTATACACCTCAAAGTTAAATTTATTGTCAATTATAGATATTGTAGGGTCTAAATAGTTTATACCTCTATTTTATTTTTGTAACTCTAGAGTAAATTTTATGTTGTGTAAGTTGTTTACGTGATTGACAAAATTATTGAGTTGTTCTATGTTACTCGACCAAAGTATTATTATATCATCCACATATCTGTAATAAAATTTGATGTATTTGGTGAATTTATTGTTTTTATTAATTTTATTAATAATAGAGGAGCAATTGGGGAACCCATATTCAAACCTTCCAACATTTGGTAGCTTTCATTGTTGAACAAGAAGAATTTTGTTGTAGACAAATTTTTAAAATGTTAAGTATCTCTTTTGTTTGTATTTTAGTGTAATGACTATGTTCCAACTTATCTTTGATTAGTTTCTCCAATTCACAGGTTGGGACATTAGTGTATAAATTTGATATATCAAGAGAGAGTAGTGTTTCATTGTTATCTAGTTCTAAGTCTTTGATTTTGTTGACGAGCACAAGACCATTTTTGACAGAGTATTTAAAACTATTATTATATAAGTTTGATAAAAATTTGTGTAGCCATTTTTCGAGTTTATAAGTCGGTGAGTTGTTGTAAGAAACTACTGGACGAATGGGAATATCGGAGAAGATATCAGTTTTATGAGTTTTTAATAGGCCGTATAAACGCGGGTTGGTGGTGAACTCAGGTGAGAGTGTTAAGAGATGATCTTCCTCAATATGTGTTGACTTTATGATGCTTTTAACTTTGATTATGAATGTTGACAGAGGAATTCGTTTATGTTGTATGTTATTTTCACTAAAGAAATCTATGACTTTCTGATTATAATCTTCTCTTTTTAGAATGCAAATTGTGTTACTTTTATTGCTTTTAGTTAGTATTAAATAATTATCTTTAATTGTTCTGTGAATATTTTTAATTATAGTGTTATTTTTTGTTTTAAAGTTTGTATTTACTCTTGTTTTATGGAAGTTGTTTTTTATAATTTTGCAAATGTCAAGTTTTACTGATTGAATGTCTGGTATTTGCTTGGACTATGATTCTAAAATGGCTTCTGATTCTACCGAAAGTAACTCTAGATCTTTGATTTTTTGTTTGTTATTTGCTGGTGTAGGTTTGAATCTAAGGCCTGTGTTTAGTAAATTAAGTTCTTATTCGTTATGACATCAGTAAAGTTTAATACTGGAGGTTGGAAATGTTATACCATATCATGTGTGGGTGGTAATATTGTTGTTGAGTTTTTCAGATTATTTAGTTTCTTGTTAATTGTTGTCATTTTTATTTTTTTAAGATGTTCAACTGTGTTATGTATTTCAGTGAGTTTTATATCAAATGTTAATTGGTGTAATTGATCTTTAAGATTGTCATATAGTTGTTTAAGTTTTATGTCTAATTTGTGAATTTCTTGGTGGGCAATGTGAATTTTAAAGATTTTATACATATTTGACTGGAGTTAAATGAAGGTTGTCTACTTATCTTGATTTTGATATATTTAGGTTGTAAGTTGTTCTTCAAACATCCGACGTTGAATGAAATGTTGCTCTTCAATATCATCTTTTTAATTGTAAGCCTCTTGTATGTTTGGGTGAGGAGGGCCTAGTTGCCTGATGATGAGTTAAAAATACCGGTAGCATTAATAAATAGGATTTGTGAGATATGGTTTTTTAATTTCCAATTTTAAATAAATATATATATATATATATATATATATATATATATATATAAATATATGGGCTATTACGAAATTTGTTAATATGATCGATGTCGCAGTTTTGAAGGTATCAACTTCGAATTTGCTACAAAATCAATTACAATCTCTTAAATATCTCGGCCAAGTTGTTTATTGGGCATTATTGGGAAAGTAGTTTCAAAATGGCGACCGTTCAAACATTTAAAAAAATTATCAAAAAAGGGCCGTAGTGTGAATATCATCAAAAATAATTTTGAGTTATAGATATAATTAGTATCTACAACTTTTGTTCGAAGCAATTTTTCATGTACAGAAAATAAAATTAATAAAGAAAAAATAAGAAATATTGGTACGAACACTCAATATAAATTTGATGTTATTGTACATTTTCTGGAGATCTTAATTTAGACCTTGATTGAAAAAATATATAAGTAGTATATTTATTGTTAAGAAATAGACGAAAAAATTATTCAGCCTTGAAGCGGAACGCGAACCATATCTGCTTTATATTCAACAGCCAAAACAATAATCTCTGACTCTCTAACCGCAAGGCTATGACACATGCGGTTAAAAATGGGCAATTGGCATGTAATGACATCTAGTTATACCAATGAAAAGATTGTTCAAATTTCAATTCAATGAATTTTGAGAAATTTACCTCTCCGGTGGCTATAGGCTGTTGGGATTTCTTTATTGTTATTATTATTTAATAAAAGTATTGGTTGATGATGTATTGTCCTCAACCACTACGACGATTGCTACTACCTCTGCCTCAACATTGAAAAATGCATCTTGATTAGGTACTAAAGAAACTGGAAAATGACACTTTTGATTGTTTATACATGAAACAAATTCAATAATCGAAAAATACCGAATTTCTAATAAATTATTAATTACGTGTTGGGATTGGCGTGGCCAGAAGAGGTAGAGGAGGCCACAATGTTGATACAAAACATATATTCTAATCAAAATTGCTCACAAATAGGTACTGTTGCGGTTTGATGTTAATATTAGTAATGGTAATAATACTATATCGAAAGATCAACCTTATAATATATGTACATAACAAAGAAAATAGATTTTCTATAAAAAAATATAATGTTTTAAATTAAAACCAAAAAATAACAAACTGAATTATCACAATAAACAGCAACACTTTATTTTGTTATTAACCTGTAACTGTAGTGTTGGTGTTTATTGTGGTAATTCTGTTTGTTATTTTTTGATTCTATCTGCGCCAACGGTTCCAGATTCCAAATAGTATTTAAATTAAAACCACAAAAATAATTGAAAAGTAGGTACAAGCTTTAAGTTACTCTGGAATTAAATACAGAAATTTTTTAAACCAAATGAAATGACAAGATATTAACAAAATATGGGTACCCATTACCATTCTCTTTGATAATTTAAGAAACATTCTATTACCAATTTCTATTTATCTAAAATAATTATTTTTATTAAATAAAATTTAAATAAATAATTTCTTTTGAACCAATTTTCAATAAATTTAAAGAAATATTTATTCACAATTTTAGTTAACTTATGACTTAAAACAATAATCAATTTCAAGCTTGCTCATGTCATAGAAATAATACAATATGATAAGAATGCTATGTGAAAAATTAGAGTGTGGTGCTATGTCCTTTCTCATTCGAGGTTATTGTTATTGTTGAAAGGATAACCCAGGACGAACCGTTTAGCCAGAATATGAATAAACAGGTAGAAAATATGAAATTTTAATTGAGCATGACTTTTTTGTTTTTTTTCCTGAGAGATGGCATTTAGACAGGGTGGTCGAAGGTGATCAGAAAAATATTATAAAAAAGTTTAATTGAAATCTTTTGAGCCATTTTCACGCTACAGTCTTGAGCAAAACAAGATTTTCGGCTATGGCACAGCAACGAGTGCGATCAGGATTCTCATTCAATGCCACCGGCGACCAGTAAATAAAAAAAAATAAAGCTACAAAATCCACCGATTTATTCCTGAAATTATCGTGTCACAGACAGACAGTCAGACCAATCGCTGAAAATGTGTTTTTGACCTCAGAAAACTCTAAAATGTCAACATTTGCTGAAATCTCGACACAGAAAATTTTATGCGAATACAATACTTTCCTTACATAAGTTACTATTGTAGCAGTAGGAGAGTAAAAATTGGGCAGTCTGATCTTTTTTTTCTGAATAAATATTTTTTTTAATTTATTGAAAATTGGTTCAAATGAAATTATTTAATTCATTTTTATTTTATGAAAATAGTTATTTTAGATAAATTGAAATTGTTTATAGAATGTTTCTTAAATTATCACACAGAATGATGGTTACTCATATTTTATTAATATCTTGGCATTAGATTTGATTTAATTTTTTTTTAATTTAATTCCAGAGTAAAGGTGAGTTCATACAGTAAATAAAATAAAATAAGAAACAAATTAAAACTGAAATAAGAATAACCTCAAAAAGATTGGTATATACAGATGACTAAAATAAAATAAGAATGCACCAATCAAATCACAGCTTTTTTGACAAAAACTTTTGTGTTGTATTCAAGTTACCTGTTCTCTGATCATGCGCATTATCAGTTTCCAAACAAAATAAAATAAAATAAGAAATAACCATGAAAGTTGGCCATCTCTAGTTCTTATTCTTATTTCTTAATTTAGCTTATTTCGTGTATAAACGCTCTCATGTTAATGCGCATGTTCAACTTTCTTATTTTATCTTAATTTGTTTCTTATTTTATTTCATTTACTGTATAAACTCACCTTAACTTAAAACGTGTACCTAATTGGCGTAAGGTTTCACCGACATCTAGAAATGTTGGTTTTGGTGGTTTATATGTACTAAAATAATAAAATCCTTATTTAACATCTGCAGCTAGCATGTCGACATTTTAATATCAACTTACCTAAGAGATTTTGTAGGTGATAAGTAACTGATGGTGTAGTCGGAACCCCGATACAATACACAGACAACGGTATGCTACGTTTTGAAGTTTTGAGCTGAATTTGGTGAAGTTCGCGCATTTTTAATCACTAACTCTCCACTGCGTGGACCAGATAAGTTTGAATATGTTCGAGTGGTGCTCGTGTATTCGGGCTCCATCGGATCTGTCACCTGCCTAAGATTTGGCTTAAATTACTACTATACTCAATGGTCCTGACGTCAGTGGTAAAAAAGTGGGAGGAACTAGATGCTCGTGGATGCGCCTCGTCATACCATTGTTTTTATATCATATCATGGTCGGAACTAAAGAAATAAATACTTCAAATTAAAATATTCAACAGATAAGGAGTGTTTTTTACACGAAAGACAAGGGCTCAGTAAAAACTGTATTATACAATTGCGGCTCAGCATTTGGTCTCATTCGTCTTCGACCAGTTATCTCAGTCCTTATCATATCGCTCTTATTAAAATGACCTGAGCAAATTTGGGCATACTTTATCAAATGTTGATTGCACAAATCCAAAAGAGAAATCCATATCCCTCTGCGTTCGGCATTTACATTTACAGGAACGCTACAATAATAAATTATCAAGATTATTTTATTTTAGCAGAGGTATACCAATACAAAAGACATTTAATAATAATTTATCTTTATAACTACACCACTGTACTCAACAAAAAATATAAACTTGACTTACCGCAGAAGGAATATTCATCATTTCTGCAGACCAATCACTGACGAACCATTGTGATTAGATAATATAAACTTATAATTTGTAGTTCTATATCAACAAACACTTCGAAATAAATGAGAGTCGCAAATTGACACAAACACAACAGAACAATGTAAAGCTAACTTGAATGAGTTCGAAATAATGGCGTCAGTCAAATTGATATGATCATGAGTGCATGAGCTGTGGCTGTGAGTGTGAGATATGAATAGATTCAACCGTACAGCGTTGCCACACATATTTGCCTGGTATGTTATAATTTTATTTTATTAAGAGAATATATGTACATACCTTTCAGAATTAAACATATTTTAATGAGAAACATTAACATTTATTTAAAATAGTATTACTAGAGTATTAGTAAAAACTGCTGATTTTTTTCTAATAATTTGGTTTGAATCTCAAACACAAAAAGTTAGGTATTTGTGATCGCTGCAAAATGTAAACAGTTCTGCCTCCCTTGTTTATATCTCTGTGCTCTAGCGCCGTGTTGTGTTTCTCCTGACAACAGAGCAGCAGGGTTGCCAGAGCTATTACTATAGTAATATCATTTTTCTCCATCTTCCGTTTGATACCATACTTGAGCTAATGCCTGCCAGATTGCACGGGAGTGTAAGTAAATGTGGTTTTATTGTCGTTTTTTCATATATCTATTTCCGATCAAAATGCATACCATCTTTTAAGTCTGCAACTTATTTTTATTAAAAAATAATATAGAAGTATAAGTGCATATATACTATTTATTTCCATATATATGTATATGTAAATAAATTCGTCATCTTTTACATATTTATAATTTTCAAGTATATCTAGCAATTTATTTATTCCTCTCGGGTATCGAAGCGGTGAATTCCTGTAGTTTTCAGTTGTGTTGTGAGCTTGTGAGAAATATGGAAGACAGGAGTAGTCAAAGTAAACGCCCGCGTTTTTAGAAATTTTGTTGAGTTGCCACTCAAGACTTGAATGATTTTATCAGAAATAAAATTCGCCATTCCCTGAAACTGTAAATATGTGTACATTCCTTATAATATATAAACATTTTAAACACTTCAATACATTTCATTAAAAAGTAGCCCGCTTACTAGGTATAACGTGAATGATACGCTACTGAATTTTCGGCTGAGCCAACAGGTGGTGCTGTCTCTTTCTACCTTACAACTTTTATCTATTATTATTTTCTAAGTGTCAATGAAACGCAACGTTATGATGTGAATCTTACAATCAGAATCCTGTTATTATTTTTTAAATAAATATTGATGTTACCGAATACGTTTTAATATCAGAAGCATAGTCCAACAAATAATACAACCTGTAAACTCTTTGTTGTGTTATGTATATTTTTTATTAAAATAATAAGTAATCAAATCAAATGTATTCGTTTTTTGTGTTGACGTCACTGCTTACAATTTACGAACTCTAGCTAGTACTTTTTAACCTGTACGCTAGTACGAATCTAGTATTTTTTGATCACCACTTTCAACAATACATGAGAAAAAAAAACAACAAAAGATAAATTTTAATTCTATTATAGTTATATTGATCTAGGAAAAAGTTTTACTTTATGGTACAAATTAAAAATAGGTAGCTTTTAGCATTGCCGCGTGCCAGTGAAAGATAGGGGACTCCCCGTATTATGTTTATTTCATCATTTTACTACGACGTATGTATATGAAGTGCGAAGTGCAGTTCTGCTGCTTTCAGTCCAGTTACTCCAGTTCAGTTTTCAATAGCGGGTAGAAAGTAGTAGCAGTCGCAATCTTACTCAAAATTTCCTGCGGTCCATCGATGTTTGAGGTTCTTATACATCTACGCGAAGGTATACTCGGTCAAAATATTTTTCATATTAAAGTCCGATTGTGATTTTTGAGAAAGTATGACGTTTAGTGTTGTGTTCTTTGACAAGGAAGATTAGTTGATTGTTGCTGTAATATTTGGACGATTTTGAAAGTCTGTTTCTGGAAGTAAATTGGCTGATATGGAAACCAAGGGGTTTGGATTTACTCAAATATTCATCTTTGTCAATATTATAAAAGGTATATTAAAGTATCAATATTTTCAATAGAATATAGATAGTTTGAACGGGTTCATTTTAAACAACAGAAACATATTTTTATAAATTTCTCGAGAACGGTTACAAGGTTTTACTACTTACTTACATGAGTAGGTATAGGTATGAATGAATCTATCATTCTCTCCACAGCGGATGCAAAATATGCTTCGACAATTAGTGGTCCGGGATTCACATACATAACACACTGTGAATATCAATATAATGTATTGTGAACATTCTCGAGCGGCGGCTACTATAGTACGTGGTTCCCAGAAAAAGATTTTTAGTCTGTTTGTTTTTGTTTTAGTTATTCATTAGGTGGTGAACTAGTTACAAAGCCGATTTTTAATAATTTAACAAATAATAATGGCACCAGCGAACCTGAAAAACAAGGGACTATAAAGCTTTTGGTCTTTTGTCGAATCTAGAAATACATTTCCAAGAAGTTATTTTAAAGAAGAAAGCCAGACAACAACAATTCACGAGTTCTTTTCTGTGACCGTCGAGATCCACTCGGCGAACTTCCTAGTAAATTTGAAAATATTCGGACGAACAAAAAAACTCAATGCGAGTTTTCATTAGTTGTTAATTGTTATTATAGATCTTGATTCCCGAAATTTTATATAAGAATATTATACTGATTATTAAATAAGCGAAAAAATAACGCTCATGCGGATTTCAACCCATCTCTCCACTATGACACTTCTCCTTCACTACGATGCTCTACCAACTAGGCTATCACACACTTAAATTTACAAGGTGGTAAGAATATTTATCTATCTTTCCGCTAGCTACAGGCTGTCGTAATTTTCTTAGATTTTTATTTGCTGTTAAATATCATCTAACGTAACTTGGCTGAAAACTTTTTCAGTACTTAAATACTTAATTACGCATCGCATGAGCCCACCCCAATATTATTATTGTCATTGACTCGCGAGATAATGAAGACGAAAAATTCCGAAAGTACATACGCAGATACGTACATACACACAGACATCTCGATAAAAACGTTGAATTTGGATTCTGGTGAATTTGAAATTGCAAAAGCTGGGGATTCACAAAATCGGACCATTATAACTTTCTCTGCGAAGTAAATAAATGAATACAAAAAATTTATGTTGTTGGCTTTGCCGCGTGCCAACGAAAGATAGGGGATTCCCCGAGTTATGTTTATTTCATAATTTTAGTACGATATATTTATATGAAGTGCAAAAGTTCAGTTCTGCAGCTTTCAGTTCAGCTCAGTTTTCAATAGCGCGTAGACAGCAGTAGCAGACGTAATTTTACTCAAGAACTTATATTCGGACAGGTCAAAATATTTTTCATATTAATGCCCGATCGTGTTTTCAGAGAAAGTATGATGCTTTGTGTTGTGTTCTTTGACAGGGAAGATTAGTTGATTGTTAATGTAATATTTGGAAGATTTTTAAAGTGTGTTGCTGGAAGTTATTGCAATGGCTTTATTCGGCTAATTTGATAATCTATGGTTTATTTGATTTTTTTTTTTATAAAACACATAATCAAATTACTGGAACTTTGTCTAATAGAAAATACAAAATTGCAATAACTTATTCTGAAGAATCACAAAAATGGCAAGTTTTTTAATATCACACGTTTGCCATTATTCTAAATCAATAAGCCTCGGATTAAACATATTGTAATGCAAGATTGCTAAACTTTCAAATAAGTACATTTTTTATCGATTATAGATGCCTCCATTCAATAGTTCATTATGAAACTTATGATTGCATTTCAATTATTTTGTAGAAGCGTCTACTCCATAATATTAATGGTTTATTTAGTATAGCTTTGAAAATATAGGTATGTGCGACCAGAAATCTAGGAAGGTAGTAAATCATGCAGATTTGTACTTGCCCTAGCCATTAAATTTTGTTTTATAGGTAGGTATATTGGGTTAAGATAATTATTAAGTAAAATCGCTTGAATGCAATTGAGAATTGTTTATGTATAGTTATACAATATATACTAATAGTTGTAGCAAATCGCAAATAATTCGGGATTATAGTTTACTACCAGTCGTGCGTTTTGTTGTTGGATTAGTTGCCTAGAATTATTGAACGACTTTCCCTCTGTTATAAACTTCTAGCAGCGCGCCAGAGAATAACACTATTCTGCGTAAGATGGCGTCAGTTGCCGGGTTCTGGGGATAAATAACTTAAAATCTCCAGAGAAAGTCACAGTTACAATGATTTGTTTCTTGTTTAGAGAAAATCTCACCGATTTTACTTGCACACGCATTTATTTTAGGTAAGTCTTAATTGAAAATATATGTTATAAATGAAATTTTATATTCGCCACTTAATGATATTAGAGTTGTTGCCCTTGAGGCCACGTGCTCTGATTAGAAGTTCATAATGTCTCTGTGTTTTGTGGTACACCAATATATTTTTTGAGGTGTATACTGATTTTATCATTTTTTTTAGCTGTGGTTTACACTGTCTCTGAAGGGAGAGTGAAATTATAACCTATTGGCAAAGTAATTGAAGCTCGAATTGAAGTTTCTATCCAGTCCGAATCCCAACCAAAAAACCGATCACTCCGGCTCCTGAGAGTCTCTTTGCATGGTGAAATCTCTCTTAACGAATACCTCCCATGTATGGACACCTCTCTTGAACGGACACGTTCATCCAGTCCCGACAGCTTTCTTAAAGAAAATCATTGTCGTGAATCTCTCTTAGACGGACGCTCTCTTGTGCAGACAAGGAACAAATTTTCACCATATTTTTATGATGAAAATCTCTCCAGAGCGGACACTAAATATGCTTCGACTGTTAGTGGTCGGGGATTCACATATATAACACTGTGAATACCAATATATATTGTGAACATTCTCGAGCGGCGGAAACTATAGTGCGTGCTTCCCGAAAAAATACTTTTAGTCTGTTTGTTTTTGTGTTAATTAGTTATTAGGTGGTGAACTAGATACAAGCCGATTTGAATTATTCCAACATATAATAATGGCACCAGCGAAACTGAAAATCAAGGAAACTATAAAGCTTTTGGTATTTTGTCGAATCTAGAAATACATTTCCAAGAAGTAGTTTCAAAAAAGAAAACCACGCAAACAACAATTTATTTTGCTTTTAATATTACAGTAGTTGTTATGTGTAGTTTTTTTTAATTAAAATAAATAAATACGAATTTTTATTGTTCTGTATTTCTCCATATTGCACTGTACACATACTGTAGCATTCATTCTGGCGGTAGAATAATATTAATTTATTGAATGCTACATGATTGTATATATCTAGATATTACCTTTTTATGTTTGCGTTTCCTGTATATTTTGAGCCGAGTGCTTTAGTGTAAATGTCTATTTTACAGGCCGCTGTCCTAATATGTGTATCAACTCCAACCATTCATTTGTTAAATAGATTTTTATTTCAAGTCATTCGTATTAACGATGATACCTGAAAAGTAAATAGTCTTCATTTATAAAATTTGAGGTTACGTTAATTTTTGACATGTCCAGTAGTTCATTTGCCTAATGGTGGGTGTGTTGAGCTGTTCCATTGAACCTCGGCTCGTTCACACTAGAATATTGATGTTCTGAGTTCGCATTCATCACTCGTGTGAACAAGCCCATTTTTTGACTTAACGGCTAGGGGACATCTGACTTCTGATTTTTCCTTTTTTTTTCTTTTTCTTGAGAAATTTTTGTCTTTATTGGACTTGATTGAAAACGACTCATGGGTGTGCATGTCGCTCACGGGGCCCATTTGTTCTTGATCTGAAGTGCCCTAACTTTTGTTGTAACATCACGAGTATGTGAGATTCCCTATTTCTTTTGTGGTAAGTTTTCGTTATTTCTTCTGCATGAATTGAATCTTTTAAATAACACCAACGTTTATAACACGTGCCAATTATGTTTTTTAGAATTTTCTGAGCGAAAGAATGGTAGCACCTAGATACCAATGAAGTTTTTTTTGATTTTGGCTTCACTTTTGGTTTTGGATTCTTTTTTTTTGGTTTTGAATTAATTTTTGATTTCGACTGGATGTTGTAAAATTTATTTACTGGATACGGACTGTATCCTGAGTTGAATCTTCGTTGGAAGACCACGTGGGCCTGAAAAGCCGTATTATAGTAGTACTAGCTAATTTTGATGTTGGAGTCCAACGGACTGGAGGCAGGGCGCCCACTAGTTTAAAGAAAGCCACCTGGGAACGTCAAGTAAATAAGGCCAGTTGGAGTTTTTTATTTTTGTTTTTTATTAAAATTATCTAAATTCATTAAATATCATAAATATGAACTATTTCAATATTCAATTCACTTTTAATGTTGTACAGCTTTGGTAATTCTTATTCTAAATAGGAAAGCATAGGTATGATATGCAACGGAAGTTCTAGAACATTCCCTTTTATTGAGTATCTTAATAGACTACCAAGCTAGTAAACTCTTACCACATTTTTTTTTACTATATCAACATTAAATTTATAAACGACCATTACTTCTATTGAAATCCATTTATGTAGGTTATATATGTATTTTCTTTTTATTTTCCATTTGTAATAAACTGTTTATTTTGTATTACATTATTGTGTTTTATTGTTAATTTGTACTACAAAAGGTCCGTTATAATCTGTATACCCCAAGCGATTTTCCTGCTCTATGACGCTTGAAAGATATTTAAATCGAGAGACAGGTGGCGTCCAAAGAAAGGGCCAGAAGAGTGTTTCAGCCTAGAGCAAGTATTCACGTGTCTCCGACTCAAGAGCTGCCGTTCGCCGCATGTGCGTAAAAACGGTGTAATTGAATATAAAATTACGGCACAATACACCCACCCCAAGGCGGACACCTCTCTTTTGCGAACATGCTCTTCTGTTCAACTCGGTGTCCGCTCGAGAGAGATGGCACTGATTTTATAACATAAAAACATTTATAAACATCACGATAATGAAAGCGATTATGATTCACTATTTCACTATTAATGCGATATCTTAATCCGGACCTGGAAATGTTTCAAGGGAGACACACTTTTATTGCTTATTTATATTTTGATCAATAGGTAATGAAGAGGATCGTAGGTTAACACGTTGACTGCGGCACATGCCTCTGGGGGCATGTGTCGGTTATAACTAAATGGCGCTCCATCAAAATGAATAAAAAACTGCTACATGCGGAAGCAATAAATAGGGTGTTTTTTCACCGATTTCGTTGAAACAAATAGCTATGAATGTGGCTCTGCGAGAACTTTGAGATAACATAACTAGCCTGAAACATGCCGCCAGAGATATGTGCCGCAGAGAACATAAGTATTTTAAATATCTTGCGGCACGTGTCCTAGGAGGCATGTGCTTCCGTACCGGGAGGCATGCACTAAATTCGCGCCATTTCCATACTTCACCTAGCGAAACTTGCTGAATTATTAGTTCAAGTGCTAACGGCAGACAGAAAAATGTCTAAGAGAACGAGGTATATAGTCGGACTCGCCAAACAAAAAAGTTTAGAGGAAAAAGAAGATAGTGAGAGAAACGTTCTATTGGAGAATAAACTGAATAACATACGGTACGTGAAAAATTTTGAAAAACGTGGTGGCGATATAGAAGTTCAAAGGAATGATGGTGAACCTGAAGAACAAATAGGTTATGATGAGAATGACGTGGAAATGCATGAGAATGACCTGGAAAAGGTTGAAAATGAATTTGAACAGGATGAAAATGAATTGAAAGGGTATGATAGTGAAATCAAGTTGGGGAAAGATAAAAATGAAGTTGACTTCGAAATGGAGGTGGACGAAACTCAATCATATGAGGGCAGTTTTGAAGATCCTTTTAGCAGCGATGACTCTTTGTATGATAAAGATTATGTTCCGGATTCTTCGGCATCTTCTGATGGAGCTTATGATATTGAAAATTATATGGAATCAGTATGTTCACCACTAGAACGAGGTTCGACACCCAGCAGCGAAGAACAACCAGCTGAATCAGACGATAATGAGCCATGGCATGATATAGTAGGAGAAGATGATGGGCAAGTCACACAATTTGTAGCTCAAAAGTGTACAATTTCCGATACTGCCATATCCCAACTGAATAAACCTATTGATTTCTTCAACTGTTTTATAACAGATGACATTTTGGACACGATTGTTGTTGAAACCAACAATTATGCTTATCAACAACTAGGCACTCGTCACTCTAGAAAGTCTAGGTTGAATTTATGGACCCCCACGGACAGAAATGAAATGAGAACGTTTTTGGGAGTAACATTAGCGATGGGCTTGACCCAAGTTCCTCATATAAATTTATACTGGTCCAAAGATGAAATATATTATAATAAATTCATAGCAAGCAATATAAGTCGGGATCGCTATCTTTTACTCCTGAAACTACTCCATTTCCAAAATAATGAAGACTGCGATACTACCAATAGGCTGTATAAGATAGAAGATATAGTAAAGAAATTGATTCAAAATTTCCAAAAAATTCTACTGCCTGGTAATATCCTAGTTATTGATGAATCAATGGTGCCATTCAGAGGCAGACTCCTTTTCCGGCAATATATTCCAAACAAAACACATAAGTATGGAATTAAACTATACAAATTATGCTCTCCAGAAGGATATACATTCAATATATCGATATACACAGGGAAAGGAGACACAAAAGCAGGTTTGGGGCATTCCCAATCTATAGTTCTGAAGCTACTGAAGTGTATACCCAAGGCTGATAAAATTTTATTTGCCGACAACTTCTATTCAAGTATCCCTCTGGTGACAAAATTGCTGAAAGAAAAGATGACGTATTGTGGCACCTTGAGAACGAATAGGAAAGGTATACCTGTTTCTCTCAATGTGAAAGAGAAGATGAAGCAAGGTGAAATCTTTGGGAAGAGAAGGAAACAAGTCAAAATCATCAAATGGAAGGATAAGAGACAGGTTTTGATGATCACAAGCGTTCCATCCCACAACATTAAGTTAGTTGCGACAGGAAAGAAAAATAGGAAGGGCCAAGATATCCTGAAACCAAAATGCGTTATCGACTATAATAATGCAAAAAAAGGGGTGGATTACTCTGACCAAATGTCATCATACCATACCGTACTACGAAGGAGTATGAAGTGGTATAGGTAAAAATTCAACAGCAATTTTTTTCAAAAAATTAACTTTCTTTTTCTCTCTTTAGGAAGGTGATGTTGGAACTTATTCTTGGTACATCTGTCGTTAATGCGCTGATAATATATAATATGTGTTCTGAAACGAAAATGAGTATCACAGAATTCAGAAGACAGCTAGCTTACTCGTTAGTTCAACCCCCTGAGAAGCCAGCTCTTCCCAAGAAACGAATTCATACTTTCTGTAAACCGGAGGGACCAGGAAGAAAACGACGCAAACCGTGCAAGGGATGTCGTCAGATTTTAAAAACGTCGGGACTGAAATGTCGCGAAATTGACAAAAAAGTTCGCAGAGTTACTTCTTTCTGTGACCATTGTCCAGGTCAACCCGGTTACTGTTTGGGCTGCTTCAATGCAGCACATAATTAGTAATAAAGTCAACATTTGCAATAATAAAATAATAAAAACGTTCATTTGACTCTTTTTTCCTTGAAATTCTATGCTCTATTTATATTTTGTCCCTGTGCTGTACGGGGCGCCGAAGGCATGTGCTGTTAAAATCTAAGCTAGGTTACTATGTAGACAATGATTTCCAACAATGAATACGTGTGAAGTGTTCACTTCTACTCGTTAGATGGCAATAAATGATACTTTTGACAACATGCCTCTGGGGGCATGTTACGCACATTCATTCACGACAACTGCGGGTCCCGCGAGGCATGTGTAGCATATGCACGGAGGCACTAAAATCCCCTAACGCAGTCAACGTGTTAATATGGATTTACGACCTTCTTAGATTTCTGGTTTGACTATAAGAGTAACATAACATAGATAAATTGCGCTAGAAATAAAATTCCTCAAAATTCATATTACCTACGTTAATATTAACTTCATAAATATGTTCTTATGATTACTTAGAAATCTCAAAATATTAGTGAGGCAGCCTCCCCAAATGCAAAATTCACGCTCAGATGTTGGGATGTGATTGCCCATAGTTTGTTCTATGTTTAACAATCGATTAGTTTTGATTTACCATGGACCTAGCTCACACGCACTTAGGCCGCTAAATCGGGCCCATTGTACTACTTTCGATTCAGCGGCATCAGTTCATTCACTCCCCAAGCATCCCAACCTTACGATGAACTCGAGAATCCTGGATGGCGAAGTTCCGCTGATTCTAACCTCTTTGAAGTTGGCATGGCAAATTTGGCAGACAAACTAACAAAGTATTGAATAATTATCCGGTAATTAAACGTGAAAACAAAAAATTAACCGCATGCAAAGAACACGCATGCAATCGGTTTGCATGCTAGCTTCAAGTGAAGTTGACATGCAAAAACCATGTAATCGGTTAGGATCCTCCCAGCCAATTCTATTCAGGCTTATAATTTGCCTCGAAATAACCGCTGACGATATAGCCTCATACTTAAGGCCAACGAATATATTTTTTTAAAACATCGCATGATTTTCATATGTGCGATACAACCAATGACCTATTAACAGAGATAGACAGAACACTTCATTGATAAAATACGTTTTGTTTGTTGACAACATCTTTGTGGGCCAGGGGGGGTGAGCTGTGGATGCGGTCAGAAGGGGGGCTACAACAGTTTTAACTAAACCCCGCCTCACTGCACTTTCACATAGAAAATATGACACCAGTGGCGTCTCGTTCTTTTAGGTTTCATTTGCTATACGTCGAAATAATTAATACCACTAAATAAATCTGGAGCTTGGTGGAAAAAACTCAATGTCTGAAAGTTGCATTTATATTATTAAATAGGTGTGTTTAATTCTGTTTTAAAGTCTAGGATTTGAAAAGCGCAAACAATATAAAAATCTCTAATGAAATAACAATGAATAGGTAATAATTTCTTTACTACGCCCATGACTGACGTATATATGTCAAAAATTTTCTTTCAAAATTCAAATATATAATTTACCAAATTTTAATTTAGACGGGCTTCTTACCGATGAAAAGTTACTTCTGGGTTCGTGGATTCTATTTTATTGCACACTTTGCAACGTCTACTCATTTTTTCAAGTTTTGAAACCAAAGAATATAATAAAATATTCAAAAACAACCAAAACACCAAGTATTTAAATAATGGGGGGGGCAAGTTGATATGCGATGAGGCATGGCCGAACAAGGGATGATGTCAACACAATATATTATTTATAGTTCCGTCTATCTAAGTTAATAGGTCATCGGATACAACGAACGTTCTAAAATCGAACGGGATCGTTTTGGGTACCTGTAGATGGGCCTAAAGGTTACTCTAACTATACCACTAATTAATCGTGAAAGAGAAAAATTAACCGCAAGCAAAAAAACATGAAAAGTTCCCAAATCGGTTCCCAACGCCACAGCTATCTATGAAATATGCACAAAATCCAACAGAAAATAAGCAAATAGTTTGTTGGGTTATTATTAAAACCTCCTTTACTCCGAATGGTACCAAAAAATAGTTCCAAGTGATCTTGGGAAAGCTTATAGGTTAAGAGATACTTGAGGATTTTCCTCTCCACTACATATGTGTTATATATATTTTTAATGCTCCCTATACATATAAGCAGTCCCAAGAATGCAGTTTTTCTAGGACTTTTTAAAATGGACAATTTTAAATTAAGAATATAATTTTTAATTTTATCCAAGTGTTTAAGAAATATTTCATGGGTTATTTTAGATAGAGGCCTTTTAAATAAATATTTGGCAAATCGATTCCTGGAATTATAAATATCAAACAAATCATTAAAAATAAGTATAAAATTCGCAGTTGCTTCTGCGTTCCAAAATTCTGATAATTTTAAGTCAGAACACAAATAAATAAGAGCGTCTGCTACACTTTTACTGAGGGTCTGAGTGGCAATATTTACTTTCATTTTTTCTTTAACAAAAAGCAAGTGTCTTTTTTTTATCTTGTTGGCCAAATGCAAACCCTCAGTGTTTTGTAGGTCGACTAGTTTTCTAGGTAATGCCAATTAATTGACTTTCCATTTGGGTCCTCAAAATTTTTTTGTGAACCAAAACAATTACGAACCAGTTTAATCATATGGCAAGCATCTAACAAAATATGAACTGGTTCTCGCTAGTAAAAAGTAAGTAATAGGAATTTTCCATGACCCGTTTAATGAGGCTAACATAAAGACTAAAGCTTCCTTAGCCGTTGGAAGTGTATCACAGTCCATTTTTGCTCCAATGTCCACATATCCTGTAAACTTTGTGCCTGCCCATTGTTTTCTGATGGACATTTCATCTAAAATCATGTTGCACAAAATAGGTTTACCTCCTGCTTCTCCGGACTTTTGCTTCAGGACTACGTGAGCCTCCTTTGAAAACCCCGGTGCGCCATTAACAGACTGGTACCATTTACTAATAGTTTTTGGGTGAGGTAGCGATTTATTGAAAGTGCTTCTTACAAAGTTATATGCCCTTGGAGAATAAAATGAAAGTGTAATAGCAAATGCTCTAAGAGCTGGAGTGTATTGAATTTTCTTTGATCCTTTTAAAAAGCGAGCAAACAGCTCCCCTGGAGTTCCAGGCAGAGAAGACTAAAACAATATTATTAAATGGTAAATTTTACGTATACAACTTACTCATACTCACCTTTATGGATAATTCTGAAGACTCCGAAATATAATTTCTGTCTTTTAAATATTTAAGCAAGCTTTTTAAACTGGTTACCCTGTTTCTTAATCTTTGAATTTTGCTTCGAAGATTTTTAATTATTTTTTTTTGCCTACACACGGTGGCCCTAATTGTGTGTAATTTTTTCTTTGTTGGTGATGAAAGATCATCGCTTGTTACATCACCCCTACAAAGTCTTTTCCTGTAAAAAAAACACATTAATAAACTCATCTCAGAAAAATTCCATTGTTAAAGATTAAACACTTCCAAACAAACTTTTAATACCTTTTCCTAAGAACTGTAACCAGTGCAAGCTGGTAAATAACTCCGTCCATTTGTATTAGTAGTCTATGGTCTCAAGCGCCGTAGTGGGAGCTGTTCGCATCACTCCAGTTACAACATACAGATTAGTCTCTGAACAGATTCACACGGGATTGTATGGGGGACGCCGCTGTTACTCGTTTGGTTTTGGGCCTCCATACAAATGCACCATAGCAAAGCATAGGTCTAACAATGGCAGTATAAAGCCTGATCTTCGGGGAAGACCCCATTCCCATCCCATTGCCCTTCGATACTACCAAAAAGACAATTCCGCCTTCCTTAGTTTGCTCTGTACGTGTTTTCCCCACTTTAGCTTCTTATCAAGTACTATTCCCAGATACTTTACATCGTCTGCCATGTTCAAGGTAGTTCCCATTAATCTGGGCAATACGATGCCTTGTAGCTTCCTTTTATTGGCGAAATAGACAAGCTCCGTTTTCGCCGGATTAACCAAGATGGAGTGCTCTCTGCACCATTCTTCAAACATTTTGAGAGCATTCCGCATTTGCATGCAAAGTATGTCCTCAAATTTAAAACTTAGCAGGATAGTGATATTATTTGCATACCCTATGGTGTAAGATCCCTTCTCATTTAGGCGTTGGATAAGGCTGTCAATCACCATATTCCTTAAAACTGGAGAGAGGACTGCCCCTTGGGAACAGCCCTTAATTACAGCGCCATTAATATTAATGTATTCAACAACCACCTACATGGCTGTCCATTTCAGTGTAAATCTGAATGGCTATGGGAAGTCCATATCGGTTTAGTGCCGCATGTATACTCTCGAAAGTATCTAAAGCCCCTTTCGATGTCAGTAAACGCTCCTAGGGTGGACTCTGAAGTGCAGTGGTCTCTCAACCCGCTACACTACTTTGTGAAGCCCAGTCTCTGTAAATCTCCCCGTTGTTGGTTCATGTGCAGTGGTTTGAGTCTCAGCATCACGTCAGGAACTTCTCCTACGCATAATTTTTCTAAAATTTTTTGGAAGAATGAAGTTAAGGTGATTGGCCTAAAGGAGTTAGCCAGGGAGTAGTCACTTCTACCTGGCTTAGGTCACTTCTACCTGGCTTAGGTACAAATACAACTTTAACCTTTCGCCACTCCTTTGGTGTGTAGCCATGCGTGATGCATACCACAAACACACGTACTTGAGGTGACTTAGAGATTGCCCATGCCCCACTGAAGTAGGGCAGGAAATATCCCGTTAGGTCCAGTCGACTTAAGGGGGCTAAAGGATTTGATGGCCCATGCCGTTTTGGTTTCATCTACGAACTTCTTTGCACTCGCCCAGTTCGCTTCGTTCGGTTATCCCGTTCGTCTATCTTCTGATCATATGTACCCGTAGATAATTTACCACTCTTTGTTATGGAGATAAATTATGTATCATGAATGTCATTAAACCAAAATAAGTCCTCGTTTGTCCATCATTTGACCATATTTGCCCATAAGTTTGTTTTGTTTTACCACTCTTAGTTATGCAGATCTCATAAGTACTATGCATAGGGCACACAATTTTTTTTTAAACGAAAAAATGCCTCGTTTGAACATCATTTGACTATGTTTGCCATATATTAGTTCTTATTTAGCACCCATAGTTATGCAGATGTACAGTGTAGGTCATAGGGCATAGGGAATTAAAATCGTTTTTTCGTAAAATCAAAATATTTCCATCATTTGACCATATTTGAAGACAGATTCTTGTATTTGAATTTTGTTAACATATTTGATAAATACCTACATGTTCGTTTATATTGTCAGGATTTTCTTAATTGTTGATTTCACCCTCCCAAAACGATTGTTGCAGATGAGATCTCTCCACAATAATCGAATTTTAGCACCAAGAAGAGTTCTCGTCGATATTGCAATTCTGAGTGATAAAGAAAGTTTTGTGAAGAGTTCTAGTCCCCAAAGTTGGCTGGAAATTTTATATCACTATTGTTGATAAAAGATCTTATCTACTACGAGATGCTGTCATATTCTGAGTGATGAAGAAAGGATTCATTCATTTCAGAAAGGTTTTGTTTTCTCATATGTTCAATGGTTTGTGTTCTCAATATATCGAAATGATTTGTCATCAAAACATATAATCCATCACTCAGAATTGCTACATCGACGAAAACTCGTCATAGAACTAGAACATCCTTGGAAAGGTATTTTATCAATAATGGTGATTTAAACATTCGTTAGAGACTAGAATTCTTGACGTGTACTTCAACGAGTAAGTACTTTTTTCATTACTCAGAAAATTGTTACATCGACGAGAACTGGTATTAGTACTACAACATCACGTAGGCAGTTGAAATCATTTCATATCAACCAAAGTAATTTAAAAAGTTTCCGCAAAAGATAGAGACTAGAACTTTTCACAAGTAAATGCACGGAGACTTTATTCATCACTCAGAATTGCTACATCGATGAGACCTTGTGAACAGTTCTCATCTGCAAGAATCAAGATGGTAGAGTGAAATCAAGAAATCAACAATTAAAAAATTTGACAATATAAACAAACAGGATCTCTAGAACTATCTATGGAGTATCTATTTTCATTTTAATTCTATGAAATCAGTATATTGGGATGTTAACCTCCGGTCGACAGCATCTCTTTAACTAAAATATGATTTTTGGTACCAGATTCGACAGAACGTTGAAAAGTATGAGGAACTGGAATGCTATAGCGCATGCTATAAGAACTCCACTGAAAATGGAGATGCTGAGACGTGATGCTTACTTCATACACAATTTATGTTATCCATATTATTCAAAAATAAATTCAACTTATTTTTACTTTCCTACGCTACTATAGTAGCTGTATAAGGAGAGTATTGTAATCGTGTGAAATTTTCGGTATCGAGATTTTTACCAATGTTGAAATTTCAGAGTTTTCTAAGTCTAATAAACATATTTTCAGCCATTGGTCTGTCTGTCTGTATCTCTGTCTGTCCGTCTGTATGTCTGTGATAGCATTATCTCGGGAACGGATCGGTGGATTTTGTTGCTTTCTTTTTTATTTTGTTTGGTACTAATAGCACTCGCCGGCGGCACTGAATGATAATCCTGTAAACACAAGACTGTAGCGCGAAAACGTCTCTAAGGATTTTGATTAAACTTGCCTAAAGTATTCATCTGAGAGCCCTTTACCACCTACACAAAGCGCCATTTCTGAGAAAAAACTAAAAAAATTTATGCGTGAATAAAATTCCATATTTTCCACATGTTTCTTCATATTCTGGCTAAACGTTTCATCTTGCGAGAAAATATTAAATGACCTTTGTTGTATGTCTTGATATGCTGAAAAAAATGAGAAGTAGCACGATTTGACCAGAGTATTTTTACTTTACTACCGCTATTATCGTCGCTATGTAAGAAATGTATTGTAATAGTTTAAAATTTTTCATTCACTGGAATTTGCCTGCGAGCGGTAGGAAAGTCGTGTGAGTGGACACACCAGATTTTTTTTATTTAAAGGATGAGCAAACATGATAAAACCAGGACATATTTTGGTTTGAGGAAAAATGATTTTTTTATGTATTACATTCATGGTTCCTATGAACAAACATGGTCAAAAGATGGTCAATTATATCCCAAATTTTGTGCGCATTTTTTGCATTTCGAGGGATCAGCGTCACTAAGCTATTTTATATTTTACAAGGATGATTCTGGGAATCACAGATGATACCTAAATAACTTATAAAGTGTCTGAGAAGTTTTGCTAGTTTCTAATCTGAGGTGCGGCTGTAAACGTCTCTAAAGCTAGCAGAGCAGAGTGACCATCTGCTGCTTGTTAACGATATTGAGTGCTAATCTTGTGTTTTTTCTCCGAAACTAATTACTTTTAAATTTTTACAGATAAAGGCTACTCTGTCAGCTATTGATAAAGTTAGCAGAGTAATCGGAGTAACTATATTTAAAAATGAAATAATAAATAAAATGAAAATGAATTGCTATTGCATTTTTTCTTACTTTGCCTTGCTAGCTCTAGCAGAACCGTGCCAGGTAAGTAGTGTACACTGTACACTCAAAATCTTCAACATGTCAACAATCGCACCTGCCGCGTTCTTGATCTTGCACGAGATGCAGTTTAGCCGTCCTCTTACACGATCTTATCAAGCCCAAACTGGATTTTACAAGTAAGTGTTGGGATAAAACAGAATGAGTGACCATTTACTAAGCGTGAGGCTGTAAGAAATATGCAGAGTAATGGGCTGTAAAGTTCACATGAATGTCTGGTTATGATTTGCCATTTTGAAAACATGAACTAAGTATTAAACAGGATTTTGAAACATAATGGTGAGTCCAAAATATCAAGCAAATAGTGAATTTTATAATAATCAATGTGCCGACTGTTCACGTTATCTATATTATATTTTTATCTTGATGGGCACAAACCACATCATGCAAAAATCCAGAGCTTCGTTTGTCTTCTTTGTAAACTGCCGACTTTTCTGCATCAGGAATAATCGAAAATCCTTACAATAAACAAATTACCCAACTCATCAAAATTTAATTTGAATGTTATCATAATAAGGTGCATTTTAGGTGCTATTCTGTGCGCAAATTATAAATTAGATGCACTACCGATTTTCAGAGAAATGATGAAAAACAATGGGTTGCTAGGTTTCAAAAAACTAGCAGACCTGCCTATAACGATATTTTTTTGATTTAATTATGGTGTAGGAACTAAGTGATAATTTAGTGCTTTTGAAATCCTTTCAAAATTATTAGAAAAGAGTTTAATTATAAAAAAGGGCGGCCTATTGCGCCATATGTCCCAATTTTGTTCTTAGGCTTGATAGCGAATTTCTCCGAGACGAATGCCATATCATTTGAACGCTTGTTGTGTCAAGAATATTTCGGGAAGAGTTTTTTCAAAACTTCTTTTGGGGTCTGAAAGGTTAACATATCTTGCTAGGTCTGCCAGCTTGATAGTTTTCATCAAAATTTGATATAAAAATTAAGTGCACCTTAGGAAATATTTAGGTGCGCAAATAATAAATTAGGTGCACAAACGATTTTCGGAGTACTGATGAAAAACTATTGATCTGCTAATTTTTCTACAATATTATTAACATTAATATTATTGTTTTAACTATGGTATAAGAAATGTACTTTTGAAATCCTTTAAAATTATTTGATAATAAGAAAAATAAAACCTAAAATGTACCTAATTTTGTTATCAATCAAATACAATTGTAATGAAAAATAACTAGCTGGCAGACCTAGCAAGATATGTTAACCTGGCAGACCCAAACAGAATTTTCTTAAGTCTTTTCCCGAAATATTCTATGATTTTTTTTGTAATATCTCTTATAATCAAATAATTTATACATGATTTCAAAAACACAATTCTAGCACCATAATTTAAAAAAAGAATATCGTGAAAGGCATGTCCGCTAGATATTGAATACCTAGCAGACCCATAGTTTTTTATTAATCTTCCGAAAGTCGTTTGTGTAACTAATTTGTTATTTGTTCACCTAAATAGCACCTAAAATGCACCTTTTTTTGATATCAAATCTAAGGGAAAATAACTAGTTGGCAGACTTAGAAAGACATGTTAACCTGGCAGACCCAAACAGAATTAAAAGAAATATTTTCCCGAAATATTATATTCTGTATCTTTTTTGTAATTTCTCTTATTCTCAAATAATTTCAGAGGCATTTCAGAAGCACTTAATTCTTAAGCCGAAATTATAAAAAAAAATTCGTGATAGACAAGTTAACCTGACAGAGTCAAACCGGATTTAAAGAATATTTTTCTGAAATCTTCTATTCTATTTGTTTTGGTAATATCTCTTATTATCAAATAATTTTAAAAGAATTTCAAAAGCACTTACTTCCTACACCATAATTAAAAAAAGAATTTTGTGATAGACATATCTGCTAGATTTTGAAAACTTAGCCGACCTTTATTTTTAATAAATTTTTCAAAAATTGTTTGTGCACCTCATTTATTACTTGCGCACCTAAATAGCACCTAAAATGCACTCAATTTGGATATAATTTAAACTATATTCTGATAAAAAATATCAAGCTGGCAGACCTAGCAGGATATGTTAACCTGGCAAACCAATAATGAAATTTTTAAAAACCTCTCCCCCGAAATATTCTTGACACAATAAGCATTCAAAAGATAATTCGGGCATTCTTTTCGGAAAAACTCGCTCTCAAGCCTAACCAGTGTGAAACTTGACGTTTAAAAGCTTCTTGAAGAGAAAAATGTGGATATAAGGCGCACTAAGTGGCATTTTTTAATTTTAATATTTTCAAGTAATTTATAAAGGATTTCAGAGCTTAATTAGCACATAATTCCTACACCATAAATAAAACAACAAAAAATATCATGGTAGACAAGTCTGTTAGCTTTGAATACCCAGCAGACCCATTGTTTTTCACCAATTCTCTGAAAATCATTAGTGCACCTAATTTATTATTTGCGCACCTAAATAGCACCTATAGAATGCACCTAATTATGGCATGATTCAAATTCAATTCCGATGAGCTGAATTTGATAGGTTTATAGAGGTATTTTGAGTAGAGGTTGAAACAAATATAAAAACATATACCATGTCCTAATCTGGAGAGTACTTACGCATAATAGATTTTGATCAATTGAAATTCAGTTGAAACTAATGTTAGATTAATGAACTTGATCGATATAAATACCCAAGAATTTATCACATTCATTAGAATTTTTGTTGTTAACAGTGAAACTAATGATTTCTATTTTATTTTGGATATTATGCATTCGAATAATCTCCATTTTGTCAATGTTAAAGATCGGGTTTTTTGACATATATTACATCATATTTATTTTCTAACATTTTGGTATCTGGTACTGAAATTATCAGTGAAAAATCATGTGCATATGCAGCATAAAGATATCCCTTAATTACTGAATCTATAATTTTTACATACATGATAAACAATAGGACCTAGTGTTGATCTTTGTGGTATCATAGCCTCCAAAATATAGTGGCTAATTTGCATATTATTGCTCAGAAGTGAAGAAGGCAATGAAGATAAGAAGATTTATCACGTTGTAAATTCTTATTGACAGGTAGAAATTCTGAAATAATTTGGTAAAGTACAGGACCGTCTTTGAAATATTCATGATAAAAATAATTGATCTGTACATACTAATAATTTAGTGCCTCCAATGAAAAATAAACTAGTTTTATTATTTTGTATGTATATAATATTTTACATTAAAAAAAATATTTTGAATATAGTCAATAAATACATGAAAAAATAGTTCTTTTTGTATTAAGTGCGTAAAATGAGCACATGAGAATGTGAATTTTTTTCTCTCTAATGTGCCATGAAAACACGAATTTTATACTCGAAATACAAACATTTTTTTGTACAACTGTCAAAAAAACTTGACATTTCTGCATACATCTTCGGAAATTTATGTTGGAAGTAATTGTACAAACTTCAATATCAATTATTATTCCAATAAATGAAACTGTTTTATGATGAATAATCAATTATTAATTGACTCTGTCTAAATCCTTCAAAAAGTAATATTTCATATTTATTTTCTGAATTATTTTGGCAGTGAAAAAAAAATCTTTTTTACACGGTGAAAAAAGTAGACATTTACAAATAATTCAGCTGTATATGTACTACAAAGAGAGGAGAGTTTGTACTGACATATATTTGTGGACACCCCTTCGCTGGTTTTGGAGGCATCTGCGAAAATTTTGTCTGCATTACTGTAAGAAGTGGTCAGTATATCTTCAAGTGCGTTATATATTATATTTCGGTTGGTGTTGAGCTTATTATATTTTGTTAGATTAGTATTACAAAAAGGTACCTCTATTGTCCATGGAGGTGGGTGATCACTAACATCTGGTAGGATATCTGGGAAGGTTATGTTAACGTTCTGTGTTATCATTCTTATTCTATCGTAAAAGGGTCTATTGTATTGTGGCTTAGACCGGAAATGTGATTGGTATTTCGTTGTGAATGTATTATCATATAAGGGTTTGTTTATTATTTGCTGCTATTGAAGAGGCGACAAGCTCAATAATGTTCGTCTAGTGTGCAATGAAGGTTCTCCAGCTTCACTGTAAAGGCTTACGACGGGGGTTGTTATATTTGCACCTACTGCTAGTCTGATTACTTGGTTGTGAAAGGTGTCGAGATATTTGAGAGTCGTTGCAAATACTGAACCATAAGCGACAGCACCGTATTCAATCATCGATCTAATGAGACCTCTGTATAGAAGTAGAAGCATAGCCTGATCTGATCCCCAGTTTTTGTTCGCTAGTGTTTTGTTATATTCAGTTGTTTGTGGAAGTAGTGTACTAGGTTGGATATGTGTATTTTCCATCTCAATTTTTCATCAAATATCATTCCTAGAAATTTAGCTGAAGGCATGAGTTCAATTCTTTGCTGATATAGATGGAGCTGTGAGTAATAGTGCGTGCCAATACTACTGAATATAACAACATGTGTTTTTGGTACGGAGAACTGAAACCCTGTTGTTTCGGACCAATTTTCCAAGGTTCCTAGGAGTTCCTGTAGCATATTTTTCATCGTGTTCAATTTTTTCCCTTTTGTAAACACTACAAGATCATCTGCGTAGAGTCTCGCTTCCATAGGTTTTTTCAAGCCGTTTAAAATATGATTGATAGCTATCAAAAATAGTGTAGGACTAATTACTGACCCTTGTGGTACTTTCCTGGACATGTTTCTTGGAGTAGATACCGTTCACTCTGACTTTGAATGATCTGTTGCTGACAAAAAAATTTATGAATGCAAACCTTTTATATTAAGTGATTCTAGTTTTTTAACCGACGAACCCCGAACGGAGGAGGTATACAATTCGACTGTCTGCTTTTTTTTGTTTGACTGCGCGTTTTATATGATAAACGAACTCCGATTTTGATTATCTTTTATTCATTTGAAATAGGAGGATTGAGAAATGGTCCTATATTCATAAAAACGCAAATCCAAAATCCCCTTCCCTCGAAAAACCAACCCCAAATGGGTGGAGGGGGCAAATTTTCTCGAAAATCCAAAATCTGAGGTGGTATAATTAAAGATAGGAGAATATCCGGAAACTTATAAATTGAAAATTTTTTCAAAAAGTTACGGTTTTCGAGATAGAGGCATGTTAGATTCTCATATATGTCTATTTTTGCTATGTAAAGAGGGCGATTTCTTTCGAAAATTGAAAATCTTTCGATACTACATGAGAGCCGTAATTATTTGTAGCAACATTTATAATGAACATTTTTTCCTTAGACTTACATTTTTCGAGTTAAATCGTTGTTAAAATGGTAACATATAAAATACTTAAGCGTATTTCCGCAGCGATGCTTTGAGATCTCAATAATAACAACTACAAGCAAAGAATATACGTGGGTAATAAGATAAGTACTATCTATATTGCTATTAGTGAACGTTCAACGATTTTCGTGACTAATGTTACACTCAAAAGTGTGAAATAAATATTTTTTACAAAAAAATGGACCTATGTTATTAGTTGATGCACTGAAAAGTATAAAATAATATTAATTCTATTGGTGCTGGTACTTGTGAAGTTGGTGCCAAAAGTTATCAATCTAACTGCAACTGCTCAACTTCAAAATTAACTGCACCAATAGAATTGATATTATTTTATATTTTTCAGTGCACCAACTAATAATGTCGTTCCAAATTTTTGTAAAGAATATTTATTCAAAATAGAATAAAATACAATAGAAATTTTCATTGTCCGGTCCAGATGTGGTATTTTTGAAATCAAGGAGTGAGTTATCCATATTTTGCATGGTGATCTGTAAATCCAGATGGTCGTATTTTTTGTTGGATGTGTCCAATAGCTCTTGTTCTTTAGCTTTTTTATAATTTAGAAAATTTTCATCAAAATGGGATTGCTTGAATGATCTTCATATGTTTGCGCAAATATCTCAGCAATGTTATCACTAGATGTAATTGTGTTGTTCCCGATTTTCAGTCCTGCTATATTGTGATATCTATTAATACCTGATCTTTTTCCATATCTCAGACATAGGTGTAGAACTGTTCATGTTGGAGATATATTGTTTCCAAGACTGTTTTTTGAATTGTTTATTGTTAAGCTTTGGCTTTAAATCTTTTATATTCGATTCGAGTTTCTTCATTTTCATGTTTTTTGTATCGATTCAAGGCTGTTTTGCATGCGCAAATGGATGTATCACTTCAGTCTTCATTCCACCATGGAACCGGGTTATGGCCTTTTATTTTTTTAGTTTTGCCGATAAAGATTTGGGCACTATTTGTTATTATTTCCATGAAGCTTTCAAGAGTGTCATGAATATTGGTGCTGGGTGTGAATTTTTCCATATTTCTCTCTCTTTCTTCTTGAAATTTTTTCCAGTTTCCAGATTAAATTTTCCATTTTGAAATGAAATTGTTGTGGCGACTCTTAGAAGACAAGTTATCTATTTGTATAGAATGATGATCGCTACCATATGTGAAAGGTAGCACTTCCCATATAGGAGAAAGTGCCAGCCCTGGGTTGGATAATGTTAGTTCAATAATTGATGACTCTCCGCTGTATAAAATCTTGTATATCTGTCGTCATTCAGTACAAAGAACTGGTAGCTTTGAATAGCTTTTTCCAGCATTTTCCCTTTATTATTGATGCTATGAGATCCCCATATCGGGTTGTGGCCGTTGAAACCTCCTAATAAGAATCGCGGAGTTGGAATTTGATCTACCAGGTCTTTCAAGTCACTTTCTTCGATATTTTGATTTGGGGGTAGATAGATATTACATATGTTTACTGTTTTGGTTCCCACTATTTTCACGGCGATCGCTTCTATATTTGTGTTGATATTGTAACGTGGATAGGTAGTCATGTACTTACGGTTAATATTTGTTTATTAGCTATTTATTTCTACTACCTTGTTTGCTATAGTTTATGTTTGTATATTTCATTACGTAGTTCTAGAATTATGGTAGATTTATTCTTGATCCTTCGAGAAACTATATGAGAGGTACAATTTGTCATACTATTGTCAGTTTGACAAGGCTCTAGAACATAATTATGTGCGTCTAGATAATCATAGAACATTCTCGATGAATGTCATGTCATGATTCAGCTATATAAAGCCTTTTCGATCACGGGACAGGGTCAGTCTTATGAAGTCAGTGAGTCTTATAAAGTCAGTTGATAACAGTCAGTCTGTGGAATCAGAGGTTAATAGTAGTTCTGTCGGTGAAGACAGTGACAGTATAGTTTGTCAAGGTGACAAGTGGTGATAGTTGTACTACAACAGAAGCTCGTGTACAGAGTGTTTGGAAATAAACCATTGGAAGCAATCTGCGAACTTTTGAGTCTTACGCAAGTGAACTCACCCCACAACGTTTAGCATAGGGTTAAACGTTACAATAGATATCATTTCAGCTTCGATATGCTTCTTCACAAGAATTGTTTCTCCACCACTTGCACGAATCTGATTGATTCTATCATATCAGAGTTGAATGTACTCAAACTGCATGTTTGTTGTGCGGTGAGGTGTGTTTCCTGTAAACATAATACATATAGACTGTATTCTGAGAGTAATGTTTGTAGCATAGTTAAGTGGTGAATATATCTATTTAGATTCCACTGAATTATTCATTGAAAATTTAGTTCTGATTACAAATATATATTAAATTGAAGTATCTATGGAAGAAGTACTGCTGAGTGTATCGTTAGTATTGTTATCTAAGTGTCGTTCTAATTTTTTCCTTAGTCTGGTAATGCGGGTTTTGATAGTTATGTCTGTTACTTGGGTATACGCTAAGAGTAACATTTCAACTAATCCTCTAACATCCGAAGTGTATTCGTTGACTACATTTATTACGTTAGGTACTCCATAGGTGTTTTCCGTAAGGCTTTTTAATTTGTTATAGTCCAGTACAAGTGGAGGTGCATGGTTGTGAATGAATAGTTTAATTGAATCCATAGCGCTGTATAAAATGGGCGTAGGTTGTTTATAAGGCTTATGTTTTTTGTATTTTGATTTATTGGTATCACAAAGGCTGGTGTATTTGGATCGGTTTGATTTTCAACTGTTGGTGATAAGGGTTCTGTAAATGTTCTTTTATTAAGTGTGTTATCTATAGTCTGTGTTTAGATGCTGCGATTTGCTATGAGAGGTTCGAAGTTGGGAGTAGAGATTTCTTCTGCTATTGGAAGGGTAAGTTCAGGTGGTTGTCGTTTGAGCACCTGATTCATTATTTGTGCACCTAAAGAGCACCTGGAAAGCACATAATTTTGATATAATACACATTCAATTCTGATGAAAAGTGTCTAGCTGGCAGACATAACAAGATATGTTAACCTGGCAGCCCCAAACAGAATTAATAAAACTTTTTCCCGAAATATTCTACAGTATGTTTTTTTGTGGTTGTCTCTCTTACTATAAAATAATTTATAAAGGATTTCAAAAGTACTTAATTCTTACTCCATAATTTGAAAAAATAATATCGTGAAAAGCGTGTATGCTAGATTGGCAATACTTACCTATAGCAGACCCATTGTTTATTATCAATCTTCGGAAAATCATTTTTGTACCTAATTTACTATTTGCTTACCTAGAAAGCATCTGAAACTGAAAACACTTAATTTTGATATCATTCAAATTCAATTCTGATGAAAAATGTCTAAAATATGAAAGACTTTAAGTCAACAGTAGTTATTAGGTAATACTATTACCGATCCTACCAACGAAGACAACAACTAATCGGTGAGCTAATACTCCATCCCGCATTGCATTACACTATCGTTGATAGGTGCAATATGATTGAATACTTTTCAATACAATATATATTAATATATATTATATATATAAACTTCTAACCCTCTTGCATTACTTTCATTCGGAACACATTACAGTTGTGTCAAGTATATGATCGCCGATTTCGTACTCATTAGGCATATGTCGACTTTTCAACGGCGCTTTGACTTCTTCGGTCACATCCCAGAGTCATATATGTATCTGATGAGTTCTAAGTTTCTCATATTTTAGACATTTTTCATCAGAATTCAATTTGAGTGATATCAAAATTAAGTGTTTTTCAGTCTCAAATGCAATTAATAAATTACAAAAATGATATTCGGAAAATTGATGATGAACAATGGGTCTGCTATAGGTAGGTATCCCCAATCTATCATACATGCTTTTGACGATATTATTTTCTTAAAGTTATGGAGTAAGAATTAAGTACTTTTGAAATCCTTTATAAATTATTTGATAGCAAGAGAAATTACCACAAAAAAACATAGTTTGGAATATTTTGGGAAAAGGTTTCTTTTTAAATTCTGTTTGGGTATGCCAGGTTAACATATGATGCTATGCCTGCCAGCTAGACACTTTATATATATATATTGTTTGATTCTGAATTCTTGACTGGTTTATTATTTGATAAAATAGATTTTTGTTGGGGATGCAGTCATTTAATAAATAAAATTCTTTGGATTATGCCAAGCTTTCGAGAATGTTTATTCTCTTCGTCGGGGCAAATATTTTCTAAATAACTAATGACATTTCTGATTGCTGACTATGAAATCTTTCCTGTTTGTGGTTAATTTTATGTAAATTCACGAATTTTGCCCCGACGAAGAGAATAAACATTCTCGAAAGCTTGGCATAATCCAAAGAATTTTATTTATTAAATGACTGCATCCCCAACAAAAATCTATTTTATCATATATATATATATATATATATATATATATATATATATATATATATATATATATATATATATATGTTACGGGATTTGTAACAATTAAAACTTTTTTAAAAACTTTATTTATTTAAACTTGTTTCACAACTTGTAGTTCAGTTTGACTTTACAATATTTAATTTTGAAAATAACAATCTGACTTAAAAGGTGACTTCAAAAGTGATTGAAGTGGAGAAGGATCCAATATTTATACCTTCTGTGTTATGACGTCACTAATTACGTTTCAGAACCTTTATGGTAAACAAGTGCAGGTGCCTTTTTGATGATTTTACAAATAAGGGTTCTAGAAGTTTCTCTAGTAATAAAGTACCAAATATTGCGTCTTTGATGAATTTGCAGGTTTAAAGGAGAAACATTAAAACAATAGGAAACTTAATATGAGCGTCTGAGAGAAGAACGTAGAAGATTATTTTAGATAAGTAACAATTAAAATTAGTATGTGACGCAAATTAATCAAAGTATAATCAATATTATACAAGATGTGGTTAGCATATAACAACTCCCCTTTTACAAAAAAAGTTTTTGCTATGCGAAAACTTTTAAATGATAAAAATATAAAAATTAAATTGATTAAAATATTATAAATTTGCAATACAATAGGACAATATTTTAAACATAGTATTTTAATTTAATTCGTATTCTTCATATACTGGATGAACACTGGGTCTTCTTCTGGGTAGAAAGGATTTCCATCGACCAACGTTTTTATCTGGTGGTTGTGGTGGATCATGAGGTGCTACTGCGATGCTCATTCCTGTAGGTCTTCTTCGTTTACATTTACAAAATATATAGAGCATAATGAATGCAATTATTAATACTATTACTATATAAGTAAACCATGAGATGTTCTTTGTTATAAAAGGTTCATTTATAATTTTGTCTAAATTTTCGGAATATTCATTCAATTTCTGTTGAGCGATGTTTAGATCTTCAGTATCTAATGTGTTGAGTTTCAAAGGTTTTAATTTTGGTAAAAACCTTTTTTTCTGGTAAATCTTTACAACATTCATATGGTATTATTACAGGATTGATTTTATAGGTAATATTTTTGTAAGATTCGATAATATATTTCGATCTTATTCTAGTACTTCCAATAAATGCATTACAATTTGGTTTCAATTTTAGTATAGAGTTTCCATTAATTACTCTAGTAACTGGTTCTTGATTATTACAAGTTATAGTTATAAATAATGGATCAGAAACGATGATAATCCATACATTTGTGGATATTTCTTTTACATTATAATCTTTAGCAAAAAGTAGCGACACTTCACAAATTTTTGGAATTTCGGTCTGTTGTTTGAGAAGTTGAGCTTCACAGATAGAATTACTGTCAATCGGTAAAGGCAACATATCAAAGCATAATTTGAATCTGAAGCCATGATCTTTACATTTATCTAAACTAGATAAGGTAACGTAAAACATAGAATCATCATCTTTAGCAACATATTTTTGACTTGTTGAAATAACATGATGAAGTCCAGTTCGATTGTCTTTAGTTGGTAAAGGGTAGATTCTATATACTTTATATATTTCTGGATCAACTAAGGGAATTTTGAGAATATACATGATTCTTGAGTTATCTTGAAAAGCATGAAGTTCTATAATTTCAAAATACTTGGGAATATTTTTAAGTTCCACTGGTAGGGTTAAATTAACATTTTTGAGTGAATTAGAGATTTGCAATAATGAATTCTTGAGATCTCTTGGTTTTATTATAGAAGAGTGTAAAACTTGTAATCTTGCAAAAGTAATTCCATTCAGAATGTCATTCAAATTGTTTTCTAGAAATAATAAACTTTCAGAAAGTTTTTCACATATCTCAAGTATATCTAGTTGAGATTTATAAAATGATAAGTTATCTGTTATATCATAAATTGATTTTTCAATATTTTGAATGTCATTATTAAATGTTGATTCGTCTATTTGAAGTTTATGAATTGTATTATTAAAATTCTTTATTACTGATGTTGTTACTGATATTTGATTTTTCATCAAATTCTCTAACTCATGATCATCATGCATTAATTTATTGATACAATTTGAATAATATTCTCCATCACTGGCATCTAAGTTGCCGGTTATAAATTTCCATACTGTGCCTACACCGTTGAGTAAACCTCTTTTAAATCTAAAGTTATTATAATTTTCTGTATCAATTGTAACTTCATTGAATTTCTGCTCAACATCTGTCATAGATTGTTTCAGTAAACTTATATGCGTTTTAACTGTTGTATAAAAAGTTTTCATCCTATTTGTAGGTTTTTCTACAAGATCTTCTAAACTTTGTATAATTCTATTATTCTGAAGAATAGAATTTTTAATTGGTAATATATCATGGTAAACAATGAGTGTCCATTTAGAATTTGATATTTGAAGGTATGATTCCTCATTAAAATATATTCCTAGTGTATTTGGTATTGGGTCAATTGAATATTGACATAAGATATAATTACTTAGAATAACTAAAATTAATATTAACGATTTCTTCTTCAAGTTATTCATTATTTGCGAACTATACCTGAAAAGAAATTTATAGCTCAGTATGTGGTATCATTCTATCAAAATTAAATTTACTTTTCATTCCTGTTTGTTCATTTAACACCACAGCTGCATTTTGTAAAATTTCAATTATTTGATAAGGACCATTAAATTTATTTTTTAATTTATCGCTGATTTGAGATTCCTTAATGTATACTCTATCTCCGATGTTAAATTCATAACGTTTTTCAGGAATCTTCTGATCATATCTAAATTTTGATTTTTCTTTGGAATCTTGGGTTCTCTGACGGGCAATTTGATAAAAATACTTAATTCGATTATTTAGATGTCGTATATATTTTGAGATTATTTCTTTTTCATTATATAAAGTTTCTGGAGGTCTGCCTGCTGTATGACCAAAAATTAATTCATAAGGTGTAAATCCATGAGTCTTATTTTGTGAATTATTATAGCAAATGACTGCATAAGGTAAGCAGTTAAGAGGGTGTTCGTTTGGGTTATCGCTTAAGTGTGCTCGAATGATCTCAAGAAGAGTAGCATTGAAACGTTCTACCGATCCATTTGATTGTGGATACCCTATACTTGAATAAGAGATTTTGATATCATATAATTTACAAAGATCTTTTAAAAGTACATTATTGAATTCTTTTCCAGAGTCGCAATGAATTCTAATCGGTGTTCCGTAGTGTTGGAAAAATAATAACAAGGTGTTAACTATATTTTTTGCTGTTTTATTCTCAATTGCATATGCTTGTGTGAACTTTGTTAGTTCATCACGAATTACTAGGACATAATTTTTTGTTGGAATCTCTACAATATCTAAATTTATTCTCTCAAATGGTGTTCTTGGAGATTCTGTAATAACTAAAGGTGATGATAGATTTTTTCTACAAATCTTAGTTTTTTTGCATGTCTCACAAGATTTTATAAATTTTTCAACATCTTTAGTCAGACCTAACCAATTATATTTTTCCTTAATTCGCCTGATAGTTTCATTAATGCCACGATGTAAATTCTTCTTTCCATTGTGGTATTGATCGAGTATTATTGGTATATCCTCTTTCTCTGGAGTTTGAACTACGTTTTGACAAATTTTGAATTTAATATTAGTTTCATCAGAAAAGATGTAACATAATATTTCTAGAATTGGAAGATTTAAGTTATTTTCAACTGCATAGACTTTATTTGGGTCGATTTCTCTTTTATATTTATAAATGGAATAGAATAATCTTTCATTTACTTCATCTGGATTGAAAGGTATACATATAATATAATAAGTTCTTCTCTTAACTTTACAACTATGAACAATATTAATTTTGTTGAAATTGAAATCTAAATCTTCTTCGTATATATCTTTAAGAATTTCATCATGTAAATTATTTGTATGATTTTGCCACATTATTGTTATTATGTCTTTATTAAATCTATCTAATAGTTGTTCATTAGAGTATTCAACTTTCGAATAATCTATGAGAGAGGTTGTCTTGTAAAGTTTGCAAAAATTTCCGAACTCTACTGATTTTTCATCTACTGTTATTTCTTCTTCTTCTGCAGTATCTGTTTCACTGTCAGATTTATTAGATGTTAATATTTTTGAACTTAACTTAGAGCATTCCTTGAAATAATTAATTTTGATTCTTGATAATGCATCCGCATTTTTGTTAATTTTGCCTGGTTTGTATAATATCTCGTAATCATATTCCTCTAATTTTAAACGCCAACGTGCTAATCTGCTCCCTGGATCTTTAATCGAGAATAACCATGTAAGCGGACGATGATCTGTTATTAATTTGAATTTTCTTCCATATAAATAAGGCCTAAAATATTTTACTGCCCATACGATTGCTAGAAGTTCACGTTCAATTGTACTATATCGGGTTTCTGCTGGACACAACGTTCTTGATGCGTACGCGATAGGTAGATCGCTATTCAGTTGACCTTGCGATAGTACAGCACCAATAGCAAAATTACTTGCATCAGTTGTTAAAATGAAAGTTTTTTCAAAATCGGGATAAATTAATATTGGTGATGTTATTAGAAATTTCTTTAAGGTTTCAAAAGAATCTCTACAATCTTGATTGAAATTAAAGGGAATATCTTTCTGAAGTAACTTTGTTAAATGTTTTGAAATTTTAGCGTAATTTGGAATAAATCGTCGATAATATCCGGTCAATCCTAAGAATGATTTAATGTCTTTTTCATTTTTAGGTTCTGGAAAATTATTAATTGCATCAATTTTCTGTGGATTGGGTTGAACTCCTTCTTTAGTTATGACGTGTCCTAAATAGGCAACTTCCTTTCGAAGAAATTCACACTTCTCTGGTTGTAATGTTAAATTCGCACTTCTAAGTCTGGTAAAAACTTCTTTCAGTCTAGAAATATGTTCATGAATTGTTGGGGAATAAACTATGATGTCATCCATATATACGAGGCATCTTTCATTTTGCAATCCTAATAAGACGTTGTCCATAACTCTTTGAAATGTAGCGGGCGCGTTTTTCAAACCAAATGGCATTCGAATAAATTCGTAATGACCATTTTCTACTGTGAATGCGGTTTTTTGAATATCAGGTTTGTCTAGCTCTATTTGATGAAATCCAGAAGCTAAATCGAGTGTTGAAAAGTATTGACACTTACCGAGTTGATTAAGTAAATCCGAAATATTAGGTAAAGGATATTTATCATCAATAGTAACCTCATTTAATTTTCGATAGTCGATTACGATATGCCATTTCTGTTTTCCAGATGCGTCTATTTTCTTTGGAACTACCCATACTGGAGAAGAATATGGACTAATTGAATTTTGAATTATTCCTTGTTCAAGCATTTTAGAAATTTGAGATTTGACCTCTTCTTTATGGATATGTGGATATCTGTATGATTTGGAGACAACTGGCTTTGAATCAGAAACATTAATTTTATGTTTAACTTCATTAGTAAATGATAAAATATCGCCATCTAAGTAAAATATATCCGAGAAATCTAAGCATATCTGGGTTATCATTTCTTTTTCTTCTAAATTTAAATGTTCAAGTCTGAGTTGATTTCTGATATTTTCTTCTCTATTATAATTTTGAGTATTTATTTGAGATATATGATTCATTTCGTAATTTTGAATAGACTCTAATGATAAATCTGAAAAATCTACTGTTTTCGATATTGCATTAGTATTTACTATAGTTGTAAGGAATTCTCCTTTCTCATTAATCTTCACAAGTGCATTTGGTAAACGAACTTTTTCTTTCACTTGGGATAATAAAATAGCATCTGTATTTCGTAAATTGGAAGTTAATTTGAATACTTGCTCTGTACGTGGTTCTATATTTATTTTATATAACTTTTCACAAGATTTACTTTTTAAAAAAAGATTTATTCAATATTATAAAATTCAAAATGAAAACTAACATAGATTTGTCTAACAACTAAGATTCTTACTAACTATATCGGAGCAACAATGCTCGTGTACTTATACTTAAATTAATGCACAATTAGCAGTTTTTGTCACGTATGGGTTCATGTTCCCATGGCGATTCTTGCACGGTGTGTTATCTGAGAACACATGCTATGCTGCAAGTTGATATCCATGGATACTGCAAGTTCTGCGGAAAGTTCTTGGAATTAATGAAGGTTATTGTCAGGCGATGTACTTGGTATCTGGGAACTGCTAGGTCATCATAAAGTCCCATATAACAGCTCCCCCTAATAATTAAAAGTTGATGCCATGCAACAACTTTTATTAAATATTAATTTCGTCCATTTCTTCTTCAGTTTTTTCGATATTTGGTCTTCTTCTCCTTGGGAGAAAGCTTCTAATTCTCGTCAGTGGGATTGAGGGTTGGCCCTTTGACTCTCGATTGCATCTTCTTATTACTTTTACCGTTAGGTAGCCACCTGCGAGTGTGCATATGGCGGCTATTGTGAAGTAGGTCATCCAGGATATATGTCTGGTTACAAAGGGTTGATTGATAAGAGTTTCCAAGTCCTTTGAGTACTGTTGTAGTTTGTGGTTAGCGATATTCAAATCTTCTACATTTACATCATTTAACTTGAGGGGCTCTAGTTTTGGGAGTTGGTTCTTGTCAGCTATGTGCTTACAGCAATCGAATGGGATAACCACAGGATGAGAATTGTCGGCGACCTCTGTGATTCTTTGATTATTGGCTTGTACCTTGGTGATGCCAATAAATGCATGGCACTCCGATTCAAGTTTAACAATAGAGTTTTGGGACAGGGTAACAGTTTTTGTGTTTGCTTGAGGGCAGTTCACAGTCATTTGTAAGGGTTCTGATATTACAACTAGCCATACATTGTCTTTTAGCTTGTACACGTTATATCCTTGACTATATACTACCGCACTTTCACATGTTTTCGGTACTTCATGACGGTTCTTGAGAAGTTGGGCTTCACATGCTGCATTGTCGTCGATTGGGTAGGCATACAGATTAGAGCACAGTTTCTTATGTGGACCTAGATCTTTACAATTTTTGGGTTCCTTTACAGGAATATACATCAAAGAATCATCATTCCTCGCTATATATTTTTGATTAATTGACAGGATATGATGAAGACCAGTTCTCTTATCCAATATGGGGATAGGGAACAGGTGATAAAGGGTATAAAGTTGTTGTTCCACTAAAGGTATTCTTAGTACAAATACGATATTATCATCTTGTTGATATGCCTGGAGTTCAATGATTTCTAGGTATTGGGAAATTTTTGATAGTTTGACTGGTAGTGGTAAATTGTTTCTAATAAGATTTTGGGATATTTCCTGAAGGGCTGACATAAGATTTTCAGGGTTTATGATTGAAGAATGAATAATTTTCAGTCGTGCAAAAGTTATGGCATTTAAAACGTCGTTCAGATTATCTTCTATAATCAGATAACTCTCTAAAAGTTTTTCGCATATCTCGAAGAATTTAAGTTTAGATTCAACTAATGCTAATTTGTCGTTTAATTGATGGATGCTCCTTTCAATTTTCCTCATGTCATCGTTAAATGTTTTTCTGTCGATAGTCAAATTCCTGATTGATTCGTTAAAGGTCCTTATTAGAGATGTTGATACCGAAATTTGGTTTTTCAAAAGGTTTTCTATGTGAAGTTGGACCTGATTCAATTTATAAATACTTTCTGTGTAGAATTTCCCGTCATCTGCGTCTAAATTGCCTGTTAGTGCTTTAAACAAACTACCAATGCCGTCTATAGCTCCTCGTTTTGTTCGCTTTGTATTTATGATAACTTCGCTAAATTTATCTTTTATTGATTTGGATATTTGGCTTAAAAGATTGACATGCGTTCTTACGTCTGAATGGAAGAGATTCATATTGTGATAATCGGGTTTTAAAATGTCCTCTATAGCGTCGAGAATTTTGTTGTTGTTTTCGTATGCAGTCAGTAATGCTGAAATGTTCTTGTGTACAAGTAAAGTCCATCTGTCATTGGATATGATAATACGGTTCTCATCGTGATAGAATACTCCAAGAGTATTATTTATAGGTTCTATGGAATATTGGCATAGGGCCGTTCTGACCAGGACGAAGTACCTGAAACGAATTTATATTTCAGCACACAATTTCATGCGGTCGAAATTTACTTTACTTTTTTGGTTTGTATTGGTATTAAGAAGGGTTGCTGAATTTTGATGAGTTTCTAGAACTTCAAAGGGTCCGTTGAATTTATTGGATAATTTGTTTTTTAATTGGGATTCTTTTATGAATACTCTATCACCTACTTTAAAATCTTGGGTATTATTCTGGACGTGTTGATCGAAGCGAAGTTTTGCTTTTTGTTTTTGTCTGTCAGTCCGTTCCCTAGCTACTTTGTAAAAGTGAGACAGTCGGTTGTTCAAGTCTCTAACGTATTTCGTGATTAATTCTTTTTCATTATAAAGTTTCTCCGGGGGTCTACTGGAGCTGTGACCGAACACGAGTTCATATGGTGTGAATCCATGTGTCTTATTTGCAGAATTGTTGTAACAGATGACTGCATATGGTAGAATATTGAACGGGTGTTCTCGGGGATGATCAGCTAAATGTACTCGAATCATTTCCAAGAGTGTAGAATGGAACCGTTCCAGAGAACCATTCGACTGAGGGTGTCCTACACTTGAGTAGGTCAGTTTTATATCGAATAATTTACATACGTCCTTAAGTAGCGCGTTATCGAATTCCCTTCCGTAATCGCAGTGGATTCGGACAGGTGTCCCATAGTGTTGAAAGTAGACTAAAAGCGTATTAACGACTGCTTTGGCTGTTTTATTTTCAATAGGGTAGGCTTGACTAAATTTTGTCAATTCGTCCCTAATTGTCAAGGCATAGTTTCTCGAGGGTACTTCCAAAATATCGATATTGATCCTCTCGAATGGGGCTTTTGGCGTTTCTGTTATTACGAGTGGTCTGTCTAAATTCTTTCGACACGCTTTATTTTTCTGGCAAATCTCGCATTGTCTAATGAATTTCTCGACATCCTTTGTTAATCCTTTCCAAGAGTATTTTTTTTTTATCCGTCTAATAGTTTCGTTCACACCTCTATGTAGGTTAGTCTTACCATTATGATATTGGTCTAGTATGGTGGGAATTTGTTCGTCTGTTGGAGTCTGGGTGACGTTCTGGAATACTTTAAATTTTATCTCCTTTTCACTATTTATGAATGAGAGCATTTCTAGAATAGGGAGATCTACATTTGTCTCTACGCAGTATGTTTCGTCAGTTTGTAGTAAGTCTTGACTCAATTATAATGATCCGAATAGATATTCATTAACACTGTCGGGATTGTAAGGCAGCGCAATAAGGAAATATTTTCTATTTTTCACTGATTTGCTGGAAAGTATGTTAATTCTAAGGTTTTCGAAGTCTGCGTCTTCTTCGAAGATGTCCTCTATAATTTTGTTATTAGTTTCAGTGAGGTCATTTTGTCTAAAAATACTTATAATATTCTTGTTCTTCTTGTCCAATAGTTGGTCATTGGAAATTTCGATTTTTGAGTAGTCAATTACGGATTGTGTCTTATATAATTCAACAAATGTACTGAACTCTTCGTACATCTTATTGCGTTGAGCTAACTTCGTCTCCTCGTCCTCGATTTCAAGATTCTCGTCATCGGAATCTTCGGTTGTTAAGAGATTCCTAAAGGGGGTCAGTTGCGTTTCTTTTTGAAATTTGGAAAGGTTTTTAAAGTGATTGATTCTAATTCTAGAAAGTGCGTCCGCGTTCTTATTTGTCTTTCCGGGCTTGTATCTTATCTCGTAGTCGTACTCTTCTAATTTGAGCCTCCAACGGGCTAAACGTCCACCGGCATCCTTGCAACTAAAAAGCCATGCAAGAGGGCGATGGTCAGTTACAAGAATGAACTTCCTACCAAAAAGGTATGGTCGGAAGTGCTTAACGGACCAGACTATGGCGAGCAGTTCGCGCTCTGTAACAGAGTACTTGACTTCTGCCTTGCAAAGGGTTCTTGAAGCATAGGCAATCGGAAGATCTTTTCCTATAGTTCCCTGAGATAATACCGAACCGATCGCAAAATTACTGGCGTCCGTCGTGAGTACGAACGGTTCTTCAAAGTTTGGATAAATGAGGACAGGTGTAGAAGTTAATTTTAGTTTCAAATTTTCGAAAGCTTCTTTACAATCTGAATCGAAATCAAATGTGACATTCTTTTGAAGAAGGCGGGTAAGGGGCTTGGAAATTTTTGCGAAGTTTTATATGAACCTACGATAGTATCCAACAAGTCCCAGAAATGATTTAATTTCCTTTTGATTTTTAGGTTCCGGGAAATTTACTATACATTCAACCTTACACGGATTTGGTTTTACGCCGTCCTTTGTTACTAAATGTCCGAGGTATGCTACTTCCTTGCGGAGGAACTCGCATTTATCGGGTTGTATCTTCATGTTCGCGCGTCTCAATCTTTTAAATACTTCCGTCAGTCGGTCAATGTGTTCGTGTATGGATGGTGAATAAATGATTATGTCGTCCATATAGACGAGGCATCTCTCATTCTGGACTCCTAATAAAATATTGTCCATAACTCTTTGAAAGGTCGAAGGAGCATTCTTCAACCCGAAGGGCATACGAACGAATTCGTAGTGGCCATTTTCGACTGAAAATGCTGTCTTCTTTACGTCCTGTTGGTCAATCTCTATCTGATGGAATCCCGACGCGAGATCTAGTGTGGAGAAGTATTGGCATTTGCCAAGCTGATCAAGGAGGTCCGATATATTGGGAAGAGGGTATTTGTCGTCAACTGTGATTTCATTAAGTTTCCTATAATCTACGACGACTCTCCACTTCTGCTTTCCCGAAGCGTCCATCTTTTTGGGGACTACCCAGACTGGAGATGAGAAAGGAGAGTTGGATGGTCTTATTATCCCTTGATCTAACATTTTGTTTATTTGGCCTTTTACTTCATCTTTGTGTACGTATGGGTACCTATAGGATTTAGTAAACGTCGGTTTGTCGGTCGTTGTCTTAATTGTGTGTTTTATTTCATTAGTAAAGGTCAGTTTGTCGCCTTCTAGGTAAAAGATATCGGAATAGTCGATACAAAGTTTTGTAATAAGTTCCGCTTCTTCTTCGTTCAGGTGTTCTAAGCGTAGCTGGTTTTTAATTTCCGGTATCCTGTTGTTTTGTATAGTATGATCAAATTCGTTAAGATTATTGACTGAGATGTGTTGTATGGGCTCTATTGTTAGTTCGGAAAAGTCGATAGTCTTGGGGATTGCATTGGGGTTTAAGACGGTTGTTAAAAATTCGCCGTTCTCGTTCACTTTCACGAGAGCATGAGGGAGACGTACCTTTCCTATTTCTTTACCTGATAATATCGCTTCCGTGTTGTACAGCGAACATCTAAGTTTGAAAACTTGTTCTGTCCGTGCGTCTATCGTGATAGTATTTGAATTCCTTCGAAATGTCTCGTGATCCCGTGTTTCCGTGTTGGAGGTTGTATCGTCGGTCACTTTGTAAAGGGGTATTGTCTTAAAATTTGTGATCAGTTGCTTATTCTTCAAGTCCACTATACACTGATAATGTTCTAAGAAATCTGATCCAAGTAGACCGTCGAAGTCAATTTCTAGATTGCAAATGTACACTTTATGTGGGTCTTTGTAATTAAAGGGCACTAAAGTGGATTCATTGATGCTAATTTTTTGATCAGTGATTCCTTGGATAACAACGTTCTCAGGAAATCTTTGGGGGAATTTTTGACAAGCGTTCGGTTTGAATATAGAAAGTCCGGCTCCTGAATCTATTAGAAATTTGAAAGTCCTCGTCGCGTCAGTAATGTAGTAAAGGTTTTTCGATTTAACTGCAAGGAGAGGGCTTATAGAAAGTTTTGTTCGGGGAAATTCGCGTTCGGATTGTAGTCTTCCAGATTGATTGATTGAATTTGAGCTTGGATTTCGGCTAAGTCCGAGTCTGAGTTCGGAGGATCCACCGGTATAGGCGGGTCTTGGCAAAAATCCTGATTTGAAGGGTCTGTAGCTTCGCTATTATAGTTATTATCTGGGAATTCGGAATATTGCTGCGTTTCCTCATAACATGGGTAAGCAACAGGAAGTTGATTTTCGTATTGTTCAGTTTGATAATGATCCTGACCGTAATTGAGATGGTACGTTCTATTATGGTAGTTTGGGTTTGGTTGAACTACGCTCGGTCTTGGGTTTCCTATGTTAGGATTGGGACGGATGACTGAAGGTCGGTGATCACTGCCAACATTCTGATTGGGCCTAAAGTTCGGCTGGAATCGTTGTTGTTGTTGAAAGTGTTGCTGTTGTTGCTGTTGTTGGAATGGCGGTCTTATTTGGTTTTGGGAATTTGCTCCGAAATTATTTTGCGTAAATGTCCTCTGTCGGCACTCATTACTGGTGTGTCCAAGGCGTTTGCAATTGAAACATTGCTTTGGAGGTGGACCGGGATTAGATCTACGCGGAGGTGCTGTCGTGGTTTTATTCGTATTGTGAGTATGGAACTTTTGAGTTTCGAAGTAGTTCAGTTGTAATTCTCTTCTAACCCTGTTTGTAGCTGTTAGTATGTTTGTCGGGTCACTTGCTCTAACTATTTGTCCTAATTTTGGCTCAAGTCCCGTCAAAAGGGTGTTAAGAGTCATTGTCTCGACAAGTCGCGTCTGTGCGTTCTTTTCCTCTTGAGTAAAGCTCTGCTTATTGATTGAAGCGTACATTTTCGCTTCGTGAGTCTGTAGCCGTGTGATGAATGTCAATGGAGATTCGTTCGCTAACTGTTTTCATCGTTGAAGGTCTTGAATCAACGAAGACAAGTCTCTCGAGTCTCCGAAATGATTCTCTAATAAAGTTCTTATTTCTGGCCATGTAGCCGGGTTACGTGAATTTATCAGTTCAGCCGCACGACCGCGTAACTTATTTTTTATATGTAAACTTAAGAGAGTTTTCTGATTTCCTACGCACATATTGAAAGCTGTAGTGCATGATAGAATGAATGTATTTAGAAAAATCTGATTGCCGTCAAACTCCGGGACGACCGAAAATATTTCGTTTAATTTGTATGGTTCAATTACGATAGTGTTATTTGAACCTTCTGGAAGGGCTTCAGTGTCGCTATTGTTACTAGCGTTTCCTGGCATTTTTTGTTTTTTTGATCTTAATATCATAAAATATTTCACGAAGGGTTTGAAATTACGGGAATAATGGGCAAGAGAACTGTGTAACTTATCATTATAGCAATTAAATTAATTGAAATGAGAGAAAAAAAACGAGATGATTCTTAATGTACTTACAGTATAATCCACATTTATAGCTGGCTCTGTCTGTACGTCGGATGAGTGTTTACTTGTTTCCGGCGTTGAAGAGGTCTTCTATAAAAGGGCTGGTTGCTGGCTGCTGGGTTTGTTTTCCTCTTAAAGGTTTAGGAACCACCACACACAGTTGGGACTGCCTTGTTCTGATGTCTTCTGGATCACCTAGTTAGGACTGCCGTGTTCTGTTGTGTAGAAGGATCCCACTTCTGACACCAATTTTATATAACTTTTCACAAGATTTACTTTTTAAAAAAAGATTTATTCAATATTATAAAATTCAAAATGAAAACTAACATAGATTTGTCTAACAACTAAGATTCTTACTAACTATATCGGAGCAACAATGCTCGTGTACTTATACTTAAATTAATGCACAATTAGCAGTTTTTGTCACGTATGGGTTCATGTTCCCATGGCGATTCTTGCACGGTGTGTTATCTGAGAACACATGCTATGCTGCAAGTTGATATCCATGGATACTGCAAGTTCTGCGGAAAGTTCTTGGAATTAATGAAGGTTATTGTCAGGCGATGTACTTGGTATCTGGGAACTGCTAGGTCATCATAAAGTCCCATATAACATTTATAATATTAGAATGAGGGTTTTGAATTTTCGAATTGTCAGTTATATCTTCAGTTATTATTGAATTTTCTACTTTATATAAAGGTATGACTCTATATTTTGTAATCAATTTTCTGTTGGTTATGTCTATAACACACTGATAATGTTCTAGGAAATCTAATCCTAATAATCCATCAAATTCAATATTAAGATCATAAATATAAATTTTGTGCGGATCGTCTGATTTTCCAAAAGGTATCATAACTGATTCATTAATCGGAATTCTATGTTCTGTTATTCCTTGTATAGTAATATTTTCTTTAGATCGATTATGGTAATTTTCGCAAGTTTTTCTTTTGAAAACTGATATTCCTGCACCTGAATCTATTAGAATTTTGAATTTATTAGACAAATCTTCTATATAATAAAGTCCCTGTGAACTAATAGTACACAGAGGTGTTTCTATACGAAAGTTTGTTCTGATTTCTCTTGCTTCACTGTGTTTATATGGTGGGTTTGGTTTTTTAATGATGTCTTTTGGGAAATTTCTTCTAGAATCTGGGATTCGTGAAAATTTTGATTTTGATATTCATTTTGTGGACTGAAGTTATACTGATCATCTTGATAATCATATTCGTTGGGATTGGAATATTGATTATATTGATTGACATCTTGTGATTCGGAATAAGTGTAATCGAATTGATCAGCTTGGGATTTATCGTTATAATAATATTCATCTGGATAATCTGTTTGGATAAAACTGATTTGAATTATTGAAACTTTGCTGAGGATTGAATCTTTGTGGGTTTTGGAATTGTTGTCTTGGATCATTATTATGTGAGTATCGAATGTTCTGTTGTTGCCTTTGCCTACATTTGTTAACTGTATGCCCTGACTTTTTACAAAAATTGCATAATTTGACTGGAGTATTTTTATTATTCTGTTTGAATTTCTGTGTCTCAAAATAATGTAATTGTATTTCTCGTTTAATGCGGCCGATTGCAGAAACTATATCGTTAGGGTTACTGGCACGTATTATCTGACCAATGCGAGGTTCAAGACCTGTCAACAATGTGTTAAGACACATATTTTCTATTAATCTCGTCTGTGCATTTTTCTCATCAGGATTCATGCGTTGTTTATTTATAGCTGCGTATAATTTAGAGTTCAAGGTTTGTAATCTTGATACGAATGTTAATGGTGATTCATTCGGCATCTGTCTTATTCGTTGCAAATATTGTATAAGCGAATTTAGATCACGGGAGTCGCCAAAATGTGTTTCTAATAGATTTTTAATTTCGTTCCATGATTCTGGATTGCGAGAATTAACTAATTCTGCTGCAACTCCTTTCAATTTATTTTTTATATGTAATACTAGAAAAATTTTCTGATCACCTACTGCCATACGGGTTGCTATGTCGCATGAATTTATAAAAGTAGTTAGAAAAATTTGATTTCCATCATATTCGGGAATTAGTGAAAAAATTTCAGACAGCCTATATGGTTCTATCTGAGATTGTGTTGTATTTGCTTCAGTTGTTTCTGTCATTCTGAATGTATTTCTTAGTTAGTGTAAATTAATATTAATAGTAGATAATATTTAACGAAAGACAATAGAACTTTGTTTTCTTTGTTTCAAATGAGAATAGAATCAATATAAAAATGTAATGAAAGTGTGATTCTCTGCTTATCTTTTCCTTTTCTTTCGTTTGGTAAGTTGTGGGTTGTCTTCAGGACTCGAGCAGATGAAATCCGACACGTACGAGTCGACTACAGTTGGGTGATTCTCGACTCTCAATCCTGCTGCCGAAGAGACCGTCTGTTCTAGATGAAATCCTACTTCGTACGTGTTGACTACAGCTAGATGATGATCGATCTTCGCTCCCTACTGCCGAAGAGACCGTCTTCTTGAGTTGGAGACTTCTTGTTTCTTCTTTATTCTTTGGGGCTTGCTTCTCCCATAAAGGTTAGGAAACCACTGTTGATTCTGCTGCCAACGTTTGGGAATCCTACTGACTGCGCCAATTTTTGTTACGGGATTTGTAACAATCAAAACTTTTTTAAAAACTTTATTTATTTAAACTTGTTTCACAACTTGTAGTTCAGTTTGACTTTACAATATTTAATTTTGAAAATAACAATCTGACTTAAAAGGTGACTTCAAAAGTGATTGAAGTGGAGAAGGATCCAATATTTATACCTTCTGTGTTATGACGTCACTAATTACGTTTCAGAACCTTTATGGTAAACAAGTGCAGGTGCCTTTTTGATGATTTTACAAATAAAGGTTCTAGAAGTTTCTCTAGTAATAAAGTACCAAATATTGCGTCTTTGATGAATTTGCAGGTTTCAAGGAGAAACATTAAAACAATAGGAAACTTAATATGAGCGTCTGAGAGAAGAACGTAGAAGATTATTTTAGATAAGTAACAATTAAAATTAGTATGTGACGCAAATTAATCAAAGTATAATCAATATTATACAAGATGTGGTTAGCATATAACATATATATATATATATATATATATATATATATATATATATATATATATATATATATATATATGATAAAATAGATTTTTGTTGGGGATGCAGTCATTTAATAAATAAAATTCTTTGGATTATGCCAAGCTTTCGAGAATGTTTATTCTCTTCGTCGGGGCAAAATTCGTGAATTTACATAAAATTAACCACAAACAGGAAAGATTTCATAGTCAGCAATCAGAAATGTCATTAGTTATTTAGAAAATATTTGCCCCGACGAAGAGAATAAACATTCTCGAAAGCTTGGCATAATCCAAAGAATTTTATTTATTAAATGACTGCATCCCCAACAAAAATCTATTTTATCAAATAATAAACCAGTCAAGAATTCAGAATCAAACAATATATATATATATATATATATATATATATATATATATATATATAAAGTGTCTAGCTGGCAGGCATAGCATGATATGTTAACCTGGCATACCCAAACAGAATTTAAAAAGAAACCTTTTCCCAAAATATTCCAAACTATGTTTTTTTGTGGTAATTTCTCTTGCTATCAAATAATTTATAAAGGATTTCAAAAGTACTTAATTCTTACTCCATAACTTTAAGAAAATAATATCGTCAAAAGCATGTATGATAGATTGGGGATACCTACCTATAGCAGACCCATTGTTCATCATCAATTTTCCGAATATCATTTTTGTAATTTATTAATTGCTTACCTAGAAAGCATTTGAGACTGAAAAACACTTAATTTTGATATCACTCAAATTGAATTCTGATGAAAAATGTCTAAAATATGAGAAACTTAGAACTCATCAGATACATATATGACTCTGGGATGTGACCGAAGAAGTCAAAGCGCCGTTGAAAAGTCGACATATGCCTAATGAGTACGAAATCGGCGATCATATACTTGACACAACTGTAATGTGTTCCGAATGAAAGTAATGCAAGAGGGTTAGAAGTTTATATATATAATATATATTAATATATATTGTATTGAAAAGTATTCAATCATATTGCACCTATCAACGATAGTGTAATGCAATGCGGGATGGAGTATTAGCTCACCGATTAGTTGTTGTCTTCGTTGGTAGGATCGGTAATAGTATTACCTAATAACTACTGTTGACTTAAAGTCTTTCATATTTTAGACATTTTTCATCAGAATTGAATTTGAATGATATCAAAATTAAGTGTTTTCAGTTTCAGATGCTTTCTAGGTAAGCAAATAATAAATTAGGTACAAAAATGATTTTCCGAAGATTGATAATAAACAATGGGTCTGCTATAGGTAAGTATTGCCAATCTAGCATACACGCTTTTCACGATATTATTTTTTAAATTATGTAGTAAGAATTAAGTACTTTTGAAATCCTTTATAAATTATTTTATAGTAAGAGAGACAACCACAAAAAAACATACTGTAGAATATTTCGGGAAAAAGTTTTATTAATTCTGTTTGGGGCTGCCAGGTTAACATATCTTGTTATGTCTGCCAGCTAGACACTTTTCATCAGAATTGAATGTGTATTATATCAAAATTATGTGCTTTCCAGGTGCTCTTTAGGTGCACAAATAATGAATCAGGTGCTCAAACGACAACCACCTGAACTTACCCTTCCAATAGCAGAAGAAATCTCTACTCCCAACTTCGAACCTCTCATAGCAAATCGCAGCATCTAAACACATACTATAGATAACACACTTAATAAAAGAACATTTACAGAACCCTTATCACCAACAGTTGAAAATCAAACCGATCCAAATACACCAGCCTTTGTGATACCAATAAATCAAAATACAAAAAACATAAGCCTTATAAACAACCTACGCCCATTTTATATAGCGCTATGGATTCAATTAAACTATTCATTCACAACCATGCACCTCCACTTGTACTGGACTATAACAAATTAAAAAGCCTTACGGAAAACAAAAACAAAAATGACTGCATCCCCAACAAAAATCTATTTTATCATATATATATATATATATATATATATATATATATATATATATATATATATATATATATATATATATATATATATATAAATAAAAAGATGTTCTTAGGGATGCAGTCATATATTCAATAAAATTCTTTGACTGAAGCCGAGCTTTCGAGAATGTTTATTCTCTTCTTCAGGGCAAAAATCGTGAATTTAGAATAAATTAACCAAAAACAGGAAAGATTTCATATCTATTATTCTAAATTCACGATTTTTGCCCTGAAGAAGAGAATAAACATTCTCGAAAGCTCGGCTTCAGTCAAAGAATTTTATTGAATATATGACTGCATCCCCAAGAACATCTTTTTATTTATTATAAATCCAGTCAAGAATACAAAATCAATATATATATATATATATATATATATATATATATATATATATATATATATTATTTGATGATAAGAGAAATTGCAACAAAAAAACATAGCATAGAATATTTCGGGGAAACATTTTTTTCAAATTCTCTTTGGGTCTGCCAGGTTAACATATCTTTCTAGGTCTGCCAGTTAGAAATTTTTTATCAGAATTGAATTTGAATAATATCAAAATGATGTGCTTTTCAGGTGCTACTTTGTTGTGCAAATAATAAATCAGGTACACAAACGATTTTCGGGGAATTGATGAGAATCAATGGATCCGCTAGGTTTTCATAATCTTACAAAACTCTCTATTATTATTTTTTTGTTTATTGTGGTGTGAAAATTAATTGCCTTTGGAAAGCTCTATTGACCATTGCTCACCCAAATATTGTATTTCCAAAGAGAAACAATTTTGATCGGTCTAGTAATTCTTACGTTATTGAATACCTATACAAACATCAATAAGCACTTATATTATATTCTCAATTTGATCATAATTACATTTATTTTAGATTTTTTACTGAGTACCTGTATATTTTTTTAAATTTTTTCTAAAATTGAATAAATTTTGGCAGGTTTGTCATTTTATTTAGATAGACAAAGAAATTCTTCTATTTTGTCAATAATTTTTACATAATCTTATTAAAGAGTTTCTAGGATTTTCTTATAAAAAATGCTTATTGAATTTGTCTTGGTAGCCCATAATTTGGGAATTTTAGAAATTATGTATATGAATCAAAGAAACAAAAATATTTATTCAATCAATGCAAACTGTAGCTTCTGCTACAGAAGCATTATTTACAGAAAAATGTTGGATTTTCAAGGTCACGTAATGGTTTTTCCCGATTTATATAACAAGAAATATTACCAAAAACATAAATTTGACCACGTAAAAACATAAATCAAAAATCTTTAAACCTGGTAGGTTGCGTCGTTAGATTGTTTCTTATGTCTAGTACTTTCGCCTAATCATAATAACTAAGTTAAATGCCAAAATGTCATCCGACAATACCTAGTCTGGTATTTTTGGTGGTGAGGTTTTTAAAACCAGTATAACAATTTTTATGGCCATAAAAATAGAAATGATAGATATTTTCTATTGTAAGAAATAATGGAATATAATTTTAAATAAATATTCGTTACTAGTATATTTCAAAACATATCTTGCCCACTGTTTCGCTTGCCTAACCTAACCTAACCTGGCAGACACAAACAGAGTTTTAAAAAGTATTCATCAATTTTCCGAAAATTGTTTGTGCACCTAATTTATAACTTGCTCATCTAAATAACACCTGAAAAATGTCTAGCTGGCAGACCCAGAGGTTCAAAATAATCTTTCCCCGAAATATCCTATTCTATGTTTTTTGTAGTAATTTCTCATATCATCAAATAATTTGAAGGATTTCAAAAGTACGTAATTAGCACTTGATTCTTACACTTTAATTTAAAAAAATCTGGTGTGTCCACTCACACGACTTTCCTACCGCTCGCAGGCAAATTCCAGTGAATGAAAAATTTTACACTATTATAATACTTTTCTTACAATAGCGACGATAATAGCGGGAATAGAGTAAAAATCCTCTGGTCAAATCGTTCTACCACTCATTTGTTTTAGCATGTCAAGACAAACAACAATGGTCTTTTTTCGCAAGATGAAACGTTTACCCAGAATCTGAAGAAACATGTAGAAAATTCGGAATTCTATTCAAGCATAACTTTTTTTGTGCTTTTTCTCAGAGATGGCACTATATGTGGGTGGTAGAGGGCTCTCAGAAGAATACTTTAGGCAAGTTTGCTCAAAATCCTTAGAGCCGTTTTCGCGCTATAGTCTTGAGCAAATCACGTCTTTTGGCTATAGCTCAACACCCAGTGTATACAAGATTCTCATTGATTGCCACTGGCGAGTGATATTGGTACCAAACTAAATAAAAAAGAGAGCAACAAAATACACCGATTCGTTCCTGAGATAATGCTGTCACAGACAGACAGACAGACCAATGGCTGAAAATATGTTTATTAGTCTTAGAAAACTCTGAATCTTCAACATTTGTAAAAATCTCGATACCGAAAATTCCACACGATTACAATACTTTCCTTACACAGCTACTACAGTAGCGTAGGAAACTAAAAATATATATATCGTGATAGACAGGTCTGCTAGCTTTTAAAAACTCAACAGACCCATTGTTCTCATCAAATTTTAGAAATTCGTTAGTGCACCTAATTTATTATTTGCCCACCTAAATAGCTTCTAAAATGAACCTTATTATGACATCATTCAAATTCAGTTCCGATGACTTGGGTTTGCCAGGTTCATAGAGGTCAAAGCAGTGCTTTGTAAGAACAGGGATTGAGTGCTTCACCGTCTATGCTAAGAACGCACTCAATGGTCGCGTCATTATTTAAAAGACACCATTATTTGAGTAGTGTATTTCTAAATGGAATTGGCTTTAGCGCCACTCTATGTATGAACAGCACACTTGTGTTGAGAGAGCAGTGAAAGCACTATTTGGTGCACTGCGATGCAAGAGCCAATTCCATTTAGAAAACCACTTCCCAATTGTGTAACTATTTCTTTTCTCAATGGGGCACTCATGCAACGTAGTGCATCAAATAATGCTAATGCTTTCGCTGCTCTCTCAACTAATGTTTACCGTTTAAAGATGGAGTAGTGCTAATGTAAGTTAAGAACCGAAATCAATAATTAATGAAATCATAAAAATAAGTACTCATCGTTGGTATTCAGTTCTGTGAAACTAATGATGATGAAGATGATAATTCTTCCAAGATAAGTTTTATTTATCTTGTACAAACACAACCAAATTGATAAAACAAAGATTATTTTATCAAATATGCAGGTAATTGATAAACTTTCAGATCATTACAATCTAACATGAATATTATTTACTAGGATGACTGCACAGCAAATGATTTGAAAATAATACATAGAAAAATCAATCGATATGTTTCGAGGAAGTTTGCCAAGGAAGCAGATAATTTGATAGATGATGACTCGATCTTGGATAATTGCAACAATGATATAACTATCCATAAGCTTTAAATTGAAAACCCAAAGCAGTTAATTTTCGCTATGATATACCTGCTGTTATGCAATGTTAATCTACCTTTACTTATGTATTGCAAGAATTGATTGCAATTTCAATCACTAGTTTAGTTAATTTGAATGATATATATCACTTCATATAGAATCGATATTTGTGTTTAATATTTAAATAAATACAGGGTTTTTCTTTAAGTAGGACATAAGTTTAGTCTATTTGAACATAAGATGTTTCCTTCTTACGATGCATCCATTAGATTCAATCACTTTTATAATAATATTTAACTCACAAGTAGAGTTGCCAGATATCCAGGTTTGTCTTGGAGTGGCTAATGTTCAGGCGAAGGGTTCCTCTAAAGGAGGCAGTCTCCGTTCGAAATTTATCTCGGCCTTCAGTGAAATTTCACTTTCAAGGAGAATCTCAAATAATCTCTGGAAGGAAATGAAATTCCCCAGTTTTTTCTACAGATCTTGGCAAAAATTATCTGGCAACTCTACTCACAGGCTATTGGTTTAAGAAATGTCATAATATTGCACCCTTATACTGTTTCATGATGTATGAATTTGAATTATTTATTAATGAGATTGAATATTCTTATACATAATTCGATCGTTATGTTTCGGAAACGAATTTACAAATGCCATCATCTATAAATAAGCGGTTGGAATGAAAATGCTGAATGCCTTTAAATACAGCCTCAACTGGTATTATATTAGACACAGAAAGAATAATTCTTGATAATCTAGCAACTTTAAAAATACCAAGCACGAATTATAAAATCCTATTTATGTAAATAGAACCAGATTAGACTTAACAGATGGAGATAGCAGGAGAAATTCATTTTAGACTTTATAGTTGTGAAAGAATTAGACCTTGGTTATTTCAAATACTTTTTCCACTTGTTATTAAGCAAATAAAAATTAATTATAATCGAAAGAATCAGTTTGTTTCTATTCACTTCTATATTATCCTTTTGGTTAATCAGTCATTCAATACAATATAATTAATTAATACGAGTTTCAAGATAAATTAACTTGATAGAACTACTAATTTTTTGAATAGTGGGACTGTTGACCGCATTGGCCTGGGTCACCTGGAAAAGAATGAAAGCCGTTGCCATTCTCAAGAACAATGGCATTCCTGGTCCGAAACCTCATATCTTATACGGAAATACTAGAGAAGTTCTTAAGGTCTCAACAATTGAGATCCAGGACAGATGGATCAGAGCTTATGGAAAAGTTTTCGGTTATTATTTGGGTTCTCAAGCAGTCATTGTCGTGGCTGATCATCAACTTGCCAAGTTTATCCAGGTGAATTCTTCAGAATAATTCTTAATATAGAAATTATAACATAATTTATTTTAATTAGATCAAAAATTTCGAAAACTTCACCAATAAAACACCACGAGAGCACCAGTTCGAGTCCAGCCCATACCTTGGTCAGACTATTCTTGCCACACGCGATGAGGAGTGGAAGATAACCAGGACAGCAATGACCAAGGTCTTCAGTCCAGCTAATCTCAAGCAGATCACGATGATAATGGGTGAACAGGTTGACAAGTTCATGGATGAGATCGAAAACCTTTACATCCATGACAAGGAGTTTGACTTTCAAGAGTTCTCTCAAAGGCTGACTCTATCTGTACTGACCCGGAGCTCCTTCGGCACCGATAGTCTAACATTAATAGATAGCTTGAAACAACTGGAGAACTTTGAAAAGTCCAAGATACACAAGCTAATTCATGTCTTGCATGTTTACTTTCCCAGCATTTACCCGATTAGGATGTTGTTTGAGAATGCCCTCAATTATTTTGGTCTCACACCTATAAAGGCATTGAGGAAAGTGATCATGGCTATCTTGAATGAGAGGAAGAGAATGGATACTGGCTTTCACACTGATCTCATGAAAGCAATGATCAACTCAGACATGACTGATGAACAGGTAATCGCCAATTGTCTCCTGTTCTTTGTCGGCGGGTTCGAGACATCCAGCAATGCCCTGACATATGTCGTTCATAACTTGATAAATCACCTAGAAGTCAAGAACAGGGTTAGGGTGGAGCTCTCCAAGGTAGTTGGCGAAAGTGGATATGTAGATTATAGAACAGTGGAAAAACTAAAGTACTTGGATATGGTGATCAAGGAGACACTGAGAATGTATCCGCCCCTGATCAAGGCATCCACAAGAATGTGCAAGATGGATTTCAACTATGGCAACATGACCATACCTGCTGGTGCCATGATTCAAATAGCAAACTATCACATGCATTATGATACGGATGTTTGGTCAGAACCTGACCAGTTCAAACCGGAGCGCTTCGAGCATCTGACCGAAGACCAGAAGGCCTGCTGGCAACCGTTCGGTGCCGGCCCGAGGAATTGTATGGGCGGAAGGTTTGCTCAGTTGCAGATTAAGATGACTATCGCGAGAATAATGATGAAGTATGTGCTGATGTCTGGACCCAACACAGAGAGGGGAAGAATGTTGACTAAATGCCGGACTTTTGCCTTATGTCCTCTTAATAAAGTTTGGATTAAAGTTAGAAAAGTGAACGATGATACAGTGGAAGTCGAATAAGGTGAATGTCCAATAACGTGAAGTCAATTTCATGGTGAAAAAGTTTACATTTAAATTTTAATTAAGGTAAAGTGAATAAGGACCAATACGTTTAACGAATCAACAAGATGAAATTGATGCTTTTCAAAGTCTTCTTCATCTATTTAAAAGTTCATATTATTGTTAAAACTAAATATAGTCCCATTAGTATTTGACAGAAGGAGAAGAAAATTGTTTTATTTTTCTCCCTAATATGATTTAACATTCATGGATTGCCTTTTCGATAAATAATTAAATTTAAAAAACAATAATTTAGTCATTTGCGGTAATGTGTAAAAATTTACAATTAATTAAATTTACTATTTGACATTGATGATGACCGGCTTGACTAACATCCAGCACAACACTATTGGAAACAAACACGAGAGAAATATATAATTGTTTTATAATCATTGTAACTGATAAATTCTATCTGTTTCAACTAAATGATTGATCAAATTAATATATTGAAGGGATTAAAAAATAATGACATTTACTCAGATCAAAATCACTAGATTTCAAACATTCCATAATCATCCACCCAAATACATATTTCAGTATATTCCATTGGGGGCAGATCAGTACAATCATCTGGAATAAAATGTATTAATTTTAAAAATGTTATACTATAATTAGTTGGAACTATAATTTTATCATTTTCTAATATATACAGGGTGTTTCATAAATAATGGGAAATAATTAAACTGGAGAATCTTTATTTCGAAATAATAAGATTTAACCTAATTTACTTAGATAAAATGTGTCTCCTGTCTGAGTAACATGATGTTTTATTTAATTATTTAAACATGTTTTTTTTCCACTACTTTTGAACTTTTTGACCAAACTTTATTATGTTTGGCATTCCTGCCACTCAGACACTGCAAACCTTACTTAATTATGGTAAATAAAGGTTTCTGGCTACTACCAGAGGCGTACGACAGGGGTAAATGAAATTCCTAAATTCTACGCCACTGGCAGAATTATCACTAATGGACATTTTTTTTATTCTCCAATACTTTTTGTCTAAATAACGTACTCTACCTTCGTAACGATAAAGTCATTATTTTTCGGGATATTTAAAGTTGAAAATAACGCTGCACTGCTGCACAATTTTAAGTGTATTTATTATCATGGTGGTGTTTTTGGGTCATAGGTTAGCATTTATTACGCAAATGAAACTTACAGGTAATTTCTTAGGTTTAATAAGAAGATTGACAATCAATTTCACTAATACGTAGGTAAGTATCAAAAAGTCTTTTTCACATTTTTGCTACAATAAATAATGTGAACAAAATTTAAAAATATTTAACAAATGTTTAATGTGACCTCCATTTACTTCAATAGGTTTATCTATTCATTCACTCAACGGTCTGCTAAGTCTAAGAAATATGTTTGGCTGTTTAGCAATGAAATTGTCGGAATTCGTGCGGACTTTCAATATCCCAACTGTGGTTATTTCTCGTCATTAAAAATAATGTTTTTAATAAAATTACGATTTTCATTTCTCCCATTTAAGATCCACTGAGCAGAATTTAATCTTAAAGAATAATCTGAAGATGATAAGTTTGTACAGGTGTAATGTGGTAAGGTCCAAGTTTTTCTTTTTTCAGTAAGCGAAAAACTGAAAGATGGCTTGCTTACTCCAGTCATTGCAACTATTCCGATAATCACATTTCCAAAATGAATTTGAGGTTAATGTATGGTACGGTATATTTGGAGATGGTTTGTTGGGTCCTTATGAATTACCAGCAAATTTGAATGGTAACTCGTATTTGTTGTACCTACAAACTAGACTTTTCAAATAACTAGAGGGATTACCACTTTACAGGAGAAGAGACATGTGGTTCAAGGAGTACCAGCTCATTATCCTTTAATAGTACGGAAATATCAAGATGAGCATTCTCCTCATCGCAGAGGTAGTATATTCCCGTGGCCGCCTAGAACTCCCGAAGCTAATCCCTTAGACTTCTATTCCTGGGGGCATATTAAAACATTTTACACTCAAAAGAAATAAATAATCGTCAAGAGGCAAGAGCTATGGCACCAAATAGTAACTTTTTCATCAGTCAATCATATTTTTCAAAGTCAGAAGATCGTCCAGTGATAGCATAGATAAACTTATTTAAGTATCTATAAATTTTGTTCATATTATTTATTGCAGCAAAAATGTGAAAAAGACTTTCTGATAATTACGTATTAGTAAAATTGTATGATAATTTTCTTATTAAACCTAAGAAAGCAACTATAAGTTTCATTTACGTAATAAATGTTAACCGATGACCCAAAAACATCGCCATGATGAATACACTTAAAATTGTGCAGCAGTGCAGCGTTATGTTCAACTTTATATATCTCGAAAAATAATGACTTTATCGTTACGAAGGTAGAGTATATTATTTACACAGAAAGTATTGGAGAACAGAAAAATTGTGCTAAATTAACAATTCCGCCAGTGGCGTAGAATTTGAGAAAGGTCAACCTTTCATTTATCCCTGCCGTATGCCTTTGACAGTAGCCAGAAACGTTTATTTACCATAATTCAGTAAGGTTTGCAGCGTCTACCCTTCCTGCCAAACATGATAAAGATTAGTCAAACAGTTTAAAATGAATGGGGAAAAATCATTTTTAAATAATTAAATAAAACGCTCTGTAACTCAGACAGGAGACATTATATCTAAGCGAATTGGGTTAAATCTTATTATTTTGAACCAAATGATATATGTACATATATACATGAATTTCAACCGTATAGTTTCGGGACAAATATCAAGCGAAAGCATACTTTCAGGACATTTGTATACTTTGAGGACACCTCTGGTAAACTATCAGCGCAAAGTACCGAAAATGGATTTGATATGTTCCTGAATTATGTGCTTTTTATATGCTAATTTCTTGCTGCAATAAGAAATGTTGTGCTCTTCCAGTTTCGGAGGAATTTGAAAATAAAAACGGCTCTGCTATCTTACCTGTAAGGTACCAGAGCACCTCTTGCCTTCTTGTGTTATACGTATTTTAATTGCTATAATAATTATGTGCTTTTTAAGTGCTAATTTCTTCCTGCAATTGAAAATTTTGAGCATTTTTAATTTCGGAGAAAGTTCTGCTACCTAACTGTTAACATTTTGTATTGTACTGGCTATGTCACTATTAGTAATACATGTGTGGTCTAGCAGAATTGTTCGTATCTATGGTGCTGAAGTTTCATGGTTCGATTGCCGCTGTGGGTTGTTTTATCTTCAACGAAATCACTTTTTCTACCTGCTACTTTATTGTTCTAGAATTACCAAATAAAATTGCTTAAAAAATATGTCTTTCAGTTGGAAATTGAATTGTTAAGAAAATAATAATTTTGTATTTGAGTGAGTGCTTGTATCCACTACCGACTGAAATAAACATTTCTCTACGAATAATTAGATTTTTTGCTAATCAAAATTATAAAGTAGATAACATTTAAAAAAAATATACCGACTTCATTAGATAATGCACTGAAAAGTAGGAAATAATAACTCAACAGTAAATATCATATTGATTTTGTTGCCATTCTAAATTGTGATATAAATAACATTTAAGAAAATATACCAACTTTATTAGATAATGCGCTGGAAGGTAGGAAATAATAACTCATTAAAAGTAAAACATAGCGTTAATAGTAGAATCAAGAATTCTGAAGCGACGAAGAAGCAGGTAGCTGGTATGAATGTGATATAAAAAAACTCGAGGATTTGTAATTTTTTCGTAAGGTGTACCAGAAAATGTACCGGTTGTGGGATAGGGATAGTGCTCGCTCGCCCTAATTGCAGTTTTTAAGGTAACAAAATCACAAAATCAAATTAATATTTACTTAATAATTCTATTTCCTACTTTAACTTACTATTTTTTAAGCAATGTTATTTATTAATTTTAAAACAATAAAGAAAGATGTAAAATAGTGATTTCGTTGAAGAAAAAAAACAACCCAGAGCGGCAATCGAACCATGCTGTATTATAGTTACGAACAATTCTGCTGACCACACAGGTATTACTGATGGTGACGAAGGCAGTATTTCACAATGTTTATGATTAGGTAGCTGAACTTTTAATTTTCAAATTTCTCCGAAATTGAAAAAGCACAAAGTTTTTAATTTCAGTAAGAAATTAGCACATAAAAGGCACATGGTTATTATGGTAATAAGAATATAGATATCGCAAAAAATAACAGTAGCTCTGCTAGCTTACTGGTAAGCAGAGAACTTTCGTCCTTATATTCGTTGACTGTTGATGGCCAATATTACCACAGAAAGTGTTTATTTAGTGGATGTGAATGATGTATTCCTTAATTAAATATGTAAATAGAAACTCAACTACACGTTTTAAGCATAATATCCTAAATTATGATTTTGACAGAACTATCTTATATTTTGGGCATGCTTTGAAGACATCATTATAATATACAATTTTCAAGTCTAAGTGTATTTAAGTATTGTTTGCAATAAGCATTTCATTCATCTAAAATATATTATGACAAGTTTAGAATCACATCATCAGCTTTTCTAACGACTGTGACAAAAGGTTCCGATGCCGTTAGCTACCACAGCCCTTGAATAAGTTCTCATTTCATTTATATGTTTCTATATATATTTTTTTATTTTTTTCTTTTCTTTTCTCAAGATACATGAAATACCACAAATCATATCAAAGTACCGTGGGTACCTATTTTTGGGGAACCAAAAAGCATGACTCCAAGTAACCAATAACGAATAAATTTATATTTATAAGTGAAAAGCCTAAAAGCACATCATGAAAGATAAACAAAACATCAAAGTGAAAGTAAACGTTAATGTCACATTTTTTTATAAAAATTCTTGTTGTAGTCACCAACTTTACTTGCCTCGTGCATGTCTCATGCAAAGTGAAAGCATACTTCTATGAGCTTTGTTCTGCGATGAAATTCTTCGATCCTTATTAGTTTTACAATGCTAAAGTTGTCAACAAGCATTGCAGGAATGTTGGAAATGCTTGTTACTTCCTTGAACAACTTGGTAAGTCCCTGACACCCTCACTAGCTGCAATATATTCAGCTTCAGTTGTAATTAAGGCAGCAACTGATTTCTTGCGGCTCATCCAAGTCACAGCAGCTGCGCCAAAGGTGGTGACAAATCCTGATCTTGACCGACGAGTCTTTGGATCCTTGGCGTAATCTGAGTCAGTGTAGCACTTCAACTCAATAATTCTGATGGAATCATCAGAATGAATATTATGAAGTTTTAGTTCAACCTCAACCTCAGAAACAGCTACTCAAGGCCCTTAAACGAATCTTTAGCTGGAGGCTCAATTTTTAAAACTGCAGCAGCATGGGGATTTTTAAGGGATTGTTTCTCATCAAAGAATCTCATCACTGTTTGGAGATTTGAAAAGTTCTATGGCAGGAGTCTCTCTTTCAAATAATACATCACGAAAAATTTCAGTGAAATCCTTTCCATAATTCCACAAACGGTAACCATTGTGATCTACAGTGTAGCCAACAAACAAACATGAAATACTTTTCTTGTGCATCTTTTGCCTTCGTTCCTTTGAAACATAAGCATAACACTTGGTTCCAAAAATCTTGAAGTAATCAATTTTTAGTTGTAAACACTAAAACCAAATTTTAACAGATGAATTTTAACTGTCCTGTAGGCCCTGTTCGATTCAAAACAAAAGCTGCTGTATTCCCAGCTTCAGCCCACAGTTTGATAAAGTTTTTTGCATGTACCATTGATCTAGTAGCTTCTACAAGTGTACGGTTCTCCCTCTCCGCAGCTCCATTTTGTTGTAGGGTATAGGGAATTGCTCTGCACATGCTTATTCCATTTTTAATCAGCAGCTTCTGTATAGTAGCATTGATGGACTCACCACCTCCGTCACAAAAGAGTTCTCTCACACTGTGTCCAGCAGCCTTGGCCTCATATAGTAATGTCCCCAAGCAAGCAGCGACTTTAGATAGATAGAAAAATAGACAAAATGGTACATATAGCGTACAGAAAACACAAGAGAGCCACATTAATATCAATTTTGTCCAACAAAATAGACAAAATGGCAACAATAGGATACAGAAAACGCAAGAGTCACATTAATATCAAATTTGGAAAATGCTCACAAGCCGAAAATTGTGAACGAAATATTAGTTTGTTTTAATACCGACGGAGACAGAAATGAAACATATTCATAAAAGTTGACAAAATGGTTATGTACCATTTAGGATACAGAAAAACGAGAGGACCACATTAATATAAAATTTGGCTTAGATTCTATCATTATAAATAAATGATCTTCATCAGCTGTTCTCCTCAATTGTTGTAATAACAGTATGTCAAGATGCTCTCGCACTCGCATTCACAGTAAAGAAATTTCATCTTACGATATATGGACGCCATGTGACTTTTCAGAGCGATCACTAACCACTGCTTACAATATTTGATTGAAAAAAAGTTATGTATATACATATTGCGAACCGTCTTCAAAGTTACATTCTCATTCTGAAAACCTACGATTTGAAAACATTGAGTATATCAAATCAAAAGATTTTGGACACACTAATATATAATCAAACTAATCAACTCTGATGCACTTCAAGTTGAAGAGTATGTGATATCTTCAATACGAATTAAAACAGGATTACCACAATTTCTGAACACTGTTATCGATCCACTTCCAGTAACAAACAAACTGATTTAGAAGGAGATCATTCAATGCATTAAAGAAGTACATAACTAATAAAGCTTAACCAGAACGAAGAGCTCAAATCATTCTACAACAAAAAAGACAAAGTTTTTTTTTTCAAGGAAAATACGCGAAATTCAGTTGGAGATACGCAATTACGGTAGAAAAGCGTAAGAAAATATCGAAAACTAGAGAAATTCAACGAAATTACCAACAAAAAAGCATTTAAATCCAGCTGGGTGATACGAGAAACGATATTAAACACAAGAAATTGTCAGAAAGAATCGCGAAAATATACGAAATTCACTAGGAGATACACGGAAACTACAAAAAACACAAAGTACCTAAATTTTAGGAATAAACGCGAAAATAACAATAAAAATTGATGAAAATAGCCAATCGAGTTGTGAATATGACATAAAACACAAGAAATGCCATAATAGACAGATGCATCAAGTTCATAACTAAAATCAGAATCAAAATACTCTTCCCTATTTTCAATATCGGCAATCATTAATGTTTGCAAATTTATTGAAAAATTAAAAATCTCTCAAGCTGACCGTTCAGTTGATAAAACGATGTAATATATTGAAAAAAATGTTGCTCTGATTAAAAGATGCTGTAGAGAAAATCAAACTTTTCTGGTCATGTAGTTGGAAATACCGAAGAGTATATTTGAAAAATGTGAAAAAATCACATGAATTCAAAACATGAAAAGAAAATATTTTATTATTTATTACAGGAACAGAAGATACGAGGAGAGTGAGAACCCACCACAAGCGGGGAGATCCGTTTCAAAGATAAGAGCGAGAATTAAACAAGGTTGCAAATGCGTGCTGATGAAGAGCAGGAAGAATCTCAAAATATTTTCAATGATTCCCTCAGACTTTATATGAAAATGAAGGTGGAATTGCAGGTTTCTCAAGAAACAAATCATGTCACATTGAAAAAAAGAGAGAGCTAGTAAAGAGATAGATATCAAAAATCCATGTTACCATAATTACAAATTCGTTGGAAAGAGACAAACGAAAATATATTGATTGGCTTTAACGAAATAAATAAACGTTACACAAATCAACAAAAAGCGGGAAAAGAAGAGCAAAATACTTTCAAACTTCATAGAAAAATGCTGAAATTTTTGGTATATAGACAAGGCTGAACAATGATATTTTATATTTCAAAAACAAATAAATATAGAATATAATGTACATTACATATCAGTCGAAGTGCAAAATCTTTCAACCACAAGTCTGGGAGAGATGATGTTTCACAAGAAAATCATCTTTTCTCCAAACGGATTTGAAGAATTTTCACAATTTACATATTTTCATATTACTTTTCAATTTCATACATTTGGACTGCTTTTTTTTCTTTGTTAATAATATATTGTCATTAAATGACTTACTTCATTATAAATTCTAATGGATGTCTCTCCCAGACTTGTGGTTGAAAGATTTTGCACTTCGACTGATATGTAATGTACATTATATTCTATATTTATTTGTTTTTGAAATATAAAATATCATTGTTCAGCCTTGTCTATATACCAAAAATTTCAGCGTTTTTCTATGAAGTTTGAAAGTATTTTGCTCTTCTTTTCCAGTTTTTCGTTGATTTGTGTAACGTTTATTTATTTCGTTAAAGCCAATCAATATCTTTTCGTTTGTTTCTCTCCAACGAATTTGTAATTATGGTAACTTGGATTTTTGATATCTGATATCTAGCTCTTTCTTTTTTTTTCAATGTGACATTCTTTGTTTCTTGAGAAACCTGCAATTCCACCTGCATTTCCATATAAAGTCTGAGGGAATCATTGAAAATATTTTGAGATTGTGTTCCTCGTATCTTCTGTTCCTGTCTATGACGCTCGGCCGCTGAATAAAATATTTTCTTTTCATGTTTTGAATTCATGTGATTTTTTTCTAATATCTCAAATATACTCTCTGTTAATTCCAACTACATGACTAAAAAAGTTTGATTTTCTATACATCATCTTTTAATTAGAGTAACATTTTTATTTTCCTACGCTTCTATAGTAGCTGTATAAGGAAATTATTGTAATTGTGTAAAATTTTCGGTATCGAGATTTTTACAAATGTTTACGTTTCAGAGTTTTCTAAGTCTAATAAACATATTTTCAGCCATTGGTGTGTCTGTCTGTCCGCCCGTCTGTCTGTCTGTCTGTGGCAGCATTATCTCGGGAACGGATCGGTGCATTTTGTTGCTTTCTTTTTTATTTTGTTTGGTACCAATATCACTCGCCGGTGGCACATAATGAGAATCCTCTTTACGCTGGGTGTTGAGCTATAGCCACAAAAAGTGATTTGCTCAAAACTATAGCGCGAAAACGGCTCTAACGATTTTAATTAAACTTTCCTAAAGTATCCTTCTGAGAGCTCTTTACCACCCACACATAGCGCCATCTCTGAGAAAAAGCACAAAAAAGTTATGCTTGAATGAATGTCCGTATTTTCTACCTGTTTCTTCAGATTCTGGCTAAAGGTTTCATTTTGCGAAAAAATGTTACATGACCATTATTGTTGAGAAAAATGAGTAGTAGCACGATTTGACCAGAGGATATTTACTTCACTACCGCTATTATCGTCGCTATGCAAGGAGAGTATTGTAATAGTGTAAAATGAATCATTCACTGGAATTCGCCTGCGAGCGGTAAGAAAATCGGGTGAGTGGACACACCAGATTTTTTTCAATCCAAATATTGTAAGCAGTGGTTGGTGTTCGCTCTGAAAAGTCACAGGGCGTCCATATATCGTAAAATGTAACTTCTTTACTGTGAATGCGAGTGCGAGAGCATCTTGACATTCTGTTATTACAACAATTGAGGAGAACAGCTTATGACGATTATTTATTTATAATGATAGAATCTAAGACAAATTTTATATTATTAAAGCAAACAAATATATCGTTCACATTCTTCGGCTTGTGAGGAATTTCTTCTTTTTTGTTGGTATTCCATCTACCATTCCTTCAGTTTACCATTTCCTCTGAACAACTGCTGCAACATCCATCATGAAAATTTTCGTTAGATTGACGCTGAAATTATATTTGAACTATATTTTCTTCATTTGTTTCGATACTTATACGTAATTTTATATATGATACAGACATATTACACAAATGTTTTTTCATTGTGCTCGCCTTTGGACAATCATTCATCATTTCTATATTTTGGGTTCATCAATTGGAAGAACTTTCTAAGAATTGCATCTACATTACATTAGATCTGTCTGGTTCAAAAAGTACTGAGGAAAAAAGAAGAAAAATGTATGTCAAACGACTGACATTAAATAACAAACACAACAGCTGAGTTGAGGTGACAATAATATTTTTGTTTGAGTAATACGCATGCTTCTGATATTGTTTTACAAGATTCGACAAGACAGTTTGAAATATCTAGCAAAAACATTGTAGGAATGCAATTTGTTTATAGAGTTCTGGAATCAGACATCTTTACCAATCTCGAAAGATTTAAGAAAACAGTTCATGAAAATGTTAGAGTGATTAAACCAATTTCAGTTCGCAGCTATGTCCTTCCCAATGGTTTGAAAATAATATTCAATGATATAGAAGGCAAAATTATAATCAAAAACAAACAAAATCATATTTTCTCCAGACGGATTTGAGGAATTTCTGAGATTTGTACACAAACTCAGAATTTCATTGATCAAAACAAGTATGGATATTGTAACGTTTTACCCTGTGCTAAACGTTATGGGGTGAGTTCACTTTCGTAAGACTCAAAAGTTCGCAGATTGCTTCCAATGGTTTATTTTCAAACACTCTGTACACGATCTTCTGTTGTAGTGCAACTGTCACAACTTGTCACTTTGACTATCGCGTTTCAACTACTTTCAACTTATGTCTCCAATTGACTACTATAATAAACTGACTTCATATGACTGACTGACTCTGTCCCGTGATAGACACGGCTTCATATACTTGAATCATGACATGACATTAATCGAGAATGTTCTATGATTATCTAGACGCACATAATAATGTTCTAGAGCCTTGTCAAACTGACAATAGTATGACAAATTGTACCTCACATATAGGTTCTGGAATGACGAAGAATAAATCTACTATAATTCTAGAACTACATAATAAAATATACAAGCAACAACTACTGTAAACGAGGTAGTAGAATAGATAGCTAATAAAACGAATAACAACCTGTCGAGTGGTGCTGTATCAACTGTCGAATAATAGTTGAATATACTCAAGTTAATGGAGTATCAGTCCTACACAGAAGGTCTCGACAATAATTTCGCGTATTCACTAAGAAGAAGTACTCCAGGTACAGAGGTTAAAAGCTAGTTAGATAAAAGATGTGTGTGAGTAAGGGAACCAGCCTTATTCACTAGTGGTGACTACTTGGGGAACAAGCCCAAGTAAGCCCTGAAGGAAGTAGGAGTGTAAGAGAGGCGACAAGCCTTTCTCACTAGAGTCAACTACTTGGGGAACCAGCCCAAGTAAGTCCTGAAATATTAGAGTGGACTACTTGGGGAACAAGCCCAAGTAAGCCCTGAAGGAAGTAGGAGTGTAAGAGAGGCGACAAGCCTTTCTCACTATAGTCAACTACCTGGGGAAACAGCCCAAGTAAGTCCTGAAATATTAGAGTCGACTACTTGGGGAACCAGCCCAAGTTAGCCCTGAAGGAAGTGAGAGTGCAGAAGAGTGAGAAGTCTCTTAGCGTGAGAGAATTTAGACAAGATAGTAAGACTAGTAGTGAAATAAAACTCTCGGTATATATGGAAAACCTGCAGAAGCTGACATGAGATGTTTTCGGAATGAGTCCAAGAAATTGACTGAATTTTAATGCGAAGCAGCACGCCTTTTATACTGCTGATCTGCTTAGCTATTGGTGGAAATGTATTTATCAAAGTTACCCTTTTTGGTTGTTACGCGATTTTCACTTCATTTCAGCTGGATACAGAACGACATTTATTTTTAATATTTACAGGGTGATTTTTACAACAATAAATTATGATGAATAAAAAAGTGTCACAGGGTGATTTCTACAATTTTGAATTAATAATAAACTGAATAAAACTGTGTCACAACATACCTCCCTCCAAATCAACGGTAAATATAATAATAATAAATAACAATAACAATGATTAACAAAATTAAATAATAGAAATAATAACAATTATTAACATAGAAATCAAGTGTTCGTAAATTTATTTCTTGCAACTCCATTACACTGTCCTCCTGGACCTGGCATGATCCCACATTTCCATTTTTTGGGCGTCTGCGTCCTTGTATTGGTTTTAAACCCCTCCAGCACTTTGACCGGTGTGGGTTGGTACACCTACACTGAACTTGACGACTCCGTCGTCAAACCGACATGAACATATGGCTCATCTTCGATGGGCTCCACCAACTCCAATTGTGGGAAGATTCTTACTTCCACATTCTCTTTATTTTTACACTTATATCCGGGTCTGGAATTTCTACCTCCTGCAATTTCCATGGTAGGTCCATTCTGGTTTGATCACTTTTTTTTAACTGATCAATTTTGGTGATTAATTGCCGTTATATATACTTTTTATTTGATTGTATCCAAGAAACGAACTGGTCTATTTATTTTTCTTTTTCTAGGTTCCTCGTTCCCATGATTATGCAAAATTTTGTCATTATATTTTGAAAAATCTGTTTGACTTGAGTCCGAAAATAAATATGCTGGCTTTACTCTATCTAATGAGATTCTGACCTCAAGATCATTTGTAAGTATATTTATAGTTTTGTTATCCCGGTCCACAACTTTATATGGTCCCAAATACGCTGGCCTTAATCCTTTTTTTGATATATCATCTCTCTGAAAAATGTGAGTGCATGTAGATAGGTCTTTACTCACAAAAGATTTGTCTTTTGTTTCTCGAAAACTTGTCATTTCTTGTTTCAGGCCTCGCAAAACTTAATCAGACTCTATATTATTGGAGCCTGGAGTGAATATATCTCCTGGGAGTCTTAATGGTTGCCCATAAAGTAGCTCGGCTGTACTAGCATCCTCTTATTGTCTAAGTACTGCTCTTATTCCCAATAATACAGTAGGTAAACTTTCAGTCCAACTCTTAGTTTCTTGAATTTGAGCTGTTAGAGATGCTTTTAATGAACGATGCCATCTTTCAATACATCCATTACTTTGAGGATGGTATGGTGTTGTTCTGATTCTAGTGATACCGAGTAATGATGTTAATTTTTTAAATAGTTCTGATTCGAACTGTCTTCCTTGATCTGTAGTAATTTTTGCAGGAACTCCGAATCGTGCTACCCAGTGCTTATAAAATGCTACAGCAATTGTAGGAGCTTCTATATTGCTGAGTGGAACTACTTCAGGCCAATGTGTGTACCTATCTATCATCGTAAGGCAATTCTTTTTCCCATTTGATGGAGGTAATGTTCCAATTAAATCTATGTGGACATGTTCTAATCGTCTTGAAAAACCGTAGGTGCCTCGTGGAGTTATGGTATGCCTATTGATCTTTGAAGTCTGGCAGGGAACACAACATCTAGACCAATTTCCTATATACTTGTTCATGTTTGGCCAGAAATAACGTTTGTTAACAAGACTTCTTGAAGCTCGAATACCAGGATGACTTAAATTATGGAATTTTTGGAAGGTTGGTAGTCGAAACTGTTTTGGTAAAGATGGCCTCGTTGAATTTGTTGATGTTTCACACCATAGACATATTTCTGTTCCTGGTATTGTTATTTTCGGAAGTTTAATATTTTTCCGTTGATTTAATTGTTTGATTATTTTATCATCTTCCTCTTGTGCTTCACCCAACAGATGAATGTTCTCAGGGAGACATATTTCCGATAATCTTGATAATGTGTCTGCCACTAGATTATCTTCACCAGGTTGATAAATTATTTTTGTTGTAAATTGTGAGATAAAATTTAGCTGACGTAGACGTCGTGGACTGGCTGATTTAGAATTTTGTATCAATGCGTGGGTTAGCGGTTTATGGTCAGTATATACACAGAATTCTCTTCCTTCAATAAGTGGACGAGAATATTTGATCGCTTCGTAGATTGCCAAAAGTTCTCTATCATATGTAGAATAATTAACCTGAGCCTTATTAAATGCTCTGGAGAAAAAATCTAGGGGTTGTTGTTTTCCGTTTACTAGTTCTTGAAGGACCGCTCCCATTCCAGTATTGCTTGCATCAGTTGCCAATGATAATGGCATGTCAGGTGCTGGATGTGATAACATTATAGCATGGATTAGTGCTTTCTTGATTTCTTCATAGGCTTCATTTGCTTGCTCTGTCCAAACTATGAGTGATTTATCTCTTTTCTTGGCGCCGGCCAAAATTTCATTCAAAGGTTTCTGAACTGTCGCTGCGTTTGGTAATTTTTTCTATAGAGGTTAACCATACCCAGTAAACGTCTTAATTCAGACTTATTAGTTGGCTTCTTAAAATTTATTATTGCCTTGACTTTATCGTCTGAAGGAGTGATACCATCTGGGGAAACATTATAACCGAGGAATTGAATTGAAGGTTTCATTTAGCTAAATTTAGGGTCAATCTATTATCATTTAGACGTTTGAGTACTTCATTTAAATGCTCCTCGTGTTGTTGTTTGCTATGTGAAGCTATCAATATGTCGTCCAGTTAGACAAAAAAATATCGAAGATCTCTAAATAAATGATCCATGAACCTTTGAAAAGTTTGTGCAGCGTTCCTTAAACCAAATGTCATTCTAAGGAACTCAAAAAGACCGAATGGCGTAACTATTGATGTTTTCTGAATATCCTCTTCGGCTACTGGAATATGAAAATAAGCCTTATTAATATCCAAGGTTGAATTTACCTTTGTGCCAAATAGTTGATTAGTGAAATCATGAAGATTGGGCACTCCGTATCTATCTGGCTTGGAGCGAGAGTTTAATAACCGGTAATCTTCACATGGTCTAAGGCTACCATCTTTTTTAGTTACTACATGTAACGGAATGGACCAAGGACTCTTTGATGGTCTGCAAATTCCTGCTTCCATCATTCGGCGAAATTCTTCTTTAACAGCTGCATATTTGTTCAAGGGCAGTCTTCTTGCTCTGCAACTTATTGGAGCTCCATCTCTTTCAATATAATGCTTAATTGCAGAATCTGGCAGTTTGTCAATGACTGTCGGTCTAGTTATATCAGGATACTTCCTTAGTATTTCTTGATAATTATTTTCTTTGGGAATAGTATCTATTTTTTCGGCATAAATCGAACTGATATGACCAATGACTCTCAATTTAGTAACTTGATCAGTCAATTGTCGATGTCTAATATCCACCAAAAGATTATGGTGATATAAAAAATCTGCCCCTATTATTGGATGTGATACATTTGCTATCACAAAATCCCATGGATAAGGTCTCCTTGTTCCCAAATTTAATTCTCTATGTGCAATTCCATAGGTGGGTATGGGAGAACCATTGGCAGCATATAGATTATAATGTGTGTTTGGCTTCCGTTTACTGCATTTATTTGGTAATACGGAAATTAAAGCGTCAGAATCTATAAGGTAATTTTCACCAGTATCTCGATCAGTAATAAATAATCTCTGGGATGACATTGCGACGGTGGACATCGTATTATCCGTTGATTTGTCCACCGCCGAGGTTAGTTTTCCTGATTCGATTTGGATTTATTTGCGTTCCAATTACATGGTTGGACGCATTTGGTAGCTTTTTCTTTAAATCTATAATGATAGTAGCAATAAGGCTTTCTTCCTCGTGATGGAGTTCGGGATCTTGACCCTCTTCTACCTCTATCACGAGATCTATGTTTAAGTTCTTCTATTTCATGTTTTAGGTTCTGCAGTTGATTAATAATTTATTTCATCCCATCGGAGGAAGAAGAAGAAGAAGTAGCTGCAACTGAAGGATTTTGACAATGAGTTTCCAAAATTTTATCGGCGATATTTGCCATTTGTTCTAAATCATCGCTAGTGAAAGCAGCTAGAATGGCCCTAGCTCGCTGAGGTAACGCTCTAAGCCATACTGTTTTAATAATTTGTTTTGATGCATTATTGCCAGCCAGATTTTGCATTGTTCGAAGGAGCTGTGAGGGTTTTGAATCACCTAATTGTGTTTCCTCCAACAGTGTTAATAATTTCTTCTCCTGGCTCTGACTAAATATAACTGTCAAACGTTCCTTTAGAGCGTCGTGTGGGTTGTCACCTGGTTCTTTAATCAATCCTGAGACTTGGCTCAGTATTTTTTAAGGTAGTTGGCTTGCTACCAAATTAAATTTCTTTACTTGGTGTACGTTATTAGCGGCAAAAATCATCTCAACTTGAGTGAGCCAAAGGAACGGATCTTCTTCCCAGAATTGAGGAGGTCTTGGTGGAAGTTGTATCGCCTGTATTGCATTAATTGGTTCCATTTTCCTATCTTCTGTTAAGATATTATGTTCCATTGTATTTTGACAGTGTTATATGTTCTGTGTTTTATGTCATTAGCTTTTTAGTGATATGTCAATGAATAAAAGGTGGTTGAATAGATGCATCAATAGTTCGTTTATGTTATCCAAAAATATCCTGTAAATCATTAAGAATAACAGGTTATGGGCCAAGTCACGATTAAATTGTGAGAAAAGGAGAAGATCAATATATGTATGTAAAGCAGAATCGAAGAAATATTGAAATAAATTTTTGAGGTTAAGGCAAAATGATGAATACAGCTGCTATACCACTGTTAAACTCGGATAACTTCAATAATTGGACATTTAGAGTAAAAGCAATACTTGAAGAGAAACAATTGAAGGACACACTTGAACAAGAGATTGATGATTTTACTCAGGATAGAGAAGAAGAGGAATTGAAGCTTAAAGATGCAAAATCAATAATAGTGCAGTGTGTAACTGATAAGCACTTAGATATAATTAAAGATTCGAAATATGCCAAACAGATGATTAAAGCACTTGAAGATGTTTTCCAAAGAAAAAGTGTATTCACAAAATTAACCCTGAAACGACGGTTATTGACACTAAAACACAAACGCGGTGAAGTACTTGAAGACCACTTTCAAAATTTTGATGCTTTGATAAGAGAATTAGAAAGCATAGGATCAAAAGTTGATGAAGAAGACAAGGTTTGCCATCTCCTTTTAACATTGAATGAAGAATGCGAGGCAGTCATTACAGCCATTGAAACCATGAACTCGAAAGTAACGATGGAATTCTAGATTGTTAGATGAAGAATTGAAATTAAAGACAAAACAGGGAAGTAACATCGTAGAAGTATCCTTTAAAGCAAATCCTCACATGCCAAGATATACCTGTTATTCATGCGGCAAGCAGGGGCACAAAGCTTCAGAATGTAATAGCTCAAGCAATAGAGGAGCCAGTAGAGGTCACAGAGGCAGAAGTTATAACAGAGGCAGACATAACTAGAGAGGACGAGTATATCAAGAGGTGAATCGATCTCAGAGTCAACAAGCACATGCTCAGGAAGCTGAAGAAGCATTCATTGTCTTAAGCAGTACTATGAAAACTACAGAAGATAACAGCTTTATACTGGATTCTGGTTGTTCGCAACATATGGTGAAAGGTGAATTACAGAAGTACATGACAAACGTTACAGCCTTAGGAAAAGATGTCAAAATTGGAACAGCAAAGAATAATCAAGTATTGTATGCCAGGAAGCAAGGTACAGTTAGAGCTATTTGTCAAGGTAGAGATATAACATTTCAAGCTTTAATAGTGGAAGGTATGTCTCATAATTTGCTGTCTGTTACAAGATTAATAAAACAAAATTTTAGAGTAACATTTAGAAAAGATAAGTTAGGTAAAAACCAAGCTATTTTAGTTAGTAGAAATAATTCTGTATTCTATTGCAAAAGAGTTAATGATTTATTCTTATTGAATGTTGAATTTAAAAACAAGCACACTGAGAAAAATGAATTTATTATTACAGCAAATGAAAAATTAGATGTAAACATTTGGCATAAAAGATTAGGACATGTTAATAGAAACAGTTTGAGGATATTAGGTTTACCATATAGTAGTGAAATTTGCAAAAGCTGTGTAGAAGGTAAAAGTACCAGAAAACCATTTCATAAGTGTATAAAAAAGGCTGTTGAAATTGGTGAGTTGATACATTCAGATGTAGCAGGACCTATAGCAACATCTACTGTTGAAGGTCATAAATATTTTCAGCTATTAATTGATGACTTTTCTCATTTTTTGATTGTAAAATTATTGAAAAATAAGAATGAAGCCGAACAAAGTTTAATTGATTTTGTTAAGTTGATTAAAACACAGCATGGTAAAAGAACAAAAAAAAATAAGGTTAGATAATGGTGGTGAATTTACTTCAAATCATTTTAAAAATTTATGTAGAAGCATGGGTATTCGACTTGAGTATACGATGCCACATAGTCCACAATAAAATGGCGTTGCCGAACGGATGAATAGAACTCTATTAGATAAAGTAAGAAAGAAATTTGCAGACACTAACTTACCAAAAGATTTATGGGGTGAAGCAGTACGATGTTGTGCTTATGAAATTAATAGATCTCCAAATGAAGCAAATAATTATGAAACACCAGCTTCAAGATGGTATGAAATGAATGATTTGTCGAAATTGAGAATCTTTGGAAGCCAGGCATGGGCAGTAATTTTACCAAAACAAAATAAACTGGAAATACGTGCACAGCCATGTATTATGGTAGGATATACTGGATCAGGTTACCGATTATGGAACTATGAGGAAAACAAAACTATTATTTCAAGAGATATTATGTTTATTGAAAATGAAATAAATTATGATAACATTTTAAAAATTTCTAAGAATGAAAACCCAAAAATAATTATAGAAGAAAATGATAAATTACATATGGATAAATTTGAAACAGAAGAAGAACTAAGGAATGAAGAATCAGAAAGTTCAGATGAAAACCAGGAAGAATCAACAGAAATTAGAAGAGGGAGAAAGAAAATGCTACCAAAATATTTAAACGATTATGAAGTATATGATGCATATTGTCTTTTATCAGCAGATACAGAAAATGATTCAATTAAATATGAGGAAGCAATAAAACATGAAGACTGGAAAGAGGCGATTGATAAAGTACTAAATTCACATGAAAAACAAGGCACATGGTCTGAGGTGAAACTACCAGAAGGAAAAAAAACTATAGAGGTAAAATGGGTATTTAGAACAAAAGAAGACGGAACAAAGAAGGCAAGGCTTGTAGCTAAAGGTTTTCAAATAAAGGAGGAGAATTCATTTGAGGCAATTTATTCACCAGTTGCCAGAACATCTACCATTAGACACTTGTTGTCAATAGCATTGCAACGTAACATGAAAATAACACAACTAGATATTCCTACAGCATTTTTAAACGGAACACTCGAAAATGAAGTTTATATTTTACCCCCACAAGGACTTAAGACTATATCACACACATTGAAATTAAATAAGTCTTTATATGGTTTAAGAGAAGCACCAAAAGTATGGAATGACACTTTTAATAAGTTTTTAGAACAAAATAACTTTGAAGGATCAAAGCATGATTGTTGTTTGTATTTTAAAGAAAACGTTTGGATTTTGATATATGTTGATGATATTTTAATACTAGGAAACATTGAAGATACTGAAGAAATAGTAGAATTATTAGAAGATTGATTTCAAGCAAAGAATTTAGGAGAAATAAAAAAGTTTTTAGGGTTGGAAATCACAAGACTAGAAAATAAAATAATAATAAAGCAAAATAAATTCATAGAAAAACTTCTAACTGAATTTAATATGGAAAACTGTAATCCAAAAAGAACACCAATGGAAAAAGGATTCCAATATAACCCAGAAAGTGAAATAATCGATGTTCCATATAGAAAATTAATCGGTGGATTAATGTACTTATCGACAACAACAAGAGCAGATATAACCTTTGCAGTTTCTTTCTTAAGTAGATTTTTAGATAAACCAACAGCAGAAACATGGAAAGCAGGAAAAAGAGCTTTACGCTACTTGGGAGGTTCTAAAAACATAGGACTGGCTCAATAATAAAACAGATGATAATAATTTAAATCTTAAAGCCTTTTCGGATGCTGATTGGGCAACCAACAAAAATGATAGAAAGAGCATTAGTGGCAGTATCATATTTTATGGAGAAAATCCCATCTCATGGTACTCAAAGAAACAAAACTGTGTAGCAATGTCAACTGCAGAAGCAGATTTTATTTCAGCAGCTACTTGTGCACAGGACCTTATAAATATTTTATAGGGAATTTTAAATGATTTGAAAGCTGGGAATAATGCAATACTTTATTGTGATAATAAGAGTTCAATACTTATGTCAAAGAATAATGAAAATTCTAAGAGAACCAAACATATTGATATAAATTATTATTATTTAAAAGATTTAGTTTTGAAAAAGATTATAATATTGAATATGTGTCAACTGATCAAAATTTAGCAGACATGTTTACCAAAGCACTCGGTGCAGATGTTTTTGTTAACCTTAGAATTAAAGCTAATATAATATAGGTGATTTTTATTTTATTTTAGGAATTATTAAAATAGAAATCAAGGAGGAGTGTTAAGATATTATGTTCCATTGTATTTTGACAGTGTTATATGTTCTGTGTTTTATGTCATTAGCTTTTTAGTGATATGTCAATGAATAAAAGGTGGTTGAATAGATGCATCAATAGTTCGTTTATGTTATCCAAAAATATCCTGTAAATTATAAAGAATAACATCTTCTTCCATTTATAAGGTCTTGCGAAAGTCTTTAAGTCTTGTCAGTAGTTAGTTACGACAGTAGTATTATTCACTACTTGGGGAACAAGCCCAAGTAAGCCCTGAAGGAAGTAGGAGTGTAAGAGAGGCGACAAGCCTTTCTCACTAGAGTCAACTACCTGGGGAACCAGCCCAAGTAAGTCCTGAAATATTAGAATCGACTACTTGGGGAACCAGCCCAAGTAAGCCCTGAAGGAAGTGAGATTGTAGAAGAGTGAGAAGTCTCTCCTACTAGAATCGACTACTTGGGGAACAAGCCTGAAAGTTAAAATTAGCGTGAGAGAATTTAGACAAGATAGCAAGACTAGTAGTGAAATAAAACTCTCGGTATATGTGGAAAACCTGCAGAAGTTGACATGAGATGTTTTCGGAATGAGTCTAAGAAATTGACTGAATTTTAATGCGAAGCAGCACGCCTCTTATACTGCTGATCTGCTTAGCTATTGGTGGAAATTTATTTATGAAAGTTACCCTTTTTGGTTGTTACGCGATTTTCACTTCATGTCAGCTGGATACAGAACGACATTTATTTTTAATATTTACAGGGTTATTTTAACAACAATAAATTATGTTGAATAAAAACTATGTGTCACAGGGTTATTTCTACAATTCTGAATTAACAATAAACTGAATAAAAACTGTCACAACACAACCGTAAGTACATGACTACCTATCCACGTTTAACGACTTTTATGAAAACGATGCCATCTGGTTGAATTATTGATGTGAAAATGAGATACATCGTATCACCATGAAGTTTGGAAAATATCAAATTATTTTAGAAGTTGAAGAGGTGATTAAAATTGCCTTGTACAATATGTTATATGATTTAAACAATAAAGAAAATTGAATGAAACACAAGCTGTTTTTCCGCAAAGATTCAAAGATGTATCCATCAGAAATACTTTTCGAAACTTCAAATAACATTCAATCTTATATTAATCAATTGTACTTTTAAAGAAAAGATATAGACAATACAACTCAACGGATCAAAAATGTTGACAAGAAAGAACAAATAACAACGACGATGCATGTGCCAGCATTATTTTTCAAGATTATTTTTTAATTATATTGGGTGGTCTTCTTTTTCAACGTATCTCGTCATCTATTTTTGATATTCCCATCACATTTTGTTATAATTCTTTCAGTATTTTTGAGTTTTTATTTGATGCAAAATTTTCATTTCTTCTCGCATAGAGGAAAAACGTTGGAAGTTAAACATTGTGTATTGTTTATTTTTCGTTGAAGCCAATCATTATCTTGTCATTTGTTTCTTTCCAACGAATTTGTAATTATGGTAACATGGATTTTTGATATCTGTCTCTTTACCAGCTCTCTCATTTTTTTCAATGTGACATGCTTTGTTTCTTGAGAAACCTGCATTTTTCACCTTCATTTTCATGTAAAGTCTGAGGGAATCATTGAAAATATTTTGAGATTCTTTCTGCTCTTCCATTCAGCACTCATTTGCAGCCATCAGCCTTAATTCTCGCTTTTATCTTTGAAACGGATCTCTCCCCCGGTATTGCGTTCTCACTTTCCTCGTAGCTTATGTTCCTGTCTACGATGCTCGGTCGCTGAATAAAATATTTTCTTTTCACGTTTTGAATTGATGTGATTTTTTTCTTAGTTCTAATTTTTCAGATATACTCTTCATTATTTCCAACTATATGACTAAAAAAGTTTGATTTTCTCTACGCCATCATTTAATCAGAGCAACATTTTTTCCAGTATGTTACATCGTTTTATCAATTAAACGGCCAGCTTAAGAGATTTTTAATTTTTTAATAAACAGAAAACATTAATGATTGTTGATATTGAAGAGTATTTTGATTATGATTTTAGTATGAATTTGATGCATATGTTATGACAAATTTACACATCAATCTGTTTCTTTGTTCTGTTTTACTCGCATATTTTATCGTCCCTGTCTAAAAAGCCTCATTTGCTGGTACATTGAAAAATATAAACTTTTTAAGACTCTTGCTGCAAGCAGACAATTGCAACCTTGTTTAATTCTCGCTCTTTTCTTTGGAACAGATTTCTGACCCACCTTGGCAGAGTGTTATTTTATACAATATGTTATATCGTTTTTTCAAGTGAATGGTTGGCTTGTGAAATATTTTCTTTTTGGTGTTCATGATTTTTATTGAGTACTCTTTACACAATATTTTTTGAAACTTTTCTTGCAGTTCTGTCTCTCATATTGACGATTGTCCTCATAGTCACATGAGAAATCCACCATGTCAAATTTACAATAGTATTAATTATATTCCTTTTTGTATCATATCTGTATATAACAAACGACAATGAAATTTACTATGTCAATGTTCCAGTAAAAATTATTTATATTTCTTTTCGTATCGCCCTGTATATAATAGGCAACATGCCTGTCCCTGTCTTTTTCATAAAATTACTTGTTCCATCCTCCATGCCTACATGCTTCATGTCTTCCATACCTCCATGAGAAATCCTCCATGTCAAATTTTCAATAAAATTATTTATTTTTCCTTTTGTCTGTCCCTGTATACTTTCATGAAATAACACGCTAATCGCTTATCAATTTCCTGTGGTATAAATAATTACAACTACTGCATTATTATAGAAAATAAAATATTAAATTATTTCCATATTTCTAATACGCTTACTGGTTATCTTTCCTGTATTAAATACATTCTCTACATATTACTATAAAGACTTCCCCATGCTTCATACCCCCCCACCCTCAATGAGAGATTATTAACAATAAAATTATTCTTATTTCTTTTTGTCTATTACTGTATATAACAAACAACATACTTGTCCATGTAACACGCTTTTCACTTATCAATTTCCTTAGTCAGCATCCTGTGTGACATCATTTGGAATCAAATATACAATTCAAATTCTCAAGTCTATTTACATGCGAAGGATCGTAGGTTCGATTCCGGTCGCCAGCGAGTATTTTTTTCAGAAAGAATTATTTAATTCAAGAGTGACGTCATGCATCAAATATTGGAATATCAGTTTGATGGTGGATGACTATGTTCCTTGGATGCCTGTGCACATTGACAAATTCTTTGTACTCCAAGCCAGCTGTCGGTGGTCTATGTCAACTGTCAGTTGTTTGTGTTCCGTGCAATGTAGAATGTCAGCTGTCACCTGTCAAGCCAACATCTTGTCAGTTGTCAGTTACCAAGCCACTATCTGGACAACTGTCACGTGTCAGCTGTCATTTGTCACCTGTCACGCCGCATCTGGTCAACGGTCACGTGTCAGCTGTCAAATTCGAATCTCCCGCGCTTATGACGTCACTTCCGGTCCAGAATCGGTGTTGTATAGTAGATATACTAGGAGAGCTCTGGAGCGGAAGTCGTAGTAAGCATGTCTTATTTTTCAAAGGGGTCCCGAATAATGTAATGATGGCGTGTGGGAAGCGGGAGTGCTGGATATTTTTCCAACGGGGTTTCAAATATTACGTTAGATTCCTACTTTTTATGAGCGCCATCTAGCGGAGAGGGGATAAGTAACTGCATTTAGATTCCTACTTTTCATGAGCGCCATTTAGCGGAGAGAGAGACTCCCTGTGTCCAACACACATCTAGCTAAGAAAGCGCTACAACATTTTTGACAGGATTTGCTGTTAGACGTTTTGCGCTCTCAAGATGGTTTATAAAGAAGCTTTTAAAAATAACTGTTGGGGTATTGCTGATGCTGCAGCTTTAAAAGCGCAAGCGTTTTCTACCAAAATCTGTCAATAATCTTGCAGCGCTTTTATAGCTAGATGTGTGTTGGACACAGGAATAATTATTTAATTATTTAATTTAATTATTTTAAAGCTGAGGAAAAAAGTTCACCATCGCGCGGGATCGAACCCACAACCACACGCTCCAACATGCTAACAAGCTAGACGTTTTCCAAGCCTGCCATCTCGGTTACCCGTGTGAATGCGAGAAAGAATATATGTTGGATGGCGGCGCGTGCGTGTTAACATCGATGGCGACACCGCTTCGACGTAAGCAAGGGCGATAAGCCGTTTGTGTCTGTGCACTCGGACAGCCCTTATCGTTTCAAGCAAACGACTCCCAAAATCGTCTTCTGCCGAAAATTTTATGGCGATTCAGTTTTTGATTCGTTTAAATCGGCCAAGAAATAGCGAAGATTTGATTTTCGTATAGAATATACGAGTTAAATTGCAAATTATGCTTATTTGACACAATGTCAACAGCATCATTAAAAGTGCTTAAACAAGAAATCAGGAGTCATGAGTGAAAAAAAATGTGTTATGTTTAATATTCTATTTATCAAAAAAGATTTTCTGAATAAAACAACATTATACTTAAAATTTGCTTTTTACTCATGCGAATGCGAGAAATCAAAGAATATATGTGGGAGATAGTGGATGGCGGCGCGTGCGCCAGATAAGACGGGAGCTCATAAATTGAAATGTTGTCGATGTGTTAACATCGATGGCGACACCGCTTCGACGTAAGCAAGGACGATAAGCCGTTTGAGTCTGTGCGCTCGGACAGCCCTTATCGTTTCAAGCAAACGACTCCCAAAATCGTCTTCTGCCGAAAATTTGATGGCGATTCAGTTTTTGATTCGTTAAAATCGGTCAAGAAATAGCGACGATTTGATTTTCGTATAGAATATATCATGTGCGAGTTGAATTACAAACTATGCTTATTCGACACAATGTCAACAGCATCATCACAACAAGATTCCTCAGAAGAAGAACAATATTGTTGCATTAAGAAATGTTTTCGAATACCAGAAGATCAAGTTGACGGGCGAGCATGTGAACGATGTAACTCTTTCGGATACTGCATGTGTGATTGCCAATCGAGAGATAAATATAAGATGATGCGATGTTTAATGGCTTTCATTTTGTGTCTACGTAATTGAGAAGAAACACGTAGAAGATGGCTAAATTGAAGGCATCGTTTATACTTTTATACAATATAATTGGAAACATGTTGTACGTAGATATACCACCAAATGTAATCGAAGCAGGCATTTGTTTCAACGATCAACAATGTATAGCAATGAGAAAAATAACCGTGAACGATGGACAGATGGATGTATTTTCCACCGAAATTCCAGAGCGAGAAAACAAGTTTAAAATTCGACTCGTGTTCTACCCAAATAGAACATGGGGAGATACTGGAATATTTCATCTACCATCAGAAGAAACTACCAAAAGAAATATATCCTACGAAGATGGTGACGAAGAGGAATCCTCAACTTCGTTTGAGAGCAGCAGCAGGAGCGAAGAAAATTCCAAAATTAAATCACCAAAATTAGATACTACCAATTCATCTATGATATCATTTATAAATTTTTCCATATATTTAATGGTGCTTATTATGTATATATTTTAAATCGAAAATAAAAATGAATGTAATTGATATGGATTTGTTTATTCAATTCTCTCAAACCAAAAAACCGCCGTTGTATGATAAGTCTAATTAAAAATATCGCTATCAGAAAAAACCAGTTGGTTTTCAGAAGAAGTGAGATTAATCAACAGGAAACAATATCCGCTTGAAATGAGGTTGTTTGCAACAAAAGAATGCATGTGCAGCTCCATGTTATCATTTTCCCATGGATTCGTAGGCGAAAAAAAAAATATAAATAGGGAGCTCATTGCTCATTCTAGTGCCACAGCAGCAGAAGCAGCAGCCTTCATCAGTTAACTTGTACTTTCTCTTCCCTCAACCAACCTTCAATAGTAAGTATTATAAACATATTCTTTTTTCTCTCTCTCTCTACATATACTTTTCCTATTTACATATGAATTGAAAAAATGATGCTTTTATTTATATTATTACAGATGGCCTTTCTACAAACACTCAATAAATCTATCATCATCGAACGAAAATCTTGTACCAAAATCTGTGATCTCCAAATTGATACGAAGTATAAAATCATAGGTGCAAAGGCAGTCGGTAGAAAGTTTGGCGAAACTATCTTGCTTGAGCTGGAGGAAACTGTAGTGTTCCTTCCAAAGCGGGTAGTTGAAAGCTATCTACCACTCCATCGGGAGTGGAAAATACTCCCTAGTTTTCCGGGGACAGGTGCCGACTGGGAAGGCAAACCTTGCTGCATCATTCGAAATATTGGAAAATTAAGTAAGTCTTTTTGAAAATTTTTATGAGAGAATCAGCGTTGTTAAAAAATCTGATATTTTAGTGGTCTATAAGGAAATTACGAAAAATTTTATTTGATAAATTCACTAGTGTAAACGAAAGATTTTGGTTGAATAGGCTAAAACGATATATAGGACTGTGTAATAGGGAAATGAAAAATACAGACTTACCCATCGGAATTAGGAGAAAACTACAAACAAACATTGGACATTTCAAACGTTTTCAAAATTTAATTAAAACCCGTAAAGAAAATAGAGGTGGTAGCATCATCGGACTTAAACGTAAACAAAGGGTTCAGTGGAGGGAAATAACATCGAGTTTTGTGAGTCGAATTCAGACGGGAATCATATTTAATCATGCTCATATTGACTTGGAACAATTCATGGCAGATTGTTTCAAGATCTTGAAGCTAAAACTTGCTAAAATCCTTAAAAAACATGTAATTATTGAACACAACTTTCTGTGGCGAATTCATAAAGATTTCGAAACATGATGATGGAGAAGTTTTAGAATTAAAATACTTTAATACAAAAAAATCAATTGTGGATAGCTCGACGGACGTGCAACGCTGGTTCATTGATAATGTTTATAGCAAAATTCAAAATGAAATGAGCGAATTTCAAGAACGTGATAGCGGTTGGGCTTTAAAGAAAATAATTTCATTAGAAGTTAATATTAACAAAGTTGAAATTGGAAACGGTTCATCTTTCATCAGACTACCAGAACAAATCACCAATAAGCATGCATGTTTGAATATTCAAAATGACGATACAGCCTGTTTTTATTGGTCGGTTGTTGCAGCGTTACATCCTACAAAAGGAACGGTAACGAGAACCTCATCATATCCTCACTACAAAACAGTTTTGAAAATTCAAAATCTAGATGCACCGATGTCGTTACACCATATTGCAAAATTTGAGAAAGCGAACGATATTTGCGTAAATGTTTACGCGTTAGAGTTGAATGTAGTTAAAGAAAAATTATTTCATAATGTAGTGCCAGCTAGATTAACATCCAATGAATTAAATAAACATGTAAATTTACTTTTGATTCAAAATAAATATTTTCCAAAATTGAATGATTATGATGCTCCTCCCATTGATGATGATGATGAGAATGAGACTGTAGATATTAAATTTCATTATTGTCTTATTAAAGATTTATCGCGATTAATATCACATCAGATTAATAGACATAATGGGAAAAAAATCATTTGCGATCGATGCCTCAATTATTTCCAACGTAAAGAAAAATTAGAGGAACATCAAACGCTTTGCTCTCAATTAAATCATTGTAAAATTTCATTTCCAAATTTTCTCATGTAGAATTTAAAAATTTCGCTTACAAACAATCAACTCCTTTCGTTATTTATGCAGATTTTGAGTGTCAATTAGAGAATGTAAATGATTTAGTATCTTCTAAAACAGCTAAATATCAAAGACATACACCATACAGCGCTGGTTATTATGTCAAATGCTCATATGATGATTCTTTATCATTTTTCAATAGCTATCGAGGTTCAGATTGCATGGAATGGTTTGCAAATGAAATATCCAACATTGCGGAGATTGTTCAATCAAAAATTAAAACAATCATACTGATGATTGAAAATCCTAACAAGTGTACTGCAATATCATGTCATATTTGCGAGAAAGAATTCATGAAAAAAGACATCATTGTACGTGATCATGATCATTTTACTGGAAAGTTCAGAGGATTTGCATACCAATCCTGCAATCTCAGTTTTCGAAAATTGTTTGTGGTAGGTACCCATCATTTTCCACAATTTGTCCGGCTACGATATTCATTTTATGATTAAACAATTGAGTAGAAAGGGATGCATGAGCATACTGCCAATTAATATGGAAACATATATTTCATTCACTCTTTCTGATGATAAAACAAACATAGAATTTAGATTTATAGACTCTTTTCGCTTTCTCGGTACATCATTAGACAAATTGGCTTCAATAATGGACCGACAAGATTTGAAAATTAGGAAACGCGAGTTCAATGAATTGAACGAAGAGGCAATCACTTTTCTCACCAAAAAAGGAGTATTTCCCTATGACTATGTTGATTGTTTGGAAAAACTTGAGGAAACTGAATTACCTGCGAAAGAACACTTTAACAATAAACTCAACGACGAAGATATATCTGATGGGCAGTATGCTCATGCTCAAAGCGTATGGGAAGTCTTCTAATTTGGGGGTATACTCTGAACTCTATTTAAAGACAGACGTATTGTTGTTGGCTGATGTGTTTGAGAATTTTCGAAAAAAATGTTTAGCAACCTACGAGTTAGATCCAGCTTGGTACTATACCATGCCTGAATACACTTGGGACGCGATGTTAAAGTTCACTCAATGTAAACTGGAATTACTGAATGATGTAGATAAAATCATGTTTATAGAAAAGGGGATTCGTGGCGGTATTTCGGTTTGTAGCGGTAGATATTCGGAAGTCAACAACAAATACATGCCGGAATATGATTTCACAAAACCATCGAATTATATAATGTATTTAGATGTTAATAATTTATATGGGTGGGCAATGTCGGAATTTCTTTCTTACGGCGGATTTTCGTGGCTGGAAGATGTGGAAAATTTTGATGTAACAGCTATCCCAGACGATGCACATGAGGGATATATGCTACAAGTGGATCTGGAATATCCTCACTACTTACACCATCTGCATCATGATTTTCCATTCGCTGCCGAACTCTGCATACCACCCGGTTCAAAATTACCAAAATTAATGACAACACTTTATAACAAAAAAGAATATGTTATACACTATAGAAATTTGAAACAATGTTTGACAAATGGTTTGAAAGTCACGAATTTGAGAAGAACTTATTCAAACTTATGAACAATGCGGTGTTTGGCAAAACTATGGAAAATATCCGAAAGCATAGGGTTGTTAAACTAGTAAGATCATGGGAGGGAAGATACGGAGCGAAAAAGTTAATTGCTAGTCCACAATTCCAGAACCGAACAATTTTCGATGAAAACTTGGTAGCTATCGAATTACAGAAAACCGAAGTTGTATTCAACAATCCGCTGTATGTTGGAATGGCTATTTTAGATCTATCAAAATTAGCATGTATAATTTTCATTATGATTTTATGCCACCGAAATTAGCTATTGAAAAATGAAAACTTTTATACATGGATACCGATAGTTTCATTTATGAACTGCTGTGTAGTGATGCATATGAAGAAGTTATAAACGCTAATATCTCTAAATTTGATACATCAGATAATAATGTTGCAAACATCTATAAAATACCTTTGGTCAATAAGAAAAAGTTGGGTTTAATGAAGGATGAAGCAAATGGTAAAATAATCACTCATTTTATTGGTTTGCGTTCTAAAATGTATACATTTAAAGTTCAGGGGGATAAAGTTGTCAAAAAATCTAAGGGAGTGAAATATAATGTTGTAAAAAATAAGATTACTTTTGATGATTATTTCATTCGCTTGAAGGAATTTAATCAAAAATCGACGAGTCAGCGTTGCATCCGTTCATATGCATACAATGTTTTTAGTATAGAACAGTCAAAAATTGCTCTAAGTCCGTACGACGATAAACGATTTCTAATTTCAAACTCTTTCGATACATTACCGTGGGGTCATCATGATGTTCAATATTTTTTTTTTCTGTTTTATGTAAAAATGATGACATCACCAGCGCAACTGAAGGCTTTATATATAAAAAGCATTTGCGAAAATGTTACTAGTATTTTACGTTCTAGTAACTATTGTCTTTATACTTATATCAGAATAAAAATTATTGGTGTCAAAATGATTTCAAAGAATTATTATTTGTATTAATAGAAAAGAGTGAGTGTGATTATGATTTACATAATGCTGGGTGCATAAGATTTCAAAATTTATATTAAAATGTGTAGAGGTAGTCCATCATAGAATATTCAAAAAGATTTTTTAGCTTTAAGTATTCTTCTTGATTTCAAAATTTATATTAAAATGTTTCAAAACATTTCCTTATATTTACCTTATTTTTTATATTAATAAATACATATATAGACATAACGTGTTTTATTTATCACAATATTTTTTAATGGTTCTCACACATGAGATGATTGGGCATTCTCTACACAACCTTTATCCAAATGCACTAATGTACTCTTTTTATCAAGAGACAACAACAAGCTCTCTACACGAAGATGATAAATTAGCGGTTCAAGCATATGGTTTCAAACAGAGGCGCACTCCTATTCCCTTCAGCATTTTCAAGAATGATACTTACTTCAAATACAACGAATTTCAATGAAAACTCATCCAAGTGGGGAAATTTAATTGGAATATGTTTGGTGTACATTGTCCTAGCAGTGGACTCTTGCAAGAACTGAAAACTTTGCTTTCCAAAGTAACTTCTTTTTTTATGAATGAGATTGTTTTTTTCTATATATTTTATAAGAAACACAATTTTACTACTATGTTATTTTATTTTCTATGTAAAAATTCTGTACAATATGTGAACTATAATAAAAGAGATATTCCCTTAAAGCATTAGTATATAGACAATCGATTGAGGATGCTTCACAAAATCCATAAACTAGGTCTAAAACACTCATATTTTCATTACGTAACCAATTTCTAACAATATCAAATAAATTTAGATAAAATTCGTTGAAATTCATGGATTCCAACATGGCAAGACGATCCGAAATCACATGCAGCTGAACTTCTAAAATGTCAGCAATATCTTCTTCGTACAAGTTTCATTTGACATTGAACTTGGAAACAGACACGATGTTCATGTAGCTGCCATACTGACATTGAACCATTTTCACAAAGTCTCCACATTTTGCCACTAGAGGGTCCATAGCAACACGAGCTTCGTTGTTTTCGAAATTTCGAAAGGCGATGATTGAAGCCTGCTCGTAGGTTGTGAATGAAATTTGCCAAGGCGTAAACCTTCGCTTCAGAATAACGCATGCACTAAAGTCTCTTGTAGGACTCAGACCACATCGCACCTCGTTGTTACTTGGTTGCGGTAGAGGAAAAGTCATCAAAAGTAATGGTTTTTCGGTTTGAGCTCTAGTATCGAACATGGTTAAAGCTCTGTCGTCGACCCCATCGTCATACTCTCGTTGGGCAGCATCTTCGTATTGATCTAGAATTCGATCAACAGCCTTTAGAGTTTCTTCATCACTATAATCATTTCCTCGCATACTGTCGTCAGACATACTTTCACATCAACTAACAAACATTTTCCAAATCACACGTTATTTATATTCGAAAACCACGTGACATCATTTTTGCTTGTTTCTAGTTTTACATATATTTGAATGGGAAAACGGGTCAGATCAGAAAGTGGTAAAAATGCATTGTTTCTTATGTGAAACACTCACAAATCGTTGAGTTTGGGGGGCCTTTTAGATCGAATCACACAATTGCGTCTTTTCCTATCCAGCTGTTGTGTTTCTTATCTAACCCAAGCCATTTCACATACAATTTATTTCCTTTCTTCCTGAGTATCTTTTCCACGAGATAGATGTTGGGATTTGAGGTTTTTTGCAATTCTTCTTCTTAGAAAGCCCCACTGACTTTTACTCCATGCATATCTTCCAACAAATATGTAACGGGGTTGGTTATCCTGACAGTGATAATTTTAAATAGTTCTGTCGTGCAATTGGGAGTGTATCCTTTTTCGAAAAGGTATTTAGTCTTACTCAAGCGAACAATGTCGCCGACTTTTAATTTTTGTGGACCGACAATCTTCAAGTGCGTGTACGCTTTATCGAGAATGAGCCTTTCGTTGGAGTTATTAACTTGCGATGATTTGTAACCAGTCTTTCTGTGACGTGTATCATTGTAGGCTTTTGTAATGCTAGGTAATATGTCTATCCATTTGTGGGTGCCGTTCAAACTAAAGAATTTGAAAAGTTTTTCTTTCAGCGTTCTGATTACACGTTCTGCTATTGCAGCTTTCTTTACGTTGTACGTGTATTATAGTGGTTGATGTTATGTTTTTTCATAAGTTGTTGGAATTTACTATTATAAAATTCCTTACCCTGATCCGTCTTTAAATTTTTTGGACAACGTTTCGTGTGCATCAAAATGTCTGTAAATACTTTAGTTATTTCCTCACCGGTTTTTGTTTTCAATGGACAAGTCCATATGTACTTGGAGAAGCAATCAATTATGAACATAATCAATTTAAAATTTCGATTTTGTCCAGCATACTGACGCATTTCCGCCAGATCCATTTGCCATAAATCATCCAAACCTTTGATGATTGTACGTCGTCGGGGATATGTTTTACGAGCAGGTTTATGCAACCCGTTGACAATTTGAACCTTTTCTTTCGAAGTCATTACTGCGAATGATTGGGTAAAAATCTTACTTTTTCTTTTTGATGAGTTGCTCAAAATTTGTTATGGATGCTTGTATTTTTTTTATGCTTATATTCAAATTAAATCACGTGACATCATTGTGTTATCTTAATTTTTCTTTTGATGAGTTGCTCTAAATTTGTTATGGATGCTTGGATTTTTTTTATGCTTATATTCAAATTTGTAATATCCAGTCGTAATTCAGATATTTGGTAAACGACATTCGTTCGAAACTGATTCAACTTTCTTTCCACATTTTTGGTTAAGGTGTGTGCTTCAGTCACATTTTCAAATTTTTTGTTGATGGCATGAGTGAGTTGTTTCAAATCGTTTGTGTAAGCACGCTCCACTTTAAAGAATTGTGTTTTAACATCTTTCTGCAAGTGATTAAGCTTTTTAGCCAGAATGTCGTCGAAAGTCGAAAGTTTGTATTCAACGTCTTTTGCAGATAGCTCGCTAATTCGATTACGAAAGTCACCGAATGTTTCGGTTAAAATTTCACTTTTTTTTCGAATTGTTTCACAACCTCGGTGAGGTCCTCAATAGTCTTCGTAAACACGTCAGCCCAATGTTTCATCTGATCGTCTACGTACTGCTTGTTGGTAGCATCCATAGGATTAGTTGGCATTTTTACGTTACACAGCTTCAATTTTTTTAAATCAATATTACCGTCAGGAGTATGTGCTAAGCCATCGCCATGTTCAATTATCGGACGAAATATTCGTTTTCTTGAAGAAGAACTACGTCCGAACTTATCGATGGTCATCTTGGAAATGATGTCTATTGAATGATATTGGCTTCTTTCAATTCTTCGATTATGGATATAATTTCATTGTCAAGTGAAGTGTTTCCAGCATTTTTTGACGTTAACAACAATCGTAAACGCTCACACAATTCGTTCGGATCATCCCAATAAATTTATTCCATAGGTTTGGAATTGTAAGACATTGATGAAATTAAGCCCCGTCCCTCCGCCATTCGCGACGACTTTCGAATAAACGTTGGTTTGATGATTTCCATATATTTGCGTCTATAAGTTCCTTTCAATGCATTATTTGCTTTTTTATGTACATTCGACAGTTCTAAAATGTGTTTGTACGCAACGAGATCGTCCTTGTTGAAATTTTCTGGATCATCGTAGAGTATCAGTTCATATAGCCCAGGTGTTTCTATCACTTGCTGTTCAGCAGTGCGTCAAGATATTTTATAATTATGATTGCATCCAAACGATCAAATTAAATTGCAACTTTTAAAAGCAATCAAAGCTGACACTCCCATCTTGATACCGTTTAGAAAATGGGAAATTCACATTTTGCCTGCTCTCACTACAGGAGCCACCAACAAAATTTGGTCGGTGAAAACTTCATCATCCTTAGAAAGTCCTCGCGATGTCATCGTTTGTTTCCAGAGCAACCACAAAAAGAACCACCAAGTGAATAACGATCCTACGAAATTTAATTATGCAAACATTATGAATATCACCTTGACGCTGAACGGAGACAGCTATCCAAAGGAGAAGATGCATTTGGACTTTGAAATGGGGGATTTTACCGAAGCTTACTTCAACTACACTCAATTTGGAAAAAGCTACAAACACTCTTATCTACATACGCCGCTCCTAAGTTACTCTGAATTTGCAAATAAACCTCTATTTGTCATCGATTGTTCTCACCGAGATGAAAGCGTGAAAAGATCAAGTGTTGATGTCAAGCTTGTAATAGAAGCGTCGTCTGAAGGTTTTCCAGCAACTACTTGTGTCTATTGCATCATCATTCACGATAACACAATTGAACAACATCCTCTCAGTGAAATTATAAAGAGGTGGAACTAGGATGATGTATTACACAAGACCTCTGTCTATCACTTCTCAGTTTCAACCATCGTCGAGGAGAAAAATGAGAATAGCTTTCGTAGACATTCAAGGCTTCAATGTGGAGTGTCAATTCCACCCCAAAGGGTTGGACGTCAATGTAGTAATTATTTGCTATTATCACCAATACCGTTCTCATCGCTAAGCAAAGCAGACCGATATGGCGTTTGTTATTTGGAGAAGCATGTACATAACCTCAAATATTCTTCCAGCTCTATACCATACGAATCGCTAGATGATATTCTGAAGGAAAATCTCAGCGAAATTGATATCATCTATGTGCGAGGACATCAGAAGAAGCAATTTTTGGATGATAAATTTCAATCTTTCTACGGAGAGCAAGCTAGTAGAGTGTGAATTTGGAGGAATTTGATGACTCATGGCACACTGTTCCAGCGTTCAACAACAGCGAATTCACATCATGTATGAATCACTACACACGTAGCAGCAGTCAATTCTATAATTATTGTAGTCTTAGAAATGTTGACGAATTGTACAAATGGTTTTCTAATACAATACCTATATGTAAGCAATAGAGAAATTTAAAAAAATGTTTTTTATTGGGGAAGAAGGGAGGGAGACAGAATCGACAATTTGTTTTTGTTTAACATCAGTTTCAATCTGAGAATCATAGAGTTACGATGGCGATCATGTGGAAAGAAAGGTTAAAGCAACACATTCGACATTTGGAAGAGTTAAAAAACATTATAAACCATGATCCATGATATGACTATCAATCCTACCACCCAATTCAGTGAAAACGATTGGAATGAGAAGGTTTTCAAAAATCCTACACGTTTTCGTCAATGCAACAAACCTGATGAGATAATATCAAGAAGAATCACTCCGTACTCTATTCAAAAATATTGTTTGATAAAATCATGTATTAAATAAAGCAAATTTTAAGTATAATGTTGTTTTATTCAGAAAATCTTTTTTGATAAATACAATATTAAACATAACACATTTTCTTTCACTCATGACTCCTGATTTCTTGTTTAAGCATTTTTAATGATGCTGTTGACATTGTGTCGAATAAGTATAATTTACAATTTAACTCAATATTCTATACGAAAATCAAATCTTCGCTTTTTCTTGGCCGATTTAAACGAATCAAAATCTGAATCGCCATCAAATTTTCGGCAGAAGACGATTTTGGGAGTCGTTTGCTTGAAACGATAAGGGCTGTCTGAGCGCACAGACTCAAACGGCTTATCGCCCTAGCTTACGTCGAAGCGATGTCGCCATCGATGTTAACACATCGACAACATTTCAATTTATGAGCTCCCGTCTTATCTGGCGCATGCGCCGTCACTATCTCTTACATGTATTCTTTGATTTATCGCATTCACATGGATATAAAGCAAAAAGTGTAATGTTGTTTTATTCAGAAAATCTTTTTTGATAAATACAATATTAAACATAACACATTTTCTTTCAATCATTACTACTGATTTCTTGTTCATGAGTGCCATCTAGCGGAAAGGGGGAAACCCATCAACCACACACTCCAACACGCTAACAAGCTAGACGTTTTCCAAGCCTGCCATCTCGGTTACCCATGTGAGTGCGAGAAATCAAAGAATATATGTTGGATGGCGGCGCGTGCGCACTTACATCAGATAAGACGGGAGCTCATAAATTGAAATGTTGTCGATGTGTGTTAACACACCGCTTCGTCGTAAGCAAGGACGATAAGCCGTTTGAGTCTGTGCGCTCGGACAGCTCTTATCGTTTCAAGAAAACGACTCCCAGAATCGTCTTCTGCCGAAAATTTGATGGCGATTCGGTTTTTGGTTTGTTTAAATCGGCCAAGAAATAGGGAAGATTTGATTTTCGTATAGAATATTGAGTTAAATTGCAAATTATGCTTAATCCACACAATGTCAACAGCATCATTAAAAGTGCTTAAACAAAAAATCAGGAGTCATGAATGAAAGAAAATGTGTTATGTTTAATATTGTATTTATCAAAAAATATTTTCTGAATAAAACAACATTATACTTAAAATTTGTTTTATTAAATATATGATTTTATCAAACAAATTTTTTAAATAGAGTACGGTGTGATTCTTCTTGATGGTATCTCATCAGGTTTGTTGCGTTGATGAAAACGTGTAGGATTTTTGAAAACCTTCTCATTTCAATCGTTTTCACTGAATTGGGTGGTAGGATTGATAGTTAATGTAAACACCTTTTGTTTTTCCTCAAAAAAGTTTATAATGTTTTTTAACTCTTCCAAATGTCGAATGTGTTGCTTTAACCTTTCTTTCAACATGATCGCCATCGTAAATATAGAAAGTTCTGTAACAAATTAAAGTGAAAAATTATGTAGTTAAGATACAAAACGGTGGATAGTATACTCACATGGAGATGAAAATATGGTAAAAGAGATATATTTCTGGTTGGGGATCGTTTAAATACTTTTTCAATTACATGTAACTAGAGCCATCTCATGTTGGATAGTGAATATTTTGATGAGAACGGTATTGGTGATAATAGCAAATAATTACTACATCGACGTCAAATCTTTAAGGCAATTTCTTTGGGGTGGAATTGACACTCCACATTGAAGCCTTGAATGTCTAAGAAAGCTATTCACATTTTTCTCCTCGACGATGGTTGAACTTAAACTGAGAAGTGATAGACAGAGGTCTTGTGTAATACATCATCCTAGTTCCATCTCTTTATAATTTCACTGAGAGGATGTTGTTCAATTATGTTATCATGAATGATGATGCAATAGACACAAGTATTTGCTGGAAAACCTTTAGACGATGCTTCTACTTCAAGCTTGACATCAACACTTGAACTTTTCACGCTTTCATCTGGGTGAGAACAATCGATGACAAAAATTAGGAATCTAACGTAACATTTGAAACCCCCGTTGGAAAATATCCAGCACACCACTTCCCGCACGCCATTATTACATTATTCGGGACCCCTTTGAAAAATAAGGCATGCTTACTGCGACTTCCGGCCCAGAACTCTCCTAGTATATCTACTTTGTATATCTACTTATGTAACACACTGTATTTTATGTTTGAATATATTCTGTCATAATTTATAAATCCCCTACAGTACGAAAATTCTTCATCCAAAATTACCCCCATCCCCCATCCACACATTCTAAATAATTTTTTAAACTTCAAATTGAAAAAGTTGATCTTTGAAATTAAGAAATAATTATAATATCCTATACCTACCAATAGCCACTTTTTACCAATTTTGATTTCATGTGTTTTGACAATAGAATCATTATCTCCCCGAATCCAAGAAACCACAATTTTGAATAGTAATTGGTCCATAATTACAAAAATCGTTGACCATTTATGAATTTTGTCTATAGAAAATAAAGGACTCGACGCGTGATGTTCGAACGATTAAAAAGTATACCTACCTAGATTTTAATAATAAATACTACTAGCTCCTAGTTCACTCAATCTAGTAATCTATGATTTTTTGTCGTAAACTTCGCCGCGCCATTCAAGAAGTGTTCTGAGGTTGATATTCAAGAATCATATTATGTGTTGTAGAAGACAGACAACCAGTGCATTCATTATTCAGATTAATTACTTGGATAACCAATTAAGATTTAATTAAATTTATTGTTTAGAATGAGTCTTTTGAATAATAGTTAGAATTACACAAAAATTGCTCCACCCACCCCAAACGAAAACACCTATCCAATCCTGAATCGGACTGATCAGAAACGCCCATTCAAATAATGACCAAAATCAATCACGTACCACATACACGACACTAAACTAATACTTAGAATTTATTTTCATAATTCTATTTTTTACTGTTTTCTAAATAATCCAAGTTACCTAAGTATATCAGAAGTGAATCCGTAAAAAAAATCGGATTTCAAGCAACTTTTATGATTGTGTTAGTCAAATTGAGTAGATGCTGGTCAATTTTCTAATTTTTGAAAATACTGCATGAATTTTTTCGTTTCTAATGAAACAAGAGATTTTCATTTTTTCATCTCTGCTATGTTGAAAACGCCTAATATTTACGGTTTACGTTCCTGTCTTCTATTTTAATTTTATTGTTTCTGGTCAAAGTTCTGGTTTTGTTCTGAATTGTTGAGGTTAAAGAGCAGTCTTAACGTTAAGTGGAAGTTTTAAGAAATCTGGAAGTGATAATATTTTAGGTAAGTATCAAGTGTACATATTATCTAAAAAACAATTATTCCTATAGCCACAATTATCAATAATTTAGAAAAAGTCTCTCACAAAGGGGATCATTTGTGAAGGAGAAGCTTATGTCAATAAAATGTATTGATGAAAATAAGTTACACGACTATATACTCATTCATATTCACACTCATTTCTCTGACTATACACGACTTTCTACTGTCTATGATCGACTGTGATCTATGACTAACTATCTATCCTGTCATTGCCATCGGAATTATACCTATATAGTCTTAAAAGCTTTAGATAATTCCAGTGTTGTTTTCGCGGTTTCCGGAGGTTATTTCAGTATATGGCTTCAAGAGTCGACCAGGACTTATTCTCGTTGCCTCTAAGGTCTCCCGTGTTTTCTGAAATGTGCATTGTGTATGTAGTTCATAATTCGGGTAAGTCTTTATGTTACAATAATGATAGAATCTAAGACAAATTTTATATTAATGTGGTCCTCTCGTGTTTTCTGTATCCTATAGGTTAAAAAAAACAATATCAAAAAAAGAAAGTGTAGAAGCGCTTCTCGTCATTTCTCAGTTGCGCGTACAAAGTATGAAATTCACCATTTTTTTGCGTTGCTGATTTATCTCGTGAAACCATATTTTCTTTTTTTTTTCGTCTGAAAAAAGGAATTATTTACACCATCATACCAATATTAGGTGGGTGCTTACCTTCTGAGATCCAATTATTCTTGTTTCTCATCTTCATGAAAATGAAGCATACAGGAAACGCCAAGTTGATTGCAGTGGATCAGGGTTTCGTCAAAAACTAAGCACTTCCGGTATAAAAAACAATTGCTAGAAAAATAAAAATGTTATATTTGGATTGTACATGACACGAAGATGCCAAATCTGCAATAAAATTAACACTTCCGGTCGGTCACTTCCGGTCGTCCGATTTTGATGAAAGGGGTATCAATGGATTCTTGACGTCAACGACAACATTTAAGCATTGTTGGATGTCAGAATGGCCTAGGAAGCTAACTTCGTCAATATGAGAGACAGAACTGCAAGAAAAGTTTCAAAAAAGACTGTTTAAAGAATACTCAATAAAAATGATTTGAACCAAAAAGAAAATATTTCACAAGCTAATCATTCACTTGAAAAAACGGTATAACATATTGTTTAAAATAACACTCTGCCAAAGTCGGCCAGAAATCTGTTCCAAAGAAAATAGCGAGAATTAAACAAGGTTGCAATTGTCTGCTGTGGGAAAGAGTCGTGCTTGCAATAAGAGTCTTAAAAACTTCATATCTTTCAATGTACCAGCAAATGAGGCTTTATAGACAGGGACGATAAATTATGCGAGTAAAACAGAACAAGGTAACCAATTGATGTGTAAGTTTGCCATAACATATGCGTCAAAAATATTCTTCAATATCGACAATCATTAAAGTTTGCAAATTTTTTGACAAATTAAAAATCTCTCAAGCTGGCCGTTCAGTTGATAAAACGATGTAACATATTGGAAATAATGTTGCTCTGGTTAAATGATGGCGTAGAGAAAATGAAAATTTTTTAGTCATATAGTTGGAAATAATGAAGAGTATATCTAAATAATTAGAACTATGAAAAAATTCAGCGGCCGAACGTCGTAGACAGGAACAAAAGATACGAGGAGTGTGAGAACCCACCACAAGCGGGGAGATCCGTTACAAATATAAGAGCGAGAATTAAACATGGTTGCGAATGTGTGCTGAATGGAAGAGCAGGAAGAATCTCAAAATATTTTCAATGATTCCCTCATACATTACATGAAAATGAAGGTGGAATTGCAGATTTCTCAAAAAACCAAGCATGTCACATTGAAAAGAAAAATAGAAATCCAAGTTACCATAATTACAAATTCGTTGGAAAGAAACAAATGAAAAGATATTGATTGGCTTGAACAAAAAAAAAACATACACAAATCAACGGAAAACGGGGAAAGAAGAGCGAAATACTTTCAAACTCCTTAGAAAAGCACTGAAATTTTTGGTATATAGACAAGGCTTGTAACGTTCCAAGTTTTCACAATCCATTTATTGTTTTGTAATACTGGTTGCATATTGTTTCGGTTGTATTTCCTACTTAATTAATTTATCCATGCGCCAGAATGAGGGGAGCGACGAAGAAGATAATATAAAAATGGGATGAACGAGAGATCGGTCTCTTCTCTTCTCTCTTTCTCTTTGCTTTTCTCTTTGGAGACTCGGGAAGTAGCTGTTATGTTTCTCTTCTGGTGAAAGAAATCGATGTAGTGAGTGCACTGGATTCCAGAAAGTTGCCGGCAAGTACCCTCATTTAAATTTGATAAATTATTTTTTTCACTTTACTAACAGTCTATGATAATATGCTCAATTATTTTGGCTGCAATTTGACTTATTCAGTCAAATCATAGGTGTTTGAAAGGGCGTAAAGCCAAATTTGTATCAACCCTATCGAAGGTGAAATATTGTTTTGATTCAATAAATAATGGAAGATGAGTACTAATTGCCGGTACCCTTGAAATTCTAGCCGTGCTCGCTAAATCATTTTATTTGATTTATATATATATATATGTATATATATGTATATAAATTCACTTGGTGTCAGCATTATTAGCATACGAGCTTGTTGTTCATTCTTTTTTCTATGTATTTACCAGAAGAGAATAAATAATCTTCTACATTTTTATAATATAATATGATTTTATCTCGAACAATCTATGAATAATTCAGTTATATTAATTATGTGTTATCTTTTCCGATTAATCTTGAGATAGAAGAACTTGTAATATTTCTTTTAGATTGATTATATATTATATTTTCCGATTAATTCTGAAATTGAATAAACTTGTATTCATTCATGTACATTGAATTTATATTATATTTTCTGATTCATCTTGAAATTGAAGAATCGAAGTATCATTGAAACATTGTTTTTAAGAGCAAATTAAATGTTAATTTAACTATTATCCTAGATTAAATAGCTCAGTTTAAAGCTCCTTGAGTTCATTCATGGTAAAGTCCGATCAGTAAGATAATAATAAATGTTATTAATATAATTGAGTAATTAATTATATAACTAATTTTAAGAGTAGAAATTATTGGAAATAATAAAGTGATTTCTACATCAAAAATTACAAAAATAATAGCGATTAAAAAAATATGTAAGGAAAAGGGGAGTCGGGCGGAAGATTTAGGATCAAACCCACATTCAAAAGGTCTGTTTTTTTATCGATCAGAAAAAGTTTTTTTAAAAATTAAATTTAATAGGATGATTATTATTACTGTGATTGAGCATATAACTATTAAAAGGATGGATAATAATTGAATTATTTATACAAAATTTTAGATTTTTTGATTGGAAGTCAAATATAATATTTTATATTATATAAATATCTACCTCATCAGTAAATAGAAATATCTAAGAATAATCAAACTACATCAACAAAATGTCAATATCAAGCAGCAGCTTCAAATCCAAAATGATGCTTAGAAGAAAAATGTCCTAAAAAGTGTCAGATTAAACAAATTAATAAGATGGTTGTACCAATTATTACAAGAAGACCGTGGAATCCGGTAGCCATAAAAAACGATGCCCCATAGATCGAATCTGCAGTAGTAAAAGATGCTTCTATATATTCGTATCCTTGAAGGATTGGAAAATAAATTTCTTGTAAAACACTGATAATTAACCCTTGAATGGTTTGTGGATAGTTATTTTCTATAAGTCTATGATGGGCTCATGTTACTGTTAATCCTGCAGTTAGAAGAATTAATGTATTTAATAGAGGGATTTCTATAGGGTTAAAAGTTATAATTTCATTAGGGGGTCAATTTACTTCTCTGTAGCAGTGAAAAAATATGTTTAAGTTTGACCTGTTATTATTATGGGAAATGTTACCGTTTATTTTAATAAAAATATTCGAAGAATACATATTTTTATTTTACTTAAACGCCATTTCTTAATATGGAGCTGTCTGTTTTTTTGACAAGAAATCTAATAAAAATTCGCTATTTATGGTAAGAAACTAGATTATTTTAGAAATAATAAAAAAAATACAAACAATCTTAAAATATTTCAATTTTACGTCTCCAACATCGCTTTCCTGTTCCTTCTGAAGTATTTCTGGTCCAACAGCATCAAATACAATATCGTAGTACCACAAATCGTTTTTAGGTACATACTTTTCAGCTTGGGACCGAACGTTTTCAAATTTGTTTTCGTTAATAGGAAAGGGATAACTTTTGCTCTAAAGGTAATGAGTATGAAGCCAATGATTTTTTGAAAAAAAAAATCTGAAAATAATGTTGTCAGATGATATACTGAACTTTACAACATTAGTTTTCTCATACATAGAAACACGTACTTTGAAATAGAAAACTTTTCTTAGAGTTTGTAACTAATTTCTTGAGAAAAGTTTTAAAATGTCCAGAGAAGTGTTTATATATATTGATTTTATATTCTTGACTGGTTTTATAATAAATAAAAAGATGTTCTTGGGAATGCAGTCATATGACATTTGTAATTGATGGCTATGAAATCTTTCCAGTTTTTGGCTAATTTATTCTAAATTCACGATTTTTGCCCTGAAGAAGAGAATAAACATTCTCGAAAGCTCGGCTTTAATCAAAGAATTTTATTTAATATATGACTGCATCCCATCCCCAAGAACATTTTTTTATATATATATATATATATATATATATATATATATATATATATATATGTGTGTGTGTGTGTGTGTGTGTTTTTACAAAATCTTTCCAAACTTAAGATAAACTATTTCTTTTTAAAACTTTGCGAATCCCATTAGTCCAAATGCTCGATGACAAATTTCAAAACAATTCTATTTGTGCTGATACTTTTGAAGTTATTATCAGCACCAATGGAATCAATTCTGCTTTGAATATTTCAGTGCAAAAACCAGAAAAGTCATTCTCAATATCTGCAAGACATATTTACTGACTTGAAGTATTGCTTGTAGTTTATATTGTTCTCAATCAATGCCTTAGGTATATGCAAAATGGACTCAAACTATACGTAACAAAATTCTCAAATCACCTATAAGTTTATTAGGATTACCCCACTGTTTGGGATCTACTAATCTGAGAATATAAATAAATGCCCAATTTCATTAGAGTGTCTTAAGAATCCTAGGAAGGTATTAGTGGGTATACACGATTAAATGATAGAGGAATCGCTTAGAGTTTATCATATCCACCCCATCCTCTTATACTGAGTTTAAATAATATGTAACGCCCTTTTTTTTTATTCTTATAAAACCTACCAATGCTGGATGTGGAATTCCTGATTCCAGTGAGCTGGTTGGGCCGCCAAACGGTTTCGCTCTAAGTGGAGACGGCGTGGGTTGCAAGATGGAAGAGGTAAACTACCTAAATCGGGCGCCACAAGGTTTAGACTCAACCAGCCCCGATGTACTCTCAAACCTTGAAACGTTAAGGGTACTTCCCCAAACAGTAGCAAGCAAAAGAAATATATATATGTATATCTTCGAGGCAAAGGTTTTATTTATTACAATAAAATATAAGGATAGCAATAACCAAAATAAATAAAAAAAAAATATATTGAACAAGCGAACAACCAATAGGAAGAACAGTGATGCTGCACAAAATTAAGTTGAGATTTAAGGTGTCCTATACTCTTGGTTAAAGACGTTCCGTGGGTTTGTCAGATCAGGCGTCAACTGACAACTTCACCAGTCAATGCTTCTCTGATTTGACGCGAATGACAGCAATAATAATAAACACAAAACTACGGTTGTGAATTACGTTCAATTTTTATTAAATAGTGTATTCATCCCATCAGGTAAGCAAAGATTCTACTACTAAAATCTACTCAATAACTACAACTAACAATATTTTGTAGCACTAAGAGTCAAGAAAGGGTGACCGCTGTGCTCCACGGAAGAAATAAAACTTCCAAAAGGCCGATTAATGATTCTAATCGAGGCGTTCGTTAAGCAGATCTGCGTAACAACGATTATCTCATTTATCTTATGAAATCATCGAATAACAGGGTCTGCCTTTGTACAGAGGTAAGTTAGTATACAAAAATATACGTGAGCTCGAAATATCAATGCCAGATAGATATCGATGTAAGTATAACTTGTACTAACTGATCACTAATATCTCAACGAGATAATTAGCAGCTGTAACAATATTAAACAATACTGACTAAATAGATAATAGTTTTGAATTTTGCTGACTGGACAAATAGTTCAAATTACTATGATTGAATAAATTATTGAAATTCTTATTCTCTAATGTCTAAGTTGTGCAATTATAACATAAAATAAATTGGACTTATCGGTGGTAGGTTAATCTCTGGACGTTCGTGGAATTTGAGAGCCGACCGCTGGACTGGCTGGACTCTAGAGCTCGGGACTTCTCTGGAAAGATTGGTGACTACGCTGGACTGCTCGCAGTATGTAGTTGTTGGAGGCCGTTCCAACTCACCCCAGCCACAATGAATTTTGGGTAAAGCTTGAAGCCTCGGATATTCTTGGACTTCTGAGGTGCAACCAGTTTAGAAGATGGTTCTCAAGATCCGACTTCCGTCGAGCACGTGTTGTGTGCAGAATCCTTAGGGCTCGGATCCGTAAAAAGAAAAGGAGTGAAAGTAAATCTCTCAAAACTGGTGAGTACAAATACAAATTCGACGATTCAACTCCTTAAAATTGCCACAAAAGATTCAGAACTTCTTCTTACTAGGTTGCGAACCGATTGCCACGAGGGATCTAGACCATATCTCTCGAAAAGAAACCTTCCGCCAGCCACACTTTCATCCCTCCCGGAAATTCCATTCTCCCGCCATTTTGGATTTCCTTCGTGACAGATTCCACCACTCTGCAGCGCGGATTTCAAATTTCGCGGGAAATAACTACATCATTGGAAGCACCAGCATGAGTACTCCACCCCCGAAAACAGTTGAAGAATATAGTGGTAAGTACTAGACACTTAAAATTTGTGAACGTACCATTCCCCTCACACCCAATAGGAAATTTCTGGAGAAATTTCACACCAAAACTATAGTCAAGCTCGAGATTCTTTAGGATGAAAAGTAAAAGAGAGTACTCGAAAGAAACTCACAAATCTGGGGGTCTATCATGATAAGGCTTCAAATCCTGAATATGCCACTTCCGACGACCACGATTCTCATCTCCCTCGAGAATGTACGTCCCGTAACCAATTTTCTTAGCTACTTTAAACGGACCGAGATAGCGAGGTGCTAATGACGCGGAGAATTTTCGACTAGCGTCCGAAAGTGAATAGTTTTTTCGCCAAACTAGGTCTCCGGGAGCGAATTCTACGTGTCGTCGACGCATGTTGTAACGCCGGGCACTATCCTCATAGGCCTTCTCTAACCGTTCCCGGACAAGTTGGTAACAAGCATCTAGAGCTTGATTGCCCACTTGCCTTACACCGAATTCGACGTTGTCAGTCGATTTTAGTTGGCCATACTCCCGACCAGACCGAACAAATTCACGACTGAAATTTAACATGAACGGGGAATATCCTGTGACTTGATGTTTTGACGTGCGTAAGGCACAAGCAAATTTCTTCAAATGCAAGTCCCATTCGCGTTGGTCGGTCTTGACGAACGCAGCCAACATTGACTTCAAGGTTTTATTCACCCTTTCGGTCGGGTTTGACTGTGGATGGTAAACTGGGTTGAAACGTAAACGAATACCGTATCTGGCAGTTAGAGCCGACAGTTCCTTGCCGGTATATTGCACGCCATTATCCACGAGCAATAACTGTGGAGCACCGAATAGCAAAATAATCTCGTCCTCTAGGATGCGAGCTATATTCTTGGCAGTCGCCTTCCTTAGAGGAAATAGCCGAGAAAACTTTGAGAAGCAATCGTGTACGACGAGAATGTAGACGTTCCCTTGTTTCGACCGCGGAAATGGACCGACGATATCGCTCGAAATTACCTTCCAAGGTACATCCGCGACAGGATTGCGCGCCAAGAGCCCTTTTGGTGCCAGCTGCTCAGGTTTTGTCGCCTGACAAATAGCACAACCACGAACATATCGAGCCACATCACTACGCATCTGTGGCCAATAATACGACAATTTAAGACGATTATACGTTTTGAAAACACCCAAATGCCCACTCGTAGGATGGTCATGACAACTTTGAAGGACCTTTCGGCGCAATTCTTTCGGAATCACGCGCCTCCAATCGTTCACGTCGGCATCCGAATCACTTTTAGACGGGTATTTATAAAGTTGGAATTCATGTACACGCCATTTGTCGAACTTGAGTGGATTATCGCGAACGCTATTTAACATGCGGTTGTACCACTGGTCTTTAGTGGGTTGTTGCACCATAATAAAGGAGTCCTCTCCCGTTTGATTTTCAACGTGGACTTGATCGAGTGCAACGCTTCCCGTCAACACTGGAACACTGCGACTTAATGCATCTGGGACGACGTTGTGCCTTCCCTTCCGATGGGAAATTTCAAAGTCAAATGCTTGCAACCGCAACGCCCATCGACAGAGCTTACCGGTGGGATTTTTAAGTTGCTGCAGCCAAATCAAAGAGTGATGATCGGTAATAACTTTAAAATGATATCCCTCCAGGTATCCACGGAATTTTTCGATTGCCCAAATCACCGCGAGACATTCTCGTTGAGTAGTGCTGTAGTTCCTTTCCGGTGGCGTTAGAGACCTGCTAATATAACTAACGACATGTTCACCATCCGGATATTGTTGTGTCAACACAGCTCCGATGCCAAAAGCACTAGCGTCCGTTTGTACGGTGAATTCTCGTTCGAAATCGGGGCAACGAAGTACAGGAGCTGATATTAGCAGTTCTTTGACCTTTCGGAATGAAGCCTCACAAGACGTACTCCACGAAAACTGTTTATTTTTGCGAAGAAGTGATGTTAGGGGCACGACTAAATCGGCAAAATTTGGTATGAAGCGCCTATACCACGAGGCCATTCCTAAGAATTGTCGGACTTCCTTCTGGGACTTGGGTACGGGAATATTTACGATTGCCGAAACCTTCTCAGGGTCGACATGCAAGCCCCTTTTATCAACTACGTAACCGAGGTATCTGAGGCGAGGTAAACAAAACTTGCACTTGTCGCGATTCAAGGTTAACTGAGCACGAGTCAATCTATCGAATATTTTCTGCAAGATGTTCAAGTGTTGTTCGAAATCTGGAGTTGCGATCACCAGGTCATCGAGATAAACAAAAACGAAGGGTTCAAGGTCATGTCCAATGACAGTGTCTATCACCCTTTGAAACACGGCTGGAGAATTGGTAAGGCCAAATGGCAAACGGCGAAACTGGTATAGTCCTCTTCCGCTGACCGAGAATGATGTAAATGGTCGACTTTCAGGCGCGACTGGTATTTGCCAGTAAGCAGACCTAATGTCCAGAGCCGATAAAAATTTTGCGTTACGAAGCTTATCTAAAATACTCGAAATCCTAGGTAATGGGTAAGCGTCCTTAACAGTCACCCTATTCAGACGGCGATAATCAACACAAAAACGATAGGACATATCTTTCTTTCGAACCATCAAGACCGGACTAGACCATGCGCTATTTGACGGTTCTACAACACCGAGCGCTAACATTCTGTCGAGTTCTTTATTTATTTCGTCCTGGATTTTCGGAGACACAGGATAATTTCGTTGTTTTATCGGTGTAGGATCATCTACAACGATTTTATGCTCGATTCCCTGAATACAACCAAGTTCAGACTTAAGCTGTCTAATATAGTTATCCACGAGCTGCTGTAGTTCTAACGCTTGATCGGAGCTTACTTCGAATCGATTATCATCCTCGATACAACTGAGCAAGCATGAAGAAAAGTGCCAAGAGTTACTTCGTAAATCAGTGACTACACCCATTGCTACCCTGAAATCTACCCCCAAGATAAGAGTATGCGGTACGTCTGGAACAAGAACTACATCTACCATTTTGATTTTACCTTCCAATTCTAACGGTAGCGAACACGTTCCGATGATTTCATGGGAGGATCCGTCTGCGACGATACAACTCTGGTCGATTGTGTTAACATTTAATTTAAATTGTTCTACTAAACTTATGCCGGGTTTCCCGAGAATAGTACGACTAGCACCCGAATCCAATAATCCTAAGATAGTTATACCATAGCAAGAAACTTTCACATGAGGCCTATTATCTCCCGAGGTACTATGAAGGATATAATCTAGAATGACTTTATTTGAAGCATAACGTTGTTCATCGGCCGAGTTATTCTCTGAAGAGAGCCAGTTCCGGCCGATCACTGACTCCTTCGAGCGTTTCCCGAAGCTGAGTTGCGATTGATAGAACATGTCGGACAATTTCTAAGAGTAACATTGGGCTTTCTGCATTTGTAGCACATAATTTGGCTGGTATTTCGACAGTCTACCGCGCGGTGACCACTCTGATCACATTTCCAACAACGTAATTCCTTACTAGTACACGGCGACGACTCGTTCGGAATGCCAGTAGACGCAGATGCAGTAACATGCTGACTTGCTTTTGTCTTATGATAGCCGAGACTCGGTTCGAGCAGGTGTTTGTTTGGAGGAGGTCGATATTGATCAGCTCTAGCTCGAGCTTCTTCGACCAACCGAGCACTTCTTAGTAGTTGTTCAATCGACGTCAACGGTTGCAGTGCTATCGCGGTTTGCAGCTCTGGTAGCAGGTTCCTGCGGATTAGACCTAACTGTATCGATTCTGACGGTCGTACCGGTAATCTATTAAATAAATTTAACATTGCCGACACGAATACTACGACTTTCTCGTCTGGACCTTGAGTTCTTCTCCGAATTTCGTCCCAAAGTGCACTTTCATAATCATAGGGAAGGAAAGAGTCCCTTAACCCTCTTACAATGTCATCCCAAGTAGTAAGGGTGGATTTCCGAGACCGGAACCACATCAACGCATCACCCGAAAGTAATTCAACTGCGTATTTCGCTAACTGTTCGACTGTTACCCCTCTCGATATTCTACGTTCTTCAACTCGTTCCAAAAAATCTAACACACCACCAGTGCCATCAAACATGATTCCCCACTTGGACAAGTTAGGATCCCGAGAACAAGAAATTGGGTTAACCGAGATACTGCGTTGGGGTTCTCTACTTGAAAATATGGAAAGATTTGCCATTCTATTTGACAATTCGTCCGGATTTATTAGCGTGGATCGACGAACTGGACGATCTCCAAAAATATCCTCTTCTGCAGGCGCCGAAATTAATGGCGGAGTCGAGTCACAATTTGGTTCATCGAGAACATTGATGAGTCCCGTTTCTCTATGACTTTTCATGAGATCATCTAGCGTTTGGGATACGTGATCGCACAGTTCGATTAAATTCTTACATTCGGTATTCTCTTCGTCAGTTTTTGGGGTAATCAGAGACACACGACCACGCAAGTGACGTAATTTCGACTTTATTCGTTTAGACTCGTTATCTGCATTGGGATAATTAAATTCCTGCAGGTCACCTACCAAACCATCTAATTTGGAAGCACAAATTAATAATTCAGCCCTAGAATCGAAACTTGAAGGATCAAAGACGATAGGACAGGTTTTTTCTGTGTTCAATAGCTCACGTAGTCGAGCTCTTTTGGATTGAACGTTCGCACCACCAGGAGGATAACCCCTAATAGTCAACTCGTAAGTTAACTCGTCTGTCGATAACCTATTCACGTCCATATCGAATCTTGGAAACTTTATTACAAGCAAAATAAAATGAAATGAAAGTGAAATCAAATTAAATTAGCAAAGTACACAAAGCAATGCAGGCCAGGCCTGTTTGGCCCCACGTTGGGCGCCAAATTTGTAACGCCCTTTTTTTTTTATTCTTATAAAACCTACCAATGCTGGATGTGGAATTCCTGATTCCAGTGAGCTGGTTGGGCCGCCAAACGGTTTCGCTCTAAGTGGAGACGGCGTGGGTTGCAAGATGGAAGAGGTAAACTACCTAAATCGGGCGCCACAAGGTTTAGACTCAACCAGCCCCGATGTACTCTCAAACCTTGAAACGTTAAGGGTACTTCCCCAAACAGTAGCAAGCAAAAGAAATATATATATGTATATCTTCGAGGCAAAGGTTTTATTTATTACAATAAAATATAAGGATAGCAATAACCAAAATAAAAAAAAAAAATATATTGAACAAGCGAACAACCAATAGGAAGAACAGTGATGCTGCACAAAATTAAGTTGAGATTTAAGGTGTCCTATACTCTTGGTTAAAGACGTTCCGTGGGTTTGTCAGATCAGGCGTCAACTGACAACTTCACCAGTCAATGCTTCTCTGATTTGACGCGAATGACAGCAATAATAATAAACACAAAACTACGGTTGTGAATTACGTTCAATTTTTATTAAATAGTGTATTCATCCCATCAGGTAAGCAAAGATTCTACTACTAAAATCTACTCAATAACTACAACTAACAATATTTTGTAGCACTAAGAGTCAAGAAAGGGTGACCGCTGTGCTCCACGGAAGAAATAAAACTTCCAAAAGGCCGATTAATGATTCCAATCGAGGCGTTCGTTAAGCAGATCTGCGTAACAACGATTATCTCATTTATCTTATGAAATCATCGAATAACAGGGTCTGCCTTTGTACAGAGGTAAGTTAGTATACAAAAATATACGTGAGCTCGAAATATCAATGCCAGATAGATATCGATGTAAGTATAACTTGTACTAACTGATCACTAATATCTCAACGAGATAATTAGCAGCTGTAACAATATTAAACAATACTGACTAAATAGATAATAGTTTTGAATTTTGCTGACTGGACAAATAGTTCAAATTACTATGATTGAATAAATTATTGAAATTCTTATTCTCTAATGTCTAAGTTGTGCAATTATAACATAAAATAAATTGGACTTATCGGTGGTAGGTTAATCTCTGGACGTTCGTGGAATTTGAGAGCCGACCGCTGGACTGGCTAGACTCTAGAGCTCGGGACTTCTCTGGAAAGATTGGTGACTACGCTGGACTTCTCGCTTCAGTATGTAGTTGTTGGAGGCCGTTCCAACTCACCCCAGCCACAATGAATTTTGGGTAAAGCTTGAAGCCTCGGATATTCTTGGACTTCTGAGGTGCAACCAGTTTAGAAGATGGTTCTCAAGATCCGACTTCCGTCGAGCACGTGTTGTGCGCAGAATCCTTAGGGCTCGGATCCGTAAAACGAAAAGGAGTGAAAGTAAATCTCTCAAAACTGGTGAGTACAAATACAAATTCGACGATTCAACTCCTTAAAATTGCCACAAAAGATTCAGAACTTCTTCTTACTAGGTTGCGAACCGATTGCCACGAGGGATCTAGACCATCTCTCTCGAAAAGAAACCTTCCGCCAGCCACACTTTCCTCCCTCCCGGAAATTCCATTCTCCCGCCATTTTGGATTTCCTTCGTGACAGATTCCACCACTCTGCAGCGCGGATTTCAAATTTCGCGGGAAATAACTACATCATTGGAAGCACCAGCATGAGTACTCCACCCCCGAAAACAGTTGAAGAATATAGTGGTAAGTACTAGACACTTAAAATTTGTGAACGTAACAAATATCGACCGATTTCCCAAAGAAGAAGGTATAAAATTTGACTATAAGTTTGTTTTGTATATTTTCTATCGGTAGATACACATACTATTGTGATGATTCTTTTTCATTTGAATGGGGACTACAGGGCGATGGTATTATATTTATATTTTAAGGGTTTTATAAAGCTCATCTCTTCTAAAAAGCCCTTCAAATTAAATGGTACCATGGTAACTTTTACTAATTTTCTGAAAAGGTCCAGTTGGGTTGTTTACTATTCTGTTGATTGCATTTATGTAAACATCTCAAAGGTAAATTTAATCCGAGATAAGCCTTCATTCCACACAAAACTTTTTTTAAACGCAAATGAAATTCAACTAACAGATACTTAAGGGAAATTTTGATCGATATACATACGAGCAACTGTAAAAAATTTGATAATAATAATAGTAAATATGTTTTCTTCATTCATATGATTTTTTATGGAAATTAAATAATACTAGAAAATTTTATTTTTATTACATTTACTCTCCACTCAAATGCTATGAATTGTCAAATTTTATAAATATTTTCTCACATTCTTGCTAAACCGTTCCTTCTACTTTGAAATTTAATATGACCATTCTTGTTCATCTTGACGTAGGTACTCAAAAGAAATGAATGGTCACAACAGTTTTTATAAGAGACTGTTCATTAACTATGAACTAAAGAATACTTTTTTACCAAAAACCTTGCGTCAGAATTATAAATCAAAATACATGTATTGTGTATTTTTTATCATTTTCCGTGTAATACAATTAAATTGAGTATGGTCATATACAGGCTGTTTCAAGTGTGTCCACGTATTTTGAAAGAATGTTCTATAACAATATTATTATTATTATTTATATAGTATTGTAATAATGACCAATTTTCACATTATTGCATAAATTATGTACAACGTATATAAAAACTCAACTGACATATCTTTTCTATATTTTTATATGGAACACTCTGTATTTTATTTCACATATATTTCTTAAGAGGTTTAGTTTTTTCAAATGAGAATAATACATTATATTGGAAAAAAACACAAAAATATATTAAAAATAATTCAAAAATCATACCTTATATCCATTTTCAGTATCAATAGGAATTCAAGTCACTACTATGTCAACTGAATACTTGATAGAATAAAACAGCTAATATTAATATTATTATTGAAAATGCTCGAACAGAAGTCAGTCAAATTAAGTAGGCTGTGAGAAAATAGCATAAAAATATAATTCACTTCTCAGATGACTACGTGTTACTCTCACTATCTTGCATTTTGAATAATATCAAAAACTTTGTAGATTTTCAGTCAACTGCATTTTTGCAGTAACTATTCAAATATTTGTTTTATGATTGTTGGGAAGATTTTCCTAATATTATGACTAAATGATTATCTGCAGTAAATTATATTTTGTATGTATTTTTTTCACATCTGGCCAAATATTCTAGTCTTTTGCTCGAACGTTTCCATCATTAAAATTATTTTACTTTAATAATTATTCAGTTGACATAACATTACCTTGCATTGCTAGTGAAACTGAAAATTCATATCCCATAAAAAACATAAAATGTAAAAAATGCAAGTCTTGCAACGCAGTCCTTCCAACGCCAAAAGTTGTGAGATCACAGGTATAACCAAGTCAGTTAGCTTAGCTCCTATCTATTGAAGTAAATATTCTACTATATCTTCATAAATTTGATCTTATTATATACCCAAGATTTATAGTCACCGAATAATTATTAGACATCTTTATTTCTATAATAAATGTATAGTGACTTTGAGCAATATTTGAACGTAATCATACTAATTTTTATCATTATGAAAACGACACTGAAATTTAGGAATGTTTGAGTTTTTCCTTTCATTCTACGTAAAAAATAACAAAATTCCAAATTTGAAGTTTCTGTGTTTTGTAGAAGTACCTTACTTATAGCTTTCTCAACAACGAAGTTACAGGGGGGGTTGAAAGTGGCCTGAATTGCTTCGTGCCGTGCCCCCAGATTAGGTAGTTGTAAATGACTCTTTATTGATTAATAATAGTTCTTTTATTATAATTTCCAATTGAATTTCATTTTCATTCACATAAACTACAAGTAACGGTAGGCATTCCTAAGATTTTGAGAATATCTTAGATCTCCAAAACAAGTTATTATAGGTATATGATTATCAAAGAAAAATGTGTTTCATTTAAATTTCATTTAAAAAAAAATTTTTACATTCCCTTACACAATTGATTTTCTTAATATACAGGCCGATTTTATTAACGTGCCCATTAGAAGATGTTCACTTATAAATTGAGATAGAAATATGAAAATTTTAACCTGGCTATAATCATCGTTGCCCAATTTAGTGAAAATATTTACAAGATGGTGGCACTTCCGGTTACAACGGAAAATGTACAAATTTTGTTTTTTCATATGAAAACCCCTGTTTTTATAAGATATTTGAATTCCGCACATTTAACTAAGTATGAAAACCCCAATAGTTAGAAGTTATCTGTCATAGTCTTTGACGTATACCAATGCAGACTGTAGTTTGCAGAGGTGAGAGCGGTAACTCGTACTTTTGCCTACAGAAGCATTATTTACAGAAAAATGTTGGATTTTCAAGTTTTTCCCGATTTATTAAAAAATATAGCTTGTAATCAACGAGATATTGTGTATAATACATTTCTGCAATGATAAGATCATTTGTACATGTTTTCAACTCGTAAAAGTCTGTATTATTTATGCTATTAATATATGTAAATCCAAATAGACGGATTTAGCAATTTATTTTTTCAAGACTCTACGGTGTTGCCGGTTATTAAATTTTACCTGCTTATAAATACCTAAGAGATATAAATGTCGGATAAATAACTAACTGAAACCAACAATGTAATAATGAACATCATTTATTATTTAAGAACTTCGCTTTTATTCGAAAGTCGTACATTTTTAAGGTAATAATAATATTTGTCAAACGTAAACTCCAATTGAATGTCAATAATAAGGAGGTAGCAGCAGAGAACAGAGACTGCAATCCTTTTGACAGCACGTGCTCCGATAAAATTGATCACATTTAATGCATCTATTTACTAACAGATGGCAGAGCGATCAGGAAGCAGACGCTTTTGTACGCTGTGGGTGGAGCCAGACTCAACCAGAGAATAAATACTACAAGAGAACAAAGATGTCTCTGTTCTCTGATACCATGGTCTATCTATCTCAAAGAATTAGTACTCCTAGAAGGCTGTATGAGTGAGAAGTTCCTCACGAAGAAAGAGAAACAGTAGTAGGGTTTTGGGATGATATACGCTTGCGCGAAAATCTATCTTATATATTCGTTTATGTACTTTTCTTAAGAACGGTGTTGTCAAACTTGAAGAAATTTCCCGTTTTGGAAGATTTTTAATTAGAAGAGAGAAAGTAAATATGTACCTTTGAGTATTATTTTTTGTTTTATGTAATATCAAAGACTTTAAATTTATCATGCTTTAGATGAATATTAAAAAAACAATATATTTTTTTTTTCAAAATTAAGAGTGCCTATACAAAAACATTTTGTAATTTGTACCTTATACTAAGCAACAATGCATGATAATTTTATTGTTGGACGTCATTGATGACTATTTTTATACTGGTGTTGTCATATAAGCATATATGCATGTTGTCGTATATCTATAAGTAGGTCTCAACTAAAAACTTTTTGTTTATATATATATATATATTAATGATAGATGCTCTACACCTTTGTGCTTTTATTTAGTTGGACACAACCACCACTAGAAGCGGATCACGTGATTTCAAGCTTGTTAGCTTTCATCAGCGCCACATAAGTGGAAGCTGTATCCAACTAGACAAAAGCAACTGGAAGATAGTCGGAATTTACCAGACCAGATCTACCAGTGGGACACACTTCGCGCCACCTAGGTATTGAGAGCCTAATTACGTTTAACGTAAGGATATGTGTAAATGAAGATATCTATATTTCATAATTGAAAGAGTATAATATATATAATAATGATAGATGCTCTACACCTTTGTGCTTTCATTTAGTTGGATACAACCACCACTAGAAGCGGATCACGTGATTTCAAGCTTGTTAGCTTTCATCAGCGCCACATAAGTGGAAGCTGTATCCAACTAGACAAAAGCAACTGGAAGATAGTCGGAATTTACCAGACCAGATCTACCAGCGGGACACACTTCGCGCCACCTAGGTATTGAGAGCCTAATTACGTTTAACGTAAGGATATGTGTAAATGAAGATATCTATATTTCATAAATGAAAGAGTATAATATATATAATAATGATAGATGCTCTACACCTTTGTGCTTTTATTTAGTTGGACACAACCACCACTAGAAGCGGATCACGTGATTTCAAGCTTGTTAGCTTTCATCAGCGCCACATAAGTGGAAGCTGTATCCAACTAGACAAAAGCAACTGGAAGATAGTCGGAATTTACCAGACCAGATCTACCAGCGGGACACACTTCGCGCCACCTAGGTATTGAGAGCCTAATTACGTTTAACGTAAGGATATGTGTAAATGAAGATATCTATATTTAATAAATGAAAGAGTATAATATATATAATAATGATAGATGCTCTACACCTTTGTGCTTTTATTTAGTTGGACACAACCACCACTAGAAGCGGATCACGTGATTTCAAGCTTGTTAGCTTTCATCAGCGCCACATAAGTGGAAGCTGTATCCAACTAGACAAAAGCAAATGGAAGATAGTCGGAATTAACCAGACCAGATCTACCAGCGGGACACACTTCGCGCCACCTAGGTATTGAGAGCCTAATTACGTTTAACGTAAGGATATGTGTAAATGAAGATATCTATATTTCATAATTGAAAGAGTATAATATATATAATAATGATAGATGCTCTACACCTTTGTGCTTTCATTTAGTTGGACACAACCACCACTAGAAGCGGATCACGTGATTTCAAGCTTGTTAGCTTTCATCAGCGCCACATAAGTGGAAGCTGTATCCAACTAGACAAAAGCAACTGGAAGATAGTCGGAATTTACCAGACCAGATCTACCAGCGGGACACACTTCGCACCACCTAGGTATTGAGAGCCTAATTACGTTTAACGTAAGGATATGTGTAAATGAAGATATCTATATTTAATAAATGAAAGAGTATAATATATATAATAATGATAGATGCTCTACACCTTTGTGCTTTTATTTAGTTGGACACAACCACCACTAGAAGCGGATCACGTTATTTCAAGCTTGTTAGCTTTCATCAGCGCCACATAAGTGGAAGCTGTATCCAACTAGACAAAAGCAAATGGAAGATAGTCGGAATTAACCAGACCAGATCTACCAGCGGGACATACTTCGCGCCACCTAGGTATTGAGAGCCTAATTACGTTTAACGTAAGGATATGTGTAAATGAAGGTATCTATATTTCATAATTGAAAGAGTAATATATATATAATAATGATAGATGCTCTACACCTTTGTGCTTTCATTTAGTTGGACACAACCACCACTAGAAGCGGATCACGTGATTTCAAGCTTGTTAGCTTTCATCAGCGCCACATAAGTGGAAGCTGTATCCAACTAGACAAAAGCAACTGGAAGATAGTCGGAATTTACCAGACCAGATCTACCAGCGGGACACACTTCGCGCCACCTAGGTATTGAGAGCCTAATTACGTTTAACGTAAGGATATGTGTAAATGAAGATATCTATATTTCATAATTGAAAGAGTATAATATATATAATAATGATAGATGCTCTACACCTTTGTGCTTTCATTTAGTTGGATACAACCACCACTAGAAGCGGATCACTTGATTTCAAGCTTGTTAGCTTTCATCAGCGCCACATAAGTGGAAGCTGTATCCAACTAGACAAAAGCAACTGGAAGATAGTCGGAATTTACCAGACCAGATCTACCAGCGGGACACACTTCGCGCCACCTAGGTATTGAGAGCCTAATTACGTTTAACGTAAGGATATGTGTAAATGAAGATATCTATATTTCATAAATGAAAGAGTATAATATATATAATAATGATAGATGCTCTACACCTTTGTGCTTTTATTTAGTTGGACACAACCACCACTAGAAGCGGATCACGTGATTTCAAGCTTGTTAGCTTTCATCAGCGCCACATTAGTGGAAGCTGTATCCAACTAGACAAAAGCAACTGGAAGATAGTCGGAATTTACCAGACCAGATCTACCAGCGGGACACACTTCGCGCCACCTAGGTATTGAGAGCCTAATTACGTTTAACGTAAGGATATGTGTAAATGAAGATATCTATATTTAATAAATGAAAGAGTATAATATATATAATAATGATAGATGCTCTACACCTTTGTGCTTTTATTTAGTTGGACACGACCACCACTAGAAGCGGATCACGTGATTTCAAGCTTGTTAGCTTTCATCAGCGCCACATAAGTGGAAGCTGTATCCAACTAGACAAAAGCAAATGGAAGATAGTCGGAATTTACCAGACCAGATCTACCAGCGGGACACACTTCGCGCCACCTAGGTATTGAGAGCATAATTACGTTTAACGTAAGGATATGTGTAAATGAAGATATCTATATTTCATAAAAGAAAGAGTATAATATATATAATAATGATAGATGCTCTACACCTTTGTGCTTTTATTTAGTTGGACACAACCACCACTAGAAGCGGATCACGTGATTTCAAGCTTGTTAGCTTTCATCAGCGCCACATAAGTGGAAGCTGTATCCAATTAGACAAAAGCAACTGGAAGATAGTCGGAATTTACCAGACCAGATCTACCAGCGGGACACACTTCGCGCCACCTAGGTATTGAGAGCCTAATTACGTTTAACGTAAGGATATGTGTAAATGAAGATATCTATATTTCATACATGAAAGAGTATAATATATATAATAATGATAGATGCTCTACGCCTTTGTGCTTTTATTTAGTTGGACACAACCACCACTAGAAGCGGATCACGTGATTTCAAGCTTGTTAGCTTTCATCAGCGCCACATAAGTGGAAGCTGTATCCAACTAGACAAAAGCAACAGGAAGATAGTCGGAATTTACCAGACCAGATCTACCAGCGGGACACACTTCGCGCCACCTAGGTATTGACAGCCTAATTACGTTTAACGTAAGGATATGTGTAAATGAAGATATCTATATTTCATAAATGAAAGAGTATAATATATATAATAATGATAGATGCTCTACACCTTTGTGCTTTCATTTAGTTGGACACAACCACCACTAGAAGCGGATCACGAGATTTCAAGCTTGTTAGCTTTCATCAGCGCCACATAAGTGGAAGCTGTATCCAACTAGACAAAAGCAACTGGAAGATAGTCGGAATTTACCAGACCAGATCTACCAGCGGGACACACTTCGCGCCACCTAGGTATTGAGAGCCTAATTACGTTTAACGTAAGGATATGTCTAAATGAAGATATCTATATTTCATAAATGAAAGAGTATAATATATATAATAATGATAGATGCTCTACACCTTTGTGCTTTTATTTAGTTGGACACAACCACCACTAGAAGCGGATCACGTGATTTCAAGCTTGTTAGCTTTCATCAGCGCCACATAAGTGTGTCCCGCTGGTAGATCTGGTCTGGTAAATTCCGACTATCTTCCAGTTGCTTTTGTCTAGTTGGATACAGCTTCCACTTATGTGGCGCTGATGAAAGCTAACAAGCTTGAAATCACGTGATCCGCTTCTAGTGGTGGTTGTGTCCAACTAAATAAAAGCACAAAGGTGTAGAGCATCTATCATTATTATATATATTATACTCTTTCATTTATGAAATATAGATATCTTCATTTACACATATCCTTACGTTAAACGTAATTAGGCTCTCAATACCTTGGTGGCGCGAAGTGTGTCCCGCTGGTAGATCTGGTCTGGTAAATTCTGACTATCTTCCAGTTGCTTTTGTCTAGTTGGATACAGCTTCCACTTATGTGGCGCTGATGAAAGCTAACAAGCTTGAAATCACGTGATCCGCTTCTAGTGGTGGTTGTGTCCAACTAAATAAAAGCACAAAGGTGTAGAGCATCTATCATTATTATATATATTATACTCTTTCATTTATGAAATTTAGATATCTTCATTTACACATATCCTTACGTTAAACGTAATTAGGCTCTCAATACCTAGGTGGCGCGAAGTGTGTCCCGCTGGTAGATCTGGTCTGGTAAATTCCGACTATCTTCCAGTTGCTTTTGTCTAGTTGGATACAGCTTCCACTTATGTGGCGCTGATGAAAGCTAACAAGCTTGAAATCACGTGATCCGCTTCTAGTGGTGGTTGTGTCCAACTAAATAAAAGCATAAAGGTGTAGAGCATCTATCATTATTATATATATTATACTCTTTCATTTATGAAATATAGATATCTTCATTTACACATATCCTTACGTTAAACGTAATTAGGCTCTCAATACCTAGGTGGCGCGAAGTGTGTCCAGCTGGTAGATCTGGTCTGGTAAATTCCGACTATCTTCCAGTTGCTTTTGTCTAGTTGGATACAGCTTCCACTTATGTGGCGCTAATGAAAGCTAACAAGCTTGAAATCACGTGATCCGCTTCTAGTGGTGGTTGTGTCCAACTAAATAAAAGCACAAAGGTGTAGAGCATCTATCATTATTATATATATTATACTCTTTCATTTATGAAATATAGATATCTTCATTTATATATATATATATATATATATATATATATATATATATATATATATATATATATATATATATGTACTAAATGACTTCGGTCTTTACAGTAGATAGATGGCTATAATCACATATAGTCATAAACTACCAATGATGAAAACAACTACACGGTGGATAAAAGCCCCATCCCGCACTGAAATATATCATCGCTGGCAGGTGCAAAGGATCAAGATCTAACTCGATACCCATTGATGAAAAAAGTTTATTGCTATATGTGATTATAGCCATCTATCTACTGTAAAGACCGAAGTCAATTTGTACATATCTTTCAGTAGCGAAATCTTGACATCTTTTCACATTGATACCTGGGTCGCGCTCAAATTTAACTTCTAACTCCTAGGTGGCGCTGGAAGCGGCACGTTGTTTGGTTCTTTGCATCGCTTGTCGATGTAGAACCAGCAGTTTTCTGACTCTTTGGACACATCCCTAACCATATGTTCAGCTGATGAGATCGAAATAAGGTCGAAATCACAGTGATCCTGTTCTTGGTTCAACAGTGATGTATTCCATAGATAATGAAAAAAGAAGGTGTTAGAAGTTACCGCAATTGGTATCGAGTTAGATCTCGATCCTTGGCACCTGCCAGCGATGATATAATTCAATGCGGGATGGGGCTTTTGTCCACCGAGTAGATGTTTTCATCGTTGGTAGTTTAAGACCGAAGTTATTTAGTACATATCTTTCAGTAGCGAAATCTTCACATCTTTTCATATATATATTGTAACGGGGATTTATATAAAACTGGGTTTGATTTATTTTCACTTGTTTATTTACACCAATATCTACACGACTATATACACATTTATATTCACTCTTATTTCTACTTTCTATGATCTATGACCGATTATCTATCACTAACTTACTGTCCTGTCATTGCCATCAGCATTATATATATATATATATATATATATATATATATATATATATAATGATGAATTTTTAATGATTGGGGTTGCAGTCAAAATGCCAATAAAATTAAAACTCTTTAATCAATGTCGAGCTTTCGGTAACGCTTGTTACCTTCATCGGGACAAAAATCGTGAGATTAATGAAATTTACCAGCTACAAACATTTGTTATTATGCATTTAACTTTAAAAATCGTGAGATTAATGAAATTTACCAGCTACAAACATTTGTTATTATGCATTTAACTTTATAAAGTTAAATGCATAATAACAAATGTTTGTAGCTGGTAAATTTCATTAATCTCACGATTTTTGTCCCGATGAAGGTAACAAGCGTTACCGAAAGCTCGACATTGATTAAAGAGTTTTAATTTTATTGGCATTTTGACTGCAACCCCAATCATTAAAAATTCATCATTAATTAGACAGTCAAGAATTTACAATTCATTATATATATATATATATATATATTTTTATAATTAAAGAAATTTATTATATTAGTTCATTAATGAATGAGATATAAAATATATAAATAGGATGAAGCTCTTATTTATATATTTTATATCTCATTCATTAATGAACTAATAAATTTCTTTAATTATTATACATACTTACGTTAAACGTAATTTTATTCTCAATACCTAGGTGGCGCGAATTGTGTCCCACTGGTAGATAATGTCTCAAAGTTTTTGACTACTTCCAGTTGCTTTTGTATAGTTGGATACAGCTTCCACTTATGTGGCGCTGATGAAAGCTAACAAGCTTGAAATCACGCGATCCGCTTCTAGTGGGTGGTTGTATCCGACTAAATAAAAGCATAAAGGTGTAGAGCTTCATCCTATTTATATATATTTATATATGTATATATATATATATATATATATTTGATAAAATAGATTTTTGTTGGGGATGCAGTCATTTAATAAATAAAATTCTTTGGATTATGCCAAGCTTTCGAGAATGTTTATTCTTTTCGTTGGGGCAAAATTCGTGAATTTACACAAAATTAACCACAAACAGGAAAGATTTCATAGTCATCAATCAGAAATGTCATTAGTTATTTAGATAATAATAATATATGGACCTTCCCATTGCTTTTGGAGTTTGGGACAAAGGCCTCGACTTCGTTGGAGATTATACAGCCAAACCAGGTCCCCCACGTTAAAGACTCCATCAGCTGATCGAATAATGTAGTGGTGCTTCATTCGATCATTGGCAAGCTGGATGTTCTATCTGGCTAGCTCATGGACTTTATCCATTCTGGCTCTCAATTGGTCGACGTATCCTTCTCCTGCGACACTGTCCTTTGTAGGCCTGCGGCCGAATTCCAGGTCACAGGGTAAGCGTTACTCGCGCCCCAACATTAAACTAGTAGGAGTCTGACCAGTTGCTTCATTCACAGCTGCCCGATAGACCATCAGGAACAAATGGATGTACTGGTCCCAATCTCGCTGATGTTCTGAAACAACCTTAGAAATACGCTTGCCCATGGTTCGGTTCATCTTTTCTACCATTCCGTCCGATTGAGGATGCAAAGGGGTCATTCTGGTCTTGTTCGCACCTATTAGTCTGCACTCATCTTGGAACAGGGCTGACTCAAAGTTTCTTCCTTGGTCCGAATGGATTTCAAGAGGAACGCCAAAACGTGAAAAGAATTCTTTCACAAAAACCTCGGCGACGGTCGATGCTTCCTTGTTAGGGAATGCGTACGCTCCTGTCCACTTGTGAAATAATCCATGGCTACTAGGATATACTTATTTCCATTGTCCGTTTCAGGAAATGGCCCCGCAATATCCACAGCAACTCGCTCCATGGGACTCCCAACATTATACTGCCTCATAGGAGACCGCTTTCTGCCAAGTGGTCCATTGCTGGCTGCACACACTTCATACTTACGGCGCCACTGTCTCACATATTCTTTGCAATTCACCCAATAGAATCGCTCTCGAACCATCTTCAGAGTCTTGGTGATTCCAAAATGCCCACCCGAGGCTCCATCATGTAGCTCCTCAATAGTTCTGGTCACCTCCTCAAACTTCGCATTACTTTTTCTGGCAACATCTTTAATTTAGTCTTGAAGAGTTCTAGAAAATTCTTCTAACTTTTTAGAGACTTCATCCTTCACCTCTTTCAGTAACAGTTCTTCCGGAGAATGGAACTTGAACGTATCAGGATCTTCTCCATTATTAATCAAAGCGTCCCTTAACCGTTTCTGGAGGGTCGCTTCATTACCGGAATCATCACAATCCCGTTCCACCAATTGTTCTTTGAGTTGTTTCACTATTAGCTGCACTAATTTCATTTTGAATTGTCTTTATTAACAAAGTTAATTAGTTAATACAGTTTTCCAAGTCTTCAACACGAAAACGAACAAAATTCTTCACACACGAGAGCGAGCAAAAGTTTTCACATTCACACGAAAACGAACAAGAAGTCTTCACACGAAAACGAACAAAAAAGTCTTCACACGAAAAACGAACTAAAGAGTCTTCACACTAACACAAAAAAAAAAGAGTAATAATCTTAAACTTAAATCTAACAAAAGTCTCTAAGACACTCAAATCTGCACGAAAACGCAGTCTCTTAAAGTCTGACACCAATGTAACGGGAATTTATATTAAAACTGGGCTCGATTTATGTTCACTTATTTATTTGTACCAATAACTACACGACTATATACACATTTATATTCACACATATTTGTCGGACTATATACTTCTTACTACTTTCTATGATCTATGACCGACTATCTATCACTAACTAACTGTCCTGTCATTGCCATCAGCATTATATAGCTAACCTAAAAAACTCTAGATGATTCCAGTGTTGTTTTCGTTGTTTCTGGAGGTTATTTCTCAATATATGGCTTCGTGGACTTACTCTTGTTGCCTCTGATGTCTCCCGTGGGTTTTGGAATGTTTGTGACATTTGTGAGTGTGTGCTGTTCATTATTCGGGTACGTCTTCACGTTACAATATATTTATTTGACCGCCTATACAGACCCCTTTCGACATATCCAGAATGCGTTACCAGACCAAAAGCGACGTTACCAGACCAAGAAAATGGTCTGAAAACGTTTTACCTATATATATGTTCAGAATGGTTTAGTGATGCAAAAATACATAATTTGACAAATTTAAATTTGGCCTCAAAAGTCGGTCGGTCAACATAAACATATCTAGTTTGAATCTTATTAGCTCAGATGGCGCCCTAGTCAGATACAGATTCAGTATATAATGAAACTGAATAATGTCATATGAAATAGACGTTATTAGACCAGAAATATGGCAACAGTGGCAATTGCAACATTTCTTAATTCGAATCATTTTCAGGCAGGCTACAATAACTTCAAATAATATATTATGCGCTTTCGAGCCGTATTCAGCGAGTCCAAAGTTATGAATTCATTTGGAATGGTACTTATTTTCTCGTTGCATACTACAATGCGATTGTGAGCGTTAATAATGAAAAACTAAAACCAACTAAAACTTAGTTATATGATTATTTTTATAAAAAAAATATAGCATAGTATTATAGCAAAATTTGATCAAATTAGGACGAAGGCAGAAAATATCTACTGAAACGAACATGTGATGTCTCAATAATATTTCGGTGCAAACATATCAGTATGTTTAGTTTTCTTAAACTATCAAACACAATCATTTTTGTTTTTGTCCACGTGTCTCATTATATCGATATAATTTCAATAAATTGTTAATTTCAACGTGCACTACCTTATAAAGAAATATCATAATGCCCTGAAATTTAAAATATAATTTCTCTAGGTAATTATTTGACCTAAGTTTTTATGTGAGTATCAGATTCAAAATCCTACCGAACAGGAATAATTATTCTGTATAAGCGGCACGCTTTTGAATCAGTTACGCTGGAGGTCTATTCTGTACACTAATCGGCAATCGACATAATCTACCGATAACAGTTGAAGATCGAAATGTCATTCACATAGATGATAAATTTATTTATCCATATACTGGGTGATGTTATATTATTACAGATAGTAGAAGCAACGTTATTTGGTTACGTTACAATAGTGAGAAAAATCAAATGTAGGTTATGTTGGATAAGAGAAGAAGGTATGAAAAATAAGATGACATTTGGAAAGAAGCTTTTTTAATTTCAATCAATCGAATTAGTGTCTAATGATAGCATTCACATTATTGCTTCAAGAATGAGAGTTGCCAATAATTAAGTTTGGAGATACCTAAGTTTATCTAAAAAAACACAAGTGTGTTGTTTGAGCGAACAATCATATTGCAAATAGTTCTAAGAGTGTTTGATTTCACTCTGTGAATTTTGCTGTGAGGAAGAAAAGCTTTGCTCTATATTATCATACCACAATCTCGAAATCTATCTATTATACCTATCATAGAATTACCTTTACGTTTTACACAAACTAATGATTCACCATCAGAGAGAAAACAGATGAATATTATATAATGATTATGAATAACATCGAAGGCAAATCCAAAATATGTAGGTACTTACGGTAGGTAATCTCATAATAAACAACAGAGATTCATAAAATATTTCACCATCTCATCCTCTATCTTCATTCCTTACATGTTTATTCGATGAACGATTAATTTAACGATGAAATGGTTGTTTACAATCAATTCTTATTTATCAGGAAAACATTTTTAATGTGATTCAATCCAGCCCCAAGTACCTACCTACCTTAGTCGGTTTTCTATATTTATGAATAACTCGGAAACGAAACCAAGATATTTTACATCGCCGAGTCTATTAGTAAATTCTGAATATGTATGTCTAAAAACAGGTGGAGATATTCAGTTCAAAATATATTTCTTCTATTTTTTAAACTTGCATAGGTAGGGTGGGAAGTCGCAAAATATTCCTTATTATTTCATGCTTTGGATTTGTTCATATATTTATGAACTGACTGACTGACTGTACCCAACGGCCGTTATAGACCGATGGGAGTAATATGGCGCGAGAAAAAATTATTGGTCATCCATTCTTTTGTATCTTTTGTAATAATATCTCTAGATATATGGTTAAGATATGAACTAATAAATTTTTGCGCCACGAATTTGTGTTAGAAAGATCATTGCGAATTATAAACTTGGAGTTTGGTTTGGTATTTTTGTGTGTATAAAAGTTACAACAATAATAATATTATGTTATTGGTAAATTATGATCCGCATTTCTGAAGCAGTAAAGTTCTTCTACGCAATTTTCATAGGAGACAAAATAGATGCACCCGAGCTAATAAAGAACAACTTACTTATTTGGTAGCATTTATGTGTAGCCCCCCGAAATTCGCTACTGGGGCACACCTTGGCTATGATGGTGTTGCCACAAATAAAGCAATGTGGCAAGAGCTGACCAATACTCTCAATCAGTTGGGACACCCCAAAACTGCAGAGAGGTGGCAAACTGTGAGTATCAAATAGAAATCGAAATAAGTTGTGAATAGTGACAAAAGTTCTTATCAGAAACAATTATCATAATATCTTTATACATATACAAGGATGGAAAATTATTTCTGGATCTGACGTTATAAGTTTTACCAAATAGATCACCCTATATATTTTTGTATTTTCAGATAGTTATTTTCACATTTTAAATGATATAATAAGGTTCGGAGGATTTCCAACTTTTGGTTTTTTAATAATCAGTCAATAAATTCTTATTAAAACAAAATGAGCACTCTAACATTGAGGAAAATGAACAAATATATAGTGATCTCATTTGAACAAACGACCAATGACGTCATAGCTCTAAAATTATCTTAGCTGTTGCAAATTAAAATAAACACTATTTTTGTAAGAGAAGATTTTAATATAATGTAAAGCGATAAAGATGATTCCACAATTTTGCTCAACTCTGTATATAGCCATTTTATATAATAATTTCATATAATAACATTCTTCTAATTTACAGACTTATATTCTTAATAATTCCAATCTTTATCCAAGGCATACTAGAAATTTTGAATACATATTTTGCTAACCAAGCTTATCTTCCTAGTCATGAGTACTATATGTCTAAAATACATCTTAAATAAATCTATTAAATTCATTGTAAAGGAAATATTTTAAGAGCTAATAAAAATAAATATCCTAAGCCTAATTTCATCATAATTCCCAGTCATTATTGGAGCTGAATTTCTTGTAGACATGGAGAGACATGAAATCCAAAGCTCTTGGTAAGGCTGCTAAGATCCGTGGTGCAAGAGCTAGAACGGCAGGCCTTCCGAATAATGAGCCTGCACTTAACGAGCAGGCTAAACAAATTTGTAGCCTTTTTGGGTCCAATTATTGGGAGGGTTCCTCATGTGCTGACCTTTATCCTGAAGAAATAGTGAGTTATTTCAGAGTTATATATAACGTACTTTAGTTTAAATTCCGGTCCGGATGTTGTCAATCAGCATCTGGGAGGAGTGAAGTGCCAACCCGGCGCGTCTCCAGGTGGTGAATTGGAGGGGGCCTCTAACGATGATTTTTATATGAGAAGGGTCCTGCGGGGAAATAGGGCTCATTGAGACTAAAAACTCAATTGGCAGCCACGAATACCCTGCCGCGGACCAACTTCACCTGTCCCAGCTGTAGTGTCGTGGCTAAGGGAATTGCACTCAGGTACAACGATGCCAGGTGTGCTTTTGAGCTAACCTCGAAACCACCCTGTCAAACCAACGCATCCTGGTCGTCTGTGGTCATGTCTCGCGGGCCAGTGATGCGGGGGGGTCTTGGCTTAACCGTCCGGACCAAGAGGAAATAACCTCATCGAAAATTCTAAATCCAAGGCGGGAAACCAGGCCGAGGGATGCATGGCCAGATAGAGGACTGGTCTCTACTGGTTTCGACCTTGGAGCACAAGGGGAACTCCATTGTATTAACCCCTTACTCCTGCATGCGGGGCTCTGAAGAAGAGGACCGATTTGTCCCCAGCTACTCGTGGGAACTTTATGGAACATTCACATAATCCCAAACTCACCGGAGGAGAGATGGAGAAAGCCTCCACCTCTTCATCCGGGCTCCCTGTAAAAAAGGGAAATGCCAAACGGCAAAGGAATCGTCTGCCGTTCGACCTGCCGAAACTTGGACAGCCGGGCGGCAGAGACGATCCACTGAGAAAGGGTCTCAGTGGAGCAGGAGTGCGGAAGTATCTGCGGCTCCTCCATCAGGGACTTGCACCTGAGGAGGCCAGAAAACAGGCTCTTCAACACTCCATACCACCTACTGTCCCGACCCCGAAGGTAACACCGACGGGAAAAGGGACAGGAAAGAGAGGCGCGGAGCATATCACTCCCCCGGAAAGGCCTCAGCCTAAAAAGCCGAAAACAGCTGCAGCAAAAACCGGGCATGCCACTGGATACGCTGCAGCTGCCAAGGCCGTAAAGGCTATTCGTGTGGGTATCATACCCAAGGATTACCCTAGAGTAATCCTTGAACCACAGTGGCTCTCAACACTGGAGGATACTCTAGTGGAAGAGATGTGCAGTGGAGAGGTGAAGGGAATGCACTTCACCGGTATACATTTCCGCTGTGGAATGATGCTGTTAGACTGCGGTTCTCAGGATTCGGCGGACTGGCTCATTGGAGTAGTGCCGACCTTGAGGTCTTGGGAAGGACCCGAGTTAGTGGCGGTGGAGGAGAAAAACATCCCCAAACCCGTCACTGTAACGGTGTACTTCCCAAGAAGCTTCGAAATGGAGACGGAGAAAATCCTCCGACTCGTCGAAGTACAGAACACCTGGCTCAGTACCGAAGCCTGGAAAGTTCTCAACTCCAAAAAGGAGGGAACCGGTACTGTCCTCACGATTGGGATTGATCACCAATCAGGAGAGGCCCTGAAGGCAGAAGGATGCGTCTTGAACTTTAGGTTTGGACGTGTGTCTGTCTCGGGGCTAGGACAGAAAAATTAACCTGCGGGAGGTCCAAAAGATGCGGAGATGCCCTCCACATCTACGGACTCCGGTGTGCAGGATAAAACTGCTAGCTCAGGTTTGGTCGAGGCCTCTGCTGGCTCTGCCAAAGAAGCCGGGGCGGCAGAGAAATTCTCTGCAGTCCTGGGGGAAGGGCGAACCCATGCGGGGGTCGAGGCCATAACCCGAGACCCAGATACCCGCTCGAGCTCCAAGGAGACTACCCTCCCGATGGATCTTGATGAGGGACAGGAGGAAAGAGAGGAGGGGGGGAACTAGAGGCTGGACTACCCAGCCCCTACACCCCAGACTACAGCACCTTCATCCCTTTCTCCAAGGTGGCGCAAGTGAACTTGCATAACGCGAAGGGAGCTTCAGCAGTGATTGCAAGGCTATTTGCGAAATCCCAACTGGATTTTGTACTGATCGAGGAACCCTGGACCGTCAAAGCAGGCCAAATTAAAGGTTTGGCATCTAAAGATTCAGAATTGATCTATGACCAGAGGCAGGAGTCCCCTCGTGCCTGTGTGATCATAAGAAACAACATTAATTACCTTGTTCCAATTCTAGTACACCTCAACACTGGGGGCATCAACCGAGACATAGTTATTGCATCTGCTTATTTTGCTGGAGACAATCCTGCAATACCTCCAGTCGAAGCTCAAGAGCTAGTGCAATACTGCAATAGCAGACAACTGCCAGTCATCATAGGCTGTGATGCCAATGCGCACAATGCTATTTGGGGAAGCACGAACAACAACCCTAGAGGTGAGTGCTTACTTGAATATCTCTTAGCTAATAATCTAGAAACCCTTAATGTGGGAGCAACCCCCACTTTTGTCACGAAAGCAAGAGAAGAGGTCCTGGACGTAACAATTGCCAGCCTTACTGCTAGGAATAACGTATTTGATTGGTGAGTGATGGAGGAACCTTCTCTCTCCGATCATAGGATTATAGAGTTTAGGATTGCGGGGGAAGTAACCTCACTGTCTCCAACTCGTAACCCTAGAAATACAGATTGGTCTAAATATAAGACCCTTCTGAAGCAAAACTTGGAACAGATCGAAAGTAATGGGGTCAAACACCCACACTGCGATCTGGATCAAGAGGTCGAACTGATCAGTATGGCGATAACGGATGCATTCCAATCAAGTTGCCCACTCTCAAAAGCTCGACCAAGCAAGGAAGCACCTTGGTGGAACAAAAACCTGTCAAACCTCAGATTAGAGGTCCGTCGGCTCTTCAACAGGGCCAAAAGAGACGATAATTGGCAGGGCTACACCGAGAAGCTCACACAATACAATAAGGAGATCAGGAAGGCCAAGAGGCTTCACTTTCAAGCTTTTTGTGAAAAGATCACTTCGACTCCTACTGCAGCCAGATTGCAAAAAGTCATGGCAAAAGGGGCAATCAGCCCCTTAATGTCGCTAAAGAAGCCAGACGGGTCATACACTGAGGGAGAAGAGGAGCGATCTGCTATACTTCTCAAAACACATTTCCCAGGAAGTGAACCCCTCAGTAGTATTGACGTAGCAATCCAAACCAAGAATCCTCGCAAAAAAGATTGGAGTATTGCTAAGAAGATATTCACAAGACAAAGGTTGGAATGGGCAGTCAACACCTTTCAACCTTATAAATCGCCGGGAGTAGATGGCATATTCCCAATACTCCTACAGAAAGGAATGGACGAGATCCTTCCCCATCTCCTGGAGATTACAAGAAGCTGCCTAGCACGGGGCTTTATACCTAGCATATGGCAAAGAGCCAAAGTAATCTTCATACTGAAAATAGGGAAGAAAAATGGGACTGATCCCCGATCTTTCCGACCTATCTGATTAACATCGTTTCTACTGAAAACGATGGAGAAAGTAGTGGATAACTACATAAGAACAGAGATTCTGAAGGACAAACCACTTCATAAATGTCAGCATGCATACAGGGCGGGGCGTTCAACAGAAACCGCGCTGTATCAGCTAACTGAGGTCATTCAGAGTTCTCTGAGCAATAAAGAAATCGCAATGTGTGCCTTCCTGGACATATCTGGGGCTTTTGACAACACCACACATGTGTCAATCAGGGAGGCACTCACACGGCGAGGAGTGAACAAGACCGTTATCAAATGGAAGTATGAGATGTTGAAGACGAGAATAGCTGAGGCCCAAGTAGGTGATCATACCACCTCTGTTAAAGCTACTCGTGGAACACCTCAAGGAGGAGTAATATCTCCCCTCAGAACTATTGAGCAATGGTGCTTGTCAGTGGGGCTTAGCATAAACCCATCCAAGACCACAATTATTCCATTTACTAGGAAAAGGAATCTTCCAGCTATGTAACCTCTCACTTTGAGTGGAGACATAATAAGCTGGAAGGCTGAAGTCAAATATCTGGGATTAACACTAGATAGCAAGCTTCTGTGGAACAAGCATATTGAGGCTACTGCTAGCAAAGCAATAAAGGCCTTAATGGCATGCAGAAATCTGACTGGTAAGACTTGGGGATGTAACCCAAAAATACTGCGATGGATGTACGTCATGATTGTAAGACCGATAATATCATATAGGTCAATAGCCTGGCATGGCAAGGCAAGTCAGAGCAATACGAGGAAAACCCTCGATAGAATACAAAGACTAGCCTGTGTCTGTATCACTGGAGCCATGAGAACTTGCCCGACCAGGGCACTAGAGATCATCACAGATCTCACACCTCTCCATCTAGTGATAGATAGATTGGCCCATGAGGCCATTCTAAGACTATCTAGGGAAGGTTCAGACATTGTGGGAATTCGGAATCAGAGAGCTTGGTCCTCTCTGTCCAAACACATCCCATCAGCAAACCTTCCCAGTAATGTAATGACAAAGAAATTTAGCATCGAGAGAACTTTCACCACGGTGCTAAGTAGCAGAGAAGATTGGGACAGGGGGCTCACAACCCAAGCTCTCAAAAAGAATACCATTAAATGGTACACTGATGGTTCTAAGACCACGACGGGGACAGGCGCTGGAGTGTTTGGGAATCGCACCAAATGCTCACTTGCGCTAGGCCGCTGCCCAAGCGTCTTTCAAGCAGAATTGCTTGCAATTGAGAGATGCGTGGAGGTGAACCTTGAAAGAAACTATCAGAAATGTGACATTGCAATACATTCTGATAGTCAAGCTGCAATCAAAGCACTGAACTCTCATACCATTGAATCTAAAATGGTATGGGAGTGCCGAAGGAAGCTCAATGAGCTAGGCAAGAACAACAGGGTCAACTTAGTCTGGGTTCCCGGCCACTCGGGAATCAAAGGCAACGAGGAGGCCAACACACTTGCCAGGAAAGGAGCACAAACTCCATTTACTGGCCCAGAACCCTTCTGTGGCACAGATAAAAGCACCTACAAGAAGGAGTTTCTGGAGAGGGAAAAAACCGTAAGAGAAACACTCTTGCGGGATACCCCTGGATTGGATCATTCCAAAAAGTTTCTAAAAACTTTGATACTGCAAGATCCAAAAGGTATTTGGATCTCAGCAAGAACAAGCTACACCTACTCACTGGATTTCTCACAGGACACTGTCGCCTCAAGAAGCATCTAATGAGATTAGGTCTAGCAGAGGATGACGAGTGCAGATTCTGCGGGGAAGAAGAGGAAACTCCGGATCACCTGGTGACGGAATGCCTCGCCATTGCTAGCCAACGCAAACAGTGCCTTGGAATAGCAACTTGCAGTAGTGAGGAAGTATCCTCCTTAAAGCCAACCCAGATACTGGAGTTCATTAGAACTCTGGAACTGGAAGGCGAGTTGTAGACCGCGTATAGGCGAGTGCAACTCAGATAGGGGGCACAATAGACCTTATGGTCGCAGTGCAATGTAACCCTCTCTTAAATCTAAATCTAGTTTAAATTTTATACCGCTTCACCTCTGTGACATTGCAATTCTCCGTACAAATTAAATTTCATCTCTATTTTCCTTACTAGATAAATAATAACAATTTGAACTTACATTATAATTTATAATTCTAGACATTTTCTCACTTTTCTGGTTCAATAATTACATTTTTTTAATCTTTTCTGGTACAGTATTTGATATTTCCCTTATTTCGTAGGAACTCATAGAAAGGCTGGAACAGGGGGATGAGGGATTCTTTAGAGAAGAGCCAGTCTGTACTCGGGTGGCTGAAGCTCTGAATATTCCCAAATTGCCTATCGTGAGTAGTAAAGATTTGTTTGTCTATTCATTACAAAATATGAGGTATTTATATATTTTTGTCATTTAAGTGCAAGAACATGGTGAGGGGAATCAAGAGAATTCTGAAACGGGAGAGCTGGTCCATCCTGGGCAACACCTAGATGGCCCTTGATTCCAAAGAGGCAATTAGTAGCAGACAATATGCCACGTAATTGACTAATACATGTTTTTGTCTCTCCTGCTACTAACTATAGCAATATTCTCATTGCTTTTTCAGAACCCAAAAGAATACGCCGAGAAAGAATTGGCGTACAATTGGCTGAAGCCCGTTCAAACTTCGAACGTTTATGCGCTGGTCAGAATGACAGCATGAAGGTGAGAGTGGAGAATTAGTTATGTTACTTAGTAAGGGTACATGTATCGTAGGTATTCGCAGAGGCAATGAGAGAAAATGCCCAAGCTAATCTTATCAACTCCAAAGCCAATGAGCAGCGAGCAGAGAACGAAAGAAGAAGATTGAGTTTGGAGGAGACTCGTTCTGAAACAGACAGATTGAGGGTTTTTAGTGAAAAGAACCTAGCTGATAATGAGAGGAGAAGGATAGATTTGGAAGAGAGATGTGAGAGAGTTCTTCAAAGAGTCACAGGTATTAACTCAACGTTAATTACAAGCCTTTTCTTAAAATATTTTTATTAGGCATCTTGGAAACACTTGAGGAATTGCTGCAAAACAATTTATAAATTGGAAACAAGTCAAGGACATGGACTTGGAAACAGTAAGAATAGAAAGTCCAAAATCCCTAATTCTTTCAAATTTTAATCATATATATGCCTCAACAAGTTTAAATGGATTAAAATACTTCACATCGTAATCAGAACCAATTTTAATACCTAATATCAGACTATAATTTCAATATCAATACCTGTGCCATATTTTTGGCTGGAGTTATATCGCCATCATTATTAGTAGTAGAGCATTTCTTTCCATGAAGTTATCGCTGCATGATGAAATTTTTGGAGTCAGAACAAAAAAATCATACCACTATAGCCCGATGATCATGGACCCACATATAATAGGTGTTATCTTACCTACGATTAAACAGTAGTTCGAAAATCAGAGACAAACGTAGGGTATCAAATTCAACAACAACTAGGAAATCATACATACAAAAGAAGATTGTTCTATCTTGTAAAATGTTGTTCGATGACAATATGCTGGATTCGCTGACCCAGAGCACGAAGCGTGAGAGATGTACCGTCTGCGTTTGTCTCCCCCTGTGGGTGGTTAAAAATGACTTTATTTACATCTAGTCCAACAGGAGCAGGCTGGACATCCTTCAAACGGTGGTCAATCAGCATGTTATGTAGAGCAGCACAAGCATTAACAATTTTTCCAGCCATGTCCGGTTCGTACATTAACACGCTCTCAGCGGAAAGGTACCTAAACTCAGACTTCAGCACACCAAAACATCTCTCAATAACGGACTTTGCCTTACAGAAGGCCTCATTATAGGCGAATTGCGGAGTGCCAACAGCCTGATGTTTCAAAGGTGTCATCAGCCAAGGCTCAATGAAATAGCCGTCATCACCTAAAATCATAAAATGAATCCATAATTTATATTTGACATATTATATATACTAAATTTAGCAGAAAAATAAAACTCACCTATAAGCCATGATCCTCTTTCACTCTGTTCATGACGTCGCACAGTGCCATAAGAATTGTATCTTGGGTAAAATAAAATTATTAACCCAGAAAATTGTAGTTTCTTGTTATTTCGGCAAAGCTAATACGATCCAGAACTGCAATGCAGGTCAATATATTTTAAATTAATGAATAATTGTGATAATACATTTTGGATGGAGTCAATAACTTGCAATTTGTTAGCGTTATTTTTCAATCGCATCATTTCATTCGTTAGGATTTAATTATTTTCTGATTCTTAGCTAATATTGTAAATATTCTATCTTCAGGATCTAATGATCCAGGGTCAGAATATTTGTCTTTTGTATTTTGACTACGTTTTTCTTTTTCATTATTTATTGTCCTATAAACATTCTTACACATTTTTTGTGAGCACTTAGCATGTTCTTCAACATAATTTGTTATTATTTTTCTTCGGTAATATAAAAAGTTAGTGTTTGATTAAGATTTCCGAATAATATTTCCAATGTTGTTCCCATTATTGAGAGTTGGATGTTGTACTATGCAATATTATATAATATAATTTTATCTTATGTAGTTTACAAAAGTCTGCGATGGTATGATTTCTAAATTCTGTTCCATTATCACAAATGCTTTCATTTGGTATTCTTACAAAGGATATGAATGTGATAAGTCTGTCCATTACTTCTATAGCTGATTTTTTATTCAATGGTTTAGCTTGAGCATATTTCGAGAATGGATCGAAAAATGTTAAAATCATGTTGTTGTTGATAAAGAAAATATCCATGTGGAATATCTCCATAGGTCTATTAGGTGTGTGTGTAACTTCATATGATGGATTCTAAGGTTTTCGTTCATATTTGCATGTTTGACAAGTCTCGCAAGTATTTACATAGGTTTGTACATCTCTGGTCATGTTAAGCCAATAATAATTTTATTTAATGATGCTAAGGTGGCATTAATTTCTTTATGTGTGTCTTTCCTTCATGATGACATCTTATTTTCTGATGTTTATCTTCTTGTGTAATAATATCGGTTAAAAATAAATTTCAAATGATTAAATTAAAATTTTTAAAATTGCTTTGAATTGTTCTTAATATTCTTGTTTTTAAAAGTTCATCTGGTTTGGTTCGAAAGAGAAGGCAGTATTATATATTAGGTTGGATAATTACTCTTAGGGTTTTAGCAATCTCTTCTTCTGTTGTATTGGATTTCATTGTTATCTAATGTCAATTTCTATCAAATATTCTTTCATGTATAGTAAAATTTGTAAGATTATTAGTTGATTCCGTGATTATTATTTAGCGTTGATATTGGTTAATACATTCATTTGTATACGGAAGCTCTTGAAATGGATTTTCGATTTTCCTGTGCTGAGTGTATTGTGTCTACATCATCTGCTTCTTCTTGAGTAATTGATGATAAATCTTCATCTTGAAGTTTAGATAATTTGGTTGGTGGGTGACCGATTAAATCTAAAGAACTAAGTATTTCATCTAGACTTTTATCGTTAACCTCGGGTAATTCTTCGTCTGCATTATTAAGTAATGATATAAGGTCATCTACGTGTTAAGTTGTTTTAAATCTCGTTTTCATTGATTTTAATTCTTAAAAGGGCATCGGCTACATGATTAGACCTTCCTGATTTGTATCTGATAACATAGTCGTATTCTTCTAAATGTAGTTTCCATCTGATTAGTCTTGTATTTGATGATTTTAAATTGCTAAGCTATTACATTGGTTTGTGGTCAGTAAAAAATGTAAATTTATTAACAAATAAATAAGGTCTAAGATATTTACCACTTCATTCCTTTTCTTCTATTGTTTAATAATGGGATCTGAATGGTTGACTCAGAGCCTCAGTACCAGCTTCGACTGCCAGAATCAAATACTGAGAAATGCCCACAGTCTATAGACTTCTCAGCAAACCCTGTCTGCACTTCCTCGTAGTAGATCCTGTTAATTTACAGCGTACTGTATTTGTAGGTCTAGGCAGCCAACGCAGCAGGGTGAAAGGATAACCTCCGGCACCTTTTCAATAACGGGACCATCTGGTTAAGGTAAGAAAACCCTGACAAAAGACTCCCCGCGACCCTAGGTGGTGAAAAGGGAAGCCCAGAACTGGTGAATAGCCTGGGCAGCTAACACTGCAACATGGCAGGGATACTAGTCCTGGATGGGTGGGCTATGAAGACAGGTGCCAGGCAGGAGCAATGAACAATGGCAGTGGTCTGGCCATCAGTCAAAAGCCCCCATGCGAACCACTCCCCGACCCGGCTGTAGTGTCATGGCTTACGGCTTGCACCGGGATAACGATGCCAAACGCGTCCACGAACAAGGGTAAAACCCACGAGGCCGTTCGTCATACCGATATTCTTGTTGTCAGTGATCATGTCTCGCGAACAAGGCATATTGGGGGTCTTGACTCGATTGCCTGGATCAAGAGGAGACAATCTCAATAAAAACCTGAATGTCACGGTGGAGGACCGGGCCAAAGGTTGCGTGGTCAAACAGAAGATCAGCTCCTACTGGTCCCAACTTAGGGTACCGGGCGAAACCCCATTGTATGCAGACCTCTTCACGCTTGGAGGAGATTAAAGAACTGGACACGAGTCCCTACTACGGAATGGGCAGGATTAATTTCATGCTCAAATGGCCGGGACCTAAGTCCAAGGAGGCAGAGACTTAAGTAGAGAGGACATAAGGCTGATAGGTCTGTAGGTTTTGGTCGTATGGTCTAGAATTTTAGATAGATAGATAGGTTAGATAGGTAGATTCCATCCTCCCCTGGTGATTTGAAAGGTTGAAAGTCCTTTATGACCCGTTTTATCTCATCTGGCCTTGCGATGGCGGTAGCAACTTGCCAGTCCTCTCGCTTGGATCTTCTTGCCTCCTCGCGCTTGGCAATTGCCACCGCATGACCTTGGTGGTATTTTTGCCCCCGGGACGTGTGCATCTGTCAGCATCTCCAAGCTGTCCTCGGTATAGCCGTCTTTAGCTAGGACCTGATGGATACGGGCACCTGCTGAGGTCCTTGTTGTGGTGAGTTAGTTTACCCCTATATAGGTTCCAGTTACCATTGGATCTGGCTCTGTTGAATAGCCTTCTCACCTCGGTTCTTAAAGCTTCGAGGTGATTGTTCCACCAGACTGTGTTTCCTTTGTGTTGCCTTAATCTCTCTTGACAGTTTTCCTAATAGACACTTATTATTGCCTCTTTAATCTGGTTTGCCCGTTATAGTGACCGTCCTGTCCTTGAGCGACACTCTGAGGGATATCAGGTACCCTTCCCCTTTTGTTTCTCTAGAGTTTCTGATTTTTTTAACTACTACTGACGTCAAATATTATATGCCTGTCGCCGAAAGAGGATGGTTCCTGCGATACCCGCCAGGCTTCAGTATTATCACCTATTCTACTGGTACTCAAGGTCAGATCTAAGACCTCTTTGCCAGTACTAATGACGGAGGTGGGCCCGCTACCTGTGTTGGCAATACATAACCCGTCACCTAATATGAATTCATAGAGTGACTCACAACTTTTATTGATGTCTGAGCTTGCCCAGATGGTATGATGGGCGTTGGCGTCGCAACCCAAGATAAGTTGCAGGTCCTTCCTTCTGCAGTAGTCTATAATGGCTTTCACCGCCTGTGGGGGGCAGGTTGGCTCCTCCTCTGGATAGACGGCGGAACAGACTACCAGCTTCCTCGTTTCTCCCTCTGTTTTACCATATCATTTTATCACACCGTCTGTGCATAGCCTTGATATTAGAATAAAGTTAACCCTTTCGCTATGTATGATACATGCCCTTGGCCTGGTAGATGGATAAAGCAACATACCTTTTTGTTGAATCCTGCTATGGTTCCTCCATGTACCCACGACTCCTGCAAGAGGGCCACGTCGATGCCATCTTCATCCCACCTTTGGCGTGTTGCATGTTGGCCTGCATGAACCTGACCCGATGGCTTAGATTGAAGATAGCGAGTTCTTCTGAGGCTCTTCTGCCCTGGTTAGCTAATCCTGTTCCATGGTCACCCCTGCTTTCCGACCCGAGATGGTATTAAGAGAGGGCTTACCCCAATTTGCTGGTAAGCTTCCTCGGACTTGGTTCGGAAGCTCTTCCAATCTTCCTTTTTTTTTACTGGATCCTCCTTCATGGTACTCGATTTCTCTGCCTTAGAGTTGGACGCAGTGCTTCCTTTGGAGGTTGCTGGCTCACTAGCCTTTTTCACCTCTGCCTCCTTGGACTTAGGTCCCGGCCATTTGAGCATGAAATTAATCCTGCCCATTCCGTAGTAGGGACTCGTGTCAAGTTCTTTAATCTCCTCCAAGCGTGAAGAGGTCTGCATACAATGGGGTTTCGCCCGGTACCCTAAACTGGGACCAGTAGGAGCCGATCTCCTGTTTGACCACGCAACCTTTGGCCTGGTCCTCCACCGTGACATTCAGGTTTTTATTGAGATTGTCTCCTCTTGATCCAGGCAATCGAGTCAAGACCCCCAATATGCCTTGTCCGCGAGACATGATCACTGACAACAAGAATACCGGTATGACGAACGGCCTCGTGGGTTTTACCCTTGTTCGTGGACGTGTTCGGCATCGTTATCCCGGTGCAAGCCGTAAGCCATGATACTACAGCCGGGTCGGAGAGTGTTCCGCATGGGGGCTTTTGACTGATGGCCAGACCACTGCCATTGTTCATTGCTCCTGCCTGGCACCTGTCTTCATAGCCCACCCATCCAGGACTAGTATCCCTGCCATGTTGCAGTGTTAGCTGCCCAGGCTATTCACCAGTTCTGGGCTTCCCTTTTCACCACCTAGGGTCGCGGGTACTCTTTTGTCAGGGTTTTCTTACCTTAACCAGATGGTCCCGTTATTGAAAAGGTGCCGGAGGTTAGCCTTTCACCCTGCTGCGTTGGCTGCCTAGACCTACAAATACAGTACGCTGTACATTAACAGGATCTACTACGAGGAAGTGCAGACAGGGTTTGCTGAGAAGTCTATAGACTGTGGGCATTTCTCAGTATTTGACGCTGCTTGATTCTGGCAGTCGAAGCTGCTACTGAGGCTCTGAGTCAGCCATTCAGATCCCATTATTAAACAATAGAAGAAAAGGAATGAAGTTGTAAATATCTTAGAACTTATTTATTTGGTAATAAATTTACATTTTTTACTGACCACAAACCACTGTAATAGCTTAGCAATTTAAAATCATCAAATACAAGACTAATCAGATGGAAACTACATTTAGAAGAATGCAACTATGTTATCAGATACACATCAGGAAGGTCTAATCATGTAGCCGATGCCCTTTTAAGAATTAAAATCAATGAAAACGAGATTTAAAACAACTTAACACGTAGATGACCTTATATCATTACTTAATAATGCAGACGAAGAATTGCCCGAGATTAACGATGAAAGTCTAGATGAAATACTTAGTTCTTTAGATTTAATCGGTCACCCACCAACCAAATTATGAAAAACTTCAAGATGAAGATTTATCATCAATTATTCAAGAAGAAGCAGATGATGTAGACACAATACACTCAGCACAAGAAAATCGAAAATCCATTTCGAGAGCTTCCGTATACAAATGAATGTATTAACCAATATCAACGCGAAATAATAATCACGGAATCAACTAATAATCTTACAAATTTTACTATACATGAAAGAATATTTGATAGAAATTGACATTAGATAACAATGAAATCCAATACAACAGAAGAAGAGATTGCTAAAACCCTAAGAGTAATTATCCAACCTAATAAATAGTACTGCCTTCACTGTCGAACCAAACCAGATGAACTTTTAAAAACAAGAATATTACGAACAATTCAAAGCAATTTTAAAAATTTAAATTTAATCATTTCAAATTTATTTTTAACCGATATTATTACACATGAAGATAAACATCAAAAAAAAGATGTCATCATGAAGGAAAGACACACATAAAGAAATTAATGTCACCTTAGCATCATTAAATAAAAATTATTATTGGCTTAACATGACCAGAGATGTACAAACCTATGTAAATACTTGCGAGTCTTGTCAAACATGCAAATATGAACGAAAACCTTAGAATCCATCATATGAAGTTACACACACACCTAAAAGACCTATGGAGATATTCCACATGGATATTTTCTTTATCAACAACAACATGATTTTAACATTTTTCGATCCATTCTCGAAATATGCTCAAGCTAAACCATTGAATCAAAAATCAGCTATAGAAGTAATGGACAGACTTATCACATTCATATCCTTTGTAAGAATACCAAATGAAAGCATTTGTGATAATGGAACAGAATTTAGAAATCATACCATCGCAGACTTTTGTAAACTACATAAGATAAAATTATATTATATAATATTGCATAATACAACATCCAACTCTCAATAATGGGAACAACATTGGAAATATTATTCGGAAATCTTAATCAAACACTAACTTTTTATATTACCGAAGAAAAATAATAACAAATTATGTTGAAGAACATGCTAAGTGCTCACAAAAAATGTGTAAGAATGTTTATAGGACAATAAATAATGAAAAAGAAAAACGTAGTCAAAATACAAAAGACAAATATTCTGACCCTGGATCATTAGATCCTGAAGATAGTATATTTACAATATTAGCTAAGAATCAGAAAATAATTAAATCCTGTCTAACGAATGAAATGATGCGATTGAAAAATAACGCTAACAAATTGCAATTCTGGGTTAATAATTTTATTTTACCCAAGATACAATTCTTATGGCACGCAAATGACTATTTTATTTGGTAGCGAATTGCTAAAACAGATGAGGCGTTTTGTGCCGAGTCGGCTGCCGAAACGGTGTCTCCTAAATGGAACTTCTGTGTATCAAACCAGACGGAGCGTCAGCGGTTTGGTTGCCGAGTCGGCATTCGAGCGTACCCTGCCAAGGATCATGTGCCGAAAGCGTTTTTAGGATTCTAGTCGGCAGGTCAGTACATGTTCGCATATGGGGTAAGACCACAGACATATAAACAAGGGAGACAGAATTTTCCATTCACAAATTTCGTTTGTTTACAATCAGACATCTTTTCCAAACTTAAACGAGTTAGAAAGAGATCGCTTTAAAAAACGACAACACTGTAACCCTAGCGTCTACTGTTGAAATCATCTTTGCCAATGGCGTGCAGTTTTTAGGGGTTAATAAAAAATAGAAAAAACATTTAGCATTTTATTCATAAATCTACGTACATTTGTAGAGAAACTAATTCAACATGTTATGTATATTTCTATAAAACAAGGAATCAATAAATATGCATATCTTTAGCCTGTTCTTAAGCAACTTCAAACTATAGATTATCATATTATTAAACAGTTTAGTTGAAACAATGAATCACAATCTACATAAATGTATGGATGTTAGACATATACATGATAGTAGTTTAAGGTACCCAAACATATTTTATACACGCTTCATTCTTAGAACTTACTGAGGATAGATAGATAGATAATATTTTATTGTTCCAGATATAATCTCCTGAATAAGGTAGATTATGCCAAAAAAAATATACGTACAACAACATTTGTTTGCATTAACCTAGGATAATTGCAATATCTAGAAAGGAAAACAATTTACTGCCTAACTCTAGGAACTCTTGTGTTCAGTAATATGCTTTGTTTAGAAGAAATTTCTTTAATTTTGCTTTTAATTGTTCCAATGGCAGTTTTAATTGCAAGAAAGTTTATTTCAAAATTTTCTTGATGGAGAAATCAGCATTTTTTTATGTAGCTAAATTATATTATATTAGTCTTTAAATCTTGTTTTTAACCATGTATACCTGTGCTATTTTCAAACAAATCGGGGTTTTTCTTAACAAAAATAATAGATTCTAGGATATAGAGACCATAAATTATTGTTGGTACTTTATATTTTGTGAACTGTCACATTAGTCAGAAAATGCTTACAGTTCAATGCTGGCATAATTGTAAATTCTTTGAAATTTGATGGGCCACCTACATATTTGAACTTGGTGAAGACATTGGCAGCAGATTTTACAAATCTAGTGGAATTAAGAACAAATTTTAAGTATTCGATCACGAACGATGGTGTATATATTATATATACCTATATAATATATAACTCGTTTGATCAAGTGGAACTTAACAAAGTAAGTGAAAACAAAATATAGAAGTAGGTAGTACACGCTGCGAATAAAATTCGGATAGGCAATTTTAGTAGAAGCTATAAAAATTCAAGGTTCGTTTAGTAACCTAAACACTTACCAAAAATGTTAGCGAAGCTATAAGCTTCCTTTGGGAAAAATTCGATAATACCTGATTTTAAGGACACGGCAATATCGGTTTGACGCAAAATTCTGTAGATGTTTTGATCAACTGTATTACTTGTAAGAATAAAATATCTTTATACTTACAAATTTGAGGGTCCAGCAGTATTCTGATCAACGGGGATTTTAGGCGGTTCAGAAAATTTCAGATATGAAAACGTCTATAAGAACAAAACATACAAGTATAAAATCTAATCAAATTTAATTGCACCTGGTTGTAGTAATGAGCCGTTTCTAGAATTGGACCAGTATTTTAATACTTTATATACTTTTCCTACTAATGTATTCAATATCTTGCAAAAATTATTGTTTATTTTAAATTCTTGAGTTTACCATATACAACAATGTAAAATTAACTTACCCAAGAGATTTTATATATGATAACTCACTGACGGTTGAGTCGGAACTAAAAAAATAAATACCTTCATTAAAATATACAACAGGTAAGGAGTGTTTTTTACCTGAAAGACAAGGGCTGAGTAAAAACGGTGGTATTAAATTGGGGCTCAGCAGTTGGTCTTATTTGTCTTCGCCCGGTTATCTCAGTAGTAATTATATCACTTTGATCAAAGTGATCTGAGCAAATTTGGGCAGACTTTATTACATGCTGGTTACCCAACTTTAAGATCGAAATCCACCTCGCTCTGCGTTCTGCATTTACAGGAAAGCTACAATAATTAACAAAAAGTATTATATTATTTTAACTCACCCCTAATTACACAAGGTCGTTTATTAATAATTTGAAGGCCCCCTAAACGTGCAGTAATACAATATTAGCATTACACAACTATATTGAGCTTTTAGGACTGACGTTGATGAAATAACGCAATAATTATATTATTGCAGAAAGTTTCTGCAGGTTTGAATTTATTTGTTTTTAAGTACATATTCAGATTCAGCAAGATATAAAGCTACTATGACTTGCTTGACTAACAATATAAATATTGTGCAAAATTTATTAAACGTCTTGGAGGCCCTTTAACTTCTTTGTAACTACACCACTGTTCATATGCATATGATCTGACTTACGCGGTTGGAGTATCCATTTTTCTTGCACACGACGCACTGGAGAACCATAGTGTAGAGCAAATATAGATAAATAAAAGTTTTATTTCTATAAATATACTCAAAATCGAAGAGAATCACAAGATGGCACAAAGACCGCAAGTCAACACTGTAAATCTAACGATGAATGAATTTAAAACAATGACGTCTGTCATAGTAAATTATGAGTAAATACAACCGTCCAGCGTGGCCACAAATATTTACCCAGCATCTTACAATTTAATTTGATTATGAAAATATACATAATTTTGGGGATACAAGAAACGTATTTTAATAAAGAAACGTAAACATTTATTTAATATAATAGTTTTACTTGAGTATCACTTAAACGCGCTTATTTTAAAACAATAATTTTGCTTTCGTTCCGAACTCAATCGGCAAATCTAGGGCAGACCGCGTAAGTCCGCCAACACTGCTTTTTGTTGAAAAAGATGTGTGATCGCAACAAAATGTAAACAGTTCTGTCTCCCTTGTTTATATGAAAAATGTTCTCGAGACCCGAAATTGCCTTTTTAAAAAAGTATTTATTTTTAAAAGTTTACAAATTACAACCACAACTACTAGTTACTACTAAGATGGTTAATTATTAACTGCTCGCTGCCAGCACAAATCTCTATTTATAATAGTTTGTATTTTTGTTGAATCAGCGGGAAGATGGGGACGTAATTCCTCCCCCCATAGATCCAACATCGGAGTGTTAGCGAGGAAGTTGGACATCTTGGAGTTCGATGGATTCCAATGGTCCCTGCTGGTTTCTTCTATGTGTTATCTTCTTCTTCTTGAATATAGCACAGATGATAAAGGTTATCGCAAAGCTATGGCTATTGTCCACGCGTCTGGAATGTAGAGATAGGACATACTATCTAAGAGAGTGCTTTTGTTCTGGATAACCATTTTCTTTAAATATTGAAGTTCGTCGAGCTGGACTTGCTCGATGTGGATGCTGAGGTTAGGTCGTTTGGTGATGTCATCTTTGATATCAATGTCGGCAAATAGTATTGGTTGATTAGGCGATGTAGATTCTCCTTCGTTATTGATTTGTCGAGAACTTGTGATGATTTGGCAACCTACTGGAATACGGAATAGATAGGTTCCTTGGAGCCTCAGGACGTCTTCTTGATTAGAGCATCGGAGGGTTACTGGTTCTTCATAAGGGAATAGACCAATCCATGTTGAGTTGTCGATATTTCTCATTGTCGTCTTGGTGACTGTTATATAGGCATAAGGGCAACTGGAGCTGTTGTTGTTGACGAGCATTTGGATTTCGCAAGGGCTGGAGTTGTCGATTTGTTGAAGTTCGGCATCTTTGCAAAGGTATTCTCGATTTTGGATGGGTTCACAAGAGTTTGCCAAAAATGCGTAATAGAACTCATTTCTAACCAAATATCTGTCCTTTGGAAGAAGAGCTTTGAAATGACCTTTTGAATAAACGGGTATCGAATAAAGGTGATAAATGTCGAAATGAGAAGTGTAGGTGATCGGAATTTTTAGTATATAAACTATTCTGTTATTTAAGATAAAGCAATCAATTTCTATGAGTTTCTCTAAAAGAAGAGTATGTTCAAAATCTATCTTAGTAGGAAACTGTTCAGAGGAAAATTTTTTAGATAGTAAGTTTAGCTCTTGATGTAAATCCGTTATAGTGATGATACTAGGATGCATTGTTTTCAGTTTAGCGAATGTGATCGAGTTTTCAATATCTTGCATGACTGATATAATCGTCTCGTATAACGTAATGATTTGTATCAAGATATCCTTAATGAACGAACTGTTCTCTCTGTAAGGCCGTCCTTCCACAATTTTTGAAATTTGATTAAGCTTATCCTCCAATAATTTTTCGTTATGATTTATTTCTTTAATAGTGTTGTTGAATTTTTCGATTTGGGTGATGGATAGTGAATTTTGACTTATTATGTTAGATGCTATATTAGCTTGATCATTTTGCAATTGCCTGATTAGTTTGTCATAACGTTCTCCGTCAGTATTGTCGAGTGTACCACTGATATATTTAAAAATTGAGCCTAAACCATTGATGAGTCCTCGTTTAATTCTTTGAGGATGAGGTAAAATTTCTGTAAGTTTGGTTTCTACCTTATCTTCTATAAACTTCAGTATCTTCAAGTAATTAGATACATCCCTACTATAATCTGAGTTCCGTTCAACCGAAAGGGTTAAGTTAGATGACTTCAATTTTAGTTTATTGACCTCAAGAATGATAGGGTTAAGGTCGCAATAGTGGATTAGTGAATGGGAGAATTTTTGAATTTTTGCTGAGCCGATTTTTAAGGGTATAAGTCCTGGGTTATTTCGCACATTTCGTGTTTCGATGGTTTCTTGGAGGCCAGAAGCTCCGGCGATCCTGAAAGGGAATAATTTTTGTTTAATCGAATGAATAAATTTTCCTCAAGGGCCGTTTTAAATTATACATATGGATTTTACCGCGTTGCTCAGTTGAAACTACCTTCTTCTCTGGGTTTACAGTTAGAATTTTACAGGGTTTGTCAAATTTGTTAGCCTGTTTTTGTCTAATATGTTTTTTGGGAAAGATGGTTTGCCCTTCATTAAACATAGTTGGTTGGTCTCTTTTTTCATTGATTTTTTGAATAGTTTTTTCTTTCTTCTGAATTAGATCTGAATTAATTTTCGCATATAGTAATTTAGTTCTTTTCTTGTGCTGCTCGACGTAGTCGTTGAGGAGGATTCTATCTATATCTATATCAAATGGGTCGTTGTCAGCTATTTGACCACTTATGATATCAATGGGTTTCCATTTGGTGACCGAATGCACGGAGTTGTTGTAGGCCAAAATAGCATAGATCATCTTCATTTTGGCTGGTGTTTTTGTATAACCTTTAGCGTTGAGTAATCTCAAGTGCTCTATAATTGTCGAATGGAATCTTTCGATAACCCCGTTTGATTGGGGGTGGTTTGGAGAGCAAAAATGAATTTTTATTTTATGTAGCGTTAGAAGTTCCGTGATGACAGTGTTTTTGAATTCGGTTCCGTTATCAACAATGACTAATTTTGGGATACCGTGTTGTGAGAAAAAGTTGATTAAATTATCAGCTATTTCTGTACTGGATAAGGAGTTAATTGGATAAGCTTGAGCGAACCGAGAGAAACTATCGATAAGGGTGAGAAACTTAGTTTGTTCAAATGTGAATGTATCACAGTGTAGGATGTCGAACGGTTTCGAGGCTGTTTGAGTAATGTTCATCTGCATTTTTACAGGATTACGTTCGTATTTACTTAACTGGCATACTTCGCATTCATTAATAAATGACTGTATTGAGCTCTTCATGAGGGGCCAGTAATATTTTAACTTAATCTTCTCTAGCGTTTCGACAATACCACGATGGTTCGATTTGCCTTCATGATAGCAGCGAATGGTATTTTGGATTTCCTCTTTGTCCATGACATCTATCAACTTTTTGGTACATCGTTTAAGTTTTATATCTGGCCATTTGAGATTTTGTTGGACGGCTACCGAAAATGGTTCGTATGCTTCGGCATCCTCGAAATATAGATGATATTGTACTCCGGGGGCCACAAATTCTTTAATAAAGGCGACAACGTCGTTTTCAAAGTTGTTTTTACTGAATTGAACATAAATTCTTTGTTTGTTTTCGAATAAATGGGTTAATTTTGGTTTTGCTGGTGAATGAAGAACTAGTTTAATAAAAATTTGGTTTGGTCCATAGTTCACGGCATGATCTGTAACAGGTATCTCCGTTGTAGGGTGTTGTCCTGCGTTCGAGTGTATTGTCTGTCCGTCGCTGTCATTTCCAATTTTATTTTCAACTGATGGTTGGTTGGTAAGTGTGTCTGAGGGGAGTTCTCCTGAGATTGATTGGTCGTGGTGAACGATCATCGAGATATTGTCGTCGTCCTGTCGTGAAGTCGATGGGATCGGATTAGGAGAATTCTTGTTTACGTATAGGAAGGTATCTAAATCGGAGAACGTTTTGGAAGATCCGGTATCTGGTGGGTTTGTTTTTTCGAGAGGGTTCTCTGGCGTTCTCAGGGTGCCGTCATCTTTTCCTGATGTTTCTGGATTTTTCTCAAATGTTGCGGATACATGTGAATAACCAGGGTAATCCTTCAGTATTTCATCCAGCTGCTCCCAGAATGTTTCTTTGGTGTGGAGTTCAATGCGCGAAAGGGCATCCGCGTTTGTGTTCAATTTCCCTTTTTTGTAAATTATGTCAAAGTCATATTCTTCCAGTTTGATACGCCATCGCGTTAGCTTGGAGCTAGGATCTTTGAGCGAGAAAAGCCATTGTAAGGGCTTATGGTCGGTGATTATACTGAATTTTCTGCCGTACAAATACGGGCGAAAATATTTGGTAGCCCATACCGCGGCCAAAAGCTCGCGGTCAATTACATAATATTTCGTCTCGGAATCATTTAATGTTCGTGAAGCGTACGCAATCGGTAAATCTTGACCGACAGGGCCTTGGCTAAGAACAGCGCCCAGGGCAACCGAGCTTGCGTCTACTGTCAAATTAAAAGGCTTTGAGAAGTCCGGGTACTGTAAAATCGGTTCATTCATCAATATGTTGTTGCATGTTTCAAAACAATTTACAAATTCATTGTCGTGTACGATGGTGGCTCCTTTTTTGAGGCATTTTGTTAATGGTTTAGTTAATTTGGCGAAATTTTTAATAAATCTTCTGTAATAACCTAGGAGTCCCAGGAAACCTTTAATCTGTTTAGTGGTTTTTGGAATAGGATAGTCTCTAATTGCTCTGATTTTATCCGGGTTTGGTTTGACGCCTTCTGGTGTAACTATGTGCCCTAGATAAGCAACTTCTTTCTTCATAAAAATCGATTTATCAAGTTGCACCTTGAAGTTAGCTTCTCTAAGTCTTCTGAATACGCGTTCTAATCGTTCTAAGTGCTCTTGAAGGGATGTCGAATAGACGATAATATCATCCAGGTATACCAGACATAGTTCATTTTGTATCCCTCTCAATATGTTGTCCATTACCCGCTGAAAAGTAGCGGGTGAATTTTTCAGGCCAAAGGGCATTCGAAGAAATTCGTAATGCCCGTTTTCTGTGCTGAATGCAGTCTTCTCTCTATCCTTTTCGTCCATCTCTATTTGATGGAACCCACTCGCAAGGTCCAGTGTCGTGAAATATTGACACTTGCCAAGTTTGTCGAGCAAATCAGTAATACATGGAAGGGGGTAGCGGTCATTCAGGGTCTTTGAATTTAGGTTTCGGTAATCGATAACTACACGCCATTTTTTCTTTCCTGATGCATCCATTTTCTTCGGGACGATCCAAATAGGTGAAGAATATGGTGAATTACTAGGTTGAATTATATTTGAATCGAGCATCTTGTCTATTTGATTCTTAACCTCTTCTCTGAAAGCGTATGGGTATCGGTAAGTCTTTCCATAAACTGGTGTCTCATCTGTAGTTCGAATTTGATGTTTAATCCTATTTGTGAATGTAAGTGGCATATCCTCTTGATAAAAGATGTCTGCATACTTTTGGCATAAAGCCAATAATTTTGATGATTCTTCGATGTTGAGGTGATCTGTTTTAATTTTGTTCAAATCCAGCTGTTTTGCGGCCTCGTGTGATAGGTTATTCAATTCGCAATTCAATATGTCAGATTCTTGGAAATTCTCAACAGCGAACGGCTGAGACAGGTCAAGTGTAAGATCTTGTTCGCTGTTATTTAATATTGTTAATGCTTCGCCATTTCGTGCAACTGATAAGCATTCAGGAATTTCACAATTGTGAATTTTAGTATGCGGTATTATTATCTCGCCGTCTTGTACAGATGTTTTAATCTTTATTAATTGTTGTACACGTGCTGCGACCGATATATTGTTACATGCTGAGCTTTAAACTTTGTGATAGAGAAGTTTAATGTTCGCGAATGGTGTTACTAGAAGGTTTCTTTGAAAATCTAGAGTTGCTTGTAAACGTTTTAAATTATTGATGCCAAGCAAGGCGTTGAAATTATTGTGAAATTTAAACAAATAGAATTTCATGGTTCCTTTTTGATTGAATATTCTAGGTGTTGGGATTTCAGTACTATACTTGTGGGCTGATTTCTGATGAACTGTGGAAACGATGAATGGGTCATTTTTTATGTTGTTTGGAAAAATTTTATATGCCAAATTGGGGTCAATAAATGATTTTGTGGAACCCGAATCAATAAGGATTTTCAAGTTATATTCAGGGACAATGATATAAGGTAGCTCGTTTGATTCTGAAAGATTTAAAGAGAATATTTCTGGGGCTATATTTCTTCCGGATTCGGAGGGTCCGTATGAAAATTTTCTTGTTCCAGATCGTTCTCCTTAGTGGCTGAGCCACTATCAGTGTATATTTCGTTTTGATAATCTACAGGATTTTCGGTGTAGAAGGAATCTCCAATATAGTTACTATAGTCTTCGTAATAGCCGGCACTTTCATGCTAAGGATTTACCTCTGTATTAAATAGTTCTTCGACAGTATAATTATGGGGTTGACCTGATTGTTTGAAGAAGTTGGATCGTGGCTTGTATGAATTTTGAGTACTTATGCTCATGGGTGTAGGGTCAGACAATTTTACATTCGGATTTGATTTAAATACATTTGAATGCGGCTTATGAAATTGTTGTGATGGTTGTTGTTGAAAATTGGGTCTCTGAAAGTTAGGCCTGGGGAATTGTTGGAAATTTGGTCTTTGAAACGGTGGCCTGAAATGGGTATGTGAAGATTGTGGAGTACTATTTTGATTAAAGAAGTTGTATGGTCTCGGACTGAATCTAAAATGATTTTGAGGTGGAATATTAAATGGATTTTGATAAATCTGAGGTCTTTGTAACACTTGTGGAATTTGTGGACGATGGATTTGAGGTTTCAAAGGCGTTTTATTTGAGAAAGTTTGGAAGTAATGCACATTTTCTTCTGACATCACAAATTGTAGGGCTTGATTTAATGACTCAGGTTTCATGCAGCGAATGGTCGTAACTAACGGTTCGCGAAGTCCAGCTAAATACGTTTTTAAAGCTAAATTTTCGTACATAAATCGCTTAACTATTCTCACTGCTTCAGCGACTTCGTTAACGTTTACATGACTACACAATAAATTTAAAATATGCAATACTCTATCATGAAATTTATGTGCAGATTCGTTTCCCTGTTGTCTTAACATTGCTAAATCTCTGTTCAGACAGCTTTCGTCTCTCTGATCAGAGAAATTTTGAATAAGTAGTTTTTTCAAATCATCCCAAGTATTAACTCCTTTTATATTAACTAATGCCTTAGTGTTATCTGTCAACTTCGATATTATAGAATTTAAAATAAATATGTTCGAGAAATTATTGGGGTCTGTTCTAATATAAAATTGTTTAATGAGGTATTCGCTTACAGAGATAAATCTGTTCAAATCATTCGGATCACCGTTAAACTCAGGCAAACAATGCAAATATTCGGGCTTAAATTCGGCCATTTTTCGAAATTCAGGTATGGTGTTTAGAACTGGTGGTCTTATAATTGGTTTTAAATATGTACTATTAATTTTAATGTTTTCTACAAAGTTAGCTGATGTGTCTAATGAAGTCGATGCTTCTTCTAAACTATTGTAAAGGTCATCAAGGTTCTCCAAAGACATATATTTTTCAAAAATAAGTTCCACTTACATGAATATGATGGCAACTCTGAGCATATCTTCCTATATATAAGGGTTCGGTTGGTTCGGCGATGCCTGTCCTCTCCAAATCCAAAGGGCCTTGCGAATTTGGGCGATTTTGTCCCAAATTCCGATGAACTGCTAGCTTCGGTTTCACTGCCGGTCTGCGATAGATGGGAATCCAGCGATTGGTCGTTCCACTCCGGGTAATACCGTCACAAAAAGTTCAACTGGTTCGATGTTTGGTAAATCGGTAAAACGAACAATTGCCAATCGATTTGACAATCTCCAAAACTCCGTACTGACTGCGCCAAAAATGTTCTCGAGACCCAAAATTGCCTTTTTAAAAAAGTATTTATTTTTAAAAGTTTACAAATTACAACTACAACTACTAGTTACTACTAAGATGGTTAATTACTAACTGCTCGCTGCCAGCACAAAGCTCTATTTATAATAGTTTGTATTTTTGTTGAATCAGCGGGAAGATGGGGACGTAATTTATGTCTGTGGGTAAGACACAGGAAGCGCATTTTCGTTGCGGTTTTTATGTTTTGGGCTGATTCATTGTTGCCATTTCAACAGATAAATATGGAAAATATGGACATGGATAAATTTATAAACGAAATTCATCTTAGACCTTTAATTTGGGATATGCGGTCGACCGATTATTCAAACAAAATTCTAAAAAAGGTGCTTGGGAGGCATTTGTTGGCAAAGGTGCGTCACAAACGAAAAAAAGAAATACGTTAATGAATTAATTTAAAGTTTATTATAAAAATATATTTACCAACATTTGATTAGGTGATTAAATTATTAGAAAAAACAATTCGTCACTATCATTCGAAAAAGACATACTTGTATACTCTACAGCGCTACGTGCACAAATTAGTTTGACAACAGCCCAACAATACGATGAAAACCAAAGTCAATCTGCAGTTGAAAAGCCGACTCGTATGTTTTGTACCGCCTCTTCATCGAAGATGTGCGGACTCGGCAAAAAACGCTTCGTCTGTTTTCAGCATTTCATCCATGTCACGTGCGGTCTGATCTGGTTGCAATTGTTGTATTTTTCTTCTTGATGATTCAGTTAGGAATAATTTTATTTCTACTCTCACTGATGATTGATCTGCTCGTCGTAAGAGATTTACAGTTTATATAGGAAACTATATTGATCCAAACTTTTTCTTCCTTAGTGGAAGTGCATTTAGCTATTCCTCATACTCCTTAACACATTGCATTCATCTGGACAAATCCTTGGCATTCCAAGTGAAATTCCTTCTCTGGCTTTTTGTTGTTGTAAATATAGGAATTTTCGTTTTTCCTAATTAACTATTCAATCTTATTCAACCTAAACTAACCTAACCCTTAATTTTCAGCACAATATTAACGAATTCCGGGATGAATTAGAGAATGCGATTACTTTTGCATTATAGAACTTTGTTCATAATTCAGTATTACCTAAGGAAAGTTTAAATTATTTTTTAGATAAAGCAAAAGAACTTTACAATACTGATAGTATTTTAGAATTAAAATATGAAGATATTTTATTCTATATTACTATTCATATACTGGAGTAACAGTTCAATTTCCAGAAGAATTATTTATTTTTGTAATTAATTTGCCAATTTTGACAACTGAGATCTACTCCTATTATCAATCAAAGATGCCCTAACATCGAAGATACCTACATATGCCATGAAGTGAGCCAGCTCCAAGATGAAAGCTGCTTAATACAACTGATTTCCAAGGCTAACTAAAATATTTTATCTATGTTCAGTACATCTTGGGTTAGTTACTAAACCAATAGTGACTACCCTGGAAGAAAATCACATACAGTTAGTACTAGTCAATGAACTTCAGACACCTGATTGTCAAAATGGTATCCAGACAATTCATTAACCAGTCATCATCCATTTACCTAAGGTATGTTCTACAACCATTGAAAACTAACGATATACCACAACAAGAAGCGAAGTATCATTTCCAATATTTCTATTACAAAAAATGAAGATACCAGAACTTTGGAACTTAACATTCCCCATCTTGATCTGATTTAATTTTTAATTTAAAATCTTGAAAATTAATAATCTTTATAAAATTTTCTAATTACGACGATATATAAATTAATAAAAAGTAATATAAATCGTGGACTATCAATTACAGGACAAGTTCCTCCATTTGGAAGAAGTTGACCTTGCTGACGTCAGATCAATAAAAATTTTCCGAAATAGCAAACTTCTCACCTGAAGACCTTGAACTAATGAAGTCTAGTAATCATTGGTTCATGATAACAATAAAAATAGTTATACTATCACTTGCAATTAGTGTAATGATCTATTTTGGAAGATGGAAACATTGTTATATATTCATTCTATACCGAGTTTCCAATCCACAAGAGGGACCAATCGCCAGGAGATGATGCTACAACTTCTGCGGGTGGAGTTATCCTAGTGACCCGGTAGCAATCAATCAATCAATCAAAATATACTTTATTGTCAGAAGATTTTCATCTCATCGATAAAGTCATGATTAATATAAAACAGAAGGTAAATATATATAAATGATATAGCTCGGATACTATATAGCATTGTAACAATTATAATAAATATATGTTTACCAAAATACAAGAAAACATATCAAAAAGAGAACAAACAGATACAAAGTACATTGAGCAATAAGTAAAAATACAGTTCCTAAATGGTAATAAAATTTCACACGTATATACAAATATACAACTATTTCAACCTTTGTCAAGAAACTCTTGGATACTATAGAACACCTCGTCGATAAGTAAGTGCTTGACCGACCTCCTTAAATGAGATGGCAAAACTAAGTGTTTGCAGGTGGAAGGGAGATGATTGTATACTTTAATCGCACTATAGATCAGAGAGTTCTTCGTTAAATTTGAAGACGGAATAAATATAAATAAAAAGTAGAGAATAAACGTTCTGTATCTGTATCACCATCACCATCACCATCAACATCACCATCACCATCACCATCACCATCACCATCACCATCACCATCACCATCACCATCACCATCACCATCACCATCACCATCACCATCACCATCACCATCACCATCACCATCACCATCACCATCACCATCACCATCACCATCACCATCACCATCACCATCACCATCACCATCACCATCACCATCACCATCACCATCACCATCACCATCACCATCACCATTACCATCACCATCACCATCATCATCACCATCACCATCACCATCACCATCACCATCACCATGACCATGACCATCACCATCACCATCACCATCACCATCACCATCACCATCACCATCACCATCACCATCACCATCACCATCACCATCACCATCACCATCACCATCACCATCACCATCACCATCACCATCACCATCACCATCACCATCACCATCACCATCACCATCACCATCACCATCACCATCACCATCACCATCACCATCACCATCACCATCACCATCACCATCACCATCACCATCACCATCACCATCACCATCACCATCACCATCACCATCACCATCACCATCACCATCACCATCACCATCACCATCACCATCACCATCACCATCACCATCACCATCACCATCACCATCACCATCACCATCACCATCACCATTAACATCACCATCACCATCACCATCACCATCACCATCACCATCACCATCACCATCACCATCACCATCACCATCACCATCACCATCACCATCACCATCACCATCACCATCACCATCACAATCACCATCACCATCACCATCACCATCACCATCACCATTACCATCACCATCACCATCACTATCACCATCACCATCACCATCACCATCATCATCACCATCACCATCTTCGCCCAGCTTTGCAAAGGTGTCGAACTGCTCGCTTTTGAAGAACAAAGATATTATTAAAGTGAAGTGTGAGATTCAATAAAGCTTGGTACACTACCTTTGCAGTGGCTGTGCTGATAGCATTCGCAAAGCATAACACCCATGAGCTAGTTTTGTATTCAAGGACTTCACATGGTTCTCAAAGTTTGAATGGTTGTCCAGATGGATTCTAAGGAATTCACTCGAATACGCTTGCTAAATGAAAACTTCCGTACCTAAAGGAATATCCGGTAGATTACATTTAAATGACAAGATTACAATGAGGATATAGTTAGTAATTCTCGCCTGTAGTTTATTTATATCCGACGCATGCCACAAGATGGTCGTGTCATCAGCAAATATAGTAAAGCTACCATCAATCGTGAAACTAGTCAAAAACAATACAATACAATAGGAACAGGATAGGTCCCAGTACAGATCCCTAAGTTACACCATGTTCAAGTGACCTAATTTCTGAGTTAGTATTTGTTTTTACGAGCTGGGTACGATTACTCAGATAAGACTCAATCCAACTAAGACTCTGATTCCTGAAATCATAGCATTGTAACTTACGCAAGAGTATCCCATGATTTACACAATCGAAAGTCTTCTACAGATCACAGACTACTGCCGCTTAAACCTCTCTGAGATTGACTCTATCCCTTACCAGAAACGTTGGTCTGACAGACCAATATGAATTTTCTACTATGTGATCTGGCAACACTGTAAGTGCAATTTATACCCCCTCCAAAGTATCTTCCTAAAAATCTGTTCTAATTTGATTTTTGACAGTCTCGACTTGAAAGTCTTTTGTGCGAGTCGTGTGTTGGAGCATTTTAGAAATCGTACTTGTCTGAGAGACCAGTTGTTTCTTAAAACGTCTCAAAAAATTAGGTACATCAGACCATGTGTTTCTAATAACGTACATAAAAATTACTTTTTCATTAGCCATATAGATGATAAAGAAGAAGAAAAAATAGAACAATTTTACAACGAAGTCGAACAAGCACTAGATACCACCAAACTTAGAGGCATCACAGTTTTGATGGGCGATTTTAACGCAAAGATAGGACAAGGGAGTGAAGAAGACTTCGTGGGGAACTTTGGATTGGGAACAAGGAACGACAGGGGCGACAGACTGACCAAGTTTTGTCAAGAGAAAGGGACATGATACATGAGGGAAAAGCTTGAAAGATGGAGTGAGTATATTCAGGAACTTTTTGAAGATCAAAGACAAAGACCCCTATCAAACGAGGCGACAGACAGCGGCTCAGATATTACCAAAGAAGAAGTGTTACACGCAATTAAGTTGACAAAAGACAATGAAACACCTGGACCTGATGGCATACCAGTGAAAATAGTCAAACTTATAGATGATGATCAAATAGAAGTGTTGTGAACTTATACAAGTCCATCTACAATACAGGAGTTATACCTAAGGAGTGGTTAAAGTCTTCTTTCATCGCTCTATCTAAAAAACTTAATGCAAAAGAATGCGACCATCGAACTATATGCCTAATGAGTCACACCCTCATAATAATCCTAAAAATTATACACAATAAAATTACCGAAAACTGGAACAAGATATCAGTGAAACACAGTTTGGCTTCAGGAATGCCCTTGGAACAAGAGAAGCCCTCTTCGCCATGAACGTATTGGCCCAGAGATGCATGGATGTGAACCAACCGTTATACATATGCTTCTTAGATTACAATAAGGCCTTTGATAAAATCCGACATGACCACTTTATTCAGTTACTACAAAAGAAAAATCTGGATACAAAGAAAATCAGAATTATTACCGAACTCTATTACAATCTAAAAGCAATAATGCAGGTAGATAGAGAACTTTCGGATGAAATCGAAATAAAACGAGGAGTCAGACAAGGATGCATATTGTCTCCAATCCTGTTCCACGTGTACTCCGAAGAAATAATCCAGGAAGCGCTGGAGGATGAAACAGCAATAGGCATAAAAGTGAACGGTAAACCAATTAATAATTTAAGATTCGCTGATGATACAGTATTAATAGCGGAATGTCTTGAGGATCTACAACAACTATTAGACCGTGTAGTTGAACTCAGTGAGGAGAGAGGTGTAACTCTTAATACTAAAAAACTCAGTTTATGGCAATAACAAAATCACAAAGATGCCAAGAGAGCCTGATGGTCCACGGAGAACAAATAAAAAAAGTCAGAAAATACAAATATTTGGGATCAATAATAAACGAAGAAAACGATTACACTAAAGAGATCAAATCAAGGATAGGACAAGCAAGAAACGCATTCCATAAAATGAAAAATGTTCTGAGTAGCAGAGATCTGACTATCGACCTAACGATCAGACTTTTGAAGTGTTACGTGTTTTCCGTTCTTTTGTATGGGATGGAGGCTTGGATATTAAAGAAAAATATTTGTGATAGATTGGAGGCTTTCGAGATGTGGGCATATAGAAGAATGTTGAGGATAAGCTGGGTAGATAGAATTACTAACGATGAAGTGTTGAGAAGAGTGAAAAAACCAAAACATAGAAAATTGCAATACTTGGGCCATGTTATAAGGGGGGGCGTTACGGAGTATTACATGTAATAATACAGGGACATTTTCAAGGACGGAGAAGCCGAGGAAGAAAACTCATTTCCTTGTTAAATAATCTGAGACAGTGGTTCAATTGCAGCTCTGTGGAACTTTTCAGAAGAGCAGCTTCGAAGATCGGAATTGCTAAGATGGTTGCAACCTTCTCAGTGGAGACGGCACATGAAGAAGAAGAAGAAGAAGAAATATACCAGAAGGGTAAATATGGCTGATCCAGATTTTGAAAATCAACTTTTAAAAATGTTGCGGGGTGAAGGTATGTCACTTGTGTTATCAGATGATGATAATAAAGTAATAGATAATTCTGAAATCGATCCGGATTTTGTGGTTCAAGAAGACGATTCTGAATCTGATTCTGATAATGATAAAAACAGTGATAGAGAAGAAGAATTGCTTACAATGGAAACAGAATCAGTTCAATCAAATTCCGATGCTAACCATAACGAATCAAGAGGCGATCTTGCGACTACAATTGAAATAGTGTCAGAAAATTTAAACATACTAGATATCAACCCAGAAATTGATGCTCCTGCTAAAACATCTGTATATATTGGAAAAAGTGATAAAATATACATGTGGAAAACTGAAGAGCCAAATAAAAATAAGAGAACACCTGCCCTCAATATAATTCGTGGACTACCATGAGTAACCAATGCAGCCAAGAGGATCCTTGGAGATTCCATAAATAAATCGGATATATGGAGATTATTCATTGATGATGAAATGCTAAGGGAAATTGTGACTAGAACAAATGAAAAGCTTGAGACTGTCAGAGAAAAACTACAAAAAGCAACAAATCCATCAAATTACAGGCCTACATGGTTCAATTGCAGCTCTGTGGAACTTTTCAGAACAGCAGCTTCAAAGATCGGAATTGCTATGATGGTTGCCAACCTTCTCAGAGGAGACGGCACATGAAGAAGAATAAGAAGAAGAAGAAATATACCAGAAGTGTAAACATGGCTGATCCAGATTTTGAAAGTCAACTTATAAAAATGATGTGAGACGAAGGGTCACTTGAGTTATCAGATGATGACAATAAAGTAATAGATAATTCTTATAATTATTGATGTTCGAGTTAATCTCAAATATTTCTAAGATGTTCAACAGACGGCCTTTTGATCCGTGATGTAATAATCTGACATCTTGGTGGATGTCAAAGGTATGTTTATCATTAATTATATAATTAGCGAACGAGTTGTTCGAGTTAATTTCATAGACTGGTGCTGTGAGAAACAAAGATTTATATTTATCTATCACCTTGACATGTTCTTCTATTCCAATGCTTATTTTTCTACCAGTTTGGCCTACATATTTGGCTGAGCAATTAGGAGTGAAGCAAGAGATCTCGTAGACACTCGATCTATCCAAAGGTTGAGCTTATCTTTGACGTGGACCAACATCTTATAAATCTTTTTGTGAGTTAAGAAACAACCATTCAGTTCATGGTTATGCCGTTGAAAAATGTTTTTGATGCCTTGGAATACTTCGCCAATGAAGGGCAATGAGCAGAATTTAGATGATAAGGTAGGTATAATTAAATTTCTGTTTATGTGTTTGACCAACTGTCTCTGATAGATTCTATCTACGAATTGAAGTGGGTAGTCATTATTGATGCCAATTTGTTTTATGATGTTTAGTTCATTGTTGAAATCTCTTATACTCATAGGGATAGAAAAGAGCCTATGAAATAGTGAATTAGAAGCGCTCAGTTTATGAGAGATCGCATGATGAGAAAGGGATGATATTATCAGTATGTGTAGGTTATCTATAAATTGAGAGACTCAATTTATTGTCTGTTTTTGTTATAAGAATTTCTAGAAGGGATAAGCAATTATTAGCTTCTATTTCCATTGTGAATAAGATCGCTGGATGTAACGAATTCAAGAAGGTCAGGAATAGATTTAGTTTGTTTGAGTGATCGTTGAAAAGTACCAAACAGCCATCCAGAGAGAGGTTACTGTCCATGGCTAAGCCTGATAATTGACCTTGCTCACATAGTTCGAACGATCCAGGATGACAACACAATTACCTTTATCCGTTACATACCAAATATATAAATATAGATTAACACACCTACCTTATCATCTAAATTCTGCTCATTGCACTTCATTGGAAAAATATCAGAAGACATCAAAAACATTTTTCAGCGGCATTCATGAACTGAATGTTTGTTTTTTTACTTACAACACGATTTATAAGATGTTGGTCAACGTCAAAGATAAGGTCAACCCTTTGGATAGATTGGGTGTCTATGAGACTCTTGCTCCACTCCTAATTGCTCAGACATATATGTAGGCCAAACTGGTAGAAAAACAAGCATTAGAATAGAAGAACATGCCAAGGTGATAGATAAAAATAAATCTTTGTTTCTCACAACACCTATGAAATTAATTCGAACAGCTCGTTCGCTAATTATATAATTAATGATAAACATACCTTTGATATCCACCAAGATGTCAGAATATTACATCACGCATCAAAAGGTCGTCTGTTGAAAATCTTAGAAATATTTGAGATTAACTCGATTCTCAATAATGCACTAATCACTCAATGAACAGACTAATTTCGATTGCATACAATTTTTCAATACTCTTAACTCTTAAATTTATTTACACAAATATCATTGTAACTGTTGTGCTTCTCTTTAACCTTTTTATTTAAAATATAGATCAATTAGTTTATATATAGTATTCTTCAATTTATATCATATCAATTTCATAAACTTATCCTATTCAACAATTTGATGGCCCTACTCACATGTTAATTAGAATCTATTGTAACGGGAATTTATATTTAAACTGGGTTCGATTTATTTACACCAATAACTACACGACTATATACACATTTATATTCAGACTTATTTCTCTGACTATATACAACTTTCTACTGTCTATCTATCTATGACTGACTATCAATCACTAACTAACTACTTCCGTGGTCCGTGTATTTATATCCACTTAACCTCCTGTCTCAAAGCTTCTCATCTAGAATAGACCAAATCAGTAAGTTATCCATGTTTCTGAATTCCCAGGATGTTAATACCAACATTCTCCTTCAAGAGCAATCGAGACGCTTCCAGGGCTCCAGATATTTGTGTGTGTGTGTGTGAGTGTCTTTTATTATTTGGGTGAAATCTCACGTTCCAGTGCCCCCTCCTTAGCATCTGATCGTCCCGATCAGAATCATCCTTGGCAGCACCTTGCTGCATTTCTGTTAAATGGCGGAATCTGCACTTGGCTCCTGCCAGGCAAACACCCTTGTTGAAGAAGTAACAGTCTATCGTCTTTCCCGAATACACTTCTTTTGGATTGAAGCAGCGTCCTGGAAGGTGTATTCGATGATGCTCCTTACAATCTTCCAGTCTAACCCATCCAACCCGCAGCCTATTTTCTTGATGTCATAACTTCTGACTTCATTCCTTAGGCTCTTCAGTGCATGCCAGATGTCCTTGTAAGTGGGTTTTCCTGTAGACATCTTCTTCGTAACCAAACAGAAGAGGTTCCGATTACCATCTGCTAGTCGCAGAACTTTTCCTACTCTTGGTCGTTGGGCTGACAATTCATCGAGTCTTCCAAACTTCCTTTTAAACACCAGAGCAATTCCTTGGCCCATACGGAGATCCTCCGTTACACAATGGGCAATAGAAACGTCGGCTGGTAGTTTGAAAAGGTCTTGTTGAACCTCAACTGTCACACCGAGTCTGACCTTCTTCCGATCCGCGTAGTTGGACATTAAGTAGTTGAAACTGACATTTCGCTCCTTAACGTTCATCTCTTGAAGAGCCACTCATGCTTCCTCCTGGTTGTTCGATCCAGCGTATGTTGCGAGTCGGCTTATGTGCACCACTCTAGGTTTTCCCCTTGGTAACTTTCGGATACGATAGATGACGTCATTTATCCTCTTCATAATTTGATATGGACCTTCCCATTACTTTTGGAGTTTGGGACAAAGGCCTTGACGTCGTTGGGGATTATACAGCCAAACCAGGTCGTCCACGTTGAAGACTCCATCAGCTGATCGAATATTGTAGTGGTGCTTCATTCGATCACTGGCAAGCTGGATGTTCTGTCTGGCTAACTCATGGACTTTATCCATTCTGGCTCTCAATTGGTCGACGTATCCTTCTCCTGCGACACTGTCCTCTGTAGGTCTACGGCCAAATTACAGGTCACAGGGTTGGCGTAACTCAGGCCCTTACATTAAACTAGCAGTAGTCTGACCAGTTGTTCCATTCATAGCCGCCCGATAGGCCTTCAGTAAAAAATTGATGTACTGGTCCCAATCTCGCTGATGTTCTGAAACAACCTTAGAGAGGTGCTTGCCCATGGTTCGGTTCATCCTCTCCACCATTCCGTCCGATTGACTGATTGATTCACACTTATGGCATCACTGTCTCACATCTTCTTTGCAATTCACCAAATAGAATCGCTCTCGACCCTTCTGGAGAGTCTTGGTGATTCCAAAATGCCCACCCGTGGCTCCATCATGTAGCTGACATAGTACCTCCGGCACTTTGCTTCTTGGCAAAACTAGTTGTAATCTGGATTCAGTGCCATCTTCAGACTCAAAGGTTCTATACAGCAGATCATCTCTGAGCACAAGACAGTCCTATTAGCTCCAATATGATTTCACTTCCGGGCTTCGTAAGCTTATATCCTGCCAAGAGGGCCTCTCCTTACGGCGCATCCACTCCAAGACCACTCTCAAACATGGGTCGTTCTCTTGGGCCAGTTTCACTTGTTCGGGTTGCCACTCCTCATTCTCGTTGGTCGTCGTATAGGGCAAACCTTGTCTTTCATCTCGACACGTCTAGTTTTTCCCACTGTGCCGCCTGTTTCTTACAACTGCAGCGTACTTGTCCTAGCTCACCACGGTTCCAACATCTTGATTCTCTCTTTTTTGATTCCGTTCATGTAACTAGCTTCCTTATTAGATATAACAGGGACTCTCTGTTGGATGTTTCTTCTCCCTCGATTGCTCTCAGACGGTGCCCTCGGAAAGTTTGGCTAGCGGCTTCAAGCTCCAAAGCAATAGCTAGTGCTTCTTTTAGCAATTTTGGTCTGGCCAACTTCAACGCCTTCTGCAGCTCGCTCTCCCTCAATCCATTTACAAAGGTGTCCACCGCAATTTCTTCAAAAAAGCTATCGGCAGCTACGAGCTACTTCCCCCTCAAATTCTTGCAGATTCTTATTTGCATGTTGCACCCGAGATCGTAATTGTGCCTTGTATACTTGTTGAAGATGACTCTCTCCATACCGATTCTCCAATTTAGAAAGCAGGACCTGGTAGTTTGCCTGGCCAGCTGGAATAGACCTAAGGATGTCTGCTGCATCACCTCGTAAAGCAGCAGTTAACGAAACAGCTTTCTGCTCTTCTGTCCACTGGTTAGCCATTGCCACAGCTTCAAATTGCTTCCGATAGGTAGACCAGGAGCACTTTCCATCAAAGTTTGGCAGCTAAACCCTCATATTACCTGCGGCTGAGTCATCCTCGCCTTTGAGTGTCTGACTCCCTCTGCAGTTACCATTCTTAACTGACATTTCCAGTGCCTTGATTTTTTATTGCAGTTCAGCTCCATGTTCTTCTCTGTCGTGAAAAGTTTTCGTCAACTATTCTTGAAATTTCTTAGAATTTCTTGTCACTATATCTACCAGCTTCCTCGATAGTTCTGGTCACCTCCTCAAACCCCGCATCACTTCTTCTGGAAACGTCTTTAATTTCATCTTGAAGAGTTCTAGAGACTTCTTCAAACTTTTTCGAGACTTCATCGAATTTCACCCCAAATGTCCTGGTTACTTCCTCAAATCTTTCATTATTGTTTCTTGAAATTTCTTCAAACTTTTTCGAAAACAGTTCTTCCGGAGAGTGGAACTCGAACATATCAGGATCTTCTCCATTATCAATCAGAGTGTCCCTTAATCGTTTTTTAGGGTCGCTTTATTACCGGAATCATCAAAATCCCGCTCCACCAATTGTTCTTTGAGTTGTTTCACTGTTAACTGCACTCATTTCATTTTGAATTGTACGAGAACGAGCAAAAGTCTTCACACTAACACAAAAAAGAAACAAAGAGTCTTTACAGCAACACGTAAACGAACAAAAGAATTTAAACATACACTTAAATCTAACAAAAGTCTCAAAAACTCTCAAATCTGCACGAAACCGCAGTCTCTTAAGGTCCGTCGAATTTTATAATCACTCACTGATTCCACAATGAAACCAATGTAACGGGAATTTATATTAAAACTGGGTTCGATTTATTTACACCAATAACTAAACGACTATATACACATTTATATTCACACTTATTTCTCTGACTATATACAAATTTCTACTGTCTTTGATCTATGGCCGATTGTGATCTATGACTGACTATCTATCACTAACTAACTACTTCCGTGATCCGTGTGTTTATATCCACTTAACCTCCTATCTCGAAGCTTCTCGTCTAGAATAGACCAAATCAGTATATTCTCCATGTTTCTGGATTCCTAGGACGTTATTACCAACATTCTCATTCAAGAACAATCGAGACGCTTCCAGGGCTCCTGAAATTTTTTACTGTTCTTCACAATTTTACCATGTTTCATTTTTGCCTTATTAATTGTTACAGAACTTTACGATTGATAATGCGCTTGTACAAGCCCGAAACATGTCTCAGCTTATTAATAAAAATGTGGAGATGACTTAGAGCTTCCTTTAAGCTAATATTCCACTTCACTTCGAGATTATGGACTACTACTTACAGTATAATATTAATTCTATTGGTGCTGGTAGGTACTTGTGAAGGTGACGCCAAAAGTTAACAATCTAACTAAAAAGTAACAGCTCCAATATAATTATTATTATTTTATATTTTTCAGTGCACCAACAAATAACGTCGGTCCAATTTTTTATAAAAAAATATTCTTAACCTTAGGACTCCTTATGGGAGTAAAAGTGGTCGATGTTGGGCCCGTGCTGCATATTTACTCATAATAGTTTCGTTTGATCATTCCCTAAACTGTTTCACTATTTTATAGGTGTTTGTTATTGTAAATGCAGATAATTGTTGGAACTGTTTCACCCTAAGGTTTCTCAATGTTGGCATTGAGAATAGACTCGATTATTCTTAACTGCATATATAATAATTATTGATCATGTACCTATGGTTATGCTGATACCTTTGTTCTATTAGCATTTCGTCTGCTATACATATATATATATATATATATATATATATATATATATATATATATATATATATATATATTATATATATATATATATAATATATATATATATATATATATATATATATATATATATATATATATATACATTTTGGTAGCAGTGTTGCCAATGGTAATAATAATAAATAGTAAATAGAAAAAACGTGAGTTTTTTTTATGAGAATATAAAAATATCATGACCAAGATAAACCTTTTACCTATTTTCAGGCCTTTTCATGAGGATACCCATGAAAACGTCTATAAAGTTTGAGATTCTATAATTTCAAAGTTATCCAGTTTATCAATATATACCTTGATGCTTGTTTCTAACAGACATGGTTACTGGTCCATCACTATCACAATAGTATTTTCTCAATTTAGATAAAACTCTCTTGAGCAATGGCTTTCTAGTTCTTGTTGTAGTTTTACTATCATCATTGTTGAGATAATCAAGGTTTGAACTATCAAAATTCTTTTCTTTATGCCAGGTAACTCTGCAGTGGCTGCGATATTGTCTTAGACTTGTCACAAAAACCAAATTTCGTACAATACTTTCTGCATTTTATATTTAATTTAGGACATTGTTCCATTGATAGCATGTTCATTAATATAACATAGCAGTTATATATTGAATACATTGCTTTATCAAGCTATTTTTTAAAACTAGGTTAATTTTATTCAGAATAATTAAATTTAACATTATACCAGATGTTACTTTTAATTATCATAGAAAATTCACTAAATTATCTTTCCGTCAAATAATTTTGTGGGTCATATCAGAAATTTATTTATAAATAAAATTCATGAAGAAGGACCTTAGCATAAGGTTGAGAAGATTTAATTGAAGCTATTCGTATAATCTAATCGCGCCAAATAATTTTATATTGGAAGAAGGATCTTTTAATTATCTCAATCAAATTTGATTAAAATTAAACTAATTTTAGTGTTAGTTCGCTTGGAAATTAATCAATCTATTTTCCAAATTTCAAATAAATAATTTTTGAATCAAATCTTTTGTTAAAAAAATTGCAACTAAATGAAAATCTATTTGTCAAAAAACCGATTATGCCGTTGAGGAACATCATCAAAGTGCTCACCGAATCGGCGAGGGTTAGGTGAAAAGCCTTCAGTGCTATGATTGCCAATTACACGGCTAAAAAGTCGAATCCTGAGCGTGAAAAAATCTTCAGGTTTAGTAGTTAATCCTAATAGTGGTCAGTAGATACAGGACAATCACTAAATTTCATTATTGAATGTTCTTGCAATGGTCAAATATTGAATAATGTGAAAAAGTTAAGCCCTTTTTAAAATTCAAAATAGTTAACTATCCATCGAACGCTCGTTACTGTTTGTCCGATATCTAGTGGTCAGTGATTGTATGGTGTAGATATGGACAATTAGTCCCGATCGTGGGGTCAATAATTAAATCTTTTCAATCATTAGTTTTACATTTTTTTTTTCGTTGACTTAGTTAGTACAAACAAGTTGTAAGATGTGAAAAATGTCAAAAATTAAATGAAAAATCGTTTGGAAAAACGGCTCAACTGAATTTCTACATTATTCAAAATTCTACCTATAAAAACTCGCTCAATAATTAAATCGATTGTCCGATATTTAGTCAGTGATGGTCAAGTGATACCCCCTGTGATTTGGTCAGGAGCTATACCCCCCATTCGCGAGAGGACAAAAGCGCAATTTTTTCTCAATTTTTTCGCAAAAGCTGAAAATTTGTTGTGAAATTTGGTTTTCAGAAAAAAAAAAATAAAAAACGGAACACCTCAAAATTTTGACTGGTGAGCATCCATGTATCTAGTGGTCAGATAATTACCTTGAATAATTTTTTTTTCGATCTATATAAATGACCGAAGACTGTCCATGGTATAGTATAGCCATTGCGCCAATTAGGATCAACAGGTGGTATATGATCATTGTCTTTGACGAGACTGAGGGCGATGAATGCCCTCGGACACCGATCCTCTGTATAAACAGTGCACATCACTGATAATATTTCATATTTCGGCCGATATGTGAAGGGGAATGAACTGATAGAAACTGAAACTGTAGATGAAGTGAACCAATTCAAAACTACAATAGATGTAAGAGCGAGAACAGGGCTATCATTATTGGTGGAATAGGTGAACTTGTGAAAATCATATACCAGAAAATCATATGCTCAAAAACAAAAATTCTCTTAATTTGATAATGATTCTGGTAGTTGTGTTGTTAAATAGTGAAATCACTTGATTACGATTATACACAACTAAGTTTGACCGAACAACCTGTTGCTAAGGGACACATATGTTTCTATCGGACAACCGATCGTCTTCATCCTCATATGACCACCTCTTATGGCTTACACACTCAAACTGAGTCAAACAAGAGTTGATCCCAGTCTAGACGGTCGGAACAGTGGGAGGGTAATGCGAGCTCTGCTATTCATTAGCATTTTGGTTTCCATTCCATCTTTCGTTGATTGTAGAAGTTTCTAAATACTTAACTAACTTAAAGATTTCACCACATGCTGCGCCAATATTGATAGTATTGTTGCCTAAAACCATCTTTGCCGTGTGGTGATAATAAGCAACAATCATCATCCAATACTAAAGTGTCAAAAAAATAGATCAAATATAAAATAGTCATAAATGGAAACTTATTATCCAGTGTGTCATATAACAGGTTCCTAGGAATAACGATGGACAAAAATCTGAACTGGAAGAAGCATTGTGGTGACCTCTGTGGTAGGCATTCTCGTCTTTCATAACTTATAAGAAATCTACGAACAGTATTAACGCTCTCACAACTAATATCCTTTTATATTGCTGAGATTCAATCTAGACTGCGATACGGATTTTGCTTGCTTCATCACTCAGAAAGGCATAGTTAGATCTTTGGAGGGCATGAGCAGGACAGTCTCTTGCCCTCAAAATACCTCAAAAACAAAAACATACATGAGAAGAATACACGCGCCAGAAATGATATACGCGTCTCATTCCAACGGCTCAACTTAAGCAGAAAGTCCGCATACCATTTGGGTCTAAGACTTTACAATCATCTGTCCTCTGAAATCAAGGAGGCAAGGAGTACAACTTCAAAACAAAACTTCAAACAGAAGTTGAAGATGTATCTATTGTCCAGTGTGTTATATTCTTTGGAGTATTTTCCAAATGCCTTTTTAAATTAAATTTTTTTTCACACATTGTATAGAATTTATCATAGAATTAAATTGTTTGTTTGATTGATTGATTGATTGATGCTGTGGAATGTCTACAACAATACGACCAACACCTACTCCAACTTCCTCAGCAACTTTCGCTACAAATTCTACTTCATCATCATCATCTCCTACAACAACTACAATCGAGCTAATAACAACAACATCTTCTAACTCAACATAACATTAGTTTCCCCTCGTACATCTACAGCTGGCCCAACAACAATTCCTCAAAATGAAAAAGAGAAAACCATTTGGATAATTATTATCAGAGTACTTATTTCTTTAGGTCCTCTTATTGCCCTGATAATATTAACTATTTCGATAAGACGTAAAAGAAGACCTAAAACATGAAATATTAAACGATAACAAGGATGTTGTAGATGGACCAATTAATAAAAATTCAAGTTTAATATCCCTAACTGATAATGAACCAGCAGCAAGAGTTAGTCACACTACTTATAACATGAAAACAGCCCAAATGTTACCCTTGTATCTCTCTACTACTAATCAATCAACGCTTTGCCAAGAACATATTTATTTAAATTTATTTTCACAACTAGATTTAAATATTGTGGATGTTATGGCTATTGAAATCAAGTTATTGAGAGAGCTGAAAACGGAATTTGTGGTGAAAATAAACCATGATTATCATCATTCATTATTTGTATTTAAATGAAATTCTATGAAATTATATTAGATACAATAATCAAGCCTCCAGTAAATCTAACAACTCGTCAGTACCTACCATTGACTGAATCACTTTCGGTTACTACATCCCATTTAAAATCTTCTAGTTGATCAGCTGGTACGGTGGTCATATATTTTTTGTAGCCTTTCATCCAGTTTAATGGAGAAATTTCATACCTATCGTTTTTCTTCACCTTTATAATTTTGTAAGGGTCCCTGAATTTATGACCTGTTTTTTTTGGATACTGCTATTTTTGTAGTACCACTCCCGCTCCACAATACCAGGTCACCAACTGTATATCTGTGTGCTGTTTTTCTTTTCATTCTTAAAGACGGTTTATCCATATTTAGTCTCGGTTTTTGACTATCACTGATTTTATTTATTACATCCCCATGTTTAGCTTGATCAAAACCAAACATGAGTTATTGTGGGGCAAATCCCCTGCTTGCGGTTGTAGTATTATTAATGCCTCATACTATATAGAAAGCACAGAATACCACTCATCTTCATCATCAATACTAGCGTTGATAGCAGATTTTATGTTTAAATTATATCTTTCGACTTGACCGTTGGATCTCGGTGAACAAACGCTGTTTAGAATGTGTTTAAATTGAGATTTAAAGGAGAATTCTTTAAAACTTGTAAAAAACTTACCACGATCAGATATAATCCTTTTGAGCATTGCAAACATACTAAAGAGGTATTTCAAAATGTGTATTACCTCTTTAGAATTGGCACTTTTTGTTGGCCGTGTAAATAAAAATTTAGAGAACAAGTCTATTATGGTTAATATATAAGAAAACCCACCAACACCCCTGACATACGAACCCAAATGAACAATATTCCATGTGGTTCTATCGGCTTACTAATGGGATGCAGAAATCCTAGCTTTTTCCAATATTGTTCTCATTGTATGCACAGTCAAGGCAAGCATAGACATATTTTCTTATGAATCTTGTCATACCCTTAAAGAAAAATTTCCTTTTAATTAATGATTTACTTAAATTTTATGATTATGTACCGATTTTCTGAAAAGTCTATTATTTTTGATAGTGTAAGTATTTTTTAACTGTTTGTTTCAGTCTTTTAGGAAAAATATCCTACAAATTGATTTTAATTTGTCAATAGAGCGACCATTAATGCATTGTTCTTAATAAATTTTCCAAAATATGAATTTAAGCCCAAAACCTTTCTTAGTTCATGTAAGTTTTTAGGAGCTGAAAAATTTGCGACAGCTGTTATTTTGAATGGTCATGGGCTAATTCCATTTGAATTTATTTCGAATCTAAGATAATGGATTGTTTTCTTAAGAAAGTTATATATTTCTATATTCAGTTTTAAGTTAGCAGTTTCTAGTAAGTTCATAACAGTCTCTAAAAGTTTGTGTCCTTCTTTGTTTGTTTTGGACGAAATTGAAACGTCGTCAAGATAAATACTTACGTTTTCATGACACAGGTCGAAGAATAAATCGAGGAAAAGCTGTTTTATGAATTCAACTTGCAGAATTAGGCATTTGATAGTACCCCTGTGTCATATCTAAAGTACAGAAAATTATTGTATTTCCAAGGCGACAGATTTGATCTTCAATGTGGGGTACTGGATATCTGTCTTGTTTTGTTAAAGCAATCAATTTTCTGTAATCAATACATGACCGATGATCGACATTTTTGTTACTTATACAGCAGAGTTTGAATGAGATATCCGAATTATTAAATTTTCTGGCATCTTCCTAATTTTACTGCTAATACAGAAAATCTGTATGGTCGGTAGAGTATTGATTAACTTTTCTCTATATTTATTTCAAATTCAATTAAATTTGTAATGACCAATTCGGTGGCATCTTTAGCAAACCATTGTTGAAATCAAGTTAAAATATTTTAAAAGTGTGTTAAATGAAGTTCTTTTAATACCTTCATATTCACTTTGACTCGAGCTATATCTAATGACCATGTCGGTGTGACATCAGCTGTTGTAAAATTTGCAATTTTGAGAAAATCGATTGCCATTGCCCTGGCTAAAGTTATACTTTTTTCAGTTAAGTTTAATTGGGCCTTTATTGGTGACACTGATTGCATTATGAGATTGAATTAATCAACAAGTGAGATAATTTTAAAGTTCCGTTCTGATGTCTGCACGGTAATGTAATCCTTTAATAATTCTTATAGCTTTTCGCTTAAGACTAAATAGTTTGCCAGAATGTAACGAATGTTTCCAAGTAAGAAGACCATATGATAGATGAGAATGGAAGAAGCTGAAATAAGCACTCATGCGCGTATCATGATTATAAGTTTATTCAGCAATATGATTCATAATAAATTTACAATTGAGCAAATCATTCCAAGAATAAACAGAAATAATCACTGAAGCTGGTTTCACAGCTTGTGTGTGATAAATACTTATTCTAAATAACAATACATTATAAATATAGAGTATAAAATCATGATTATCATAATGTTCCAAAAGAGAGTAAATGTAAATTTAAGCTAAGATACAATATCAAACATAAAGATTTTGAACAACACAACATTTTAAAATATATCATTTGGGTATACAATACAATAAAATAGAAGGCGCTGAGTGTAGAGCATAAAATCTCTGAATTATTATTCTATTCTAGTGATACAAAAGTAAATGTACAAGATTGAGGGTATGAGAAAACGAGAAGCAAAGCGAGTATTACATTTTTACATGTTAAATGTTACTTTTTTATACATGATGTTAGTTATACTACTTATATGTTCTTTTATATTAATATTAAATTTGTTCAATCTTTTTATTTGTGTAATATTTTCAGGTAGACTATTAAATAATTTTGTCCCCAAGAACATAAAACTACTTTGTCCGATATATTTATTCATTGCCGGTGTAATATACTTTTGTTTTTTTCTTGTTTGATATTGATGAGTGTGCATTTTTAGTTTGTCTGTATTTAAGTATTGTTTTATGTTTACTTGCAGGTAGAATAATTTACGAACATCGAGTATACTCGTTTCGGAATAAAGCTGATCAGTGGGATATCTGCTATGTTTATTAAACATTATTCTCAAAAATATATTCTGTGACATTTGTAATGCATTGCAATGTGCTTTGGATACACCTCCCCTTCCAATTATTCCATAGTTTAGATGAGATTCCACTAGACTCCGGTATACGATGATTTTCTCTTTCAAATTTAGGTATTCCACTATTTTTTTAAACCTATACAATATGCATCTTAACTTTTGTATTAAGTAATCTATATGAACTTTTGATCTGAAACCACTATCCAACATAATTCCTAGATAATTTTTTTTTTCGCTGGTTTTATTTCAAAAGAATCATTTAGGGTAATTACATAATTTGGGACAGATGTTTCCAGGGTACTGAATGGTAAGTATATTGTTTTCCTAAAGTTTATCGATAATAACCTAGTATCTAGCCAAGTTTTTATATTGGCAAAATCACATTCAATGTTCAGTTTTAAATTGTACCAGTTTGTATCCTTGTATATTATCACAGTGTTATCAGCAAAACTGATGATTTGACTGTCTTTTTCTAATAAAAACATATTATTCATATATACGGTGAACAGCAGAGGCCCCAGCACCGTACCTTGCGGCACGCCACATTTTATTTATTCTGTCTCACTTATTTCATCATTTATTCTGGTCTGTTGATTGCGGTTTTTTAGGTAACTCTCGAATAGACATTGAGCTATGCCCCGTACTCCCATGTCTTCTAGAGGTTTTAACAGTATGGAATGGTCTACGGTGTCAAAGGCCTTTGCTAGGTCAATAAAAATTCCGATAACTGGTTAGCCATTTTCTATGCATTCATATATCATATTTGCTAATAGTAGTATTGCGTCATTAGTTGATTTTTTTTCACGAAAGCCGAATTGTGAATTGGAAAGCAGGTTATGTTTTTCGAAGAATTTATTTAAAAGGATTTTTACAACTTTTTCAAGTACTTTCGCCAGACTTGATATCAGTGAAATTGGTCTATAATTTGTCACATCATGTTTGTCTCCTGCTTTAAAGATTGGTGTCACTAGTTTTTTTGAAAGCCGTCGGAAAGTGTCCTGATTCTAGTACATTGTTAATTATAACAGTAAGGGGTAGGCTTATGATATCCGCTATTGTTTTTAGTGTTTCAGAACCTATTTCATCATATCCGGCGGCTTTTTTGCTTTAAGATCATATTTTATGATATGTTTGAATTCAGTTTCCGTTGTTGGATATAAAAACAATGACTGGTTGCTAACAGTTTTTTTCTCTCTATAGTTTTGAGGTTGATCGATTTTTTTGGCTAGGCTTTTTCCCACGTTTATGAAATATTTATTGAATCTATTTGCTATTTCCTTTCCTTCACTTATAATTTTATTACCGTCTATGATATTTTGTATTTTATCTTTTTCAATATTTGATAGAATTTCATTTACTAATTTCCATAGCTTTTTGTCGAGTTTTTTTCTCTTTCCACCTTCTTACTATAATAATCCTTTTTCGCTTTTTTTTATTTGTCTCACCACTTCCCTTTTACAATCTGTATAGTTTATTTTATTATCAATATGCTTAATGTAGTTGTTTTTGGGATTGTTATTTTTTGTGTCTGCTTCACCATTTAAGACTATCTGCATCAGAGTAGTATAATGATCAGAGGTAATATTCTTTGTATGGACAAATATATGGTCCAGGCAGGTGCGAGAATTTTTCTGTATTCTAGTGGGAGTGTTAATAGCCGATCTATAACCATGTTCACTTAAGTTATCTAGGTAGGTTTTTGCTTCGTTCGCTTCTTTTATTGGCAATAGGATTTAGATTTCTTAGACGAAAATGATTTTTTTAAATTTTGCAACACCCTGATTGAATGTGATAGTCCCACAATAGCTTTGAATCCATATAAATTCCCAAGAATACCACAGGTGGCTGATCAAGAGTGATCTGCTACATATTGTGCTCCAGACTAGACTAGTAGCCTGATTAGTGTCATCAGCGTAAAGCACAGTTCTGGTGGCGGATATACTGGTTGGGAGATCATTAATATAAATTATAAATTATAAAAACCGAACCCTGCGGTACACCAACCGAAACGCCTTCGTTGGCTGATAACTTATTATTGTAAAAACACTTTGAGTTCTACTATGTAAGTAAGAGCAAATAAGAGATAGACTCAGAAGAGTAAAACCATAGTATTCACGTTTAGTTGTGAGAATTTAATGTGAGACACAGTCGAAGACCTTACTAAGATCACAAAAGATAACCCTAGCAAAGTCAAAATACTCAAATTCTGACACAATAACGTTTACCAAATCAAGAACAGCCGATTCAGTACTTTTTCCTGCACAAAATATTGTGACATTCCATATGGTTATAAATTTGTTTTGATAGCAATATCTCAAAAACTTTTGAAACAACTGGAACTATACTTATGGGCCTGTAATATTCAGGGCTATCGTGAGAGCCAACTTTGTGGATTGGTATCACTTTTGAGTTTTTTTAAGGGGTCTGGAAATACGCTGACTTTAACACACTTATTGAAAAGTACGGTCAACGGAAAGATGATCCGATTTTTAATCGATTTTAATAATATAACATTAATATTATATACCACAGTTTTAAGTTGTTTGTACTTGTACTGGCTCGGAAACAGAAAGATGTTGGGGTTGGTCTAACGCACTAGACTTAATTTATTTTATTAAAGTTATTGAATAATTTGAGGAGATTGAGCTAGATGTCTTTCTTCACCGCTTGCTAGATCTTAGCTGACTTCTCCCCACAGTGTACGCGGTTGCCGATTATACATGAATATAGTGAACCTTAACAGCTACCTTAGCATCTCTGCCCATATTTGGAGTGATGTTGGAAAAACAGAACTTATTTGTGGTTTCAGTCAGAAATTGCTTACATGAATTGCTAAGTTCTTTTATATTGTTGATTATAGCCAATAGTTGCGTTATAAAATTATTATGCAGTGTATCTGCATCTAATATAACTGAAGCAGCATGTTTCCTTTTTGCATTTACTTCAGAAATATCGTATTTTCTAATCAACGCACATTTTGCATAATAATAATGCAACATAGTTACATCAGATTGCTTTTTGCTTTCAAGCAAGAACTTTAGATTCTCTGTAGATTTCTCGTGTGATGAAAACGGAGTTAACAATGCACTTTTCCAACCTTCCCAATACTGTTTGTAGTCGCAAAGACCATTGTACCATATTTTTGAAATACAAGACTATTTCGATTGCATAAAAAAGTATTTTGTGGAATCGTTCCATTTATGTATGGTTTCGAGCTGCTCGATTTTGTTGAGCCAATTCCCGGAATTAAGGTCGCCAATCTCAAGATCAAAGATGGCCACAATATCAATTTGGCTAGATTCACATTACTCGAGGTCCCTTATTGGTCGGTTGAGTTTTTCGAAATATCGGTATTTGTATCCGAATTCATTGGGCTGAGAATATCACTCACTTTTGTGGCTTGAGCTCTTCAATTCTCTGCTCTCTCACTGTTTTTCTTTGAATAGCTCTGTTTTTTCATCTTTCTCGTCTGATAATGATCTGGATTCACTACGGACGCGCCCTTTAGGTAGGTTTCGTTCTAACTCTCTTCTTGACCACCGGCTCATTCACCCATGGTCACCATTGTCACTACCACTGTTAATTTCCATGTTATTAAAAAAAGACACTTGGGATATGGCAAAAATCACCAGTTCTGAATTGTGACGGACAGGAAATAAAACACAAGCTTACGCTTTAGCGTTTCAAAACGGTCTGTAACTTTCCTTTTATTTCTCACACAATTATTGTTTATATAAAATATTTAGTGACCTATTAGCATTCGGTTGCGTCCAGACATAAATATTTCGGTAGTTTCATCGTTATCGCACCTCACCCCCTCTGCTTATCTTCAACCCGTCCTTAAGTAAATAAGCATGAGTCACGTAGCTTGGAGCGTAATGCGACGTTGTTCAGGTCCAACCGAATACATGTATATAGGGGTTGAGACATGTATTTATAATATATGTATATCGGGATTAATACTAAAGCGTTCTTCGGAAATAAAAAGAACTGATAATTTGTGCGAATCACCTTCATACATTCGAACGTGGTGACATTATACACCCAGATATCCAATTGAATAACATACAGTTGAAACAAAGTGACAATGGTAGATTTTTAAAGCTTATTGATTCAAGACTTTACAAGTTTATTATAGCTTCGGTCAATACATTGAGAAAAGGGATTACCAAGTACATCGCACCTGAGGTGTGCAAATCTGGAGATTATGGTCTGTATGGCATTAAAGCTGACATCTGTAGCAAAAATTAAAGCTGTTTCTAATCTTTGTCTATTGTATGGAATTTGGAGCGTACCAAAACTGGTCCCCAGAAATAAAATGACATGAAGTAACAAGTTAATCTCTAAAACCTAAAAAAGTATCCCAAAACTTGTCCCCAAAGGTCCTCAAGAATAGATCCTTGAATTTGTCCCCGACTTTATCGCAGTTATGAATCACCAATATAGCTACATATTATAATCCATTGGTTAACTCTTCTCATATGTTTATAACAAATGAAAAACTCAGTAAGTACTACAAAGCATATTTTATTTATGAATCTGTATACATTTATTTATTTAAGAATCTGTAAAGTAACAGAAATATCTGCTTGTGTTTTATACATATTATGTAGAACATTCAAGTTTTATTAAAATAAGCATCAGATTTTTCAAAATCAAATCTTGAAACAGATCCATTTTTTTACTCATGGATTTTCCCAGTAACGCACTGCTTACGTCTGTCAATGCACGACTGGATCGCTTATTCTTGCTCATTCAACAGATTTTAAGAATATAGTTCTGGTAAATTTTACAGAGATAAATAAAGAGAAATTCTTAGCCAGGAATATTATTTCAGAATGAAATAATAATCTTATATGAATGAAAAGTAATTTTCACTTTTTGTTCAATTTCTATTTAATGGGGAACTACCTATTTATATTTCCATAAAAGTATAAATCTCTTAATCTCTTGCCGAGGGATAAATTCTGGTAGGAGATTAAAGGTGCATAATTAGTACGGGTTGTAGATATAAGGTACTACATGCTCGGGGACGAATTTAGGGCCGTCCGGAAATTGTGGCATGTAAAATATTTGAAATCGATGAAGATGTTTTATCAGATAACAACAGAGTCAATTATTTGAAAACAAGCATTACTGTGTAGAAACAATGAGAAGAGACGTGACCAATAAGAGCTCGACAAACTAAGACATAATATTAACCTTTGGTTGATGGCCCTCTAGCATGAAACGCACTGCTTTGTAAAGGTGAGTGAAAATAATACCTTATATGCTACAGCCCGACAACGTAGCGTCAGTATTAAGCTAAAACAATTAATTAAAATAGAAGGCTGGGCAATGTCATGAACATATGACTAGATTGCCTACAAGGTTTCGTACAGTGTAGAGCAAATAGTTTTTTTCCATCCATTCCTAGCAAGACTTAAAAAGAGATCCTTTGTGAATAAATGACTTGAGTAATGCGTTTCTGGATGGAATTATCTTTTGTACAGCAGTGTTTTAAATAGAACAAATACTTTCACTGCTTTGCTCAACACATGTGTGTCGTTCAAGCAGAAAGTAGCGCTAAAGACAATTCATTTCAGAAACGCTCAAATAATATTTTTATAGTTCAAGGATAAAATTGATTTTCATTGTAATTTTTTGCATTCTAGCAATGATTATCTGAAATAATATGAGAACACAAAATTAGAATTGCAACGAAAGGCTCTATTGAAAAAGTTATCAAGAATGATAATCGATGATGACAAACTACGACTATGTTGCAATGATCTACTCTTGTCAATTGATGTTATTTTCATCAACAAAAATCTGATCACTGGCAATGAAACAATGCTTTTCAAAAAGATTTGTAATAATGAATTTTTGTATATATATATATATTCTTCTAATGTTAATTTTGTTTCTGTTAATTTTTGAAGACTTCGCTCACTTAATAATTAAACTCACTTTATTTAATGAAAATTGGGATGGTGAATTTCTGAAAATTTATATTCTATCGAAAATTAATATATAAATAGATGTTTATAGTGGAATCGTGATACTAACCTAATAACAAACTAGATTCCCTGGATTTTAACTCAATTATGGTGTGAATTGTTGAAAATTATCAGCTAAATTGGTCGAATGACCCAATTTAAATTGATTGAATTGTTTGTACTGTATCTTGCAATGTTATAGTAGGTAATCCCCGGTGGTCTAGTTGGTAAGACGTTGGACTTCTAACCGAGAGTTTGTAGGTTCGAGCCCAACTAGGTCAAGGACTTTTTCCATACATGAAAATTTCCTTCAAAATTCCAAGGGGGTAGACGGATCGCTATAAAATGGCAAAAACTAGCGGTCGACATCTCTTGCCCCTTACCAACCCTCGTTAAGGCAGCGTGGTATATGGTACGCCTCAAAAACCCTCTGATCTGGTAGAATGGTATGTCTCTTAGAGACATATCGGTGGTTCGGAGTCCACCTTAAGCTGTAGGTCCCCTTATCAGTTGCAATACTAATTAGGCATTGAAGAGGAGTCCTGTTCAGGAGTGGACGCAAAAAAGGGCTGACGACGATAGTGGATTTGTTTTACCAGATAGAAGCAATTGTCTAATTAGTCAGCAGATTGTATAGCATACATTTATATATATATATATATATATATATATATATATATATATATATATATATATATATATATATATATATATATATATATATATATAAGTTATCTAGTAGAAAGTCTGTCTAGTTAAGATACAAGAATTAAATTTTCAGGTATTGCAGTCTGTTGGCACAAAGAAAAAACTCTCTATCTTTTATTCAAGCTTTCGAAACATTTATTGTTTCTTCGTCAGGAAATCTACAATATTTATATTATAATATAATTTGTAACAAATGATAATAAAAGATTACTTACAAGATTTGAGGTTGCATAATCTATTGTTTTACAGATTCATATAATAAAATAACTTAAAACTTCTTTTAGAATATTTATATTATCAATGATAATCTAGAACATTATTATGTGCGTCTAGATAATCATAGAACATTCTCGATGAATGTCATGTAATGATCCAGATATATAAAGCAGTGATGAACACGGGACAGAGTCAGTCTTAGAAAGTCTGTTGATAACAGTCAGTCTGTGGAATCAGATGTTAATAGTAGTCCAGTCGGTAAAGACAGTGACAGTTTAGATTATCCAGGTGACAAGTGGTGACAGTTGTACTACAACAGAAGGTCGTGTACAGTGTTTGAAAATAAACCATTGAAAGCCATTTGCGAACTTTTCAGTCTTACGAACTCATTCCACAACGTTTAGCACAGTGTTAAACGCTACAAATGGTGTCAGAAAAAGGGATCTTCGCATTTTGCTAAGACTATATGGCGAATATCAGATCCAAAGATTACGTCGAAATGGCAAATATTCAAGATTTATTAGAGTTCCTGAAAAAGAATAACAAAAGAACAAGAAACAAAAAATGAATCAATACCTAGAAAATCAGGAAAAGAGGAGACAAGAACAAAAAACAAAAATAAGTAAAATTTTAGAAAATCAAGAAAGAAGCAGAGATGAATAAGAAAGAATTAGACATCAAGAAAAAGACGAGCAAGAAAGAATTAGGTAGAAAGACCAAGCAAAAATAAGGCAAATCCTAGAAAATCAAGAAAGAAGTATGCAACAAGAAAAAGAAGAACAGGAAAGAATAAGACAAATTTTAGAAGAATAATAAACAAAAATAAGACAAATCTTAGAAGATAAACAGGAAGTTGACCGGAAATTAGAGAAAGTTGACCAAAAATTAGAGAAAGTTCAAAAAGAAGTTGAACAGAAATTAGAAGTTTGAGTGAGTTTTGATCAAAAATTTCAATAAATTGAAGAAAAGCTCTTATCTCCATTGGGGACAGATTCGACGAGTTAGCCTAATCCAAGAAGAGAATAAACAAAACAAGGAACATCATTAAGCCAATTATTGAAATGTTACGAAAACTGGATGGTCAATCAACTGGACATAGTACTCCAAGGGTGTGTTGGAATTGTGGACAAGAAGGGCACAGGAAGAAGAACTGTCCACAATTTCAGGCAGGCCATTTACAGGAAAAGTTCGAAATCCGGAAGAAAGAAACTTGCACCCAACAGAAATATCATTATTGCTCTAACAAAGACAGCTCAGATATCGAGCCTGGTGTTAAGAGGCAAGATTCCATACCTAGTTCAAATGAGAGCAGTATCTCTAGAGAGAGATCAAGCAGTAGAAGAAAGAGTCTTGTTAGAAGGCGCAGTATATCCAGATGGCGAAGAAGTACCAGGCAATGTGTAGGCACTAGTGGTCGTGGGAAAAGCAATCACGTTGCAGTATTCCACAGAGAGGCGCAGGAGGTAGAAGGTGCTTCGGCCGCAATAGAAGAGAGCGCATGAGGCGACGCAGTGACCGAGACAGTAGGCGTAATCGCAATAGTTCACGCAATATTGAAGATAGTGAAAGGTACTATAGTAAGTTGACGTCTTCTTGCCACATAGCAAGTTCCCGTGATCGTTGTTTAAGATCACGTGGTGGTGAAGGTTGCTTGGCATCAGGTGATCGTGTTTGTGGAAGCAGATCACCTGGTCGAGGATGTTCACCTGGAGGTAATCACAGTCTGGTGAAACATTTCGATGATCGCCGAGAAGGATCAAAAGGAACACCGAGTTATATGTCTTCATCAAGAAGTGAGAATGAGAACTGGGACAGGAGGATCCAAGGAGCTCCCCCAGATGAGATTGTAGAATGTATTCGGATGATGTTTGATCGGGACGATCAAGGCTAAGCAGGGGGCAGTGTAACATGGATAGGTAGTCATGTACTTACAGTTGTTATTCATCTATTAGTTATTTATTCTACTGCCTTGCTTACGATAGTTGTTGCTTGTATATTTTATAATGTAGTTTTAGAAGTATAGTAGATTTATTCTCGATCCTTCCAGAAACTATATGTTAGGTACAGTTGTCACCATATTGTCTGTTTGACAAGCATCTAGAACATTATTATATGAGTCTAGCATAGAAAATTCTCGATGAATGTCATGTCATGATTTGGATATATAAAGCCGTGATAAACACGGGACAGAGTCAGTCTTAGAAAGTCGGCTGATAAAAGTCAGTCTGTGGAATCAGTTAATAGTAGTCCAGTCGGTAAAGACACTGACAGTTTAGATTGTCAAGGTGACATGTGGTGAAATTTGTACTACAACAGAAAGTCGTGTACAGAGTGTTTGAAAATAAACCATTGGAAGCAATCTGCGAATTTTGAGTATTACGCAAGTGAACTCACCCCACAACGTTTAGCACAGGGTTAAGCGCTACTATAGAAAAATACATTTTATTTACATCTGACCCCTCGCGAAAGAAAATTTACAATTTAGTTTATTGCCATTTTCGACAAATACCATATCTCCTACCTTGTGTTCAAAGTTTTTCCGATATTTATCAAATACTTGTTTATTGTAATTGTATTATTTAATTGTATTCTTCAATGCTGTTCTTCGGTCTTGAAGAATGGTGCATTTATTGCACTAAAAACTAATGGTATATTCTTCTCCTCCAGAAATTTCTTGAATGCCGTTGAATTAATTCCAGGATATTGATCTGAGTGAATCATTCCAATCCTAATAATTTCTCTTACGTTATTCACCAGCTTAATAAAATCAATTGCGTTTTATGTTTTTGATGTTAAAATAAAGGCATATATTGTAAAATGATCCACTAGAAGATGGAAGTATTTTTTCGTGGACCGTGTACTTTTAAGCCCTCCGATTGTATCAATAGAAACTGTTGCGAAAGGCATTGTAGCTGGACCTTGATGAGACATTAAACCAATTTTTTCAAGTCTCTGGATTTATTTCTAATACATACTGTGCAACTTCTACAAACTCTTTTAATAATCTTCGATAAATTCTTTGCTGTATAAAGTGGACTAATTTTCATTTGCATTTCTTTGGTTCCTAGATGACAAAGATTTTCATGTGTTTCTTTGATAAACTTCATGCTAAACTTCTCTGATAAAATTACTGTTCCTTTTTTCTTGACCTTTTTGTAGTAAACATGGTGTTTTCAAATATTTTTTTTGTTCTGTATGTCTTCATTCATTTCTTGATCTGCTAAGATATCGTCTAATTTTATTACGTTCACGATTTTTAATTGCTAATTTGTATTTACATTTGTCCCCAAAACTGGATTGCTGCTTAAACAATCAGCTTCTAAGTTGTTCTTTCCAGGAGCATATTTTATTTTAAAATCATACTGTGAGAGGTAATAATTCAAATCTCCTAATTCGTTGTCCGTTCTTGAAACGATTTATTTATTATATTATTATTATTTATAAGCCAGTATTGCCAGTACCGCATAGATTCTTCTATTGATAGGTATTTCAAATATGTTGCCTTCTTTTTCTTCCCTGCATCATCTAATTTCTATGAAAAATATGCTACAGGCTACTGGCTCGGGTTGGATTTGTTTCATGACAGCTCCAATTCCTTGTAATGATGCATCTGTATAGATAATGATTGGTAAATGATGATCAAATATTGACAGGATTTGTTGAGAGCACAACAGTTCTTTAATTTTATTGAAATATTTTTGATATTCTTTTGACCATATGAAGCTTTGGCCTTTTCTCAATAAATTATGTAGTGGATTCAAGATTATCGCACTTTAGGAGATATTCTAGGCTGTTTCTGGACATCATAAGCGCGGGAGATTCAAAGCTGACATGTGACAGCTGTCAAGATAGCGGCTTAGAAGCTGATACATGACAGTTTACATGTGACTTGACATTTGAAAATTGTCAACATAGAATACAAATTTCTGACTGTCGACACGGAACACAAACAACCGTGACAGCTGACCTGTGATAGATGACAGCGCCATCTTTTAAGCGTGGAAAATACTAAGTTGGCAGAGATATCTTGAAAGCGCGGGAAATTGAAATTTGACAATTGATATCTGACAACACACAAACTTCTGGCAATCGACACGGAACACAAACAACTGACAGTTGACACAGACCACTGACAGCTGGCATGGAATACAGAGAATTTGTTATCTGTGCATAGGTATCCAAGGAACATAGACATCCAGAAAATACAAACAATTGTTGCTGTCAAATCGCACCACATCCCGAACCCACAATCTCTTGTATACAATGCATTCAATCTTCCTATTCAGCTATGCGGCTTCCCGCATGTTAATTATCAAAAAGTTCAATAGTTATCTCCAAACCCACGACATACCTGTATTTAATTATTCAGCGACCGAGAGTCATAAAAAAAGACGGAGCTATGGAGAAAAATGAGCTGCCACTACGATCGAGAGATTGATTGTAAAGATAAGCAGTTAGCGTATTAGAAATATAAAAATATGTTATTCTCTATAATATAATGCAGTAGGAAATTGATAAGCGATGAGCGTGTTATTTCATGAATGTATATATGGACAAACAAAAATAAATAAAACTAATTTTTTTGTAAATGATGGATCTCTCATTGGGGGATCGGGGGTATGAAGCATGGAAATAATATATTTTCGGTAGAGCGTCGTAGAGAAGAAAAGAGCAGTAAAACTGGGACTTAGATCGGGAGATTCATTTAAGCAGTTACCATTTTAAACAGAATTAGAAACATTGTTCGTATTTTCCATAAGAAAAAATGTAATTTAATCCAATAAAATACACAACAAAAACAATATTTTTTTAAATAACTCTGAAATAGAACAAAGAGTTGATAAGAAGCAGATTGCCTTAGATAAGGCACAGATGTGAGGAAACGCTTGACAGTCGACAAGGGGCCGATCTCTCATTGGGTTTGGGGGGTAAGGAACATGGGGACATGGAACAAAGAAATAATATATTTTCGGTCGAGCGCCGTGGAGAAGAAAATAGCAATGAGACCTAAGATCGAGAGATTGATTTAAACAGTTACCATTTTAAACTGAATTAGAAACATTGTTCGTATTTTTCATAAGAAACAATGTAATTTAATACAATAAAATACACAAATAAAAAAATATTCTTTTAAAAACTCTGAAATAGAACAATGAGTTGATAAGAAGCATACTGCCCTATCTGTGAGGTTGTGCACACACAAAAACAGGATATGTCAACCGCAATCAACGAGCAACCCACAAACTTAAAAACGGAAATGTGGTCTGATTGATAAGAAATATATTTTTTTTATATAGTCAATAGAGTGGGCAAAAACGTATTTAAGAAGCATAGTGGCAGCAACAAAATTTCTTCGAAAAGTTCTTTCTTCATCTACAAATACAGTAAGAGTTTTATTTCACATATTTTTCTTAAATTTTTTTTTTCATCAACAAATAAAGTAGTCTTTTTATTTCACATATTTTTATTTACAAATGAATGTGTTGTTTTTTAAAAATTATACTTTGTTACAGCCGGCTTTCTTAAATCACTAAACAAAGCTACCCTCATCGAGCTCAACCATAAAAGCATCCCAAAATTTACCGATATACAAGTTGAAATCAAATATATAGTTATCGATACAAAATTGGTAAAGAGCAAATTTGGAGAAACAATTTTACTAGAGTTGGAAGGTACCGTGGTCTTCCTCTCCATAGTGGATAGTAAGAACATATCAACCTCATCTCAAGGAAATTGACAGCGGAAAATATTTCCTGATTTTTCGTGGACAGGTGCAGACAAGCAAGACTAACCTGCAGCTTCATTTGAATTAGTGGAGAATTGAAAAAATTGTAATTTTTTGAATATTTTTATGATGGAGGGTAGCGTAATCCAAAAATCTGATATTTTAACGAAAGTGATTAGAAAATTACATAAAACTTTATATATTAATTTTACTGCGTTATGAAAAAAATTGGTTAAATAGAATCAAATGATATATTGGTTTGTGTAATCGAGAGATTCAGAAAAAATCATTACCAATTGGAACATTAAGAAAACTTCAGACAAACATTGGACATTTCAAACATTTTAGAAATTTGATTAAAAACAGAAATAAAGTCAGCGTCGGCGGTAGTATCGTCGACCTTAATCGTAGACAAATAATTCAGTGGAGGGATATAGTATCAAGTTTTGCAAGACGAATTCAGACGGGTATCATTTTCAACAATCTTCATATTGACTTGGCGCAATTTTTGTCAGATTGTCTTTTTTTAATAATAAAAAAGCTTGTGGAAATTCTTAAAGAGCATTCCATGTTTAAAATTACGTAAACTTTTGCGGACAATTCGTTAAAAAATCAAAAGATGGAGACATTTTGGATTTAAAATACTTCAAACTACTACAAAAAAATAAATTTCTGATGTCTCGACGAATTTACAACGTTGACTCTCCGATAATGTTTAGGATAAATTTTGAATAAATTAATGAATTTTAAGAACGTGATAGTGGTTGGGCTTTATCGAGAATAATTTCGTTAGAAGTAAACATTAACAAACTTGAAATGGGAAATGGTTCATCCTTCATTAGACTTCCAAGAGAAATTTCTAATAAACATGCATGCTTGAATATACAAAATTATGATAAATCTTGTTTTTATTGGTCCATCGTTGGTGCTTTATACCCTACCAATACAACCAAAACGCGAACTTCTTCATATCCACACTTCAGTAATGTTCTGAAAACTGAATATATAGATGATACTGTATATGTATATCCACTGGAAATTAATGTGGTCAAAGAAAAATCATTTTACACTATAGTAGCAGCTAGATTAACAAAACAAAAATTAGACATGCCTGCAAATTTACTTTTGCTACAAAATAAATATTTTAAAAGATTAATAATTAAGATGTTCCTCCCATCGATGATGATGATGACAATGAAGAAATTAAATATCATTATGTTCTCATACAAAATTCGTCTCGATTACTATCAAACCAGATAAATAAACACCATCATAAAAAGTATATATGTGATAGGTGTCTGAATTATTTATCTTCTCAACAAAAATTAGATGATCATGAAACGATTTGCTCTCAACTTAATCATTGTAGAATTTAATAAATTTACTCATGTAGAATTTAAAAATTTTACAAAGAAACAAACAACTCCTTTTGTAATTTATGCTGATTTTGAGTGTCAATTAGAGAATAAACATGATTTAGAATCTTCGAAAACTGCAAAATATCAAAAACCTATGGCATACAGCGCACGTTATTGTGTGAAATGTTCATACGATCATACTTTATCGTTTCTCAATAGCTATCGTGGTTTAGATTGCATGGACTGGTTTGCGAATCAATTATCCTCCATTGCTGAAATTGTTCAGTCAAAGATTAAAACAATCAAACCAATGAATGAAAATCCCAGCAGCTGTAATACAACATTATTTCATATATGTGACAAAAAATTCATGGAAAAAGACATCATTCTACGCGATCATGATTATTTCACAGGAATGTTCAGAGGATTCGCACACCAATCCTGCAACCTTAATTTTCGAAAATTGTTCATAGTGCCAATCAAATTCCACAATTTGTCAGGTTATGAAAGTCACTTTGGGATTAAACAATTCAGTATATAGGGACGCATGAGCATACTGCCAATTAATAAGGAAAAATATGTTTCATTCACTCTTTATGATGACAAAACAGACATATAATTTAGATTTATTGACTCTTTTCGCTTACTCGGCACATCATTAGACAAATTAGATTTAATGGAATTGAACCAAGAGACATTCACTTTTCTGACCAAAAAAGGAGTATTTCTCTATTATTTTTTTATTTGTTTGGAAAAACTTGATGAAACTGAATTGCTTGCAAACAATGGTTCTTCAATAAACTCAATAATGAACACATTTCTGATGAGCAGTATGCTCAGGCTCAAAACATGTGGCAAGTTTTCAAAATTTATTATTTGAGTACATATTCCGATCTATATTTAAAGACAGATGTATTGTTGGATCCACCTTGGTATTATACCATGTCTGGATACGCTTGTGATGCAATGTTAAAGTTCACTCAATTCAAACTGGAATTACTGAATGATGTGGATAAAATATTGTTTATAGAAAAGGCGATACGTGGCGGTATTTCCGTTTGAGGCGGCAGATATTCGGAAGCAAACAACAAATACATTCCTGAATATGATTGCACAAAACCATAGAATTATTTAATGTATTTAGATGTACATAAATTATATGGGTGGGCAATGTCGGAGTTTTTACCTTACGGTGCGTTTTTGTGGGTGGAAGATGTGGAACACTTAAATTTTATGAATATCGCAGATGACGCAACTGAGGGATACATTTTAGAAGCAGATCTGGAATATCCTCGCGACTTACATCATCAGCATAAAGATTTTCCATTTGATGCTCAACACCGCATACCACCCGGTTCAAAATTAGCAAAATTAATGACAACTCTTCACAACAAAAAAGAATATGTAATTGACTACAGAAACTTGAAACAATGTTTGGCCAACGGGTTAAAAGTAACCAAAATACATAAAATTTTGAAATTCAAGCAATCGGCGAGGCTGCGATCTTATATTGAACTAAACACTGCTCTGAGGACCGCAGCCACAAACGAATTTGAAAAGAATTTGTTTAAATTATTGAATAATGTGGTATTCGGCAAAACAGTGGAAAATATTTGAAAACACAGAGTGGAGAAGCATTTAAGATCATGGGAGGGCCGCTATGGAGCTAAAAATTGATTATCAATTCCACAATTCCGAAACCGAACAATTTTCGATGAAAACTTGGTAGAATTACAGAAAGCTGAAGTTGTATTCAACAAGCCGCTGTATGTTGGAATGGCAATTTTAGATTTATGAAAATTATGCATGTATAATTTTCATGGGTTCATGCTACCGCAAATGGGTGTTGAAAAATGTAAACTGCTCTATATGGACACTGATAGCTTCATTTATGACTTAGAGTGTAATGATGCATATGAGGAAGTTGTAAATGCTTATCTTTCAAATATGACACATCAGATTATAGTGTTGATAATTTCTATAAAATTCCTTTGGTCAATGTGAAAAGATTGGGTTTGATGAAGGATGAAACAAACGGTAAAATAATCACTCGTTTTATTGGTTTATGTTCGAAAATGTATACATATAAAGTTCAGGGTGGGAAAGTAGTTAAAAAATCCAAAGGTATTAAATACAACATTGTAAAAAATAAAATTGTTTTCGAAGAGTATTTAAATTGTTTGAGGGAAATTGAATGAGAAAACCATGAGCCAACGTTGTATCCGTTCCTACGCCCACAATGTTTTTAGCATAGAACAGTCGAAATCGCTCTAAGTCCATATGACGATAAAAGATTCTTGGTCCCAAATGCTTACGAAACGCTTCCGTGGGGACATCATGATGCTAAATAATCAAATTTTTCTTTTTTTAGGTTATTATTTCAAAGCTTGTATTAAAATGTTTGATTTTTGGTGAAATTAAATATTTGAAAAAATTATGATATTATGTATATTCTATTTTTAGGAATTTTATGTATACTTTTATATTATGAAGATATTTTTTAACTTAATATCTAAAATTTATACTAATAAATTTTCAAATTCAACTAGAACAAAGAATTGATTAGGTTATCTTATCAGTTGCACATTTCCTGTACTATTGGAAAAGTATTTTATCTGCAACTATGATTAGAATGACGAAAAAGAAACACAAAATCTCCTCCACAGTTTATTCTTAAAGGTTAATTATTAATGAGACATGTTTCGAGATTGTACAATCTCATTTTCAATCAAAAGGTTCAAAGTTCTGTAACAAATTATATTGTAAGATATTGAAATGTAAAGTGAAAAATGTAAAGTGAAAAAATTATGTAGCTAAGATACAAAATGGTGGATAGTATACTCACATGGAGATGAAAAAATGATTTTTTTAAGCAAAAGGTAAAACCAGAAAAACTAGAAAAACGGTCCCAAACCATAAAAAAATTAAATTTATACTTGAAAAAGAAATAAATTATCCTATTATAAAAATAAATATATTTCTTTTTCAAATATAAATTTTATTTTTTGCATTGGTTTGGGATCGTTTTTCACTTTACATTTCAATATCTTTTGATATAATTTGTTACAGAACTTTGAACCTTTTGATTGAAAATGAAATTGTGCAATCTCGAAACATGTCTCATCAATAATTAACCTTTAAGAATAAACTGTGGAGAAGACTTTGTGTTTGGTCTCACCATTTGAATTGAATTGACTTCTACAACCATTATGATCAGATTGTAGAACAGCAGGATGAAACGAATAATTATGAACATTTCTTTTAAATAAAAACACATATTGATAAATAAATAGATTTTTATTTCTTACAAAAATCATTGTTGAGATTGGCTTGTCGAGACTTGTGTAAAATAATCGTATGACATCATCAACATTATCATACTATATTGGTATTTTCGATCCAGCTGTTGTGTTTGTTATTCAATCCCAACCATTTAACATAAATTTTGTTTCCTTTTCTTCTAAGTACCTTTTCCACAAGAAAAATGTAAGGATTCTTGGTTTTCTGCAATTCCTCCTCATAGAAAGCACCGCTGATTGGTTGACTATGCATATCTTCGATTAAATATGTGACGGGATTCGTTATTTTTGATTTTCTAATTTTAAATAGCTCTAGGGTCCAACTCGGGGTGAAACTTTCTTCAAAAATATGCTTCGACACGAATATGCGCACAACGTCAACAACATTGATTTTGTGTGGGCCCAAAATTTTCAAATGACTATATCTTTGTTGCAAAATTTCCCTTTCGTTGGACTTGTTCACTTCGGATGGTTTGAATCGAGGTGTATTATGCTTGGTGTCATTGTATTCCTTGGTTATTTTCGATAAAACATTAACCTATTTGTGTTTACCATTCAAACTAAAGTGTTTGTAATTTTTTTCAGCGTTCTTAACACTCGTTCGGCAATGGCAGCTTTTTTGATGCTAAACATATTATAGTGATTTATATTATGTTTTTCCATCAATTTTTGAAACTTGCTATTGAAGAATTCCATCTCTTGGTCTGATTTAGATTTTTTGGAATCTGACTCGGTCGTCTCGCTGCTTCTTGTAGTTTATTCGTGAAAGCCTTTGTAATTTCTTCACCCGTCTTAGTTTTGAGTTATCGTGTCCATAGATATTTCGAAGAATAATCAATTACCACAAAAATCATTTTTAATCATTTATATATAAGGTCTCATTTCCGCCAAATCCATTTGCCATAAATCATCTAAACCTTTGATTATTGTACGTCGTCTAGAATATTTTTACGAGCAGGCTTATGTAGTTCATTAACAACTTGAATCTTTTCCTTTGAAGCCATGACTGTACATAATGATGTGATGTTATATATCATTATCAAATTTTATTGATCGTCAACTCGGATAATTTTTGGTGCAACGGTTGGTAGATCGATAATGTTTGAATTATTTTTCAATGTTTTGGTTAAGGTATCGGTTTCTTTGATGGCTGATTTCAGTGAATCAATTTTCTTGGTATGTTCAGTATAATGTTGGGTTAAAGTTGTATTAAGGGACGCAATCACTATACCAAATTCTTGAGTCTCACTTTTCCCCAATTTATCCTCAATTTCTAGTTTCCGAGATATTTCAGACTTCAATGCCTGTATGGAATCAATAATTCTTATTGTATTTTGATCTTGTTTATTTGTTAATGCTATGAATTCTTTTTCCAAATCACGTACTTTTGTTTAGAAATCCACCAATTGTATGTCAAGCTCGAATGCTACTGCATCAGTGGATGCATATACGTATTCTTTGTTTACCGCATCGTTTTCCAAAATCGGCTCTTTAACATAAAACAAATTCAAATTACCAAAATCGATGTTGCCTTCAGAAGTATGTGCTAAACCATCACCTGCAAGTACCAACAGCTTTCATTTTCCCTGCGAACTACGTCAGAACTTGTCGAGCGTCATCATTGTAATGATTGGTATCTGTTAGTTTTTATGATAATATGATGAAATAAAAAAGAAAATTTGCTTTCATTTTTAATCAAAAATTATGCAATGTAAAAATCTATTGTAAAATGTTAGCTTCCTTTAGTTCATTGATGATGGCCACAATCTCATTTTCGTGGGAAGTGCTTCCAGGATTCTTTGAAGCCAACAATAATCGCAAACGATCACACGATTCATTCGGATCATCCCAATAAATGTAATCCACAGATTTGGTATTATAAATCATCATAGAGTCTTTGCAACGTTTTAAACAATACCCTGTGGTGTCAAGTCGTTCTCGCTGAAACATAGGCTTAATGATTTCCCTATATTTCTATATAGAAATAAATAGTATAAATCTAAGATTTGCTTATATCCATTCAAATCTTATATTATAGCTTTCAGGTTCATCATAGAATAATAATCCCGGGGGTTCCTCTCACCTGTTTTCCAGCTATTTTGATGTAGCCAGTTCGACGATCAAAATCAATTTCTTTGTTTCCAGATTTTGTATGTTCCAATCTTCAATTCATCAAACTTTCTCCTATCTAGTCTATTGCCATTTTTCTTCGGTCTTGACGAATAGTGCATTTATTGCACTAAAAACTAATGGTATATTCTTCTCCTCCAGAAATTTTTTGAATGCCGATGAATTAATTCCAGGATATTGATCTGAGAGAATCATTCCAATCCTAATAATTTCCCTTTCGTTTTTCACCAGCTTAATAAAATCACTTGCGTTTTGTGTTTTTGATGTTAAAATAAAGGCATATATTGTAAAATGATCCACTAGAAGATGGAAGTATTTTTTCGTGGACCGTGTACTTCTAAGCCCTCCGATTGTATCAATAGAAACTATTGCGAAAGGCATTGTAGCTGGACCTAGATGAGACATTAAACCAATTTTTTCAAGTCTCTGGATTTATTTGTAATACATACTGTGCAACTTCTACAAACTCTTTTAATAATCTTCGATAAATTCTTTGCTGTATAAAGGGGACTAATTTTCATTTGCATTTCTTTGGTTCCTAAATGACAAAGATTTTCATGTGTTTCTTTGATAAACTTCTCTGATAAAATTATTGTTTCTTTCTTCTTGACCCTTTTTGTAGTAAACATATGAAGCTTTGGCCTTTTCTCAATAAATTATGTAGTGGATCCAAGATTATCGCACTTTAGTAGATATTCTAGGCCGTTTCTAGACGTCATTAGCGTGGGAGATTCGAATTTGACAGCTGACACTTGACAGCTGTCAAAATAGCGGCTTAGAAGCTGATACATGACAGTTGAAATGTGACTTGACATTTGAAAATTGTCAACCATAGAATACAAACCTCTGACAGTCGACATGGAACCCAAACAACCGTGACAGCTGACCTGTAATAGATGACAGCGCCATCTTGGAAGCGTGGGAAATACTAAGTTGGCAGAGATATCTTGAAAGCGCGGGAAATTGAAATTTGACAAATGATATCTAACAACACACAAACTTCTGGCAATCGACACGTAACACAAACAACTGACAGTTGACACAGATCACTGACAGCTGGGATGGAATACAGAGAATTTGTTATCTGTGCATAGGTATCAAAGGAACATAGAAATCCAGAAAATATAAACAATTGTTGCTGTCAAATCGCAAAATATTTGAATTTGAATTAAATAATAATTTCAGAAAAAAATCTCTGTTATACAACGCATATAATCTTCCTATTCAGCTATGCGGCTTCCCGCATGTTAATTATCAAAAAGTTCAATAGTTATCTCCAAACCCACGACATATCTGTATTTAATTATTCAGCGACCGAGAGTCGTAAAAAAAGGCGGAGCTATGGAGAAAAGTGAGCTGCCACTACGATCGAGAGATTCATTGTAAAGATAAGCAGTTAGCGTATTAGAAATATGAAAATATTTTATTCTCTATAATATAATGCAGTAGGAAATTGATAAGCGATGAGCGTGTTAGTTCATGAATGTATATATGGACAAACAAAAAGAAATAAAACTAATTTTCTTGAAATGGTGGATCTCTCATTGGGGGATGGGAGGTATGAAGCATGGAATTAATATATTTTCGGTAGAGCGTCAAAGAGAAGAAAAGAGCAGTAAAACTGGGACTTAGATCGGGAGATTCATTTAAGCAGTTACCATTTTAAACAGAATTAGAAACATTGTTTGTATTTTCCATAAGAAACAATGTAATTTAATCCAATAAAATATACAGCTTAAAAACATTGTTTTAAATAACTCTGAAATAGAACAATGAGTTGTTAAGAAGCAGATTGCTTTATTTGTGAGGAAACGTTTGACAGTCGACACGGGGCCGGTCTCCCATTGGGTTTGGGGGGTAAGGAACATGGGGACATGGAACATGGAAATAATATATTTTTGGTCGAGCGTCGTAGAGAAGAAAAGAGCAATGAGACCTAAGATCAAGAGATTCATTTAAACAGTTACCATTTTAAACAGAATTGGAAACATTGTTCTTATTTTCCATAAGAAACAAAGTAATTTAACACAATAAAATACACAAATAAAAAAATATTATTTTAAATAACACTGAAATAGAACAAAGAGTTGATAAGACGTATACTGCCTTATCTGTGAGGAAACTTCTGATAGTCGACAAGGGGCCGATTTCTTATTGGGAGATGGGGAGTATGAAACATGGGGACATGGAATATGGAAATAATATGTTTTCGGTCGAGCATCGTAGAGAAGAAAATAGCAATGAGACCTAAGATCGAGAGATTCATTTAAACAGTTACCATTTTAAACTGAATTAGAAACATTGTTCGTATTTTTCATAAGAAACAATGTAATTTAATACAATAAAATACACAAATAAAAGAATATTCTTTTAAAAACTCTGAAATAGAACAAAGAGTTGATAAGAAGCATACTGCCTTATCTGTGAGGTTTTGCACACACACAAACAGGATATGTTAGCCGCAATCAACGAGCAACCCACAAACATAAAAACGGAAATGTGGTGTGATTGATAAGAAATATATTTTTTATATAGTCAATAGAGTGGGCAAAAAACGTATTTAAGAAGCATAGTGGCGCAGATATCATCACTCTAGTTCTGCAACAGCTACAGCAACCAGCAACAAAACTTCTTCGAAAAGTTTTTTCTTCATCTACAAATACAGTAAGAGTTTTATTTCACATATTTTTCTTTAAATTTTTTTTTCATCAACAAATAAAGTACTTTATATATTAATTTTACTGCGTCATGAAAAAAATTGGTTAAATAGAATCAAATGATATATTGGTTTGTGTAATCGAGAGATTCAGAAAAAATCATTACCAATTGGAACATTAAGAAAACTTCAAACAAATATTGGACATTTCAAACATTTTAGAAATTTGATTAAAAATAGAAATAAAGTCAGCGTCGGCGGTAGTATCATCGACCTTAATCGTAGACAAAGAATTCATTGGAGAGATATAGTATCAAGTTTTGCAAGACGAATTCAGACGGGTATCATTTTCAACAATCTTCATATTGACTTGGCGCAATTTTTGTCAGATTGTCTTTTTTTAATAATGAAAAAGCTTGTGGAAATTCCATGTTCAAAATTACGTAAATTTTTGCGGACAATTCGTTAAAAAATCAAAAGATGGAAACATTTTGGATTTAAAATACTTCAACAAAAAAAAAAAAATTTTGGATGTCTCGACAAATTTACAACGTTGACTCTCTGATGTTTATGACAAAATTTTGAATAAATTGAGTGAATTTTAAGAACGTGATAGCGGTTGGGCTTTATCGAGAATAATTTCGCTGGAAGTAAATATTAACAAACTTGAAATGGGAAATGGTTCATCCTTCATTAGATTTCCAAGAGAAATTTCTAATAAACATGCATGCTTGAATATTCAAAATTATGATACATCTTGTTTTTATTGGTCCATCGTTGGTGCTTTATACCCTACCAATAAAACCAAAACGCGAACTTCTTCATATCCACACTTCACTAATGTTCTGAAAACTGAAGATATAGATGATCCTGTATATGTATATGCACTGGAAATTAATGTGGTCAAAGAACAATGATTTTACACTGTAGTACCAGCTAGATTAACAAAACAAAAATTAGACATGCCTGCAAATTTACTTTTGCTACAAAATAAATATTTTAAAAAGAATAATGATTACGATGTTCCCATCGATGATGATGATGACAATGAAGAAATTAAATATCATTATGTTCTCATACAAAATTTGTCTCGATTACTATCAAACCAGATAAATAAACACCATCATAAAAAGTATATATGTGATAGGTGTTTGAATTATTTATCTTCTCAACAAAAATTAGATGATCATGAAACGATTTGCTCCCAACTTAATCATTGTAGAATTTCATTTTGTAATTTATGCTGATTTTGAGTGTCAATTTGATAATGTACATGATTTAGTATCTTCGAAAACTGCAAAATATCAAAAACCTATGGCATACAGCGCACGTTATTGTGTGAAATGTTCATAAGATCATACTTTATCGTTTTTCAATAGCTATCGTGGTTTAGATTGCATGGACTGGTTTGCGAATCAAATATCCTCCATTGTTGAAATTGTTCAGTCAAAGATTAAAACAATCAAACCAATGACTGAAAATCCCAGCAGCTGTAATACAACATTATTTCATATATGTGACAAAAAATTCATGGAAAAAGACATCATTGTACGCGATCATGATCATTTCACAGGAATGTTCAGAGGATTCGCACACCAATCCTGCAACCTTAATTTTCGAAAATTGTTCATAGTGCCAATCAAATTCCACAATTTGTCAGGATATGAATGTCACTTTGTGATTAAACAATTGAGTATAAAGGGACGCACGAGCATACTGCCAATTAATAAGGAAAAATATGTTTCATTCACTCTTTATGATGACAAAACAGACATAAAACTTTGATTTATTGACTCTTTCGCTTCCTCGGCACATCATTGGACATTATGAAACGCGAGTTCATTCAATTGAACCAAGAGACATTCACTTTTCTGACCAAAAAAAGGAGTATTTCCCTATGATTATATTAATTGTTTGGAAAAACTTGGAAACTGAATTGCTTGCAAAACAATGGTTCTTCAATAAACTCAATAATGAACACATTTCTGATGAGCAGTATGCTCAATCTCAAAACTTATGGCAAGTTTTCAAAATTTATGATTTGGGTACATATTCCGATCTATATTTAAAGACAGATGTATTGTTGTTGGCTGACGTGTTTGAAAATTTTCGTGAAAAATGTAGAGAAACATACGGGTTGGATCCAGCTTGGTATTATACCATGTCTGGATACGCTTGTGATGCAATGTTGAAGATCACTCAATTCAAACTGGAATTACTGAATGATGTGGATAAAATATTGTTTATAGAAAAGGCGATGCGTGGCGGTATTTCCGTTTGAGGCGGCAGATATTCGGAAGCAAACAACAAATACATTTCGGAATATGATTGCACAAAACCATCGAATTATTTAATGTATTTAGATGTACATAAATTATATGGGTGGGCAATGTCGGAATTTTTACCTTACGGCGCGTTTTTGTGGGTGGAATATGTGGAACACTTCAGTTTTATGAATATCGCAGATGACGCAACTGAGGGATACATTTTAAAATTAGATCTGGAATATCCTCGCGACTTACACCATCAGCATAAAGATTTTCCATTTGCTGCTGAACACCGCTTACCACCCGGTTCAAAATTAGCAAAATTAATGACAACTCTTTACAACAAAAAAGAATATGTAATTGAGTACAGAAACTTGAAACAATGTTTGGCCAACGGGTTAAAAGTAACCAAAATACATAAAATTTTAAAATTCAAGCAATCGGCGTGGCTGCGATCTTATATTGAACTAAACACTGCTCTGAGGACCGCAGCCACCTACGAATTTGAAAAGAATTTGTTTAAATTATTGAATAATGTGGTATTCGACAAAACAATGGAAAATATTTGAAAACACAGAATGGTGAAGCTAGTAAGATCATGGGAGGGCCGCTATGGAGCTAAAAATTGATTATCAATTCCACAATTCCGACACCGAACAATTGTCGATGAAAACTTGGTTGCTATAAAATTACAGAAAGCTGAAGTTGTATTCAACAAGCCGCTGTATGTTGGAATGTCAATTTTAGATTTATGAAAATTATGCATGTATAATTTTCATGGGTTCATGCTACCGCAAATGGGTGTTGAAAAATGTAAACTGCTCTATATGGACACTGATAGCTTCATTTATGACTTAAAGTGTAATGATGCATATGAGGAAGTTGTAAATGCTTATCTTTCAAATATGACACATCAGATTATAGTGTTGATAACGTCTATAAAACTCCTTTGGTCAATATGAAAAGGTTGGGTTTGATGAAGGATGAAACAAACGGTAAAATAATCACTCATTTTATTGGTTTATGTTCGAAAATGTCCATACGACGATAAAAGATTCTTGGTCCCAAATGCTAACGAAACGCTTCCGTGGGGACATCATGATGCTAAATAATCAAATTTTTCTTTTTTTAGGTTATTATTTCAAAGTTTGTATTAAAATATTTGATTTTTGGTAGAATGAAATATTTGAAAAAATTATGATATTATGTATATTTCTTTCTATTTTTAGTAATTTTATGTATACTTTTATATTATGAAGATATTTTTTAACTTTATATCTAAAATTTATACTAATAAATTTTCAAATTCAACTAGAACAAAGAATTGATTAGGTTATCTTATTAGTTGCACAGTTCCTGTACTACTGGAAAAATATTTTATCTGCAACTATGATTAGAATGACGAAAAAGAAACACAAAATCTCCTCCACAGTTTATTCTTAAAGGTTAATTATTAATGAGACATGTTTCGAGATTGTACAATCTCATTTTCAATCAAAAGGTTCAAAGTTCTGTAACAAATTATATTATAAGATATTGAAATGTAAAGTGACAAATGTAAAGTGAAAAAATTATGTAGTTAAGATACAAAATTGTGGATAGTATACTCACATGGAGATGAAAAAATGTTTTTTTTAAGAAAAAGGAAAAACTAGAAAAAAGATCCCAAACCAATGCAAAAATTTAAATTTATACTTGAAAAAGAAATAAATTATCCTATTATAAAGATAAATATATTTCTTTTTCAAATATAAATTTTAATTTTTGCATTGGTTTGGGATCGTTTTTCACTTTACATTTCAATATCTTTTAATATAATTTTGTTACAGAACTTTGAACCTTTTGATTGAAAATGAAATTGTACAAGCTCGAAACATGTCTCATCAATAATTAACCTTTAAGAATAAACTGTGGAGAAGACTTTGTGTTTCGTCTCACCATTTGACTCCACTTCGAGAATGGACTTCTACAACCATTATGATCATATTGTAGAACAGCAGGATGAAACAAATAATTATGAATATTTCTATTAAATAAAAATAAATTTTGATATATAAATAGATTTTTATTTCTTACAAAAATAATTGTTGAGATTGGCTTGTCGAGACTTGTGTAAAATAAGCATATGACATCATCATCATTATCATACTATATTGGTATTTTCGATCCAGCTGTTGTGTTTGTTATTCATTCCCAACCATTTAACATACATTTTGTTTCCTTTTCTTCTAAGTACCTTTTCCACAAGAAAAATGTCAGGATTCTTGGTTTTCTGCAATTCCTTCTCATAGAAAACACTGCTGATTTTTTGACCATGCCTATCTTCGATTAAATATGTGACGGGATTCGTTATTTTTGATTTTGTAATTTTAAATAGCTCCAGGGTCCAACTGGGGGTGAAACTTTTTAAAAAAATATGCTTCGAAATGGATATGCGAAAACGTCATCAACATTGATTTTGTGTGGGCCAAAAATTTTCAAATGACTATATCTTTGTTGCAAAATTTCCTTTTCGTTGGACTTGTTCACTTCGGATGGTTTGAATCGAGATGTATTATGTTTAGTGTCATTGTATTCCTTGGTTATTTTCGATAAAACATTAACCCATTTGTGTTTACCATTCAAACTACAGTGTTTGTAAATTTAATTTTTCAGCGTTCTTATCACTCGTTCAGCAATGGCAGCTTTTTTGATGCTAAACGTATTATAGTGATTTATCGTCATCTCGCTGCTTCTTGTAGTATATTCCTGAAAGCCTTTGTAATTCATTCACCCGTCTTAGTTTTGAGTTATCGTGTCCATAGATATTTCGAAAAACAATCAATTACCACAAAAATCATTTTTTATCATTTATTTTGGTGAGCATAAGGTCTCACTTCCGCCAAATCCATTTGCCATAAATCATCTTAAGCTTTGATTATTGTACGTCGTCTAGGATATTTTTTACGAGCAGGCTTATGTAGTTCATTAACAACTTGAATCTTTTCCTTTGAAGCCATGACTGTACATAATCATGTGATGTTATATATCATTATCAAAGTTTATTGATCGCCAACTCGGATAATTTTTGGTGAAACGGTTGGTAGATCGATATTGTTTGAATTATTTTTCAATGTTTTTGGTTAAGTTATCGGTTTCTTTGATGGCTGATTTCAGTGAATCAATTTTCTTGGTATGTTCAGTATAATATTGTATTAAGTTTGTATTAAGGGACGCAATCACTTTACCAAATTATTGAGTCTCACTTTTCGTCAATTTATCCTCAATTTCAAGTTTTCGAGATATTTCAGACTTTAATGCCTGTATGGAATCAATAATTCTTATTGTATTTGGATCTTGTTTATTTGATAATGCTATGATTTCTTTTTCCAAATCACGTACTTTTGTCTTGAAATCCACCAATTGTATGTCAAGCTCGAATGCTACTGCATCAGTGGATGCATATACGTATTCTTTGTTTACCGCATCGTTTTCCAAAATCGGCTCTTTGACATAACATAAATTCAAATTACCAAAATCGATGTTGCTTTCAGGAATATGTACTAAACCATCACCAGCAAGTACCAACAGCTTTCGTTTTCCCTGTGAACTACTTCAGAGCTTGTCGAGCGTCATCTTTCTAATGATTGGTATCTGTTAGTTTTTATGATAATATGATGAAATAAAAAAGAAAACTTGCTTTCATTTTTAATCAAAAATTATGCAATGTAAAAATCTATTGTAAAATGTTAGCTTCCTTTAGTTCATTGATGATGGCCACAATCTCATTGTCGTGGGAAGTGCTTCCAGCATTTTTTGATGCCAACAATAATCGCAAACGATCACACAATTCAGTCGGATCACCCCAATAAATGTAATGCACAGGATTGGTTTTATACTTATGAACATCGTATAAATCTAAGATTTGCTTATATCCATTCAAATATTATATTATAGTTTTCAGGTTCATCGTAGAATAATAATTCATATAACCCGGGGGTTCCTCTCACCTGTTTTCCAGCAATTTTGATGTAGCCAGTTCGACGATCAAAATCAATTTCTTTGTTTCCAGGCTTCCATTTTGAATCAATGTCTTCGTATTTGGGACCATAAAATTTGTTATTTTTTTCATTATCTGACCAATATTCCGCCAAGTGTTTATGACTCATTTCGGGGCATTGTTCAATATATTCTATGATAACTGTGGGATCAATTGTATCTTCTGCAAAATTTGGTTCTTCATCATCACCATCATCATCATCGAATGTATTGTGATTATCGTTGCTTTCAAAGCCGCCGATATTAGCAACATTTTCGAGTTTTTAAAATTGTGTTTCATGAAGTGGTTTCTTTTTTGGCGGTGGTAGTAGGGTTGGTGGTTCATTCTTAATAACATTAGATGACGAAGATTTATTCATAACCAATTTTTTCAGAGGTTCGGATATGGGTTTGAATTTTTTTTTGCAATGCTTCATCATGCTCTATCTTACCTAACTTCAAACTAAATATTTCTTTCTTATGGTCTTTGAAATTTCATTGATTCTATTTTTGCGAACATTGGCGTCTATGCTGAACGGTTTCATGTTGATAAATACCCTTCATTGTCTAAGACTCATGGTTTTATAAACTTGTCGAAACTTTGACGATATCGGCCTGCATTTAGATCAAAATCCTTTACAATAACCATCGTTCCATATTTTTCGCTCCAACATCCGGCACACATTTGCTTGAACTCATTGAATGAGATGTCTGGTGAAACATGTTCATCATATGCTTGCTTCAAATTTATTTTATCTTGCTTGAACAACACTATCACATTGCAATTATCACGCAACATTTGTTTCAGCGTCTTACTGTACGTTTGTCCAATGTTTATGGCATCAATACCTCGATGTCGACACATGGAGTAATATTCTTGAATTTTCTGTTGTGAATCACAAGCTATATCATCAAAAATGAAGATAGAGTTTGGTTTTGCTTCGTTTTGGCTTATGATCTCGTCATTGCCTTTGAAGGGAAAAGAGTTGACGACGTGTTTGACTTTTCTCAGTACTTCATCGAGCAATTGATACTTTGGTTGGTACAACGACTTTGGATATATGTACACGTTCTCAAATTGGGATCAAACAGCAATGATAATGCTGCATTTGTTTTTCCACATCCACTCGGTCCACATATGATTGCTCGAAATGAATGTGGTAATAAAGTTCCATGTTTACTGTATTCTACTACCCCACCATCATTCAAATAGTCCAAGTTTTCGATTGGTAATGTTCTTTTCTGTTAAATGACTCTCATGATGTGAACCATCGAGTTTTTTATGTTTTTATAAATGTAGATGTCTTTGAATATTACAATCATTATCAATGTTGATCTATCACGGTAAGGGTGTGCTTAATACGCTCATCAATAAGTTGCCATTTGAACTTCATCTGCCAGGCTATTTGTATTGTGGTCCAGGTACTAAACTGAAAAAGCGTCAAGAACGTGGAGACAGAGGTATCACTCTGTTGGATGAGGCTTGCAAAGAACACGATATCGCATACTCGCAAAGCAAGTCTTTGGACGAACGTCATAAGGCTGATCAAGTGTTCGAAGATAGAGCTTGGGAACAGGTGAAATCGAAAGCCGCAAAATTCGCTGCTTGGGCAGTCACCAATGGCGAACACCGAGAATATTACCTCTATCTTCTACGACAAGTAGAGCATTTCTACCGTTGATTCCACTATTTGCAGGTCTCTTAGCTTTAGGATCTTTGGCTGGAGGAGCAGGTGTCGCTGCAAAGACTGTTATCGATGCAAAAAATCCAAAAAAAAACTAAAGGAAGATAAGCGTCACAACCAAGCTATGGAGCATTTGGGGTCTGGTATATTTCTACGTAAAACTCGCAAAGGATACCGTTTGTTCTTGGAGAAAAACGAAGGAAGAGGATTTTATTTGCAGAAGAAGAACAAAAAAACTACTAGACCAGCTACCCAATAGAGAATTATATAATGGAGAAATTGTCATGTTAGCAGAAAAGTTGAAAATACCATATTCTCGTGGTGTTTTCATGAGAGACACTCTTTCTACTACGTGTCCTCGACATCGTGAATGAGCAGTAGAGAATTTGGATCCCTCCATCAATAAAGGTACACACTGGATAGCATATAGAAAAGTTGGCAACACCATACACTAGTTTGATAGTTATGGGAATTTGAAACCACCTAGAGAATTAGCTGAATATTTTAGCAGCAACGTCAAGATCATCTATAATTATGATGTTTATCAGAAATATAATCAAGTTAACTGTGGGCATTTATGTTTAGAATTTTTGTTGAAATAAATGATTCCATTCGTACAACAGCATACCCAACATTGATGAGGGAAAAAAGTTTTATTATTTCGAAAACGGTAACAAAGAGAACAAAAAAAGTGTCATCATTCCAACTGGCGCATATGAAATTGAAGATATTGAAAAGTTTCTTGGAAAAACCATTACACCACCACCAACTGTGCTGCAAAAATCCGAAGATATTTTCTATCTCAAACCTAACAATAATACTTTGAAATGCAAATTTTGTTCCAAATGTCATGCAATCGATTTCACGCAGAACAATAGTTTGTCAAACATTTTGGGTTCTTGCCTAAGATTTTGGAAGAAAATGTTCATCACGTTTTGGATCAACCTGTGAATATTATAAAAGTGCGAGCAATACATATGGACAGCAAAATTACATCGGGAGCCATCTACAACGATAACCGTCTCACATAGTCTATGAATTTGACACAGAAGCTGACCCAGGTTATACTATCGACGAAACACTGAAACATTTAATATACCTTCCTATTACTCAAACAAACGAAATCCATAATATTACGCTACAAGTGCTCGATCAAAACTTGCAAAGAGCCAATTTCCGAAACGAAGAAATCATAATTCGATTGGAGCTAAAGAAACAAAAATAATGTTCCTAAGCATTTATAAAAGCTGCTCATCCATTTCCACTGCTCCAGTCTTCCAAAAGACCTTCAACAACAACGTCGGCAACTTAGTGTGCCGATTATTAAATTTCTATCGGTTATCATGTTAACGCCCCAAGTATTCAACATCTTTCGAAAGCCCACCATGGACGAATCTGTACAAAAAGTGGAATGGAGAAAGTACTACCCGTACGTCAAGACTTTTCGCAACAATGATATCATTGAAATCCAAATCAATCAGTCTGATGCATTCGATGCTCCGTACGAAAGTATTCTACATGTCAGCGGTAAACTCAACAGAACTAAAGGAAATGGATGAGTCGCTTTTGTCAATAATGGTGGTGCATATATGTTTCAATCCATCAGTTATGTTCAAAATGGTAAAGAATTGAAATCTGTACGTGACGTTGGAACTGTTAGCACCATCAAAGTATATTTGTGTAACAGTGCTGAAGATTCGAAGCACTTGACTATAGCTGGTTGGACCTATCCCAATAATGTTGATGTCCTCAATACAACTACTTTGACATTTAGCATGTTTATTCCAATGAAGAATTTGTTGAACACTTTCAACGACTATGTATGTATTCTATGGCGAATATTCCATTCGTTTGGTGCGAGCTGGAATCGATAATAATTGCTTCAAAATTACCAAACCGGCTGATGCTGCGACTGCTGCGACTACTGAAGTACAGTTGGAAATTAAGAATGCAGAACTCAAAGTGAAAAGATTGTATCCGAACGATGAAATTGAATTGCAACTTTTGAAAGCAATCAAAGCCGATACACCAATCCTGATTCCTTTCAGAAAATGGGAACTACATATGTTGCCTGCTCTCACAACTGGTGTCGCCAATGAAATATGGGCAGTAAAGTAAAGTTAACAACGATCCTACACACTTCAATCATGTGAATGTAACAAATATCACATTAACTCTCAATGGAGATAGTTATCCAAAGGAAAAGATGCAATTGACCTTCGACAAAGGTGATTTTCCTTAAGCCTACTTCAATTATACGCAATTCGGATATTGTTACAAGAATACCTCTCAGCATACTCTGCTTCTGGGATATGCTGAATTTGCTACAAATCCTCTGTTTGTTATCGATTGCTCCAGAGAAGACGAAAATGCTAAAAGTTTTACCGTAGATGCAAACTGAAAATTGAAGCATCTCAAGGCTTCCCCGCCAACTTTCGAGCTTTTTGTATTATAGTCCATGATAACATTGTTCGAGCATTTACATCTCAGCGAAATTATTAAAAAGTGGAATTGAGTTGCTTGAATCATCAGTTTGAGTTTGGCTGTCATCATGAGAGTAGCGTTCGTAGATATTCAAGGCTTCAATGTTGAGCAACAGTTCCAACCCAAAGAGATTAGCATAAGAATTGGATAACACTGTAGTCATTTTTTCCTGCTGCCACACAAACCGTTCTCTGCTCTCAGCAAAGAAGATAGATGTGGAGTTTGTTTCTTGGAAAAAATTGATGGACTTAGATATTCATCCGGCTTCATTGATTTCACGTTACTGGATGATATTCTCAAAGAAAATGTGAAAGGTCATCAGAAGAACAACTTTTTGACAGAAAAAGTACAACATGCTAGAATTGTTAATTTGGAGGATTTGGAAAATTCATGGTGGAGTATTCCAACTTTCAACAACAGCGATGTAACATCCTGTATGAATAACCTTCGGACCGTTTCATCAAACAGATGCAGCCTTCGAAACGTTGATGTTTTGTATAAATCGTTTTATAATTTTATACCTATGTAATAAAATGTATGATTATGAAAAATGTTTCTTTTATTTCACTGTTATTAGAAACTATTGGAGTGAAGCAGAGAACAACGCATGCGTCACTATTTCACATTTTTTCTTTAAATGATAGTAGAAACATTTTTAGAAATAAGTTTTACTGTGACTGTTATAAGAAATATAATGGGTTGGGAAAGCATACTGGAACATTTCCAAGATGAAAAACGATTGTCATCTATAAAAGTTAGGTTAGAAAATCATGTTCGCCATTTGAAAGAACTAATATAAAGAAAACCAACAAGACTTTTCATTATTCGAAAAGCTGACCATCCCTTCCACCGCCACCAGCAGCATCAGTGAAGAAGTATGGAACGAAAAGCTCTTTAATAATCCTACACGTTTATGAGTAGACATAGGAAATAAACCATGTAGAAGAGAAGTCCTGCTCAGAGTTTCATTATACAAAAATAAAAAATAGAAATCATATAGAATGTTTATTCTTTAGTTATAAAAAACCTTGTTATGAACAATCTTTAAAACTAATTTCAATAAGAATACGAGCAGTGAAGATGATGCAAAACAAAAGAATGCAAAAGTATTCTTTATGGTTTACTGCAATTTATCATCCTTCCTAAATGATGTTGGTGCAGAGATATCTCTTGCATATTTTGTTGTTGGTGCTGAAATTTCTTCCTCATCATTATCATCAAGTTCTTGGATGACTGTTAATTCACATATGTCTCCTTCAGTACCATCTTGAAATATAAGTTTCAATTTAATTTGGGTGTGGTGTTGTCATAGCTGTTGGATAGTTGTAGGCGAATGTATGTAAATGATCATTGTTCATTATGTTTCACACATCATTTGATCGGTTGTCACATTTCGAAAAACATACTGCAACGTTTCTAACTCCATTCGGAACATTGGTCTATAAAACGTTGCTTAAAAGCACAGTTAAAATCACAAAATTACTTCTTAATAGAGCCATGATGATCTACTCTCAGACGTATCTGCATATAAACTGAGCAGATTCATTTTCTACATATTACTATATGCTTCATGCCCCCCATCCCCCAATAAGAGGTCCGCCATTTATTATAAAATTATTTTGAATTCTTTTGTCTATTCCCTTATATAACAAACAACTAACTTATCATAGAACACAAACATTTGACAATTGTCAACCATAGAGCACAAACTTCTGCCAGTCGACACGGAACACAAATAACCGTGACAGCTGACATGTGACAGAGACAGAGATTTGATATCTGACAACACACAAACTTCTGACAGTCGACACGGAACACAAACAACAGACAGTTGGCACAGACCACTGACATGGAATATAAAGAATTTGTTATCTGTGCATAGGCATCCAAGGAACATAAACATCCAGAAAATACAAACAGTTGCTGCTGTCAAATCGCACAACATTTGAATTTGAATTGAATAATTTCAGAAAAAAGCTTACTGTCAAGTCACATGTCAACTGTCGTGTGTCAGCTGTCAGCTACCAAGCCATGATCTTGATCTATCAGGCTATGACGCCCACTTTATCATTATGGACATTGCTATGAGTGTTGGAGGAAGTGTTGATATACTTCCCATTTCAAAGAAGAAGTATATATTGTAACATGCAAAGGAGAACAGCCGCGGCATCGGGTCACAAAGTGGAGATGGTCTTTTGATGTGTATGCGCGAGCCATAGAATCTCGAAAAGCGGTCGGTGATAAAGAGTGTGACCGCCGCATGTCGGCATCCTCACTATGTTACGAAAGTATTTCGAGAGAAGTCCAGTGACGGCTAGTGAATCAAAGACCAAAAGCGGCTTAAATGATCTGGAGCCTTTGTCGGGTATATATACAGACTGTTTCAAATTCGACTCTCACCATTGAGATCTCGGCAACTATAGGGAATACGAAGACGGTTAAATTGGGGCAAAGTTGGGCATTAATGTGCTCAACAATACTTTAAAAAAAATGAAACTAACGAGTAGTTCCGGATATATCCGGAAAAAAAAATTCCTGGCTTTATTTCTCTATGAATTTCTAAATAAATAGCACATTTACATTGCCACTTTTTTCACTCTTTTCAATGGTGTTAATAGTATTGTAACATGACGTTTCGTCTATGTGAAACTATCATGAACTTTTCTTATTCTTATGGGAGCCATATTGGCATTTCACAAATTTCAATAGTCATTTTTAATACCTTTTTGACGATGTTTCATATGTTGTCCTTGTTGTCCTGAAAATCCGAGAAATTGAATAAATTATTTTTATAAAGTAGTTGGCTTTGATTCTTCCAATCGGTGACACGTAAATGACATTCTGTATTATTGTCAATTGCTGAGACGTTGAAAATGGATTTCTCCAATGAAGAAAAACGAGACATGATAAAAAATGGTTACAAGAATGATAGAAATAGTATGAAAACATTGGAAGTGTATCAGCTTAACATGAAGGTATCCCGAGAGACTACAAACCCACCGATCTTTATTCCAGTTATTGGATATAAATTTAGCTGAGCATGGCTCCTTAAGAAAACCCAGACAAATATCTGCAGACAGTATTGATGAAGAAACTAAAGAAATAATTTTTAATGAGGTATATTTAACCTTAATTTTTCAAACGAGCCAAACCCATCGCGAATTCTGTCCATTAATTTGGACAAATTTGGTTGTGATTGTCGTCTCTCGGGATATATTTTATATTCACATTATTTCTATCATTATTGTAATAAAGTTTTATCATATCTCGTTTTTCTTCATTGGAGAACTCCATTTTTAACGACTCAATATTGCAGTGTCATTTACGTGTCACCGATTGGAAAAATCAAAGGCAACTACTTTATAAAAGTAATTTATTAAATTTCTCGAATTCTTAGGATAACATCATCAAAAAGGTAATAAAAAGAGCTATTCAAATTTGTGAGAGGCCAATATGGCTCCCATAAGAGGAAAAAGTTCATGATAGTTTCACATAGACGAAACGTCATGTTACAAAACTATAAACACCATTGGAAAAAGTGAAAAAAGTGGTAATGTAAATGTGCTATTTTTTAGAAATTCATTAAGAAATAAAGCCAGGAAGAAATAAAATGATTTCCCAAAAATTCGTTTTTTTCTGGATATCTCCGGAACTTCTCGAAATTTTCAAACTTTCTGAACGGCGTATTGTTGAGCACGTAAATATGCAACTTTGTCCCAATTTAAACATCTTCGTATTCCTTACAGTTTCCGAGATCCCAATGGTGAGAGTCTTATTTGAAACAGCCTTTATATATGTTGCGTATCACGGCCAACAATTGTATTTTTTAAAAACTTTATTTTACTTATTACTGTCACCAAATAATATATTATAATATAATATATTGATTATTAACTAGGGCTTAACTTGATGTTATCACAAGCAATATTCTATTAATAATAATCTGGGAAGAATCTTTTTTGCCTTTAAATAGTATTCTAAATATTTCACAATAAATAAATGTTCGTAAATATTGGGTACAATAAAATATAACATTACTCCCTTTATTTAAAAAAATTCGTGATATAAAGTGCAGTAGCTTTTAAAAATATAAAATTAGAATTTATTATAATTGTAAAATACAAGCACAACGTTCAAGTTAATTCAATTTCATCATTTTCGGTTTCAAAAGTTCGGAAATTCGGTCGTTTACTTGGTAAAAATCTCTGAAAAATTCTGGATAATCTTTTTGAGTGTGGTGGAGGTGGTGGTGAGTCTTTTACATTTACAAAAGCATTTACAAAAGCAATATAATAAAATTAAAGCAATAATTAAAACAATAATAAAATAAGTGAACCATGAAATATGTTTTGTTATAAAAGGTTCATTTATCAATTTATCTAATTCATCTGAATACTGATCAAGTTTATGTTGAGCAATATTCAAGTCATCTGTATTGAGTTTGTTCAATTTTAATGGTTTAAGTTTTGGTAAATAGATCTGTTCTGGTAAATTTTGGCAACATTCAAATGGAAAGATTATTGGATTTAATTTATAAGTGATTCTTTCACCTTCATTTATGATGTATTGAGATCTCACTCTCGTAATACCAATAAAAGCACTACATTCTGGTTGTAGCTTTAAAATAGTATTATCAAAAATTCTTTCAGTATGTGCATCTCTGTTACTGCATTTAATTGTTATAGGAATTGGGTCGGCTACTGAAATTAATCATACATTTTTCTTCAGTTTTTGAACATTATATCCTTTTGCAAATAATAAAGAAGTTTGACACGTTCCGGGTAATTTAAGTTGCTGTCTTAAAAGTTGTGCTTCACAAATAGTATTATTATCTAAGGGTAATGGTAATAAGTTACTACATATTTGGAACAGATATTCATCATTCATAATTTTACTATTTTGTAAATCTGACTTGGTTAAATATAACATAGAATCATCCTCATGTGCTATATATTTTACATTTGTAGTGATAACATGATGAAGTCCTGTTTTCTCATCTTTAATGGGTAATGGATAGACATTATATAAAGTACATACTTCTGATTCCACTAGAGGAATCTTTAACACAAATATAATTTTTGTTTTTGTTTGAAAAGCTTGTAGTTCTGTTAATTGATAATATCTAGCAACATTAGATAATGTTGGGTTCAAAGGTAAATTATCTTTTTGTATGTGAACTGAAATCTCTTCTAAAGCTTTGACAAAATCCTTCGGATTAGTGATGGAAGTATGTATAATTTGTAATCTAGCGAAAGTAATGGAATTTGATATATCAATTAAAAAGGTTTCAAGATAAGCATAACTTTCCATTAATGTTTCACAAATATTATGACATCTATTTGTGTTTGATAAAAATTTACGTTATCACTAATATTTATAATTGCCTCTCAATTTCCTTTAAATCATTGTTAAATGTTACATCATCTATTTGAATTTTATGAATTGTATCATTCCTTAATGACTGATGTAGTTACTGAAATTAGATTTTTCAAAAGATTCTGGATTTCGTGTTCATCCATTTTCAATTTATTGATACTATCAGAATAATATTGGCCATCATTTGCGTCTAGATTTCCTGTAATGTACTTCCAAACGGTACCTACTCCATCGAGTAAACCACGTTTCTTACGATGATATGGTTCGGTATCTTAATATTTTTCATGATATTTCATACTAACATCATTAGCTAGTTTCTTCAATAAACTAATATGTGTTTTAACATTCGAATAAAAATATTGCATTATTTGATAAGGTTGTGTCATTATTGTTTCCAATGATTCGAAAAGTTTTTCATTCCTTTCAAGAATTGTACTTAGCTGTTTCAAATCTTTATAAACTAATATTATCCATCTATTATTATATATTTTCAAATGATTAAGTTGGTTATATTATATACCTACAGTATTATTCACATGCACTAAGCTATACTGACTATTTGTAAAATTAAATAATAATATAATATTGATTAAAATCATTAATTTGTATGCTGCCATCCTGCAACAAAATTAATCTGTGTCAATATATGGTTTCATTCGATCAAAATTTATAAGATACGTCTGATTTGTTTCAAGATTTTTGACTATTGCTGAATTTTTCTTTAGTTCAATAATTTGAGAAGGTCCATTATTAATTTCTTAATTTATGACCTATCTGAGATTCCTTAACATACACATTATCTCCTACTTGTAAATTGTGTTGTCAAAATTGTACATTCTCATCAAAACGTTCTTTAGATTTTTCTTTTGCTTGTAGGTTTCTTTTCCTTGCAGCTTCATAATAAAATTTTATTCTTGCATTTAAGTCTCTCATATACTTTGAAATTATGTCCAAAAATTAATTCGTATGTTGTAAATCCATGAGTTTTATTCTTTGTATTATTGTAACAAATAATAGCATATGGTAAACAGTTATGAGGGTGTTCATTTGGATTTACACTCATGTGTGCTCTAATCATCTCCAAAAGAGTTGAGTGAAATCTCTTGATAGGGGATGTCCAGTACTTGAAAATGTCAGCTTTATATTATGAAGAGTACATAAATCTCTCATTAATGTATTATTGAATTCTCTTCCAGAATCACAATGGATTCTTAATGGAGTTCCATAATGTTGAAAATATAATAATAAAGTATTATTGGATTATTGGATAAGCTTGAGTATGCTTTGTTAGTTCATCTCGTATTGTAAGTACGTATAACTTCGAAGGTATCTCTAATACATCGAGATTTATTCTTTCAAATGGTGTCTTTGGAGTTTCTGTGATAACTAAAGGCGAACAGAGGTTTTTCCTACAGACCTTAGTTTTTGGATAAATTTCACATTTTTTAATAAAATTTTCAACATCTTTATTCATATTTTTCCAAATATATTTTTCTTTAATTCTACGTAGGGTTTCATTTATACCTCTATGCAGATTTCGTTTTTCTGAATGATATTCATCCAAAATTATTCGTATTTCATCTTCTTTCGTATCTGGTTTTATATTATTTTGGAAAATATTAAATTTAAAATTTAAAATAGTTTATTATAATTTGATTTTGATTTATCAAAATTCGTTTTCTGAGAAAAGTTATTTGTATTCAATGAACTTTTCTTCTGTCCTTCATAATAATTTAATTGTCACTCTCGTTTTAATATTTTCTTAGCTGTAATCAAATCTAGTGGATTCGATGCCCGTGTTATAGTAGATAATGATAGTTGTAAACCTACCACTAATGTATTTAAGGCCATTGTATCAATTAAAGCGTTTTGTGCTTTTTTCATATCTGCACTCATATTCTGTCTAGCTATTGCAGAATAAAGTTTACATTGAAGGGTTTTTAATCTTGTTACAAATGATAAAATGTAAATCTTGTATTAGGGATGTAAGATCTCGAGTATCTCCAAAATGTGTTTCAAGAGGAGTTCTAATTTCTATCCATGTTTTTGGATTTCGAGAATTTATCAATTCTGCTGCTTTTGAACGTAATTTATTTTTTATGTGCAAAGTCAAAAATAATTTTTGGTTGTCTACACGTATCTCTGTTGCTGTATTACAAGCATTAATAAAAGTATTGAGGAATATTAAATTTCCATCATATTCCGGGATTAAGGAAAATATTTCACTTAATTTTTATAGTTCAATATTATGTTCATCACTCTGATTTGGTGACTGCGGATTTGTTACAGACATTTTATTATCTTTAAAATAATGTTTAGTGACAATATATATTGAGGTGTGATGATTCAATGTCATACACTAACCTTATATCAATTTCTGCAATTCCTCTGGTTGAAGTTATCCTCGCCTCCTGCACTCTTGTCTCCGCTCTGCGATCCTAGGTCTGATGTATCCTTCTAGAGTGAATTCTGGTTGTACTCGTTTGCTCCTTTGAATTGAAATTGTTCGTATGATCGTATGATTGAGCAGTATAGTGGAAAAAATGCACACAAACGCAATATGTAGACGACAAACCTCGTTCTTATTGCGGCACCCTATGAAATGTAGGTTCAATTTACCAGCTAGGCATGAAACTATTATTCATATATGGTCATCTGGTACGGATAGCTCCTCATTTAATTATATATATATATATATATATATATATATATATATATATATATATATAATATATATATATATAAATATATATATATATATATATATATATATATATATATATATATATATATATATTCTTATTATTTCGAGTATAAATAAAGTTAATTTAACAATTATAAATTAGTCTAACTTATCTGCGAACCCACAAACGCAACAATTTAGTGTCAGAAGAGGGATAAGTGAGTGAAGAGGCTTTTCTCTACGTTGACCTCACGAGAGCAGAAAGAAAAAATGGAAAAACCACTAACCAAGTTATTCTCTGATTTTTCGAGAAAACATGAAGAGCTACGACAAAAAGAGAAGAAAGAAGAGTAGGAGCGAAGACAAAAAGAAAAGAGTGAAGAGGAGGAGCGAAGGCTTTGAGAAGAACAGAAAAAGGATCAACAACTAACTAAGGTACTCTTCGATTTTTCGAGAAATCAAGAAGAGCTACGACTACAATAAAAGAGATAAGAGGAGGAGCGAAGTCTGCGAGAAGAACAGAAAAAGCAAGAACAACTAACTAAGGTACTCTCTGATTTTTCAAGAAGACAAGAAGAATTACGACAGATAGAAGTACGAGAAGAAATTGTGACAGTTCGAGAAGAAATTGGAACAGTACGAGAAGAGATTGGTACAGTTGGAGAAGAAATTGGGATAGTTCAGGAAGAGTTTGAGGAGAAGTACCGAAGACTAGAAAAGTAGGTGAAGGAAAAACGGGATACCAACCAAGACGAAAGCAGCAAATTGGATACGTCAGCGATCACTACAGCTAATGAATAACTTAAAACATCATCGCTTGACGGCGAAATATCCTGGGCCATGTACAAACGTCAATTTGAGTTTGCTGCCAATGCAAATGGATGGGATTAGCAGCAGAAATCAATGGCCTTCGTATTGGCCTTGCGAGGGAAGGCACTTGAAATACTTCAAAACATTCCTGAAGTCAAACAAACTGATTATTCGGCGGTAGTGGGCGATATGGAATTAAGATACGCCAATTAATATCTTAGCCAAGTGTATCAGAGCCAGTTGAAAAGCAGAATTCAAGGTTCAACGGAGTCACTGCAGGAATTCAGCAGTAGCATTGAGAGCATAGTGCGACTGGCTTATCCCCAGGCCCCGGATGAATTCAATGAGCAAATTAGTGTCCAGAACTTCATCGGCGAAGTTCGAGATATAGACAAGCAGCAAGCGTTGAGACTAAGTAGGCATAACACTTTCGTCGAAACAGTTGTCCAGGCACTGGAATACGAAGCTGCCAAAAACGCTTCTATGAATCGTCGCAGCAAAGTAAGAGAGGTCAGGGTGTCAGACGATTCGCAAGACAATGCAGATTTCCTTAGGAAGCTTCAGGCGATGTTCCAGAAATTCTGCTCTTGAGGAGGCAAGGAGTCCGGATCTAGAAAACCGAGTAAGTGTTGCAGTTGCAACCAAGAGGGACATATAAGTAGAAATCACAAGCGACGACTCAGATTTGAAGAACGAAATGTTCCGAGAGAGAATACCCGACTACAGTAAAACTCCATTAAGGAGAAACTGCAGAGTTACGACTTTCAAATTAAAGACCAAAAAGAAAGAAGTTACGCTAACGCTGACTGTTTGTCACGAAGACCTTGTGTCAGTTCCAGTAAATTCTGTAAAAGGAAGGAATAAAGCAAAACAGCCAAGGATGTTGCATATATCCAACAAATGCAGATTAGAAATAAAGAAAAGGAAATTACCGAGGAAATCACCAGAGATAACTTCAGAAGAAAACAAATCGCTGACAAGGATTTGACGATAGTACGGGGCTGGCTAGACCAAAAGCGATGACCTGAGTGGCAATAAATCTCCAGATTTGATAGGACGGTCAAGGGGCACTGGGCTCTGTGAGATTTGTAGTGTTTGCGGGATGACTTGATCACTCGTAAATGGAAAAGTCCAGATGGTAAAAGCATTGTGTATCAAACCGTTGTACCCCAAACGATAGTAGCTGGAGTACTTTGTGAACTGGTACCTCTCTCTCCCAGCATGAATTCACTGGTTATACACCATCATTAGCTAGTTTCTTCAATAAACTAATATGTGTTTTAACATTCGAATAAAAATATTGCATTATTTGATAAGGTTGTGTCATTATTGTTTCCAATGATTCGAAAAGTTTTTCATTCCTTTCAAGAATTGTACTTAGCTGTTTCAAATCTTTATAAACTAATATTGTCCATCTATTATTATATATTTTCAAATGATTAAGTTGGTTATATTATATACCTACAGTATTATTCACATGCACTAAGCTATACTGACTATTTGTAAAATTAAATAATAATATAATATTGATTAAAATTATTAATTTGTATGCTGCCATCCTGCAACAAAATTAATCTGTGTCAATATATGGTTTCATTCGATCAAAATTTATAAGATACGTCTGATTTGTTTCAAGATTTTTGACTATTGCTGAATTTTTCTTTAGTTCAATAATTTGAGAAGGTCCATTATTAATTTCTTAATTTATGACCTATCTGAGATTCCTTAACATACACATTATCTCCTACTTGTAAATTGTGTTGTCAAAATTGTACATTCTCATCAAAACGTTCTTTAGATTTTTCTTTTGCTTGTAGGTTTCTTTTCCTTGCAGCTTCATAATAAAATTTTATTCTTGCATTTAAGTCTCTCATATACTTTGAAATTATGTCCAAAAATTAATTCGTATGTTGTAAATCCATGAGTTTTATTCTTTGTATTATTGTAACAAATAATAGCATATGGTAAACAGTTATGAGGGTGCTCATTTGGATTTACACTCATGTGTGCTCTAATCATCTCCAAAAGAGTTGAGTGAAATCTCTTGATAGGGGATGTCCAGTACTTGAAAATGTCAGCTTTATATTATGAAGAGTACATAAATCTCTCATTAATGTATTATTGAATTCTCTTCCAGAATCACAATGGATTCTTAATGGAGTTCCATAATGTTGAAAATATAATAATAAAGTATTATTGGATTATTGGATAAGCTTGAGTATGCTTTGTTAGTTCATCTCGTATTGTAAGTACGTATAACTTCGAAGGTATCTCTAATACATCGAGATTTATTCTTTCAAATGGTGTCTTTGGAGTTTCTGTGATAACTAAAGGCGAACAGAGGTTTTTCCTACAGACCTTAGTTTTTGGATAAATTTCACATTTTTTAATAAAATTTTCAACATCTTTATTCATATTTTTCCAAATATATTTTTCTTTAATTCTACGTAGGGTTTCATTTATACCTCTATGCAGATTTCGTTTTTCTGAATGATATTTATCCAAAATTATTTGTATTTCATCTTCTTCCGTATCTGGTTTTATATTATTTTGGAAAATATTAAATTTAAAATTTAAAATAGTTTATTATAATTTGATTTTGATTTATCAAAATTCGTTTTCTGAGAAAAGTTATTTGTATTCAATGAACTTTTCCTCTGTCCTTCATAATAATTTAATTGTCACTCTCGTTTTAATCTTTTCTTAGCTGTAATCAAATCTAGTGGATTCGATGCCCGTGTTATAGTAGATAATGATAGTTGTAAACCTACCACTAATGTATTTAAGGCCATTGTATCAATTAAAGCGTTTTGTGCTTTTTTCATATCTGCACTCATATTCTGTCTAGCTATTGCAGAATAAAGTTTACATTGAAGGGTTTCTAATCTTGTTACAAATGATAAAATGTAAATCTTGTATTAGGGATGTAAGATCTCGAGTATCTCCAAAATGTGTTTCAAGAGGAGTTCTAATTTCTATCCATGTTTTTGGATTTCGAGAATTTATCAATTCTGCTGCTTTTGAACGTAATTTATTTTTTATGTGCAAAGTCAAAAATAATTTTTGGTTGTCTACACGTATCTCTGTTGCTGTATTACAAGCATTAATAAAAGTATTGAGGAATATTAAATTTCCATCATATTCCGGGATTAAGGAAAATATTTCACTTAATTTTTATAGTTCAATATTATGTTCATCACTCTGATTTGGTGACTGCGGATTTGTTACAGACATTTTATTATCTTTAAAATAATGTTTAGTTACAATATATATTGAGGTGTGATGATTCAATGTCATACACTAACCTTATATCAATTTCTGCAATTCCTCTGGTTGAAGTTATCCTCGCCTCCTGCACTCTTGTCTCCGCTCTGCGATCCTAGGTCTGATGTATCCTTCTAGAGTGAATTCTGGTTGTACTCGTTTGCTCCTTTGAATTGAAATTGTTCGTATGATCGTATGATTGAGCAGTATAGTGGAAAAAATGCACACAATCGCAATATGTAGACGACAAACCTCGTTCTTATTGCGGCACCCTATGAAATGTAGGTTCAATTTACCAGCTAGGCATGAAACTATTATTCATATATGGTCATCTGGTACGGATAGCTCCTCATTTAATTAATTATATATATATATATATATATATATTCTTATTATTTCGAGTATAAATAAAGTTAATTTAACAATTATAAATTAGTCTAACTTATCTGCGAACCCACAAACGCAACAATTTAGTGTCAGAAGAGGGATAAGTGAGTGAAGAGGCTTTTCTCTACGTTGACCTCACGAGAGCAGAAAGAAAAAATGGAAAAACCACTAACCAAGTTATTCTCTGATTTTTCGAGAAAACATGAAGAGCTACGACAAAAAGAGAAGAAAGAAGAGTAGGAGCGAAGACAAAAAGAAAAGAGTGAAGAGGAGGAGCGAAGGCTTTGAGAAGAACAGAAAAAGGATCAACAACTAACTAAGGTACTCTTCGATTTTTCGAGAAATCAAGAAGAGCTACGACTACAATAAAAGAGAGAAGAGGAGGAGCGAAGTCTGCGAGAAGAACAGAAAAAGCAAGAACAACTAACTAAGGTACTCTCTGATTTTTCAAGAAGACAAGAAGAATTACGACAGATAGAAGTACGAGAAGAAATTGTGACAGTTCGAGAAGAAATTGGAACAGTACGAGAAGAGATTGGTACAGTTGGAGAAGAAATTGGGATAGTTCAGGAAGAGTTTGAGGAGAAGTACCGAAGACTAGAAAAGTAGGTGAAGGAAAAACGGGATACCAACCAAGACGAAAGCAGCAAATTGGATACGTCAGCGATCACTACAGCTAATGAATAACTTAAAACATCATCGCTTGACGGCGAAATATCCTGGGCCATGTACAAACGTCAATTTGAGTTTGCTGCCAATGCAAATGGATGGGATTAGCAGCAGAAATCAATGGCCTTCGTATTGGCCTTGCGAGGGAAGGCACTTGAAATACTTCAAAACATTCCTGAAGTCAAACAAACTGATTATTCGGCGGTAGTGGGCGATATGGAATTAAGATACGCCAATTAATATCTTAGCCAAGTGTATCAGAGCCAGTTGAAAAGCAGAATTCAAGGTTCAACGGAGTCACTGCAGGAATTCAGCAGTAGCATTGAGAGCATAGTGCGACTGGCTTATCCCCAGGCCCCGGATGAATTTAATGAGCAAATTAGTGTCCAGAACTTCATCGGCGAAGTTCGAGATATAGACAAGCAGCAAGCGTTGAGACTAAGTAGGCATAACACTTTCGTCGAAACAGTTGTCCAGGCACTGGAATACGAAGCTGCCAAAAACGCTTCTATGAATCGTCGCAGCAAAGTAAGAGAGGTCAGGGTGTCAGACGATTCGCAAGACAATGCAGATTTCCTTAGGAAGCTTCAGGCGATGTTCCAGAAATTCTGCTCTTGAGGAGGCAAGGAGTCCGGATCTAGAAAACCGAGTAAGTGTTACAGTTGCAACCAAGAGGGACATATAAGTAGAAATCACAAGCGACGACTCAGATTTGAAGAACGAAATGTTCCGAGAGAGAATACCCGACTACAGTAAAACTCCATTAAGGAGAAACTGCAGAGTTACGACTTTCAAATTAAAGACCAAAAAGAAAGAAGTTACGCTAACGCTGACTGTTTGTCACGAAGACCTTGTGTCAGTTCCAGTAAATTCTGTAAAAGGAAGGAATAAATCAAAACAGCCAAGGATGTTGCACATATCCAACAAATGCAGATTAGAAATAAAGAAAAGGAAATTACCGAGGAAATCACCAGAGATAACTTCAGAAGAAAACAAATCGCTGACAAGGATTTGACGATAGTACGGGGCTGGCTAGACCAAAAGCGATGACCTGAGTGGCAATAAATCTCCAGATTTGATAGGACGGTCAAGGGGCACTGGGCTCTGTGAGATTTGTAGTGTTTGCGGGATGACTTGATCACTCGTAAATGGAAAAGTCCAGATGGTAAAAGCATTGTGTATCAAACCGTTGTACCCCAAACGATAGTAGCTGGAGTACTTTGTGAACTGGTACCTCTCTCTCCCAGCATGAATTCACTGTTTATACACCATCTATGCTGTTTCTGGAAGAGAAATGAAGCTCCCCTTAAATCTGATATTTGGCAGACCATCAGCCGACGATCATGTAGAAATGTCCCCTCCACATTATGTAGCTGACCTACAGGAGCGACTTAGAGTGGTCCACGATTTTGCCAGAGAAAAACTTCAGTTGAAGAGCGAAAAAATGAAAATGAGACTTGCCATAAGGCAGCCATTAAACTTTTTCATCGAAGGCGATGCAGTTTGGTTGTACCAGCCACAGCGAAAAAGAGGATAAACTCCGAAATTACAAAGACCTTGGGAAGGACCATATCGCATTGTCAAAAAGATTAATGACTTGGTTTATATGATTCAACTTTCGCCGAGAGCCAAGCCAAAAGTGGTGCACGTGGAAAGACTGAGTCCGTATCGAGGAGATAATCCACCGGTCTGGAGACAAACGGAAGAAGCTGTTCGTGGCGAACAGCTTTAAGGGAGGGAGCAGTGTAACGTGCAAGGGGAACAGCCGCCGGTATTGGCTACGAAGTGGCGGCATCCGTTTGAAGTAAGCGCGAGATATATGCTGTGGTTGGAAATACCGAAAGCGGCGTTTACAAAGAGAGCGACGGCAGCAGTCGGCATCTACTGCTAAAATGCCGACAAAAGAGATTTCGAGAAGCGTCTAGTGGCGGTTTTCGAATCAAAGACCAGAAGCCGCACGATTGATCTGGATTCTTTGTCGGATATATATATGGGAGAATTTTCGGCATGAAGGCAGAATGTAAAAGACAGTGTGTACAAATGGAATAGTCCGAGTAAGTTAGTGAGAATATAGTAAATTTAAGTTGTAATTTATATCATTTCGAGTGTAAATAAAGTTAATTGATTAACTCTAAATTAGTCTCACAAAATTATTTGTTTAATTTCTGCACTTTTATGTGCGGTGATAGTCATAAAATGATGAAAACAGACATTTTAGACCAAGTTATGAGCTAAAGATATGAAATAATCTTATTTTTCGATTTAATTTTTTTGTTCAATTACCGCACTTTTATTTGTGTATTGGACATATTATAACTTATTTAATCATAAAATGCTAAAAATAGACATTTTAGACCAAGTTATGAGGTGAAAATATTAAATAGTCTTATTTTTCGATTTAAAGTTTCTGTTTAATTTCTGCACTTTTATGGGTGGATTGGACATATTATACTCTATTTAGTCATAAAATGCTGCAAACAGACATTTTAGACCAAGTTATGAGCTAAGAATATTAAATAATCTTATTTTCCGACTTAAAGATTTTCTTCAATTTCCGCACTTTTATGTGCGTATTGAACATATTACAACTTATTTAGTCATGAAATGCTGAAAACAGACATTTTAGACCAAGTTATCTTATCTTCCGATTTAAATTTTTTGTTCAATTGCTGCACTTGTATGTGTGGATTGGACATATTAAAACTTATTTAATCATAAAATGCTGAAAACAGACATTTTAGACCAAGTTATGACGTAAAAATATTAAATAGTCTTATTTTCCGATTTAAAGTTTTTGTTCCATTTCCGCACTTTTATGTGTGTATTGGACATATTATAACTAATTTAGTCAAAAAATGCTGAACACAGACATTTTAGACCAAGTTATGTGCTAAAAATATGAAATAATCTTATTTTCTGATTTAATTTTTTTGTTCAATTTCTGCACTTTTAAATGTGTATCGGACATATAAAAACTTATTTAGTCATAAAATGCTAAAAATAGACATTTTAGACCAAGTTGTGATGTAAAATTATCAAATAGTCTTATTTTCCGATTTAAAGTTTTTGTTTAATTTCTGCACTTTTATGGGTGGATTGGACATATTAGGTATACTTTATTTAGTCATAAAATGCTGCAAACAGACATTTTAGACCAAGTTATGAGCTAAGAATATTAAATAATCTTATTTTCCGACTTGAAGATTTTCTTCAATATCCGCACTTTTATGTGCGTATTGAACATATTACAACTTATTTAGTCATGAAATGCTGAAAACAGACATTTTAGACCAAGTTATCTTATCTTCCGATTCAAAGTTTTTGTTCAATTGCTGCACTTTTATGTGTGGATTGGACATATTATAACTTATTTAATCATAAAATGCTGAAAACAGACATTTGAGACCAAGTTATGACGTAAAAATATCAAATAGTCTTATTTTCCGATTTAAAGTTTTTGTTCCATTTCCGCACTTTTATGTGTGTATTGGACATATTATAACTTATTTATTCAAAAAATGCTGAACAAAGACATTTTAGACCAAGTTATGTGCTAAAAATATGAAATAATCTTATTTTCTGATTTAATTTTTTTGTTCAATTTCTGCACTTTTATATGTGTATAGGACATATAAAAACTTATTTAGTCATAAAATGCTGAAAAGGGACATTTTAGACCAAGTCATGAGCTAAGAATTTGAAACAATCTTATTACCCGATTTAATGGTTTTGTTCAATATCTGCCCTTTTATGTGTGGATTGGATATATTATAACTTATTTAGTCATAAAATGCTAAAAATAGACATTTTAGACCAAGTTGTGATGTAAAATTATCAAATAGTCTTATTTTCCGATTTAAAGTTTTTCTTTAATTTCTGCACTTTTATGGGTGGATTGGCATATAAGGTATACTTTGTTTAGTCATAAAATGCTGCAAACAGACATTTTAGACCAAGTTATGAGCTAAGAATATTAAAAAATCTTATTTTCCGACTTGAAGATTTTCTTCAATTTCCGCACATTTATGAGCATATTGGACATATTACAACTTATTTAGTCATGAAATGCTGAAAACAGACATTTTAGACCAAGTTATGAGCTAATAAAATTAAGACCATAAGAAGACCGCAAACTACCGGCCAATCGCACTCACCTGTAATCTTAGCAAAATCCTGGAAAAAATCATAACGCGTCGGATGCGATGGGAAATAGAAACTCACCAACTTATATCCCCGTACCAGAGTCGATTCAGGAATTTTCGATCAACTTATGACCACATTGGCGTAATAAATGAAGAAGTTTGCGATGCTTTTGCAAACGATCACCACATGATACTAGTAGCATTAGACCTCGAAAAAGCCTATGAATTGGTAACCAAACAGACTGCAGTGGATGCGTGCATGGCGATGGGATGGAAGGGCAATATCATCGCGTATATAAACAATTTCTTGAAAAAAATGACGCTCAGAGTAAGATTACATGACCAAATTTCAGAAGCCATGGCTTTGGAAAATTGACTTCAACAGGGATCTGTGATCAGTGTGATACTTTTTATTTGCGCAATCAACCGACTACTCTCTGCCGTGAAAGCACCTGTTAAGGCTCTTCTTTTCGCTGACGATATATCCCTCATATGTAAAGGCAAAAAATTGAAACAACAACAAAACTAATGCAAGAAGCACTACATGAAATCTATAAGTGGACAAGTTCAAGTGGTTTCAAAATCTCCACTAGCAAATCCAAATATATTATATTCTCTAAAGCCAAAAAAATATTAATGACACTCAGTTAACCATTGACAACATTCAACTAAGAAGAGTCCAAAACATGAATATATTAGGGGTACTATTCGACTCCAGATTGTCATGGAAGGCCCATATAAATGATCTGACAGCAGAATGTAAGAAAAGATTGAACATTATAAAAGTTCTCTCATCAACTAAGTGGGGAGCTGACCAAGAAAACCTACTCAGGATCTACAGGTGCATAATCAGAGCTAAATTAGACTACGGAGCGATATTCTATGATGCGGCAAATCAAAGCTTACTGAGAAAACTTGACTCCATACAGAATTCGGCAATAAGACTATCCTCCAGTCATTAGAGTACATACTCAAACAGAAGGCTGGCAAATGGACTATCTGCTCGGATTCACTTTCAGGCTTGCAAGTACTCAAAAACAAATACACTGACAACCCAATAGCACAGAAGATACAACATCTCGTTTCCATCCTCAAACAGGAAAACAAAGAAATAAAAATGCTATGGATTCCATCACACCAAGGTATTTCTGGTAATGAGAAAGCAGATCTTATAGCTAAATCGACCACAGAAAATCCCAATATTCAAACAGAGATTCCTGTTCCACTGCCAGAGATTCGAAAATACCTTTTAAAAAAAACTTCTGAATACTGGAACCAAAAGTGGAAAATGAAAGCCACAAAACTTCATAATGTAAGAAATAACATTTTTGAACCCAGGCCTTTGATCTCATCTAACAGAAGAGACCAGTGTGTTATTACACGAATAAGAACAGGCCACTCAAATGCATCCCACGTACATCTCTTCACCAAAGAGCCGCCAAATAAATGCCCCCATTGTGACGAAAACTTCTCTGTTCTTCACATCTTGATTGAGTGCCAGGCACTCCAGCATATCAAAAACACCATGAATATACCTAAAACAATGGCTGAAGTCACCAGAAATGAAGAAGAATGTAGTAAAACTATCCAATTCCTTAGGAATATTAATATATATGACCTCATATAGTACAAACATTGTATAAGTATAATATTGTAACTTAATTTTTATTTTGTTAAATTGTAGTCGCTAACAACCTTGATGTTATATAGCGACTAAAAATAAACTAATAAAAAAAAAAATAATCTTATTTTCCGATTTAAAGATTTTGTTCAATTTCTGCACTTTTATGTGTGTATTGGACATATTATACCTTATTTAGTCATAAAATGCTGAAAACAGACATTTTAGACCAAGATATGCGCTAAAAATATGAAATAATCTCATTTCCCGATTTCAAGTTTTTGTTTAATTTCTGCACTTTTATGTGTGGATTGGACATATTATACCATATTTAGTCATAAAATGCTGAAAACAGACATTTTAGACCAAGTTATGAGCTAAAAAGTTAAATAATCTTATTTTCAGACTTAGATTTTTTGTTCAATTTTTTCACTTTGATGTGTGTATTGTACATATTATAATTTATTTAGTCATAACAGACATTTTAAAGCAAGTAATGAGCTAAAAATATTAAATAACCTTATCTTCCGATTGAAATTTTTTGTGCAATTTCTGCACTTTTATGTGTGTATTGGACATATTATAACTTAATGAGTCATAAAATGCTGAAAATATACATTTTTGACCAAGTTGTGAGCTCAAAATATGAATTAATCTTATTTCCCGGTTTAAAGTTTTTGTTCAATTTCTGCACTTTTATGTATGGATTGGACATAACATATTATTACTTATTTAGGCCTTATATTCTGAATACAGACATTCTAGACAAGTTATGAGCAAAAATATGAAATAATCTTATTTTCCGATTTAAAGTTTTTGTTTAATTTCAGCACTTTTATGTGTGGAATGGACATATTATACCTTATTTAGTCATAAAATGCTGAAAACAGACATTTTAGACCAAGATAAGAGCTAAGAATATTAAATAATCATATTTTCCGATTTAAAGATTTTGCTCAATTTCTGCACTTTTATGTGTGTATTGGACATATTATACCTTATTTAGTCATAAAATGCTGAAAACAGACATTTTAGACCAAGTTATGAGCTAAAAAAACTAAATAATCTTATATTCAGACCTAGATTTTTTGTTAAATTTTTTCACTTTGATGTGTGTATTGTACATATTATAACCTATTTAGTCATAACAGACATTTTAAAGCAAGTAATGATCTAAAAATTTTAAATAACCTTTTCTTCCGATTGAAATTTTTTGTGCAATTTCTGCACTTTTATGTGTGTATTGGACATATTATAACTTAATGAGTCATAAAATGCTGAAAATATACATTTTTGACCAAGTTGTGAGCTCAAAATATGAAATAATCTTATTTCCCGATTTAAAGTTTTTGTTCAATTTCTGCACTTTTATGTATGGATTGGACATAACATATTATTACTTATTTAGGCCTTATATTCTGAATACAGACATTCTAGACCAAGTTATGAGCTTAAAATATGAAATAATCTTATTTTCCGATTTAAAGTTTTTGTTTAATTTCAGCACTTTTATGTATGGAATGGACATATTATACCTTATTTAGTCATATAATGCTGAAAACAGACATTTTAGACCGAATTATGAGATAAAAATATGAAATAATCTTATTTTCCGACTAAAGCTTTTTGTTCAATTTCTGCACTTTTACGTGTGGATTGGACACATTATACTTATTTAGTCATAAATTGCTGAAAACAGTCCTTTTAGACCAAGTTATGAGCTAATAAAATGAAATAATCTTATTGTCCGATTTAGATTTTTTGTTCAGTTTTTGCACATTGATGTGTGTATTGGACATATTATAACATATTTAGTCATAACAGGCATTTTGGAGAAAGGTATGAGCTAAGAATATGAAATAATCTTTTTTCCGATTTAAAGTTGTAGTTCAATGTCTGCACTTTTATGTGTGGATTGGACATATTATAACTTATTTAGTCATAAAATGCTGAAAACAGACATTTTAGACCAACGTATGAGCTAAAAATATGAAATAATCATATTTCCCGATTTAAGGTTTTTGTTCAATTTCTGCACTTTTATGTGTGGATTGGACATATTATACCTTATTTAGTCATATAATGGTGAAAACAGACATCTTAGACCAAGTTATGAGCTAATAAAATTAAATAATCTTATTTTCCGATTTATATTTTTTGTTCAGTTTTTGCACATTGATGTGTGTATTGGACATATTATAACATATTTAGTCATAACAGACATTTTGGAGCAAGTTATGAGCTAAAAATATGAAATAATCTTATTTTCCGATTCAGATTTTTTGTTCAATTTTTGCACTTTGATGTGTGTATTGGACATATTATAACTTATTTAGTAATAACAGACATTTTAAAGCAAGTAATGAGCTAAAAATATGAAATAATGTTATTTTCCGATTAAAGGTTTTTGCTCAATTTCTGCACATTTATGTGTGGATTGGACGTATTATATCTTATTTAGTCATAAAATCCTTAAAACGGACTTTTTAGACCAAGTTATGAGCTAAAAATATTTAATAATCACATTTTCCGATTTAATGTTTATGTTCATTTTTTGCACTTGTATGTGTGGATGGGACATATTATAAATTATTTAGTCATAAAATGCTGAAAATAGACATTTTCGACCAAGCTATGAGCTAAAAAAATTAAATAATATTATTTTCCGATTTAAAGTTTTTGTTAAATCTCTGCACTTTTATGTGTGGATTGGATTTATTATAACTTATGTTGTCATAATATGCTGAAAACAGACATTCTTGACCACGTTATGAGCTAAACATATAAAATAATCTTACTTTCCGATTTAAAGATTTTGTTCAATATCCGCACTTTTATGTGTGGATTGAACATATTATACCTTATTTAGTCATAAAATGCTGTAAATAGACATTTTAGACCAAGTTATGAGCTAAAAAAATTAAATAATCTTATTTTCCGATTTATATTTTTTGTTAAATATTTGCACTTTGATGTGTGTATTGGACATATTATAACATATTTAGTCATAACAGACATTTTAGAGCAAGATATGAGCTAAAAATATGAAATAATTTTATTTTCCGATTTATAGTTGTTCAATTTCTGCACTTTTATGTGTCGATTGGACATATTATAAATTATTTAGTCATAAAATGCTGAAAACAGACATTTTAGACCGAATCATGAGATAAATATATGAAACAATCTTATTTTCCGATTAAAGGTATTTGTTCAATTTCTGCATTTTTATGTGTGGATTGAACATATTATACCTTATTTAGTCATAAAATGCTGAAAACATACATCTTAGACCAAGTTATGAACTAATTAAATTAAATAATCTTATTTTCCGATTTAGATTTTCTGTTCAGTTTTTGCACATTGATGTGTGTAATGGACATATTATAACATATTTAGTCATAACTGACATTTTGGAGCAAGTTATGAGCTAACAATATGAATTAATCTTTTTTTCCGATTTAAAGTTGTTGTTCAATTTCTGCAGTTTTATGTGTGGATTGGACATATTATAACTTATATAGTCATAAAATGCTGAAAATAGACATTTTAGACCAAGTTATGAGCTAATAAAATTAAATAATCTTATTTTCCGATTTATATTTTTTCTTAAATATTTGCACTTTGATGAGTGTATTGGACATATTATAACATATTTAGTCATAACAGACATTTTAGAGCAAGATATGAGCTAAAAATATGAAATAATCCTATTTTCTGATTTATAGTTGTTGTTCAATTTCTGCACTTTTATGTGTCGATTGAACATATTATACCTTATTTTGTCATAAAATGCTGAAAACAGACATTTTAGACCAAGTTATGAGCTAAAAATAAGGAATAATTATTATATTTTCCGATTTAAGGATTTTGTTCAATTTCTGCACTTTTATGTGTGTATTGGACATATTATAACAAATTTAGTCATAAAATGCTGAAAACATATTTTAGTCCAAGTTATGAGCTAACAAGTGAAATTTTTGAAAAAAAATTAAAAATAGTTTTTATTGGGCATTTAAGATTGAAACCGTACCGATGGGTACCTACTATTGCTATCCTTTTCTCGATTTTAACTATACTTATGTATATGTGTTTGCCAGCAACAGCAATTCCATAACAAATTACTGTTTGTCTACCACAGCACAAAATTAAACTTCAAATTAACAATAACGTCTGACGTCTGACAATTGCGACATAACCATAGACAATAGACGATCTTCCAGAAAGTACCTATATACCAGAGAACGAGACGTATATATACGCTCCATGCTCGTGCGTAATTCCAGTGACGGATCCCATTGTCGTTCCATGTCGACAAAATAAAAATCTTGGTTGAATGAGATTGAATGATATAATTATAATTACCAATATTGGATCACACTTGGAGCTTAACAGGCGGCGAGATGTCTGCGATCTAAGTACGAATTCGAAATTTCAAGTCTCTAGACCGTATGGGGCCTGAGAATTCGCTGCGGAGTCCATTGATACAAGAACCGAAAGTAATAAAAACTATTTAAAAATATGAAATAATTTTATTTTCCAATTTAAAGTTTTTGTTCAATTTGTGCACTTTTATTTGTGGACTGGACATTTTATAACGTATTTAGTCATTAAATGCTGAAAACAGACATTTTAGACCAAGTTATGAGCTAAAAATATTAACTAATCATATTTTCAAATTTAAAGTTTTTGTTCCATTTCTGCACTTCTATGTGTAGATTGGTCAAATTATAACTGATTTAGTCATAAAATACTGGAAACAGACATTTTACACCGAAATATGAGCTAGTGATATGAGATAATCTTATTTTCCGATTAAAGTTTTTTGTTCAATTTCTGCACCCTTATGTGTGGATTGGACACATTATAACTTATTTAGTCATAAAATGCTGAAAATAGTTTTTTTAGACCAAGTTATGAGTCAAAATTATTAAATAATCTTATTTTCCCATTTAAAGTTTTTGTTAAATCTCTGCACTTTTATGTGTGGATTGGATATATTATTACTTATGTAGACATAAAATGCTGAAAACAGTCCTTTTATACCAAGTTATGAGCTAAAAATATGAAATAATCTTATTTCCCGACTTAAAGTTTTTGTTCAATTTCTGCACTTTTATGTGTGGATTGAACATATTATACCTTATTTAGTCATAAAATGCTGAAAACATACATTTTAGACCAAGTTTTGAGCTAATAAAATTAAATAATCTTATTTTCCGATTTAGATTTTTTGTTAAAATTTTGATGTATGTATTGGACATATTATAACATATTTAGTCATAACAGACATTTTGGAGCATTTTTTCCAATTTAAAGTTATAGTTCAATTTCTGCGCTTTTATGTGTGGATTGGACATATTATAATTTATTTAGTCATTAGATGCTGAGAACAGACGTTTAAGAAGAAGTAATGAGCTAAAAATATTGAATAATCTTATTTTCAGATTTAAAGTTTTTGTTCAATTTCTGCACCTTTATGTGTGTATTGGACATATTATAACTTATTTAGTCATAAAATGCTGAAAACAGACATTTTAGACCAAGTTATGAGCTAAAAATATGAAATAATCATATTTCCCGATTTAAGGTTTTTGTTCAATTTCTGCACTTTTATGTGTGGATTGGACATATTATACCTTATTTAGTCATATAATGGTGAAAACAGACATCTTAGACCAAGTTATGAGCTAATAAAATTAAATAATCTTATTTTCCGATTTATATTTTTTGTTCAGTTTTTGCACATTGATGTGTGTATTGGACATATTATAACATATTTAGTCATAACAGACATTTTGGAGCAAGTTATGAGCTAAAAATATGAAATAATCTTATTTTCCGATTCAGATTTTTTGTTCAATTTTTGCACTTTGATGTGTGTATTGGACATATTATAACTTATTTAGTAATAACAGACATTTTAAAGCAAGTAATGAGCTAAAAATATGAAATAATGTTATTTTCCGATTAAAGGTTTTTGCTCAATTTCTGCACTTTTATGTGTGGATTGGACGTATTATATCTTATTTAGTCATAAAATCCTTAAAACGGACTTTTTAGACCAAGTTATGAGCTAAAAATATTTAATAATCATATTTTCCGATTTAATGTTTATGTTCAATATTTGCACTTGTATGTGTGGATGGGACATATTATAAATTATTTAGTCATAAAATGCTGAAAATAGACATTTTCGACCAAGCTATGAGCTAAAAATATGAAAAATCTTAATTTCCGATTAATTGCTTTTGTTCAATTTCTGCAAATTAATGTCTGGATTGGACATATCATAACATATTTAGTTATAAAATGCGGTAAACTGGTATTTTAGACTAAGTTATGAGCTAAAAATATTAAATAATATTATTTTCCGATTGAAAGTTTTTGTTAAATATCTGCACTTTTATGTGTGGATTGGATTTATTATAACTTATGTTGTCATAATATGCTGAAAACAGACATTCTTGACCAAGTTATGAGCTAAACATATAAAATAATCTTACTTTCCGATTTAAAGATTTTGTTCAATATCCGCACTTTTATGTGTGGATTGGACATATTATACCTTATTTAGTCATAAAATGCTGTAAACAGACATTTTAGACCAAGTTATGAGCTAAAAAAATTAAATAATCTTATTTACCGATTTATATTTTTTGTTAAATATTTGCACTTTGATGTGTGTATTGGACATATTATAACATATTTAGTCATAACAGACATTTTAGAGCAAGATATGAGCTAAAAATATGAAATAATTTTATTTTCCGATTTATAGTTGTTCAATTTCTGCACTTTTATGTGTCGATTGGACATATTATAAATTATTTAGTCATAAAATGCTGAAAACAGACATTTTAGACCGAATCATGAGATAAATATATGAAATAATCTTATTTTCCGATTAAAGGTATTTGTTCAATTTCTGCACTTTTATGTGTGGATTGAACATATTATACCTTATTTAGTCATAAAATGCTGAAAACATACATCTTAGACCAAGTTATGAGCTAATTAAATTAAATAATCTTATTTTCCGATTTAGATTTTCTGTTCAGTTTTTGCACATTGATGTGTGTAATGGACATATTATAACATATTTAGTCATAACTGACATTTTGGAGCAAGTTATGAGCTAACAATATGAATTAATCTTTTTTTTCCGATTTAAAGTTGTTGTTCAATTTCTGCAGTTTTATGTGTGGATTGGACATATTATAACTTATATAGTCATAAAATGCTGAAAATAGACATTTTAGACCAAGTTATGAGCTAATAAAATTAAATAATCTTATTTTCCGATTTAGATTTTTTTGTTCAGTTTTCGCACATTGATGTGTGTATTGGACATATTATAACATATTTAGTCATAACAGGCATTTTGGAGCAAGTTATGAGCTAAGAATATGAAATAATCTTTTTTCCGATTTAAAGTTGTATATTATTTCTGTACTTTTCTGTGTGGATTGGACATATTACAACTTATTTAGTCATTATATGCTGAGAACAGACGTTTAAGAAGAAGTAATGAGCTAAAAATATTGAATAATCTTATTCTCAGATTTAAAGTTTTTGTTCAATTTCTGCACTTATATGTGTGTATTTATTGGACATTTCCGATTTAAAGTTGTAGTTCAATTTCTGCACTTTTATGTGTGGATTGGACATAGTATTACTTATTTAGTCATAAAATGCTGAAAACAGTCCTCTTAGACCAAGTTATGAGCCAAAATTATTAAATAATCTTATATCCCGACATAAAGTTTTTGTTCAATATCTGCACATTTATGTGTGGATTGAACAGATTATACCTTATTTAGTCATAAAATGCTGAAAACATACATTTTAGACCAAGTTTTGAGCTAATAAAATTAAATAATCTTATTTTCCGATTTAGATTTTTTGTTAAAATTTTGATGTATGTATTGGACATATTATAACATATTTAGTCATAACAGACATTTTGGAGCATTTTTTCCAATTTAAAGTTATAGTTCAATTTCTGCGCTTTTATGTGTGGATTGGACATATTATAACTTATTTAGTCATTAGATGCTGAGAACAGACGTTTAAGAAGAAGTAATGAGCTAAAATTATTGAATAATCTTATTTTCAGATTTAAAGTTTTTGTTCAATTTCTGCACCCTTATGTTTGTATTGGACATATTATAACTTATTTAGTCATAAAATACTGAAAACAGACATTTTGGACCAAGTTATGAGCTAAAAATATGAAATAATCTTATTTCCCGATTTAAGGTTTTTGTTCAATTTCTGCACTTTTATGTGTGGATTGGACATATTATACCTTATTTAGTCATTAAATGCTGAGAACAGGCGTCTAAGAAGAAGTAACGAGCTAAAAATATTGAATAATCTTATTTTCAGATTTAAAGTTTTTGTTCAATTTCTGCACCTTTATGTGTGTATTGGACATATTATAACTTATTTAGTCATAAAATGCTGAAAACAGACATTTTAGACCAAGTTATGAGCTAAAAATATGAAATAATCTTATTTCCCGAGTCAAGGTTTTTGTTCAATTTCTGCACTATTATGTGTGGATTGGACATATTATACCATATTTAGTCATAAAATGGTGAAAATAGACATTTTAGACCAAGATATGACCTAAAAAAATTAAATAATCTTATTTCCGATTTAGATTTTTTGTTCAATTTTTGCACTTTGATGTGTGTATTGGACATATTATAACTTATTTAGTTATACCAGACATTACAAAGCAAGTAATGAGCTAAAAATATGAAATAATCTCATTTTCCGATTTAAGGTTATTGCTCAATTTCTGCACTTTTATGTGTGGATTGAGCGTATTATACCTTATTTAGTCATAAAATCCTTAAAACAGACCTTCTAGACCAAGTTATGAGCTTAAAATATTTAATAATCATATTTTCCGATTTAATGTTTTTGTTCAATTTCTGCACTTGTATGTGTGGATTGGACATATTATAACTTATTTAGTCATAAACAACTGAAAATAGACATTTTCGACCAAGCTATGAGCTAAAAATATGAAACAATCTTATTTTCCGATTAATAGCTTTTGTTCAATTTCTGCAAATTAATGTCTGGATTGGACATATCATAACTTATTTAGAAATAAAATGCGGTAAACGGGTATTTTAGACTAAGTTATGAGCTAAAAATATGAAATAATCTTATTTTCCGATTAATATTTTTTGTTAAATATTTGCACTTTGATGTGTGTATTGGACATATTATAACATATTTAGTCATAACAGACATTTTAGAGCAAGTTATGAGCTAAAAATATGAAATAATCTTATTTTCCAATTTATAGTTGTTGTTCAATTTCTGCACTTTTATGTGTGTATTGGACATATTATAACAAATTTAGTCATAAAATGCTGAAAACATATTTTAGTCCAAGTTATGAGCTAACAAGTGAAATTTTTGAAAAAAAATTAAAAATAGTTTTTATTGGGCATTTAAGATTGAAACCGTATCGATGGGTACCTACTATTGCTATCCTTTTCTCGATTTTAACTATACTTATGTATATGTGTTTGCCAGCAACAGCAATTCCATAACAAATTACTGTTTGTCTACCACAGCAAAAATTAAACTTCAAATTAACAATAACGTCTGACGTCTGACAATTGCGACATAACCATAGACAATAGACGATCTTCCAGAAAGTACCTATATACCAGAGAACGAGACGTATATATACGCTCCATGCTCGTGCGTAATTCCAGTGACGGATCCCATTGTCGTTCCATGTCGACAAAATAAAAATCTTGGTTGAATGAGATTGAATGATATAATTATAATTACCAATATTGGATCACACTTATTTAGTCATGAAATGCTGAAAACAGACATTTTAGACCGAATGATGAGATAAAAATATGAAATAATCTTATTTCCCGATTTAAGGTTTTTGTTCAATTTCTGCACTTTTATGTGTGGATTGGAAATATTATAACTTATTTAGTCATTAAATGCTGAGAACAGACATTTTAGACCAACTTATGAGCTAAAAATATGAAATAATCTTATTTCCCGATTTAAGGTTAGTAGATATACTAAGAGAGTTCTACATCATCATAGTCAGCATGATATTTCAGAGGGGTCCAGAATAATGAAATAATAATTTCAATGGTGGGGCGCGCGTGGTGGCGAGCGTGCAGAATATTTTTTCCAAGGGGGTCTCAATTTTAATAAATCGTAGATTCCTTCTTTTCAAACAACTAGAGCGCCATCTAGCGTGGAGAGGCTATGCAACTACATTATAATTTTAGTTAAATTTCTTCTATGTAACTGCATTAGTTATATTTCTAATTAGATTCCTACTTTTCAAACATGAGCGTGCGCGCCATCTAGCAGAGAGTGATTAATTTCTTTTATTATATTTAATATTGTTGAGAAGTGAAGTTCATGTTTCGCCGTTTCGAACCCACATCCATAAAACCACACGCATCCCATACTAGGCGCCTCAACCCAGCGTGCTATTCGGTCCCATTTGAAACATAGGAGATTGTTGAATAGAACGGTGATAACTTGCATATATTAATTTTCTCAAACGAGTCGTCGTCAGATATAACGGTGATTTCTTATGGTCTGGGAAATTAATAAATTCTTAATCAATTATTTACTATTATTCATAAAAAAGGTTTTGTGGATAAAAAAAAAACATTCTATATTCGATATGTTTAATATATAATTTTTATTTATCATACAATTTATTTGGAATCCATGAATTGTTAGTGCTGTTAAGGCCAAGCCATTTAACATAAAGTAGGTTTCCTTTCCGTCGTATAATTTTTTCAATCAGGTAAACATCAGGATACTTGGCTTTTTGTAGTTCATACTCATAAAATCCACCCTTAATTTGATCATTATATTGGTCTTCTAGTAGATAGGTAGTAGGGTTAGTGAGTTGAACTTTATACATTTTAAATATTTCATTGCTCCAATTAGGTGTATTTGTTTTGGGTCCAATGTTTTTAGATGATTTTATGCTGTTGAGAGGAGGTATTTCTCATGTTTCTTTCTGACATCCGTAGGTTTCATACCAATCGTTTTATGTTTTTGATTATTATATTTGTTAACAATAATAGGTAATAATTGCAACCACTTGTAATTACCCTGTAGCGAAAACTCCTTCCACATAATATTCTTTGCAGTTCTATTGAATCTCTCTATTACACTAGCTTTCATGTTCGAATAGGTAGAGTAGTGATTAATATTAAAATCTTTTATAAGAGCTTGAAACTCTCTGTTATAAAACTCCTTACCATATCAGTCTGCAAATTTTTTGGAGGCGTTGTTGTCGATAATATTTGTCTCATTGCGTTAGTAACTTCTATACCAGTTTTATTTTTAACCGGTCTAGCCCAAGCAAACTTGGAGAATACATTAATAACTGTTAAGACGTACTTGTATACTTTGTTAACTTTTGAATAAGGGATCATTTCAACCAAGTCAACTTGCCATAAATCGTGTAAGCCTTTGACCACCACATGTCGTCTCCGAAAATTTCTTCTAGCTGGCTTATGTATTTCTTTTACAACTTCTTCTTTGATGCTCATTGTTCACAGAGTAACACAAATTGGACAAAGCAACGTAAATCAGGATTATTAGGAATAAATTTGTTAGTTTCTATAATGGATATTTTATCATTTTTTCACAAATTTAGTCCTTCGAAATCTGCGATAGGGTTACCATTAACTACAATTCGATTGTGGGGTTGAATAATTACAGATTCGACAACAGCTGATGGTAGTGGAAAATAATATACGTTATTATGATAATTAATATTATAGCTTGTACCATAAATATGGTAAACGGGTCCGCCGCTTATTGGGTTTATCTAAAAAATGTTTTCCGAGCTTGTTTATAGGCATATTGTATAAGACTGATTACTTTGAGCTGCTGGTGATTCAATTTATAGAATTACTTTGGCTTCTCTTAACTCCTCAATTATTGAGATGATTTCGTTTTCATGCCCAGAATGTCCAGCGATCTGAGATGCCACTAGTAACCTTAGTCGATCCACCAGTTCGTTTACATTGTCCCAGTATAAATAATCTCTCTGGTTTTCTAGGGATCTAAGTAACAAATTTCCACCTCTTTTAGTTGTTTTTCTTGTTAGCCTGTATGGGGCTAATGGTCTCACTATACTCGAGGATGTTGCTGCTGCTGCCTTTTTTACTTTTGTAATTCCAACCTTTTGTAAGTAAGGTCCAATTATGCTGATGTATTTTATGGAACCATTTCCCATTACTTTTTCGTTTGGATCAAAATTTTTGCGATATGCATTTGTACGTTTCGATATATCCATATAGTTGTCAAGGTCATTATCCTTTTAACCGACTGGTTCTTTTTTAAATAATAATTCATATAGACAAGGTGAGCCGGGGTAAGTGACACCTGCAACGCGAATATCTTTTCCTAAGATGTCTACAGGTTTTTGAGTGAGACCCAAGTAAAATTTATTTGTCTCAATACCATTTACTATTCCGTAATGATGATCGAATTTATCCTCAGTATCTCTAATGCCAGCATCAATGTATTGTCTTGGGAGGGATTCAAATCTTCTAAATAAGCTTGATATGAAGGAGTGCCTACCATATGCTGAATTGCTTGTCGAGTTTGTTCTAACACATCAGATAAATTTAAGGATTTCGATTTTTCTAAAGTGCTTCTGTCTAGAGTTGCATACGATTCTTCAAATGGAATTGTGGTAGGTAATACAGGAGTTAAACCAGTTCTCTGCGGTTGAATGACACATCAAAATCAAGTTGTTGTTTTCTATGTTGATCAATGGGTGGTTTCTTTTTTGGTGTTGATTCAAGAAAACTTGAAGACTCTTCTTTTGGTTCAATTTTGGGTTGAAATCTATCAGTTTGCCCAATCGTGGATATAAGGGTTTGCAGGGGTTGTGTTACTGGTCGATATGTTTGCTCCAACTGAGCTTGGCTTCTCGCCATATTTTAAATTTTGGAATTTTTCCTTTACCGCTTTACGGCTTCTGATTATTTCTCGTGCTAACCTCTTGTCCATAATAGCTTTTAATAGACATTTATAATCTCGTTGCAGCCTTTTATATGTAAATATAAGAGTCAAAATTTTTCCCATACCTCCCAGATTTTATTTCACTATCTTTGTCTATTATAACAAATCCAAATTTGTCTTCCCGCACCTCGAACATAAATCTTTAAATTGTTCAAATTTCATATCAGTACCTACATGATCCAAAAAGATATGTTTCAAATTGGTATTGTCTTATTTGAAAATTAATAAGAGATTGGCATTATCCCTTATAAGCTGCTTTGGTATTGATGAGTATGTTCGAGAGAGATAAAAGCAGTCAGCATCTTTGTGTCGTCCAAAAGTAAAATAATCTCTCATCGGACTCTGGTTACAACAAACTATATCATCAAAAATTATGATAGAGTTGGCTTTCACTTGACTAGGTGTAACTATTTCGTCTCCTTCACTAAATTCATGATATCCAATGTTTTTCAAAGTTTCAAACAGATTTCTTAAATATTCATATTTTGGTTGGTAGAGTGACTTGGAATAAACGTATACATTTTCAAACCTCAACCCTTTGGGATGTTCTAACAATGAGATCATTACATTAGTTTTACCACTCCCAGAAGGTCCAACAATTAAACCTCTTTTTGATCCCCCACCAAATAGACCAGCATGCTTTGAGTAATTGCTTTGTAATTGATTAATTTCATGGTTTGATATCGGAAAGGAAAATTTTTGTTTGACCTTTCTCATTATGAGTCCTGTGTATACTAACCCTACTACCAGTCATTACGTATATATAAAAGAAGATGTTGGTGGAAAAAGTCTAAAACGTATAAAAATGTTAACTTACACATCAAAGATCATTAAGAAACGCAGACGTATAAAGAGAGGTCGTGGACTAATTAATACGCTTATTAATAAATTACCTTTCGAATTACATATACCAGGGTATAATTATTGTGGACCAGGGACGAAGCTTGCTAAACGACTTGAAAGAGGAGATCGTGGAATCAATAGTTTAGACGAGGCTTGTCTTGAGCACGATATTGCCTATTCTCAAAATAAAGATCTTGAACAGAGACATCAGGCGGATAAAATTTTAGCAAATAAAGCTTGGCAAAGGTTTAAATCAGGTGACGCTAGTTTTGGGGCGAAATCTGCTGCTTTGGGAATAACTGGAGCAATGAAGATTTGACGCAAACTTGGAATAGGTCTGAAACGTGGTAAAGGATTACAGCAGAAAGGTAAAAGAAAAAGCAAGAAACGAGTTTTAAAGACACCCAAAAGTGTTGGGGGGTTCCTCCCCCTTTTGTTACCACTTCTTGGCGCTATTGGAGCTCTCGGAGGTGGGGCAGCTAGTATCGCGAAAGCTGTTAATGATGCCAAGGCTAACAAACAGCAGCTGGAGAAACAACAGCGTCACAACAAAGCGATGGAAGTCAAAGGAAAAGGTCTCTATCTGAAGCCATATCGCGGACGTGGACTATATTTGGCACCATATAAAAAAAACTCCCAGTGAAGCTACCAAACCATGCCATGACCAATAAAGAACTTGAACAATACGCTAAACTGTTAAATATACCACATTTCAGAGGGGTCTCTATGCGAGATGCTCTACCTATGAAGGTACATAAAACTGAATGCGGTATCGTGATTTTGGATGATGAAAAAAATGTGGGGAGTCATTGGATAGCATATGTTAAAGACAACAATTATATCATCTATTTTGATAGCTATGGTGATTTAAGACCACTAAAAGAACTGATAATATACTTGCAAAGTGATGGTAGCTCGAATATTAAATACAATTACAACACAATACAAACTCTTAACATTCAACAGTAGTTTGTGGTGCTTTACAACGACTACAATGAGTCTAACGATAACACTTTCTGGGAACAAATCCACTTTAAACGCAGATTTCAATCCACCAATTTACTTAGAAGAAAATCAATACGAACTTGGATTAGCCGACTTTGAAACTTTTATGACGATACCAAATATAGAAGAGGGAGTAAACAATAAATTTATTTATGATGATGATGATGATAAGGAGATTTTAGTTCCAACAGGATCATATGAATTTGAAGATTTGAGTAAACTTTTAATAGACACTATGAAAAGTAATGGAGTCCCATTAAACATAACTATCAACAAAGATACCTTAAATTGCAAAATTAACTGCTCAAAACGAATAAATTTCAAATCAGACAATACTTTGAGAGAAGTTTTTGGATTTGGTAAGAAAATACTAGCTGCAAACAAGGATCATGAATCAGACTCTACAGTAAAAATTTTGAGAGTTAACTCCATTTGCGTTGACTGTAATATATGTACAAACTCCTATTTAAATGGGAAACGTGTCCACATTATCCATCAGTTCTTTCCAAGCGTTCCTACGGGATATAAGATAGTAGAATCACCATTACCAATTTTGTATTTTCCAATTAGTGTTCAAACAATAACCAATATTACTATAAAAGTATTGGATCAAGACAGTCGACTTATAAATTTCAGAGAAGAAACCATAACCATTAGATTACACTTGAGAAAGATCAACAATGGTGGTTAGATATAGCAGAGATGTAGATATTTCTTATAAATAAAGGAACAGCAAAAAAAAAACAAAGTTAGTGTATCTCACACAACCAAAGCGTTAACTTCACAGAATCGAAATCTTTTGATTTCACTTGGTTTCAAATTACAAATATAATGGATATATTGAACGTAACAGCAAGACCTCTCGTGGACAACTCCATCACAAATTTTGAATTGCACTCTTACCAACCCTCAGTATCTGGAACATTTGAATACAATGATGAGATAAGAATACCTATTCAAGTAGTAGGCCTGTGTACAATACCGTGTAAGAGTCATTTGTATATCGAGGAAAAATTACCAAAAAATGATGGAACTAAGGAATCCAAATTTAAATTTATTAATAATGGTGTAGCTTTCTTATTTAGAGAAATTCGCTATGAATTAAATGGGGTCACAATCGATACAAATAGAAACGTGGGATTAACATCCACTCTAAAAGCATATTTGTCTTACAACGATAATGAAAGTGTTAAGCTTCATAGTGCTGGATATAGACCAAGAGTGCATGTAGTGGGTGAGAGAATTACATACACTAATGGAAATTTCAACGTTTGTATACCACTAAATATTTTGATGGGATTTTTTGAAGATTATCGCAAAATTATTGTGAATATGAAGCAAGAGTTGGTATTGATTCGCTTTATTAATGATTTGGATGCGGTTATAAGTGGAGATGATACTGAAAAACCAAGAATTACAATTACCAAAATCTATTGGAGAGTTTCATATGTTTCCGTGGACATACCACAGCGACTTGCATTAACCAAAATTATAGAAAAAAAAATACAGATTTAGCAATTGGCTTCCGTTCATGGGAATTAATTGAATATCCAGCTTTAACTGAATCAACTCAACACTCGTGGAGTGTAAGGACCACTAGTAAGCTAGAAACTCCTAGGCATGTTATAGTAGCATTCCAGATTGATAAAAAAAACAAAGTTACATCTGATATGAGTTGGTTTGATCATATAAACTTAACCAATATACGAGTATTTTTAAACGGCGAAAGGTACCCTTCTCAGGATCTATATTTAAATTTCAAAGATAAGAAATATCCTTCTCTGTATGAGATGTTTTCCCATTTCCAACAATCTTACTATGAAACTAACAACGAAGCAGTTTATACACCCGAAGAATTTTTAATTATTTGTCCGATTACTCACATAGATTTTAGTTGACAAAAAGAGTCGATACAAAGTGGGTCAGTTGTAATGCGTATCGAATTTGAGACCAGTGAAAACGTAAAAAAGGACACTACAGCATACTGTCTGATATTACATGACAAACTGTTTAGTTATAACCCTCTCACAAAAATAGTTCGTCAAATTGAGTGCGCATATAAAGTATAAATGTGAGAATTTCCAAAGAAGACTTTACAATATGTTAAGCACTCAGCTCCAAGCAAGAATCATTGAACATCAGAGAAAACTTGAAGAATTAAGGCGAATTATATATATTATATAGCTACAAACTATTAATGATTAAACAATTTGCAAGTCTGAAATTGTAGAAAAATGAATTTAGTTATGGACAACCAAGGCTTTCGTTTGGAAAAGAACAAATTTTTGCCCAAGGAGCTTGCAGCTTTTGATGGCTCAAAAATATCAAACTTAATTTTCAAACCACCCTTTGGAATGGAACTACTACCTCCTGAAGCACATCGTCAAAATATATGGTTAATAGATAATTATCACTGTATTGATTGGAATGAGGGGCATGTACCGGTTCACTGTTTTGCCAAAATTATTGAAAGGTTGACTGGTAAATATAACGTGGTGTATGTAAAAGGTCTAGAGAAAGTCGTATACCTCAAACAATTTACAACTCGACCAGTCGTGGAATTAGAAGAACACCCAGCCCTACCTGTCTCAGAGTCCAAGTGTTTATATCACAATAAAAACTCCTGTCATTGTGCACTATCACATGTATATTTTTTGTATGAAAAATGTGTGATGCAATGTAATGAATAAAAAACGTATAAAGTACATTAATTGTTTTATTTAGTAGTTAAACCACAAACAAATAACATTTTATTGGGCATCATAATGACCCCACTGCAACGTATCGAAAGATTTTGGAATTAAAAATCGTTTATCGTCGTATGGAGCAATTTTTGATTGTTCTATACTAAAAACATTGTGTGCATATGAACGGATGCAACGCTGACTTATCGATTTTTGATTAAATTCTTTCAAACAATTAAAATAATCATCAAAAGTTATTTTAGGAGAACAATAAAGTCGATTGAGTGAGTGAGTTGAGGATATATACCTAGTGCAAATTGGACAAGTGAAAACAGTTTTTAAGTGAGTGCAGTTCCAAACATACCTGGAAGATTATCACGAGGACGAATCCAAGTCACCTGCATAATTATCCTTGCAGTAAGTTATCAGAAACTGATATAAATAATCACTATTTACAACTAACAGTATATTGCCAACACGCGGAGCGCGTCCATATTCATACCGAATTCCGAGCACCTGGCGTCATAGAATAGATTAACGCGAATATCTATTCCAGTTCAGGGCCGCACTTGGAAAAATATATTTAACAAATGAAAAGGAAACGTCTTAAATTACCATAATGATAAACAAACAGGAAACCTATTCACCTATTTCATTTTAAAAAATCAATGTTTCGAATCCAGAATACAACCACATCCTAAGCTTTCGTCGTCAAGTGTATATTCATCCCCTTGATCACATAACAATCCCCACATCAATCCTGATAAATAATGATAACTCAACCTACCGAATATTCCTTTCACAAGACAGCTTATCATGTTTCAATTGTAAGCAGCCAGGCCATATCGCCTCACAGTGTACTACCCCAACGACTACTACCAAGGAGTTAACCCCGGCAGCTACTACAGAGAACGTCAACTCTTTTCCAACTAACGGAAACTCAATTGAAGTCACCAATAACCTGCAAATGGAAATAGAGGCAACAAGCCATTCGGCTATATCTCCATCTGAAGAACCACTGAATCAATCTTCGATGAAAAGGAGCATTGGTGATATTCTTTCACGTCCCATTGATGCAACAAAAGACTCCTCTCTCCAGGAACCAAGAAGATTTCGAGTACCCGAAGATAGGAAAGCTAAGAAGACCAAACATTCGCTGAGCCCTTCTGAAAAAAATAATACAAACTGCGCAATAATGTTTCAACCAGCAAAAGAATACATAGATAACCATACCTCAGAACTCCGCCTCGGCTATGAACAAATGATAGACCTTTTCAATAATATCTATGGATCTCCAGACCCCATCAGCGTAACCTTAAACTACACCAAGGATCTTAACGCACTATGCGTGATGCTCCGGAAAATATACCCTCTATTCAAGGAACGCAGTATAAAAGCGAGATGCACAAAATTCCATAGAAAAATACTAAAGCATCTAGAAATTTTAACATCAGAACTTGAGAGTGATTCCGGAAATGCTTTAATCCTATTCAATCTCCCACTCCTCCAAATATTCCTGAACTTCATTCAATCATTCAATGGAATATAAATGGTTTCTATCCCGACTATGAAATGCTCCAACTACTTATGAAGGAACACAACCCATCCTTAATAGGCTTACAAGAAACTAATTTGCGAACCACCAAAGTTGCCAACCTTAGGAACTACAAAGTTTTTTTAGAAATCGAGACAACCCCGACAGAGCTAGTGGAGGTGTAGCAATCTACGCAAAAAATGATTTAGAACCTCTAGAAATACACGTAAACACTAATCTGGAAGCTGTGGCAATATCAATAAAATCCTCAACAAATATTCATATCTGTAATCTATACATCCCGCCAAATAAAAATTTTTCCGAACAAGATATCAGAAACCTGTTAGTTCAAATTCCTGCACCATGTATATTGATTGGTGATTTCAATAGTCACAGCATAACATGGGGAGGAAAATTCACGAACGCTAGAGGCCGGAAAGTTACCAATATTATTGAAGAAAACAACCTTGTACTGCTGAATGATGGAGCTCACACAAGATTTAATGCATTCAACGGGGAAACCTCGGCACTCGATCTGAGCATAAGCTCACCAAATCTGGCCACAAAACTATCATGGGAAGTCCTGTCTTTCCTTTACGGGAGTGACCACTTTCCAATTAAAATAACAATTACCGATAATGCTCAAAATGACTCGAAACCGCTTGAAAAATGGAAGCTAAAAGAAGCGAACTGGCCATTGTACACTAACATAATTGAAAACGATCTATATTCAACACATACAGCAGATGACATCAACGAAACACTTGAACGTTTGATTCAAATAATACAAAGTGCTGCTGGCCAAGCCATAGGCAAAACAAAACACATCAACAAGCATACTCCAGTTCCTTGGTGGAACCAAGAATGCCAAGAGGCCATTCAGCTGAGCAAGAGAGCGTTTAATAAACTGAAAAGGAACCGAACAGAGCAAAATTTATTAACTTTTAAGAAACTTAGAGCCAAGGCTCGCTTCGTGATAAAAAACAGCAAGAAAAAATCATGGAATGAATATGTCTCGAGTATAAAACCATCCACCCCTATAACAGAAATATGGCAAAAAGTAAAAAGAATCTCGGGAAAAAACGCAGATATGCAAATCAAAACCTTGACTTTCATTGGCAATATCATTACAAGTAGTGAAGATATAGCAGAAGTACTCGCCACAACCTAAGAAAATCATTCAAGTGATAGTAATTTTGATGCAGCATTTATGCAACTTAAGCAACAGACAGAAGAAAACTTTCCAATTATAGTCCTAAGCGACGACTCTCCTATCAATCTACCAATAAGTAACTCAGAATTTCAAGAAGCACTAAACGACCTGGAGAATTCTAGCCCAGGGCCAGATAACATCCCGGTGATCTTTTTGCAAAACCTTCCAGAGGTTGGAAAACAGTTTTTGCTACATATTTACAACATTATATGGATTCAAAAGAAATTTCCCAGTCTCTGGACGGAGGCCACTGTTATCCCGATTTTGAAACCACATAAGCCCAGATCCGATCCTACGTCGTACAGACCAATTGCTTTAACATGTTCAATGTGTAAACTTTTGGAAAAAATAGTCAACTTACGGTTGGTATGGTATTTGGAAACAAAACAACTCTTAGCACCTGAACAAAGCGGTTTTCGTAAACGAAATCTGAAATCCACGAGGCCTTCATTAATAAACAAAAATGCATAGCAGTATTCTCTGATATCAAGAGGGCGTATGATACTGCATGGAGACACGACATTCTCCAAGAATTAGTCGACTGGGGAATTCAAGGAAACATGCTTGCTTTCACTCAAAACTTCCTGAGAAATAGATACTTCCAAGTACGAGTAAATGGGCATTTATCTATAAAAGTGATCCAACAAAATGGAACGCCTCAAGGATCGGTCATAAGTGTAGCATTGTTTCTCACAGCGATAAACCGCATCCTCGATAATGTTTCACTACCAGTCAAAGGACGATTATACGCCGATGACCTAGTACTTTTTAGTAAAGGGAAAAACATCCATTCCATGACTTCTATCCTCCAAACCCAGATGTCGAAACTAGAAACTTGGTTATCCAACTCCGGCTTCTCCTTTTCAACACAGAAATCCAAATGTATAATGTTCTCGACCAAAAACGAAGCTAGACTCCCTAATCTCAAAATAGGCGGCCAGAAGCTTAAATTCGTAGAAAGTGTAGAATTCTTAGGAATGATCTTCGACAGGCAACTTAATTGGAAGGATCACATCAATAGACTCGTTATGTGCTCCCAAAATGGACTGAATTTGTTGAGAACTCTCGCTAACAAAGATTGGGGAGCTGACACCAAAATACTGCTGTCTCTACAGATCTTTGATTAGAACGAATATAGACTATGGATGCCCTGCTTACAACTCTGCAAACAAATCAGTTCTCAAATCTTTGAATTCGGTACACAACTCTGGTATAAGAATAGCTCTGGTAGCCTTCTGCACTAGCCCAGTAGAAAGCCTGCTTTGCGAGGCTGGAGAAACTAGTCTTCACCACCGTAGGCAGTACCTAAGCCTAGCATATGCAGCCAAAATAGCTTCAAATCCAGAACACCCAACTTTCCATAACACAATCTCCACAAGATATTTTGCACTTTACCAGAGACGAAAATGCTCAACACCAGCCTTCTATGAAAGAATAAACAGATATAAAGCTGAAAAGCAAATAACATTCCAACGCTTCTTTCCACCATCCATTTCAATCCCACCCCCATGGACCATAAACAATCCAGACTTTGATACCACTTTATCCCGCTTTAGAAAGTTGGTGACACCAACCCTGTTATCATCCGGGCCAATCTCAAAGGCATCCTCAATAATTTTTCGACAGCCAAACACATCTATACAGACGCTTCAAGGACGAACGACGGCACAGGGGCTGCTTTTATGTGTAACAATATCACTAAAATGTTCCGCCTCAGTAAATACTCCAGTAGCTACACTGGTGAGCTATATGCAATTTACCAGGCTCTCATCTATGCAGAGCAAGAAAATATCCAGCAGTCACTGATTATAACGGACTCTCTCAGTGCCACCTGTGCAATCCAAAGAATCTACCACAGTCACCCAATAGTTACTGCAATCAAACTACAGATATCCATACTGGCTGCAAAGGGAAATCATGTCACGTTCATTTGGGTACCATCACACATCGGCATAGCTGGTAACGAAGCCGCAGACCAAGCTGCTCTCAAGGCAATATCTGATATGTAGTAACTGTAGTATCTGACTTCAAATCCCATATACAATATGTCATCACCAGAACATGGGAAAGCGAGTGGAGCGAATGAAATTCAAAACTTGCAGAAATAAAACCATCTGTGAAACCTTGGTCAAACTCCCCGAGTGATAGAAGATCCCAGGTTATTATATCACGGCTCCGAATCTGTCACACAAGAATCACTCACAGTCATCTACTTGCTGGGACTGACCCTCCCATCTGCGAAGAATGCGGGACAACTATCACGGTGAAACACATTCTAGTTGAGTGCACTAAGTTCCTTGGATACAGACAATTGTGTAACCTTCCTCTGAACCTCAAAGACCTTTTGAAAGACAGTCCCACGTCGATCCAAAATGTTCTCAGATACCTGAAAAACACCGATCTTCACAATGAAATTTGAACAATGTTACCATGTTTTGTAATACCTATTGTAACGCGCTAATAACCTGTCATGGTTGATTAAATAAAAAAAAAGTTATTTTACTTTTTACAACGTTATATTTCACTCCCTTAGATTTTTTCACCAACTTACCCCCCTGAACTTTAAATGTATACATTTTAGAACGCAAGCCAATGAAATGAGTGATTATATTATCATTTGCTTCATCCTTCATTAAGCCCAACTTTTTTTTATTGGCCAAAGGTATTTTATAAATGTTATCAACATTATAATCTGATGTATCAAATTTATAAATATTAGTCTTTATGACTTCTTCATATGCATCATTGCACTTTAATTCATAAATGAAGCTATCCGTATCCATGTATAAAAGTTTGCATTTTTCAATGCCTAATTTTGGTAACATGAAATCATAATGAAAATTATACATGCATAATTTTGATATATCTAAAATAGCCATTCCAACATATAGCGGTTTGTTGAATACAAACAACTTCGGTTCTCTGTAATTCGATGGCTACCAAGTTTTCATCAAAAACTGTTCGGTTTCGTAATTGCGGACTTGCAATTAAATTTTTCGCTCCGTATCTTCCCTCCTATGATCTAAAAGCTTCACCACTCTATGTTTCCTAATATTTTCCATTGTCTTACCAAACACCGCATTATTCATTAATTTAAACAAGTTCTTCTAAAATTCGTTTGTGGCTGCGGTGCTCAAAGTAGTGTTTAGCTCAATGTAAGATCGCAGCCACGCTGACTGCTTAAATTTCAAAATTTTATGAATTTTCGCGACTTTCAAACCATTTGCCAGACATTGTTTCAAATTTCTATAGTGTATAACATATCCTTTTTTATTTTAAAGAGTTGTCATCAATTTTGGTAATTTTGAACCGGGTGGTATGCGGTGTTCGGCAGCGAATGGAAAGTCTTTATGTTGGTGGTGTAGGTTGCGAGGATATTCCAGATCCACTTGTACCACATATCCCTCAGGAGCATCGTCTGGGATAGCCGTCACATCAAAATTCTCCACATCTTCTAGCCACGAAAACCTGCCGTAAGGAAGAAATTCCGACATTGCCCACCCATATAAATTATTAACATCTAAATACATTATATAATTCGATGGTTTTGTGAAATCATATTCCGGCAGGTATTTGTTGTTGGCTTTCGAATATCTACCGCTACAAACCGAAATACCGCCACGAATCGCCTTTTCTATACACATGATTTTGTCCACATCATTCAGTAATTCCAGTCTACATTGTGTGAATTTTAACATCGCGTCCCAAGTGTATTCAGGCATGGTATAGTACCAAGCTGGATCTCACTTGTAGATTGCTAAACATTTTTACCGAAAATTTCATCATCAGCCAACAACAAAACGTCTGTCTTTAAATACAGATCAGAGTACACCTTCAAGTCAGATATTTTGAAAACTTCCCAAACGCTTTGAGCATGAGCATACTGCTCATCAGATATATCTTCATTGTTGAGTTTATTGTAAAAGTGTTCTTTCGCCGGTAATTCAGTTTCCTCAAGTTTTTCCAAACAATCAACATAATCATAGGGAAATACTCCTTTTTTGGTGAGAAAAGTGAATGCCTCTTCGTGTATTGAACTCCCGTTTCATAATTTTCAAATCTTGTCGTCGATCCATTATTGAAGCTAGTTTGTCTAATGAGGTGCCGAGAAAGCTAAAAGAGTCTATAAATCTAAATTTTATGTCTGTTTTATCATCATAAAGAGTAAATGAAATATATTTTTCCATATTAATTGGCAGTATGCTCATGCGTCCCTTTCTACTTAATTGCTTGATCATAAAATGACTATTGTAGCCGGACAGATTGTGAAATACTATTGGAACTACGAACAATTTTCGAAAATTAAGATTGCAGGATTGTTGTGCAAATAATGTGTACAATAATATCTTTTAACATGAATATTTTCTCACAAATATGACAAGATATTGTTACATTACAATCGTTGGGGGATTTTCAGTCATCGATATGATTGTTTTAATTTTTGATTGGACAATCTCTGCCACGTTGGATATTTCGTTTGCAAACCAGTCCATGCAATCTGCACCACGATAGCTATTGAAAAACGATAAAGAGTCGTCAAATGAACATTTCACATAGTAAGCAGCCCTCTATGGTGTATGTTTTTGGTACTTAGCTGTTTTAGAAGACACTAAATCATCTACATTTTCTAATTGACACTCAAAATCTGAATAAATAACAAAAGGAGTTGTTTGTTTGTATGTGAAATTTTTAAATTCAACATGAGTAAATTTTGGAATTGAAATTTTACATTGATTTTGTTGAGAGCAAAGCGTTTGATGATCCTAAAATTTTTCTTTACACTGAAAATAATTGAGACATCGATCGCAAATGAATTTTTTGCCATTATGATTATTTTTCTGATGTGATATTAATCGCGATAAATTTCGAATAAGACAATAATGATATTTAATATTCACAGTCTCATTCTCATCGACGATGGGTGAAGCATCATAATCATTCAATTTTGGAAAATATATATTTTGAATCAAAAGTAAATTTACATGTTTATCTAATTTATTGGGTGTTATTCGAGCTGGCACTACAGAATAAAATGATTTTTTCTTCACAACATTAAGCTCTAATGCATAGACGTTAACTGAAATATTATTTGCTCTTTCAAATTTTCCAATATGATTGAGAGGTATGGCATAGTCTATATTTTCAGTTTTCAAAACATCTCTAAAGTGTGGATATGAAGAAGTTCGATTATTGTTAATTTTCGCTGGGTATAAAGCACTAACGATGGACCAATAAAAACAAAATTTATCATTATTCTGAATATTCAGACATGCACGTTTATTGGAAATTTCCCTAGGCAGTTTAATAAAGGATGAACCATTTCCCATGTCAACTTTGTTAATATTAACTTCTAATGAAATTATTTTCTTCAATGCCCAACCGCTATCACGTTCTTGAAATTCATTCATTTCATTTTGAATTTCGTATAAACATTATCAATGAACCAGCGTTGCAGATCCGTCGAGCCATCCACAATTGAATTTTTTGTATTGAAGTATTTTAAATCTAAAACTATATCGTCATCATCATGTTTTGACTTTTTTATGAATTCATCGCAGAAAGTTGTGTTAATTTTAATAATTGAGTGTTGCCCAAAAATTTTCGCAAGCTTTAGCTTCAACAAGAAATAAGATTATTTAATAGTTTTTGCTCATAATTTCTTCGAAAATGTTTGTTTTCAGCATTTTATTACTAAATAAGATATATTATGGTCAATCCACACATAAAAGTAAAAAAGCCTAACAAAATCTTAAAATCAGAAAATAAGATTATTTAATATTTTTTACTCATTATTGCTGCAAAACATTAAATTGGAAACTGAAATTATTTAATTTCTTTTTTTCAAAATCAACAAATAAAAGTACCTAAATGAACAAAATATTTAGATCAGAAAATAAGATTATTTTATATTTTTCTTTATTATTGCTTTTAAACTTTTAATCGGAAAATAAGAGTATATAATAATATTTGCCCATAATTCGTACGAAGATGTTTGTTTTCAGCATTTTATGACTAAATAATTTATATTATGCCCAATCCACACATAAAAGTGCAGAGAATAAACAAAATTTTTAAATCGGAAAATTAGATAATTTAATATTTATGTATGCTCATTTTTGCTGTAAAACACTAAATCGGAAAATAAGATTCATTAATATTTTTGAAACAAATGAGAAGAAAAAAGAAAATGAACAAACAATTTAAATCGGTAAATAAGATTACTACTATATTTTGCTCATTATTGCTTTATGATATTAAATCGGAGAATAAGATCATTTTAAATTTTTGCCCATAATTCCTTCGAATATGTCTGTTTCCAGCATTTTAAGACTAAATATTCTATATTATGTCCAATCCACACATAAAAGTGCAGGAAATTAACAAAATCTCTAAATCGGAAAATAAGATTATTTAATATTTTTTGCTCATACTTCCTTCTGATATGTCTGTTTCCAGCATATTATAACTAAATAAGATATATTATGTCCAATCATCACATAAAAGTGCAGAAAATGAACAAAAACATTAAGTCGGAAAATTAGATTTATTAATATATTTTGCTCATTGATGCTCTAAGACTCTAAATCGGAAATTAGGATTATTTGATTATTTTGCCCATAGTTCTTTCGAAAATTTCTGTTTTCAGCATTCTCTTACTAAAAACGATATTTTATATCCAATCCACACATAAGAAAGCGAAAAATTTTAAAAAATGTTAAATTATGTCCAATCCACACATAAAAGTGCAGGAAAAGAACAACATCTTTAAATCGGAGAATAAGATAATTTCATATTTTTTTCTCATTATTGTTTTAAAACTTTTAAGCGGAAAATAAGATTATTTAATATTTTTGTTCAAAATTACTTCTAAAAAGTCTGTTTTCAGTATTTTATGACTATAAAATATATTTATTGTCCAATCCACACATCAATGTGCGGAAAAAGAACAAATATTTCAAATCCAGAAAAAGATTATTTGATATTTTTTGCTCATTATTGCTTTAAAACTTTAAATCGGAAAATAAGATTATTTAATACTTTTTACTCATAATTCCTTCGAAAATATATGTTTCAGCATTATGTGACTCAATAAGTTATTTTATGTCCAATTCACACATAAGATTGCAGAAAATGAACAAAAACTTTTATTCGGAAAATATGATTATTTAATATTTTTGCACGAAACTCTTTCGAAAATGTCTGCTTACAGCATTTTATGATGAAATAAGTTATATTATGTCCAATCCACACATAAAAGTGCAGGAAATGAACAAAATCTTTAAATCGGAAAATAAGATAATTTCAATCTCTTTCTCATTATTACTTTAAAACTCCAAAACGGAAAAAAGGATTATTTAATATTTTTCCACATAATTCTTTCTGAAATATCTGGTTCCAGCACTTTATTACTAAATAAGATATATTATGTCCAATACACACATAAAAGTGCAGAAAATGAACAAAAACATTGAGTCGGAAAATAAGATTTTTTAATACATTCTGCTCAATATTGCATTAAGTTTTCAAATCGTAAGATAAGATTATATAATATTTTTATTCATATTTCCTTCTGAAATGACTGTTTCCAGCATTTTATAATTGAAAAAGATATATTATGTCCAATCCACACATGAAAGAGCTGAAAATGAACAAAAGTTTTAAATCAGAAAATAAGATCTTTACTATCTCTATCTGTTTACAGCAATTTATGACAAAATAATGTATATTATGCCAAATCCACACATAAAAGTGCAGAAAATGGACAAAATTTTAAATCGGTAAATAAGATTTTTACTATATTTTGCTCATTATTGCTTTATGATTTTAAATCGGAAAATAAGATCATTTTAAGTTTTTGCTCATAATTCCTTCGAATATGTCTGTTTCCAGCATTTTAAGACTAAATATTTTATATTATGTCCAATCCACACATAAAAGTGCAGGAAATGAACAAAATCTCTAAATCGGAAAATAAGATTATTTGATATTTTTTGCTCATAATTCCTTCTGAAATGTCTGTTTCCAGCATTTTATAATTAAATCAGATATATTATGTCCAATCATCACATAAAAGTGCAGAAAATGAACAAAAAATTAAGTCGGAAAATAAGATTTTTTAATATATTTTGCTCATTGGTGCTCTAAGTCTCTAAATCGGAAATTAGGATTATTTGATATTTTTGCCCATAATTCTTTCGAAAATTTCTGTTCACAGCATTTTATTACTAAAAACGGTATTTTATATACAATCCAGACATAAGAAAGTGAAAAATTAAAAAACATGTTAAATTATGTCCAATCCACACATAAAAGTGCAGGAAAAGAACAACATCTTTAAATCGGAAAATAAGATAATTTCATATTTCTTGCTCATTATTGCTTTATAACTCTAAATCGGAAAATAGGATTATTTAATAGTTTTCCACAAAATTCTTCCTGGAATGTCTGTTTCCAGCACTTTATAACTAAGTAAGTTATATTATGACCAATACACACATAAAAGTGCAGAAAATATTGAGTCGGAAAATAAGATATATTATATTTTTGCTCATATTTCCTTCTGAAATGACTGTTTCCAGCATTTTATAATTGAATAAGATATATTATGTCCAATCCACATATGAAAGAGCTGAAAATGAACAAAAGTTTTAAATCAGAAAATAAGATCACTACAATAATTTTTGCTTTAAGATTTTAAATCGGAAAATATTATACTTTATATTTTTTGCTCCTAATTCCTTCTAAAATTTCAGTTTTCAAAATTTTATGACTAAATAAGGTATTTCATGTCCAATCTAAACATAAAAGAACAGAAAATGAACAAAAAACTTAAATCTGGAAATAAGATTTCTCAATATATTTTGCTCATTATTACTTTAAGACTTTAAATCGGAAAAGAAGATTATTTGATATTTTTCTCATAATTATTTCGAAAGTTTCTGTTTTCAGCATTTTATGTCTAAATAAGGTATTTCATGTCCAATCTACACATAAAAGTGCAGAAAATGAACAAAAAATTTAAATCTGTAAATAAGATTTCTTAATATATTTTGCTCATTATTACTTTAAGACTTTAAATCGGATAATAAGATTATTTGATATTTTTGCTCATAATTTTTTCGAAAATTTCTGTTTTCAGCATTTTATGTCTAAATAAGGTATCTTACATATAGTATTATTCAATATTTTTTACTAATAATTTATTCGAAGATGTCTGATTTCGGCATTTTATGCCTAATAAGGTATATTATGTCCAATACACACATGAAAGTGCAGAAAATGAACAGAAATCTTAAATCGAAATATAGGATTATTTAATATATTTTGCACATAATTCTTCTAAAAAATCTGTTTTCAGCAATATATCACTGAATAATATATATTTTGCCAATCCACACTAAAAGTACAGAAAATGATAGAAAACTCTAAAGCGAAAAATAAGATTACTTAATGTTTTTTGGTGATTAATGCTTTAAAATCCCAAATCGTAATATGAGATTGTTTAATATTTTTTCCCTCCAAATTTCTTCGAAATTATCTGTTTTCGTCATTTTATGAATAAGTAAGGTATATTATGACCAATACACATAAAAATGTGCAGAAAATGAACAAAATCTTTAAATCGGAAAATTATTTATTACTGTTTGCTCCACACATAAGGGTGCAGAAAATGAACAAAACCTTTAAATCGGAATCTAGGATTATTTAATATCTTTTGTTCATAATTTCATCGGGAAAGTTATTTTCCAGCATTTCATTGATAAATAAGTTATATTATGTTCAATCCACACTTAAATGTGCAGAAAATGAATAAAATCTTTAAATCGGAAATGATTATTTAATAGTTTTTGCTCATTATTGCTTTAAAACACTAAATCGGAATATAAGATTTTTTCTTCTGAAAGGTCTGTTTCCAGCAATTTATGACAAATTAATGTATATTATGTCCAATCCAAAAATAAAAGTGCAGGAAAAGAACAACATCTTTAAATCGGAAAATAAGATAATTTCATATTTCTTGCTCATTATTGCTTTATAACTCTAAATCGGAAAATAGGATTATTTAATAGTTTTCCACAAAATTCTTCCTGAAATGTCTGTTTCCAGCACTTTATAACTAAGTAAGATATATTATGACCAATACACACATAAAAGTGCAGAAAATGAACAAAAATATTGAGTTGGAAAATAAGATATATTATATTTTTGCTCATATTTCCTTCTGAAATGACTGTTTCCAGCATTTTATAATTGAATAAGATATATTATGTCCAATCCACATATGAAAGAGCTGAAAATGAACAAAAAATTTAAATCAGAAAATAAGATCTTTACAATCATTTTTGCTTTAAGATTTTAAATCGGAAAATAAGATTACTTTATATTTTTTGCTCCTAATTCCTTCTAAAATTTCTGTTTTCAAAATTTTATGACTAAATAAGGTATTTCATGTCCAATCTAAACATAAAAGTGCAGAAAATGAACAAAAAATTTAAATCTGGAAATAAGATTTCTCAATATATTTTGCTCATTATTACTTTAAGACTTTAAATCGGAAAAGGAGATTATTTGATATTTTTCTCATAATTATTTCGAAAGTTTCTGTTTTCAGCATTTTATGTGTAAATAAGGTATTTCATGTCCAATCTACACATAAAATTGCAGAAAATGAACAAAAAATTTAAATCTGAAAATAAGATTTCTTAATATATTTTGCTCATTATTACTTTAAGACTTTAAATCGGATAATAAGATTATTTGATATTTTTGCTCATAATTTTTTCGAAAATTTCTGTTTTCAGCATTTTATGTCTAAATAAGGTATCTTATATATAGTATTATTCAATATTTTTTACTAATAATTTATTCGAAAATGTCTGATTTCGGCATTTTATGCCTAATAAGGTATATTATGTCCAATACACACATAAAAGTGCAGAAAATGAACAGAAATCTTAAATCGAAATATAAGATTATTTAATATATTTTGCACATAATTCTTCTAAAAAATCTGTTTTCAGCAATATATCACTGAATAATATATATTTTGCCAATCCACACTAAAAGTGCAGAAAATGATAGAAAACTCTAAAGCGAAAAATAAGATTACTTAATGTTTTTTGGTGATTAATGCCATAAAATCCCAAATCGTAATATGAGATTGTTTAATATTTTTTTCCTCAAAATTTCCTCGAAATTGTCTGTTTTCGTCATTTTATGAATAAGTAAGGTATATTATGACCAATACATACAAAAATGTGCAGAAAATGAACAAAATCATTAAATCGGAAAATTATTTAATATTGTTTGTTCCACACATAAGAGTGCAAAAAATGAACAAAAGCTTTAAATCGGAATCTAGGATTATTTAATATCTTTTGTTCATAATTTCATCGGGAAAGTTATTTTCCAGCATTTCATTGATAAATAAGTTATATTATGTTCAATCCACACTTAAATGTGCAGAAAATGAAAAAAATCTTTAAATCGGAAATGATTATTTAATAGTTTTTGCTCATTATTGCTTTAAAACACTAAATCGGAATATAAGATTTTTTCTTCTGAAAGGTCTGTTTCCAGCAATTTATGACAAATTAATGTATATTATGTCCAATCCAAACATAAAAGTGCAGGAAAAGAACAACATCTTTAAATCGGAAAATAAGATAATTTCATATTTCTTGCTCATTATTGCTTTATAACTCTAAATCGGAAAATAGGATTATTTAATAGTTTTCCACAAAATTCTTCCTGAAATGTCATTTTCCAGCACTTTATAACTAAGTAAGATATATTATGACCAATACACACATAAAAGTGCAGAAAATGAACAAAAATATTGAGTTGGAAAATAAGATATATTATATTTTTGCTCATATTTCCTTCTGAAATGACTGTTTCCAGCATTTTATAATTGAATAAGATATATTATGTCCAATCCACATATGAAAGAGCTGAAAATGAACAAAAGTTTTAAATCAGAAAATAAGATCTTTACAATCATTTTTGCTTTAAGATTTTAAATCGGAAAATAAGATTACTTTATATTTTTTGCTCCTAATTCCTTCTAAAATTTCTGTTTTCAAAATTTTATGACTAAATAAGGTATTTCATGTCCAATCTAAACATAAAAGTGCAGAAAATGAACAAAAAATTTAAATCTGGAAATAAGATTTCTCAATATATTTTGCTCATTATTACTTTAAGACTTTAAATCGGAAAAGGAGATTATTTGATATTTTTCTCATAATTATTTCGAAAGTTTCTGTTTTCAGCATTTTATGTGTAAATAAGGTATTTCATGTCCAATCTACACATAAAATTGCAGAAAATGAACAAAAAATTTAAATCTGAAAATAAGATTTCTTAATATATTTTGCTCATTATTACTTTAAGACTTTAAATCGGATAATAAGATTATTTGATATTTTTGCTCATAATTTTTTCGAAAATTTCTGTTTTCAGCATTTTATGTCTAAATAAGGTATCTTATATATAGTATTATTCAATATTTTTTACTAATAATTTATTCGAAAATGTCTGATTTCGGCATTTTATGCCTAATAAGGTATATTATGTCCAATACACACATAAAAGTGCAGAAAATGAACAGAAATCTTAAATCGAAATATAAGATTATTTAATATATTTTGCACATAATTCTTCTAAAAAATCTGTTTTCAGCAATATATCACTGAATAATATATATTTTGCCAATCCACACTAAAAGTGCAGAAAATGATAGAAAACTCTAAAGCGAAAAATAAGATTACTTAATGTTTTTTGGTGATTAATGCCATAAAATCCCAAATCGTAATATGAGATTGTTTAATATTTTTTTCCTCAAAATTTCCTCGAAATTGTCTGTTTTCGTCATTTTATGAATAAGTAAGGTATATTATGACCAATACATACAAAAATGTGCAGAAAATGAACAAAATCATTAAATCGGAAAATTATTTAATATTGTTTGTTCCACACATAAGAGTGCAAAAAATGAACAAAAGCTTTAAATCGGAATCTAGGATTATTTAATATCTTTTGTTCATAATTTCATCGGGAAAGTTATTTTCCAGCATTTCATTGATAAATAAGTTATATTATGTTCAATCCACACTTAAATGTGCAGAAAATGAAAAAAATCTTTAAATCGGAAATGATTATTTAATAGTTTTTGCTCATTATTGCTTTAAAACACTAAATCGGAATATAAGATTTTTTCTTCTGAAAGGTCTGTTTCCAGCAATTTATGACAAATTAATGTATATTATGTCCAATCCAAACATAAAAGTGCAGGAAAAGAACAACATCTTTAAATCGGAAAATAAGATAATTTCATATTTCTTGCTCATTATTGCTTTATAACTCTAAATCGGAAAATAGGATTATTTAATAGTTTTCCACAAAATTCTTCCTGAAATGTCATTTTCCAGCACTTTATAACTAAGTAAGATATATTATGACCAATACACACATAAAAGTGCAGAAAATGAACAAAAATATTGAGTTGGAAAATAAGATATATTATATTTTTGCTCATATTTCCTTCTGAAATGACTGTTTCCAGCATTTTATAATTGAATAAGATATATTATGTCCAATCCACATATGAAAGAGCTGAAAATGAACAAAAGTTTTAAATCAGAAAATAAGATCTTTACAATCATTTTTGCTTTAAGATTTTAAATCGGAAAATAAGATTACTTTATATTTTTTGCTCCTAATTCCTTCTAAAATTTCTGTTTTCAAAATTTTATGACTAAATAAGGTATTTCATGTCCAATCTAAACATAAAAGTGCAGAAAATGAACAAAAAATTTAAATCTGGAAATAAGATTTCTCAATATATTTTGCTCATTATTACTTTAAGACTTTAAATCGGAAAAGGAGATTATTTGATATTTTTCTCATAATTATTTCGAAAGTTTCTGTTTTCAGCATTTTATGTGTAAATAAGGTATTTCATGTCCAATCTACACATAAAATTGCAGAAAATGAACAAAAAATTTAAATCTGAAAATAAGATTTCTTAATATATTTTGCTCATTATTACTTTAAGACTTTAAATCGGATAATAAGATTATTTGATATTTTTGCTCATAATTTTTTCGAAAATTTCTGTTTTCAGCATTTTATGTCTAAATAAGGTATCTTATATATAGTATTATTCAATATTTTTTACTAATAATTTATTCGAAAATGTCTGATTTCGGCATTTTATGCCTAATAAGGTATATTATGTCCAATACACACATAAAAGTGCAGAAAATGAACAGAAATCTTAAATCGAAATATAAGATTATTTAATATATTTTGCACATAATTCTTCTAAAAAATCTGTTTTCAGCAATATATCACTGAATAATATATATTTTGCCAATCCACACTAAAAGTGCAGAAAATGATAGAAAACTCTAAAGCGAAAAATAAGATTACTTAATGTTTTTTGGTGATTAATGCCATAAAATCCCAAATCGTAATATGAGATTGTTTAATATTTTTTTCCTCAAAATTTCCTCGAAATTGTCTGTTTTCGTCATTTTATGAATAAGTAAGGTATATTATGACCAATACATACAAAAATGTGCAGAAAATGAACAAAATCATTAAATCGGAAAATTATTTAATATTGTTTGTTCCACACATAAGAGTGCAAAAAATGAACAAAAGCTTTAAATCGGAATCTAGGATTATTTAATATCTTTTGTTCATAATTTCATCGGGCATGTTATTGTCCAGCATTTCATTGATAAATAAGTTATATTATGTTCAATCCACACTTAAATGTGCAGAAAATGAAAAAAATCTTTAAATCGGAAATGATTATTTAATAGTTTTTGCTCATTATTGCTTTAAACACTAAATCGGAATATAAGATTTTTTCTTCTGAAAGGTCTGTTTTCAGCAATTTATGACAAAATAATGTATATTATGTCCAATCCACACATAAAAGTGCAGGAAATGAACAATATCATTAAATCGGAAAATAAGATATTTTCATATTTTTTGCTCATTATTGCTTTAATCTCTAAATCGGAAAATAAGTTATGTCCAATACACACATAAAAGTACGGAAAATTAACAAAATCCTTAAATCGAAAAATAAGTATATTTAATATATTTTGCACATAATTACTTCCAAAATCATTGTTTTTAGCATTTTATGACTAAATAAGATATTTTATGTCCAATCCACACATAATAGTGCAGAAAATGAACAAAAGCTTTAAATCGGATTATAAGTTTATTTAATATCTTTTGTTCATAATTCCATCGGAAATATTATTTTCCAGCATTTCTTTACAAAATAAGTTATATTATGTCCAATCCACACATAAATGTGCAGAAAGTTAACAAAAACCTTAAATCGGAAAATAAGAATTTTTACTATATTTTGCTCATTATTGGTTTAAGATTTTAAATCGGAAAATAAGATTACTTTATAATTATTGCTTCAAATTAGTTCTTAAAGTTCTTTTTTCAACTTTTTATGACTAAATAAGGTATTTTTTTTCCAATCTACACATAAAAGTTGTCCACTTTGGACAAAAATTTTAAATCTGATAATAACATTTCTTAATATATATTGCTCATTATAGCTTTAAGACTTTAAATCGGAGAATAAGATTATTTGATATTTTTGCTCATAATTCTTTCGAAAATTTCTGTTCTCAGCATCTTATCAGGATGCAAAACTGTGAGAGTATTAAAAATTGACAAATTTAGAAAAACATCAGGATATACATATCAACAGTAATACTTGGACCGCTTTAATATAACTATATATATAAATAATGACATTTGTAATTGATGGCTATGAAATCTTTCCTGTTTTTGGTTAATTTATTCTAAATTCACGATTTTTGCCCTAAAGAAGAGAATAAACATTCTCGAAAGTTTGGCTTCAATCAAAGAATTTTATTTAATATATGACTGCATCCGCAAGAACATCTTTTTATTTATATATATATTATATGTATATATATATATATATATATATATAAATATATATATATATATATATATATATATATATATATATATATATTTATCCTGCTACCAATGCTCCGTCCATATTTGTGGCGTCCTGTACAATACTCCATCCGTATATAGGACGTCACAATGTTTTTCGTCTATATCTTATTTGAATTTAGGTTTAATTGGTCGCCATCATCTCCATCTACGCGTCTAATCGGTTACTATATGACAATATAAAAAATATTGTATAACCCTGAAAGGTTTCTGAAATATAAAAGTTTTCAATTTCGGCGATCGGAAGCCATAACGTATGTTGAGTGAAACGAGTTCAATAATTTTAGTTCGACAAAATATCGTCTGGTGGCGCTCCAATATTTGTACAGATATATACAATATGTATATATTTCAAAGATTGTACACAATGTGACGTCCTCCATTTGGCAACGTCGGATTCAATTGAAACATGTATTCGATACGTTAGTATGTACATGAATGTATGGATGAGGATAGGATTTTTGAACTACCATGATTCGCAATCCTTGAAGACAGGCTTCGAGCCCTAATTGGGTGTTGTTTCTCTTAACAAGATTAATTCTAGATATATTCAATCTTGTTTAAGAATTACTTAAAGCAACATTATAAAATATGTTTTATGATACCTACTTCGAAGTGTCGTGACAAAAATGATATCCATATAGATCACGGTAATATCTGATTATGCCACTCTAGTTCGTAAAGTATTTCATTATTCCAACAAGTACTATTATCAGTAATTTTCGTCTTCATTAATCTCCTAAAGTAGGGTTTCAAATAAGACAATTTAACTTTAATCATTTTGACTGAAAATTTTGATTTTAATTACTATATTAGAAGATTTATGTATTGACAAAAACTGCTGTTCATAAATAGAATAATATTATAGTATTTGACTTTGAACAAATAATCTCTATTCTATTAGAGCAGCTAGGTATTATAGAAAATAATTTATTCCTCTGAGCCAAGAAACGGCATTATAACAACTCGATTTCAGATTATCTCAAAAAATTCTTCAACAAATAACACTTCAAATAATCTAGAACTAACCTCATTAGATGATGTACTGAAAAGTATAAAATAGCACATTACTAATAACCAGTGGGCCTGTCCTACAGTACAGAAGTCGTGTGAGTGCGACCTTTGCAGTCCACACGACTAACTTCCCAGAAGTTTTTTTATTCATTCCAAAAAACGGCTCAAACAATCCTGCTAAAAACTCTTTCAGATCTTAATTACGTGATTACGCGTCGAATAAGTCTAGTCACGTGTCAAGGTTATAACTGGTTCGCGAGATAATCGAGGCGAAAAAATCCGAACGTACATACACACATACGCACATACGCACATACGTACACACACACACAGACAGGTATGATTCGGATTTTGCAACCTTCAAACCGCGAAAATATGCAAAATTACAGATTTTCAAAATCGGACCCATTACTATAACTTCCTCTGGGAAGTTATTAAGAAAGTAGTTATTTGCGAAAGTTTTATCCCGCTCATTTTTCATCTGATATTCCAATGAATTATGTCTTAACCTTCAAACTTTGTTAACAAAAAAAGTTTTGTTTATTTCAAATATTTTTCTGGAACTTGAGAAAATAGTACCTGATCACTTACAATTTGAAAACTCTCAAATTATTGGATAAACTAATAGTTTAAACTCAAAGAATTTAACAAGAATAAGTCTTTGCGATTAAATCTGAAAAAAATTTTTGTTAATGTAAAGTAAATAGAATAATTATTGACAAATTATATATAACAAAGAGAAGCTTCAAGATAACAATAATTTTAGTATCAAAAAAAACAATTTCAATTTAAAGATAATTTGAATTCGGATTGAGACTTTTACAACCATTCATCTATATTCGTAAAGATAGTAATTACTTCAAACTGTATTCTACTGATACATTATTTACTAATAATTTTTATTTTTGACTTATTAGAATAGCAAAAGTAATTTTATGTGAGTAAATATCTAACACTGTATAATACAATTTTGCTCAGCCCGCCTCTGTTTGGCATTGAAAAGAATTGTAATAAGTTCAAAAATACGTTAAAACCGTTATTTTCTGGATCCCATTCGCGCCATCGCTTGTTTATGAAGTACTAGGTTATGAATATCAGTAGCATGTATTATATCTACAACCTTTGAGTGATCTAGTTGAGTTTGCAAACATGTACAGCCGAAGAACAAGTGAAATAATGGCCTTAGCTCAATCAAAAGTAGTTGCTTTTCTCAATACTGTTTATTGTTGATAATGATAAGATGATATTGCAGAACAACACAGAAAATATGAATGTTTTTAAGAATAGGATGTGTAATGTACCTCTTTCACCTTTGAGAGTCGTAATTGAAAGGGATTATTCTTTTAACTGCGCCAGTTCATCAAATAAAATACAGCAGAATAAGGTAAAAGTTTTCTATTATAGTTATTATATACCTAATTGTTGATATACTCAGGAAAATTAGAGAGAAAAATTACCGCGCGAATCACTCCTATGATAATTTTTTTCTATTTCAATTATTCAAATTGTCGTACTTTCTCTAAATGAAAACTTTGTGGCGAATATTATTCCAATAGCTAGCATATGTTTTGAAGATTCACACACGCATGTTAATAATAATTATTGTCATTGAGTCAACTCCTCGTTACTGACTATCCAACATAAGAATTGATAAAACTTATTACTTCGAAAACAATCTTTGAGTGGTGGTATTTTTGGTGAATCTAAATTTAAACTTCTTATAAATGAAATGATTTTGTTAGTTCTCTTAAAAGTTTATTTCATTTATCATTTATTCAATTATTATTTTAATGAAGTCTAGAAAATATATCTAGATCTGTTAGGTAGTTCGTTCATGTTTGTCCATCATCTATTTTTCTAAATTTGATTTAATAATAAATAATTTGTAAAATTATTAAAAAGTATTAATCATGTACACAAGATATATATATATATATACATATTTGCTCAGCGCCTATTTATCTGAAAATTGTTATTATCAACAAATAATTTAAACAAAAATCATATTAATAAATATCATATGAAGACATTCGGACAAAAATCAGGAACATCAGCGTTTTGTCAAATACTGAAAATATTGTGTCACATATGAAATTCCTTTTATGCTGAAAATTAATGTAAATAATCAAAATTGGATAATGCAATCCCGTCGAACTTCTACCTCATTTTCAAGTGACCTGAGAGTATTTCTCAGAAAAAACTGTGCTACTAGGTCAAATCGACACCTTTTATATTCTTTTTCAAATATAATATGTCATAATAAACTGCTGACTCCGTCCACTTCGGAAACACTTATTGTTAGTTAGCTCACATCCATACTAAGACTTCAACTAGTATTTGTGCGCCTGCAGTTGCCTTGATCCCTTGAATTTATGCTAATGGAATTGAATTTGATCACTAAAATGTTATAATTTATAGAGAATATTGATATCTATCGTTTATTGATCAGTTAGATAAAAATAATTAAATTGTAATATTTATTTTATCGAAGAGTAGATATCTATAGATCTATTGCTGTTGCAAAACCATTGACAATTGTTATATTGGAGTTTCAAACTTTTTCTAACTTTTGTTCGGAATCCAATGATCTATCGCACGTATTTTAATTTTGTTTATGAACCACTCAACTAGATTATTTGATTTATAGGGTGATCTAGATATATCAAGTACACCACCTAGTGGAAATTTTTCGGAGGTGGATAAGGATGATAAGGATCCATCATACAACCCCTTGGCAGATGTATGTATTTCTCGTTACTGCTTTCAAATATATTTCAATAATAATTCGTTTTGTTTCAGTATCAGAGAAAAAAACCTTATTTGTGATCTATATTTTCTGATTCATCAAGAAGTTTATCTGAAGCTAATTCTTCGAATAATACAATCTACAATTCTTCTATGAATTTAAGTAACAACCTTTCAACTTCTGCAATCAAATGTTTTGTAGATGAAGACGGAAATAATGTTGACGAGATTTGCACAGATGTTACACTAAATACTGAAGATGTACCTAAAATTCTTATAAAGAAGGATCTTAACATGTTGGAAAATATATCTTCCACCGAAGATTCTTCGAAGCAAATAACAGGGAGAAAATCCTCAATGGTGAGTCGTGCCTCTCGCAATAAGCAAACAAAAAGAATAAGGAAGCCGGATTTTTGCTATTTTTGTGAGAATGAAGTACTCAATTTTGCTAAACATATTCAGAGGATTCATCCTTATGAACTCGAAGTTGAGAAAATAATGGTACTCAAACTAAAGTCCAGGGAAAGAATGACTTTAATCAGTAATTTGAGAAAAAAAGGCAATTATATAAAAAATATGACTGGTGCAGTCAAGCCAGTGAGATCCCCTCTGTTAAAAAATCAAAACTCCATACCTTGTTCGGAATGTCTTGGTTTCTACTCGGCCAAGCTTTTATACAGACATCGGAAAAAGTGTACTGCAAATAAAAACGAGAATCGAGCACAAGCTGAAGGTCAAAATATCTTAGCCAAAAATTTTAATGGTCGCGTCGATAAACAATTAAAAGAACAAGTGTTTCCCCGAATGAGACCCGATAAAATCAGCTTAGAAGCTAAGAAAGATCCACTTATATGTTGTTTTGGAGCTCGTTATCTGAAAAGACATAGGGAAAGACACTTCATTAATGTCACTTCTAGAAAAATGAGAGAGCTTTCTCGATTGTTACTGATCTTAAAAGAGGGAGATCCAAATATTGGTAACTTGTTTCAAGCATTGCAGCCGCAATATTTTGATGCAATTATTGAGGCAACGAAAAAAGTCTCAAAGTACGATGAGAATGAGGAATTGTACAATGCTCCTACCTATGCAATGAATATCGGAACATCACTCAAACAGTGCTGCGAAATTGCACTCTCGCTGCATTTAACAAAAAAAATTGTATCTATCTCAACAGCAGAAGAAGAAATAAGACAAAAATATGATTCATCTAATAAATACTAATTGGAGATTTGAAATATCAAGTCAAGCAGGGAAAGTGGAATAAAATTACAATAGTGCCTCTCGCAGACGATTTGAAAATATTGAAACAACATTTAATTGAAAAAGCTAAAGAAGCAGTGGATCTGTTAGCCCTAGATCCCAATAATTAGGAAGCATACATAACATTATTGGAAACGATATATTGTAGGGTTATTCTGCTTAATAGAAAAAGGCCAGGGGAACTCCAAAGAATTTCAGTATATTATTATACTAATTATGGAACAAATAAAAACACTGATTATGAAGAGTTTGACTCAGTTGTATCATCCACAGAAAAACTATTAATGAAAAGTTTCAAAAGAATTGTAATCCGGGGTAAAAGGGGAAGAGGAGTTGCTGTGTTATTCAGTGCAGATGTGCAGGACCATATTAGAGTACTCTTATTAGTGCGATCAAATTTCATTGATAAAAAAAATCCTTATTTATTTGGTAAACCAGGCCTTCAGACAACTTTGACAACTTTTCGTTCAAGTGGTGCTAAAAATCCTTCATCAATCACTTGTACCCGATTAAGAAAACATTTAGCGACACTTTCACAATTATTTTCTCTAAAAGAAACAGAAGTGGATCAGCTGGCAGCATTTATGGGACATACTATTGGTGTACACAAAAATTCATATAGACTTCCAGATGATGTGCATCAGACTGCCAAGATTTCAAAATTACTTTTGCTGCTCGAAGGTGGGTCTCTTAAAGAATACAGAGGTAAAACTCTCGATGAAATCGATGTCAATATTGATGAAGATTTACTTGATAGAGGTGACAACTGTGAAGATCCTGATAGTGAAGATGAAATTGTCTTGAGAGATCAGATACCATATCTTCATAGCAACTCTGAAGTTGCAGATAATATAGATGACCAGAAAATGGAAAATAAGGATACACCGAGTACATTAGGTAGAACTAATGTGAGAGATAAGAAGGGTAAGAAAAGAACATTGGTACCTTGGACAATCGCTCAAAAAAAATCGTGAAACAATTTTTCAAAAAACATTTGGAAGAAAGAAAACCTCCGAAGAGACATGAATGTGAACAGCTGAGAAATGAGCATTTTGAAACATTTCAAAACAAGGACTGGAAAAAAATCAAAGTGTTTGTACAGAACTTATATACAAAAAAACAGATAAATGATTCAGATACTGACTAACTCTTATTACTATACTAGATTATTTTTTTAGTAAGAATATTTTCTTTCAATCCCTTATTGTATAAGTTTGCAACAACTCTTATTATAAATAAGACTATGTTTAGTTAATTTGAATAGCTCATTCTATTACATATACTTATTTATTTCTTAAGAATTTATATTAGTTTTATTCTCAATTTCGTAGTGTTCAAAATATAGAACAATGCAATTATATTATGAACTTTTAAGAAAAACTAGAAATATTTCTTTTCAAGCTGTTTATTACCCAATACTATCAGAATAATTATTTTCTTTGTATCTCATGACATAAGTATAACTTCGTTAGGAATATGGCTGTGTTTAATTTGTTCAAATAGTTTCTTTTATTACTTTTTATTGTGATAAAATTTTTGGAAGAATATATATTAAATAAATAAAATATGATATCCAAATGTTTAATAGGGTGACTGCAATATTTAATTTTCTGTTAGAATAACATTTTTTTTAGAGGCTACATTAAACATTGTTTTGTCTTCATTGTGATTTTGTGTTTTGAAAGAATATATAGTTTAACTTACTCTGTTTGATTTCAATTATCAGGATATCTAATAAAATAAAAGCATTATGATTTTCATGTGAAAAATTGAGGAATTTTCTTCTTCGGTCCACTAATTACATCTGTAATATTTAGTTGGTATGAAGTGATAGTTGATATGTCACTTACATTTTAAATCGGATTTTTCTAGAGAAGTCTGTTGTTAAAATCCGTCCGCTGTCAACCATCTTTTCAACTTATTAGGCTCACCTATTGTTGTAAATTAAATGGTATAATATAATCACAGAAACAGTTTCTGTTCGTAGAAAATGACTAACATTTTTGTGACGAGTTATTAAATTAAATACCTTATATTCGCATTCCGTAGAAATTATGTACCTATTCCAGTTTTTATTTTAAATAAACATATTTTCGACATATTCAAAATTCATGTGATTGTGCGAACAAACTTCAACAGATATACCAATAAGTTTATTATCATTTGTCTTAATAATTACTCAACTTGAAAAAGGAAAGTGACAATTTTTCAAGAAATTAAGACAAAAGGTTACTATACTCAAATCTGATTTTATTTTCTGCACCATATTTTAATGTAATACAAAAATGAAGAAATAAAATATTTGACCCTGTCTTACGAGTACAAGAATCAAAGTAAAAATATTTCATATGTTTAACTATTTGCATTTGAGTATTGAAATTTCAATTAAATGCAAAGTTAGCTTATTCAGTAATATTAGGTTAGCATGTTTCTAAAATTTTAAACAATAATTCTGACGGTTGGACTTCGACCACTTTAAATAGAATTGCAAATAAGTATTTCATGAATCATTGCTAATATAATTCTATAATACAATAATTATTAATTGGACTCTAATACGCTACTTTATAACAAAGAAAGATGTTTGGCAACATTGTAGGAGTCCGTACTGTGGGTAAATTGTCAAAAAGTATACATTGAGGAAGTCGCATTGTGTATTAAGTGGACAGATATACTATGGGCGCTGTAAGGTATGTCATAACGCCTGGACGCACCATTATATTGAATATTAAACTTTCCTATTTATCATTTTATCTTTGATTTGAAATTAGCTCTGGGATGCAAATAATTGGCCGATCCACAATACTCTATCAAATCTTAAGCAAATACTTTATTTCTGGCAGACGCCATATGGTTGACTTCTGAAAGGACGCCACATTCATAGCAGGATGTATATATATATATATATATATATATATATATATATTTATATATATATAAGGTATAATTATTCAAATCCAAAAATAAAAGTGCAGAAAATGATAGAGAACTGTAAATCGGAAAATATTAATAATTTTTTTTTGGTGATTATTGCTTTAAAATCCTAAAACGGAAAATGAGATTGTTTAATAATTTTTTGCTCAAAATTCCTTCGAAATTGTCTGTTTTCTGCATTTTATGAATAAGTAAGGTATATTATGACCAATCCACACATAAAAGTGCTGAAAATGAACAAAAATTTTAAATCAAGAAATAAGATTATTCAATAATTTTTCCTCATAATTCCTTCGAATATGTTTTCAGCATTTTATGACTATATAAGTTATAATATGTCCAATCCACACATAAAACTGCAGAAATTGAACAACAACTTTAAATCGGAAAATAAGATTATTTAATTTTATTAGCTCATAACTTGGTCTAAAATGTATGTTTTCAGAATATTATGACTAAATAAGGTATAATATGTTCAATCCACACATAAAAGTGCAGAAATTGAACAAAAACTTTAAGTCGGGAAATAAGATTATTTCATATTTTTAGCTCATAACTTGGTCTAAAAGGACTGTTTTCAGCATTTTATGACTACATAAGTAATAATATATCCAATCCACACATAAAAGTGCAGAGATTTAACAAAAACTTTAAATGGGAAAATAAGATTATTTAATAATTTTGGCTCATAACTTGATCTAAAAGGACTGTTTTCAGCATTTTATGACTAAATAAAATGTCCAATCGACACATAAAAGTGCAGAAATTGAACAACTATAAATTGGAAAATAAGATTATTTCATATTTTTAGCTCATAACTTGCTCTAAAATGTCTGTTATGACTAAATATGTTATAAAATGTCCAATACACACATCAAAGTGCAAATATATAACAAAAAATATAAATCGGAAAATAAGATTATTTAATTTTATTAGCCCATAACTTGGTCTAAAATGTCTGTTTTCAGCATTTTATGACTATATAAGTTATAATATTTCCAATCCACACATAAAACTGCAGAAATTGAACAACAACTTTAAATCGGAAAAAAAGATTAATTCATATTCTTAGCTCATAACTTGCTCCAAAATGTCTGCTATGACTAAATATGTTATAATATATCCAATACACACATCAATGTGCAAAAACTGAACAAAAAATCTAAATCGGAAGAAAAGATTATTTAATTTTATTAGCTCATAACTTGGTCTAAAATGTATGTTTTAGCATTTTATGACTAAATAAGGTATAACATGCTCAATCCACACATAAAAGTGCAGAAATTGAACAAAAACTTTAAGTCTTTAAATAAGATTATATAAAATTTTTAGCTCATAACTTGGTCTAAAAGGACTGTTTTCAGCATTTTATGTCTACGTAAGTAATAATATATCCAATCCACACATAAAAGTGCAGAGATTTAACAAAAACTTTAAATGGGAAAATAAGATTATTTAATAATTTTGGCTCATAACTTGGTCTAAAAGGACTGCTTTCAGAATTTTATGACTAAATAAGTTATAATGTGTCCAATCCACACAAAAAAGTGCAGAAATTGAACAAAAAACTTTAATCGGAAAATAAGATTATCTCATATCACTAGCTCATATTATGGTGTAAAATGTCTGTTTTCAGCATTTTATGACTAAATCAGTTATAATTTGACCAATCTACACATGAAAGTGCAGAAATTGAACAAATACTTTAAATTTGAAAATATGATTAATTAATATTTTTAGCTGATAACTTGGTCTAAAATGTCTGTTTACAGCATTTTATGTCTAAATTTGTTATAATATGTCCAATACACACATAAAAGTGCTGAAATTAAACAAAAACTTTAAATCGGGAAATAAGATTATTTCATATTTTAAGCTCATAACATGGTCAATAATGTCTGTTTCCAGCATTTTATGGCTCATTAAGTTATAATGTGTCCAATAAACACATAAAAGTACAGATATTGAAAAAAAAATTTAAATCTGAAAGTAAGATTATTCAATATTTTTAGCTCACTACTTCTTCTAAAACGTCTGTTCTCAGCATTTAATGACTAAATAAGTTATAATATGTCCAATCCACACATAAAAGTGCAGAATTTGAGCAACAACTTTAAATCGGAAAAAAAATATTCTTTGCTCATAACTTGCTCCAAAATGTCTGTTATGACTAAATATGTTATAATATGTCCAATACACACATCAATGTGCAAAAACTGAACAAAAAATATAAATCGGAGAATAAGATTATTTAATTTTATTAGCTCATAACTTGGTCTAAAATGTATGTTTTTAGCATTTTATGACTAAATAAGTTATAATATGTTCAATCCACACATAAAAGTGCAGAAATTGAACAAAAACTTTAAGTCGGGAAATAATATTATTTTATATTTTTAGCTCATAACCTGGTCTAGAAGGACTGTTTTCAGCATTTTATGACTATATAAGTTATAATATATCCAATCCATACATAAAAGTGCAGAGATTTAACAAAAACTTTAAATGGGAAATAAGATTATTTAATAATTTTGGCTCATAACTTGGTCTGAAAGGACTGTTTTCAGCAGTTTATGACTAAATAAGCTAAAATGTGTCCAAGCCACACATAAAAGTGCAGAAATTGAACAAAAACCTTTAATCGGAAAATAAGATTATTTCATATTTTTAGCTCATATCTTGCTCTAAAATGTATGTTATGACTAAATATGTTATAATATGTCCAATACACTCATCAAAGTGCAAATATTTAACAAAAAATATAAATCGGAAAATAAGATTATTTAATTTTTTTTGCTCATAACTTGGTCTAAAATGTCTGTTTTCAGCATTTTATGACTGAATAAGGTATAATATGTCCAATCCACACATAAAAGTGCGGATATTGAACAAAATCTTTAAATCGGAAAATAAGATTATTTTATATATTTAGCTCATAACTTGGTCTGGAATGTCTGTTTTCAGCATATTATGACAACATAAGTTATAATATATCCAATCCACACATAAAAGTGCAGAGATTTAACAAAAACTTTAAATCGGAAAATAAGATTATTTCATATTTTTTGTTCATAACTTAGTCTAAAATACTAGTTTATCGCATTTTATAACTAAATAAGTTATGATATATCCAATCCAAACATTAATTTGCAGAGATTGAAAAAAAACAAAATAAGATTGTTTCATATTTTTAGCTCATAGCTTGGTCGAGAATCTCTGTTTTCAGAATTTAAGGCCTAAATAAGTTATAATATGTCCAATCCATACATAAAAGTGCAGAAATTGAACAAAAACTTTAAATCGGGAAATAAGATTATTTCATATTTTAAGCTCAACTTGGTCAAAAATGTCTGTTTCCTGCATTTTATGACTCATTAAGTTATAATGTGTCCAATACACACATAAAAGTGCAGAAATTGAACAAAAACTTTAAATCTGAAATAAGATTATTCAATATTTTTAGCTCATTACTTCTTCTAAAACGTTTGTTCTCAGCATTTAATGACTAAATAAGTTATAATATGTCCAATCCACACATAAAAGTGCAGAAATTGAACTACAACTTTAAATCGGAAAAAATATTATTTAATATTCTTAGCTCATAACTTGCTCCAAAATGTCTGTTATGACTAAATATGTTATAATATGTTCAATACACACATCAATGTGCAAAAACTGAACAAAAAATCTAAATTGGAAAATAAGATTATTTAATTTTATTAGCTCATAACTTGGTCTAAAATGTATGTTTTCAGCATTTCATGACTAAATAAGGTATAATATATTCAATCCACACATAAAAGTGCAGAATTTGAAAAAAACTTTAAATCTGAAAATAAGATTATTCAATATTTTTAGCTCATTACTTCTTCTAAAACGGCTGTTCTCAGCATTTAATGACTAAATATGTTATAATATGTCCAATACACACATCGATGTGCAAAAACTGAACAAAAAATCTAAATCGGAAAATAAGATTATTTAATTTGATTAGCTTATAACTTGGTCTAAAATGTCTGTTTTCAGAATTTTATGACTATATAAGTTATAATATGTCCAATCCACACATAAGAGTGCAGAAATTGAACAACAACTTTAAATCGGAAAAAAAGATTAATTCATATTCTTAGCTCATAACTTGCTCCAAAATGTGTGTTATGACTAAATATGTTATAATATGTCCAATACACACATCAATGTGCAAAAACTGAACAAAAAATCTAAATCGGAAAATAATATAATTTAATTTTATTAGCTCATAACTTGTTCTAAAAGGACAGTTTTCAGCATTTTATGACTACATAAGTTATAATATATCCAATCCACACATAAAAGTGCAGAGATTTAACAAAAACTTTAAATGGGATTATTTAATAATTTTGGCTCATAACTTGGTCTAAAAGGACTGTTTTCAGCAGTTTATGACTAAATAAGTTATAATGTATCCAATCCACACATAAAAGTGCAGAAATTGAACAAAAACCTTTAATCGGAAAATAAGATTATTTCATATTTTTAGCTCATATCTTGCTCTAAAATGTCTGTTATGACTAAATATGTTATAATATATCCAATACACACATCAAAGTGCAAATATTTAACAGAAAATATAAATCGGAAAATAAGATTATTTAATTTTTTTAGCTCATAACTTGGTCTAAAATGTCTATTTCCATCATTTTATGACTGAATAAGGAATAATATGTCCAATCCACACATAAAAGTGCGGATATTGAACAAAATCTTTAAATCGGAAAATAAGATTATTTTACATGTTTAGCTCATAACTTGGTCTGGAATGTCTGTTTTCAGCATATTATGACAACATAAGTTATAATATATCCAATCCACACATAAAAGTGCAGAGATTTAACAAAAACTTTAAATCGGAAAATAAGATTATTTCATATTTTTAGCTCATAACTTAGTCTAAAATACCAGTTTACCGCATTTTATAACTAAATAAGTTATGATATATCCAATCCAGACATTAATTTGCAGAAATTGAACAAAAGCTATTAATCGGAAAATAAGATTGTCTCATATTTTTAGCTCATAGCTTGGTCGAAAATGTCTATTTTCAGCATTTTATGACTAAATAAGTTATAATATGTCCAATCCACACATACAAGTGCAGAAATTGAACAAAAACATTAAATCGGAAAATATGATTATTAAATATTTTTAGCTCATAACTTGGTCTAAAAGGTCTGTTTTAAGGATTTTATGACTAAATAAGGTATAATACGTCCAATCCACACATAAAAGTGCAGAAATTGAGCAAAAACTTAAATCGGAAAATAAGATTACTTCATATTTTTAGGACATTAATTGCTTTAAAATGTCTGTTATTACTAAATAAGTTATAATATGTCCAATACACACATCAAAGTGCAAAAATTGAACAAAAAATCTAAATCGTAAATAAGATTATTTAATTGTTTTAGCTCATAACTTGTTCTAAAATGTCTGTTTTCACCATTTTATGACTAAATTAGGTATAATATGTCCAATCCACACTTAAAAGGGCAGAAATTGAACAAAAACCTTAGTAGATATACTAAGAGAGTTCTACATCATCACAGTCAGCATGATTTTTCAGAGGGGTCCAGAATAATGAAATAATAATTTCAATGGTGGGGCGCGCATGGTGGCGAGCGTGCAGAATATTCTTTCCAAGGGGGTCTCAATTTTAGAAATCGTAGATTCCTTCTTATCAAACAACTAGAGCGCCATCTAGCGTGGAGAGGCTTTGTAACTCTATTATAATTTAAGTTAAATTTCTACTATGTAACTGCATTAGTTATAATTCTAATTAAACTCCTACTTTTCAAACGTGAGCGTGCGCGCCATCTAGCAGAGAGTGATTACTTTTATTATATTTAATATTGCTGTGAAAAAAAAGTTCATGCATTGCCGTTTCGAACCCACATCCATAAAACCACTCGCATCCCATACTATGCGCCTCAACCCAGCGTGCTATTCGGTCCCATTTGAAAAACATAGGAGATTGTTGAATAGAACAGTGATATCATGCGGTGTGGGGGAAATGCATGATTGAATTCCTTATCGCTAAGAGAGACAAGCAACATCGACCGAGTAGTGTACGTATATGGCCGCCGGCTGTTTCCTCTTTTTCAGTGGCGTAACATTCTAAATGATGAGAATAAAATATTCAACTAATTTTATTCTCATCTTTTGAAATTTTGTAAGAAATTTCAATTGCATGGTGACATATATCAAGAAGATATTACAGAATATTTATTTATAATTTATCAGTGTCAGTATACATAATGTATATAATAAAATTACTGCAAATTATTCAGTTGAATAAATTTACTTGGATTATAAAATATTTTGAATCCTCAGTTATGACTCGTATAAATTTTATACAAAACATTAAAATTATAACAACTGGAATGTATTTGTCCGCTGGCTAAAGGCCGCAAGATTTTATAAAATTTATTATGGGTTGGATTCCGGAAATAATACACTTTTATTTATTTTACTTCAAGGTATTTGTTATTAAATTATTTATAATATTTTACTAGCCTTTACATATATATATATATATATATATATATATATATATTGTTTGATTCTGAATTCTTGACTGGTTTATTATTTAATAAAATAGATTTTTGTTGGGGATGCAGTCATTTAATAAATAAAATTCTTTGGATTATGCCAAGCTTTCGAGAATGTTAATTTTATACAAATTCACGAATTTTGCCCCGACGAAGAGAATAAACATTCTCGAAAGCTTGGCATAATCCAAAGAATTTTATTTATTAAATGACTGCATCCCCAACAAAAATCTATTTTATTATATATATATATATATATATATATATATATATATATATATACTTATCAATCACATTTATTATACATAAAAAAGGTTTTGTGGAGCGGTCTGTGAAATGATTAAATTCCTTATTAATTATATTCATTTTTATACATAATGATTATATGGATGAATATTGATGAATTTCTAATATTAATTATCTCAAACGAGTCGTCGTCAGATGTATCGGTGATTTCTTATGGTCTGCGAAATTATTAAACTCTTTATCAATTATATTCATTTTTATACATAATGATTATATGGATGAATATTGATGAATTTCTAATATTAATTTTTATATATTAATTATCTCAAACGGATTCAACGGTTATTTCTTGCGGTATGAGAAAATTTATGACTAAATTCATTCTTAATCAATTATATTTATTTTTGTAAATAATGATTATATGAGAAAATATTGATGCATTTCTAATATTAATTAATTAATTAATTTGACGAAGATTCAGTTTTTGTTTAAATCGACCAAGATTTTTGTATCTAACCGTTGCCACCGAAATATATATCGGTGACTACGATTTAACACAATGCCTTGATATGTCAAGAGCTTTTGCCATTCTGACTCAGTTAAAATGACTTTTTGATTCTCTTTTCCACTCAATTTTATACACAAGAAAAATCCGTCATCAGAATTGTATCCAACTGATATAAACCTACTAAGTGATTTATTTTAGCGGGAATCTGCGCTCACCGATTACAACACATTTATATATTTCACCGACACCAGGTAAGTTTGACTAACCATCTATTTGGGATACATAGTTAGCGAAGAAACTAAGTGGTTGAGACATGACTGATTACTAATAATTTTAAACACTATCAAATGTTATTTATACCTTGTCCCCTCCACATACACGAACTATCAAGAAGAATTACTCCATACCCTATTATTTTTTAATTTTATGTAGTGTAACATATTGATGATTTTTCTTATATCTGTGTGTTAAATCATTGTCACCGAGATATATTTCGGTGGCAACGGTTAGATACAAAAATCTTGGTCGATTTAAACAGAAACTGAATCATCATCAAATTAATTAATTAATTAATATTAGAAATGCATCAATATTTTCTCATATAATCATTATGTATAAAAATAAATATTTAGAATGAATTTAGTCATACATTTTCCCATACCGCAAGAAATAACCGTTGTATCCGTTTGAGATAATTATTATATAAAAATTAATATTAGAAATTATGTATAAAAATTAATATAATTGATAAAGAGTTTAATAATTTCCCAGACCATAGGAAATCACCGTTATATCTGACGACGACTCGTTTGAGATAATTAATATTAGAAATTCATCAATATTCATCCATATAAACATTATGTATAAAAATGTATATAATTAATAAGGAATTTAATCATATCTTAGACCGCTCCACAAAACCTTTTTTATGTATAATAAATGTGATTGATAAGTATATCATATGTAAAGGCTAGTAAAATATTATAAATAATTTAATAACAAATACCTTGAAGTAAAATAAATAAAAGTGTATTATTTCCGGAATCCAAGCCCATAATAAATTTTATAGAATCTTGCGGCCTTTAGCCAGCGGACAAATACATTCCAGTTGTTATAATTTTAAAGTTTTGTATAAAATTTATACGAGTCATAACTGAGAATTCAAAATATTTTTTAATCCAAGTAAATTTATTCAACTGAATAATTTACAGTAATTTAATTATATACATTATGTATATTGACACTGATAAATTATAAATAAATATTCTGTAATATCTTCTTGATATATGTCACTATGCAATTGAAATTTCTTACAAAATTTCAAAAGATGAGAATAAAATTAGATGAATATTTTATTCTCATCATTTAGAATGTTACGCCACTGGAAAAGAGGAAACAGCCGCCGGCCATATACGTACTCTACTCGGTCGATGTTGCTTGTCTCTCTTAGCGACAAGGAATTCAATCATGCATTTCCCCCCCACCGCATGAAATCACTGTTCTATTCAACAATCTCCTATGTTTCAAATGGGACCGAATAGCACGCTGGGTTGAGGCGCATAGTATGGGATGCGTGTGGTTTTATGGATGTGGGTTCGAAACGGCGATGCATGAACTTTTTTTTCACAGCAATATTAAATATAATAAAACTAATCACTCTCTGCTAGATGGCGCGCACGCTCATGTTTGAAAAGTAGGAATTTAATTAGAATTATAACTAGTGCAGTTACATAGTAGAAATTTAACTTAAATTATAATGTAGTTACATAGCCTCTCCACGCTAGATGGCGCTCTAGTTGTTTGAAAAGAAGGAATCTACGATTTATTAAAATTGAGACCCCCTTGGAAAAAATATTCTGCACGATCGCCACCACGCGCGCCCCACCATTGAAATTATTATTTCATTATTCTGGATCCCTCTGAAAAATCATGCTGACTATGATGATGTAGAACTCTCTTAGTATATCTACTAAGGTTTTTGTTCAATTTCTACACGTTTGGACATATTATAACTTATTTAGTCATTAAATGCTGAGAACAGACGTTTTAGAAGAAGTAATGAGCTAAAAATATTGAATAATCTTATTTTCAGATTTAAAGTTTTTGTTCAATTTCTGCACTTTTATGTGTGTATTGGACATATTGTAACTGAATGAGTCATAAAATGCTGGAAACAGACATTTTTGACCAAGTTATGAGCTTAAAATATGAAATAATTTTATTTCCCGATTTAAAGTTTTTGTTCTATTTCTGCACTTTTATGTATGGATTGGACATATTATAACTTATTTAGGACTTAAATTCTGAAAACAGAGATTCTCGACCAAGTTATGAGCTAAAAATATTAAATAATGTTATTTTTCGATTTAAAGTTTTTGTTTAATTTCAGCACTTTTATGTGTAGATTGGTCATATTATAACTAATTTTGTCATAAAATGCTGAAAACAGACATTTTAGACCAAGTTATGAGCTAAAAATAAGGAATAATTATTATATTTTCCGATTTAAGGATTTTGTTCAATTTCTGCACTTTTTTGTGTGTATTGGACATATTATAACAAATTTAGTCATAAAATGCTGAAAACAGACATTTTAGTCCAAGTTATGAGCTAAAAATATGAAATAATTTTATTTTCCAATTTGAAGTTTCTGTTCAATTTCTGCACTTTTATTTGTGGACTGGACATATTATAACGTATTTAGTCATTAAATACTGAAAACAGAGATTCTCGACCAAGTTATGAGCTAAAAATATTAATTATTCATATTTTCAAATTTAAAGTTTTTGTTCAATTTCTGCACTTTTATGTGTAGATTGGTCAAATTATAACTGATTTAGTCATAAAATGCTGGAAACAGACATTTTACACCAAAATATGAGCTACTTATATGAGATAATCTTATTTTCCGATTTGAAGTTTTTGTTCAATTTCGGCACTTCTATGTGTGGATTGGACATATTCTACCTTATTTAGTCATAAAATGATGAAAACAGACATTTTAGACCAAGTTATGAGCTAAAGATATGAAATAATCGTATTTTCCGATTCAAAGTTTTTGTTCAATTTCTGCAATTTTATGTGTGGAGTGTACATATTATATCTTATTTAGTCATAAAATGCTGAAAACAGACATTTTAGACCAAGTTATCTCTAAAAATATTATTCAATCTTATTTTTCGATTTAGAATTTTTTTCAATTTCTGCACTTTTATGTGTGTATTGGACATATTATAGCTTATTTAGTCATAAAATGATGAAAACTGACATTTTAGACCAAGCTATGAGCTAGTGATATGAGATAATCTTATTTTCCGATTAAAACTTTTTGTTCAATTTCTGCACTTTTATGTGTGGATTGGACACATTATAACTTATTTAGTCATAAAATGCTGAAAACAGTCCTTTTAGATTAAGTTATGAGCCAAAATTATTAAATAATCTTATTTTCCCATTTAAAGTTTTTGTTAAATTTCTGCACTTTTATGTGTGGATTGGATATATTATTACTTATGTAGTCATAAAATGCTGAGAACAGTCCTTTTAGACCAAGTTATTAGCTAAAAATATGAAATAATCTTATTTCCCGACTTAAAGTTTTTGTTCAATTTCTGCATTTTTATGTGTAGATTGAACATATTATACCTTATTTAGTTAAAAAATGCTCAAAACATACATTTTAGACCAAGTTATGAGCTAATAAAATTAAATAATCTTATTTTCCGATTTAGATTTTTTTTTCAGTTTGTGCACATTGATGTTGGACATATTATAACTTATATAGTCATAAAATGCTGGAAACAAACATTTTCGAAGGAATTATGAGCAAAAATTATTGAATAATCTTATTTCTTTATTTAAAACTTTTGTTCATTTTCAGCACTTTTATGTGTGGATTTTTCATAATATACCTTACTTATTCATAAAATGCCGAGAACAGACAATTTCGAAGGAATTTTGAGCAAAAAATTATTAAACAATCTCATTTTCCGTTTTAGTATTTTAAAGCAATAATCACCAAAAAATATTAATTATTCTTATTTTCCGATTTAGAGTTTTCTATCATTTTCTGTACTTTTATTTTTGGATTTGAAAAATTGTATATATTATATATATATATATTATATATATATATATATATATATATATATATATATATATAATTTCCGATTTTAAATTTTAAAACAAAGATGAGAAAAATATATTAAGTAATCTTACTTCTTGATTTAAGATTCTTGTTCATTTTCGGCATTCTTATGTGTGGATTGGACATGAAATACCTTATTTAGTCATAAAATGATGAAAACAGACTTTTTTAAGGAATGAGGAGCAAAAAATATAAAATAATCTTATTTTCCGATTTAAAATCTTAAAGCAATGAGCAAAATATAGTAAGAAGTTATATTTTCCGATCTTAAGTTTTGGTTTATTTTCTGCTCTTTTATGTGTGGATTGGACATAATATACTTTATTTGGTCTTAAAATGCTGAAAATAAACATTTTCGAAGTTATTATGAGCAACAAATATTAAATAATGTTATTTTCCGATTAAAAGTTTTTGTTAATTCTCTGCAGTTTTATGATTGGATTGGACATAATATACATTATTTAGTCATAAAATGCTGGATACAGACATTTGAGATGGAATTATGAGCAAAAATATAAAATAATCTTATTTTCCGATTTACAATATTTAAGCAATAATGAGCAAATTATAGTAAAATATCTTATCTTCCAATTTAAAGTCTTTGTTGATTCTCTGCACTTTTATGTTTGCCTTGAACATAATATACATTATTTAGTCATAAAATGCTGAAAACAAACATTTTCGTAGGAATTATGAGCAAAAAATATTTAATGATTTTAATTTCCGATTTCAAACTTTTAAACAGTAATGAGAAAAATATTAAGTAATCTTATTTCTGGATTCAAGACTTTTGTTCCTTTTCCGCTCTTTCATATGTGGATTGAATATAAAATACCTTATTTAGTCATAAAATGTTGAATAAAGAAATTTTAGAAGGGATTTGGAGCAGAAAATATAAATTAATCTTATTTTCCGATTTAAAATCTTAAAGCAATAATGAGCAAAATATAGTAAAAAGTCTTATTTTCCGATTTAAGGTTTTTGTTAACTTTCTGCACATTTATGTGTGGATTGGACATAATATAACTTATTTTGTAATGAAATGCTGGAAAATAACATTTCCGATGGAACTATGAACAAAAGATATTAAATAATCTTTTATTCCGATTTAAAGCTTTTGTTCATTTTCTGCACTCTTATGTCTGGATTGGACTTAAAATATCTTATTTAGTCATAAAATGCTCAAAACAATGATTTTAGAAGTAATTTTGTGCAAAATATATTAAATATACTTATTTTTCGATTTAAGGATTTTGTTCATTTTCTGCACTTTTATGTGTGTATTGGACATAATATACCTTATTTAGTTATAAAATGCCGAAAATAGACATTTTCAAAGATATTATGAGTAAGAAATATTGAATAATACTATTTTCCGATTCAAAGATTTTGTTCATTTTCTGCACATTTCTGTGTGGATTGTACCCAATATACATTATTTATTCATAAAATTCTCGAAACAGACATTTCAGACGGAATTAAGAGCAACAAATATTAAATAATCTTATTTTCCGATCTAATGATTTTGTTAATTCTCTGCACTTTTATGTGTGGATTGGACATTATATAACATATTTAGTCTTAAAATGCTGGAAATAGATATTTTCGAAAAAATTTTGTGCAAAGACATAAAATAGTCTTGTTTTCCGATTATAAGTTTTAAAACAATAATGAGAAAAAGATATTAACTAATCTTATTTCATGATTTTTTTCGCTCTCTTATGTGTGGATTGGCTATAAAGTACCGTTTTTAGTAATAAAATACTGAAAACAGAAATTTTCGAAAGAAATATGAGCAAAAATATCAAATAATCTTAATTTCCGTTTTAGAGTCCTAAAGCATCAATGAGCAAATAATATTAAAAAATCTTATTTTCCGACTTAATGTTTTTGTTCATTTATTGCACTTTTATGTGATGATTGGACATATTATATGTTATTTAGTTATAAAATGCTGGAAACAGACATTTCAGAAGGAATTATGAGCAGAAAATATTGAATAAACTTATTTTCCGATTTAGAGATTGAAGCAATAATGAGCAAAATATATGAAACTATCTTATTTTCCGATTTAATGATATTGTTCATTTCCTGCACTTTTATGTGTGGATTGGACATAATATACATTATTTTGTCATAAATTGCTGGAAACAGACCTTTCAGAAGAAACGATCTTATTTTCCGATTTAGTGTTTTAAAGCAATAATGAGCAAAAACTATTAAATAATCTTATTTCCGATTTAAAGATTTTTTTCATTTTCTGCACATTTATGTGTGGATTGAACATATTATAACTTATTTAGTAATAAAATGCTGGAAAATAACATTTTCGATGAAATTATGAACAAAAGATATATTAAATAATCCTAGATTCCGAGTTAAAGCTTTTGTTCATTTTCTGCACTCTTATGTGTGGAACAAACAATAATAAATAATTTTCCGATTTAAAGATTTTGTTCATTTTCTGCACTTTTATGTGTGGATCCAACATAATGTAACTTATTGCGATATTAAATGCTGGGAACCGAATTATCGAAGGAATTATGAGCAAAGCATATCAAATAATCTTATTTTCCGATTTAAAGTTTTGAAACAGTAATGATCAAAAAATATTAAATAATCTTATTTTCTGGTCTAAAGATTTTGTAAAATTTTTGCGTTTTATGTGTGAAATGGACATAATATAACTTATTTAGTCATAAAGTGCTGAAACAAATCATTTTCGTAGGAATTATGAGCAAGAAATATTGAATGACCTTATTTTCCGACTCAACGTCTTAGAACAATAATGAGAAAAAATATTATGTAATCTTATTTCTTGATTTAAAATTTTTGTTCATTTTCTGCTCTTTTATGTGTGGATTGGACATGAAATACCTTATTTAGTCATAAAATATTGAAAACAGAAATTTTAGGAGTAAGGATCAAAAAAATATAAAGTAATCTTATTTTACTATTTAAAATCTTGAAGCAATAAAGAGCAAAATATAGTAAGAAATCTTATTTTCCGATTTAAAGTTTTTATTAATTATCTGCACTTTTTTGTATGGATTGGACATAATATAACTTATTTATTATTGAATTGCTGGAAAATAACATTTCCGTTGGAATTATGAACAAATGATATATAATCTTATAGTCCGATTTAAAGCTTTTGTTCATTTTCTGCACTTTTATGTGTGTATTGGTCATAATATACCTTACTTATTTATAAAATGACGAAATCAGACAATTTCGAAGAAATTTGGAGGAAAAAAATATTAAACTATCTCATATTACGATTTGGGATTTTAAAGCATTAATCACCAAAAAACATTAAATAATCTTATTTTTCGCTTTAGAGTTTTCTACCTTTTTCTGCACAATTAGTGTGGATTGGCAAAATATATATTATTCAGTGATATATTGCTGAAAACAGATTTTTTAGAAGAATTATGTGTAAATATATTAAATAATCTTATTTTTCGATTTAAGATTTCCGTTCATTTTCTGCACTTTTATGTGTGTATTGGACATAATATACCTTATTTAGTCATAAAATGCCGAAATCAGACATTTTCGAATAAATTATGAGTAAAAAATATTGAATAATACTATATATAAAATACCTTATTTAGACATAAAACGCTGAAAACAGAAATTTTCGAAAAAATTATGAGCAAAAATATCAAATAATCTTATTATCCGATTTAAAGTCTTAAAGTAATAATGAGCAAAATATATTAAGATATCTTATTTTCAGATTTAAATTTTTCGTTAATTTTCTGCACTTTTATGTGTAGATTGGACACGAAATACCTTATTTAGACATAAAATGCTGAAAACAGAAACTTTCGAAAGAATTATGAGCAAAAATATCAAATAATCCTCTTTTCCGATTTAAAGTCTTAAAGTAATAATGAGCAAAATATATTAAGAAATCTTATTTCCAGATTTAAATATTTTGTTCATTTTCTGCACTTTTATGTTTAGATTGGATATAAAATACCTTATTTATTCATAAAATGTTGAAAACAGAAGTTTTAGAAGGAATTAGGAGCAAAAAATATAAAGTAATCTTATTTTCCGATTTAAAATCTTATAGCAAAAATGAGCAAAATATAGTGAAGATCTTATTTTCTGATTGAAATCTTTTGATCTTTTTCAGCTCTTTCATGTGTGGATTGGACATAATATATCTTTTTCAATTATAAAATGCTGGAAACAGTCAATTCACAAGGAATAATGAACAAAAATATAATATATCTTATTTTCCGACTCAATATTTTTGTTCATTTTCTGCACTTTAATGTGTGTATAGGACATAAAATATCTTATTTAGTTATAAGGTGCTGGAAACAGACATTTCAGAAAGAATTATGTGGAAAACTATTAAATAATGCTTTTTTCCGATTTAGAGTCTTAAAGCAATAATGAGCAAGAAATATGGAACTATCTTATTTTCCGATTTAAAGATTTTGTTCATTTCCTGCCCTTTTATATGTGGATTGGACATAATATAACTTATTTCATCATCAAATGCTGTAGCAGACATTTTCGAGATAGTTACGTGCAAAAATATTAAATAATCATATTTTCCGAATAAAAGTTTTTGTTCATTTTCTGCACTCTTATGTATGAATTGGACATAAAATAAATTATTAAGTCATATAATGCTGAAAACAGATATTTTCGAAGGAATTATGAGTAAAAAGTATCAAATAATCTTATTTTCCGATTTAAAGTTTCGAAGCAATAATGAGCAAAAAATATCAAATAATCTTTTTTCTGGATATGAAATATTTGTTCTTTTTCCGCACATTTATGTGTGGATTGGACATTAAATATATTATATAGTCATAAGATACTGAGATCAGAAATTTTAGAAGTAATTTTGAACAAAAAATATTAAATAATCTTATTTTCCGTTTAAAAGTTTTAAAACAATAATGAGAAAAAAAATATGAAATTATCTTATTCTCCGATTTAAAGATGTTCTTTTCCTGCACTTTTATGTGTGGATTGGACATAATTTAACATATTTTTTAATTTTTTGCTTTCTTATGTCTGGATTGTATATAAAATACCGTTTTTATTAATAAAATGCTGAGAACAGAAATTTTCGAAAGAATTATGGGCAAAAATATCAAATAATCCTAATTACCGATTTATAGTCTTAGAGCACCAATGAGCAGAATATATTAAAAAATCTTATTTTCCGACTTAATGTTTTTGTTCATTTTCTGCACTTTGATGTGATGATTGGACACAATATATCTTAGTTAGTTATAAGATTCTGAAAACAGACATTTCAGAAGGAATTATGAGCAAAAACTATTAAATAATCTTAATTTCCGATTTAGAGATTTTGTTCATTTCCTGCACCTTTATGTGTGGATTGGACATAATATAAAATATTTAGTCTTAAAATGCTGGAAACAGAGATATTCGAAGGAATTATGAGCAGAAATTTAAAATGATCTTATTTTCCGATTTAATATCATAAAGCAATAATGAGCAAAATATAGTAGTAATCTTATTTACCGATTTAAATTCTTTGTTCATTTTCTGCACTTTTATGTGTGGATTTGGCATAATATACATTATTTTGTCATAAAATGCTGGAAACAGACATTTCAGAAGGAATAACGAGTTACAAATATTAAATAATCTTATTTTCCGATTTAGAGTCTTAAAGCAATAATGAGCAAGAAATATGGAACTATCTTATTTTCCGATTTAAAGATTTTGTTCATCTCCTGCCCTTTTATAGGTGGATTGGACATAATATAACTTATTTCATCATCAAATGCTGTAGCAGACATTTTCGAGAGAGTTACGTGCAAAAATATTAAATAATCATATTTTCCGAATAAAAGTTTTTGTTCATTTTCTGCACTCTTATGTATGAATTGGACATAAAATAAATTATTAAGTCATATAATGCTGAAAACAGATATTTTCGAAGGAATTATGAGTAAAAAGTATCAAATAATCTTATTTTCCGATTTAAAGTCTTAAAGCAATAATGAGCAAAAAATATCAAATAATCTTTTTTCTGGATATGAAATATTTGTTCTTTTTCCGCACATTTATGTGTGGATTGGACATTAAATATATTATATAGTCATAAGATACTGAAATCAGAAATTTTAGAAGTAATTTTGAACAAAAAATATTATATAATCTTATTTTCCGTTTAAAAGTTTTAAAACAATAATGAGAAAAAAAATATGAAATTATCTTATTCTCCGATTTAAAGATGTTCTTTTCCTGCACTTTTATGTGTGGATTGGACATAATTTAACATATTTTTTAATTTTTTGCTTTCTTATGTCTGGATTGTATATAAACTACCGTTTTTATTAATAAAATGCTGAGAACAGAAATTTTCCAAAGAATTATGGGCAAAAATATCAAATAATCCTAATTACCGATTTATAGTCTTAGAGCACCAATGAGCAGAATATATTAAAAAATCTTATTTTCCGACTTAATGTTTTTGTTCATTTTCTGCACTTTGATGTGATGATTGGACACAATATATCTTATTTAGTTATAAGATTCTGAAAACAGACATTTCAGAAGGAATTATGAGCAAAAACTATTAAATAATCTTATTTTCCGATTTAGAGATTTTGTTCATTTCCTGCACTTTTATGTGTGGATTGGACATAATATAAAATATTTAGTCTTAAAATGCTGGAAACAGAGATATTCGAAGGAATTATGAGCAGAAATTTAAAATGATCTTATTTTCCGATTTAATATCATAAAGCAATAATGAGCAAAATATAGTAGTAATCTTATTTACCGATTTAAATTCTTTGTTCATTTTCTGCACTTTTATGTGTGGATTTGGCATAATATACATTATTTTGTCATAAAATGCTGGAAACAGACATTTCAGAAGGAATAACGAGTTTCAAATATTAAATAATCTTATTTTCCGATTTAGAGTCTTAAGGCTATAATGAGTGAAAAATATTAAATAATCTTATATTCCGATTTAAACATTTTGTTCATTTTCTGCACTTTTATGTGTGGATTGGACATAATATATCTTATTGAGTTATAATCCGCTGGAAACAGACATTTCAGAAGTAATCATGAGCAAAATATATTATACTCTTACATTCAGATTTTTTTTTCATTTTCTGCATTTTTATGTGTGGATTGGACATAATATACTTTATTTAACCAAAAAATGCCGGAAACAGAGATTTTAGAGGGAATTATGTGCAAAAAATATTAAATAATCTTATTTACTGATTTAAAGATTTTGTTCATTTTCAGCACTTATATTTGTGGATTGGACACAAAATTCTTTATTTCCTCATATAATGCTGGAAACAATCATCTTCCAAGGAAATATGAGCAAAAATTATTACATTATCTTATTTCTTGATTTAATTTTTTTTTTTCATTTTCAGCACTTTTGTGTATGTATTGGTCATAATATACCTTACTTATAAAAACCCGAAAAAAGACAATTTCGAAGAAATATTGAGCAAAAACTATTAAACAATCTCATTTTCCGATTTAGGATTTTAGAACAATAATCACCAAAAAATGTTAAATAATCTTATCTTCCGATTTAGAGTTTTCTATCGTTTTCTGCACTTTTAGCGTGGATTGGCAAAATATATATTATTTAGTCATATATAGCTGAAAACAGAGATTTCAGAAGGAATTATGAGCAAAAAATATGAATTAATTTTAATTTCCGACTTGGGGTTTTAAAGCAATATTGAGCAAAATTTATGAAATAAACGGAAATTATTCCGATTTAAAAATTTTGTTCATTATCTGCATTTTGATGTGTGGACTGGACATAACATAACTTATTTAGACATAAAATGCTGGGAAGCAGACATTTTCGAAGGAATTATGAGGAAAAATATAAAATAGTCTTATTTTCCGATTTAAAATCATAAAGCAATAATGAGCAAAATATAGTAAAAATCTTATTTACCGATTTAAACTTTTTTTTAATTTTCTCCACTTTTATGTTTGGATAATATACATTATTTTGTCATAAACTGCTGGAAAAATATTAAATAATCTTATTTTCTGATTTAAAGATTTTGTAAAATGTTTGCGTTTTATGTGTGAAATGGACATAATATAACTTATTTAGTCATTAAGTGCTGAAACAAATCATTTTCGTAGGAATTATGAGCAAGAAATATTAAATGACCTTATTTTCCGACTCAAAGTCTTAGAACAATAATGAGAAAAAATATTAAGTAATCTTATTTCTTGATTTAAATTTTTGTTAATTTTCTGCTCTTTTCAGTGTGGATTGGACATGAAATACCTTATTTAGTCATAAAATGTTGAAAACAGAAGTTTTAGAAGGAGTAAGGAGCAAAAAAATATAATCTTATTTTACGATTTAAAATCTTGAAGCAATAAAGAGCAAAATATAGTAAGAAATCTTATTTTCCGATTTAAAGTTTTTGTTAATTATCTGCACTTTTATGTGTGGATTGGACATAATATAACTTATTTTTTAATAAATTGCTGGAAAATAACATTTCCGTTGGAATTATGAAGAAAAGATATTATATAATCTTATAGTCCGATTTAAGGCTTTTGTTCATTTTCTGCACTTTTATGTGTGTATTGGTCATAATATACCTTAATTATTTATAAAATGCCGAAATCAGACATTTTCGAATAAATTATGAGTAAAAAATATTGAATAATACTATATATAAAATAACTTATTTAGACATAACATGCTGAAAACAGAAATTTTCGAAAAAATTATGAGCAAAAATATCAAATAATCTTATTATCCGATTTAAAGTATTAAAGTAATAATGAGCAAACTATATTAAGAAATCTTATTTTCAGATTTAATTTTTTTGTTCATTTTCTGCACTTTTATGTGTAGATTGGACATGGAGTACATAATTTAGACATAAAATGCTGAAAACAGAAATTTTCGAAAGAATTATGAGCAAAAATATCAAATAATCTTATTTTCCGATTTAAAGTCTTAGAGTTATAATGAGCAAAATATATTAAGAAATCTTATTTCCAGATTTAAATTTTTTTTCATGTTCTGCACTATTATGTTTAGATTGGATATGAAATACCTTATTTAGTCATAAAATGTTGAAAACAGAAATTTTAGAAGGAATTAGGATCAAAAAATATAAAGTAATCTTATTTTCTGATTTGAAATCTTAAAGCAAAAATGAGCAGAATATAGTAAAGATCTTATTTTCTAATTTAAAACTTTTGTTCATTTTCAGCTCTTTCATGTGTGAATTGCACATAATATTCTTATTCAATTATAAAATGCTGGAAACAGTCATTTCAGAAGGAATTATGAACAAAAATATAATATAATCTTATTTTCCGATTTGAAGTCTTAATGCAATATTGAGCAGAATATATTAAAAAAATCTTATTTTCCGACTCAATGTTTTTGTTCATTTTTTGCTCTTTTATGTGTGTATTGGACATAATTTATCTTATTTAGTTACAAAGTGCTGGAAACAGACATTTCAGAAAGAATTATGAGAAGAAATATTAAATAATCCTATTTTCCGATTTAGAGCTTTAAAGCAATAATGTGCAAGACATTTGAAATTATCTTATTCTCCGATTTAAAGATTTAGTCCATTTCCAGCCTTTTTATGTGTGAACTGGACATTATATAACTTATTTCATCATAAAATGTTGTAAGCAGACATTTTCGAAAGAGTTACGTGCAAAAATATTAAATAATCATATTTTCCGAATAAAAGTTTTTGTTCATTTTCTGCACTCTTATGTGTGAATTGGACATAAAATAAATTATTAAGTCACATAATGCTGAAAATAGTTATTTTCGAAGGAATTATGAGTAAAAAGTATCAAATAACCTTATTTTCCGATTTAATGTTTCAAAGCAATAATGAGCAAAAAATATGAAATTATCTTATTCTCCGATTTAAAGATGTTGTTCTTTTCCTGCACTTTTATGTGTGAATTGGACATAACATAACATATTTAGTCTTAAAATGCTGGAAACAGACATATTCGAAGGAATTACGAGTTAAAAATATTAAACAATCTTATATTCCGATTTAGAGTCTTAAGGCTATAATGAGCAAAAAATATTAAATAATCTTATATTCCGATTGAAAGATTTTGTTCATTTTCTGCACTTTTATGTGTTGATTGGACACAATATAACTTATTTAGTCATAAAATGACGAAAACAGACATTTTAGAAGGAATTATGAACAAAAAATACTTAATAATTTATTTTCCTATTTAAAGTTTTAAAGCAATAATGAGCAAAATATATAAAATAATTCTATTTTCTGATTAAAAAATTCTGTTCCTTTTTGCACTTCTATGTGTGGATTGACTATAATATAACTTAGTTAGTCATAAAATGCTGAAAACAAACATTTTCGAAAGAATTATGAGCAAAAGCTGTTAAATAATCATATTTCTTGATTTAAAATTTATGTTCATTCTCAGCACTCTTATGTGTGGATTGATCATAATTTTGAGCAAAAAATATTAAACAATCTCATTTTTCGATTTAGGATCTTAAAGCAATAATCACCAAAAAATATTAAATAATCTTATTTTCCGATTTAAAAATTTTGTACATTTTCTGCCCTTTTATATTAATACTTATTTTGTCATAAAATGCTGAAAACTGTTTTTTTTAAGAAATTATGAGCAAAAAATTTTGAATAACATTATTATCCGACTTGAAGTATAGAAGCAATAATGAGTAAAATATATTAAAAAATCTTATTTTTAGATTTGAAATTTTTGTTCATTTTCTGCACTCTTATTTCCGGATTAGAAAAAATACTCCTTACATTATTCTTAATGTGCTGGATACAGACATTTTCGAAGGAATTATGAGCAAAAAATATTAAATAATTTTATTTTCCAATTTCGAGCTTTTCTTCATATTCAGCACATTTATGTATTGATTGTTCATAAAATAGCTTATTTAGACATAAAATGCTGAAAACAGAAATGTTCGAATGAATTATGTGCAAAAATATCTAAAAATCTTATTTCCCGACTTAAAATCTTAAAGCAATAATGAGCAAAATATAGTTTTTGTTCATTTTCTGCACTTTTATGTGTGGATTGGACATAATATACATTATTTAGTCATAAAATGCTGGAAACAGACATTTCAGAAGGAATTACGCCTAGAAAATATTATTCAATCTTATTTTCCGATTTAGTGTTTTACAGCAATAATGAGCAAACAATATTAAATTCTCTAATTTTCCGATTTAAAGATTGTGTTTATCTTCTGCACTTTTATGTGTGGACTGGACATAATATAAATTATTTAGTCATAAAATTCTGAAAGCAAACATTTTCGTAGGAATTATGAGCCAATAATATTAAATGATCTTATTTTCTGATTGAAAGCTTTGAAGCAATAATGAACAAAAAATATAAAACTAACTTATTTTCTGATCTAAAGATTTCGTTCATCTTCCGTACTTTTATTTGTTGTTTGGACACAATATAAGTTATTTAGTAAAAAAATGTAGAAAACAGACATTTTAGAAGGAAGTGTGAACAAAAAACTTCAAATAATTTAATTTTCCTATTTAAAGTATTGAAGGAATAATGAGCAAAAAATATCAAATAATCTTATTTTCTGATTTAATGATTTTGAGCATTTTTGACACTTTTTTTTGTGGATTGACCGTAATATAACTTAATTAGTCAAAGAATGCTAAAAACATTCATTTTCGAAGTAATTATGAGCAAAAATTATCAAATAATCTTATTTCTTGATTTAAAATTTTTGCTCATTCTCAGCACATTTATGTATGGATTGGATTAGACAATTTCGAAGGAATTTTGAGCAAAAACTATCAAACAATCTCATTTTCCGATTTAGGATTTCAAAGCAATAATCACCAAGAATTATTAAATAATTTTATCTTTCGATTTAGAGTTTTCTATCATTTTCCAAACTTTTAGTGTGGATTGGCCAAATATTTATTATTAAGCAATATATTGCCCAAAACAGAGATTTTAGAAGGAATCATGAGCAAAAAATATCAATTAATCATATTTTCCGATATAAAGTATTAAAGCAAAAATGAGAAGAAAAAAAATATTAAGAAATCTGATATTACGATTTGAACATTTTGTTCATTTTATTTTTATGTGTAGATAAGACGTAATATTACTTATTTAGTCTTAAAATGCTGAAAACAGACTTGTTAGAAGAAATTATTAGCAAAATATATTAAATAATCTCATTTTTCGATATAAGGATTTTGTTCACTTTCTGCACTTTTATGTGTTTATTGGACATAATATACTTTATTTAGTCATAAAATGCCGAAAATAGACATTTTCGAATAAATTATGAATGGAAAATATTGAATAATACTATTATCCGATTCAAAGATTTTGTTAATTTTCTGCACTCTTAAGTGTGGATTGGACATAATATACATTATTTAGTCATAAAATGCAGGAATCAGACATTTCAGAAGGAATTATGAGCAAAAAATATTGAATAATCTTATTTTCCTTTTTAAAGATTTTGTTAGTTTTCTGCACTTTTATGAGAGGATTGGACATAATATTACTTATTTACTCATAAAATGCTGGAGCCTGACATTTTTGATGGAATTATGAGCAAATATATATATATATATATATATATATATATATATATATATATATATATATATATATATATATATGGAGTTCGATTCTGGTTATTAACGGAGTGCTTCCTTATCTTATCAGTGCATCGAATTTTTATAAATTGTAGTGGAAATATCGTTCCAGAAATTGTGAGATTTTACATATCTTTCCTGCATATAACAGTTAACTTGTATGGTTAACATTATTTGAATAATCAAGATCTGAAGACAATCAAGGTAAAGTAAATATAAACAATAACATCGAACGTGAATAGCGCGAGACACCGTGTCCGCTTGATAAAAGGGACACGGTCGGAGCGAGAGATTTTAATACTGCTACACAAATAAACTCAACCACTCTCGAGACTGCCGACTACAGCAGTTCTCAACATAACAACTTACTTGAGAAACCAATGTTACCCAAGAGCTACTCATCAGTTGCCGCTAAGCGAAATTTCCCAACAAAAGAACAAGCAATAATGTTCAATGCAATAGAAAATACCCATCTCCAAGATTATCTCATACCACTAGGAACTATTATACAACCCAAAAATATAATATTTACTTCAAGAGTATCCAACCAAAGAATTTGTATGTACTTGGCAAGCAAAGAAATTGTTGATGAATTCATTAAGAAAAATAGAACTATTGAAGTCAACGGACAACTACTCAAAGCTAGACGTCTTATCGCACCAACCGAACGAGTTGTTCTGTCAAGTGTATGTCCAACAATTCCATATGATATCTTGATAACAGACCTTGAAAAACTCGGTCTTAAGCTTGTATCTCCTATAACTTTCCTAAAGATAAAGGCTAAATGTCCAGAATATAGCCATATTCTCAGTTTCAGAAGACAGGTATACATCAGCTCACTAAAGAGCATTACTCTTCCTGAATCTATCGTGCTTGAATTCGAGGATACGTCCTACAGAATCTTTATTTCACAAGATAATCTACCATGTTATAAATGTAAAAAACCTGGTCATAAAGCAGCGCAATGTTCTGAGTCCATTTCAACTATCGATGATTCCATGGAAGTTACGAGGCCTGAAACAACCGAAGAGCCACAATTTCAAACACCTGAGAGGCAACATCTAATAACTCAAAGGTCTCCTACATGTTCTCAAGTCAAACGGAGTGCTAAAGAAATTCTGATGCCCGAAGAAAAAATTCCAACAGAAAATAGTACTTTCATCAAGCCGGCGACTACTGAAGTAGTTAAAAAGTTCAAAGCAAATGCAAAATCCAATAAAGACTTATTAGAACCGGAAAAATATTTCATCGACAACATGACTCCTCCACCAATTTTAAAATATGATCATATCATAAGCTTTTTTGAGATTATTCCAGGTTCTTCCCATTAGTGTGGTAAAGGATTATACAACTGACTTCTCTTCACTTAAAGATCTATTATCTATTATCTACCCTAAACTTACTAATCGTGCAATAAAGACAAGAGTGACAAAATTTAAACGAAAACTTCTTAATGAAATGGGCTGTGAAAGTACTGGAGGAGAGAGTTATTCGTCGACCTATCAACATTAAAAAAGATCGTAATAATTAACAATCAACTTCAAATCTATAATTCAATGGAATATCAACGGATATTTCCGCCATCTACCTATGCTTCAAATTCTCAACTCGGAGCTAAGCCCAGATATTATTTGCTTACAAGAAACACACTTCAATGTAAATAGCATTTGTTCAATAAACAGCTTCAACTACTTTCGAAAGGATCGTATGAATATAACCAAATCATCTGGAGGTATTGAAATACTCGTCAAAAAACACATCGAAGCAGAAGAGATACCTATAACCACATAACTGGGGCTATTGCTATAAAAATCATTCACAATAAAACTTTTAATAATTGTAATATCTACCTACCACCCGATAAACAAATAGATGGAAATGACCTAAAAAGCCTAATAGATCCAATACCAACACCACGACTTATCTTAGGAGATTTCAACGGCCACAACGCAATCCGGGGATCGAATCACACAAATGTTAGAGGAAAAATCATCGCTAATTTCATTTAAGACTATCAGCTATGTGTTATGAATGATGGAAATAACACCAGATTTAATTCAGCTACAGTTGACTCATCGGCCATTGACCTAACACTATGTGATCCCTCTATGATTACATCCTTCTCATGGCAGGTACTATTTATATGGTAGTGATCATCACCCCATCGAGACCACAAACATAAATCTCCAAGGAACTTTGTATCCTATTCCTTCGAAATGGAAAGTGAAATCTGCCAATTGGGAGCGATACATGAAAGAAGTAGATAATAGAATAGAAATTGCTGTTCGTGATGGAACTGAAATCACATTTAAAGGTCTCTCAAACATAATCACAGAATGCTGATAAAGAACCACAAACCTTTACCGTGGTACATGTATCATGTAATGAGGCTATCCATGCTAGCAAATCAGCACTTGTAAAATACAAAAGGCACAAAACAACAGAAAATCTCATTGAATTCAAAAGGCTGAAAGCTAAAGCAAGTGTTATAATACATGAAGCCAAGAAAAACTCATTACATTGCTAGCAATAACTCCTCCACACCCAAGACGGAAGTTTGGAACAGAGTCAAAAAAATATCATTCACCCAGACATCCTCTCATATTTCAACTCTTAAAGACGGAAATCAATTGATTTCCTCAAGCTATGATATAGCTGAATTGATGGCCCAAACGTATGAAAAACATTCAGAAAATTCAAATCTTGATACAAAATTTCTGGAACATAATACAACATCCGAATCTAACATGATCAACACTGCTACAGCGAACAATAACCCAATTAACCTCCCAATAATGAGAGATGAACTTGATGAGGCCCTCCTCGATCTGAGAAACACTGCATCAGGTCCCGATGACATTCCAGTTGATTTTATTAAGAACCTACCTAAAACAGCAAGAATCCGTCTCCTGAAAATATTCAATTGTATATGGTTGACTCAAAAATTCCCGGAAGACTGGAACGAATCAATAATTATTCCTGTCCTCAAACCTAATAAGTCGCGTCTAGATCCTGAATCCTATAGACCGATATCACTGACATGCGCGTTCAGCAAATTGTTCGAAAAAAATGTCAACAAACGATTACAATGGACATTAGAAAGCTGAAACTTGATATTTCCAGAACAAAATGGATTTAGACCTCACAGATCAGTTTTGGACAACTTAGTAGATCTAGAAAGCGATGTCCATGAGGCGTTATCTAAAAAGCAGAAATGCTATGCCATATTCTTTGACCTTAAAAGAGCCTTCGATTCAGCCAGTAGAAACCATATACTAGGACAACTGGAAAAAATTAATATAAGAGGCAACTGTTTATCATTTATACGGAATTTTCTGAACAATAGAACATTCCAGGTCAGAGTCAATGGTATCTTATCAAGCAAACACCCTCAAAAAAATGGTACACAACAAGGATCTGTGCTTAGTCCAACCCTATTTCTAATTGCCATCAATTCTATCCTGAAAGACTTGAAGAAACCACTGAAAGCAAGATTGTATGCTGACGACCTCGTAGTTTTCGTAAAAGGAAAAATCTAGACACTATGGAAGTAATGCTTCAAAAGTTTCACGACACTCTGGAACATTGGTCACACGAAACAGGTTTAATTTTTTCTGTGACAAAAACTCACAGTATTATATTTAGTTCAAATTACATCAATACTCAAACAAAGTTGCAGTTATACCAACAAGACATTGAACTTAGATCTTCTGTTAGATTTCTGGGAATGACTCTCGATAGAAGACTGAACTGAAAGGAACACATTTCCGGTCTGCTAATGGCATGTAATAAGAGATTGAATCTGCTTAAAATTCTTGTGGTCAAAAAATGGGGAGCTGATCAGCGGACGCTTCTTCTTCTCTATAGGACATATATCCGACCGAAAATAAATTTTGGATGTACTATTTACGCTTCGACTAGTAAATTGACGCTAAGACCTATCAATACAGTTCAAAACAATGCTCTCAGAATAATATTAGGAGCCTATAGAACAACCCCAATTCAGAGTTAACTTAAGAAGACAATTTCTTTGTCTTTCTAACGCTGCTTCAACCGCTGCAAATAGGACGAAATCATCATTCGATTCTACCTTCACCTCTAGATATACTAGCCACTTCAATAATAAACCGCAATCTAAGGTGCCATTTTATGCACGAATTCGAAAGTTCTCAACAGATTTGAATATTACATTCCCAAACGTTCTTTCCGATGACATCAAGCACCCACCACCATGGACTATTAGCATTCCAAAATGCAATGACACCCTCACTCAGTATAACAAATCCAACACCAATATAGAAATCATCATAAACTCACTAGTGGAAATTCCTTTCAACGATTATTCAGACTTTCAAACAATTTTCACTGATGCCTCCAAATCCACAGAAGGAACGGGATGTGCAGTAGTTATAGGTCAAACTGTCGAAAAATATGAACTCTCACCCCTCAGTAGCATCCACAAAGCTGAACTATATGCAATATACCGAGCATTAGTATACTTGAACAACTACAACTATGAAAAATCAGTCATTTTAACGGATTCATTAAGTTCTATCTTATCAATGCAGGGACTATATCCAAAACATCCTATTGAAAATTTAATTAAAGCCGAATTATCCGCCTGGAAAATTTTTCTAAGATTGTCCACTTCATCTGGGTACCATCACACATTGGAATTCATGGAAATGAAGAGGCTGATCGTAACGCGAGAAATGCCGTGACTTGTGGTAGATTTAGTGAATTTTCGGAGCCTCGGATTTGAAAGCTTGGTTTAAGAACATATTATCGACAAAATGGCATACTGAATGGTGCAATTCAAGATCCAAACTGCGTGAAGTGGAAGGTGACATCCATCCTTGGAGATCATTACCAAAAGACCGCCATTCTCAAGTGATTCTGACAAGACTTCGACTTGGCCACACCAGAATAACCCATGATTATCTGCTGAAACGAACCGAAGCTCCCAGATGTGATGTCTGTGATGTGACTCTAACAGTGAAACATTTTCTCATTGATTGCAAAAAATATACATTATCTAGAAATAAGTATAACTTGCCACAAGACCTTAAGACATTATTATGAGAAACATGTAATCTACTTAATCTTAAAAATTACGTGAAGGATATAGACTCATATCATGAGATAAAAAGTTTTTAAATTTTGATGTACTTTGTATTTCTTTTTTGTGAATCTATGTTAAATATTGTAATGTCGCTAATAAACGGAAGGTGGATGCGACTTTTTTCTTATTTAAAAAAATATAAATAATTTTATTTTCCGATTTAAAATCTTAAAGCAATAATGTGCAAAATATAGTAGAATATCTTAATAAAAGTTTTTGTTAATTTTCTGCACTCTTAAAATAATATTAAATAATCTTATTTTCAGATTTAGTGTTTTAAAGCAATAATGAGCAAAAAATATTAAATAATCTTATTTTATTATTTAAAGATTTTGTTCATTTTCTGCACATTTAAGTGTAGATTGGACATGAAATACCTTATTTAGTCATAAAATGTTGAAAACAGAAATTTTAGAAGGAACTAGAAGCAAAAAATATAAAATAATCTTATTTTCCGATTTAAAATCTTAAAGCAATACTGACCAAAATTATTTTTTTTTTTTCGATTTAAAGTTTTCGTTCATTTTCTGCTCTCTTATGTGTGGATTGGACATTATATAACTTATTTAGTATCAAAAGGGTGGAAAATGATATTTTCGACGGAATTATGAACAAAAGATTAAATAATCTTATTTTCCGATTTAAAGCTTTTGTTCATTTTCTGCACTCTTATGTGTGTATTGGACATAATATTCCTTATTTCATCATAAAATGCCGAAAACAGACATCTTCGAATAAATTATGAGTAAAAAAATATTGAATAATACTATTTTCCAATTTTAAGATTTTGTTAATTTTCTGCTTTTTTAAGTGTGGATTAGACATAATATAATTTATTTAGTCATAAATTGCCAAAAACAGAGATTTTAGAAGCATTTATGGGCAAAAAATATTAAATAATCCTAATTTCCGATTTGAAGTTTTGAAGCAAGAATGAACTAGCAATATTAAATAATCTTATTCACTAATTTAAAGTTTTTGTTCATTTTCAGCACTCTTATGTGTGGGTTGGACATAAAATTATTTATTTAGTCATAAAATGCTGAAAAGAACCTTTTCGATGGAATTATGAGCAGAAACTATTAAATAATCTTATTTTCTGATCTAAACATTTTGTTCATTTTCAGTACATTTATTTCTTGATTGGATACAATATAAATTATTTAGTCATAAAATGTAGGAAACAGAGATTTTAAAATTAATTTTGAACAAGAAATATGAAATAATCTTATTTTCTGATTTGAAGATTTTGTTAATTTCTTGCAATTTTTATGTTTGAATTGACCATAATATAAAATATTTAGTCATAAAATGCTGAAAACAAACATTTTAGAAGAAATTATGAGCAAAATTTTTTTGAATTATCTTATTTCTTGATTCAAAATTTATGTTTATTTTCAGCACTTTTATGTGTGGGTTGGTCGTAATATATATATTACTTATTCACAAAATGCCGAAAAAAGACAATTTCGAAAGAATTTTGAGGTAAAAACATTAAACAATCTCATTTTCCGATTTGGTATTTTAATGCAATAATCACCTAAAAATATTAAATTATCTTATATTCCGATTTAGAGTTTTCTATCATTTATTTATTATTTAGTGATATATTGCTGAAAACAGAGATTTTAAAAGGAATTATGTGCAAAATATAGTAGATAGTCTTTGTCCGAAAACAGACATTTTCGAATAAATTATGTGTAAAAAAATATTGAATAATACTATTTTCCAATTTAAAGATTTTGTTAACTTTCGGCGTTTTTAAGTGTGGATTGGACACAACATAATTTATTTAGTAATAAAATGCCAAGAACAGAGATTGTAGAAGCATTTATGAGCAAAAAATATTAAATAACCTTAATTTCCGATTTGAAGTTTTAAAGCAAGAATGAACAAGAAAAATTAAATAATCTTATTTACTGATTAAAAGTTTTTGTTCAATTTCAGTACTTTTATGTGTGGGTTGGACATAAAATTATTTATTTAGTCATAAAATGCTGAAAAGACACATTTTCTGGAATTATGAGCAAAAAATATTAAATAATTTATTTTCCTATTTAAAGCTTTAAAGCAATAATGAGCAAAAATTTTTAAATAATCATATTTCTTGATTTAAAATTTATGTTAATTTTCAGCACTCTTATGTGTGGATTGATCATAATTTTGAGCAAAAAATATTAAGCAATCTCATTTTTCGATTTAGGATCTTAAAGCAATAATCACCAAAAAATATTAAATGATCTTATTTTCCGATTTAAACATTTTGTACATTTTCTGCCCTTTTATGTGTGGATTAGACAAAAATATACTTATTTAGTCATAAAATGCTGAAAACAGATTTTTTTGAAGAAACTATGAGCAAAAAATTTTGAATAATATTATTTTCCGACTTGAATGAGGAAAATATATTAAAAAATCTTATTTTCAGATTTGAGTTTTTTGTTCATTTTCTGCACTCTTATTTCTGGATTAGAAAAACTACTCCTTACATTAGTCTTCATATGCTGGATACAGACATTTTCGAAGGAATTATGAGCAAAAAATATTAAATAATTTTATTTTCCAATTTCGAGCTTTTCTTCATATTCAGCACATTTATGTGTTGATTGTTCATAAAATAGCCTATTTAGACATAAAATGCTGAAAACAGAAATGTTCGAAGAGTGCAAAAATATCAAATAATCTTATTTTCCGATTCAAAATCTTAAAGCAATAATGAGCTAAATATAGTTTTTGTTCATTTTCTGCACATTTATGTGTGGATTGGACATAATATACGTTATTTAGTCATAAAATGCTGGAAACAGACATTTCAGAAGAAATTACGAGCAAAAGATATTAAATAATCTTATTTTCCGATTTAGTGTTTTACAGCAATAATGAGCAAAAAATATTAAATTATCTAATTTTAGGAATTAGGAGCAAAAAATATTAAATCATCTTAATTTCCAATTTAAAGTTTTGAAGCAATAATGAGCCAAAAATATTAAATAATCTTATTTTCTGATTTAAAGGTTTTGTTAAGGTTTTGTACTTTCATGTGTGGATTGACCATAATATAACTTATTTAGACATAAAATGCTGAAAACAAACATTTTCGAAGAAATTATGAGCAAAAACTATTAAATAATCTAATATCTTGATTTAAATTTTTTGTTCATCTTCAGCACCTTTAAGTGTGGATTCGTCATTATATACCTCACTTATTCACTTATTCATAAAATACCGAAAAACTCGAAGGAATTTTGAGCAAAAAATATTAAACAATCTCATTTTCCGATTTAGGATTATAAAGCAATAATCACCAATAAATATTAAATAATCTTATTTTCTGGTTGAGTGTTTTCTATAATTTTCTGCACGCTTAGAGTGGATTGGCAAAATATATATTAATTAGTCATAATTTAAAAAATAAACAGAGATTTTTTCTCCGATTTAAAGCTTTTATTTATTTTCTGCACTCTCATGTGTGGATTGGACATAAAATAACATATTAAGTCATAAAATGCTGAAAACAATGATTTTAGAAAGAATTATGTGCAAAATATATTAAATAATCTTTATTTTCGATTTAAGGATTTTGTTCATTTTCTGCACTTTTTTGTGTTTATTGGACATAATATACCTTATTTAGTCATAAAATGTCGAAAATAGACATTTTCGAAGAAATTATGAATAGAAAATATTGAATAATACTATTTTCCGATTCAAAGATTCAATTCATTTTCTGCACTCATAAGTGTGGATTGGACATAATATATATTAATAAGTCATAAAATGCAGGAAACAGACATTTCAGATGGAATTATGAGCAAAAAATATTAAATAATCTTATTTTCCTTTTTAAAGATTTTGTTAGTTTTCTGCACTTTTATGTGAGGATTGGGCATAATATTACTTATTTAGTCATAAAATGCTGGAACCAGACATTTTCGATGGAATAGTGAGCAAAAATTTATATATATGGAGTTCGATTCTGGTTATTAAGGGAGTGCTACCTTATCTAATCAGTGCATCGAATTTTTATAAATTGTAATGGAAATATCGTTCCAGAAATTGTGAGATTTTACATACCTTACCTGCATCTAACTGTTAACTTGTATGGTTAACATCATTTGAATGATCAAGATATGAAGACAATCAAGGTAAATGTAAATATAAACAATAACATCGAACGTGAATCGCGAATTACAGTACCATCCATCCAGCAAGATCTGCTTACGCAGCATTATCCTATTTTATTATATATACGCGCTTCACGCTATTTGTAGTTAGTCAGTAATTATAATTCGTTGCTTAAACATCTATATGTAATTTTAGTACAATAAACTGTTTTTAAAAAGACAACTCTTCGAGTATAAACTTTAATTCGCGCGAAACACCGTGTCCGCTTGATAAAATGGACAGGGTCGGAGCGAGAGATTTTAATACTGCTACACAAATAAACTCAACCACTCTCGAGACTGCTGACTACAGCAGTTCTCAACATAACAACTTACTTGAGAAACCAATGTTACCCAAGAGCTACTCCTCAGTTGCCGCTAAGCTAAATTTGGGCTTACAGCATTTTATGACTAAAAAGGTATTGATATTCAAGCCAAACATAAAACATCGGAGAATGAACAAACATTTTAAATCGAGAAATAAGATTACTTATTATTTTTTTCTCATTATTGCTTTGAATCTTTAAATCGGAAAATAAGGTCATTTTAAATTTTTGCTCATAATTCCTTCGAATATGTCTGTTTGCAGCATTTTAAGACTAAATATGTTATATTATGTCCAATCCACACATAAAAGCGGAGAAAATTAACAAAATCTTTTAATTGGAAAATAAGGTAGCTTCATTTGTTTTGCTCATTATTGCTTTAATCTCTCAATCGGAAAATAAGATTAATTAATATTTTTTGCTCATAATTCCTTCTGAGATGTCTGCTTCCAGCATTTTATAACTAAATAAGATATATTATGTCCAATCATCACATAAAAGTGCAAAAAACTAACAAAAACATTAAGTCGGAAAATAAGATTTTTTAATATATCTTGCTCATTGATGCTCTAAGACTCTATATCGCAAATTAAGATTATTTGATATTTTTGCCCATAATTCTTTCGAAAATTTCTGTTTTCAGCATTTTATTACTAAAAACGGTATTTTATGGAAAATCCACACATAAGAGAGCGATAAATGAAAAAAGATTCATAAAATAAAATTAGTTAATATTATTTTATCATTATTGTCTTAAAACTTTTAATCGGAAAACAAGATTATTTAATATTTTTTGCTCATTATTGCTTTAAATCTTTAAATCGGAAAATAAGATTATTTAATACTTTTTACTCATAATTCCTTCAAAAACATCTGTTTTCAGCATTTTACGACTAAATAAGTTATTTTATGTCCAATTTACACATAAGAGTGCAGAAAATTAACAAAAATTTTATTCGGAAAATAAGATTATTTAATAAATTTGCACCTCCTTCGAAAATGTCTGCTTACAGCTTTTTATGGCTAAATAGTTTATATTATGTTCAATCCACACATAAAAGTGCAGAGAATGAACAAAACTTTCAAATCGGAAAATTAGATTTTTACTATATTTAGGTCATTATTGCTCTAAGATTTTATTTCGAAAAATTTTGTTTAATAGTTTCTACTCGTAGTTCCTTCTGAAATGTCTGACATTTTCGAAGGAATTATGAGCAAAATTATTAAATAATCTTATTTTCCGATTTAAAAGTCCTGTTCATTTTCTGCACATTTATGTGTGGATTGGACATTATATAACTTATTTCGACATAAAATGCTGGAAACAGACATTTTCGAAGGTGTTATGGGCAAAACATATCAAATAATCTTAATTTCAGATTTAAGGTTTTGAAGCAGTAAAGAGCAAAGAGATATAAAATAATCTTATTTTACGATTTAAAGATTTTGTTCATTTTCTGCACTTTCATGTGTGGATTGGACATAATATAACTGATTTCGACATAAAATGCTGGAGATAGACATTTTCGAGGGAGTTATGAGCAAAACATATCAAATAATCCTATTCTCCGATTAAAGGTATTGAAGCAGTAATGAGCAAAAAAATATTAAATAATCTTATTTTACGATTCAAAGATACTGATCATTTTCTGCATTTTTATGTGTGGATTGGACATAATATACATTGTTAAGTCATAAGACGCTGGAAACATTAATATCAGAAGGAATTATGACCAGAAAATATAAAACAATCTCATTTTCCGATTTAGTGTTTTAAAGCAATAATGAGCAAAAAATATTAAATAATCTTATCTTACGATTTAAATATTTCGTTCATTTTCTGCATTTTTATGTGCGGAATGGACATAGCATAGCTTATTCAGTCATAATATGCTGAAAGCAGACCTTTTCGAACGAATTATGAGCAAAAATATTAAATAATATTATTTTCCGATTAAAAATTTTTGTTTATTCTCTGCACTTTTATGTGTGGATTGGACATATTATAATTTATTTCGATACAAAATGCTGAAAACAAACATTTTCGATGGTACTATGAGCAAAAATTATTGAATGATCTTATTCTCCGATTTAAAGTATTAAGACAATAATGAGAAAAAATGTTAGGTAATCTTATTTCTTGATTTTAAATTTTTGTTCATTTTCCGCTCTTTTATGTGTGGATTGGATATGAAATACCTTTTCAGTCATAAAACAGAAATTTTCTAAAGAATTATGAGCAAAAATATCAAATAATCTTAATTTCCGATTTAGAGTATTAAAGCAATATTGTGCAAAAAATATGAAATAATCTTAATTTCCGATTTAAAGATTTTGTTCATTATCTACAATTTTATGTGTGGATTGGACATAATATAACTTATTTAGTGATAATATGCTGAAAGCAGACATTTTCGAAGGAATTATGCGCAAAATTATCAAATAATCTTATTTTCCGATTTAAAGGTTTTGTTCATTTTCTGCACTTTTACGTGTGGATTGGACATAATATAACTTATTTCGACATAAAATGCTGGAAATAGACATTTTCAAAGGACTTTTGAGCAAAATATATCAAATAATCTTATTTTCCGATTTAAGCTTTTGAAGCAGTAATGAACAAAAAATATTAAATAATCTTTTTTTACGATTTAAGGATTTTGTACATTTTCTGCACTTTTACGTGTGGATTGGACAAAATATAACTGACTTAGTCATAAAATGCTGAAAGCAGACATTTTCGAAGGAATTATGAGCAAAATTATTAAATAATCTTATTTTCCGATTTAAAGACTTTGTTCATTTTCTGCACTTTCATATGTGAATTGGACATAATATACATAATTTAGTCATAACATGCTGGAAACAGACATTTCAGCAGGAAATGTGAGAGAAAAATATCAAAGAATATTTTTTTCCGACTTAGTGCCTTAAAGCAACAATGAGAAAAGAATATTGTAAGAACTTATTTTCCGATTTAAAGAATTTCTTCATTTTCTGCACTTTTATGTGTGGATTGGACATAATAGACATTATTTAGTCACAAAATGCTGGAAACAGACATTTCAGAAGGAATTATGAGTAAAATATCTTAAGCAATCTAATTTTCCGATTTAGAGCTTTAGAGCAAAAATGAGGAAAAAATATTAATTAATCTTAAATTCCGATTTAAATATTTTGGTCATTATCTGCACTTTTATGTGTGAATTAGACATAATATTACTTATTTAGTCATAAAAAGCTGAAAACAGACATCTTAGAAGAAATTCTTAGCAAAAAAATATTAAATAATATTATTTTCCAATTTCAAGTTTTTCTTCATATTCTGCACATTTATGTGTTGATTGGTGATAATATAGCTTATTTAGTAATAAAATTCTGAAAACAGAAATTTTTTAAAGAATTATGAGCAAAAATATCAAATAATCTTATTTTCCGATTTAAAGACAAAGCAATCATGAGCAAAATGTATTAAGAAATCTTATTTTCCGACTTACTGTTTTTGTTCATTTTATGCACTTTTATGTGTGGATTGGACATAATATATCTTATTAATTTATGAAATGCTGGAGACATTCATTTCAGAAGGAATTATGAGCAAAAAATATTAAATAGTCTTATTTTCTGGTTAAGAATTTTAAAGCAATAATGAGCAAAAAATATGAAATAATCTTATTTTCCGATTTAAAGATTTTGCTCATTTTCTGCACTTTCATGTGTGGATTCGACAGAATATCACTTATTTGGTCATAAAGTTTTGTAAACAGACATTTTCCAAGGAGCTATGTGCAAAAAATATTAAATAATCTTATCTTCCGAATAAAATTTTTAATTTATTTTTTGCACTCTTATGTGTGAGTAGGACATAAAATAACTTATTTAGTCATAAAATGCTAAAAACAGATATTTTCGAAGGAATAATGAGCAAAAAGTATTAAATAATCTTATTTTCCGATTTAAAGATTAAAAGCAAAAATGAGCAAAAAATATTAAATAATCTTGTTTCTTGATTTAAAATATTTGATCTTTTTTCGCACTTTTATGTGTGGATAGGACATTAAATATATTATATAGTCATAAAATACTGAAAGCAGAAGTTTTATAAGGAACTTTGCGCAAAAAAATTTAAATAATCTTTTTTTTCGGATTTAAAGTCTTAAAGCAATAATGAGCAAAATATAGTAAGAATCATATTTTCCGATTTAAAGTTTCTGTTCATTTTGTGCACTTTTATGTGTGGATATAATATACATTATTAAGTCACAAAACGCTGGAAACTGTCATATCAGAAGGAATTATGAGCAAAAAATATAAAACAAACTTATTTTCCGATTTAGTGTTTTAAAGCAATAATGAGCAACAAATATTAAATAATCTTATTTTTCGATTTAAAGATTTTGTAACTTTTGCAATGGTCATAATATAACTTATTTATTCATAAAATGCTAAAAGCAGACATTTGCGAAAGAATTATGAGCAAAAATATTAAATATTATAATTTTCCGATTTCAAGTTTTTCTTCATATTCTGCACATTTATGTGTGGATTGGTGATAATATAGCTTATTTATTCATAAAATTCTGAAAACAAAATTTTTTAAAAGAATTATGAGCAAAAATATCAAATCTTATTTTCCGATTTAAAGACAAAGCAATAATGAGCAAAATGTATTAAGAAATCTTATTTTCCGACTAAATGTTTTTGTTCATTTTTTGCACCTTTATGAGTGGATTGGACATAATATATCTTATTTATTTATGAAATGCTGGAAACATTCATTTCAGAAGGAAGAAGGAAAAAAAATTAAATAATCTTATTTTCCGTAAAATCTCTGTTATGGGCATTTTATGACTAAATAAGATTATTTAATATTTTTTTTTTCATTATTGCTGCACGAGAATGTCATTTTCCAGCATTTTAATACTAAATAAGTTATATTATGTCCAATCCACACATAAAAGTTCAGAAAATGAACAAAATCCTTAAATCGGATAATAATATTATTTCAGATTTCTTACTTATTATAGCTTTGGAACTTGGAATCGGAAAAAAGGATTATTTAATATTTTTTGCTCTCTATTCCCCCAGAAGCGTCTGTTTCCAGCATTTTATGACTAAATAAGTTATAGTATGTCTATACCACACATAAAAGTACAGAAAATGATCAAAATCCTTAAATAGGAAAATAGTATTATTCATAATTTCTTACTAATGATTCCTTGAAAAATGTCTGTTTTAAACATTTTATGACTAATTAGTGTATATTGTGTCCAATCCACACATAAAATAAATAAATAATATTATGTCTAATCCATACATAAAAGTGCAGAAAAGGAACAAAATGCTTACATCGGAATATAAGATTACTGAATATTTTTTTCTCATTATTGCATTAATACTTTAAATCGGAAAATAGGATAAATTGATATTTTTTGCTCATTAAACCTTCTTAAACTCTGTTTTCAGCAATAAATGAGAAAATAAAATATTTTGACAATCCACACTAAAAGTGCAAAAATGATAGAAAACTCTAAATCGGAAAATAAGATTATTTAATATTTTTTGGTGATTATTGCTTTAAAATCATAAATCGGAAAATGAGATTATTTAATATTTTTTGCTCGAAATTCCTTCGATATTGTCTGTTTTCAGCATTTTTGATATTTCTTGCCCCTAATTAATTCTAAAATTTCTGTTTTAAACAATCTATGCCTAAATAAGTTATTTGATGTCCAATCCACACATAAGAGAGCGGAAAATTAACAAACATTTTAAATCAAGAAATAAGATTACTTAATATTTCTTTCTCATTGTTTTAAGTCTTTAAATCAGAAAATAAGATCATTTAATATTTTTTGCTCAAAATTCCTACAAAAATATTGGTTTTCAGTATTTTAAGACCAAATAAATATTATGTCCATTTCACACATAAAAGTGCAAAAATTAACAAAATCTTTAAATCAGATAATAAGATTATTTAATATTTTCTTGCTCATTACCGCTTTAAAACTTTAAATCGGAGAATAAGATTATTTGATATTCTTTGCACATAACTGCTTCAAAAATGTCTGTTTCCACCATTTCATGACAAAATAAATTATATTGTGTCCAATCCACACATAATATTGCAGATAATGAATGAATGAAATCTGTAAATCGGAAATTAAAGTTATTTCATATTTTTTGCTCAATATTGCTTTAAGACTCTAAATCGGAAATTAAGATTATTTGATATTTTTGCTCGTAATTCCTTCGAAAATTTCTGTTTTCAGCATTTTATGACTGAAAAGGTATTTTATATCCAATCCTTACATAAAAGAGCCGTAAATTAACAAAAATATCAAATCAAGAAATAGGATTACTTGATATTTTTTCTAATTATTGTTTCAAGAGTTAGAGATAAGTTAGGTTTACGTTTAATAATAACAGAGACATAAATCAATATTGATACGACCTTAGTTGACGGTGCACGTGAACTTTCAGCTTGCTAATAAATTTCTAATCTATCAAGGTATTAAGCGATTTTTTTTTGTGAAAGTTGTGAACTAATCATTTGAAGTGCTCTTCTTTCTCGACACGTGAGCAAATTTTCTTTTTTCTAAAATTATCCCAAGTTCTTATCAACATTTGTTTTCATTGCTTCTCCTTTGTTTATTTTCTTAGAGGTGAATATCGCATATCCGTATATTCGATTCGCGCCAACGACTCGAGTTGATATCGGTTCTCCACCTCTTTCTAATGCTCAACATTGCAACGCTGTACTGTCACACTCAGTCTGTAATTCAGTAAGTCCACTGCTATTGTTATAAGAGTACGCCATTTTTCTGGTATTGCGGTTCATAAACATCGCGTCTTATTTTTGTACTAACCTGCACATCACTTTTCCCTGTGTATTCCTTTGTGTCCGTGGCCCTCCTGATCTGTTAGAGTCTCTCGTATAGGCCCACGAGAGTGAAAAGTCTACCTTATCCTCTCCCCTCAAGTTTATGTATATAAAAAAATACCGTCAATAGTACCCAAAGAGGACCAAAAATTGAAAATAATGACAGATAATTGTTCAGTGTGCACAAGATCAATCGCAGATGATGATCAACTCCAGTGTTCTGGATGTCGCTAATTCGTACACCCTCAGTGCACTAATCTTCCCACCAAAGAAATAGATTCCAAAAAGGAATCCAACACATAATGGAACTGTGCTAGCTGTGATGCACGTAAGCGATCATTGCGCGGCGGTTCCCAAATTTCTAGCAATGATAAGCCAATAACTATGGAACATTTTTCACTTCTCATGAATAAGATCACAACAATAGCTGACGATCTGAAGTCTATTAAAAAAGACCAATTTTCTATTATTTCTGAGATAGCAAAATATAGGGAAACAATTGAAAACCATTCAAAGACGCTCGATGTCCATCAAATTGCAATATCTGCCTGCGAAAGCAAAATAAACCTTCTCGAACACTTCAATACTACTCTTGGCTTGAACGTTGAATCGATCACCCATGATGTCCTCGAAATTAAACGAGGTATCCAGGAAAATTCTAAAAATTCTAATGCAGTTCTCCCGAAAACCTGTAACGTTAATGTCGAATCGGCCGAAATCCTCGATCGCGTCAGGAGAACTTTCAATGTAATATTAAAAAACGTACCAGAACCAGAAAGCCCAGATAACAATATAAATATAGCCACTGATGTGTTGAATAACATTGATTCCAACTCTCGAACCTTTGCTGTCAGGGCAACTCGGCTTGGAAAAACTCGATCAATTGGTCCACGTATGTTGAAAGTCACGTTCTCTAATACTGATATCGTCGCTGCCCTGTTGCGTAAAAAGACGAACTTACTCAGTATTCCCAAATATAAGCACATTAGTCTATTTTATGATAAAACACCCAAACAAATCGTCGAACTGAAAGAGCTTCGTGACGAATTGAAGTCCAAGGAATCTGCTGGTGAACAAAACTTGACCATCAAATATATCAACGGCAACCCAGCTATTGTCACAAGAAAACTTTGCAATGATTCAAAAAACTGACTGGTAACCTCTTAGAGTGGACTATCACATATTCTAATGTACAATCAATATGTTCCAAATACCGCGAACTCCTAACATATGGTCATTATCAAGAATCTTCCTTCATTTTGCTCACAGAAACTTGGCTCCAACCCAGCATACCCGATTCAGTAGTACACATACCAGGCTATCGACTGTTCAGACCTGACAGCACAACAACTATTGGTCACGGTGGAGTCTGCATTTATGTAAGGCAGGAGATAATTTCTACCTCAACTATTCATACCTCCCAAGTTCATACACCAGGCATAGATAATCTCTTCATGGAGATTAAATGCAACGAATTCTCTCTAACTATTGGTTGCATTTACCGCCCGCGTCGCTGTATCAGTGATTCTGTTTTGGCTGATCATTTGACACAACTTTCAGAGGGCAATAACTGTGTGATAGCAGACGACTTCATTCTTCCTGAAGTTGTTTGGCCTCTCATCAATATGCCGTCACCTTTGTCGCCCTCACTTCCTTTTGCTAAGTTGATGCATGATTTTAACTTTGAACAACTCATCCTGAAGCTAACAAGATATCGTCAAAACCAAGTCCCATCATTGTTAGATCTAGTCCTAGTGAATGTTGACAACCTAGTTTCAGACATCGAATATCTCCCTCCTTTCGGTAAATCAGACCATCTCACTCTCAAAACTAAAATCCAGTTCAGCGTTTCTTCACCCAAGAAAATGATAGCGAGAACGATTGAGATTATCAATTTCGGCAATCTAAATAGGGACCTGGCATGTATTAACTGGAAGGAGTGCCTTCCGTGCTCTGGTGTGGACGACATGTGGAATGTTTTTTCGGATATCCTGAGCTCCGCTATACGAGCCAATAGATATGTGAAAGAGGTTTCCACCAACCCTACTAAACCTTGGATCGACGACAACCTACGTAGCATGATCCGCCACAAGAAAAGACTTTGGCAAAGATTCACCAGACATAGAAAGCCAGAAGACTACGCAGTGCATCGATCATATTCGAATAACTTATCCAACACCATTAGACAGGCAAAAAAAAGTTACGAGTCAAAGATTGCCTCTTCGAAAAATCCAAAGAAGTTTTACAAATACGTTAGAACTTTCCTGAATACTAAAGTGTCTGTTCCCCTGGTCAGAAATCCCTCTGGTGCTGCCTGTATTGACTAGCAAGAATCGGCTGAAGTACTGGCCGAAACTTTTTCCGCCTCATTCACAAACGAGCCCGATGGACCTATACCGGGCATTAAGTGTCCGCGCTGAAGATTCGATCTCTGTGGAGATTGTTGAGAGAGAACTGAAGGAGTTAAATGCAGACTCGTCCCCTGGACCAGACGGTTTTACACCAAGAATTTTCAAGAACTGCTCTGGTTCCCTCTCTGAAGCTCTTGCGTTGATATTTGAGAAATCTTTTCACACGCACGCTCTACCTTTATCATGGTTAAAAGCATCAGTGACTCCGATTTTCAAGAAAGGTGACAAATTATCTCCAACCAATTATCGTCCAATAAGTCTAACTGCTGTCGCTTCTAAGATCATTGAAAGGGAGGTACTAAACCAGATGTCATAGTTCCTTTCAAAAATGATATTATTCCACAGGAGCAGCATGGATTCCTACCAGGTAGATCTGTGATCATGAATCTTCTGCGATGTGTGAATGATTGGACAAGGGCCATGGATGCTGGGATTCCTATCGACGTGATCTACTTAGACTTTTCTAAGGCCTTTGACCGAGTCCCCACAAAAAGACTCCTCGCCAAACTTGATCACCTTCAAGTTAGAGGAAACCTTCTGATGTGGATCAGAGCGTTTCTTAGCGGCAGGGAATTTAGCGTGCGAGTATCTGACGGAACCTCCCGACCCAGAATAATATCCAGTGGTATTCCTCAAGGATCAGTCTTAGGCCCTATTCTGTTTCTTCTATATACGGCTGATCTACCACTCCTCCTAAGATCTTCGTGCTCCCAGTTTGCCGATAACACCAAAATGCACAATGACGCAGATAAAGATTCGGCTGCTATACAACATGACCTCGATACTGTCTCTCAGTGGTGTGAGAACTGGCTGCTTCCACTGAATCTAGATAAGTGTACTGTGTTACATATGGGAAAAAAGAACCCGAGAAACCCATGCACACTGGGCGGTGTGAAGAGAATAATTTATATGATCTCCAAAAGAGAACTTCAAAACCACTCCTCGGCAGATCTTCCTATCTAATCGAGTTTTTGAAGCTTGGAACCGTTTGCCCTCTGAGGTCGTTGATGCTGCCAGTGTGAATACCTTCAAAAATAAATACGATCAATATACCAAGAGAACCAATGTGCCGGAGGACTTGTAATCTGTGTGTGACAATCTTTAAACTTTTCTTTCATTTATCTTTGTATTTACAAGTGTACTGTCAACTGATATATTGATTATTTTTTGCCCATAATTTCTACGAAAATGTTTGCTTCCAGCATTTTATGTCGAAATAAATGATATTATGTCCAATCCATACCTAAAAGTGCAGAAAATGAACAAAAACATTCAGTCGGAAAATAAGACTATTTGATATTTTTGCTCATAATTCTTTCGAAAATGTCCATTTTCGGCATTTTATGACTAAATAAGGTATATTATGTCCAATAATCACATAAAAGTGCAGAAAGTGAACAAAATCCTTCGATCGAAATATAACATTATTTTATATATTTTGCATATAGTTCATTCTAAAATCATTGTTTTCAGCATTTTATGACTAAATAAGTTATTTTATGTCCAATCCACATATGAGAGTGCAGAAAATGAACAAAAGCTTTAAATCGGACTATAAGATTATTTAATATCTTTTGTTCATAGCTCCATGGAAAATCTTATTTTCCAGCATTTTATTACTAAATAAGTTATATTATGTACAATCCACACATAAAAGTGCAGAAAATTTGCAAAATCTTTGAATCGGAAAATAAGATTATTTAATATTTTTTGCTCATAATTCCTTCCGGAATGTCTGTTTCCAGCATTTTATGACTAAGTAATGTATCTTATGTCCAATCCACACTTAAAAGAACAGAAAATGAACAGAGTCTTTGAATCGGAAAATAGTATTATTATATATTCTTTACCAATAATTCCTTCGATAATTTCAGTTTTCAGCATTTTATGACTGAAAAGGTATTTTATATCCAATCCATACATAAAAGAGCGGAAAATTAACAAAAATTTTAAATCAAGAAATAAGATTACTTGATATTTTTTCTAATTATTGTTTCAAGACTATAGATCGGAAAATAAGATAATCGTTTATTTTTTGCCCATAATTCCAACGAAAATGTTTGCTTCCAGCATTTTATGTCGACATAAATTATATTATGTCCAATCCATACATTAGAGAGCAGAAAATGAACAAAAACATTAAGTCGGAAAATAAGATTTTTTTTTTTGCTCATTAATACTTCAACACTTTGAATCGGAAAATAAGACTATTTGATATTTTTGCTCATAATTCCTTGAGAAAAATTCTGTTTTCAGCATCTTATGACTAAATAAGCTATTTTATGAGCAATCAACACATAAATGTGCAGAACATTAAGAAAATCTTTAAATTGGAAAATAAAATTACTTAATATTTCTGCTCATCATTCCTTTAAAACTTCCAATCAGAAAATAAAATTATTCAATATTTTTTGCTCATAATTCCTTAAAAAAATGTGTGTTTCCAGCAAATTATTACTAAATAAGCTAATTTTTTCCAATCCAAAAATAAATGTGCAGAAAATGAACAAAAATTTCAAATTTGAAAATAAGATTTTTTATTAAACTTTGCTCATTATTGCTTTAAAACTTATTTAAAAATAATATTTAATATTTTTTGCTCATAATTTCTTCTAAAAAGTCTGTTTTCAGCATTTCATGACTAAATAAGTAATATTATGTCCAATCCACACATAAAAGAGCAGAAATTGAACAAAATCTTTGAATCGGAAAATAGTATTATTCCATATTTTCTATTCAAAATTTCTTCGAAAATGTCTATTTTCGGCATTTTATGACTAAATAACGTATTTCATGTCCAATCTACACATAAAAGTGCAGAAATTGAACAGAATCGTTAAATAATAAAATAAGATTATTTAATATTTTTTACTCGTAATTCCTTCTGAAATGTCTGCTTCCAGCATTTTATGACTAAATAATGTATATTATGTCCAATCCACACATAAAAGTGGAGCAAATTAACAAAAAGTTTAAATCGGTAAATAAGATTTTTACTATATTTTGCTCATTACTCCTTCAAGACTTTAGTTATAGTTATATTATGGTCAATCCACACAAAAATGTGTCAAAAATGCACAAAATCATTAAATCAGAAAATAAGATTATTTGATATTTTTTGCTCATTACTCCTTCAAGACTTTAAATAGGAAAATTAAATTATTTAAATTTTTTTGTTGATAGTTCCTTCTAAAATGTCTGTTTTATACATTTTTTTACTAATTAAGTTATATTGTGTCCAAACAACAAATAAAAGTACGGAAGATGAACAAACTATTTAGATCAGAAAATAAGTTAGTTTTATATTTTTTGTTCATTATTGCTTCAAAACTTTTAATCGGAAAATAAGATCATTTAATATATTTGGCTCATAATTCCTACGAAAATGTTTGTTTTCAGAATTTTATGAACTTTGTTTTTAAAAATAATTTATATTATGTCCAATCCACACATAAAAGTGCAAAAAATGAACAAAAACTTTATTTTGCTCATTATTCATTTAAGATTTTAAATCGGAAAATAAGATTATTTGATATTTTTGCACATAATTCTTCCGAACATTTCTGTTTCCAGCATTTTATGTCTAAATAAGCTCTTTTATGAACAATCAACACATAAATGTGCTGAATATGAAGAAAAGCTCGAAATTGGAAAATAAAATTATTTAATATTTTTTGCACATAATTCCTTGGAAAATGTCTGTATCCAGCATATTAAGAATAATGTAAGGAGTAGTTTTTCTAATCCAGAAACAAGAGTGCAGAAAATGAACAAAAATTTCAAGTCTGAAAATAAGATTTTTTAATATATTTTGCTCATTATTGCTTTAAAACTTCAAGTCGGAGAATAATGTTATTCGAAATTTTTTGCTCATAATTTCATCAAAAAATCAGTTTTCAACATTTTATGACTAAATAAGTATTATTACGTCTAATCCACACATAAAAATGCAGAAAATGTACAAATTGTCTAATTCGGAAAATAACACTTTGAATCGGAAAATAAGACTATTTGATATTTTCGCTCATAATTCTTTCGAAAAATTCTGTTTTCAGCATCTTATGACTAAATAAGCTATTTTATGAGCAATCAACACACAAATGTGCAGAACATTAAGAAAATCTTTAAATTGGAAAATAAAATTACTTAATATTTCTGCTCAGCATTCCTTTAAAACTTCATATCAGAAAATAAAATTATTCAATATTTGTTGCTCATAATTCCTTTAAAAAATGTGTGTTTCCAGCAAATTATTACTAAATAAGCTAAATTTTTTCCGATCCAAAAATAAATGTGCAGAAAATGAACAAAAATTTCAAATTTGAAAATAAGATTTTTTATTAAACTTTGCTCATTATTGCTTTAAAACTTCAAGTCGAGAAATAATATTTAATATTTTTTGCTCATAATTTCTTCTAAAAAGTCTCTTTTCAGCATTTCATGACTAAATAAGTAATATTATGTCCAATCCACACATAAAAGAGCAGAAAATGAACAATATCTTTGAATCGGAAAATAGTATTATTCCATATTTTCTATTAATAATTTCTTCGAAAATGTCTATTTTCGGCATTTTATGACTAAATAACGTATTTCATGTCCAATCTACACATAAAAGTGCAGAAATTGAACAGAATCGTTAAATAATAAAATAAGATTATTTAATAATTTTTACTCGTAATTCCTTCTGAAATGTCAGTTTCCAGAATTTTATGACTAAATAATGTATATTATGTCCAATCCACACATAAAAGTGGAGCAAATTAACAAAAAGTTTAAATCGGTAAATAAGATTTTTACTATATTTTGCTCATTACTCCTTCAAGACTTTAGTTATATTATGGTCAATCCACACAAAAATGTGTCAAAAATGCACAAAATCATTGAATCAGAAAATAAGATTATTTGATATTTTTTGCTCATTACTCCTTCAAGACTTTGAATAGGAAAATTAAATTATTAAAATTTTTTTGTTCATAGATCCTTCTAAAATGTCTGTTTTATACATGTTTTTACTAATTAAGTTATATTGTGTCCAAATAACAAATAAAAGTACGGAAGATGAACAAGCTATTTAGATCAGAAAATAAGTTAGTTTTATATTTTTTGTTCATTATTGCTTCAAAACTTTTAATCGGAAAATAAGATCATTTAATATTTTTGGCTCATAATTCCTACGAAAATGTTTGTTTTCAGAATTTTATGAACTTTATTTTTAAAAATAATTTATATTATGTCCAATCCACACATAAATGTGCAGAAGATAAAGAGAATCTTTAAATCGGAATATTAGATAATTTAATATTGTTTGCTCAATATTGCTGTAAAACACTAAATCGGAAAATAAGATTGAATAATATTTTTAACGCGTAATTTCTTCTGAAATGTCTGTTTCCAGAATTTTATGACAAAATAATGTATATTATGTCCAATCCACACATAAAAGTGCAAAAAATGAACAAAAACTATATTTTGCTCATTATTCATTTAAGATTTTAAATCGGAAAGTAAGATTATTTGATATTTTTGCACATAATTCCTTCGAAAATGTCTGTATCCAGCATATTAAGAATAATGTAAGGAGTAGTTTTTCTAATCCAGAAACAAGAGTGCTGAAAATGAACAAAAATTTCAAGTCTGAATAAAAAAAATAATTCCTTCTGAAATGACTGTTTCCAGCATTTTAAAATTGTATGAGATATATTATGTCAAATCCACACATGAAAGAGCTGAAAATGAACAAAAGTTTTAAATCAGAAAATAAGATCTTTACTATATTTTGCTCATTTTTGCTTTAAGATTTTAAATCGGAACATAAGATTACGTTAGATTTTTTGATCCTAATTCCTTCTAAAATTTCTGTTTCCAACATTTTATGACTAAATAAGGTATTTCATGTCCATTCTTAACATAATAGTGAAGAAAATGAACAAAAAATTTAAATCTGGAAATATTTCTTGCTCATAGTTCCTACGAAAATGATTTGTTTCAGCACTTAATGACTAAATAAGTTATATTATGTCCATTTCACACATAAAACGCAAAAATTTTACAAAATCTTCAAATCAGAAAATAAGATTATTTAAATTCTTTTGCTCATTACTGCTTCAAAACTTTAAATCGGAAAATAAGATTATTTGATATGCTTTGCTCATAACTCCTTCGGAAATTTCGGTTCCCAGCATTTAATATCGCAATAAGTTATATTATGTCCAATCGACACATAAAAGTGCAGAAAATTAACAAAATCTTCAAATCGGAAAATAAGAATATATAATATTTTTTGCTCATCATTGCGTTAGAACACTAAAACGGAAAATAAGATTGTTTAATATTTTTTACTAGCAATTCCTTCTGAAATGTCTCTTTTCAGCATTTCATGACTAAATAAGTAATATTATGTCCAATCCACACATAAAAGAGCAGAAAATGAACAATATCTTTGAATCGGAAGATAGTATTATTCCATATTTTCTATTAATAATTTCTTCGAAAATGTCTATTTTCGGCATTTTATGACTAAATAACGTATTTCATGTCCAATCTACACATAAAAGTGCAGAAATTGAACAGAATCGTTAAATAATAAAATAAGATTATTTAATAATTTTTACTCGTAATTCCTTCTGAAATGTCAGTTTCCAGCATTTTATGACTAAATAATGTATATTATGTCCAATCCACACATAAAAGTGGAGCAAATTAACAAAAAGTTTAAATCGGTAAATAAGATTTTTACTATATTTTGCTCATTACTCCTTCAAGACTTTAGTTATATTATGGTCAATCCACACAAAAATGTGTCAAAAATGCACAAAATCATTGAATCAGAAAATAAGATTATTTGATATTTTTTGCTCATTACTCCTTCAAGACTTTGAATAGGAAAATTAAATTATTAAAATTTTTTTGTTCATAGTTCCTTCTAAAATGTCTGTTTTATACATGTTTTTACTAATTAAGTTATATTGTGTCCAAATAACAAATAAAAGTACGGAAGATGAACAAGCTATTTAGATCAGAAAATAAGTTAGTTTTATATTTTTTGTTCATTATTGCTTCAAAACTTTTAATCGGAAAATAAGATCATTTAATATTTTTGGCTCATAATTCCTACGAAAATGTTTGTTTTCAGAATTTTATGAACTTTATTTTTAAAAATAATTTATATTATGTCCAATCCACACATAAATGTGCAGAAGATAAAGAGAATCTTTAAATCGGAATATTAGATAATTTAATATTGTTTGCTCAATATTGCTGTAAAACACTAAATCGGAAAATAAGATTGAATAATATTTTTAACGCGTAATTTCTTCTGAAATGTCTGTTTCCAGAATTTTATGACAAAATAATGTATATTATGTCCAATCCACACATAAAAGTGCAAAAAATTAACAAAAACTATATTTTGCTCATTATTCATTTAAGATTTTAAATCGGAAAGTAAGATTATTTGATATTTTTGCACATAATTCCTTCGAAAATGTCTGTATCCAGCATATTAAGAATAATGTAAGGAGTAGTTTTTCTAATCCAGAAACAAGAGTGCAGAAAATGAACAAAAATTTCAAGTCTGAATAAAAAAAATAATTCCTTCTGAAATGACTGTTTCCAGCATTTTAAAATTGTATGAGATATATTATGTCAAATCCACACATGAAAGAGCTGAAAATGAACAAAAGTTTTAAATCAGAAAATAAGATCTTTACTATATTTTGCTCATTTTTGCTTTAAGATTTTAAATCGGAACATAAGATTACGTTAGATTTTTTGATCCTAATTCCTTCTAAAATTTCTGTTTCCAACATTTTATGACTAAATAAGGTATTTCATGTCCAATCTTAACATAATAGTGAAGAAAATGAACAAAAAATTTAAATCTGGAAATATTTCTTGCTCATAGTTCCTACGAAAATGATTTGTTTCAGCACTTAATGACTAAATAAGTTATATTATGTCCATTTCACACATAAAACGCAAAAATTTTACAAAATCTTCAAATCAGAAAATAAGATTATTTAAATTCTTTTGCTCATTACTGCTTCAAAACTTTAAATCGGAAAATAAGATTATTTGATATGCTTTGCTCATAACTCCTTCGGAAATTTCGGTTCCCAGCATTTAATATCGCAATAAGTTATATTATGTCCAATCGACACATAAAAGTGCAGAAAATTAACAAAATCTTCAAATCGGAAAATAAGAATATATAATATTTTTTGCTCATCATTGCGTTAGAACACTAAAACGGAAAATAAGATTGTTTAATATTTTTTACTAGCAATTCCTTCTGAAATGTCTATTTCCAGCAGTTTATGACAAAATAATGTATATTATGTCCAATCCACACATGAAAGTGGAGAAAATTATCAAAAAGTTTAAATCGGTAAATAAGATTTTTACTATATTTTGCTCATTATTGCTTTATGATTTTAAATCGGAAAATAAGACTATTTTATATTTTTCCTCATAACTCCTTCGAAAATGTCTGCTTCCCAGCATTTTATGTCTAAATAAGTAATATTATGTCCAGTCCACTCATCTAAATGTAGATATTGAACAAAATTTTTAAATCGAAAAATAAGTTTATTTCATAATTTTTGCTCAATATTGCTTTAAAACTCAGAGTCGGAAATTAAGATTAATTGATATTTTTTGCTCATAATTCCTACTAGAATCTCTGTTTCCAACATTTTTTGATTAGATAAAGTATATTATGTCCAGTCCACACATAAAAGTGCAGAAAATGAACAAAAATTTTAAATCAGAAAATAAGATTGCTCATTATTTTTTTAAGATTTTAAATTGGAAATTAAGATTATTTGTTATTTTTGCACATTATTCTTTCGAGAATTTATGTTTTCAGCATTTTATGACTAAACAAGCTATTTTATGAACAATCAACACATAAATGTGCTGAAAATGAAGAAAAACTTGCAATTGGGGAGTAAAATAATTTAAAAGTTTTGCTCATTATATCTTCGAAACTTCAAATCAGAAAATAAAATTATTTAATATTTTTTGCTCATCATTCCTTCGAAAATGTCTGTTTCAAGCATATTAAGACTAAACAAGGTATAATTATTCTAATCCAAATATATAAGTGCAGAAAATGAACAAAATTTCCGAATCTGAAAATAAGATTTTTTAATATATTTTGCTCATAGTTTCTTCTAAAAAGTCTGTTTTCAGCATTTTATAACAATATAATTAATATTATTATTAATCCACACAAAAAAGGGCAGAAAATGAATAAAATGTCTAAATCGGAATATAAGATGACTAAATATTTTTTTCTCATTATTGCTTTAATACTTATATCGGAAAATAGGATTAATTGAAATTTTTTGCTCATAATTCCTTCTAAAATCTCTGTTACCAGCAATATATGACTAAATAATATATATTTTGCCAATTCACACTAAAAGTGCAAAAAATGATAGAAAGCTCTAAATCGTAAAAAAAGATTATTTAAAATTTTTTGGTGATTATTGCTTTAAAATCCTAAATCGGAAAATGCGACTGTTTAATATTTTTTGCTCAATAATCCTTCTAAAATATTTGTTTTCAGCATTTTTTTACTAAATAATTTATATTATGGTCAATCGACACATAAAAGTGCAAAAATTAACAAAATCTTTAAATCAGAAAATAAGATTAATTAATATTTCTTACTCATTATTGCTTTAAAACTTTAAATATGAAAATGAAATTATTTAATATTTTGTGTTCATAATTTATTCTAAAATGTCTCTTTTCTACATTTTATTGCTAAATAATTTATATTATTATTATATTAACAATTAAAAGTACTGAAGATGATCAAAATCTTTAGATCAGAAAATAAGGTTATTTTATATTTTTTGTTCATTATTGCCTTAAGACTTTTAAACGGAAAATAAGATTATTTTGTGTCCAATCCGCAAATAAAAGTGCTGAAAATGAACAAAATCTTTAAATCAGATTATTTAATATTTTTTGTTCTATATTGCTTTAGAACCTTAAATCGGAAAATAAGATTATTTAATATTTTTTGCTCATAATTCCTTCTAAAATCTCTGTCTCCGGTATTTTTTGATTAGATAAAGTATATTTTGTCCAATCCACACATAAAAGTGCAGAAAATTAACAAAAATTTTAAATCGAAAAATAAGATTTCTTACTATATTTTGCTCATTATTGCTTCAAGAACTCAAATCGGAAATAAGATTATTTTACATTTTTAGCTCCTAACTCCTTCAAAAATATCTGCTTTAATCATTTTATGACTAAATAAGGTATTTCACATCCAATCCACACATAAAAGAACGGAAAATGAACCAAAATTTTAAATGAAAAAATTAGATTACTTAATATTTTTTCTCATTATTGTTTTAAAACTTTAAATCGGAAATTTGGATCACTTAGTATTTTTTGCTCATAATTCCTTCTGATATGTCTGTTTCCAGCGTTTTATGACTTAATAAAGTATATTATGTCCAAACCACACATAAAAATGCAGAAAATTAACAAAAACTTTAAATCGGAGAATAAGATTATTTGAAATTTTTGCACATAATTCTTTCAAAAATTTCTGTTTTCAGAATTTTATGACTAAATAAGTAATATAACGTCTAATCCACACATAGAAGGGCAGAAAATGATCAAAATGTTTATATCGGAATAAAAGATTACTTTTTTTTCTCATTATTGCTATAAAACTACAAATCGGAAAATAGGACTAAGTGATATTTTTTTGTTCCTAATTCCTTAAAAAATTTCTGTTTTCATTATTTTATGACTAAATAAGGCATTTCATGTCCAATCTACACATAAGAGTGCAGAAAATGAACAAAAATATTAAATCAGAAAATAAGATTTCTTAATATATTTTGCTCATCATTGCTTTAAGACTTTAAATCGAAAAATAAGAATATTCGATATTTTTGCTCATAATTCTTTCGAAAATTTTTGTTTTCAGCATTTTATGACTGAATAATGTATTTTAAATCCAAAACACACATAAAAGTGCAGAAAATGAACAAAAGCTTTAAATCAGAAAATAAGATTGCTCATTATTGTATTAAGATTCTTAATTGGAAAATAAGATTATTTGTTATTTTTGCACATTATTCTTTGGAAAACTTATGTTTTCAGCATTTTATGACTAAACAAGTTATTTTATGAACAATCAACACTCAAATGTGCTGAATATGAAGAAAAACTTGAAATTGGGGAATAAAATAATTTAAAAGTTTTGCTCATAATATCTTCGAAACTTTAAATCAGAAAATAAAATTATTTAATATTTTTTGCTCATCATTCCTTCGAAAATGTCTGTTTCATGCATATTAAGACTAAATGAGGTATAATTTTTCTAATCCAAAAATATAAGTGCAGAAAATGAACAAATATTCCAAATCTGAAAATAAGATTTTTTAATATATTTTGCTCACAGTTTCTTCTAAAAAGTCTGTTTCCAGCATTTTATAACAATATAATTAATATTATTATTAATCTACACATAAAAGGGCAGAAAGTGAATAAAATGTCTAAATCGGAATATAAGATTACTTAATATTTTTTTCTCATTATTGCTTTAATACTTTATATCGGAAAATAGGATTAATTGAAATTTTTTGCTCATAATTCTTTCTAAGATCTCTGTTTCCAGCAATATATGACTAAATAATATATATTTTGCCAATCCACACTAAAAGTGCAAAAAATGATAGAAAGCTCTAAATCGGAAAATAAGATTATTTAAAATTTTTTGGTGATTATTGCTTTAAAATCCTAAATCGGAAAATGAGACTTTTTGATATTTTTTGCTTAATAATCCTTCGAAAATATTTGTTTTCAGCATTTTTTTACTAAATAAGTTATATTATGGTCAATCGACACATAAATGTGCAAAAATTAACAAAATCTTTAAATCAGAAAATAAGGTTATTTAATATTTTTTGCTCATTATTGCTTTAAAACTTTAAATATGAAAATGAAACTATTTAATATTTTGGGTTCATAATTTATTCTAAAATGTCTATTTTCTACATTTTATGGCTAAATAATTTATAGTATTATTATATTAACAATTAAAAGTACTGAAGATGATCAAAATCTTTAGATCAGAAAATAAGGTTATTTTATATCTTTTGTTCATTATTGCCTTAAAACTTTTAAACGGAAAATAAGATTATTTTGTGTCCAATCCGCAAATAAAAGTGCTGAAAATGAACAAAATCTTTAAATCAGTAAATAAGATTATTTAATATTTTTTGTTCTATATTGCTTTAGAACCTCAAATCGGAAAATAAGATTATTTAATATTTTTTGCTCATAATTCCTACTAGAATCTCTGTTTCCAGCATTTTTTGATTAGATAAAGTATATTATGTCCAATCCACACATAAAAGTACAGAAAATGAACAAAAATTTTAAATCAGAAAATAAGACTGCTCATTATTGTTTTAAGATTTTAAATTGGAAAATAAGATTATTTGTTATCTTTGCACATTATTCTTTCGAAAATTTATGTTTTCAGCATTTTATGACTAAACAAGCTATTTTATGAACAATCAACACATAAATGTGCTGAAAATGAAGAAAAACATGCAAATGGGGAGTAAAATAATTTAAAAGTTTTGCTCATTATATCTTCGAAACTTCAAATCAGAAAATAAAATTATTTAATATTTTTTGCTCATCATTCCTTCGAAAATGTCTGTTTCCCGCATATTAAGACTAAACAAGGTATAATTTTTCTAATCCAAATATATAAGTGCAGAAAATGAACAAAATTTCCGAATCTGAAAATAAGATTTTTTAATATATTTTGCTCATAGTTTCTTCTAAAAAGTCTCTTTTCAGCATTTTATAACAATATAATTAATATTATTATTGTTAGAGATCACGTGATTCGCCGGTTACGACCACCACCCATACCACGAGGGCATCAGCGCCCTCTTTACGTTTTAGTTCAATTCGAGTTTTTCCGTTATGTTCAGTTACGATTCAACCTTTGTTCACGATCATTCTTCATTTCAATAATTTTGTATTTTGGTTTAATAAATCGGTTGTTTTTAATTTAGACAAGTGTTTCGTCTTTCATTTGCCAATAAACTTCTAACAATTATTAATCCACACATAAAAGTGCAGAAATTGAGCAAAAACCTTAAATCGGAAAATAAGATTACTTCATATTTTTAGGACATTAATTGCTTTAAAATGTCTGTTATTACTAAATAAGTTATAATATGTCCAATACACACATCAAAGTGCAAAAATTGAACAAAAAATCTAAATCGCAAATAAGATTATTTAATTGTTTTAGCTCATAACTTGTTCTAAAATGTCTGTTTTCACCATTTTATGACTAAATTAGGTATAATATGTCCAATCCACACTTAAAAGGACAGAAATTGAACAAAAACCTTAGTAGATATACTAAGAGAGTTCTACATCATCACAGTCAGCATGATTTTTCAGAGGGGCCCAGAATAATGAAATAATAATTTCAATGGTGGGGCGCGCATGGTGGCGAGCGTGCAGAATATTCTTTCCAAGGGGGTCTCAATTTTAGAAATCGTAGATTCCTTCTTATCAAACAACTAGAGCGCCATCTAGCGTGGAGAGGCTTTGTAACTCTATTATAATTTAAGTTAAATTTCTACTATGTAACTGCATTAGTTATAATTCTAATTAAACTCCTACTTTTCAAACGTGAGCGTGCGCGCCATCTAGCAGAGAGTGATTACTTTTATTATATTTAATATTGCTGTGAAAAAAAAGTTCATGCATCGCCGTTTCGAACCCACATCCATAAAACCACACACATCCCATACTATGCGCCTCAACCCAGCGTGCTCTTCGGCCCCATTTGAAAAACATAGGAGATTGTTGAATAGAACAGTGATTTCATGCGGTGTGGGGGAAATGCATGATTGAATTCCTTATCGCTAAGAGAGACAAGCAACATCGACCGAGTAGTGTACGTATATGGCCGCCGGCTGTTTCCTCTTTTTCAGTGGCGTAACATTCTAAATGATGAGAATAAAATATTCAACTAATTTTATTCTCATCTTTTGAAATTTTGTAAGAAATTTCAATTGCATGGTGGCATATATCAAGAAGATATTACAGAATATTTATTTATAATTTATCAGTGTCAATATACATAATGTATATAATAAAATTACTGCAAATTATTCAGTTGAATAAATTTACTTGGATTATAAAATATTTTGAATCCTCAGTTATGACTCGTATAAATTTTATACAAAACTTTAAAATTATAACAACTGGAATGGATTTGTCCGCTGGCTAAAGGCCGCAAGATTTTATAAAATTTATTATGGGCTTGGATTCCGGAAATAATACACTTTTATTTATTTTACTTCAAGGTATTTGTTATTAAATTATTTATAATATTTTACTAGCCTTTACATATATATATATATATATATATATATATATATATATATATATATATATATATATATATATACTTATCAATCACATTTATTATACATAAAAAAGGTTTTGTGGAGCGGTCTGTGAAATGATTAAATTCCTTATTAATTATATTCATTTTTATACATAATGATTATATGGATGAATATTGATGAATTTCTAATATTAATTATCTCAAACGAGTCGTCGTCAGATATAACGGTGATTTCTTATGGTCTGCGAAATTATTAAACTCTTTATCAATTATATTCATTTTTATACATAATGATTATATGGATGAATATTGATGAATTTCTAATATTAATTTTTATATATTAATTATCTCAAACGGATTCAACGGTTATTTCTTGCGGTATGGGAAAATTTATGACTAAATTCATTCTTAATCAATTATATTTATTTTTGTACATAATGATTATATGAGAAAATATAAATGCATTTCTAATATTAATTAATTAATTAATTTGACGAAGATTCAGTTTTTGTTTAAATCGACCAAGATTTTTGTATCTAACCGTTGCCACCGAAATATATATCGGTGACTACGATTTAACACAATGCCTTGATATGTCAAGAGCTTTTGCCATTCTGACTCAGTTAAAATGACTTTTTGATTCTCTTTTCCACTCAATTTTATACACAAGAAAAATCCGTCATCAGAATTGTATCCAACTGATATAAACCTACTAAGTGATTTATTTAGCGGGAATCTGCGCTCACCGATTACAACACATTTATATATTTCACCGACACCAGGTAAGTTTGAATACCCATCTATTTGGGATACATAGTTAGCGAAGAAACTAAGTGGTTGAGACATGACTGATTACTAATAATTTTAAACACTATCAAATGTTATTTATACCTTGTCCCCTCCACATACACGAACTATCAAGAAGAATTACTCCATACCCTATTATTTTTTAATTTTATGTAGTGTAACATATTGATGATTTTTCTTACATCTGTGTGTTAAATCATTGTCACCGAGATATATTTCGGTGGCAACGGTTAGATACAAAAATCTTGGTCGATTTAAACAGAAACTGAATCATCGTCAAATTAATTAATTAATTAATATTAGAAATGCATCAATATTTTCTCATATAATCATTATGTATAAAAATAAATATTTAGAATGAATTTAGTCATACATTTTCCCATACCGCAAGAAATAACCGTTGTATCCGTTTGAGATAATTATTATATAAAAATTAATATTAGAAATTATGTATAAAAATTAATATAATTGATAAAGAGTTTAATAATTTCCCAGACCATAGGAAATCACCGTTATATCTGACGACGACTCGTTTGAGATAATAAATATTAGAAATTCATCAATATTCATCCATATAATCATTATGTATAAAAATGTATATAATTAATAAGGAATTTAATCATATCTTAGACCGCTCCACAAAACCTTTTTTATGTATAATAAATGTGATTGATAAGTATATCATATGTAAAGGCTAGTAAAATATTATAAATAATTTAATAACAAATACCTTGAAGTAAAATAAATAAAAGTGTATTATTTCCGGAATCCAAGCCCATAATAAATTTTATAGAATCTTGCGGCCTTTAGCCAGCGGACAAATACATTCCAGTTGTTATAATTTTAAAGATTTGTATAAAATTTATACGAGTCATAACTGAGAATTCAAAATATTTTTCAATCCAAGTAAATTTATTCAACTGAATAATTTGCAGTAATTTAATTATATACATTATGTATATTGACACTGATAAATTATAAATAAATATTCTGTAATATCTTCTTGATATATGTCACTATGCAATTGAAATTTCTTACAAAATTTCAAAAGATGAGAATAAAATTAGATGAATATTTTATTCTCATCAATTAGAATGTTATGCCACTGGAAAAGAGGAAACAGCCGCCGGCCATATACGTACTCGGTCGATGTTGCTTGTCTCTCTTACCGATAAGGAATTCAATCATGCATTTCCCCCCCCCCCCGCATGAAATCACTGTTCTATTCAACAATCTCCTATGTTTCAAATGGGACCGAATAGCACGCTGGGTTGAGGCGCATAGTATGGGATGCGTGTGGTTTTATGGATGTGGGTTCGAAACGGCGATGCATGAACTTTTTTTTCACAGCAATATTAAATATAATAAAACTAATCACTCTCTGCTAGATGGCGCGCACGCTCATGTTTGAAAAGTAGGAATTTAATTAGAATTATAACTAGTTCAGTTACATAGTAGAAATTTAACTTAAATTATAATGTAGTTACATAGCCTCTCCACGCTAGATGGCGCTCTAGTAGTTTGAAAAGAAGGAATCTACGATTTATTAAAATTGAGACCCCCTTGGAAAACATATTCTGCACGATCGCCACCACGCGCGCCCCACCATTGAAATTATTATTTCATTATTCTAGACCCCTCTGAAAAATCATGCTGACTATGATGATGTAGAACTCTCTTAGTATATCTACTAAGGTTTTTGTTCAATTTCTACACGTTTGGACATATTATAACTTATTTAGTCATTAAATGCTGAGAACAGACGTTTTAGAAGAAGTAATGAGCTAAAAATATTGAATAATCTTATTTTCAGATTTAAAGTTTTTGTTCAATTTCTGCACTTTTATGTGTGTATTGGACATATTGTAACTGAATGAGTCATAAAATGCTGGAAACAGACATTTTTGACCAAGTTATGAGCTTAAAATATGAAATAATTTTATTTCCCGATTTAAAGTTTTTGTTCAATTTCTGCACTTTTATGTATGGATTGGACATATTATAACTTATTTAGGACTTAAATTCTGAAAACAGAGATTCTCGACCAAGTTATGAGCTAAAAATATTAAATAATGTTATTTTTCGATTTAAAGTTTTTGTTTAATTTCAGCACTTTTATGTGTAGATTGGTCATATTATAACTAATTTTGTCATAAAATGCTGAAAACAGACATTTTAGACCAAGTTATGAGCTAAAAATAAGGAATAATTATTGTATTTTCCGATTTAAGGATTTTGTTCAATTTCTGCACTTTTTTGTGTGTATTGGACATATTATAACAAATTTAGTCATAAAATGCTGAAAACAGACATTTTAGTCCAAGTTATGAGCTAAAAATATGAAATAATTTTATTTTCCAATTTGAAGTTTCTGTTCAATTTCTGCACTTTTATTTGTGGACTGGACATATTATAACGTATTTAGTCATTAAATTCTGAAAACAGAGATTCTCGACCAAGTTATGAGCTAAAAATATTAATTATTCATATTTTCAAATTTAAAGTTTTTGTTCAATTTCTGCACTTTTATGTGTAGATTGGTCAAATTATAACTGATTTAGTCATAAAATGCTGGAAACAGACATTTTACACCAAAATATGAGCTAGTTATATGAGATAATCTTATTTTCCGATTTGAAGTTTTTGTTCAATTTCGGCACTTCTATGTGTGGATTGGAAATACTCTACCTTATTTAGTCATAAAATGATGAAAACAGACATTTTAGACCAAGTTATGAGCTAAAGATATGAAATAATCGTATTTTCCGATTCAAAGTTTTTGTTCAATTTCTGCAATTTTATGTGTGGAGTGTACATATTATATCTTATTTAGTCATAAAATGCTGAAAACAGACATTTTAGACCAAGTTATCTCTAAAAATATTATTCATATTCATATTCAGATAATCTTATTTTCCGATTTAGAATTTTTTTTCAATTTCTGCACTTTTATGTGTGTATTGGACATATTATAGCTTATTTAGTCATAAAATGATGAAAACTGACATTTTAGACCAAGCTATGAGCTAGTGATATGAGATAATCTTATTTTCCGATTAAAACTTTTTGTTCAATTTCTGCACTTTTATGTGTCGATTGGACACATTATAACTTATTTAGTCATAAAATGCTGAAAACAGTCCTTTTAGATTAAGTTATGAGCCAAAATTATTAAATAATCTTATTTTCCCATTTAAAGTTTTTGTTAAATTTCTGCACTTTTATGTGTGGATTGGATATATTATTACTTATGTAGTCATAAAATGCTGAGAACAGTCCTTTTAGACCAAGTTATTAGCTAAAAATATGAAATAATCTTATTTCCCGACATAAAGTTTTTGTTCAATTTCTGCATTTTTATGTGTAGATTGAACATATTATACCTTATTTAGTTAAAAAATGCTCAAAACATACATTTTAGACCAAGTTATGAGCTAATAAAATTAAATAATCTTATTTTCCGATTTAGATTTTTTGTTCAGTTTGTGCACATTGATGTTGGACATATTATAACTTATATAGTCATAAAATGCTGGAAACAAACATTTTCGAATTTTCGAAGGAATTATGAGCAAAAATTATTGAATAATCTTATTTCTTTATTTAAAACTTTTGTTCATTTTCAGCACTTTTATGTGTGGATTTTTCATAATATACCTTACTTATTCATAAAATGCCGAGAACAGACAATTTCGAAGGAATTTTGGGCAAAAAATTATTAAACAATCTCATTTTCCGATTTAGAGTTTTCTATCATTTTCTGTACTTTTATTTTTGGATTTGAAAAAATTATATATATTATATATATATATATATATATATATATATATATATATATATATATATATATATATATATATATATTTCCGATTTTAAGTTTTAAAACAAAGATGAGAAAAATATATTAAGTATTCTTACTTCTTGATTTAAGATTCTTGTTCATTTTTGGCATTCTTATGTGTGGATTGGACATGAAATACCTTATTTAGTCATAAAATGATGAAAACAGACTTTTTTAAGGAATGAGGAGCAAAAAATATAAAATAATCTTATTTTCCGATTTAAAATCTTAAAATCAATGAGCAAAATATAGTAAGAAGTTATATTTTCCGATCTTAAGTTTTGGTTCATTTTCTGCTCTTTTATGTGTGGATTGGACATAATATACTTTATTTGGTCTTAAAATGCTGAAAACAAACATTTTCGAAGTTATTATGAGCAACAAATATTAAATAATGTTATTTTCCGATTAAAAGTTTTTGTTAATTCTCTGCAGTTTTATGATTGGATTGGACATATTATACATTAATTAGTCATAAAATGCTGGGTACAGACATTTCAGATGGAATTATGAGCAAAAATATAAAATAATCTTATTTTCCGATTTACAATATTTAAGCAATAATGAGCAAATTATAGTAAAATATCTTATCTTCCAATTTAAAGTCTTTGTTAATTCTCTGCACTTTTATGTTTGCCTTGAACATAATATACATTATTTAGTCATAAAATGCTGAAAACAAACATTTTCGTAGGAATTATGAGCAAAAAATATAATATGATTTTAATTTCCGATTTAAAACTTTTAAACAGTAATGAGAAAAATATTAAGTAATCTTATTTCTTGATTCAAGACTTTTGTTCCTTTTCCGCTCTTTCATATGTGGATTGAATATAAAATACCTTATTTAGTCATAAAATGTTGAATAAAGAAATTTTAGAAGGGATTTGGAGCAGAAAATATAAAGTAATCTTATTTTCCGATTTAAAATCTTAAAGCAATAATGAGCAAAATATAGTAAAAAGTCTTATTTTCCGATTTAAGGTTTTTGTTAACTTTCTGCACATTTATGTGTGGATTGGACATAATATAACTTATTTTGTAATGAAATGCTGGAAAATAACATTTCCGATGGAATTATGAACAAAAGATATTAAATAATCTTTTATTCCGATTTAAAGCTTTTGTTCATTTTCTGCACTCTTATGTGTGGATTGGACATAAAATATCTTATTTAGTCATAAAATGCTCAAAACAATGATTTTAGAAGTAATTTTGTGCAAAATATATTAAATATACTTATTTTTCGATTTGAGGATTTTGTTCATTTTCTGCACTTTTATGTGTGTATTGGACATAATATACCTTATTTAGTTATAAAATGCCGAAAATAGACATTTTCAAAGAAATTATGAGTAAGAAATATTGAATAATACTATTTTCCGATTCAAAGATTTTGTTCATTTTCTGCACATTTCTGTGTGGATTGTACCCAATATACATTATTTATTCATAAAATTCTCGAAACAGACATTTCAGACGGAATTATGAGCAACAAATATTAAATAATCTTATTTTCCGATCTAATGATTTTGTTAATTCTCTGCACTTTTATGTGTGGATTGGACATTATATAACATATTTAGTCTTAAAATGCTGGAAATAGATATTTTCGAAGAAATTTTGTGCAAAGACATAAAATAGTCTTGTTTTCCGATTATAAGTTTTAAAACAATAATGAGAAAAAGATATTAACTAATCTTATTTCATGATTTTTTTCGCTCTCTTATGTGTGGATTGGCTATAAAGTACCGTTTTTAGTAATAAAATACTGAAAACAGAAATTTTCGAAAGAAATATGAGCAAAAATATCAAATAATCTTAATTTCCGTTTTTGAGTCCTAAAGCATCAATGAGCAAATTATATTAAAAAATCTTATTTTCCGACTTAATGTTTTTGTTCATTTATTGCACTTTTATGTAATGATTGGGCATATTATATGTTATTTAGTTATAAAATGCTGGAAACAGACATTTCAGAAGGAATTATGTGCAGAAAATATTGAATAAACTTATTTTCCGATTTAGAGATTGAAGCAATAATGAGCAAAATATATGAAACTATCTTATTTTCCGATTTAATGATATTGTTCATTTCCTGCACTTTTATGTGTGGATTGGAAATAATATACATTATTTTGTCATAAATTGCTGGAAACAGACCTTTCAGAAGAAACGATCTTATTTTCCGATTTAGTGTTTTAAAGCAATAATGAGCAAAAACTATTAAATAATCTTATTTCCGATTTAAAGATTTTTTTCATTTTCTGCACATTTATGTGTGGACTGAACATATTATAACTTATTTAGTAATAAAATGCTGGAAAATAACATTTTCGATGAAATTATGAACAAAAGATATATTAAATAATCCTAGATTCCGAGTTAAAGCTTTTGTTCATTTTCTGCACTCTTATGTGTGGAACAAACAATAATAAATAATTTTCCGATTTAAAGATTTTGTTCATTTTCTGCACTTTTATGTGTGGATTCCACATAATATAACTTACTGCGATATTAAATGCTGGGAACCGAATTTTCGAAGGAGTTATGAGCAAAGCATATCAAATAATCTTATTTTCCGATTTAAAGTTTTGAAACAGTAATGATCAAAAAATATTAAATAATCTTATTTTCTGATCTAAAGATTTTGTAAAATTTTTGCGTTTTATGTGTGAAATGGACATAATATAACTTATTTAGTCATAATGTGCTGAAACAAATCATTTTCGTAGGAATTATGAGCAAGAAATATTGAATGACCTTATTTTCCGACTCAACGTCTTAGAACAATAATGAGAAAAAATATTATGTAATCTTATTTCTTGATTTAAAATTTTTGTTCATTTTCTGCTCTTTTATGTGTGGATTGGACATGAAATACCTTATTTAGTCATAAAATATTGAAAACAGAAATTTTAGGAGTAAGGATCAAAAAAATATAAAGTAATCTTATTTTACTATTTAAAATCTTGAAGCAATAAAGAGCAAAATATAGTAAGAAATCTTATTTTCCGATTTAAAGTTTTTGTTAATTATCTGCACTTTTTTGTATGGATTGGACATAATATAACTTATTTATTATTGAATTGCTGGAAAATAACATTTCCGTTGGAATTATGAACAAAAGATATTATATAATCTTATAGTCCGATTTAAAGCTTTTGTTCATTTTCTGCACTTTTATGTGTGTATTGGTCATAATATACCTTACTTATTTATAAAATGACGAAATCAGACAAATTCGAAGAAATTTGGAGGAAAAAAATATTAAACTATCTCATATTACGATTTGGGATTTTAAAGCATTAATCACCAAAAAACATTTAATAATCTTATTTTTCGCTTTAGAGTTTTCTACCTTTTTCTGCACAATTAGTGTGGATTGGCAAAATATATATTATTCAGTGATATATTGCTGAAAACAGATTTTTTAGAAGAATTATGTGCAAAATATATTAAATAATCTTATTTTTCGATTTAAGATTTCCGTCCATTTTCTGCACTTTTATGTGTGTATTGGACATAATATACCTTATTTAGTCATAAAATGCCGAAATCAGTCATTTTCGAATAAATTATGAGTAAAAAATATTGAATAATACTATATATAAAATACCTTATTTAGACATAAAACGCTGAAAACAGAAAATTTCGAAAAAATTATGAGCAAAAATATCAAATAATCTTATTATCCGATTTAAAGTCTTAAAGTAATAATGAGCAAAATATATTAAGATATCTTATTTTCAGATTTAAATTTTTCGTTAATTTTCTGCACTTTTATGTGTAGATTGGACACGAAATACCTTATTTAGACATAAAATGCTGAAAACAGAAACTTTCGAAAGAATTATGAGCAAAAATATCAAATAATCCTCTTTTCCGATTTAAAGTCTTAAAGTAATAATGAGCAAAATATATTAAGAAATCTTTTTTCCAGATTTAAATTTTTTGTTCATTTTCTGAACTTTTATGTTTAGATTGGACATGAAATACCTTATTTATTCATAAAATGTTGAAAACAGAAGTTTTAGAAGGAATTAGGAGCAAAAAATATAAAGTAATCTTATTTTCCGATTTAAAATCTTAAAGCAAAAATGAGCAAAATATAGTGAAGATCTTATTTTCTGATTGAAATCTTTTGATCATTTTCAGCTCTTTCATGTGTGGATTGGACATAATATATCTTTTTCAATTATAAAATGCTGGAAACAGTCGTTTCAGAAGGAATAATGAACAAAAATATAATATATCTTATTTTCCGACTCAATATTTTTGTTCATTTTCTGCACTTTTATGTGTGTATAGGACATAATATATCTTATTTAGTTATAAGGTGCTGGAAACAGACATTTCAGAAAGAATTATGTGGAAAACTATTAAATAATCCTTTTTTCCGATTTAGAGTCTTAAAGCAATAATGAGCAAGAAATATGGAACTATCTTATTTTCCGATTTAAAGATTTTGTTCATTTCCTGCCCTTTTATATGTGGATTGGACATAATATAACTTATTTCATCATCAAATGCTGTAGCAGACATTTTCGAGAGAGTTACGTGCAAAAATATTAAATAATCATATTTTCCGAATAAAAGTTTTTGTTCATTTTCTGCACTCTTATGTATGAATTGGACATAAAATAAATTATTAAGTCATATAATGCTGAAAACAGATATTTTCGAAGGAATTATGAGTAAAAAGTATCAAATAATCTTATTTTCCGACATAAAGTTTTAAAGCAATAATGAGCAAAAAATATCAAATAATCTTTTTTCTGGATATGAAATATTTGTTCTTTTTCCGCACATTTATGTGTGGATTGGACATTAAATATATTACATAGTCATAAGATACTGAAATCAGAAATTTTAGAAGTAATTTTGAACAAAAAATATTAAATAATCTTATTTTCCGTTTAAAAGTTTTAAAACAATAATGAGAAAAAAAATATGAAATTATCTTATTCTCCGATTTAAAGATGTTCTTTTCCTGCACTTTTATGTGTGGATTGGACATAATTTAACATATTTTTTTATTTTTTGCTTTCTTATGTCTGGATTGTATATTAAATACCGTTTTTATTAATAAAATGCTGAGAACAGAAATTTTCCAAAGAATTATGGGCAAAAATATCAAATAATCCTAATTACCGATTTATAGTCTTAGAGCACCAATGAGCAGAATATATTAAAAAATCTTATTTTCCGACTTAATGTTTTTGTTCATTTTCTGCACTTTGATGTGATGATTGGACACAATATATCTTATTTAGTTATAAGATTCTGAAAACAGACATTTCAGAAGGAATTATGAGAAAAAACTATTAAATAATCTTATTTTCCGATTTAGAGATTTTGTTCATTTCCTGCACTTTTATGTGTGGATTGGACATAATATAAAATATTTAGTCTTAAAATGCTGGAAACAGAGATATTCGAAGGAATTATGAGCAGAAATTTAAAATGATCTTACTTTCCGATTTAATATCATAAAGCAATAATGAGCAAAATATAGTATTAATCTTATTTACCGATTTAAATTCTTTGTTCATTTTCTGCACTTTTATGTGTGGATTTGGCATAATATACATTATTTTGTCATAAAATGCTGGAAACAGACACTTCAGAAGGAATAACGAGTTACAAATATTAAATAATCTTATTTTCCGATTTAGAGTCTTAAGGCTATAATGAGTGAAAAATATTTAATAATCTTATATTCCGATTTAAAGATTTTGTTCATTTTCTGCATTTTTATGTGTGGATTGGACATAATATACTTTATTTAACCAAAAAATGCCGGAAACAGAGATTTTAGAGGGAATTATGTGCAAAAAATATTAGATTATTATCTTATTTTCCGATTTAAAGTTCTAAAGCAATATAGAACAAAAAATATTAAATAATCTTATTTACTGATTTAAAGATTTTGTTCATTTTCAGCACTTATATTTGCGGATTGGACACAAAATTCTTTATTTCCTCATAAAATGCTGGAAACAATCATCTTCGAAGGAAATATGAGCAAAAATTATTACATTATCTTATTTCTTGATTTATTTTTTTTTTTTATTTTCAGCACTTTTGTGTATGGATTGGTCATAATATACCTTACTTATAAAAACCCGAAAAAAGACAATTTCGAAGAAATATTGAGCAAAAACTATTAAACAATCTCATTTTCCGATTTAGGATTTTAGAACAATAATCACCAAAAAATGTTAAATAATCTTATCTTCCGATTTAGAGTTTTCTATCGTTTTCTGCACTTTTAGCGTGGATTGGCAAAATATATATTATTTAGTCATATATAGCTGAAAACAGAGATTTCAGAAGGAATTATGAGCAAAAAATATGAATTAATTTTAATTTCCGACTTGGAGTTTTAAAGCAATATTGAGCAAAATTTATGAAATAAACGGAAATTATTCCGATTTAAAAATTTTGCTCATTATCTGCATTTTGATGTGTGGACTGGACATAACATAACTTATTTAGACATAAAATGCTGGGAAGCAGACATTTTCGAAGGAATTATGAGGAAAAATATAAAATAGTCTTATTTTCCGATTTAAAATCATAAAGCAATAATGAGCAAAATATAGTAAAAATCTTATTTACCGATTTAAACTTTTTTTAATTTTCTCCACTTTTATGTTTGGATTGGACATAATATACATTATTTTGTCATAAACTGCTGGAAATAGACATTTCAGAAAGAATTGCTAGTAAAAAATATTAAACAATCCTATTTTCCGTTTTAGTGTTCTAAAGCAATAATGAGCAAAAAATATTAAATAATCTTATTTTCCGATTTGCAAATTTTGTTCATTTTCTGCACTTTTATGAGTGGATTGGACATAATATAACTTATTGCGATATTAAATGCTGGGAACCGAAATTTCCGAAGGAGTTATGAGCAAAGCATATCAAATAATCTTATTTTACTATTTAAAGTTTTGAAGCAGTAATGAGCAAAAAATATTAAATAATCTTATTTTCTGATTTAAAGATTTTGTAAAATTTTTGCGTTTTATGTGTGAAATGGACATAATATAACTTATTTAGTCATTAAGTGCTGAAACAAATCATTTTCGTAGGAATTATGAGCAAGAAATATTAAATGACCTTATTTTCCGACTCAAAGTATTAGAACAATAATGAGAAAAAATATTAAGTAATCTTATTTCTTGATTTAAATTTTTGTTAATTTTCTGCTCTTTTCAGTGTGGATTGGACATGAAATACCTTATTTAGTCATAAAATGTTGAAAACAGAAGTTTTAGAAGGAGTAAGGAGCAAAAAAATATAATCTTATTTTACGATTTAAAATCTTGAAGCAATAAAGAGCAAAATATAGTAAGAAATCTTATTTTCCGATTTAAAGTTTTTGTTAATTATCTGCACTTTTATGTGTGGATTGGACATAATATAACTTATTTTTTAATGAATTGCTGGAAAATAACATTTCCGTTGGAATTATGAAGAAAAGATATTATATAATCTTATAGTCCGATTTAAAGCTTTTGTTCATTTTCTGCACTTTTATGTGTGTATTGGTCATAATATACCTTACTTATTTATAAAATGCCGAAATCAGACATTTTCGAATAAATTATGAGTAAAAAATATTGAATAATACTATATATAAAATAACTTATTTAGACATAACATGCTGAAAACAGAAATTTTCGAAAAAATTATGAGCAAAAATATCAAATAATCTTATTATCCGATTTAAATTATTAAAGTAATAATGAGCAAACTATATTAAGAAATCTTATTTTCAGATTTAATTTTTTTGTTCATTTTCTGCACTTTTATGTGTAGATTGGACATGGAGTACATAATTTAGACATAAAATGCTGAAAACAGAAATTTTCGAAAGAATTATGAGCAAAAATATCAAATAATCTTATTTTCCGATTTAAAGTCAGAGTTATAATGAGCAAAATATATTAAGAAATCTTATTTCCAGATTTAAATTTTTTGTTCATTTTCTGCACTATTATGTTTAGATTGGATATGAAATACCTTATTTAGTCATAAAATGTTGAAAACAGAAATTTTAGAAGGAATTAGGATCAAAAAATATAAAGTAATCTTATTTTCTGATTTGAAATCTTAAAGCAAAAATGAGCAGAATATAGTAAAGATCTTATTTTCTAATTTAAAACTTTTGTTCATTTTCAGCTCTTTCATGTGTGGATTGCACATAATATTCTTATTCAATTATAAAATGCTGGAAACAGTCATTTCAGAAGGAATTATGAACAAAAATATAATATAATCTTATTTTCCGATTTGAAGTCTTAATGCAATATTGAGCAGAATATATTAAAAAAATCTTATTTTCCGACTCAATGTTTTTGTTAATTTTTTGCACTTTTATGTGTGTATTGGACATAATTTATCTTATTTAGTTACAAAGTGCTGGAAACAGACATTTCAGAAAGAAATATGGGAAAAAATATTAAATAATCCTATTTTCCGATTTAGAGCTTTAAAGCAATAATGTGCAAGACATTTGAAATTATCTTATTCTCCGATTTAAAGATTTAGTTCATTTCCAGCCTTTTTATGTGTGGACTGGACATTATATAACTTATTTCATCATAAAATGTTGTAAGCAGACATTTTCGAAAGAGTTACGTGCAAAAATATTAAATAATCATATTTTCCGAATAAAAGTTTTTGTTCATTTTCTGCACTCTTATGTGTGAATTGGACATAAAATAAATTATTAAGTCACATAATGCTGAAAATAGTTATTTTCGAAGGAATTATGAGTAAAAACTATCAAATAACCTTATTTTCCGATTTAATGCTTCAAAGCAATAATGAGCAAAAAATATGAAATTATCTTATTCTCCGATTTAAAGATGTTGTTCTTTTCCTGCACTTTTATGTGTGAATTGGACATAACATAACATATTTAGTCTTAAAATGCTGGAAACATACATATTCGAAGGAATTACGAGTTAAAAATATTAAACAATCTTATATTCCGATTTAGAGTCTTAAGGCTATAATGAGCAAAAAATATTAAATAATCTTATATTACGATTGAAAGATTTTGTTTATTTTCTGCACTTTTATGTGTTGATTGGACACAATATAACTTATTTAGTCATAAAATGACGAAAACAGACATTTTAGAAGGAATTATGAACAAAAATACTTAATAATTTATTTTCCTATTTAAAGTTTTAAAGCAATAATGAGCAAAATATATAAAATAATTCTATTTTCTGATTAAAAAATTCTGCTCTTTTTTGCACTTCTATGTGTGGATTGACCATAATATAACTTAGTTAGTCATAAAATGCTGAAAACAAACATTTTCGAAAGAATTATGAGCAAAAGCTGTTAAATAATCATATTTCTTGATTTAAAATTTATGTTCATTCTCAGCACTCTTATGTGTGGTTTGATCATAATTTTGAGCAAAAAATATTAAACAATCTCATTTTTCGATTTAGGATCTTAAAGCAATAATCACCAAAAAATATTAAATAATCTTATTTTCCGATTTAAAAATTTTGTACATTTTCTGCCCTTTTATATTAATACTTATTTTGTCATAAAATGCTGAAATTATGAGCAAAAAATTTTGAATAACATTATTATGCAACTTGAAGTATTGAAGCAATAATAAGCAAAATATATTAAAAAATCTTATTTTTAGATTTGAAATTTTTGTTCATTTTCTGCACTCTTATTTCTGGATTAGAAAAAATACTCCTTACATTATTCTTAATGTGCCGGATACAGACATTTTCGAAGGAATTATGAGCAAAAAATATTAAATAATTTTATTTTCCAATTTCGAGCTTTTCTTCATATTCAGCACATTTATGTATTGATTGTTCATAAAATAGCTTATTTAGACATAAAATGCTGAAAACAGAAATGTTCGAATGAATTATGTGCAAAAATATCTAAAAATCTTATTTTCCGACTTAAAATCTTAAAGCAATAATGAGCAAAATATAGTTTTTGTTCATTTTCTGCACTTTTATGTGTGGATTGGACATAATATACATTATTTAGTCATAAAATGCTGGAAACAGACATTTCAGAAGGAATTACGCCTAGAAAATATTATTCAATCTTATTTTCCGATTTAGTGTTTTACAGCAATAATGAGCAAACAATATTAAATTATCTAATTTTCCGATTTAAAGATTGTGTTTATCTTCTGCACTTTTATGTGTGGATTGGACATAATATAAATTATTTAGTCATAAAATTCTGAAAGAAAACATTTTCGAAGGAATTATGAGCCAATAATATTAAATGATCATATTTTCTGATTGAAAGCTTTGAAGCGATAATGAACAAAAAATATAAAACTAACTTATTTTCTGATCTAAAGATTTCGTTCATCTTCCGTACTTTTATTTGTTGTTTGGACACAATATAAGTTATTTAGTAAAAAAATGTAGAAAACAGACATTTTAGAAGGAAGTGTGAACAAAAAACTTCAAATAATTTAATTTTCCTATTTAAAGTATTGAAGGAATAATGAGCAAAAAATATCAAATAATCTTATTTTCTGATTTAATGATTTTGAGCATTTTTGACACTTTTTTTTGTGGATTGACCGTAATATAACTTAATTAGTCAAAGAATGCTAAAAACATTCATTTTCGAAGTAATTATGAGCAAAAATTATCAAATAATCTTATTTCTTGATTTAAAATTTTTGCTCATACTCAGCACATTTATGTATGGATTGGATTAGACAATTTCGAAGGAATTTTGAGCAAAAACTATTAAACAATCTCATTTTCCGATTTAGGATTTCAAAGCAATAATCACCAAGAATTATTAATAATTTTATCTTTCGATTTAGAGTTTTCTATCATTTTCCAAACTTTTAGTGTGGATTGGCCAAATATTTATTATTAAGTAATATATTGCCGAAAACAGAGATTTTAGAAGGAATCATGAGCAAAAAATATCAATTAATCATATTTTCCGATATAAAGTATTAAAGCAAAAATGAGAAGAAAAAAAATATTAAGAAATCTGATATTACGATTTGAACATTTTGTTCATTTTCTACACTTTTATGTGTAGATAAGACGTAATATTACTTATTTAGTCATAAAATGCTGAAAACAGACTTGTTAGAAGAAATTATTAGCAAAATATATTAAATAATCTCATTTTTCGATAAAAGGATTTTGTTCACTTTCTGCACTTTTATGTGTTTATTGGACATAATATACTTTATTTAGTCATAAAATGCCGAAAATAGACATTTTCGAATAAATTATGAATGGAAAATATTGAATAATACTATTATCCGATTCAAAGATTTTGTTAATTTTCTGCACTTTTATGAGAGGATTGGAAACCAATGTTACCCAAGAGCTACTCATCAGTTGCCGCTAAGCGAAATTTCCCAACAAAAGAACAAGCAATAATTTTCAATGCAATAGAAAATACCCATCTCCAAGATTATCTCATACCACTAGGAACTATTATACAACCCAAAAATATAATATTCACTTCAAGAGTATCCAACCAAAGAATTTGTATGTACTTGGCAAGCAAAGAAATTGTTGATGAATTCATTAAGAAAAATAGAACTATTGAAGTCAACGGACAACTACTCAAAGCTAGACGTCTTATCGCACCAACCGAACGAGTTGTTCTGTCAAGTGTATGTCCAACAATTCCATATGATATCTTGATAACAGAGCTTGAAAAACTCGGTCTTAAGCTTGTATCTCCTATAACTTTCCTAAAGATAAAGGCTAAATGTCCAGAATATAGCCATATTCTCAGTTTCGGAAGACAGGTATACATCAGCTCACTAAAGAGCATTACTCTTCTTGAATCTATCGTGCTTGAATTCGAGGATACGTCCTACAGAATCTTTATTTCACAAGATAATCTACCATGTTATAAATGTAAAAAACCTGGTCATAAAGCAGCGCAATGTTCTGAGTCCATTTCAACTATCGATGATTCCATGGAAGTTACGAGGCCTGAAACAACCGAAGAGCCACAATTTCAAACACCTGAGAGGCAACATCTAATAACTCAAAGGTCTCCTACATGTTCTCAAGTCAAACGGAGTGCTAAAGAAATTCTGATGCCCGAAGAAAAAATTCCAACAGAAAATAGTACTTTCATCAAGCCGGCGACTACTGAAATAGTTAAAAAGTTCAAAGCAAATGCAAAATCCAATAAAGACTTATTACAACCGGAAAAATATTTCATCGACAACATGACTCCTCCACCAATTTTAAAATATGATCATATCATAAGCTTTTTTGAGATTATTCAAGGTTCTTCCCATTAGTGTGGTAAAGGATTATACAACTGACTTCTCTTCACTTAAAGATCTATTATCTATTATCTACCCTAAACTTACTAATCGTGCAATAAAGACAAGACTGACAAAACTTAAACGAAAACTTCTTAATGAAATGGGCTGTGAAAGTACTGGAGGAGAGAGTTATTCTTCGACCTATCAACATTAAAAAAGATCATAATAATTAACAATCAACTTCAAATCTATAATTCAATGGAATATCAACGGATATTTCCGCCATCTACCTATGCTTCAAATTCTCAACTCGGAGCTAAGCCCAGATATTATTTGCTTACAAGAAACACACTTCAATGTAAATAGCACTTGTTCAATAAACAGCTTCAACTACTTTCGAAAGGATCGTCTGAATATAACCAAATCATCTGGAGGTATTGAAATACTCGTCAAAAAACACATCGAAGCAGAAGAGATACCTATAACCACATAACTGGGGCTATTGCTATAAAAATCATTCACAATAAAACTTTTAATAATTGTAATATCTACCTACCACCCGATAAACAAATAGATGGAAATGACCTAAAAAGCCTAATAGATCCAATACCAACACCACGACTTATCTTAGGAGATTTCAACGGCCACAACGCAATCCGGGGATCGAATCACACAAATGTTAGAGGAAAAATCATCGCTAATTTCATTTCAGACTATCAGCTATGTGTTATGAATGATGGAAATAACACCAGATTTAATTCAGCTACAGTTGACTCATCGACCATTGACCTAACACTATGTGATCCCTCTATGATTACATCCTTCTCATGGCAGGTACTATTTATATGGTAGTGATCATCACCCCATCGAGACCACAAACATAAATCTCCAAGGACCTTTGTATCCTATTCCTTCGAAATGGAAAGTGAAATCTGCCAATTGGGAGCGATACATGAAAGAAGTAGATAATAGAATAGAAATTGCTGTTCGTGATGGAACTGAAATCACATTTAAAGGTCTCTCAAACATAATCACAGAAAGCTGATAAAGAACCACAAACCTTTACCGTGGTACATGTATCATGTAATGAGGCTATCCATGCTAGCAAATCAGCACTTGTAAAATACAAAAGGCACAAAACAACAGAAAATCTCATTGAATTCAAAAGGCTGAAAGCTAAAGCAAGTGTTATAATACATGAAGCCAAGAAAAACTCATTACATTGCTAGCAATAACTCCTCCACACCCAAGACGGAAGTTTGGAACAGAGTCAAAAAAAATATCATTCACCCAGACATCCTCTCATATTTCAACTCTTAAAGACGGAAATCAATTGATTTCCTCAAGCTATGATATAGCTGAATTGATGGCCCAAACGTATGAAAAACATTCAGAAAATTCAAATCTTGATACAAAATTTCTGGAACATAATACAACATCCGAATCTAACATGATCAACACTGCTACAGCGAACAATAACCCAATTAACCTCCCAATAATGAGAGATGAACTTGATGAGGCCCTCCTCGATCTGAGAAACACTGCATCAGGTCCCGATGACATTCCAGTTGATTTTATTAAGAACCTACCTAAAACAGCAAGAATCCGTCTCCTGAAAATATTCAATTGTATATAGTTGACTCAAAAATTCCCGGAAGACTGGAACGAATCAATAATTATTCCTGTCCTCAAACCTAATAAGTCGCGTCTAGATCCTGAATCCTACAGACCGATATCACTGACATGCGCGTTCAGCAAATTGTTCGAAAAAAATGTCAACAAACGATTACAATGGATATTAGAAAGCTGAAACTTGATATTTCCAGAACAAAATGGATTTAGACCTCACAGATCAGTTTTGGACAACTTAGTAGATCTAGAAAGCGATGTCCATGAGGCGTTATCTAAAAAGCAGAAATGCTATGCCATATTCTTTGACCTTAAAAGAGCCTTCGATTCAGCCAGTAGAAACCATATACTAGGACAACTGGAAAAAATTAATATAAGAGGCAACTGTTTATCATTTATACGGAATTTTCTGAACAATAGAACATTCCAGGTCAGAGTCAATGGTATCTTATCAAGCAAACACCCTCAAAAAAATGGTACACAACAAGGATCTGTGCTTAGTCCAACCCTATTTCTAATTGCCATCAATTCTATCCTGAAAGACTTGAAGAAACCACTGAAAGCAAGATTGTATGCTGACGACCTCGTAGTTTTCGTAAAAGGAAAAATCTAGACACTATGGAAGTAATGCTTCAAAAGTTTCACGACACTCTGGAACATTGGTCACACGAATCAGGTTTAATTTTTTCTGTGACAAAAACTCACAGTATTATATTTAGTTCAAATTACATCAATACTCAAACAAAGTTGCAGTTATACCAACAAGACATTGAACTTAGATCTTCTGTTAGATTTCTGGGAATGACTCTCGATAGAAGACTGAACTGAAAGGAACACATTTCCGGTCTGCTAATGGCATGTAATAAGAGATTGAATCTGCTTAAAATTCTTGTGGTCAAAAAATGGGGAGCTGATCAGCGGACGCTTCTTCTTCTCTATAGGACATATATCCGACCGAAAATAAATTTTGGATGTACTATTTACGCTTCGACTAGTAAATTGACGCTAAGACCTATCAATACAGTTCAAAACAATGCTCTCAGAATAATATTAGGAGCCTCTAGAACAACCCCAATTCAGAGTTAACTTAAGAAGACAATTTCTTTGTCTTTCTAAAGCTGCTTCAACCGCTGCAAATAGGACGAAATCATCATTCGATTCTACCTTCACCTCTAGATATACTAGCCACTTCAATAATAAACCGCAATCTAAGGTGCCATTTTATGCACGAATTCGAAAGTTCACAACAGATTTGAATATTACATTCCCAAACGTTCTTTCTGATGACATCAAGCACCCACCACCATGGACTATTAGCATTCCAAAATGCAATGACACCCTCACTCAGTATAACAAATCCAACACCAATATAGAAATCATCATAAACTCACTAGTGGAAATTCCTTTCAACGATTGTTCAGACTTTCAAACAATTTTCACTGATGCCTCCAAATCCACAGAAGGAACGGGATGTGCAGTAGTTATAGGTCAAACTGTCGAAAAATATGAACTCTCACCCCTCAGTAGCATCCACAAAGCTGAACTATATGCAATATACCGAGCATTAGTATACTTGAACAACTACAACTATGAAAAATCAGTCATTTTAACGGATTCATTAAGTTCTATCTTATCAATGCAGGGACTATATCCAAAACATCCTATTGAAAATTTAATTAAAGCCGAATTATCCGCCTCGAAAATTTTTCTAAGATTGTCCACTTCATCTGGGTACCATCACACATTGGAATTCATGGAAATGAAGAGGCTGATCGTAACGCGAGAAATGCCGTGACTTGTGGTAGATTTAGTGAATTTTCGGAGCCTCGGATTTGAAAGCTTGGTTTAAGAACATATTATCGACAAAATGGCATACTGAATGGTGCAATTCATGATCCAAACTGCGTGAAGTGGAAGGTGACATCCATCCTTGGAGATCATTACCAAAAGACCGCCATTCTCAAGTGATTCTGACAAGACTTCGACTTGGCCACACCAGAATAACCCATGATTATCTGCTGAAACGAACCGAAGCTCCCAGATGTGATGTCTGTGATGTGACTCTAACAGTGAAACATTTTCTCATTGATTGCAAAAAATATACATTATCTAGAAATAAGTATAACTTGCCACAAGACCTTAAGACATTATTATGAGAAACATGTAATCTACTTAATCTTAAAAATTACTTGAAGGATATAGACTCATATCATGAGATAAAAAGTTTTTAAATTTTGATGTACTTTGTATTTCTTTTTTGTGAATCTATGTTAAATATTGTAATGTCGCTAATAACCGGAAGGTGGATGCGACTTTTTTCTTATTTAAAAAAATATAAATAATTTTATTTTCCGATTTAAAATCTTAAAGCAATAATGTGCAAAATATAGTAGAATATCTTAATAAAAGTTTTTGTTAATTTTCTGCACTCTTAAAATAATATTAAATAATCTTATTTTCAGATTTAGTGTTTTAAAGCAATAATGAGCAAAAAATATTAAATAATCTTATTTTATTATTTAAAGATTTTGTTCATTTTCTGCACATTTAAGTGTAGATTGGACATGAAATACCTTATTTAGTCATAAAATGTTGAAAACAGAAATTTTAGAAGGAACTAGAAGCAAAAAATATAAAATAATCTTATTTTCCGATTTAAAATCTTGAAGCAATACTGACCAAAATTATTTTTTTTTTTTTCGATTTAAAGTTTTCGTTCATTTTCTGCTCTCTTATGTGTGAATTGGACATTATATAACTTATTTAGTATCAAAAGGGTGGAAAATGATATTTTCGACGGAATTATGAACAAAAGATTAAATAATCTTATTTTCCGATTTAAAGCTTTTGTTCATTTTCTGCACTCTTATGTGTGTATTGGACATAATATTCCTTATTTCATCATAAAATGCCGAAAACAGACATCTTCGAATAAATTATGAGTAAAAAAATATTGAATAATACTATTTTCCAATTTAAAGATTTTGTTAATTTTCTGCTTTTTTAAGTGTGGATTAGACATAATATAATTTATTTAGTCATAAATTGCCAAAAACAGAGATTTTAGAAGCATTTATGGGCAAAAAATATTAAATAATCCTAATTCCCGATTTGAAGTTTTGAAGCAAGAATGAACTAGCAATATTAAATAATCTTATTCACTAATTTAAAGTTTTTGTTCATTTTCAGCACTCTTATGTGTGGGTTGGACATAAAATTATTTATTTAGTCATAAAATGCTGAAAAGAACCTTTTCGATGGAATTATGAGCAGAAACTATTAAATAATCTTATTTTCTGATCTAAACATTTTGTTCATTTTCAGTACATTTATTTCATGATTGAATACAATATAAATTATTTAGTCATAAAATGTAGGAAACAGAGATTTTAAAATTAATTTTGAACAAGAAATATGAAATAATCTTATTTTCTGATTTGAAGATTTTGTTAATTTCTTGCAATTTTTATGTTTGAATTGACCATAATATAAAATATTTAGTCATAAAATGCTGAAAACAAACATTTTAGAAGAAATTATGAGCAAAAATTTTTTGAATTATCTTATTTCTTGATTCAAAATTTATGTTTATTTTCAGCACTTTTATGTGTGGGTTGGTCGTAATATATATATTACTTATTCACAAAATGCCGAAAAAAGACAATTTCGAAAGAATTTTGAGGTAAAAACATTAAACAATCTCATTTTCCGATTTGGTATTTTAATGCAATAATCACCTAAAAACATTAAATTATCTTATATTCCGATTTAGAGTTTTCTATCATTTATTTATTATTTAGTGATATATTGCTGAAAACAGAGATTTTAAAAGGAATTATGTGCAAAATATAGTAGATAGTCTTTGTCCGAAAACAGACATTTTCGAATAAATTATGTGTAAAAAAATATTGAATAATACTATTTTCCAATTTAAAGATTTTGTTAACTTTCGGCGTTTTTAAGTGTGGATTGGACACAACATAATTTATTTAGTAATAAAATGCCAAGAACAGAGATTTTAGAAGCATTTATGAGCAAAAAATATTAAATAACCTTAATTTCCGATTTGAAGTTTTAAAGCAAGAATGAACAAGAAAAATTAAATAATCTTATTTACTGATTAAAAGTTTTTGTTCAATTTCAGTACTTTTATGTGTGGGTTGGACATAAAATTATTTATTTAGTCATAAAATGCTGAAAAGACACATTTTCTGGAATTATGAGCAAAAAATATTAAATAATTTATTTTCCTATTTAAAGCTTTAAAGCAATAATGAGCAAAAATTTTTAAATAATCATATTTCTTGATTTAAAATTTATGTTAATTTTCAGCACTCTTATGTGTGGATTGATCATAATTTTGAGCAAAAAATATTAAGCAATCTCATTTTTCGATTTAGGATCTTAAAGCAATAATCACCAAAAAATATTAAATGATCTTATTTTCCGATTTAAACATTTTGTACATTTTCTGCCCTTTTATGTGTGGATTAGACAAAAATATACTTATTTAGTCATAAAATGCTGAAAACAGATTTTTTTGAAGAAACTATGAGCAAAAAATTTTGAATAATATTATTTTCCGACTTGAATGAGGAAAATATATTAAAAAATCTTATTTTCAGATTTGAGTTTTTTTGTTCATTTTCTGCACTCTTATTTCTGGATTAGAAAAACTACTCCTTACATTAGTCTTCATATGCTGGATACAGACATTTTCGAAGGAATTATGAGCAAAAAATATTAAATAATTTTATTTTCCAATTTCGAGCTTTTCTTCATATTCAGCACATTTATGTGTTGATTGTTCATAAAATAGCCTATTTAGACATAAAATGCTGAAAACAGAAATGTTCGAAGAGTGCAAAAATATCAAATAATCTTATTTTCCGATTCAAAATCTTAAAGCAATAATGAGCTAAATATAGTTTTTGTTCATTTTCTGCACATTTATGTGTGGATTGGACATAATATACATTATTTAGTCATAAAATGCTGGAAACAGACATTTCAGAAGAAATTACGAGCAAAAGATATTAAATAATCTTATTTTCCGATTTAGTGTTTTACAGCAATAATGAGCAAAAAATATTAAATTATCTAATTTTAGGAATTAGGAGCAAAAAATATTAAATCATCTTAATTTCCAATTTAAAGTTTTGAAGCAATAATGAGCCAAAAATATTAAATAATCTTATTTTCTGATTTAAAGGTTTTGTTAAGGTTTTGTACTTTAATGTGTGGATTGACCATAATATAACTTATTTAGACATAAAATGCTGAAAACAAACATTTTCGAAGAAATTATGAGCAAAAACTATTAAATAATCTAATTTCTTGATTTAAATTTTTTGTTCATCTTCAGCACCTTTAAGTGTGGATTCGTCATTATATACCTCACTTATTCACTTATTCATAAAATACCGAAAAACTCGAAGGAATTTTGAGCAAAAAATATTAAACAATCTCATTTTCCGATTTAGGATTATAAAGCAATAATCACCAATAAATATTAGATAATCTTATTTTCTGGTTGAGTGTTTTCTATAATTTTCTGCACGCTTAGAGTGGATTGGCAAAATATATATTAATTAGTCATAATTTGCTAAAAACAGAGATTTTTTCTCGGATTTAAAGCTTTTATTTATTTTCTGCACTCTCATGTGTGGATTGGACATAAAATAACATATTAAGTCATAAAATGCTGAAAACAATGATTTTAGAAGGAATTATGTGCAAAATATATTAAATAATCTTTTTTTTCGATTTAAGGATTTTGTTCATTTTCTGCACTTTTTTGTGTTTATTGGACATAATATACCTTATTTAGTCATAAAATGTCGAAAATAGACATTTTCGAAGAAATTATGAATAGAAAATATTGAATAATACTATTTTCCGATTCAAAGATTCAATTCATTTTCTGCACTCATAAGTGTGGATTGGACATAATATATATTAATAAGTCGTAAAATGCAGGAAACAGACATTTCAGATGGAATTATGAGCAAAAAATATTAAATAATCTTATTTTCCTTTTTAAAGATTTTGTTAGTTTTCTGCACTTTTATGTGAGGATTGGACATAATATTACTTATTTAGTCATAAAATGCTGGAACCAGACATTTTCGATGGAATAGTGAGCAAAAATTTATATATATGGAGTTCGATTCTGGTTATTAAGGGAGTGCTACCTTATCTAATCAGTGCATCGAATTTTTATAAATTGTAATGGAAATATCGTTCCAGAAATTGTGAGATTTTACATACCTTACCTGCATCTAACTGTTAACTTGTATGGTTAACATCATTTGAATGATCAAGATATGAAGACAATCAAGGTAAATGTAAATATAAACAATAACATCCAACGTGAATCGCGAATTACAGTACCATCCATCCAGCAAGATCTGCTTACGCAGCATTATCCTATTTTATTATATATACGCGCTCCACGCTATTTGTAGTTAGTCAGTAATTATAATTCGTTGCTTAAACATCTATATGTAATTTTAGTACAATAAATTGTTTTTAAAAAGACAACTCTTCGAGTATAAACTTTAATTGGCGCAGTCAGTAGGATTGTCCGGATTTGATCAAATCGATTGATCATTGTTCGTTTCTACGATTAATCGGACTTTCGAACAATTGGTAAATTGTGAAGTGTTAAGTTTTCCTGAGAGGACCATCAACCGCTGGTGTCCCAATCTATCGAAGAACAGGCAAGGCCTACCACGACCCAATCACCGAAATTTGGGACCGCATCGCCCAGATTTGCAAGGACTATCAACCTGATTTGGACCCACATCGCTGGATCGGCTGAAACTCCTTATAGTTGGTTAGACATGCTCAGAGTTGTTCTTTTACTGTAAGTTGCAATCTTTAATTTCTTTATGTCTATTGAAAATCTATCAACAATTCTAGAAGAGTTGAACTTGGAAATACCTTTAACTGACTCCCAAGATCATTCCTTCAATAACAGAAGACAAATCCTTAGAAATCATATACTCCGTAACACAAATAGTGATAATTCAAGTAATATGGCACAATTCAAACCCGAATATTTAAATTGCATTCCGGATTTTTCGGGAGATCCTAATGACTTGAATAGGTTTCTCTCTGTAAGCGAATCTATAATCGCCCAATTTCATGATCAAGCAAATCCAAATAGCTTTCATAATGTCTATCTTTTGAATAGTATATTCTCAAAACTTAAAGGTAATGCTATGTCAGTTGTGAACATACAATGTCCAACTACTTGGAATGATTTGAAAGATATCTTAACTAGAAACTTCAGCGATCAGAGAGACGAGATATGTCTTCATAGAGATTTAATAATGCTAAGACAACCACACAACGAACACCAACAAAAGTACCATGACCGAATTCTGCATATGTTAAATTTACTTTGTAGTTATGTAAGCCTTCATGAACGTACTGAAGAAGCAAAAGCAGTTAAAAGATTACTTTATCAAAATTTAGCTCTGAGAACATTCCTAGCAGGACTCCGAGAGCCCTTAGGTAGTTCTATCAGATGTATGAAGCCTGTTTCCTTAAATCAAGCTCTTCAATTTGTCTTACAAGAAGAAAATGTGAACTACTTCCAATCATATACCAATAAAACTATTTCGAAGGACACTCCCACATATAAAACTAATATTCCCCAAAAACAACCTCCACATAACTTCAATCCACCATATCAGATGGCCCCTTTTAATACACACACCCCCAACAACTTATTTCGGAATCAAAGTAATTCCACTCAACAGCCAATACAGATTCGTCCTAGACCCAATCTGCCACCACCCAAATATTTTACAAATGCCCAAGTATTTGGCCCAAATAGACGGGATAACGTATTCAAACCCAATCCGAATTTCAAACCTGATAAACCTACCCCGATGAGTGTCTCCACGAGAAATACCTTCAGACAATCTCAAAATTCTAATCCAAATATAACCACTCCAATGAGTATTTCTACTAGAAATACCACCCAACCACGAAACTTCTTCACGTCAGATAGACGCCCTCCTAATTTTACCTTCGAAGAATTACATAATACAGAAGTAGACCAATCCCAAACGTACAATGAAATCGAACATTTTGAACATAACTACGACGAATATCCTGATAATTTTGATTCTCAACAAACCTGCGATAATGTAGGGTATGATACAGCCTCAAATCCCAATGAAAACTCAGATGAAAATTTTCAACCTTCCAGCCTTCCCATAAATCAGACATAACACCTCAAATTGTATCACTAAATCTAACTGAATCAAATGAATTACCATTTATAATATTTCCAGAATATAATCTCAAATTCCTAATTGATTCAGGATCGACTAAGTCATTCATCGATCCCAATTTAGCATTTAAACTTTATCCAAATTGTATTCGTAATGAAACATTTATAGTGTCAACAGTTTTTCAAAAATTTGCCCATAAGTATAGCGCAGACATACCTATTTCAAAAATATTTAATTTGAAAGGTACCTTGAAATTTTTCCTTTTCAAATTTCATAATGTATTTGATGGTTTGATTGGCCTCGATAACTTCAAATTATTAAAAGCAAATCTTGATTTCAATAATCATTTATTAATTACGCCTTATGCGAAAATAAAACTGAATTATCTGAGAGTTGGAAATCCAAGATCATACAATGTAACTTTATCCCCTCATGTAGAACAAGTTGTTGAGATAAGAACTTCTGTTAAACATGGTGATATCATTGTACCGCATTTAAAGATACACAATTGCGAAATACCTGAATGTCTTACATTAGCTAAAAACGGAAAAGCTGTGACAACTATTCTCAACAATACAGATGAAACAGTGGTGCTTGATCTTTCAGAACCTATTTATGTAGAAGAATTTCAAGATATTGTTGATATAAACACCTCATTAAATAATTATAACGTAGAATCGAATAAACAATTAGATATTTCAAAAATGAGAACTAATCATTTAAACATTGAAGAGAAATAAAAAATTATAGCCCTATGCCATGAATACTCAGATATATTTTATAACGAAGATATGCCACTCACATTCACCAGTAGAGTTAAACATCATATACGAACATTCGATGACACGCCTGTATATAGTAAGACATACCGATATCCATTTTTCTATAAGAACGAGGTAGAGAAGCAAATAAATAAAATGCTCGACTCTAACATCATCCGACCCAGTAACTCGCCATGGTCATCACCCATTTGGGTAGTACCTAAAAAGGTTGACGCCACAGGACAACAAAAATGGCGAATAGTCATCGACTACAGAAATTTGAACGAGAAGACCATCGGTGATAAATATCCTCTGCCTAATATCCACGATCTACTAGACAACCTTGGACGTTGTCAGTATTTTACAACTTTAGATTTGGCCAGTGGATTCCATCAGATCGAGATGGATAGCGAGGATAGAGAGAAGACGGCTTTCAACACTGAAATTGGCCATTACGAATTTCTTCGTATGCCATTTGGCTTGAAAAATGCACCAGCCACATTCCAACGCGTGATGGATAACATACTACGTGGAATCCAGAACGAAAAGTGCTTGGTGTATCTAGATGACATCATAGTATTTTCTACATCGCTACAAGAACATATTGAGAGATTAAAGTGCGTGTTCAACAGGCTCAGGGAATCTAATTTCAAAATACAATTGGATAAGTCCGAATTCCTCCGGAAAGAAGTCGCCTTCTTAGGACATGTCGTCACACCGGACGGAGTCAAACCAAACCCTGACAAAATTAGAGCTATTCAAAATTTTCCTATACCTAAGACCGCCAAACAAATAAAAGCTTTCCTAGGACTTCTTGGGTATTATCGCCGCTTTATAAAAAACTTTGCAAATTTAACTAAACCGTTTACCAAATGTCTCAAAAAGGGAGCTGAAATCAAATTAAATGTCGAGTACCTAACTTGTTTCTAACAATGTAAAAATGTGTTAATTAACGAACCAATTCTCCAGTATCCTGATTTTACAAAAACTTTCAACCTTACCACAGATGCATCAAACGTAGCTCTAGGTGCAGTTCTTTCCCAAGGGCAAATAAATAACGACCTTCCTATAGCATACGCATCCAGAACCTTAAACGAATCAGAACAAAATTACTCTACCATCGAAAAGGAACTTCTTGCCATAGTCTGGGCCACAAAATACTTTAGACCATACTTGTACGGACGCAAATTCAACATTATCACTGACCACAAACCCTTACAATGGCTATTTTCAATAAAAGATCCCTCTTCGAAACTAATGCGCTGGAGAATAAAACTTGAAGAATTTGACTATACTATAATTTATAAGAAAGGAAAATTGAATACAAATGCAGACGCCTTGTCCCGAGTAGAACTTCATACTAAAGAGACATTTTGGGATAAGCTCGACGATGTGCTTAAAGAATATCCTGGATTTCAAAACCACGAAAACATAACTTTTGGAACACCTCAGAACAATGAATGTCAGACACCGTTGCGTCCTCAATATCTAAACAGCGACACCATAACTATACCATCTCCTTGTGAATATCCAGACCTAGATGAATTTTTGGATCCCGTAGATCAATCAAACGATATTCAACCGGAAACTCTTCATACCAACGAAGAACTTGGACAGTCATCAAAACAGGAAGAAATGGACAATCTTTCAGTGAAAGTGAACTTTGACAAAGATGATGAAATTATGGATGACTACGATGAACATGAAAATCAAGAAGGATCTGACGACAATACCATCCATTCTAATGCAGAACAGAACCCCACCACTCTTATCCCAATCGTGGACTATGCAGTCAATTATGGCAATAACCAAATTATTATTAATAGTGTCTTCCATTATTAAGGAATATGTAGCACCTGGAGTACAATATCACCTTTACTTTGAAGATCATTGTATGTACGAGCCTTTTGCTACAGCAGTTCAGGTGAATTTCAAATGGCCCTCGATCAAATTCAAAAAATGTGGGAAGAAATTGATAGACGTGACGGACAAAGATAACATAGATGAAACTATTCGAAATTACCATAAGGGAAAATCAAACCATCGTGGAATAGATGAAACCTTGCTAAAATTAAAGGATAATTATTACTGGCCGCATATGAGAAAATCTATCCAAACATTTATAAATCAATGTTAAATTTGTCAACAGTCTAAGTATGAGCGAAATCCAATAAGAATGCAGATCAACGTCACGCCAACAGCCACAAAACCATTTGAAATTATCCACTTAGATACTTTTACATTTGAACAAACCAAATTTTTAACAATAATTGATAGTTTTTCTAAGTACGCTCAAGCATACGTTGTAAATAGTTTAAATGCTACAGAAATCGCAGATAATATACTAACATACTTTTCTCATCATGGTATACCTAAATTAATTATTTCGGATAACGGCACCGAATTTAAGAATTCGGTAATTAGTGAACTTTTAGCTCTTCATAAAATCAACACCCAATTCTGTTCTCCTAACCACCCACAGTCAAATGGGATTATTGAAAGATTCCACAGTACAATCATCGAGCATTTACGTCTATTGAATACCAGAGGCTTCCTGAAAACCCCTGCGAAAATGAAAATGATTTACGCGATACTTGCATATAACAACTCAATACATTCAGTAAAAAATTAAAACCAATAGACGTCATAAGTGGCCATATTTGATGAATGAACCCTTTAATTTAGATCTTGAAAAGATTCTTCTTAATGATTATGTAAATCAGCATAAGGAGCGATCTAAAATGCTCTATGCTAAAATCAACAGAGATATTGTAGATAAGAAAGAAAAAATTGCAGAGAAGGTAAATGAACAACGCGATACGCCAGATCTGTTTCAGTTGCAGCAAAAAGTATATGTGAAAAATAATATACGTCAGAAACAGGCTAACAAATTCAAAAAGGCCACTTATCTCACAAGTATTAATTACCCTAGAAAAACTGTAAAATCTAAAGAACATGATAAGATACATATGTCGAACATAAAACGACCACTTAAAGTATCATATTCATTTGATAAGTAAGTAGCACGATCCTGTTTTCAGATTACCCGGAATCTTCGCAATGCGGGAATCCATCACAGTAAGCAACCTCGAACATAACCCTGGGTTGATTCCCCTCAAACTCGGATCAGCAAAAATTATACACCATCGTCATTCATTATACCATTACATCGACCTTAATCCAGTTATCAACGAAGTCAACAAACTAGATAGAAAATGCAACAGCTTGACAAAATTAATTTACCAGAATGAACATTATCTTGAGTACGCATCTAACTATTTAAAAATATTGAATTTCACTAAAGAAAAAGCTGAAGATAAACTTAACGAAATTCTTCCTCACCCTCAAAGAATCAAGAGAGGAATGATTAATGTACTTGGCTCAATATTCAAATCAATATCTGGAAATTTAGACGCTAATGATGGTGAACGTTATGAAAGGTTAATCAAATCTCTTCAGACAAATGAAAATAAGTTGGCAATAAATATAAAGAATCACAACACTCTAGCAATATCTCTTATAGATAAATTTAATCGGACAATTCAGCAAATAAGTCATAATGAAAATTTATTGGATACTAAGCTCGATCAAATTTCAGCAATAGTCCAAGGCACTACTTATAGAGAGAATAGTATGTACATAAAAGATACATTGATTCAAGTCATTAACCTATATGAAATCATAATTTCAATCATGCAAGATATTGAGAACTCTTTTTCTTTCTCTCAGCTGGGTATTATGCACCCTAGTATAATTAAGAACAGAGATTTATATCACGAACTTAAATCCTTGGAGTCAAAATTGGATAAAAACCAACTACCTCTAGAAATATCACTAGAAACTACACTATTATTTGAAAGAATCATAAAGGTAGATTGCTTTATTCTTAGAAATAGAATCAATTATATTTTACGAATTCCTATTGTTTTCCCTGACGAATTCCAACTATATCACTTGTACCCTATCCCAGTTTTCTTTAAAGGTCAGTTTAAAGCAATTATTCCAAGAACTAAATTTGTTGTAAGAAATAGATTGCAATATTCATTATTTGACAACTCTTGCATGGAACTCAACCAAAAGATGTTCATATGTGACAATATTGAACTTCAAAATATCATCCCAAATAGTCCTTGCGAGGTTCAAATACTTGACCCCAGAAATACTTCAAACTGCCAACAAACATTAATCACAATACCACGACCTTTAATCAGAAAACTTAACAAAACCAATCAATGGATTTGCCTATTCCCATCCGAAGAGACCATTAATCTACAATGCTACGAACAAGAAGAAATCCTACGACTTATAGGCACACACCCCTTTGACATTCCCAAAAATTGTCAAGCAATCAGCGAATTCGGGTCAATAAGAAATGAAGAAATTCAATCTTCAGGCCAACCCATCCTTCTTCCAGAAATACATTTTGAGGAAGATTCACAAACTGTCAACGTAGCCAATATCCATCTAGAACACCTGGAACTAGATGACCTTCAGAAGATTAAAACATCATTCATCCAAAATAATCCGATACTCCAGAATCCCGATGAAATCTCGTTGATTCCTAGCGCCTGGACCATCATGACGTATGGAATTATTGCATCTGTTTTGTCATATGCATTGTTCCAGAAAATCCTACAAAGATGAATTCACAACCAGCATGATGTACCTATTCAAAGAAGACGATCCATGGAACTCCAAGATGTTCAACTTCCTCTTTGAAAACCGGAAGCTGAATCTAATGGGGGAGGAATTACAGTACCATCCATCCAGCAAGATCTGCTTACGCTTCACGCTATTTGTAGTTAGTCAGTAATTATAATTCGTTGCTTAAACATCTATATGTAATTTTAGTACAATAAACTGTTTTTAAAAAGACAACTCTTCGAGTATAAACTTTAATTCGCTAGAAACACCGTGTCCGCTTGATAAAATGGACAGGGTCGGAGCGAGAGTTTTTAATACTGCTACACAAATAAACTCAACTACTCTCGAGACTGCTGACTACAGCAGTTCTCAACATAACAACTTACTTGAGAAACCAATGTTACCCAAGAGCTACTCCTCAGTTGCCGCTAAGCAAAATTTTGGCTTACAGCATTTTATGACTAAAAAGGTATTGATATTCAAGCCAAACATAAAACATCGGAGAATGAACGAACATTTTAAATCGAGAAATAAGATTACTTATTATTTTTTTCTCATTATTGCTTTGAATCTTTAAATCGGAAAATAAGGTCATTTTAAATTTTTGCTCATAATTCCTTCGAATATGTCTGTTTGCAGCATTTTAAGACTAAATATGTTATATTAGGTCCAATCCACACATAAAAGCGCAGAAAATTAACAAAATCTTTTAATTGGAAAATAAGGTAGCTTCATTTGTTTTGCTCATTATTGCTTTAATCTCTCAATCGGAAAATAAGATTAATTAATATTTTTTGCTCATAATTCCTTCTGAGATGTCTGCTTCCAGCATTTTATAACTAAATAAGATATATTATGTCCAATCATCACATAAAAGTGCAAAAAACTAACAAAAACATTAAGTCGGAAAATAAGATTTTTTAATATATCTTGCTCATTGATGCTCTAAGACTCTATATCGCAAATTAAGATTATTTGATATTTTTGCCCATAATTCTTTCGAAAATTTCTGTTTTCAGCATTTTATTACTAAAAACGGTATTTTATGGAAAATCCACACATAAGAGAGCGATAAATGAAAAAAGATTCATAAAATAAAATTAGTTAATATTATTTTATCATTATTGTCTTAAAACTTTTAATCGGAAAACAAGATTATTTAATATTTTTTGCTCATTATTGCTTTAAATCTTTAAATCGGAAAATAAGATTATTTAATACTTTTTACTCATAATTCCTTCAAAAACATCTGTTTTCAGCATTTTACGACTAAATAAGTTATTTTATGTCCAATTTACACATAAGAGTGCAGAAAATTAACAAAAATTTTATTCGGAAAATAAGATTATTTAATAAATTTGCACGTAACTCCTTCGAAAATGTCTGCTTACAGCTTTTTATGACTAAATAATTTATATTATGTTCAATCCACACATAAAAGTGCAGAGAATGAACAAAACTTTCAAATCGGAAAATTAGATTTTTACTATATTTAGGTCATTATTGCTCTAAGATTTTATTTCGAAAAATTTTGTTTAATAGTTTCTACTCGTAGTTCCTTCTGAAATGTCTGACATTTTCGAAGGAATTATGAGCAAAATTATTAAATAATCTTATTTTCCGATTTAAAAATCTTGTTCATTTTCTGCACATTTATGTGTGGATTGGACATTATATAACTTATTTCGACATAAAATGCTGGAAACAGACATTTTCGAAGGTGTTATGGGCAAAACATATCAAATAATCTTAATTTCCGATTTAAGGTTTTGAAGCAGTAAAGAGCAAAGGGATATAAAATAATCTTATTTTACGATTTAAAGATTTTGTTCATTTTCTGCACTTTCATGTGTGGATTGGACATAATATAACTGATTTCGACATAAAATGCTGGAGATAGACATTTTCGAGGGAGTTATGAGCAAAACATATCAAATAATCCTATTCTCCGATTTAAGGTATTGAAGCAGTAATGAGCAAAAAAATATTAAATAATCTTATTTTACGATTCAAAGATACTGATCATTTTCTGCATTTTTATGTGTGGATTGGACATAATATACATTATTAAGTCATAAGACCCTGGAAACATTAATATCAGATGGGATTATGACCAGAAAATATAAAACAATCTCATTTTCCGATTTAGTGTTTTAAAGCAATAATGAGCAAAAAATATTAAATAATCTTATCTTACGATTTAAATATTTCGTTCATTTTCTGCATTTTTATGTGCGGAATGGACATAGTATAGCTTATTCAGTCATAATATGCTGAAAGCAGACCTTTTCGAACGAATTATGAGCAAAAATATTAAATAATATTATTTTCCGATTAAAAATTTTTGTTTATTCTCTGCACTTTTATGTGTGGATTGGACATATTATAATTTATTTCGATACAAAATGCTGAAAATAAACATTTTCGATGGTACTATGAGCAAAAATTATTGAATGATCTTATTCTCCGATTTAAAGTATTAAGACAATAATGAGAAAAAATGTTAGGTAATCTTATTTCTTGATTTTAAGTTTTTGTTCATTTTCCGCTCTTTTATGTGTGGATTGGATATGAAATACCTTTTCAGTCATAAAACAGAAATTTTCAAAAGAATTATGAGCATAAATATCAAATAATCTTAATTTCCGATTTAGAGTATTAAAGCAATATTGTGCAAAAAATATGAAATAATCTTAATTTCCGATTTAAAGATTTTGTTCATTATCTACAATTTTATGTGTGGATTGGACATAATATAACTTATTTAGTGATAATATGCTGAAAGCAGACATTTTCGAAGGAATTATGAGCAAAATTATCAAATAATCTTATTTTCCGATTTAAAGGTTTTGTTCATTTTCTGCACTTTTACGTGTGGATTGGACATAATATAACTTATTTCGACATAAAATGCTGGATACAGACATTTTCAAAGGACTTTTGAGCAAAATATATCAAATAATCTTATTTTCCGATTTAAGCTTTTGAAGCAGTAATGAACAAAAAATATTAAATAATCTTATTTTACGATTTAAGGATTTTGTACATTTTCTGCACTTTTAGGTGAGGATTGGACAAAATATAACTTACTTAGTCATAAAATGCTGAAAGCAGACATTTTCGAAGGAATTATGAGCAAAATTATTAAATAATCTTATTTTCCGATTTAAAGACTTTGTTCATTTTCTGCACTTTCATATGTGGATCGGACATAATATACATAATTTAGTCATAACATGCTGGAAACAGACATTTCAGCTGGAAATGTGAGAGAAAAATATCAAAGAATATTTTTTTCCGACTTAGTGCCTTAAAGCAACAATGAGCAAAGAATATTGTAAGAACTTATTTTCCGATTTAAAGAATTTCTTCATTTTCTGCACTTTTATGTGTGGATTGGACATAATAGACATTATTTAGTCACAAAATGCTGGAAACAGACATTTCAGAAGGAATTATGAGTAAAATAATTTAAGCAATCTAATTTTCCGATTTAGAGCTTTAGAGCAAAAATGAGGAAAAAATATCAATTAATCTTAAATTCCGATTTAAATATTTTGGTCATTATCTGCACTTTTATGTGTGAATTAGACATAATATTACTTATTTAGTCATAAAAAGCTGAAAACAGACATCTTAGAAGAAATTCTTAGCAAAAAAATATTAAATAATATTATTTTCCAATTTCAAGTTTTTCTTCATATTCTGCACATTTATGTGTTGATTGGTGATAATATAGCTTATTTAGTAATAAAATTCTGAAAACAGAAATTTTTTAAAGAATTATGAGCAAAAATATCAAATAATCTTATTTTCCGATTTAAAGACAAAGCAATCATGAGCAAAATGTATTAAGAAATCTTATTTTCCGACTTACTGTTTTTGTTCATTTTATGCACTTTTATGTGTGGATTGGACATAATATATCTTATTTATTTATGAAATGCTGGAAACATTCATTTCAGAAGGAATTATGAGCAAAAAATATTAAATAGTCTTATTTTCTGGTTAAGAATTTTAAAGCAATAATGAGCAAAAAATATGAAATAATCTTATTTTCCGATTTAAAGATTTTGCTCATTTTCTGCACTTTCATGTGTGGATTCGACAGAATATCACTTATTTGGTCATAAAGTTTTGTAAACAGACATTTTCCAAGGAGCTATGTGCAAAAAATATTAAATAATCTTATCTTCCGAATAAAATTTTTAATTTATTTTTTGCACTCTTATGTGTGAGTAGGACATAAAATAACTTATTTAGTCATAAAATGCTAAAAACAGATATTTTCGAAGGAATAATGAGCAAAAAGTATTAAATAATCTTATTTTCCGATTTAAAGATTAAAAGCAAAAATGAGCAAAAAATATTAAATAATCTTGTTTCTTGATTTAAAATATTTGATCTTTTTTCGCACTTTTATGTGTGGATAGGACATTACATATATTATATAGTCATAAAATACTGAAAGCAGAAGTTTTATAAGGAACTTTGAGCAAAAAATTTTAAATAATCTTTTTTTTCGATTTAAAGTCTTAAAGCAATAATGAGCAAAATATAGTAACAATCATATTTTCCGATTTAAAGTCTCTGTTCATTTTGTGCACTTTTATGTATGGATATAATATACATTATTAAGTCATAAAACGCTGGAAACTGTCATATCAGAAAGAATTATGAGCAAAAAATATAAAACAAACTTATTTTCCGTTTTAGTGTTTTAAAGCAATAATGAGCAACAAATATTAAATAATCTTATTTTTCGATTTAAAGATTTTGTAACTTTTGCAATGGTTATAATATAACTTATTTATTCATAAAATGCTAAAAGCAGACATTTGCGAAAGAATTATGAGCAAAAATATTAAATATTATAATTTTCCGATTTCAAGTTTTTCTTCATATTCTGCACATTTATGTGTGGATTGGTGATAATATAGCTTATTTATTCATAAAATTCTGAAAACAGAATTTTTTAAAAGAATTATGAGCAAAAATATCAAATCTTATTTTCCGATTTAAAGACAAAGCAATAATGAGCAAAATGTATTAAGAAATCTTATTTTCCGACTAAATGTTTTCGTTCATTTTTTGCACCTTTATGAGTGGATTGGACATAATATATCTTATTTATTTATGAAATGCTGGAAACATTCATTTCAGAAGGAAGAAGGAAAAAAAATAAAATAATCTTATTTTCCGTAAAATCTCTGTTATGGGCATTCTATGACTAAATAAGATTATTTAATATTTTTTGTTCATTATTGCTGCACGAGAATGTCACTTTCCAGCATTTTAATACTAAATAAGTTATATTATGTCCAATCCACACATAAAAGTTCAGAAAATGAACAAAATCCTTAAATCGGATAATAATATTATATCAGATTTCTTACTTATTATAGCTTTGGAACTTGAAATCGGAAAAAAGGATTATTTAATATTTTTTGCTCTCTATTCCCCCAGAAGCGTCTGTTTCCAGCATTTTATGACTAAATAAGTTATATTATGTCTATACCACACATAAAAGTACAGAAAATGATCAAAATCTTTAAATAGGAAAATAGTATTATTCATAATTTCTTACTAATGATTCCTTCAAAAATGTCTGTTTTAAACATTTTATGACTAATTAGTGTATATTGTGTCCAATCCACACATAAAATAAATAAATAATATTATGTCTAATCCATACATAAAAGTGCAGAAAAGGAATAAAATGCTTAGATCGGAATATAAGATTACTGAATATTTTTTTCTCATTATTGCATTAATACTTTAAATCGGAAAATAGGATAAATTGATATTTTTTGCTCATTATACCTTCTTAAACTCTGTTTTCAGCAATAAATGAGAAAATAAAATATTTTGACAATCCACACTAAAAGTGCAAAAATGATAGAAAACTCTAAATCGGAAAATAAGATTATTTAATATTTTTTGGTGATTATTGCTTTAAAATCATAAATCGGAAAATGAGATTATTTAATATTTTTTGCTCGAAATTCCTTCGATATTGTCTGTTTTCAGCATTTTTGATATTTCTTGCCCCTAATTAATTCTAAAATTTCTGTTTTAAACAATCTATGCCTAAATAAGTTCTTTGATGTCCAATCCACACATAAGAGAGCGGAAAATTAACAAACATTTTAAATCAAGAAATAAGATTACTTAATATTTCTTTCTCATTGTTTTAACTCTTTAAATCAGAAAATAAGATCATTTAATATTTTTTGCTCAAAATTCCTACAAAAATATTGGTTTTCAGTATTTTAAGACCAAATAAGTTATATTATGTTCATTTCACACATAAAAGTGCAAAAATTAACAAAATCTTTAAATCAGATAATAAGATTATTTAATATTTTCTTGCTCATTACCGCTTTAAAACTTTAAATCGGAGAATAAGATTATTTGATATTCTTTGCACATAACTGCTTCAAAAATGTCTGTTTCCACCATTTCATGACAAAATAAATTATATTATGTCCAATCCACACATAATATTGCAGATAATGAATGAATGAAATCTGTAAATCGGAAATTAAGGTTATTTCATATTTTTTGCTCAATATTGCTTTAAAACTCTAAATCGGAAATTAAGATTATTTGATATTTTAGCTCGTAATTCCTTCGAAAATTTCTGTTTTCAGCATTTTATGACTGAAAAGGTATTTTATATCCAATCCTTACATAAAAGAGCCGTAAATTAACAAAAATATCAAATCAAGAAATAGGATTACTTGATATTTTTTCTAATTATTGTTTCAAGAGTTAGAGATAAGTTAGGTTTACGTTTAATAATAACAGAGACATAAATCAATATTGATACGACCTTAGTTGACGGTGCACGTGAACTTTCAGCTTGCTAATAAATTTCTAATCTATCAAGGTATTAAGCGATTTTTTTTTGTGAAAGTTGTGAACTAATTGTTAGAGGTTTGTTGGCAAATGAAAGACGAAACACTTGTCTAAATTAAAAACAACCGATTTATTAAACCAAAATACAAAATTATTGAAACGAAGAATGATCGTGAACAAAGGTTGAATCGTAACTGAACATAACGGAAAAACTCGAATTGAACTAAAACGTAAAGAGGGCGCTGATGCCCTCGTGGTACGGGTGGTGGTCGTAACCGGCGAATCACGTGATCTCTAACACTTCCCCTCGACCAACAACCGGAGAAAACCACTGAGTTATCCTGGTCCACGGGATCCAAGACCGAGTCCTTGGACGCACTTCTCGTGCTTCGGTCTCGACAATCCTTTTGTCAATACGTCGGCGGGCATCTCGTCCGTCGGTGTGTACTCGATCGAAATCATCCCCTTCTTTTTAGCATCTCGGACGGAGTGATGTCGTATGTCGATATGCTTCGTCCTGGAGTGAAACATAGGATTCGACACGAGTTTATGTGCGCCTATGTTGTCGTTTCGAAGAGGGACAGCTCCGAGTCTCTTTCCAAAATCGCCGAGCAGCCTCTTCATGTACAAGGCTTCTTTCGTTGCGTCTGACAGAGCCATGTACTCGGCCTCTGTTGACGACAATGCAACCGTAGGTTGCTTCCGAGATTCCCAGCTTACCGCTGCGTCGCTCATGATGAACGCGTACCCTGTGTACGACTTTCGGTCCACGATGCAATTTCCCCAGTCGGCGTCCACGAACATCGCTGCTGGATCATCGGACTTCGAATACAAGAGACCCAGGTCGCGTGTCTTTGCGAGATATCGCAAAACACGCTTCGCAGCTATCCAGTGTTGTTCTCCGTGACAGTCGTTGAACTGTGACAAAGCACTCACCGCGTGGGAAATGTCCGGCCTTGTGCCTATTTCGCAGAACAAATCTGCTGCCAATGACACGTTGTCCCGTGGGACGTCTGACCAGCTTCCACGTGTTGTTCCGGATTAACGCAACAGCCTCCTCTGCCATCGCTTCCAGCCATTCTGCCGAGTCTTCACCAGAAACTCCCTCGTTCACCGGAATCTCTGCGACGTTCGCTTCTTCCCCTGGTCGGACACAGTACAGTTTGCGCGGTCGCCCGCGTTGCCCCGTTCTAACCACTCTCGGTCGTCCTGGTCCTCTTATAGGTGGCGCGATTTGTCGTTCCTGAGGAGGAGTTTCAGGCTCCTCTGCCGGTTGGTCCTCTTGATCCGAATCGTCGATTTCATCGGGTGGAAAACCTCGGAAGCCTTCTGGAAATTCCAGTTCGTCGTTCTCGAGTTGATCTTGCACGACTCTCCTTTCGTCTCGATCCTCGTCTCTCGGGATAAGTTCAATCTCCAATTCATGAACTTTGTTTCTCGGCTCAACTCGAACCTCATCCGGAAGATCTTCTGGAAAAATGTCTTCAACTGTCTCGTCGCGCGCAATCGTCTCTTCTCGGAAAGTGACATCTCTGGTTACCTCTATTGCCCTCGTTTCAGGTATCCAGATCCGATACGCTTTCGACTGCTCCGAGTAGCCCACCAGGATACCTTCCTTCGCACGTCGGTCGAACTTCCCCTTGTTCGGGGCTTTGTCGAGGCAAAACACCTTGCTTCCGAAATCCCGCAGGTGATGTACGGCTGGCTTCGTGCCGTGCCACTGCTCGTGTGGTGTTTTTTCGTCTAGCTTCTTGGTTGGACATCGGTTCCGAAGGTAGTTAGCGGTGTTAACCGCTTCCGCCCAGAACGATTGAGGGAGGCCGGATTGGGAAAGCAAACATCTAGCCGCCTCTTCGAGAGTTCGATTCTTCCTCTCGGATACACCGTTCTGCTCAGGCGTGTGTGTCGTCGTGAGTTCGCGTCGGATGCCCTCAGACTTCAGGAAATCGTTGAATTCCTTGTTGTCGTACTCACGGCCGTTGTCAGATCGAACGCACTTTATTTTCAAACCGTGCTGCTTCTCGACGAGGGCCTTGTACTCGCGAAACATCTGGAATGCTTCGCTCTTCGCCTTCATGAACCGAACTTCCGTCCATCTCGAGTAATCGTCCGTAAACGTGATTACGTATCGGGATCCAGAGTGTGATGCGACGCGCGCAGGGCCACAGACGTCCGTGTGAATCACCTCGAGCTTCGAAGTCACGCGTTGCGACTCCTTCGGGAAAGGCCTTCGCGTCATTTTGCACTTGGTGCAAGTGTCGCAGACGAGGTTGTCCAGGTTTCCCTTCAGCTCCAGTCCACGGATGGCTCCGCTCTTCGCAGCTGCAACGAGGTCACGAAAGTTCAGGTGACCCATTCGACAATGCCAAAGTTGCGCCGAATTCTCGTTTCGTCCTGCTGCATCCACTGCGTTCTGACATCCTTCGATGGGGGTGGCCTGCACGAGGTACAGGTTTTCCTTGCGATTTGCGACCATGTACGTAACACCATCTCGATCAAGGATCTCAGCTTTCTCTTTGTCGAATACGACCGAGTAGCCGTGATCGGTGATCTTCGACACTGACAGGAGGTTGCTCCGGGTCTCGGGAACGTGTAGTACCTCATTGAGAGTGATTTTCTTCCGTAGGCCATCTACGTCCGTCTCAATTTTCGCCGTTCCTTTTGCCCGTATCTCCGCCGTTGCACTGCTCGCCAACTTCAGCTTTCCCGTTTCACTCTCGGACAGCTCGGTGAATCTCGTCGCGTCGCCGCATAGATGAGAAGTGCATCCGCTATCGAGGCACCAGATGTCCTCGACGTCGCTCGCAGCGATTTGGCATGTGTCGCTCTTCTCAAATATCGCGAGCATCGACGCACTATCCTCGACCTTGTTTTTCTTGCCTTTTTCCTTACAGTCAACTGCCTTGTGTCCTTTAATTCCGCACTTCGAGCACTTGTAGGGGAAATAAGTGTCCTTTTTGTCGCTCTTCTCGTTCGAGTTCCGAGCTGGTTTCTGTTGTGGCTTTTTGCCAGGACCCTTCTTTTTCACAAACATGGCACCTTGGTCACCAACTGACGAAGTGTTCTCGCGTTTCCTCGCGTCACTCTCCTCGATTATTTTGTTGCGCAGGCTCTCGACGTTCGGCAGTTCGTCTCGACTTTCGATGGCGATTCGAAAACTCTCGAAACTTGCAGGCAAACTGTATAGCAGCTGGATGGTGAGTTGATCCGGGTCCAACTTGACGTCCATTTCGGATAGCTTGTCGACACTTCCGAAGAACTGGCTCAGGTGATCGCGTACGTCGCTACCTTCCGCCATCTTCTGCATCATCAGACTTTTGAGCAACGCGGCCTTGCGAGCCGGCCCCTTCGACTGACTCGTGCTCTCCAGCTTGAGCCACATCTCACGAGACGTTTTGCAGTGGTTCACTGCAGCTAGCTGGTCATCACTAAGCGCTAGGGTGATGTCCGACAAAGCTTTTTCGTCGTTCGTCGACCACTTTTGGACTTCCTCGTCGTTTTCGTCTGTCGGCTCGGGTTTGGTCACAGTTCCGTTAACATAACCCCACATGCCGTTCTTGATCAGAACAGCACGCATTCTCAATTTCCACATATCGTAATTATCTCGGCCTAGGGCCTCGATATGCACCGTACCACTCGTACTCATGTCCGCGTTTTATTTATCACCACGCGTGTTATTGTCCGAAACACCGGTGATCACAATCGTGTCGCGTGTTATTGTCCGAAACACTCGCGATTGTTTTCACAAACACCAAACAAGTTCAATCGCGTCTCGTGTTATTGTCCGAAACACTCGCGATATACTTTTGTTTTCGTTTTTTGTTCACTAGCGATCGGGTACACAATTGTCCAAGAACGCGTTCTTTGTTCTTTCTCGCTTCGCCTCGAAGCTACTCGAAAAAACAAGATGGCTGCGTCGCCGACACGCCGCTCTCTAAAATGCTGGCCGATCTCGTGGAGGTTATTTTCTTCGGTTTATTTAGACCCGCGTGTTTATTTGCCTGGGCCCATAACCTGTTAGAGGTTTGTTGGCAAATGAAAGACGAAACACTTGTCTAAATTAAAAACAACCGATTTATTAAACCAAAATACAAAATTATTGAAACGAAGAATGATCGTGAACAAAGGTTGAATCGTAACTGAACATAACGGAAAAACTCGAATTGAACTAAAACGTAAAGAGGGCGCTGATGCCCTCGTGGTACGGGTGGTGGTCGTAACCGGCGAATCACGTGATCTCTAACACTAATCATTTGAAGTGCTCTTCTTTCTCGACACGTGAGCAAATTTTCTTTTTTCTAAAATTATCCCAAGTTCTTATCAACATTTGTTTTCATTGCTTCTCCTTTGTTTATTTTCTTAGAGGTGAATATCGCATATCCGTATATTCGATTCGCGCCAACGACTCGAGTTGATATCGGTTCCCCACCTCTTTCTAATGCTCAACATTGCAACGCTGTACTGTCACACTCAGTCTGTAATTCAGTAAGTCCACTGCTATTGTTATAAGAGTACGCCATTTTTCTGGTATTGCGGTTCATAAACATCGCGTCTTATTTTTGTACTAACCTGCACATCACTTTTCCCTGTGTATTCCTTTGTGTCCGTGGCCCTCCTGATCTGTTAGAGTCTCTCGTATAGGCCCACGAGAGTGAGAAGTCTACCTTATCCTCTCCCCTCAAGTTTATGTATATAAAAAAATACCGTCAATAGTACCCAAAGAGGACCAAAAATTGAAAATAATGACAGATAATTGTCCAGTGTGCACAAGATCAATCGCAGATGATGATCAACTCCAGTGTTCTGGATGTCGCTAATTCGTACACCCTCAGTGCACTAATCTTCCCACCAAAGAAATAGATTCCAAAAAGGAATCCAACACATAATGGAACTGTGCTAGCTGTGATGCACGTAAGCGATCATTGCGCGGCGGTTCCCAAATTTCTAGCAATGATAAGCCAATAACTATGGAACATTTTTCACTTTTCATGAATAAGATCACAACAATAGCTGACGATCTGAAGTCTATTAAAAAAGACCAATTTTCTATTATTTCTGAGATAGCAAAATATAGGGAAACACTTGAAAACCATTCAAAGACGCTCGATGTCCATCAAATTGCAATATCTGCCTGCGAAAGCAAAATAAACCTTCTCGAACACTTCAATACTACTCTTGGCTTGAACGTTGAATCGATCACCCATGATGTCCTCGAAATTAAACGAGGTATCCAGGAAAATTCTAAAAATTCTAATGAGTTCTCCCGAAAACCTGTAACGTTAATGTCGAATCGGCCGAAATCCTCGATCGCGTCAGGAGAACTTTCAATGTAATATTAAAAAACGTACCAGAACCAGAAAGCCCAGATAACAATATAAATATAGCCACTGATGTGTTGAATAACATTGCTGTCAGGGCAACTCGGCTTGGAAAAACTCGATCAATTGGTCCACGTATGTTGAAAGTCACGTTCTCTAATACTGATATCGTCGCTGCCCTGTTGCGTAAAAAGACGAACTTACTCAGTATTCCCAAATATAAGCACATTAGTCTATTTTATGATAAAACACCCAAACAAATCGTCGAACTGAAAGAGCTTCGTGACGAATTGAAGTCCAAGGAATCTGCTGGTGAACAAAACTTGACCATCAAATATATCAACGGCAACCCAGCTATTGTCACAAGAAAACTTTGCAATGATTCAAAAAACTGACTGGTAACCTCTTAGAGTGGACTATCACATATTCTAATGTACAATCAATATGTTCCAAATACCGCGAACTCCTAACATATGGTCATTATCAAGAATCTTCCTTCATTTTGCTCACAGAAACTTGGCTCCAACCCAGCATACCCGATTCAGTAGTACACATACCAGGCTATCGACTGTTCAGACCTGACAGCACAACAACTATTGGTCACGGTGGAGTCTGCATTTATGTAAGGCAGGAGATAATTTCTACCTCAACTATTCATACCTCCCAAGTTCATACACCAGGCATAGATAATCTCTTCATGGAGATTAAATGCAACGAATTCTCTCTAACTATTGGTTGCATTTACCGCCCGCGTCGCTGTATCAGTGATTCTGTTTTGGCTGATCATTTGACACAACTTTCAGAGGGCAATAACTGTGTGATAGCAGACGACTTCATTCTTCCTGAAGTTGTTTGGCCTCTCATCAATATGCCGTCACCTTTGTCGCCCTCACTTCCTTTTGCTAAGTTGATGCATGATTTTAACTTTGAACAACTCATCCTGAAGCTAACAAGATATCGTCAAAACCAAGTCCCATCATTGTTAGATCTAGTCCTAGTGAATGTTGACAACCTAGTTTCAGACATCGAATATCTCCCTCCTTTCGGTAAATCAGACCATCTCACTCTCAAAACTAAAACCCAGTTCAGCGTTTCTTCACCCAAGAAAATGATAGCGAGAACGATTGAGATTATCAATTTCGGCAATCTAAATAGGGACCTGGCATGTATTAACTGGAAGGAGTGCCTTCCGTGCTCTGGTGTGGACGACATGTGGAATGTTTTTTCGGATATCCTGAGCTCCGCTATACGAGCCAATAGATATGTGAAAGAGGTTTCCACCAACCCTACTAAACCTTGGATCGACGACAACCTACGTAGCATGATCCGCCACAAGAAAAGACTTTGGCAAAGATTCACCAGACATAGAAAGCCAGAAGACTACGCAGTGCATCGATCATATTCGAATAACTTATCCAACACCATTAGACAGGCAAAAAAAAGTTACGAGTCAAAGATTGCCTCTTCGAAAAATCCAAAGAAGTTTTACAAATACGTTAGAACTTTCCTGAATACTAAAGTGTCTGTTCCCCTGGTCAGAAATCCCTCTGGTGCTGTCTGTATTGACTAGCAAGAATCGGCTGAAGTACTGGCCGAAACTTTTTCCGCCTCATTCACAAACGAGCCCGATGGACCTATACCGGGCATTAAGTGTCCGCGCTGAAGATTCGATCTCTGTGGAGATTGTTGAGAGAGAACTGAAGGAGTTAAATGCAGACTCGTCCCCTGGACCAGACGGTTTTACACCAAGAATTTTCAAGAACTGCTCTGGTTCCCTCTCTGAAGCTCTTGCGTTGATATTTGAGAAATCTTTTCACACGCACGCTCTACCTTTATCATGGTTAAAAGCATCAGTGACTCCGATTTTCAAGAAAGGTGACAAATTATCTCCAACCAATTATCGTCCAATAAGTCTAACTGCTGTCGCTTCTAAGATCATTGAAACGGAGGTACTAAACCAGATGTCATAGTTCCTTTCAAAAATGATATTATTCCACAGGAGCAGCATGGATTCCTACCAGGTAGATCTGTGATCATGAATCTTCTGCGATGTGTGAATGATTGGACAAGGGCCATGGATGCTGGGATTCCTATCGACGTGATCTACTTAGACTTTTCTAAGGCCTTTGACCGAGTCCCCACAAAAAGACTCCTCGCCAAACTTGATCACCTTCAAGTTAGAGGAAACCTTCTGATGTGGATCAGAGCGTTTCTTAGCGGTTTCTTCTATTTACGGTGATCTACCACTCCTCCTAAGATCTTCGTGCTCCCAGTTTGCCGATAACACCAAAATGCACAATGACGCAGATAAAGATTCGGCTGCTATACAACATGACCTCGATACTGTCTCTCAGTGGTGTGAGGACTGGCTGCTTCCACTGAATCTAGATAAGTGTACTGTGTTACATATGGGAAAAAAGAACCCGAGAAACCCATACACACTGGGCGGTTAACTATTGTCATCCTCAACTCATCATAATGACATGGGCCTAATAATTTCAAACGACCTAACCTGGTCTAGACACGTCCAAAAGACAACAGAAAGGGTGAAGAGAATAATTTATATGATCTCCAAAAGAGAACTTCAAAACCACTCCTCGGCAGATCTTCCTATCTAATCGAGTTTTTGAAGCTTGGAACCGTTTGCCCTCTGAGGTCGTTGATGCTGCCAGTGTGAATACCTTCAAAAATAAATACGATCAATATACCAAGAGAACCAATGTGCCGGAGGACTTGTAATCTGTGTGTGACAATCTTTAAACTTTTCTTTCATTTATCTTTGTATTTACAAGTGTACTGTCAACTGATATATTGATTATTTTTTGTAAATTTAGAGCTTTTATAGACTATAGTTTCAGCTCCCATAATAAAATTTATAATAATAATAATAAGACTATAATTCGGAAAATAAGATAATCGATTATTTTTTGCCCATAATTCCTACGAAAATGTTTGCTTCCAGCATTTTATGTCGAAATAAATTATATTATGTCCAATCCATACCTAAAAGTGCAGAAAATGAACAAAAACATTCAGTCGGAAAATAAGACTATTTGATATTTTTGCTCATAATTCTTTCGAAAATGTCTATTTTCGGCATTTTATGACTAAATAAGGTATATTATGTACAATAATCACATAAAAGTGCAGAAAGTGAACAAAATCCTTAGATCGAAATATAACATTATTTTATATATTTTGCATATAGTTCATTCTAAAATCATTGTTTTCAGCATTTTATGACTAAATAAGTTATTTTATGTCCAATCCACATATGAGAGTGCAGAAAATGAACAAAAGCTTTAAATCGGAGTTTAAGATTATTTAATATCTTTTGTTCATAGCTCCATGGAAAATCTTATTAGTAGATATACTAGGAGAGTTCTGGACCGGAAGTCACAGTAAACATGCTATATTTTCCAAAGGGGTCCCGAATAATGGTGTGTGGGCGTGCTGGATATTTTTCCAACGGGGTTTCATTATTTATTAAATATTAGATTCCTACATTTCATGAGCGCCATCTAGCGGAGAGGGGGTAAGTTACTGCATTTAGATTCCTACTTTTCATGACCGCCATTAGGGATTATTTATTTTATTGTTGAGGAAAAAAAGTTCTCAATTGCGCGGGATCGAACCCACAACCACACACACCAACACGTTAACAGTCTAAGCGTTTTCCAAGCCTGCCATCTCGGTTACCCATGTGAATGTGAGAAAGCAATGTATATATTTTGCATTGCGGCGATAGGAGATAAGCCGCGAGCTCATAAATTGGAATGTCGATGTGTTAACACCGCTTCGACGTAAGCATGGGCGATAAGCCGTTTGGGTGTGTGCGCTCGGACAACCCTCATCGTTTCAAGCAAACGACTCCCAAAATCGTCTTTTGCCGAAAATTTGATGGCAATTCAGTTTTTGATTCGTTTAAATCGGACAAGATTTGATTTTCGTAAAGAATATATACGAGTTGAATTGCAAATTATGCTTATTCGATACAATGTCAACAGCATCACAACAAGATTCCTCAGAAGAAGAACAATATTGTTGCATTAAGAAATGTTTTCAAATACCAGAAAGCCAAGTTGACGGTCGAGCATGTGAACGATGTAACTCTTTCGGATACTGCATGTGTAATTGCCAATCGAGAGATAAATATAAGATGATGCGATGTCTAATGGCTTTCATTTTGTGTCTACGTATTAGAGAAGAAACACAGTAGAAGATGGCTAAATTGAAGGCATCGTTTGTACTTTTATACAATATAATTGGAAACATGTTGTACGTAGATATACCACCAAATGTAATCGAAGCAGGCATTTGTTTCAACGATCAACAATGTATAGCAATGAGAAAAATAACCGTGAACGATGGACAGATGTATGTATTCTCCACCGAAATTCCAGAGCGAGAAAACAAGTTTAAAATTCGACTCGTGTTCTACCCAAATAGAACATGGGGAGATACTGGAATATTTCATCTACCATCAGAAGAAACCACCAAAAGAAATATGTCCTACGACGATGGTGACGAAGAGAAATCCTCAACTCCGCTTGAGAGCAGCAGGAGCGAAGAGAATTCCGAAAAATCACCAAAATTACATACCAATTCATCTATGAAATCATATATAAATTTTTCCATATATTTAATGATGCTTATTATGTATTTATTTTAAATCGAAAATAAAAATGAATTGATATGGATTTGTTCAATTTTCCCAAACCGCAAAAAACCGCCGTTGTATGATAAGTCTAATTAAAAAAATCGCTATCAGAAAAAACAAGTTGGTTTTCAGTGGAAGTGAGATTAATCAACAGGAAACAATATCCGCTTGAAATGTGGTTTGTTGCAACAAAAGAATGCATGTGCAGCTCCATGTTATCATTTTCCTATGGATTCGTAGGCGAAAGAAAAATATAAATAGCAAAGATAACCTTTAGGAGCTCATTGCTCATTCTAGTGTCACAGCAAGAAGCAGCAGCCTTCATCAGTTAACTTGTACTTTCTCTTCCCTCAACCAACCTGCAATAGTAAGTATTACAAACATATACTTTTTTTTCTCTCTCTCTCTCTACATATACTTTTCCTCTTTACATATCAAAAAATGATGCTTTTACTTATATTGTTACAGATGGCATTTTTACAAGCTCTCAATAAAGCCACAATCATCGAGCAAAAACCTTGCACCAAAATCAGCGATCTCCAAATTGAGACGAAGTATCGAATTATAGGTGCAAAGGCAGTCGGCAGCAAGTTTGGCGAAACCATCTTGCTAGAGCTGGAGGATACTGTAGTGTTCCTTCCAAAGCGGGTTGTTGAAGCCTATCTACCACACCTAGACGAAATCGGGAGTGGAAAATACTCCCTAGTTTTCCTGGGACAGGTGCCGACTGGGAAGGCGAACCTTGCAGCTTCATTTGAAATATTGGAAAATTAAGTGAGTCTTTTTGAATATTTTTATGATGGAGAAAATTAGCGTTATTAAAAAATCTGATAATTTAGTTGTAGCTATAAGAAAATTACGAAAAATTTTATTTGATAAATTCACTAGTGTAGACGAAAGAGTTTGGTTGAATAGGTTAAAACGATATATAGGAATGTGTAATAGGGAAATGAAAAATACAGACTTACCCATCGGAATTAGGAGAAAACTACAGACAAACATTGGACATTTCAAACATTTTCAAAATTTAATTAAGAACCGTAAAGAATATAGAGGTGGTAGCATCATCGGACTTAAACGTAAACAAAGGGTTCAGTGGAGGGAAATAACATCGAGTTTTGTGAGTCGAATTCAGACGGGAATTATATTTAATCATGCTCATATTGACTTGGAACAATTCTTGGCGGATTGTTTCAATATTTTGAAGCTAAAACTTGCTAAAATCCTTGAAAAACATGTAATTATTAAAGTCAACACAACTTTCTGCGGCGAATTCATAAAGATTTCGAAACATGATGATGGCGAAGTTTTAGATTTAAAATACTTTAATACAAAAAATTCAATTGTGGATGGTTCGACGGACGTGCAACGCTGGTTCATTGATAATGTTTATAGCAAAATTCAAAATGAAATGAGTGAATTTCAAGAACGTGATAGCGGTTGGGCATTGAAGAAAATAATTTCATTAGAAGTTAATATTAACAAAGTTGAAATCGGGAATGGTTCATCTTTCATTAGACTACCACAACAAATCACCAATAAGCATGCATGTTTGAATATTCAAAATGACGATACAGCTTGTTTTTATTGGTCGGTTGTTGCAGCGTTACATCCTGCCAAAATTCACAATAACCGAACCTCATCATATCCTCATTACAAAACAGTTTTGAAAACTCAAAATCTGGATACACCGATGTCGTTACACCATATTACAAAATTTGAGAAAGCAAACGATATTTCTGTAAATGTTTACGCGTTAGAGTTGAATGTAGTTAAAGAAAAATCATTTTATAATGTAGTGCCAGCTAGATTAACATCCAATAAATTAGAAAAACATGTAAATTTACTTTTGATTCAAAATAAATATTTTCCAAAATTGAATGATTATGATGCTCCTCCCATTGATGATGAGACTGTCGATATTAAATTTCATTATTGCCTTATTAAAGATTTATCACGATTAATATCACAACAAATTAATAGACATAATGGGAAAAAATTCATGTGCGATCGATGTCTCAATTATTTCCGACATAAAGAAAAATTAGAGGAACATCAAACGCTTTGCTCTCAATTGAATCATTGTAAAATTTCATTTCCAAAATTTACTCATGTAGGATTTAAAAATTTCGCTTACAAACAAACAACTCCTTTCGTTATTTATGCAGATTTTGAGTGCCAATTAGAGAATGTAAATGATTCAGTATCTTCTAAAACAGCTAAATATCAAAGACATACACCATACAGCGCTGGTTATTATGTCAAATGCTCATATGATGATTCTTTGTCATTTTTCAATAGCTATCGAGGTTCAGATTGCATGGACTGGTTTGCAAATGAAATATCCAACATTGCGGAGATTGTTCAATCAAAAATTAAAACAATCACTCTGATGACTGAAAATCCTAGCAAGTGTAATGCAATAACATGTCATATTTGCGAGAAAAAATTCATGGAAAAAGACATCATTGTACGTGATCATGATCATTTTACTGGAAAGTTCAGAGGATTTGCACACCAATCCTGCAATCTCAATTTTCGAAAATTGTTTGTGGTACCCATCATTTTTCACAATTTGTCCGGCTACGATAGTCATTTTATGATTAAACAATTGAGTAGAAAGGGATGCATGAGCATACTGCCAATTAATATGGAAAAATATATTTCATTTACTCTTTCTGATGATAAAACAAACATAAAATTCAGATTTATAGACTCTTTTCGCTTTCTCGGTACATCATTAGACAAATTAGCTTCAATAATGGATCGACAAGATTTGAAAATTATGAAACGCGAGTTCAATGAATTGAACGAAGAGACGTTCACTTTTCTCACCAAAAAAGGAGTATTTCCCTATGATTATGTTAATTGTTTGGAAAAACTTGAGGAAACTGAATTACCTGCGAAAGAACACTTTTACAATAAACTCAACGACGAAGATATATCTGATGGGCAGTATGCTCATGCTCAAAGCGTATGGGAAGTTTTCAAAATTTCTAATTTGGGGGTATACTCTGATCTCTATTTAAAGACAGACGTTTTGTTGTTGGCTGATGTGTTTGAGAATTTTCGAAAAAAATGTTTAGCAACCTACGAGTTAGATCCAGCTTGGTACTATACCATGCCTGGATACACTTGGGACGCGATGTTAAAGTTCACTCAATGTAAACTGGAATTACTGAATGATGTAGATCAAATCATGTTTATAGAAAAGGGGATTCGTGGCGGTATTTCGGTTTGCAGCGGTAGATATTCGGAAGCCAACAACAAATACATGCCGGAATATGATTTCACAAAACCATCGAATTATATAATGTATTTAGATGTTAATAATTTATATGGGTGGGCAATGTCGGAGTTTATTCCTTACGGCGGGTTTTCGTGGCTGGAAGATGTGGAAAATTTTGATGTAACAGCTATCCCAGACGATGCACCTGAGGGATATATGCTACAAGTGGATCTGGAATATCCTCACAACTTGCACCGTCTGCATCAAGATTTTCCATTCGCTGCCGAACACCGCATACCACCCGGTTCAAAATTACCAAAATTAATGACAACTCTTTATAATAAAAAAGAATATGTTATACACTATAGAAATTTGAAGCAATGTTTGGCAAATGGTTTGAAAGTCACGAAAATACATAAAATTTTGAAATTTAAGCAGTCAGCTTGGCTGCGATCTTACATTGAGCTAAACACTACTTTGAGGACCGCAGCCAAGAACGAATTTGTGAAGAACTTATTCAAACTTATGAACAATGCGGTGTTTGGCAAAACGATGGAAAATATCCGTAAGCATAGGATTGTTAAGCTAGTAAGATCCTGGGAGGGAAGATACGGAGCGAAAAATTTAATTGCAAGTCCACAATTCCGGAACCGAACAATTTTCGATGAAAACTTGGTGGCTATCGAATTACAGAAAACCGAAGTTGTATTCAACAAACCGCTGTATGTTGGAATGGCTATTTTGGATCTATCAAAATTGTGCATGTATAATTTTCATTATGATTTTATGCTGCCCAAATTGGGTATTGAAAAATGTAAACTTTTATACATGGACACCGATAGTTTCATTTATGAACTGTTGTGTAGTGATGCATATGAAGAAGTTATAAAGGCTAATATCTCTAAATTTGATACATCAGATTATAATGTTGAAAACATCTATAAAATACCTTTGGTCAATAAGAAAAAGTTGGGTTTAATGAAGGATGAAGCAAATGGTAAAATAATCACTCATTTTATTGGTTTGCGTTCTAAAATGTATACATTTAAAGTTCAGGGAGGTAAAGTTGTCAAAAAATCAAAGGGAGTGAAATATAATGTTGTAAAAAATAAGATAACATTTGATGATTATTTCAATTGCTTGAAGGAATTTAATCAAAAATCGACGAGTCAGCGTTGCATCCGTTCATATGCACACAATGTTTTTAGTATAGAACAGGCAAAAATTGCTCTAAGTCCGTACGACGATAAACGATTTCTAATTCCAAACTCTTTCGATACATTACCGTGGGGTCATCATGATCAATAAATTTTTCTGTTTTAGGTAAATGACATCACCAGCGCAACTAAAGGCTTTATGTATAAAAAGCATTTGTGAAAATGTTACCAGTATTTTAAGTTTTAGTATTTATTGTCTTTATACTTATGCACTACCTTGGATAGTCGTTGAAGACATTTTTAAAAATTTCGCTTATTACCGTTGGAATAATATTTGGAAAATTGCCGAAGTTGCCAAAGTGTCATTAATATGTTTAGAAAATATTTTACATGAAACAGAAATTGATAGGACTATAACGAGGAGTGCAATTTTAAATAAATGTGATTGGACAGAAGAATATAGCGAAAATCAGTATTGTGTGTGGGTTCATTTTTATAAAGTTGACGAACTAAATTTAATATTATGTGAAAAATGTTTTGGAATTTATAAAGATGTCATGAAGTCGTATAATAAAAATATAATCGCAATTCGCGAACATTATCATTTGAATTACAAAACCAAAGATTTATCTAAATTGTATCAGAATAAACATTTTTGGTGTCAAAATGATTTCAAAGAATTATTGTTTGTATTAAAGGAAAAGAGTGAGTGTGATTATGATTTACATAATGTTGGGTGCATAAGATTTCAAAATTTATATTAAAATGTGTACAGGTACTCCATCATAGAATATTCAAAAAGATTTTTTAGCTTTAAGTATTCTTGATTTCAAAATTTATGTTAAAATGTTTCAGATTTTCTTATATTTATCTTATTTTTTATATTAATAAAAACATATATACAGACATAATTTGTTTTATTTATCACAATTTTCGAATTTCAACGAAATTGTCCTGCAGTCTTGCAGTAATTGAAAACTTTGCTTTCCAATGTTTTTTTATGAATGAGATTGTTTTTTTCAATATATTTAATAAAAAACACAATTTTACTATGTTGTTTTATTTTCTATGTTAAAATTCTGTACAATATCTGCATTATAATAAAAGAGATATTCTCTTAGAGCATTAGTATATAGACAATCGATTGAGGATGCTTCACAAAAACCATAAAGTAGGTCTAAAACACTCATATTACAATTACATAACCAATTTCTAACAATATCAAATAAATTTCGATAAAATTCATCGAAATTGATGGATTCCAACATGGCAAGTCGATCCGAAATCACATGCTGTACATCTAAAATGAGAGCAATGTCTTCTTCGTACAGGTTCATGTTGACATTGAACTTTGAAACAGACACGATGTTCATGTAACTACCATACTGATATTGAACCATTTTCACAAAGTCTCCACATTTTGTCACTAGAGGGTCCATAGCAGCACGATCTTCAGCATTTTGATGTATTTCTTGTAAGAAGTTGATGATTGAAGCCCACTCGTAGGTTGTGAATGAAATTTCCCAAGGCGTAAACATTCGCTTCAGAATAACGCATGCACCAAAGTCTCTTGTAGGACTCAGACCACATCGCACCTCGTAGTTACTTGGTTGCGGTAGAGGAAAAGTCATCAAAAGTAATGGTTTTTCGGTTTGAGCTCTAGTTTCGACCCCATCGTCATACTCTCGTTGGGCAGCATCTTCGTATTGATCTAGAATTCGATTGACGGCTTGGAGAGTTTCTTCATTTCCTCGCATACTGGCGTCAGACTTTCACATCAACTAACAAACATTTTCCAAATCACACGTTATTTATATCGGAAAATCACGTGACATCATTTTTGCTTGTTTCTAGTTTTACATGTATTTAAATAGGAAAACGGGTCACATTTGCAGAAAGTGGTAAAAATGCATTGTTTCTTATGTAAAACACGCACAAATCGTTGAGTTTGGGGGGCCTTTTACGAATCAAACAATTGCGTCTTTTCCTATCCAGCTGTTGTGTTTCTTATCGAACCCAAGCCATTTCACATACAATTTATTTCCTTTCTTCCTGAGTACCTTTTCCACGAGATAGATGTTGGGATTTGAGGTTTTTTGCAATTCTTCTTCGTAGAAAGCCCCACTGACTTTTACTCCATGCATATCTTCCAACAAATATGTAACGGGGTTGGTTATCTTGACAGTGACAATTTTAAATAGTTCTGTCGTCCAATTGGGAGTGTATCCTTTTTCGAAAAGGTGTTTAGTCTTACTCAAGCGAACAATGTCGCCGACTTTTAATTTTCGCGGCCCGATAATCTTCAAGTGCGCGTACGCTTTATCGAGAATGAGCTTTTCGTTGGATTTATTAACTTGCGATGGTTTGTAGCCAGTCTTGCTGTGACGTGTATCATTGTAGGCTTTTGTAATGCTAGGTAATATGTCTATCCATTTGTAGGTCCCATTCAAACTAAAGTATTTGAAAAGTTTTTCTTTCAGCGTTCTGATTACACGTTCTGCTATTGCAGCTTTCTTGACGCTGTACGTATTATAGTGGTTGATGTTATGTTTTTTCATAAGTTCTTGGAATTTACTATTAAAAAACTCCTTACCCTGGTCCGTCTGTAAATTTTTTGGGCAACGTTTCGTGTGCATCAAAATGTCTGTGAATACCTTAGTTATTTCCTCACCGGTTTTCGTTTTCAATGGACGAGTCCATACGTACTTGGAGAAACAATCAATTATGATCATAATCAATTTAAAATTTCGATTTTGTCCAGCATACTGACGCATCTCTGCCAGATCCATTTGCCATAAATCATCCAAACCTTTGATGATTGTACGTCGTCGGGGGTATGTTTTACGAGCAGGTTTATGCAACTCGTTGACAATTTGAACCTTCTCTTTCGAAGTCATTACTGCGAATGTGCTTACTTTTTCTTGATGAGTTGCTCGAAATTTGGATGCTTAGATTTTATGCTCATATTCAAATTAAATTCATTTTATCTTATTTTTTCTTGTGATGAGTTGCTCTAAATTTGTTATGGATGCTTGGATTTTTTTTATGCTTATATTCAAATTTGTAATATCCAGTCCTAATTCAGATATTTGGTAAACGACATTCGTTCGAAACTGATTCAACTCTCTTTCCACATTTTTGGTTAAAGTGTGCGCTTCAGTCGCATTTTCAAATTTTTTGTTGATGGCATGAGTGAGTTGTTTCAAATTGTTTGTGTAAGCACGCTCCACATCTGATATAACCAAGTTCACTTTAAAGAATTGTGTTTCAACATCTTTCTGCAAGTGATTAAGCTTTTTAGCGAGAATATCATCTGTCTGTTTGTATTCAACGTCTTTTGCAGACAGCTCGCTAATTCGATTACGAAAGTCACCGAATGTTTCGGTAACAATTTCAAATTTTTTTTCGAATTGTTTCACAATCTCGGTGAGGTCCTCAATGGTTTTCGTAAACACGTCAGCCCAATGTTTCATCTGATTGTCTACGTACTGCTTGTTGGTAGCATCCATAGGATTAGTTGGCATTTTTACGTTACACAGCTTCAATTTTTTTAAATCAATATTACCGTCAGGAGTATGTGCTAAACCATCACCAAGTTCAATCAACGGGCGCAATCGTTTTCTTGAAGAACTATGTCCGAACTTATCGATGGTCATCTTGGAAATGATGTCTATTGAATGATGTTGGCCTCTTTCAATTCTTCGATTATGGATATAATTTCATTGTCAAGTGAAGTGTTTCCAGCATTTTTGGACGCCAACAACAATCGTAAACGCTCACACAATTCGTTCGGGTCATCCCAATAAATGTATTCCATAGGTTTGGAATTGTAAGACATTAAGCCCCGTCCCTCCGCCATTCGCGACGACTTTCGAATAAACATTGGTTTGATGATTTCCATATATTTGCGTCTATTAGTTCCTTTCAATGCACTATTTGCTTTTTTATGTACATTCGACAGTTCTAAAATGTGTTTGTACGCAACGAGATCGTCCTTGTTGAAATTTTCTGGATCATCGTAGAATATCAGTTCATATAGCCCAGGTGTTCCTATCACTTGCTGCCCACCAACTTTGATGTGCTGCTTATCAAAATCGATTTCTTTTGAACCAAGCCGCCATTTTGAAGTTGTAAAATCATATATGGGCCCGTATACTTTGTCTATCTTCTCATCATTGCTCCAATATTGTGTTAAGAATTTATGACTCATTGGTGGATACTGATCGATATATGCTTGAATGACTTGAGGAGCAATTGTATCTTCAAATGTTCCTTCTTCTTCGAACACTTCATCATCTCCATCAGTACTGGCAATAGGTTCAAGTTTCTGGAATGGTGGTAGAATTTCAGCATCACCGACCGATGCATCCTCTGTCTTCACTTCTTTTTTTGGTACGGTATGTTCATTCCTAAGCTTTTCAGCTACTGCCAGCTGCTTTTTCAGTGGAACCGATATGGGTTTGAAAAATTTTTGTAATGCCTCATCCTCTTCTGATTTACCCAATTTCAATGATAAGTATTTCTTTTTTATGATCCTAGCGATTTCATTGATTTTCGTTTTGCGAACTATGTCAACCTCTTTGCTGGGTGGTTTCATGTTGACGAATATACTTTATCATGATAAGTTCATGGTTTTATAAACTTATCGAAGCCATATCGATAGCGACCTGCATTCAGATCACACTCCTTTACGATCACCATTGCACCGAATTTTTCATTCCAACAATCAGCACACATTCGCTTGAAATCGTTGAATGAGACATCAGGTGAAACGTGTTCATCATACACATGCTTTAAATTTATTTCATCTTGCTTGAACAACACAATTAGATTGCAATTGTCTCGCAACATTTGCTTTGGAGCCTTACTATACGTTTGCCCAATGTACATAACATCTATACCTCGATGTCGACACATGGAATAATATTCTTGGATTTTCTGCTGTTTATCACAAGATATGTCATCAAAAATGAATATGGAATTTGGTTTAGCCTCGTTGGGACTTATAATTTCCTCGTTCTCTTTGAATTGAAAATATTCGATTCCTTTGACTTTTTTCAACACCTCTTCGAGTAACTGATACTTGGGTTGATACAATGACTTTGAATACACGTAAACGTTTTCAAATTTAGCACCATTTGGGTGGAAGAGCAGTGAAAGTGCTGCATTTGTTTTCCCACATCCACTCGGTCCACATATGATTGCACGAAATGAATGTGGTAGCAATGTGCCATGCTTACTGCTGGTAGATTGACTTTCATTTAAGTAATCTAAATTTTCGATCGGTAAGGTATGCTTCTGTTGAACAACCCTCATGTTGTGCACGATACCATGAAATGTTTAGGATTTTGTATAAATGTTCATGTCTTTCAATATTGACATCATTTTCAATGTTGATTCATCACGGTAAGGGTGTGGTTAATAAGCTTATCAATAACCTACCATTCGAACTACATCTGCCAGGCTATTCTTATTGTGGACCGGGAACTAAATTGAAAGAACGCTTAGAACGTGGAGATAGAGGTATAAATCCGTTGGACGAAGCTTGCAGGGAACACGACATTGCATACTCTCAAAACAAATCATTGGAAGAACGTCATAAAGCCGATCAAGTGCTGGAACATAGAGCTTGGGAACGAGTCAAATCGAAAGACGCAAAATTTGGTGAAAAATCTGCTGCTTGGTTCGTCACCAACGCTATGAAGGCAAAACGCAAACTCGGCATGGGTATGGATAAACGATTCTCCCAAATTGCAAAGAAGATTCATCAAGCTATGGAAAAGTCTCCTCACGAAGGTGGCAGTTTGAAAAAGTCATCTGCTGCTGCTTTGAAAGCCGCTCGATTAGCTGTCAAAAAATGTGGAGGTCGAAAACGTATTCGAGTACCTAGAATTATACCATTGCCAAAAAGTGGCGGATTTCTACCGCTAATTCCCTTGTTTGCCGGTCTCTCGGCTCTAGGGTCGCTGGCTGGAGGAGCGAGCGCCATCGCAAAGACCATCATCGACACGAAAAATGCAAAGAAAAAGATGGAAGAAGATGCACGACATAATAAAGCTATAGAACACTTGGGATCCGGCTTGTATCTACGAAAAACGCGTAACGGATTCGGTCTGTTCTTGAAGAAACAGCATAAAGGAGGAGAAGGATTGTACTTGAAACAAAAAAACTACTAGCTCAGCTACCCAACAGAGCTCTGTACGATGGGGAGATTATGGAATGTGCGAAAAAGATGAAAATTCCACATTTTCGTGGTGTTTTTATGCGAGATACTCTTCCTCATCATACAAGACGTCGCGAATGTGCCGTAGTGAATTTAGATTCCTCCATCAATCCAGGTACACATTGGGTAGCTTACAAAAAGAATGATAACACTATACAATATTTCGATAGTTTTGGAAATTTGAAGCCGCCAAAGGAATTGGTCGATTATTTTGGAAAGCAGCGTGTTAAGGTATTTTATAATCATGATGTATATCAAACATATGATCAAAACAATTGTGGACACTTGTGTTTAGCATTTCTATGTCAATAAAAGATACTGTCACAACTACTTGTGTATCAGTCATGTCGATGAAACGAAGTGATACAATACTGACTTTGAAGAGTCATTCTTCGATTCTCTCAATTGATCTATCACCACCGCTTCACTTGCAGCGTGACAGTGAATATGGTTTAGCTCTTCTAAGTTTTCATTCGTACAACAGTATACCCAACATCGATGAAGGTACAAAGTTCCACTATGTAGATGGAAACGGTAAGAAAAGCATCGACATTCCAACGGGAGCATACGAAATTGAGGATATTGAAAAGTTTATTCAGAAAGCAATCGTACCAAAGACGACGAAGGTAAAGCCTGAAGATTACTTCTACCTCAAACCGAATAATAATACATTGAAATGTGAAATTTTTTGTAAAGATTTTGATATTGATTTCACTCCGAACGATAGTTTGACACACATATTGGGATACTCTCCTAAGATTCTACCAAAAAATGTTACTCACATGTCCGATCAGCCTGTCAACATTATAAAAGTACGAAACATACACATCGATTCCAACATTACTTCGGGAGCCTTCTACAACAATAGACCTTCGCACACAATCTACGAATTTGCTATAAGAGAAGATCCTGGTTACGCTATCGACGAAAGTCCAAATCCTCTCATTTATCTACCCATCACTACAGACGAGATTCATAATATAACACTTAAAATTTTAGACCAAAACTTTCAGCTGGTGAATTTCCAAGGTGAAGAAATCATAATTCGATTACATCTCAAAGAATTATGGTACTAGGTATTTATAAAATACATCTACCTACGAATAGGCCATCAGTCTTCTTCGAGACAAAGAACATCCAACACCGCCGTGAACTCAGTGTGAAAAATATCCGATTTCTCAAATCCTTAGGCTACAATGTTATCTCCGCAAGTGTTCAACATTTTCCAAAAACCTCAAATGGACACATCAATTCAAAAAGATGAATGGCGTACCTACTATCCATACGTTAAATCTTTCCGCAACAATGATGTCATAGAAATTAGCATTAATCAATCAGATGCTTTCGATGCTCTTTACGCAAGCCTGTTACATATCAGTGGAAAAATTAAGCGCACCAAGGGTAATGGAGAAGTATCTTTTGTCAATAATGCTGGCGCTTTCATGTTCCAATCCATTAGCTACGAACAAAATGGTAAAGAGTTGGAATCAGTGCGTGACGTTGGAATTGTGAGTACCGTTCGAGGGTTTTTATGCTATAGTGAAGAAGAGTCTAAACCCTTGAGTATAGCGACTTGGAGTCCAGATAAAGATGTTGGTATCATCAATGCGGATACTTTGTCATTTAGTATGCTCATTCCGTTGAAACATTTTTTGAATATTTTCAATGACTACGAATATGTCGTATATGGAAAACATACCATCCGATTAGTGCGTGCTCAAAATGACAATCAATGCTTTACCATCGCCAATTCTACAACAACTGAAGTACAATTGGAAATTGAAAATATCGAGCTCAAAGTGCAAAGATTGCATCCAAACGATCAAATTAAATTGCAACTTTTAAAAGCAATCAAAGCTGACACTCCCATCTTGATACCGTTTAGAAAATGGGAAATTCACATGTTGCCTGCTCTCACTACAGGAGCCACCAACGAAATTTGGTCGGTGAAAACTTCATCATTTTTAGAAAGTCCTCGCTATGTCATCGTTTGTTTCCAGAGCAACCACAAAAAGAACCAAGTGAATAACGATCCTACGAAATTTAATTATGCAAACATCATGAATATCACCTTGACGCTGAACGGAGACAGCTATCCAAAGGAGAAGATGCATTTGGACTTTGAAAAGGGGGATTTTACCGAAGCTTACTTCAACTACACTCAATTTGGAAAAAGCTACAAACACTCCTATCTACATACGCCGCTCCTAAGTTACTCTGAATTTGCAGATAAACCTCTATTTGTCATCGATTGTTCTCATCGAGATGAAAGCGTGAAAAGTTCAAGTGTTGATGTCAAGCTTGAAATAGAAGCGTCCAAAGGTTTTCCAGCAAATACTTGTGTCTATTGCATCATCATTCACGATAACATAATTGAACAACATCCTCTCAGTGAAATTATAAAGAGATGGAACTAGGATGACCTCTGTCATCAGTTTAAGTTCAACCATCGTCGAGGAGAGATGAGAATAGCGTTCGTAGACATTCAAGGCTTCAATGTGAAGTGCCAATTCCACCCCAAAGAAATTGCCTTAAGGATTGGCCGTCGATGTAGTAATTATTTGCTATCACCACCAATACCGTTCTCATCGCTAAGCAAAGCAGACCGATATGGCGTTTGTTATTTGGAGAAGCATGTACATAACCTCAAATATTCTTCCGGCTTTATACCATACGAATCGTTGGATGATATTCTGAAGGAAAAACTCAACGAAATTGATATCATCTATGTGCGAGGACATCAGAAGAAGCAATTTTTGGATGATAAACTTCAATCTTTCTACGGCGAGCAAGCTAGTAGAGTCGTGAATTTGGAGGAATTTGATGACTCATGGCACACTGTTCCAGCGTTCAACAACAGCGAATTTACATCATGTATGCACCACACACGTAGCAGTCAATTCTATAATTGTAGTCTTAGAAATGTTGATGAATTGTATAAATGGTTTTGTAATACTTTACCTTTATGAGCAAAAGAGAGATTTAAAAAAATGTTTTTTATTGGAGGGGTGTAGACAAGAAACAAGTTTTTTTTTTTTGACAGCAGTTTCAGTCTGAGAGTCATAGAGTTACGATGATGTTGAAAGAAAGGTTGGAGCAACACATTCGACGTTTGGAGGAATTAAAAAATATTCTAAACTTTTTTGAGGAAAAACAAAAGGTGTTTACATTGTTCAATGATATGACTATCAATCCAACCACCCAATTCAGTGAAAAAGATTGGAATGAGAAGGTTTTCAAAAATCCTACACGTTTTCGTCAACGCAATGAGATGCCATCAAGAAGAATCACTCCGTACTCTATCTAAAAATTTTGTTTGATAAAATCATTTATTAAATAAAGCAAATTTTAAGTATAATGTTGTTTTATTCAGAAAATCATTTTTGATACAATATTAAACATAACACATTTTATTTCACTGATTTCTTAAGCACGTTTAATGATGCTGTTGTGTCGAATAAGCATAATTTGCAATTCAACTCGTATATTCTTTACGAAAATCAAATCTTGACCGATTTTAATGAATCAAAAACTGAATCGCCATCAAATTTTCGGCAAAAGACGATTTTGGGAGTCGTTTGCTTGAAACGAGAAGGGTTTTCCGAGCGCGCAGACCCAAACGGCTTATCGCCCTCACGTCGAAGCGGTGTCGACATCGATGTTAACACAGCGACAACATTTCAATTTATGAGCTCGCCGCTTATCTGATGTAAGTGCGCACGCGCCGTCATCCAAAATATATACATTGCTTTCTCACATTCACATGGGTAACCGAGATAGCAGGCTTGGAAAACGCTTAGACTGTTAACGTGTTGGTGTGTGTGGTTGTGGGTTCGATCCCGCGCAATGGTGAACTTTTTTTCCTCAGTAATAAAATAATTAAATTAATAATCTCTAATGGCGGTCATGAAAATTAGGAATCTAAATGCAGTAACTTATCCCCTCTCCGCTAGATGGCGCTCATGAATTGTAGGAATTTAAATGCAGTAACTTATCCCCTCTCCGCTAGATGGCGCTCATGAATTGTAGGAATCTAAATGCAGTAACTTACCCCCTCTCCGCTAGATGGCGCTCATGAAATGTAGGAATCTAACATTTAATAATGAAACCCCGTTGGAAAAATATCCAGCACGCCCACACACCATTATTCGGGACCCCTTTGGAAAATATAGCATGTTTAATGTGACTTCCGTTCCAGAACTCTCCTAGTATATCTACTCTTATTTTCCAGCATTTTATTACTAAATAAGTTATATTATGTACAATCCACACATAAAAGTGCAGAAAATTAGCAAAATCTTTGAATCGGAAAATAAGATTATTTAATATTTTTTGCTCATAATTCCTTCCGGAATGTCTGTTTCCAGCATTTTATGACTCAGTAATGTATCTTATGTCCAATCCACACTTAAAAGAACAGAAAATGAACAGAGTCTTTGAATCGGAAAATAGTATTATTATATATTCTTTACCAATAATTCCTTCGATAATTTCAGTTTTCAGCATTTTATGACTGAAAAGTTATTTTATATCCAATCCTTACATAAAAGAGCGGAAAATTAACAAAAATTTTAAATCAAGAAATAAGATTACTTGATATTTTTTCTAATTATTGTTTCAAGACTATAGATCGGAAAATAAGATAATCGTTTATTTTTTGCCCATAATTCCTACGAAAATGTTTGCTTCCAGCATTTTATGTCGAAATAAATTATATTATGTCCAATCCATACATAAAAGAGCAGAAAATGAACAAAAACATTAAGTTTGATATTTTTGCTCATAATTCTTTAGAAAAATTCTGTTTTCAGCATCTTATGACTAAATAAGCTATTTTATGAGCAATCAACACATAAATGTGCAGAACATTAAGAAAATCTTTAAATTGGAAAATAAAATTACTTAATATTTCTGCTCATCATTCCTTTAAAACTTCCAATCAGAAAATAAAATTATTCAATATTTTTTGCTCATAATTCCTTAAAAAAATGTGTGTTTCCAGCAAATTATTACTAAATAAGCTAATTTTTTTCCAATCCAAAAATAAATGTGCAGAAAATGAACAAAAATTTCAAATTTGAAAATAAGATTTTTTATTAAACTTTGCTCATTATTGCTTTAAAACTTCAAGTCGAGAAATAATATTTAATATTTTTTGCTCATAATTTCTTCTAAAAAGTCTGTTTTCAGCATTTCATGACTAAATAAGTAATATTATGTCCAATCCACACATAAAAGAGCAGAAATTGAACAAAATCTTTGAATCGGAAAATAGTATTATTCCATATTTTCTATTCATAATTTCTTCGAAAATGTCTATTTTCGGCATTTTATGACTAAATAGCGTATTTCATGTCCAATCTACACATAAAAGTGCAGAAATTGAACAGAATCGTTAAATAATAAAATAAGATTATTTAATATTTTTTACTCGTAATTCCTTCTGAAATGTCTGCTTCCAGCATTTTATGACTAAATAATGTATATTATGTCCAATCCACACATAAAAGTGGAGCAAATTAACAAAAAGTTTAAATCGGTAAATAAGATTTTTACTATATTTTGCTCATTACTCCTTCAAGACTTTAGTTATAGTTATATTATGGTCAATCCACACAAAAATGTGTCAAAAATGCTAAAAATCATTAAATCAGAAAATAAGATTATTTGATATTTTTTGCTCATTACTCCTTCAAGACTTTAAATAGGAAAATTAAATTATTTATTTTTTTTTGTTGATAGTTCCTTCTAAAATGTCTGTTTTATACATTTTTTTACTAATTAAGTTATATTGTGTCCAAACAACAAATAAAAGTACGGAAGATGAACAAACTATTTAGATCAGAAAATAAGTTAGTTTTATATTTTTTGTTCATTATTGCTTCAAAACTTTTAATCGGAAAATAAGATCATTTAATATTTTTGGCTCATAATTCCTACGAAAATGTTTGTTTTCAGAATTTTATGAACTTTATTTTTAAAACTAATTTATATTATGTCCAATCCACACATAAATGTGCAGAAGATAAAGAGAATCTTTAAATCGGAAAATTAGATAATTTAATATTGTTTGCTCAATATTGCTGTAAAACACTAAATCGGAAAATAAGATTGAATAATATTTTTAACGCGTAATTCCTTCTGAAATGTCTGTTTCCAGAATTTTATGACAAAATAATGTATATTATGTCCAATCCACACATAAAAGTGCAAAAAATGAACAAAAACTATATTTTGCTCATTATTCATTTAAGATTTCAAATCGGAAAGTAAGATTATTTGATATTTTTGCACATAATTCCTTCGAAAATGTCTGTATCCAGCATATTAAGAATAATGTAAGGAGTAGTTTTTCTAATCCAGAAACAAGAGTGCAGAAAATGAACAAAAATTTCAAATCTGAATAAAAAAAATAATTCCTTCTGAAATGACTGTTTCCAGCATTTTATAATTGAATAAGATATATTATGTCCAATCCACACATGAAAGAGCTGAAAATGAACAAAAGTTTTAAATCAGAAAATAAGATCTTTACTATATTTTGCTCATTTTTGCTTTAAGATTTTAAATCGGAACATAAGATTACGTTAGATTTTTTGATCCTAATTCCTTCTAAAATTTCTGTTTCCAACATTTTATGACTAAATAAGGTATTTCATGTCCAATCTTAACATAATAGTGAAGAAAATGAACAAAAAATTTAATATTTCTTGCTCATAGTTCCTACGAAAATGATTTGTTTCAGCACTTAATGACTAAATAAGTTATATTATGTCCATTTCACACATAAAACGCAAAAATTTTACAAAATCTTTAAATCAGAAAATAAGATTATTTAAATTCTTTTGCTCATTACTGCTTCAAAACTTTAAATCGGAAAATAAGATTATTTGATATGCTTTGCTCATAACTCCTTCGGAAATTTCGGTTCCCAGCATTTAATATCGCAATAAGTTATATTATGTCCAATCGACACATAAAAGTGCAGAAAATTAACAAAATCTTTAAATCGGAAAATAAGAATATATAATATTTTTTGCTCATCATTGCTTTAGAAAACTAAAACGGAAAATAAGATTGTTTAATATTTTTTACTAGCAATTCCTTCTGAAATGTCTATTTCCAGCAGTTTATGACAAAATAATGTATATTATGTCCAATCCACACATGAAAGTGGAGAAAATTATCAAAAAGTTTAAATCGGTAAATAAGATTTTTACTATATTTTGCTCATTATTGCTTTATGATTTTAAATCGGAAAATAAGACTATTTTATATTTTTCCTCATAATTCCTTCGAAAATGTCTGCTTCCCAGCATTTTATGTCTAAATAAGTAATATTATGTCCAGTCCACACATCTAAATGTAGATATTGAACAAAATTTTTAAATCGAAAAATAAGTTTATTTCATAATTTTTGCTCAATATTGCTTTAAAACTCAGAGTCGGAAATTAAGATTAATTGATATTTTTTGCTCATAATTCCTACTAGAATCTCTGTTTCCAGCATTTTTTGATTAGATAAAGTATATTATGTTCAATCCACACATAAAAGTGCAGAAAATGAACAAAAATTTTAAATCAGAAAATAAGATTGTTCATTATTTTTTTAAGATTTTAAATTGGAAATTAAGATTATTTGTTATTTTTGCACATTATTCTTTCGAGAATTTATGTTTTCAGCATTTTATGACTAAACAAGCTATTTTATGAACAATCAACACATAAATGTGCTGAAAATGAAGAAAAACTTGCAATTGGGGAGTAAAATAATTTTAAAGTTTTGCTCATTATATCTTCGAAACTTCAAATCAGAAAATAAAATTCTTTAATATTTTTTGCTCATCATTCCTTCGAAAATGTTTGTTTCCCGCATATTAAGACTAAACAAGGTATAATTTTTCTAATCCAAATATATAAGTACAGAAAATGAACAAAATCTCCGAATCTGAAAAAAATATTTTTTAATATATTTTGCTCATAGTTTCTTCTAAAAAGTCTGTTTTCAGCATTTTATAACAATATAATTAATATTATTATTAATCCACACAAAAAAGGGCAGAAAATGAATAAAATGTCTAAATCGGAATATAAGATGACTAAATATTTTTTTCTCATTATTGCTTTAATACTTATATCGGAAAATAGGATTAATTGAAATTTTTTGCTCATAATTCCTTCTAAAATCTCTGTTTCCAGCAATATATAACTAAATAATATATATTTTTCCAATTCACACTAAAAGTGCAAAAAATGATAGAAAGCTCTAAATCGGAAAAAAAGATTATTTAAAATTTTTTGGTGATTATTGCTTTAAAATCCTAAATCGGAAAATGAGACTGTTTAATATTTTTTGCTCAATAATCCTTCTAAAATATTTGTTTTCAGCATTTTTTTACTAAATAATTTACATTATGGTCAATCGACACATAAAAGTGCAAAAATTAACAAAATCTTTAAATCAGAAAATAAGATTAATTAATATTTCTTACTCATTATTGCTTTAAAACTTTAAATATGAAAATGAAATTATTTAATATTTTGTGTTCATAATTTATTCTAAAATGTCTCTTTTCTACATTTTATTGCTTAATAATTTATATTATTATTATATTAACAATTAAAAGTACTGAAGATGATCAAAATCCTTAGATCAGAAAATAAGGTTATTTTATATTTTTTGTTCATTATTGCCTTGAAACTTTTAAACGGAAAATAAGATTATTTTGTGTCCAATCCGCAAATAAAAGTGCTGAAAATGAACAAAATCTTTAAATCAGTAAATAAGATTATTTAATATTTTTTGTTCTATATTGCTTTAGAACCTTAAATCGCAAAATAAGATTATTTAATATTTTTTGCTCATAATTCCTTCTAAAATCTCTGTCTCCGGTATTTTTTGATTAGATAAAGTATATTATGTCCAATCCACACATAAAAGTGCAGAAAATGAACAAAAATTTTAAATCGAAAAATAAGATTTCTTACTATATTTTGCTCATTATTGCTTCAAGAACTCAAATCGGAAATAAGATTATTTTACATTTTTAGCTCCTAACTCCTTCAAAAATATCTGCTTTAATCATTTTATGACTAAATAAGGTATTTCACATCCAATCCACACATAAAAGAACGGAAAATGAACCAAAATTTTAAATGAAAAAATTAGATTACTTAATATTTTTTCTCATTATTGTTTTAAAACTTTAAATCGGAAATTTGGATCACTTAGTATTTTTTGCTCATAATTCTTTCTGATATGCCTGTTTCCAGCGTTTTATGACTTAATAAAGTATATTATGTCCAAACCACACATAAAAATGCAGAAAATTAACAAAAACTTTAAATCGGAGAATAAGATTATTTGAAATTTTTGCACATAATTCTTTCAAAAATTTCTGTTTTCAGAATTTTATGACTAAATAAGTAATATAACGTCTAATCCACACATAGAAGGGCAGAAAATGATCAAAATGTTTATATCGGAATAAAAGATTACTTTTTTTTTTCTCATTATTGCTATAAAACTACAAATCGGAAAATAGGACTAAGTGATATTTTTTGTTCCTAATTCCTTAAAAAATTTCTGTTTTCATTATTTTATGACTAAATAAGGCATTTCATGCCAAATCTACACATAAGAGTGCAGAAAATGAACAAAAATATTAAATCAGAAAATAAGATTTCTTAATATATTTTGCTCATTATTGCTTTAAGACTTTAAATCGAAAAATAAGAATATTCGATATTTTTGCTCATAATTCTTTCGAAAATTTTTGTTTTCAGCATTTTATGACTGAATAATGTATTTTAAATCAAAAACACACATAAAAGTGCAGAAAATGAACAAAAGCTTTAAATCAGAAAATAAGATTGCTCATTATTGTATTAAGATTCTTAATTGGAAAATAAGATTATTTGTTATTTTTGCACATTATTCTTTCGAAAACTTATGTTTTCAGCATTTTATGACTAAACAAGTTATTTTATGAACAAACAACACTCAAATGTGCTGAATATGAAGAAAAACTTGAAATTGGGGAATAAAATAATTTAAAAGTTTTGCTCATAATATCTTCGAAACTTTAAATCAGAAAATAAAATTATTTAATATTTTTTGCTCATCATTCCTTCGAAAATGTCTGTTTCCCGCATATTAAGACTAAATGAGGTATAATTTTTATAATCCAAAAATATAAGTGCAGAATATGAACAAATATTCCAAATCTGAAAATAAGATTTTTTAATATATTTTGCTCATAGTTTCTTCTAAAAAGTCTGTTTCCAGCATTTTTATAACAAAATAATTGACTAAATAAGGTATTTCATGTCCAATCCACACTTAAAGTTCCGCTCCTTTAAGTGTGGATTGACAATAACTTTAAATCAAGAAATAAGATTACTTAATCTAATATTATTTAATATTTTTGCTCATAATTCCTTCGAAAATGTCTGCTTTCAGAATCTTATGACTAAATAAGTAATATTATGTCTATTTCACACATAAAAGTGCAGAAAATGAACAAAATCTTTAAATCGGGAAATAAGGTTATTTCATATTTTAAAATTCTTAATCAGAAAATAAGATTATTTATTATTATTTGCTCATAACTCTGAAATGAATGTTTCCAGCATTTCATAAATAAATAAGATATATTATGTGTAATCCACACGTAAAAGTGTAGAAAATGAACAAAAAATTAAGTCGGAAACTAAGATTTCTTAATACATTTTGCTCATTATTGCTTTGTATTTAAATCGGAAAATAAGATTATTTGATATTTTTGCTCATAATTCTTTCGAAAACTTCTGTTTTCAGAATTTTATGACTAAATAAGCTTTATTATGACCAATCAACACATAAATGTGCAGAATATGAAGAAAAATTTCGTTCGCTTCGTCCAAGTAAACTAATTATTCCTTTAACTATTGAGTAGTATGAGCTAGTGGTGAAAGTGGGAGCTGATCAATCAAGGAAAAATTTGGTATTTGCCGAAAATACACGACAACAACAATTACAAATCTGTGAGTAAAATTCCAACATCTTCTCCTACTACAAGCGCAAATCAGCAGGAAACAGCAGCTGATGTTGCTCATAGTTTCTTCTGAAATGTCTGTTTCCTGCATTTTATAACTAAATAAGATATTTTATGTCCAATCCACATATAAAAGTGCAGAAAATGAAAAAAAGCCTCGAATAGGATAATAAGATTATTTCATATTCTTTGCTCAATATTGCTTTAAAACTCTAAACTTAAAAATAAAATTATTTAATATTTTTGCTCATTATTTCCTTAAAACTTCAAATCAGAAAATAAAATTATTTGATATCTTTTGCTCATAATTCTATCGAAATTGTCTGTTTCCAGTAAAAGAGCTTTACCATCAGCTGACCAATGATGTAGTCACCGGGCAAGGGCACTCATACTCTGACAATGTGATGTGACGTGGAATTTCGTTTTTTGTTTCTTTTTTAGAATGTGACTTTATTTTACTTTATTTTAATTATATAACGGGATAATTTATTTATTTTTATTTTTCAGGTATATATATGTTAATTTCAATTTTTTGCATTGGTTTTGGGATCGTTTACAGTTTGTTTTCTTCTCTTAAATTTTTCATATTTTCATCTCCATAACTTTCAACATCTCGATTGAAAATGAGATTGTACAATCTCGAAACATGTATCATCAGTAATTAACCTTTAATAATAAACTGTGGAGAAGACTTTGTGTTTTTTTGGTCTTACCATTTCACTCCACTTCGAGAATGGACTTCTACAACTATTATTAGTTGATATGTTTTGCTCACAACTCCATCGAAAATGTATGTTTCCAGCATTTTATGTCGAAATAAGTTATATTATGTCCAATCCACACATAAAAGTGCAGAAAACGGACAAAACCTTTAAATCGTAAAATAAGATTATTTAATAATTTTGCTCATAACTCCTTCGAAAATTTCTGCTCTCAGCATTTTATTACTAAATAATTTATGTTTTGTTCAATCCACACATAAAAGAGCAGAAAATTAACAAAATCTTTAAATCGTAAAATAAGATTATTTAATATTTTTTTGCTCATTACTGCTTCAAAACCTTAAATTGGAAAATAAGATTATTTGATATGTTTTGCTCAAAACTCCTTCGAAAATGTCTGTTTCCAGCATTTTATTTCGAAATATTATGTCCAATCCACACCTAATTGTGCAGAAAATGATCAAAACCTTTAAATCGGAAAAAGAGATTATTTAATAATTTTGCTCATAATTCCTTCGAAAATGTCCGTTTTCAGCATTTTATGACTAAATAAGTTATATATCATTCGATTTCAGGTTTTGAAGCAGTAGTGAGCAAAAAAAAATATTAAATAATCTTATTCCACGATTTAGCGATTTTGTTCATTTTCTGCACTTTTATGTGTGGATTGGACATAATATACATTATTAAGTCATAAAACGCTGGAAACAGACATATCAGTAGGAATAATGAGCAAAAAATATTAAAAAAATTTATCTAACGATTTAAAGATTTTGTTAATTTTTTGCACTTTTATGTGTGGATTGGACATAATATACATTATTAAGTCATAAGTCGCTGTAAATAAAGATATCAGAAGGAATTTTGAGCAAAAAATATTAAACAATCTTATTTTCCGATTAAAAGTTTTAAAGCAATAATGAGCCAAAAATATTAAATAATCTTTTTTTACGATTTAGATATTTTTTTCATTTTCTGCACTTTTATGTATGAATTGGATATAAAATACATTATTAAGACATAAAACGCTGGAAACAGTCGTATCAGAAGGAATTATGAGCAAAAATATAGAACAAACCTATTTTCCGATTTAGAGTTTTAGAGCAATAATGAGCAAAAAATATTAAATAATCTTATTTAACGATTTAAAGATTTTGTTCATTCTCTGCACTTTTATGTGTGGAATGGACATAATATAACTTATTTAGTCATAAAATGCTGAAAGCATTCATTTTCGAAGGAATTATGAGCAAAAATATTAAATAATATTATTTTCCGATTTAAAGTTTTTGTTTATTTTCTGCACTTTTATGTGTGGATTGGACATATTATAATTTATTTCGACATAAAATGCTTAAATAAGGAATTATGAGCAAAAAATATTTAATGATCTTATTCTCCAATTTAAAGTCTTCAGACAATAATGAGAAAAAATATTAAGTAATCTTATCTCTTGATTTAAAATTTTTGTTCATTTTCCGCTCTTTATGTGTGGATTGGATATAAAATACATTTTCAGTCATAAGATTATCTGCAATTTTAAGTGTGGATTGGACATAATATAACTTATTTAGTCATAAAATGCTGAAAACAGACATTTTCGAAGGAATTATGAGCAAAATTATTAAATAATCTCTTTTTCCGATTTACAGGTTTTGATCATTTTCTGCAGAATTAGGTGTGGATTGGACATAATATTTCGAAATAAAATGCTGGAAACAGAAATTTTCGAAGGAGTTTTGAGCAAAACATATCAAATAATCTTATTTTCCGATTTAAGGTTTTGAAGCAGTAATGAGCAAAAAAATATTAAATAATCTTATTTTACGATTTAAATATTTTGTTAATTTTCTGCTCTTTTATGTGTGGATTGAACAAAACATAAATTATTTAGTCATAAAATGCTGAGAGCAGAAATTTTCGAAGGAGTTATGAGCAAAATTATTAAATAATCTTATTTTACGATTTAAAGGTTTTGTCCGTTTTCTGCACTTTTATGTGTGGATTGGACATAATATAACTTATTTCGACATAAAATGCTGGAAACAGACATTTTCGATGGTGTTGTGAGCAAAATATATCAAATAATAATGGTTGTAGAAGTCCATTCTCGAAGTGGAGTGAAATGGTAAGACCAAACAAACACAAAGTCTTCTCCACAGTTTATTATTAAAGGTTAATTACTGATGATACATGTTTCGAGATTGTACAATCTCACATTCAATCGAAATGTTGAAAGTTATGGAGATTAAAATATGAAAAATTTAAGAGAAGAAAACAAACTGTAAACGATCCCAAAACCAATGCAAAAAATTGAAATTAACATATATATACTTGAAAAATAAAAATAAATAAATTATCCCGTTATATAATTAAAATAAAGTAAAATAAAGTCACATTCTAAAAAAGAAACAAAAAACGAAATTCCACGTCACATCACATTGTCGGAGTATGAGTGCTCGTGCCCGGTGACTACATCATTGGTCAGCTGATGGTAAAGCTCTTTTACTGGAAACATTCATTTTCGATAGAATTATGAGCAAAAGATATCAAATAATTTTATTTTCTGATTTGAAGTTTTAAGGAAGTAATGAGGAAAAATATTAAATAATTTTATTTTTAAGTTTAGAGTCTTAAAGCAATATTGAGCAAAGAATATGAAATAATCTTATTTTCCTATTCGAGGCTTTTTTAAATTTCTGCACTTTTATATGTGGATTGGACATAAAATATCTTATTTAGTTATAAAATGCAGGAAACAGACATTTCAGAAGAAACTATGAGCAAAAAATATGAAATAATTTTATTTACTGATTTAAAGATTTTCTTCATTTCCAGCACTTTTATGTGTGGACTGGACTTAAAATATCTTATTTAGTTATAAATTGCTGGAAACAAACATTTCAGAAGAAATGATGAGCAAAAAACTATTAAACAATCTTATTTTCAGATTTAGAGTTTCAGAGCAATAATGAGCAAAAAATATTAAAAATTTTATTTTACGATTTAGAGATTTTGTTTATTTTCTGCACTTTTATGTATGGTTTGGACATAAAATACATTATTAAGACATAAAACGCTGGAAACAGTCGTATCAGAAGGAATTATGAGCAAAAATATAGAACAATCTTATTTTCCGATTTAGAGTTTTAGAGCAATAATGAGCAAAAAATATTAAATAATCTTATTTTCCGATTTAAAGGTTTTTTCCGTTTTCTGCACTTTTATGTATGGTTGAACATAATTTAACTTATTTCAACATAAAATGCTGGAAACAGACATTTTGGATGGAGTTGTGAGCAAAGCATATCAAATAATATTATTTTCCGATTCAAGGTTTTGAAGCAGTAATGAGCAAAAAAATATTAAATAATCTTATTTTCTGATTTAAAGATTTTGTTAATTTCTTGCACATTTATGAGTGTAATGGACATAATATAACTTATTAAGCGATAAAATTCTGATAACAAATATTTTCGTAGGAATAATGAGCAAAAAATATTAAATGAACCTATTTTCCGATTTAATGTCTTAAAACAATATTAGGTAATCTTATTATTTGATTTAAAATTTTTGTTCATTTTCCACTCTTTTATGTGAGGATTGGACATGAAATAGCTTATTTAGTCATAATATGATGAAAACAGATATTTTAGAAGGAATTAGGAGCGAAAAATATAAAATAATCTTATATTCCTATTTAAACTCTTAAATAAAGCAATAATGAGCAAAATATATTAAAAAATCTTCATTTTCTGCACTTCTATGTTTGGATTGGACTTAAAATAAAATAAAATGTTGAAAACAGAAGTTTAATAAAGAATAAGCAGCAAAAAATATTATATATTCCTATTTCTCGATTCAAAGATTTTGTTCATTCTCTGCTCTTTATGAGTGGATTGGATATAAAATAACTTATTTAGTCTTTAAATGCTGGAAACAGACATTTTCGAAGGAATTATGAGCAAAAGATATCAAATAACTCTGTCTTCTGATTTGAAGTTTTAAAGAAATATTGAGCAAAAATATTAAATAATTTTATTTTCCAATTTAGAGTTTTAAAGCAATATTGTGCAGAGAATATGAAATAATCTTACTTTCCTATTCAAAGCTTTTGTTCATTTTCTGCTCTTTTATATGTGGATTGGACATAATATACATTATTTTGTCATAAAATGCTGGAAACAGACATTTCAGCAGGAATTGTGAGAAAAAAATATCAAACAATCTTATTTTCCGACTTAGTGCCTTGAAGCAATAGTGAGCAAATGAAAATTGTATAAACTTATTTTCCGATTTAAAGATTTTGTTCATTTTCTGCGCTTTTATGTCTGGATTGGACATAAAATATCTTATTTAGTCATAAAATGCTGGAAACAGACATTTCAGAAGAAACTATGAGCAAAAAATATTAAATAGTCTTATTTTCCGATTTAATGATCTTGTTCATTTTCTGCACTCTTATGTGTGGATTGGACATAATATACATTATTAAGTCATAAGACGCTGGAAACAGACATATCAGAAGGAATTATAAACAAAAAATTTTAAATAATCTTATTTTCCGATTTAGAGTTTGAAAGCATTATTGAGCAAAAAATATGAAATAATCTTATTTTCCAATTTAAAGATTTTGTTCATTTTCTGCACTTTCATGTGGGATTTGACATAATATAGCTTATTTCATCATAAAATGGTGGAAACAGACATCTTCGAAGGAATTATGAACAAAAATAATCTTATTTTCCGATTTAAAGTGTTAAAGCAATAATGAGCAGAATATAGTAAAAAAATCTTATTTTCCGATTTAAAGTTTTTGTTCATTTTCTGCACTTTTATGTGTGGATTGGACATAAGATACATTATTCAGTCACAAAATGCTTGAAACAGACATTTCAGAAGGGATTATGAGTAAAAAATTTTAAACAATCTAATTCTCAGATTTAGTGTTTTAAAGCAAAAATGAGGAAAACATATTAAGTAATCTTAAATTCCGATTTAAACATTTTGTTCATTTTCTGCACTTTTATGTGTGGATTAGACATAATATTTCTTATTTAGTTATAAAATGCTGAAAACAGGCATCTTAGAAGAAATTATGAGCAAAAAAATATTAAATAATATTATTCTCCAATTTCAAGTTTTAATAATAATAATAATAATTATAATAATAATAATATTAATAATAATAATAATGTTTATTGCCCAACAGTAACAAGACCTCCAGGACTATCAAATAAATAGAAAGATGAAGGTATTTCTTAAACTAAAACTAAAACTAAACTACATTTAGACCATTATGTATATCAAAAATAGCATTCACAAGAGTGCTAAAGTGGGAAAAGTTAATGTCACAATTTCCTGAAATTGAGTTGAAGGTATAACAAATGGTATTGTTTGCCGAGTTCCACAGGGTACTAAAAAGTTAATCTGTGGCAGTAACTCAGAGCAATCAATTAAAATGTTAGTTAACTTGTACAGAAATTTAACAGAGTTAATTCTCCTACGAATATTCAGTGGTACAATTTAAAATCTGGTCATTAATTCTGATAATTCAGCACCTCTAGACGGATATGCACCATCAACTTTTAGTGCTAAAAACTTTATAAATCCCCTCTGAATTGCCTCAATGCTGTTGATATGCCTAGTATAACATGAATTCCATACTATAGCTCCATATTCCAATTTGGATCTTACGAAAGAAAAGTACAATACTTTCATGCAATGGATATTAGTGAAGTGTTTAAAGTTTCTAAAGATATATCCAAGGATTTTAACTGAAGATTTTAAAATCTGGGAAATGTGGTCATTGAAGGATAGGGCTGAATCAAAAATAAAGCCCAGATCTTTGAATGAATTCATACGCTCTAAAATGACACCATGAATTTTGTAAAAGTATGATATTTTATTCAATTTCTTAGAAAATGTTAAAACTTTGCATTTTGATATATTTAGCGATAAGTTATTTTTTTGACACCACAGGTGGATAGCTTCAAGACTACTTTGCAGATTAATGCGATCAGTGATCGATTTGATTGAACAATAGATCTTCAGATCATCGGCAAATAGGAGGCTTAAGCATCCTAGTGATTGCGGCAAATCATTGATAAATATCAGAAATAGCAAAGGCCCTAAATTAGAGCCCTGTGGAATACCTAATGTTCCTGTGAGCATATTAGACCGATGTCTTTTTATCTCAACAAATGACCGTCTATCACATAGATAATTTATAATCAGTTTAATTGAATCTTTGCTAAAACCAAATTGGGACAGCTTATTTATTAGAGTAGCATGATCAACTGTATCGAAGGCTTTCATTAGAACTGTCTAAATAACATCAACCTGATTGTGATTGTCTACTTGTTCAGATAGGTACTGTGTGATGGAGACCAGGTTTGTAACTGTTGAGCGCTTTTCAACAAAGCCATGCTGAAATGGTGATATCAAATTGCGAATTTGAGAATATATTTTCTTGTGGAGTATACTCTCCAATAACTTTGCAAAGTTACATATAATAGAGATAGGTCGATAATTTTTTACATGCTTTGGATCACCGTTCTTCAGTACTGGGCATATTCTAGAGACTTTCCAAATTGGGAATTTGTTAGATTTCAAAACAAAATTAAATATAGTATACAGAGGCTTAACCTGCCCTAAAGAGCAGTCCTTAATCAAAAAAATGGGAATTTTATTATGACCTGATGTCATTTTATAACTTAAGCTCCTTATAGCTAAGTAAACATCCCTTTCAGTAATCTCATTAATACTGCCAGAAATAGAACTAGATTCGGTATCATTATAGTGATGTTCAGTTTTCAGATCCAAAATAATTGGAAAAACCATTTGTAATTGTATACGGGGTGTCACATGATATGTTATTTACGTTATACATTTCCCCTGGGATACCTTCTCCAATTTCTCAACTATTAAGTGTGGACTGGACATATTATACCTTATTTAGTCATAAAATACTGAAAAGAGACATTTTATACGAAGTTTTAAGTAAAAAATATTAAATATTCTTATTTTCGGATTTAAAGTTTTTGTTCAATTTCTGCACTTTTATGTGTGGATTGGACATAGTACACATTATTTAGTCATAGTATGCTGAAAAGAGACATTTTAAAGGAAGTTATGTGTAAAAGAATAATTATTAATTTAATTTTCTGATTTAAAGATTTTCTTTTTCAATTTCTGCATTTTTATGTATAGATTGGACATATTACACTTTGTTTAGATATAAAATGCTGAAAAGAGTCCTTTTCGACGAAGTTATGAGCAAAGAATATTAGATAATCTTATTTTTTCGATTAAAAGTTTTTCTTCTTCAATTTCTCAACTATTATGTGGGGACTGGGCATATTATACCTTATTTAGTCATAAAATGCTGAAAAGAGACATTTTAGACGAAGATATGAGTAGATATACTAAGAGAGTTTTACATCATTATAGTCAGCATGATTTTTCAGAGGGGTCCAGAATAATGAAGTAATAATTTCAATGGAGGGGCGCGCATGGGGCGAGCGTGCAGAATATTTTTTCCAAGGGGGTCTAAATTTTAATAAATCATAGATTCCTTCTTTTCAAACAAGTAGAGCGCCATCTAGCATGGAGAGGCTATGTAACTACATTAGTTATAATTCTAATTAAATTCCTACTTTTCAAACATGAGCGTGCACGTCATCTAGCAGTGAGTGGATAGTTACTTTTATTATATTTAATATTGCTGTGAAAAAAAAGTTTATGCATCGCCGTTTCGAACCCACATCTATAAATCTACACGCTTCCCATAATAGGCGTCTTAACCCAGCGTGCTATTCGGTCCCATTTGAAACATAGGAGATTGTTGAATAGAACGGTGACTTCTTGCATATATTAATTATCTCAAACGAGTCGTCGTCAGATATAACAGTGATTTCTTATGGTCTCGGAAATTATTAAATTCTTATTAAATTATTTATTATTATTTATAAATAAGGTTATGTGGATAAAAAAACATTCTTCATTCGATTTATTTAATATATAATTTTTATTTGTCAAACAATTAGATTATTTGGAATCCATGAATTGTGAGTGTTGTCAAGGCCAAGCCATTTAACATAAAGTAGGTTTCCTTTCCGTCATATAATTTTTTCAATCAGGTAAAAATCAGGATACTTGGCTTTTTGTAGTTCATACTCTTAAAATCCACCCTAAATTTGATCATTATTTTGGTCTTCTAGTAAAAGGGTAAGGAGGAGGTGTTTCTCATGTTTCTTTCTGACATCCGTAGGTTTCATACCAATCGTTTTATGTTTTTGATTATTATATTTGTTAACAATAATAGGTAATAATTGCAACCACTTGTAATTACCCTGTAGCGAAAACTTCTTCCACATCATATTCTTTGCAGTTCTATTGAATCTCTCTATTACACTAGCTTTCATGTTCGAGTAGGTAGAGTAGTGATTAATATTAAAATCTTTCATAAGAGCTTAAAACTCTCTGTTATAGAACTCCTTACCCATATCAGCCTGCAAATTTTTTGGAGGCGTTGTTGTCGATAATATTTGTTTCATTGCTTAAGTAACTTCTGTAACAGTTTTATTTCTAACCGGTCTAGCCCAAGCAAACTTGGAGAATACATTAATAACTGTTAAGATGTACTTGTATACTTTGTTAACTTTTGAATAAGGGATCATTTCAACCAAGTCAACTTGCCATAAATCGTGTAAGCCTTTGACCACCACATGTCGTCTCCGAAAATTTCTTCTAGCTGGCTTATGTATTTCTTTTACAACTTCTTCTTTGATGCTCATTGTTCACAGAGTAACACAAATTGGACAAATCAACGTAAATCAGGATTATTAGGAATAAATTTGTTAGGTTCTATAATGGATATTTTATAATTTTTTCTCAATGTTAGTCCTTCGAAATCTGCGATAGGGTTACCATTAACTACAATTTGATTGTGGGGTTGAATATCTACAGATTCGACAACAGCTGATGTTAGTGGAGAATAATATACGTTATTATGATAATTAATATCATAGCTTATACCATAAATATGGTAAACGGGTCCGCCGCTTGTACCGATAAGGTTCAAGATGCAGTAGTAGGTATTGGGTTTATCTAAAAAATGTTTTACGAACTTGTTTATAGGCATATTGTATAAGAGTGATTACTTTGAATTGCTGGTGATTCAAGTTATAGAATTATTTTGGCTTCTCTTAACTCCTCAATCATTGAGATGATTTCGTTTTCATGCCCAGAAGGTCCAGCGATCTGAGATGCCACTAGTAACTTTAGTCGATTCACCAGTTTGTTTACATTGTCCCAGTATACATAGTCTGTCTGTTTTTTAGGGATTTAAGTAACAAATTTCCACCACTTTTAGTTGTTTTTCTTGTTAGCCTTTATGGGGCTAATGGTCTCACTATATTCGAGGATGTTGCTGCTGCTGCCTTTTTTACTTTTGTAATTCCAACCTTTTGTAAGTAAGGTCCAATTATGCTGATGTATTTTATGGAACCATTTCCCATTTGTACCTTTCAATATATCCATATAGTTGTCAAGGTCACTATCCTTGTAACCGACTGGTTCTTTTTTAAATAATAATTCATATAGACCAGGTGGGCCGGGGTAAGTGACCCAAGTGAGACCCAAGTAAAATTTATTTGTCTCAATATCATTTATTATTCCGTAATGATGATCGAATTTTTTCTCAGTATCTCTAATACCAGCATCAACGTATTGTCTTGGGAGCCATTCAAAATCTTCTAAATAAGTTTGATATGAAGGAGTTCCTACCACATGCTGAATTGCTTGTCGAGTTTGTTCTAACACATCAGATAAATTTAAGGATTTCGATTTGTCTAAAGTGCTTCTGTCTAGAGTTGCATACGATTCTTCAGATGGAATTGAGGTAGGTAATACAGGAGTTAAGCCAGTTCTCTGCGGTTGAATGACACTTACATCAAAATCAAGTTATTTTTTTCTATGTTGATCAATGGTTGGTTTCTTTTTTGGTGTCGATTCAAGAAAACTTGAAGACTCTTCTTTTGGTTCAATTTTGGATTGAAATCTATCAGTTTGCCCAATCGTGGATATAAGGGTTTGCAGTGGTTGTGTTACTGGTCGATATGTTTGCTCCAACTGAGCTTGGCTTCTCTCCATGTCATATTTTAAATTTTGGAATTTTGCCTTTACCGCTTTACGGCTTCTGATTAGTTCTCGTGCTAACCTCTTGTCCATAATAGCTTTGAATAGACTTTAATAATATCGTTGCAGCCTTTTATATGTAAATATATTAGTCAAAATTTTTCCTATACCTCCCAGATTTTATTTCACTATCTTTGTCTATTACAACAAATCCAAATTTGTCCTCCCAGCACCTCGAACATAAATCTTTAAATTGTTCAAATTTCATATCAGTACCTACATGATCTAAAAAGATATGTTTCAAATTGGTATTGTCTTGTTTGAAAATTACTAAGAGATTGGCATTATCCCTTATAAGCTGCTTTGGTATTGATGAGTATGTTTGAGAGAGATAAAAGCAGTCAGCATCTTTGTGTCGTCCAAAACTAAAATAATTTCTCATCGGACTCTAGTTACAACAAACTATATCATCAAAGTTTTTTTTCACTAGACTAGGTGGAATTATTTCCTCTCCTTCACTAAATTCATGATATCCAATGTTTTTCAAAGGTTCAAACAGTTTTCTTAAAAATTCATATTTTGGTTGGTAGAGTGACTTGGAATAAACGTATACATTTTCGAACCTCAACCCTTTGGGATGTTCTAACAATGAGATCATTACATTAGTTCTACCACACCCAGAAGGTCCAACAATTAAACCTCTTTTTGATCCCCCACCAAATAGACCAGCATGCTTTGAGTAATTGCTTTGTAATTGATTAATTTCATGGTTCGATATCGGAAAGGAAAATTTTTGTTTGACTATTCTCGTTATGAGTCCTGTGTATACTAACCCTACTACCAGTCATTACGTATATATATAAGAAGATGTTGATGGAGAAAATTCTTAGTCAAAACGTATAAAAATGTTAACTTACACATCAAAGATCATTAAGAAACGCAGACTTATAAAGAGAGGTCGTGGACTAATTAGTACGCTTATTAATAAATTAACTTTCGAATTACATATACCAGGGTATAATTATTGTGTACCAGGGACGGAGCTTTCTAAACGTCTTGAAAGAGGAAATCGTGGAATCAATAGTTTAGACGAGGCTTGTCTTGAGCACGATATTGCCTATTCTCAAAATAAAGATCTTGAACATCTTGAGACATCATGCGGATAAAATTTTAGCAAATAAAGCTTGGCAAAGGTTTAAATCAGCTGATGCTAGTTTTGGGGAGAAATCTGCTGCTTTGGGAACAACTGGAGCAATGAAGATTAACTTTGAAACTTTTATGACGATACCAAACATAGAAGAGGGAGTAAACAATAAATTTATTTATGATGATGATCATAAGGAGATTTTAGTTCCAACAGGATCATATGAATTTGAAGATTTGAGTAAACTTTTAATAGACACTATGAAAAGTAATGGAGTCCCATTAAACATAACTATCAACAAAGATACCTTAAAATGCAAAATTAACTGCTCAAAACGAATAAGTTTCAAATCAGACAATACTTTAAGAGAATTTTTTGGATTTGGTAAGAAAATACTAGCTGCAAACAAGGATCATGAATCAGACTCTACAGTAAAAATTTTGTGAGTTAACTCAATTTGCATTGACTGTAATATATGTACAAACTCCTATTTAAATGGGAAACCTGTCCACATTATCCATCATTTCTTTCCAAGCATTCCTACGGGATATAAGATAGTAGAATCACCATTACCAATTTTGTATTTTCCAATTAGTGTTCAAACAATAACCAATATTACTATAAAAGTATTGGATCAAGACAGTCGACTTATAAATTTCAGAGAAGAAACCATAACCATTAGATTACACTTATAAAAGATCAGCAATGGTGGTTAGATATAGCAGAGATGTAGATATTTCTTATAAAAAAAAGGAACAGCAAAAAAAAACAAATTAGTGTATCTCACACAACCAAAGCGTTAACTTCACAGAATCGAAATCATTTGATTTCACTTGGTTTCAAATTACAAATATAATGGATATATTGAACGTAATAGCAAGACCTCTCGTGGACAACTCCATCACAAATTTTGAATTGCACTCTTACCAACCCTCAGTATCTGGAACATTTGAATACAATGATGAGATAAGAATACCTATTCAAGAAGTAGACCTGTGTACATTACCGTGTAAGAGTCATTTGTATATCGAGGGAAAATTAACAAAAGATGATGGAACCAAGGCATCCAAAGTTAAATTTATTAATAATGGTTTAGCTTTCTTATTTAGAGAAATTCGCTATGAATTAAATGGGGTCACAATCGATACAACTAGAAACGTGGGATTAACATCCACTCTAATAGCATATTTGTCTTACAACGATAATGAAAGTGTTAAGCTTCATAATGCTGGATATAGACCAAGAGTGCATGTAGTGGGTGAGAGAATTACAGACACTAATGGAAATTTCAACGTTTGTGTACCACTAAATATTTTGATGGGATTTTTTGAAGATTATCGCAAAATTATTGTGAATATGAAGCAAGAGTTGGTATTGGTCCGCTCTAGTAATGATTTGGATGCGGTTATAAGTGAAGATAATACTGAAAAACCATGAATTACAATTACCAAAATCTATTGGAGAGTTCCACATGTTTCCGTGGACATACCACAGCAACTTGCCTTAACCAAAATTATAGAAAAAAAAATACAGATTTAGCAAATGGTTTCCGTTCATGGGAGTTAATTGAATATCCAGCTTTAACTGAATCAACTCAACACTCGTGAAGTGTAAGGACCACTAGTAAGCTAGAAACTCCTAGGCATGTTATAGTAGCATTCCAGATTGATAAAAGAAATAAAGTTAGATCTGATATGACTTGGTTTGGTCATATAAACTCAACCAATATACTAGTATTTTCAAACGGCGAAAGGTACCCTTATCAGGATCTATATTTAAATTTCAAAGATCAGAAATATGCTTCTCTGTATGAGATGTTTTCTCATTTCCAATCTTACTATGAAACTAACAACGAACCAGTTTATACGCCCGATGAATTCTTAAAAATTTGTCCGATTACTCACAGAGATTGTAGTCGACAAAAAGAGGCGATTCAAAGTGGGTCAGTTGTTATGCGTATCGAATTTGAGACCAGTGAAAACATAAAAGAGGACACTCTAGCATACTGTCTGATATTACATGACAAACTGTTTAGTTATAAACCTCTTACAAAAGTAGTACGTCAAATTGAGTGCGCATGCCTCAAACAAAGTATAAATGTGAGACATTCCAAAGAAGACTGTACAATATGTTAAGTACTCAGCTCCAAGCAAGAATCATTGAACATCAGAGAAAACTTGAAGAATTAAGGCGAATTATAGAATTATATAGCAACAAACAATTAATGATTAATTAATTTGCAAGTCTGAAATTGTAGAAAAAGGAAATTAGTTATGGACATCCAAGGCTTTCGTTTGGAAAAGAACAAATTTTTGCCCAAGGAGCTTGCTGCTTTTGATGGCTCAAAAATATCACACTTTATTTTTAAACAACCCTTTGGAATGGAACTACTACCTCCTAAAGCACATCGTCAAAATATATGGTTAATAAATAATTATCACTGTATTGATTGGAATGAGGAGCATGTACCGGTTTACAGTTTTGCCAAAATTATTGAAAGGTTGACTGGTACATATAACGTGGTGTATGTAAAATGTCGAGAGAAAGTCGTATACCTCAAACAATTTACATCTCGACCAGTCGTGGAACACCCAGCCCTACCTGTCTCGGAGTCCAAGTCTTTATATCACAATAAAAACTCCTGTCATTGTGCACTATCACATTTATATTTTTTGTATGAAAAATTTATGATGCAATGTAATGAATAAAAAACGTATAAAGGACGTTAATTCTTTTATTTAGTAGTCAAACTTCATATCATAACAAGGTTTATTAAATTGAAGAAAGAACTACAAACAATGAGTTTTGTAAAAAATAAAACCCAGTATATCTATCTATATAGTTTTTATTAATATACAGAAAATATTAAATCTAAAACGTACGTAAAAAGTTAAATACCTCTTCAAACATTTTTATGATGGAGTTTTTGTAACATTTTCGCAAACGCTTTTTATACATAAAGCCTTCAGTTGTGGTGGTGATGACATGATTTTACCTAAAAACAAATAAAATTTTAATGGGCATCATGATGACCCCACGGCAACGTATCGAAATAGTTTGGAATTAAAAATCGTTTATCGTCATATGGACTTAGATAAATTTTTGATGGTTCTATACTAAAAACATTGTGTTCATATGAACGGATGCAACGCTGACTTATCGATTTGATTAAATTCTTTCAAACAATTAAAATAATCATCAAAAGTTATTTTTCTTTTTACAATGCTATTTTTCACTCCTTTAGATTTTTTCACCACCTCACCCCCCTGAACTCTAAATGTATACATTTTAGAAAGCAAACCAACTAAATGAGTAATTATATTACCATTTGCTTCATCCATCATCAAGCCCAACTTTTTTTATTGGCCTAAGGTATTTTATAAATGTTATCAACATTAAAGTCTGAGGTATCAAATTTAGAAATATTAGCTTTTATGACTTCTCCATATGCATCATTGCACATTAATTCATAAATGAAGCTATCCGTATCCATGTATAAAAGTTTGCATTTTTCAATGCCTAATTTTGGTAACATGAAATCATAATGATATATCTAAAATAGCCATTCCAACATACAGTGGTTTGTTGAATACAACTTCGGTTTTCTGTAATTCGATGGCTACCAAGTTTTCATCGAAAATTGTTCGGTTTCTGAATTGCGGACTTACAATTAAATTTTTCGCTCTGTATCTTCCCTCCCATGATCTTACAAGCTTCACCACTCTATGTTTCCTAATATTTTCCATTGTCTTAACAAACATCGCATTATTCAATAATTTAAACAAGTTCTTCTCAAATTCGTTTGTGGCTGCGGTCCTCAAAGTAGTGTTTAGCTCAAGGTAAGATCGCAGCCACGCTGACTGCTTAAATTTCAAAAAAAAAATTCAAACCAGTCAAACCATTTGCCATATATTGTTTCAAATTTCTCTAGTGTATAACATATCCTTTTTATTGTAAAGAGTTGTCATTAATTTTTGTAATTTTGAACCGGGTAGTATGCGGTGTTCGGCAGCGAATGGAAAGTCTTTATGTTGGTTTTGTAGGTTGCGAGGATATTCCAGATACCCTTGTACCACATATCCCTCAGGAGCATCGTCTGGGATAGCCGTCACATCAAAATTCTCCACATCTTCTAGCCACGAAAACCCGCCGTAAGGAAGAAATTCCGACATTGCCCACCCATATAAATTATTAACATCTAAATACATTATATAATTCGATGGTTTTGTGAAATCATATTCCGGCAGGTATTTGTTGTTGGCTTTCGAATATCTACCGCTACAAACCGAAATACCGCCACGAATCGCCTTTTCTGTAAACATGATTCTGTCCACATCATTCATTAATTCCAGTTTACATTGTGAATTTTAACATCGGGTCCCAAGTGTATCCAGGCATGGTATAGTACCAAGCTGGATATAACTTGTAGGTTGCTAAACATTTTTTCCGTCAGCCGACCATAAAACGTCTGTCTTTAAATACAGATCAGAGTACACCCCCAATTCAGAAATTTTGAAAAGTTCCCATAAGCTTTGAGCATGAGCATACTGCTCATCAGATATATCTTCATTGTTGAGTTTATTGTGAAAGTGTTCTTTCGCCGGTAATTCAGCTTCCTCATGTTTTTCCAAACAATCAACATAATCATACTCCTTTTTGGTGAGAAAAGTGAATGCCTCTTCGTTCAATGTATTGAACTCGCGTTCTATAATTTTCAAATCTTGTCGTCGATCCATTATTGAAGCTAGTTTGTCTAATGAGGTGCCGACAAAGCGAAAAGAGTCAATAAATCTAGATTTTATGTCTGTTTTATCATCATATATGCTCTTGCGTCCCTTTCTACTTAATTGCTTGATCATAAAATAACTATCGTAGCCGGACAGATTGTGAAATTCTATTGAAACAACGAAAAATTTTCGAAAATTAAGATTGCAGGATTGGTGTGCAAATCCTCTAAACTTTCCAGTAAAATGATCATGATCACGTAAAATAATATCTTTTAACATGAATATTTTCTCACAAATAGGACAAGATGTTGTTGCATTACACTCGTTGGGGGATTTTCAGTCATCGATATGATTGTTTTAATTTTTGATTGGACAATCTCTGCCACTTTGGATATTTCGTTTGCAATCCAGTCCATGCAATCTGCACCGCGATAGCTATTGAAAAACGATAGAGTGTCGTCAAATGAACATTTCACATAGTAAGCAGTGCTGTATGGTGTACGTTTTTGCTATTTAGCTGTTTTAGAAGACACTAAATCATCTACATTTTCTAATTGACAATCAAAATCTGAATAAATAACAAAAGGAGTTGTTTGTTTGTATGTGAAATTTTTAAATTCAACATGTGTAAATTTTGGAAATGAAATTTTACATTGATTTAGTTGAGAGCAAAGCGTTTGACGATCCTCAAAGTTTTCTTTACACTGAAAATAATTGAGTCATCGATCGCAAATGAATTTCTTGCCATTATGATTATTGGTCTGATGTGATATTAATCGCGATAAATTTCGAATAAGACAATAATGATATTTAATATTTACAGTCTCATTCTCATCGACGATGGGAGGAGTATCATAAACATTCAATTTTGGAAAGTATATATTTTGAATCAAAAGTAAATTTACATGTTTATCTAATTTATTGGGTGTTATTCGAGCTGGCACTACAGTATAAAATGATTTTATCTTCACAACATTAAGCTCTAATGCATAGACGTTAACTGAAATATTATTTGCTCTTTCAAATATTCCAATATGATTGAACGGTATGGGATCATCTAAAGCACTAACGATGGACTAATAAAAATAAAATTTATCATTATTCTGAATATTCAGACATGCACGTTTATTGGAAATTTCCCTAGGCAGTTTAATAAAGGATGAACCATTTCCCATGTCGACTTTGTTAATATTAACTTCTAATGAAATTATTTTCTTCAATGCCCAACCGCTATCACGTTCTTGAAATTCACTCATTTTATTTTGAATTTTGCTTTAAACATTATCAATGAACCAGCGTTGCAGATCCGTCGAGCCATCCACAATTGAGTTTTTTGTATTGAAGTATTCTAAATTTAAAACTATATCGTCATCATGTTTTGACTTTTTTATGAATTCACCGCAGAAAGTTTTGTTAATTTTAATAATTGAGTGTTGCTCAAAAATTTTGGCAAGCTTCAAGATACCAAAATAATCTGCCAAAAATTGTTCAAAGTGAACAAGATTAATTATGATGCCCGTCTGAATTTGACTCATAAAACTGGATGCTATATCCCTCCATTGAATTATTTCTTTACGTCTAAGTCCAATCATGCTACCACCACTCCCACCTCCTCTATTGTGATTTCTATTTTTTATTAAATTATGAAAATGTCTGAAATGTCCAATGTTTGTCTGTAATTTTCTCCTAATTCCAATGGGTAAATCGGTTTTTTCATTTCTTTATTACATAATCCTATATATCGTTTCATCCTATTTAACCAAATCTTTTCGTCTACACTAGTGAATTTATCGAATAAAATTTTACTTAATTTTCTTATAGCTACAACTAAATTATCAGATTTCTTAATAATGTTGATATTCTCCATCATAAAAAATGTTCTAAAAGAAACTTACATCATTGTCTATCAATTCAAAAGAAGAAGCTTGGTTTGCCTTGCCAGTCGACACCTGCCCACGGAAAATTAAAGAATATTTTCCGCTTTCGATTTCCTCCAGATTTGTCCACGACTCTCTTTGGGAGGAACACAACCGTTTCTTCCAACTCCAACAAAATTGTCTCACCAAATTTGCTGGAGACTGCCTTTGCACCTATTTGTCTTATATTTTGTTCCTATTTGATCAGAAATTTTGGTGTGAGATTTTTGTTTGATGATGGTAGCTTTGTTTAGATTTTGTAAAAAAGCCATCTGTAACAAAAAAATATTGTAAAAGCATTATGAGTGAATTGAAAATAATGAAAAATACTTGTGTATTTTCAAAGGTTGAGAGAGAAAGACAGTAGTAGTTCTGTAGACGCTTGCTGAATTATAATGACGAATGTGCGTTTGAAACTCAGCGTTGCATATATAGGCCCCTTTCCCCACTTCCTGTGTGGTTTAATTTCTTCTTTATGGAATATAGTGATGTGAAAAACCTTCTTGCAACAGGCGTGGCAGTAATTTTGTATGTCGATCAAGATTTATGAAGAATATATACGAGTTAAAGGTCAATGTCAACAACAGCAGCAGCAGCAGCAGCAGCAGCATCACAACAAAATTTAGAAGAACAATATTGTTGCATTAAAAAATGTTTTCAAGTACCAGAAGCCCAAGTTGACTATCGGGCATGTAAACGATGCAACTTTTTCGGATAGTGCATATGTCATTGTCAATCGAAAGACAAACATAAGATGAGGCAATGTCTAATGGCTTTCATTAGGTGTCTACGTGTAAAAAAGAGAAGAAACACACACTAAAAGATGGCTAAATTAAAGGCATCATTTATCATAATTTGCATTCTCCCGTACCGCAAAAAACTGCCAAGTTCCAATTAAAAGTATAGCTGACAGAAAAACAAATTGGGTATTGAAGAAGAAGTGAGTTCATGTGCGGTTACATAGTAAAAAATAATAATTATGTAAATTATTTAAAGTAAAATAAAGCAAATGTAAATTATAATGTTTTTATTCAGAAAACCTTATTTGATAAATACAATGTCTATGATTGCTATCTAACACATTATTAATAATATACGACAAAAGCAAAATGCGCCTCTGAAACCGCAACCAGTCTCTAGCAATTTGCATCCCTTCTCCTTTTTTTGCTTCTCCGTAACCTCCATCATGATCCACTAACACATAAGTTTTATTATCAGTCAAATTAAACATAACACATTTTCTTTCATTCATCATGATTAATTTCCTGTTCAAGCACTTTTGGATATAAATACACTAACTCTAGCATCAAATTTATATTTTCACTATTTGGGTTGTTATGAGGCACTAGTAACTTTAAGACGTTTTCAATTTCATCACCATTGCAATGCTGTAGGCCTCTTTTCACAATCTTGAAGAAACTTGGAAAATGATGACTCTTCCGTAACTCCACTTGGTAGTCTATTAGCGGTAATAAATTCCATAGACCGCACACCGTCTCATATCCCAAATTATTGTGGTTACTATCCTTGAAAATTATAACAACTAGTTCATTTTCTACATGATCAAAATCCAAGGAGAAACTTTGTTCTTGAATTCCGTCTGTTTCTTCGTTAAAATATAGATAGCTACTCACAATACCTTGATATGTCAAGAGCTTTCGCCATTCTGACTCAGTTAAAAGGACTTCTTGATTCTCTTTTCCACTCAATTTTATACACAAGGAAAATCCATCATCAGAATTGTATCCAACTGATATAAGCCTACTAAGTGATTTATTTAGCGGGAATCTGCGCTCACCGATTACAACACATTTATATATTTCATCGACACCAGGTAAGTCTGACTGCCCATCTATTTGGGATACATAGTTAGCGAAGAAACTAAGTGCTTGAGACATGACTGTTTACTAATAATTTTAAACACTATCAAATGTTATTTATACCACACACACGAACCATCAAGAAGAATTACTCCATACCCTATTTTTTAAAAATTTTTGGTAGTGTAACATATTGAAGATTTTTCTTACATCTGTGTGTTAAATCGTTGCCACCGAGATATATTTCGATGGCAACGGTTAAATACAAAAATCTTGGTCGATTTAAACAAAAACTGAATCATCGTCAAATTAATTAATTAATTATTATTAGAAATGCATCAATATTTTCTCATATAGTCATTATGTATAAAAATAAATATAATTGATTATGAATGAATTTAATCATACATTTTCCCATATCGCAAGAAATCACCGTTGTATCCATTTGAGATAATTAATATATAAAAATTAATATTAGAAATTCATCAATATTCATCCATATAATCATTATGTATAAAAATTAATATAATTGATAAGGAATTTAATCATTTCACAGACCGCTCCACAAAACCTTTTTTATGTATAATAAATGTGATTGATAAGTATATCATATTTAAAGGCCAGTAAAATATTATAGATAATTTAATAACAAATACCTTGAAATAAAATAAATAAAAGTGTATTATTTCCGGAATCTTTCGAATCCAAGCCCATAATAAATTTTAGAAAATCTCGCGGCCTTTAGCCAGCGGACAGATACATTCCAGTTGTTATAATTTTAAAGTTTTGTATAAAAGTTATACGAGTCATAACTGATGATTAAAAATATTTTATAATCCAAGTGAATTTATTCAACTGAATAATTTCAGTACTTCTATTTATTATATACATTATGTATATCGACACTGACAAATTATAAATAAATATTCTGTAATATCTTCTTGATACATGTCACTATGCAATTGAAATTTGATACAAAATTTCAAAAGATGAAAATAAAATTAGTTGAATATTTTATTCTCATCATTTAGAATGTTACGCCATTGGAAAAGAGGAAACAGCCGGCAGCCTTATACGTACATCACTCGGTCGATGTTGCTTGTCTCTCTTAGCGATAAGGAATTTAATCATGCATTTCCCCACCCCGCCGCAAAAAATCACCGTTCTATTCAACAATCTCCTATGTTTCACATGGGACCGAATAGCACGCTGGGATAAGACGCCTAGTATGGGATGCGTGTGGATTTATGGATATGGGTTCGAAACAGCGATGCATGAACTTTTTTTTCACAGCAATATTAAATATAATAAAGTAATTAATCACTCTCTTCTAGATGGCGCGCACGCTCATGTTTGAAAAGTAGGAATTTAATTAGAATTATAACTAATGCAGTTACATAGCCTCTCCACGCAAGATGGCGCTCTAGTTGTTTGAAAAGAAGGAATCTATGATTTATTAAAATTGAGACCCTCTTGGAAAAAATATTCTACACGCTCTCCCATACGCGCGCCCCACCATTGAAATTATTATTTCATTATAATGGGCCCCTCAGAAAAATCATGCTGACTATGATGATGTAGAACACTCTTAGTATATCTACTGATATGAGTGAAAATTATTAAATTATCTTATTTTCCGATTAAAAATTCTTCTTTTTCCATTTCTGCTGCTAAAATGCTGGAAAAATACATTTTATACGAAGTTAGCGTGTTCTAATGGAAAGTAGAAAATATTGAATAATCTTATTTTCCGATTTAAAGTTTTTTTTCAATTTCTACACTTTTAGTGTGTTTTGGACATATTATACCTTATTCAGTAATAAAATGCTGAAAAGAGACATTTTTGAGGAAGTTATGAGTTAAAGAATACTAAATAATTTTATTTTCTGATTTAAATATTTTCATTATCAATTTTTGCACTTTTATGTGTGGATTGGATATATTATACCTTATATAGTCATAAATTTCTGAAAACAGACATTTTAGACGAAGTTATGAGCAAATAATATTAAATTAACTTATTTTCCGATCTATACTTTTTTTTCAATTTCTGATTTATTATGTGTGGATTGGACATACTACATACACCTTATCTAGACATAAAATGCTAAAAAGATACATTTCTTACGAATTTTTAAGTAAAAGAATATTAAATATTCTTATTTGCGGATTTAAAGTTTTTTTTCAATTTCTGAACTTGTATGAGTGGATTGGACATATTACACATTATTTATTCATAGTATGCTGAAAAGAGACATTTCAAAGGAAGTTATGTGTAAATGAATAATTATTAATTTAATTTTTTGGTTTAAAGATTTCCTTTTTCAATTTCTGCATTTTTATGTGTTGATTGGACATATTATACCTTATTTAGTCATAAAATGCTGAAAACAGATATTTTAGACGAAGATATGAGTAAAAAGTATTAAATAATCTTATTTTCCGGTTTAAAGTTTTCATTCTTCGATTTCTCAACTATTATGAGTGGAATGGACATATACCTTATTTAGTCGTAAAATGCTGGAAAATACATTTCAGAAGAAATTATGAGTAGAAAATATTGAATAATCTTATTTTCCGATTTAAAGTTTTCTTTCAATTTCTGCACTTTTAGTGTGTTTTGGACATACTATACCTTACTTAGTCATAAAATGCTGAAAAGAGCCATTTTATAAGAAGTTATAAGTAAAACAATATTAAATAATCTTATTTTCGGATATAAAGTTTGTTCAATTTCTGCACTTGTTTGTGTGGATTGGACATATTACAAACTATTTAGTCATAGAATGCTGGAAAGGCACATTTTAGAGGAAGTTAAGAGTAAAAGAATATTAAATAATCTTATTTGCCGATTTAAAGATTTTCTGCTTCAATTTATCGACTCTTATGTGTGGATTGGACTCATTATACCTTATTTAGTCATAAAATGCTGGGAAGAGACATTTTAGACAAAGTTATAAGTAGATAGTATTAAATAATTAATAAATATAATATAATATATTAATTAAATATTTGTTCAATTTCTGCACTTGTAAATGTGGATTGGACATATTACACATTATTTCGACATTGAATGCTGAAAAGAGACAGTTTAGAGGAAGTTATGAGTAAGAGCATAATAATTAATTTTATTTTCTGATTTAAAGACTTTCTTTTTAAATTCTGCACTTTTTGTTTGGATGGGACATATTACGCCTTATTTAGTCACAAAATGCTGAAAAGAGACCTTTTCGGCGAAATTATGAGTAAAAGAAAATTAAATAATCTTATTTTACAATCTATAGTCTTTCTTTTTCAATTTTTTCCTTTTTATTTGTGGATTGGACATATTACACCTGATTTATTCATAAAATGTTGAAAAGATACATTCTATACGAAGTTATAGGTAAAAAGAATATATATATATATATATAAATACTCTTTTTTTCCGAACTAAAGTTTATGTTCAATTTCTACACTTTTATGTGTGTACTACTGGACATATTACAACTTATTTAGTCACAACATGCTGAAAAGAGTGCTTTTCAACGAAGTTATGAGTTAAAGAAAATTAAATAATCTTATTTTTCGATTGGAAGATTTTCTTTTGTCAATTTCTGCACTTTTATATATGAATTGGTCATATTATACCCTATTTATTATTAAATTTCTGAAAACAGACAATTAAGACGATGTTATGAGTAAAAGAATATTAAATAATCTTATTTTTCGATTTAAAGTTTTTCTTTTTACAATTTCAGCACTTTTATATGTATATTGATATATTATACCTTATTTAGTCATAAAATGCGGAAAATAGACATTTTAGACGAAGTGATGAGCAAAAAATATAAAATAATGTTATTCTCCGAATTAAAGTATTTCTTCTTTAATTTCTCAACTATTTTGTGTGGACTGAACATATTATAACTTATTTAGACAAGAGTTGATGGAAAGAGACATTTTAGGCGAAGTAAACAGTAGAAAATATTAAATAAACTTATTTTCCGATTTAATGTATTTCTTTCTCAATCTCCGCACTATTATATGTGGACTGGAAATATTATACTTTTTTTAGCCATAGAATGCTGAAAAGCGACATTTTAGAGCTAGTTAAGAGTAAAAAGTATTAAATAATCTTATTTTCCGACTTAATATTTTTGTTCAATTTCTGCACTTTTAGTGTGGGTTGGACAAATTATACCTAATTTAATCATAAAAAAAATATTTTGGACGATGTTATGAGCAAATAATATTCGTTAATCTTATTTTCCGATCAACATCATCATCAACATCAACATCACCATCACCATCACCATCACCATCACCATCACCATCACCATCACCATCACCATCACCATCACCATCACCATCACCATCACCATCACCATCACCATCACCATCACCATCACCATCACCATCACCATCACCATCACCATCACCATCACCATCACCATCACCATCACCATCACCATCACCATCACCATCACCATCACCATCACCATCACCATCACCATCACCATCACCATCACCATCACCATCACCATCACCATCACCATCACCATCACCATCACCATCACCATC